>OX451739.1:373353829-375753829 GCA_948472305.1 Vicia faba | reverse complement strand
TCAGAAAAATCTTTAGGAATCAATTTAACTGGACCAGAGGAGGTCTTGGTGCCTTTGGCTGGATCGGCATCAGAAAAATATTTAGGAATCGATTTAACTGGACCAGACAAGGTCTTGGAATAACTTCAACTGGATCAGCATCAGAAAAATCTTTAGGAAACGATTTAACTGGACCAGAGGAGGTCTTGGCGCCTTTGGATGGATCGGCATCAGAAAAATCTTTAGGAATCGATTTAACTAGACCAGACAAGGTCTTGGAATAACTTCAACTGGATTGGCATCAGAAAAATCTTTAGGAATAGATTTAACTGGACCAGAGGAGGTCTTCCACATAGTTGAGAATTTAACTGCATCTTTCCTGAAAGGTAGTGGTCAGCCATATGCAATGCATGATATGGATCAAGCAATGATGTTCGCAACATAAATGAGGTTTTTTGGTATGATGCGTATATGCATGTATTATGATGTATGGAAATGTAATGCTTTAGCTGGGGAAAATAAATCCCGGATAGCTGTTGGAGAATAGAGTTGAATTCTTCGTTTCCGCTGGGGATGGTGAACGAAGGTGACTGCGAGAATAAACCTGCAGGAGAAGATAACTTCGTTGGGGAATAAACTGATGAGGAGATTACTCTGTGGGGAAGAGATGCTCTGCTGAAGATTCCACTGATAAACTCCGCTGGGGATGGATTACCGTTGCTGGTGATACTGAATATGTTGAGGACTGAATTCCTGTTTGTGAAAGGAAAGAGCTTCGTTGGGGATGATCTTTCAGTTGCAATTCGCTGGGGATAACCCTGTTAGACTTTTGTGGGGATAACCCTCTGAATTCTGCTAGGAATGATCCTTTGAACTTGGCTAGGGAGATTTATTTTTGTACTCTGCTGGGGATAAACTTCCAGAGTCTACTGGGAATGACGCTTCAACTCGGTTGGGGAAGCTTTTTCAGACCGTCCTGGGAAATATTGACTCCACTGGGGGTGTCTTATATTCTGCCGGGGAACATTTTTATACTCTGCTAGGGAATATTAAGACTGCCGGGGACATCAAGCCTTTTTAGTGCTTATGCTAGATCAACTCTGCTTGGGGAGAGTATTGTTGATTTGTTCATAGTTGCCAGTCTCAGCTGGGAGAGCTATTATTACTATCTTACTCTGCGGGGAGTGAAGGTATCTTAGCCATATTCTTCAGCTGAATTTACCTTAGTACCTGGTGGACAGAGCAACTGTACAGTTCAGACAATTCTTATTGCCCCTGTTTCTGCTATTATCAGTAATTCATCTTTTGTTTCACATTTAAATATTTATGAGCAGCAATTAAGATCAAATGCATATATCAAAAATGAACATTGGACGTTCTTTGCAAAACAAAACAGATAAAGGAAAAACAGTTTGAAATTTCTTTGAAAATGAATTGTATTGATTTTGAAGTTTGGCCTGTAAATAGGCGTTTTTGTACAAGAGGCTGACGTCCTAGTAAGAGAACGCCGCCGAACAAATAGAATTTACACAATTTTGTGATAAGAAAACAAAACAGCTATGTGAATAATCCCACTGGGTTCCAACTCTGCTATTTCCTTTATGTCTTCGAGCATCTCATCGCTTTGTTGTTGGTTGAAGGTGAATCAGATTGATTAGTGTCGTCTGAGCTTGACAGTCGATACCGAGATCTGGATGCAAGGTGATCCAATGAGACATAGTGTTACGCTTTGATCCCTAATTTTTTCCTGGACCGCCCTTTCGAGTTTTCAGTCCACCGGGATACCCATTTTTGCCCAAGCCGCCTTTTCAGGTTTTCGACTTATCGGGTGTACAGGTTTTTTCATTTTCATCCCTTATTTTTGCCCGAACCCTTTTGGTTCGCCGGGAAGCCCTTATTTTTGCCTAAGACAGTCGACCTAGCGGGTCTTTAATTATGCGTAGTATCTTTTCACTATGTCTGCATTAACGGGGTGAGGAAGGTCGTCACCGTCCATAGTGGTTAGAATTATAGCTCCTCCTGAAAAAATGTTCTTAACCACAAATGGTCCTTCGTAAGTAGGGGTCCATTTTCCCCTGGGATCACCTTGAGGTAGAATAATGCGCTTGATTACCAGATCCCCAACTTGATACTCTTGTCGTCTAACTTTCTTGTTAAATGCCTTGATCATCCGTTTTTGGTACGTCTGACCATGACAAATAGCAGTAAGTCTCTTTTTGTCGATTAGGTTCAGCTGATCAAGCCGGGTCTGAATCCAGTCATCTTCGCTCAAACCTGCATCCTTCATGATCCGAAGAGAGGGTATCTGAACTTCAATGGGCAGGACTGCCTCCATGCCATATACCAAGGAGTAGGGTGTTGCCCATGTTGACGTCCGCGCTGAGGTACGGTACCCATGAAGAGAAAATGGTAACATCTCGTGCCAATCTTTGTAGGTCACTGTCATCTTCTGCACAATCTTCTTAATGTTCTTATTAGCTGCTTCTACAGCCCCATTCATCTTCGGCCGGTAGGGAGAAGAATTGTGATGCTGTATCTTGAATTTCTCGCAGAGCTCGGTGATCATCTTATTGTTGAGATTGGTACCATTGTCCGTAATGATCCTCTCTGGTACACCATATCGACAGATCAGATTGTGTTGAATGAACTGTGCCACGACGTTCTTGGTTACTGTAGCAAAGGAAGCTGCTTCAACCCACTTCGTAAAGTAATCGATTGCTACCAGGATGAAGTGATGCCCGTTAGATGCTGTAGGTATGATCTCGCCGATCATATCAATGCCCCATATTGCAAAAGGCCAAGGTGTCGTCAAGACGTTCAGAGGGACCGGAGGTATGTGCACCTTATCAGCATAGACTTGACACTTATGACATGTCCGAGAATGCTGGTAACAGTTAGCTTCCATTGTGGACCAATAGTATCCTGCCCGAAGGATCTTCCTTGCCATGGTGTGTCTGCTGGAATGAGTTCCGAAAGTACCTTCATGTAAATCTTCCATGATCCTTTCTACTTCATTCTTATCCACACATCGCAATAGGGTTGAATCATGGTTACGCTTGTAAAGAATGCCATTGCTGATGAAGAACTTCGCTGCGAACCTCCTCAGAAACTTCCTATCATTAACAGATGCATCCTCAGGGTATTCCTGAGCTTCAAGGTACCTCTTTACCTCATGCTACCAGGGCTTTTCTGATACATCTTCAGTCTCAATATCACAGCAATGCGCAGGTTCGTCCAGTCTTTCAATGATAACCCAGGGAGCTTCGTTGTCCCAGTTAACTTTGAACATAGAAGACATTGTAGCCAGTGCGTCCGCTAACTGATTCTCCTCTCTCGGGAAGTTTTCAAAGGTTATCTCCTCAAAATGGGGAAGCAACTTCAATACATACTCCTTGTAAGGAATAAGATTTGGGTGTTTCGTATCCCACTCGCCTTTGATCTGACTGATCACGAGAGCGGAATCTCCGAAGAGACTTAGAAACTTAATCCTTAGGTCAATTGCTGCTCGAAGACCCATGATGCACGCTTCATACTCTGCCATGTTCTTGGTGCAGTTGAAACATAATCGGGCGGTAAACGGAGTATGAGAGCCTTTAGGAGATATGATCACGGCGCCAATGCCATTACCCAAAGAGTTTGAAGCTCCATCAAAGTACATAGACCATCGGGATCCTTCCTCAGGTCCTTCATCCGGTCCAGGTGTCTCACAATCAGTTACCAACATGATATTCTCGTCCAGAAATTCAAAGTTCATAGACTGGTAATCATCCACTGCCTGATGTGCCAAATGGTCTGCCAACACACTTCCCTTAATTTCCTTTTGGGTCGTGTACTGGATGTCATACTCCGTTAAGATCATCTGCCATCTTGCTATTCTTCTGGACAAGGCAGGCTTCTCGAAGATATATTTGATTGGATCCATCTTTGATATCAACAGAGTAGTGTGAGTTAGCATATACTGTCTCAGCCGGCGAGCAGCCCATGCCAAAGCGCAACAAGTTTTCTCGAGCAGTGAGTATCGGATCTCACAGTCGGTAAACTTTTGCTAAGGTAATAAATAGCATGCTCTTTTCGGCCAGACTCGTCATGTTGACCCAGCACACACCCCATTGAGTTATCGAGTACTGTCAGGTATAAGATCAGAGGTCTCCCCTCAACTGGTGGCATTAGAATGGGTGGCTCTTGGAGATACTCTTTGATCCTTTCGAAAGAGGCCTGGAATTCATCGTTCCAACGTACTACTTGATCTTTCTTCAGCAGCTTGAAGATTGGCTCACAAGTAGCAGTTAGGTGCGAGATGAATCGGGCAATGTAGTTCAGTCGTCCCAGAAAGCCTCTGACTTCTTTCTCAGTTCTGGGAGCTGGCATCTCTTGTATGGCCTTCAACTTTGCAGGATCCACTTGAATACGTTTGTCGCTTACGACGAAACCCAGTAGCTTACCAGATCTCACCCCGAAGGTGCACTTGTTCGGGTTTAACCTCAGCTTGTACAACTTCAGCCTGTCAAACAGCTTCTGCAGATGGTCAAGGTGTTCTTCCTCAGTCTGGGACCTTGCAATCATATCATCGACATATACCTCAATATCATGATGGATCATGTCATGAAACAAAGCAACCATGGCACGCTGATACGTTGCCCCAACATTTTTCAGTCCAAAAGGCATGACCTTGTAGAAAAAGGTACCCCATTGAGTAACAAAGGTTGTTTTCTCCATGTCTTCGGGAGCCATCTTAATCTGATTATAACTGGAGAAACCATCCATAAAGGAGAATACCTTGTGCTGAGCGGTGTTGTCGACCAAAACATCAATATGAGGTAGAGGGAAGTCATCCTTGGGGCTAGCCCTATTCAAATCCCTGTAGTAAACACACATTCGAACCTTACCGTCCTTCTTCGGCACAGGAACCACATTGGCAACCCATTGAGGGTAAGAAGTCACTGCTAGAAAACCGGCGTAAAACTGTTTCATAACTTCAGCCTTGATCTTCTCAGACATCTCTGGGCGCATTCGGCGGACCTTCTGTTTCACGGGAGGACATTCTTCCTTGGTAGGCAGGCGGTGAACCACAATATCGGTATCCAATCCAGGCATATCTTCATAAGACCAGGCAAAGATCTCAACATAGTCACGCAGCATCTGAATCAACCATTGCTTCACACTAGCTTCCAGGTTCGCACCGATCTTGACTTCCTTCTTGTCTATATCTGTACCCAGATTCACTGATTCCACCAGCTCTTCGTGCGGATGAATAACCCTCTCTTCCTGGAGTAGCAGTCTTGCAAGTTCACCAGGCACTTTGCAATCATCTTCACCTTCGTCTTCGGCTAAGTTGATCGGATTTTCAAAGTCATAACTGGCAGTAGCAGAGTCGTTACCAGTGAGATCTAGAGTGGATGTGGACCTGTATATGTGAGTGTGTGTAAAATAGCTGTTTTGCAATATATAATAAAGAAAAACAAGGAGTGCAAAATTTGAAATGCAAGAACGTCCAATGCTTTTATTAATGATATATGAAAATGACACACATAAAGCCCTCACAAATGAAGCCACAGTGCCCCAGGTAAGACACCGGGCCATAAAGTTTAAAACATTGTCTGTTACAAATTCAAAACAAAAGTTTCATTACTGGGTAACGAAAGTAATAGGGATGAAGTCCTTTGCTGTCCAGTTGCTTTGTCCACCGTCGGTCGTAGGGTAGATCCAACTGTCGAACTCAGACTCTTCCACATTGTCTTCAATGGCATTCACTCCCGAGTTGCTGATGAACACGGGAGGTCTTTCGATCCGTGCACTCCGAATAGCCTTTTGAGCTTCTGCAGTGAAACCCAAACCAAACTTGTTAGTCTTCTGTGTAAAGTCATGGAGTCGGCCCTAATTTGCACACCCACCTTTCTCAACAACAGCCCGGGCATCCTTTAAGGAAGCCATCTTCATAGGAGAATCTTCAATAACAGTCTCAGCTGACGCCAGCGTCTGGGGAACCTCTTCAAAATGTTGAAATGGGGTCTCAATGAACTCCCCATCCATCTTTACATATCGGAAAGAGTTGAGGTGGCTAACCATGTCCTCTTCCTCTCCTTGTACTGTCACAATCTTCCCTATCATCGGGTACTTCAGCTTCTGGTGGAGCGTTGAGGTTACGGCCCCAGCTTTATGGATCCATGGGCGACCCAGCAAACAAGAATAAGATGGCCGAATATCCATCACATAGAACGTAGAGTTGAAAACCTGAGAACCAATCTTGATCGGAATATCCACTTTTCCATGCACCATTCTTTTAGACCCATCAAAGGCCTTGACGACAATGTTGCTTGGCTTCAGCTCCAACCCTTCACAATCCAACCGGTCTAGAGCTTTCTTAGGCAAGACGTTCAATGAGGAACCAGTATCTACCAATACATGTGCAAGAGTAGTGCCCCTGCATTCAATGGAGACATGTAGGGCATCATTGTGATTCTTCCCTTTAGCAGTCAAGTCGGTGTCAGAGAAACCCAACCCATTATCAGCAGTCAAATTGGCCATGCAATCTGTAAACTGATCAGCTGATGTCTCTTGTGGTACGTGGGCAGTCTTCAAGAAGGTAATCAGAGCCTTGGCATGGGCCTCTGAGCATAGCAGTAGTGACAACATAAAAATCTTGGATGGGGTTTTCCCCAGCTGCTCAACTACATTGTAGTCACTCTTTTTGATAATTTTCAGAATCTCTTCCATCTCTTGTTTAGAAGCTTCAACAGTAATCGTCTTCGGTGCCTCCGTCCGGGCAGACACATCAGTGGTGATCCCCTTGCCCCGAGTGTCAGATGACTCGGCGACAGGGGTAAGAATAGGAACTTGAACAGTAATGGTAGCAGGTACACTGGCAGGTGTGATAATAACAGGTTTTCGGACGGTTGGCGGAGAGATATCAGGTGAGAAAAGCCTTCCGCTGCGGGTAACTTTAGCAGGACCAACAATATTGCTGATGTCAGTATCAGCATCCAACTCTTTCTTAACTCCATGAAAATAAACATCAGCCCCATAATGCCAAGGGACAGCTTTATCAGAGGTATAGGGGATGGGCCCCGGAACAGTGATGATCACAGGTGCGATTCTTGGAACAGATGTAATCCTAACAGGCTTCCTCGAGGGAGCCTTGGAAGAATTTTCGAAAATGGTAATGATGGAAACTTCTTCAGTATGAATTAAAGGAACAACAATCTTCTCAAACAGAATTTCCTTACTATCCATTAGGCATTGGATACCTGACTTTAAGAGATGGCAACCGATAGGTAAAACAGAACACATACGGCAACCTTCGCCACAGCCCGGAAATAAACCGGCTAGCAAAAGGTTCTTCTTTACAGTCAATAGAGGGGTAACAATATCATTCACAGAAACTAAAAACGAGTCTTCTTCTATAGCATTCACTCCATGCTTGGGCATAGGAGCAGTCACAACATTAGGTCTTTCGGGCACCTCGAACTCAATCTCCTTCCCATCAATCAAGTCTTGTATCTTATTCTTCAAAGTCCAACAATCATCTGTATTATGCCCTGGGCTATCAGAGTGATAAGCACAGCGGGCATTAGGGTTATACTTCAGTGATGTTGTATTTGGATTCTTCGGGGCTTCCCTTGGAATCACCAGATTGGTCTTCAGCAACTGTGGCAGAATCTGAGATAAGGTCATGTTGAGACGGGTGAATTGCCTTCGAGGTCTCTCGTCCTTTTGTTGATTGTTGTGCTGAGGAGTACCAGCAGGTTTTGAAATAACAATCGCATTAACAGCTTGGCGGCGTTCAGGTCTATTCTGGTTTCTTGAACTGTAGACAACACTGGACTCTTTCTTAAAGGGCTTCTTCTTGGTGCTTGATGAGGCACCCTTCTTTATCTTACCAGCCTTAATACCAGCCTCAATCCTCTCACGGTCATAATTAACTCTGTAAACCCAGACGAAGAGCTTCCAATCAGATGGTTGAAAAATGGACCAGACAAGGTCCCCAGAAACATATCCACAAGCTCCCGATCAGCCAAGGGTGGTTGTACTCTTCTGGCGAGGTCCCTCCACTTCTGAGCATAATCTTTGAATCCTTCACCCGTTCCCATTGACATACCCTGGAGTTGGGTACGCGTAGGAGCGAGGTCGGAATTATATTGGTACTTCCTGTAGAAAGCAGTAGCCAAATCTTCCCAACTGCGAATACTGGCTCCTTCCAACTGGTAGAACCATTCAAGCTGAGTCCCTGAGAGACTGTCTTGAAAGATATGGATCTATAGGTTTTTATCAGTGGTGTACGGCTGAATCTTCCTCACATATGACCGGAGGTGTAGCTTCGGACAAGAAACTCCGTCATACTTAGCAAAGGCTGGTGCCTTGAATTTGTGGGGAATCACTACCTCAGATGATAGACCTAGATCACCAAAGTCCAGGCCAGGCACTTTCTGAACTTCCATCGCACTCAACCGGTCTTCCAGCTACTTGTATCTATCCTCAGTAGGAGGATACTGATCTTCGTCGAAGTCTGTCTCGTTGTCGGAGACCACATGGCTAGGAGCCCTCCTTTCTTCCTGACTATCTTTCCCTCCAGATGAGGTGGTCAAATCAACTTCCTCCCGTATCCTATTTCCAAACCTGTGACCTGTGTTAAACAGGACTGTCCTCTTCTTCTTCTTCTTCTTCTCTTTCAGAATCAGGGTCTTTAGATCTTGCTGACCCTTAGCTAGATTCATGAACAGCTCTTGGAATTGGGCATTCTGGGCCTGTAGGGCCTTGATTGCTTGCTCGGTTGATGTTTCAGCAGACATGATGAGTGCTGAAATAAACAGTGAAGAAGATAAGAGACCTGTAAAGGGTACCTGTTATGGAGTGCATGGGATGAAATGCGTATGATATGATTTCAAAGACAATCGGGAGATTCAAATTTGTAAACAAGAAATGAAACACACTTTATTAGATAAACTTTGAAATTCAAATTGTTCAACAAATTGCCCTTAAGGCGTTACAAGAATGGAAATACTGAAAAGTAAATAAAACTGGAAGGGAAATAATCAAAGGACAATCAGTGCTCCCATGGTCTCTTCTTGTCGGTGTGGACATAGTCATTGAGAATCCGCTCGTTCTCCAGCTGCCTAGTCAACCTCTGGATCTTCTGTTCTTGCTCGTTGAACTTCTCTCGGTAAGCATCCCGTTCTTCTCTCAGCTACATCCAAGACCTTTTCAGTGCCCTAATGTCAGTGGGCATGTAAGGATGGAGGATGGTAGGAAGAACCCCCTCTTCATTAGCAACTTCAACAATGACAGGCCGGACAACGTCATATGGCATACACAGCTTTTGGGCACGGATACAGACCCATCTGAGATATGGCTCCATCCGAAGTGAAGTCTTTGGACCCAGCTCATGTGGATCAGATCTGTGAACTCTATCCCAAGCCCTTATGAATCTGCGGCGTTGCTCGTCGCTATCTCCTTGAAAGTCAAAGATGATACTATGCATTAGCATCTCATGAGGTCCTTCTCTTCTGGCTCTCCCAAACTGACGTAAGGCCAAGCATGGATTATAAGAAATTCCTCCATGGGTTCCTATCAGTGGAACATTGGGGTAGTCCCTACAACGATCAATAACAGCCACCTCATCCATACCCTTGAGAGTCCAAATGATGTCATTATGCGAGAGAGACATAACCCTATAAGCCCAGCCCATTCCTTCTTTGTTCTTCAGCACTTATTTAGGGAGGTGCGAAATAAACCACCTCGCCAATAATGGAGCACAGCACATCAAGGTCCTCCGCTTTCGGGCAGTACGAGCATAAAGCTGATGAAGAATATCACCCAAGAGAGTGGGTACAGGATTACGAGAGATGAAGATTTTCACCGCATTCACATCAACAAAGGAGTCAGAGTTCGGAAACAATACCAAGCCATATATCAAAAGAGCCAGAATATCTTCGAATGCCTTGAAATCTAGACTATCCCAAAAATAGTTAGCCTTTCCAACCAAGAACTTAGTCAGAAAGCCATTTAATCCACTTCTAGTCTCCCAATTAGCCATTACCTTGTCTTTGGTCAAATGAAGGGCTACAACAATCTCTTCAGGCCTAAGAATCTTCTCCCAACCAGTAAATGGGGTCTGCTCTAGAATAGAGATACCGAGCAGATCAGAAAACTCCTCTAGGGTGGGAACCAACTGGTAGTCTTGAAAAGTAAAGCAATGGTACAACGGATCATAGAATTGGACCAAAACACTCATCATCTGTTCGTCCAATTTGGAGGTGACCAAACTGAGAAGATACCCATGTCTCCTGAGGAAGGAAGTAGTATCAGGCATCTTTGCAATCAGATCTTTAAGCACAGTGGGAACTTGGACAAAATTGATCCGGATGGTATTCTTACGCATAAGCATCATGACCTACAAAACAGAACAAAGATGCATCCCTCCTGTCTTTGAAATAGGTTAGTCCAATGCAAGATGTATGCAATGTTATGATGTCATGATGTCATGATAGAAATCACATCACAAGTATCCACAAATAGCAAACATGGTAAAGGCACACAAGTCACACAGAGAGCCCTTAGATTCCAGGCTGGCAAGGAGCTTAGGTACTACCCTCTTTTAGTTCAGTTGGTTTAAACCTGTCCTAAAAATAGTAACCGGGTTCTAGAGGATCTCAATATCACTGACTACCCTCAATCGGTCATAATTCCAGTTTAGCAACCTTTTCTTGCGGCCAGAATCATCGCGAGAGTTTAGTCTCAATGAGTGTAGCATACTGCTACTATTCTATGGCCAAGTTGGTCAATTTAAAGGTTCTAAGGTCAGTTGGTGCTTAATGACCCCTTAGATGACCCATATTCTCCTCGTTCCAACACAAGGGATATCGGTACAAACTAAAGTGCCACACCAACGTAGCTACTGCTTCAACCGTATCGGTCTATGCCGTACAGTTCCCTCACAGTTTATTGCTACTTACCTAAAGGGTATCCCCCAGATCCGGGTTAGGATCTATAGTAACTCTGATACAAGCCCACAAATATAAAGCATACAATTCAAGTAATTGAAAACATTATGAATTATTCCTAAGATACACCCCACTTATAAGCGTCCCCAGCAGAGTCGCCAGTTCTGTGATACGGTGAGAAAGAACTGACTGTTTTTGAATGCTGGTTCGCGTTTTGCGTTTGTGTTTGCAAAATGTCGCGGTAATCAAGAGTCGCCACCATCTTTTATTTTATCCAACAAGGAAAGGAAAAAAGCATAGAAAAATTCCTTTTTTTTGAGATGTTTCTCGGGTCCGGGGGGTAGATTATAGAAATGGAAGGTGTTAGCACCCTTTTTATCCGTGGTTATCCACGGGCTCTTAGGTACTTGCTCATAGTGTTTTCAAAAGTTTCTTTTCTTTGTGTTTGTGGGTTTGAAAGAAGTTTTTGTTTGAAAAATGTAAGTGAGAAAAGTTTTGTTTTGTTTTAGAAAGAGCAAGTACTTAATAACCATCTACCTACTCGAAAAAGGAATCAATCTGTACTAATGTCCTTTAGACAATGCTATCCCACTATTGATGAGTAGGTAGCATCGTCGTTGGAGTTTAAAGGTCAATTCGATTAAGGGACGTGTGGTCACTAAAGCAATGTTAGGATGTCTTAGCGGTAACCCTATGTCTTAGATCATTTTTCCGAGGCAACCATTTCGAGGCAACTATGATCTTTGGACAAGAGGGCAACCTCTAAAACTTCCTATACTCAATGACCACGTTCGAAGGTAACCAAGTGAGGTGTACCCTAAGAGTGCGCATGTGCGAGTGTATTGTTTCGGTTAATTTTATCTTTGTACATGTCAATGGTTATCTATGTTGATTTTAAGTTCATACATTCGATCTTGTCATGCATTCCCTATTACCAAACATCTAACAGTTTATAGATTACAGAAATTAAATTGCGGAAATTAAATCTAACTATTACAAGGCGTCGGGTATTTACATCGCCAAAAGCAACCCTTACAATTAAAATGCGGAAAGTAAATAAAGCGATAAAATAATTAAAGTCATATTAAAACTATTACATTCCGGGAAACAATTACATCAATATGGCAAAATAGATCGCGTGCAGAAAATTAAATCGGGCGGGTTTTTAGGGTTTTGACCCTTTTTTGAAAGAAAGTAATTTTTTTGTTTATTTTTGAATTAAAAGGAAATTAAATTAAGTTAACAATTAAATAAATAAAATAATTAATTAAAAAAAGATATTTTTGGATTTTTGGATATTTAAAGAAATAAAATAAATTTGATCAAAGTTAGTAAAAAACCTAATTTTCTACATTAATTTTAATTATTACAAAAATATCAAAGTTATTTCCTAATTAAACTAAATTAATTGAATTAATATTTATTTACAAAAATAAAATGCTGAATTTAATTTTAATAAATAAAATATTTTTTTTGACCGTTGATTTTATGAGGAAAAAAAAGATTAATTGGTTAATTAAACAATAAAAATAATTAATCAAATAAGTAAATAAAATAAAAAGATAGAAATAAACAAAGGGGGGTGTTGGGCCTGATCAGGAGGTGAGACTGGCAATTTGAAGCCCATTTGCACGTAGGCCTGGGTTGACTTCCTGATTCCCTATGCATTGGTTGACTTGGGAACATGATGGATATTCATTCTTGACCACCAGATCTGGCCTGAGGCCATCTGGCAGGCATCTGGGTGATGGTGTATGATGGACCATAATTGTTGAAGCACGCCTGAACACCTGAAGAAAAATAATATAAAGCTTTTGGGGGACCTGGGATTCGAACCCAGGTCCTATGAATCATTGAAATAGCGCCCTTACCAACTCAACCAACGTGTTTAATTGTTAGTGGGATAAGAATCAAATATAATATTGGAAAACAATTATTATGCCGGAATAAAAAAACAAAAATGCGCGCAATTTGAAACGTCCAATGGGGGGAAGGCACGTATTCATCTTCTTCGTTTGGCCTGGATATTTACCTGCGAATTCTTATCCGCAGCTAAATCCGTATGTCCCTCCTAAAATCTTCTCTAGGCCATGGAAATTAATTCCAAACACATGGTTGTGCTCGTCTCCTTCCACTGATCATGTCTATGTCCATCATTTGCCCTAATTTTGCTTGAAATTAAAACGCCCAAAAACAAATACCAAGAACCCTAGATTCGGGTATGGCACTACAGATCATATAAACACAATTAAATGATGCAAAAAGCTTCTAAATGGAACGATAAGCATGAATATGTAAAGATTTTTCCAAGAAAGTGCAAGAATATGAGGATACGATTTCAAGTGCAGAGCGATTTTTAGAGGGACTTACAGCGCGATTGAGGAGAGGAGAGAGCTTGATTTTGATTGCTTCTCACTCAGTGGATGTCCAGAAAGAGAATAGTGTTGAGATTTTGTGTTGAAAGCACCTCTAAGACGGATTTCAGTTTCAAGCTATTTTGCAATTTTTTCAAGTTTGGTTCTTGTGATTTTGCAGCCTCTAACCTCTGATTCGTGTCTCTTTGCCTTGTATATGTAACATGGAGTGAATTAGGTTAACTTCTTTGGGCTGAATCCTTATGCATTCATGTTTGGAGATGTGATTTGATTCACCATTAAAAAGCTTCAAAATTTGTCCAAGATCCAATATTTTGTTCATGATATAGCTTGATACGAGTTTGATCATGTCCATTTGGATTTTATTTGGATTTTATTTGGATTTAAAATGAATTAATTCAATAAAAATCAAATAAAATAGAAAAATTAATAAATGGACACAAGGCTTAAGCTAGGACACGTGTGTAGTGTTACAAGACCAAATCAAGTGGAAAAGAATGGGCCCATTTGACAAAATTTGAAGTTTTGGAGATAGTTGACTTTTGGCAATTTTGCAAAAATGCCCAACTTCAACAATGCATAACTTATTCAATTTAGAACTTTAGGATGTTTTCATGGACTTTTTAGAAATCCTGATATGTCCTCTAACCAACCCTTTTGGTCTCATCTCATTTTGATATTCCATGCTCAAGTTATAAGCTTTGGCAAAAAAGGTGTTTTTGTTGACTTTCAAAAATGACCTATAATGTCCAAATTTGTAACTTCTTGTGAGTGCATTTATTGATCTTGGGGTGTGAATATGGGTTGTAGGAAATTGAATCCTCTTAAAAATGAGCTTTGGATGGGTCATTTATAATAAAGTATGAGAAAGTTATGTTTGGTCAAAGTTGAGTTGACTTTTCCTACAAAATCCTAATTTAGCAACTTTTGAGTCTTGATGAATTTTGAGCAATCCTTGATGAATTATGATCAACCCTTGCTCAAATGATGAAATATCCTTCAAAATAATAATGTTGTAAAAAATCTTGAAGTTTGACTGTTTATAGGTCACAGTTGACTTTTGCCCTAGCACAGTCGATTTTTGGACCTCTTGAGCAATTGACTGAGCAAACTTCCTCTGCAAGGCTTGAAATTTGACATGGATGAACTTGAGACCATATTAGGACATTGGGAAGTACTTGAGATCATTTGGATGTAAGAACCTTGATGCAACACGAAACCCTAATTTGAGATTGACTGCCTTAGGAGATGACTTGACTGTCCAACTCTTGAGCAATCTTGAGCCATTTGGAGATTATCCTTGCAATGTTTTGAGAAATATGGGAGGGAAAATTTTGGGGTACAACAAAGTGAATCAATGTTTTGATAAATGTAAGACTAAATAGGTCATACTGAATTTGAATTAAGTAAGGATGTAACCCCCAAGGCTGCCACCTAGCATGCGCCTACTCTGCACCTACACTGTAACTTGTAAGTCTCCTCCCATCACCTCCAATAGTGTTACATGCATTCAGGCATGGCATCCCCAAGGCTGTCACCTAGCCTGCGCCTATGCTGCAACCCATGACACCTTTTATTCGCTAGT
This sequence comes from Vicia faba, assembly GCA_948472305.1. NCBI lineage: Eukaryota > Viridiplantae > Streptophyta > Magnoliopsida > Fabales > Fabaceae > Vicia > Vicia faba. The sequence goes on along the minus strand of OX451739.1, from coordinate 375,738,953 downwards.
GGGGATGACGACACCTTTCATTTTTGTACTCTTTCGCCAAGTCCAATGGCGCCTCCCTTAATGTCCAATCGTGTTACATGCATGCAGAGATGTAACCCCCAAGGCTGCCACCTAGCCTGCGCCTACTCTGCACCTACACTGTAACTTGTAAGTCTCCTCCCATCACCTCTAATAGTGTTACATGCATTCAGGCATGGCATCCCCAAGGCTGTCACCTAGCCTGCGCCTATGCTGCAACCCATGACACCTCTTATTCGCCAGTGGGGATGGCGACACCTTTCATTTTTGTACTCTTTCGCCAAGTCCAATGGCGCCTCCCTTAATATCCAATCGTGTTACATGCATGCAGAGATGTAACCCCCAAGGCTGCCACCTAGCCTGCGCCTACTCTGCACCTACACTTTAACTTGTAATCCTCCTCTCATCACCTCCAATAGTGTTACATGCATTCAGGCATGGCATCCCCAAGGCTGTCACCTAGCCTGCGCCTATGCTGCAACCCATGACACCTCTTATTCGCCAGTGGGGATGGCGAAACCTTTCATTTTTGTACTCTTTCGCCAAGTCCAATGGCGCCTCCCTTAATGTCCAATCGTGCTACATGCATGCAGAGATGTAACCCCCAAGGCTGCCACCTAGCCTGCTTCTACTCTGCACCTACACTGTAACTTATAAGTCTCCTCCCATCACCTCCAATAGTGTTACATGCATTCAGGCATGGCATCCCCAAGGCTGTCACCTAGCCTGCGCCTATGCTGCAACCCATGACACCTCTTATTCGCCAGTGGGGATGGAGACACCTTTCATTTTTGTACTCTTTCGCCAAGTCCAATGACGCCTCCCTTAATGTCCAATCGTGTTACATGCATGCAGAGATGTAACCCCCAAGGCTGCCACCTAGCCTGCGCCTACTCTGCACCTACATTATAACTTGTAAGTCTCCTCCCATCACCTCCAATAGTGTTACATGCATTCAGGCATGGCATCCCCAAGGCTGTCACCTAGCCTGCACCTATGTTGCAACCCATGACACCTCTTATTCGCCAGTGGGGATGGCGACACCTTTCATTTTTGTACTCTTTTGCCAAGTCCAATGGCGCCTCCCTTAATGTCCAATCGTGTTACATGCATGTAGAGATGTAACCCCCAAGGCTGTCACCTAGCCTGCGCCTACTCTGCACCTACACTGTAACTTGTAAGTCTCCTCCCATCACCTCCAATAGCGTTAGATGCATTCAGGCATGGCATCCCCAAGGCTGTCACCTAGCCTGTGCCTATGCTACAACCCATGACACCTCTTATTCGCTAGTGGGTATGGTGACACCTTTCATTTTTGTACTCTTTCGCCAAGTCCAATGGAGCCTCCCTTAATGTCCAATCGTGTTACATGCATGCAGAGATGTAACCCCCAAGGTTGTCACCTAGCCTGCGCCTACTCTGCACCTACACTGTAACTTGTAAGTCTCCTCCCATCACCTCCAATAGTGTTACATGCATTCAGGCATGGCATCCCCAAGGCTGTCACCTAGTCTGCGCCTATACTGCAACCCGTGACACCTCTTATTCTCCAGTGGGGATGGCGACACCTTTCATTTTTGTACTCTTTCGCAAAGTCCAATGACGCCTCCCTTAATGTCCAATCGTGTTACATGCATGCAGATATGCCTTCTCCAAGGCTGCCACCTAGTTGCGCCTACTCTGCAAGAGTGACATTTATCATGCATGCGTGCACCAGCTACCACCTCACTTACTCTATGAAATTTTTTTTCCTATAAATACAGAGCATAACATACTTCTCTCACACCCACAATCGTCTCACTCTCTGCTACAAAGTCTTTCATAATCTCTTACACTTTCTAAGTCTTTCATAATCTCATGCATTTTTAACAATGACTCTTCTCACAATGGGCGATTCTCACAGAGGCACAAGGGACAATATTGTCGCATTTGTAAGTTTCTATTTTGGTTATACATTTTTTATACTTCAGGTAATGCTTTGTTCATCTTACTTAATCTTACACCTTTTACATTATTAACTCAGGATACCAAAAGATTCAGAATCCGGTCTCACAACTACCTGGCTCCCGACCCATTTATTGTACCATATCTGGAATACGCAGGTTTCTGACATGTTATAAAGATCTCCAGCTGCACAATTGATTCGAAGTTCATTCTTGTAATGTTGGAAAGGTGGAGACCAGAGACCCATACATTTCACCTACCAATAGGTGAATGTACTATCACGCTAGAGGATGTGTACATGTTACTGGGTCTCCCTGTCGACGGTAAGGCCGTTAACGGGTCGGTTTAACATCCCAACTCTCAGTGTGGAGAATTGTTGGGCAGGGATATGGTTGAAGGTGGTGGTGCGAGAGGTTAGAGTATACTACTCACTGAGCTTAAAAATCATTATGCAAGTTTGGAATTAAACGAAAATTCCTCCGAGCAAGACAGGGTAGTAAAAGCCAGAACTTATCTAATGATACTATTTGGAACCTTTTTATTTCCCGAAAGTACGGGAAATAGTGTAAATTTTATGTATTTACATTTACTTAGAGATTTTGAAAAAACAAGAAAGTATAGTTGGGGTTCTGCAGTTTTAGCCCACCTATACAGTTCCTTGTGCAAAAATGCAGTCAAGGAAAAATGTACATTTTATGGTTGCTCTTTTTTACTACAAGCCTGGGGTTGGTGAAGGATGGAGTCCTTAAACCCCGTCAACAACAACACTTTCATTTTCCCGTACGCAACAAAGTAAGTCATCAAGTTATATCATTTATTATTATTCATCTCTTCACCAAATATATGCTAAAAATAAAATGTTCTTCATTTCCTTTAGGTATTGCGTGAGGGGTATGGATTACGGCAAGAATCCAAGATTCAATGTCGCACTATACCGCAATTTGTTGGATCACCTAGGCCTGGATGATGTACGTCGTACCTTTCAACTTTTCTTCATTTAAATTACTTATATATTACGTTTTCATTAACCTGATTTAATTTTTTTCGCAGTTTGTCTGAAGACCATATTTGGGTTTGGGCCATGAACCAAACCCCGAAGATGCAGCAATTTGGAGCGCCAAGACTACAATCATACGGTTCAATGTTGTGGAGATGCACCACAGCGACCATGTGAAGATGCAGTTCGGAATGCATCAAGAGATACCAAGTGATCCGACTTGTTTGTCCCCGTGGCATCTCAAAAGGGTCGACGTCCAGTGGGGTCTTACCAACTGGAAAGACTTTGCTCCAGAATGGTGTAAGACATGGTAGAGGCGTCACCGACATATCTTGCAATTCCCGGTTTTCCTCAATCATGGTAATATGCGGCACACGTATCAGTATTTATCTTGGTACAGGTCGGTTAGTAACCCTGAAATGCACGCGTCTCATCCAAGGTATTTGGTTGACCCACGAACACAATGGGCACAACCCTCGTTTCCCCAACAACAAACCCAACACACATCAACCTCCCACCAACCCCCCAGACGAAACAGAACCACAAACACCCAACCACAGTCCCCACCACAACACAATTACACTCAAATGCCCCACAACCAACCACAATCACCACCTCAGTACCAATACTCCCATATGCCTTACACCCAACCGCAATACCAATCACAATACCAACACACCCGCATACCCCACACACAATTTCAGTCTTCTGTATATCCCAATATGGCCCCCTCCACATCCAGCCTTAGCCCTGATCTGGGAATGTCGGAAGATTACGAACCAACCGAACCAACTTACCATCAACCACAGTATCACCAAACCACCCAACATCCTCAATACCAAACACCCCAAGATCCATTTCCTTTCTACCCCCTGTACTCAGACGATCAATGCTACAGACCCACTAAGGAACCCCACCCACCGCCAACACGACCAAACTTTGAGGGTATGGATAACCGACTGTACCAAATCGGATCTTTTAGATATGGAGATCTGACTGATTTCATGGATCCAGAATGCATTGACTTTGTTGGGCCATCGACCCTGCCACAGTAGGAAATGCGACGACACCCAGCACGGGAAAGGCGAGGACGAGGATGCGGAATCGGGGGTCATTACCGGGTTCCGGGGGATCACTGATTTATCTGTTTTTTATCTGTTTTTTTAATGTAATACATATGGGTGTAATCATTTTTTTAAATAAAAAGTCAATTTTGTTGATCCTGTATCGAATACGCAACGCACCATACTAGGAAAAAAAAACACGAAATTTGCCCTAGAATTGCACTAAGGCGTTATCTCACTTGGCTTAGGGCATGCCCTAAGCACCTAGGCGCCAAGTGAGATGGTGCCTCTCCTTAAATAATGGGTGTAGGCGCCAAGTGAGATGGCTCCTCCTTTGGGGAGTCATCTGAAACATGGTTATTTGCGTAATTTTTTCCGAAACGTGGTTATTTGCGAAATTTTTTTTTAATACATGGTTATTCAAAAAAAAATTCAGAGAAATACTTTAAAATAAATATATATTAATTGTTATGTCCGTTGAAATTTTGTAAGACATACTCTCTGTACGGATCAATATAGGGTGAGATGAATATGAACACTCAAATACGAAGAATATTTATTATAATTTGACCTAATCCATTAATATAAAATTTGTGTGTATGGTGAGAAGTGTCACTTTATATAGATATTTTTAAGTTCTGTAACTAATGTGGAATTTGGAATCTTCCTAATATATCCCTCTCACATCTGGATTTGGTGTGCAAATTTTCTTATCTAAGAGATGTATTTTTATCATTGTAGATATAACTATTTTACGAAATTAATAGAGGCTCGGTCGATGAAGAATGTAGGGAAAATAAGATTATCAATTTAATACTTAATCAGATCATGTATAAGTTTGATATCTGACCAAGGAACAATGTTCGCCAACCATCATTTAATTGTCTTTATGCAAAATTTTAGAATCAAACGGATACATTACTTACCTTAATACGCTTAAATCATTACTTACCTTAATACGCTTAAATCAATAAGCAAGTTGTAGTGACCAGTTGAATTATCATTGAATAAATAAATAAAAACATTGAGGATAATTCTAGGAAATTAGAAACTAAATTAGGAAAATGATGGCCAAATAGGAAATGACCCTTCACTAATAGTAAGGTACTCCCTCCGGTCTCATTTATAAGAAAAAATTAACTTTTTATATACATTGAATAAGTAATGTATTTGGACAATATATTGTCCAAATACATTACTTATTTAATGTATCTAAAAAGTTAATTTTTTCTTATAAATGAGACCGGAGGGAGTATATAATAGACGAGTTTATCGACTAGTGAATATGGAATGTGTGAAATTTAGTAGAAACAAAAATGAAAAGTTTTTAAATAATTATTATACTTAAATAATTATTATTCTTAAATAACTATTATTTTACTAGATGGGAAAATATTGAAACTAAAAGGAAAAATTCCATTAATATTTATAGGAAATGTGTCTCAAATTATACACCATCATAATCCTATAAAGGAAGAAGATGCACTTTTCTTAGAAGCATCTTTATAAATATATATTTTGTATCTCAATTTTTGAGTTGATTATTTCTTGAGAGGTCAGGATATAGTCAAAATTTCTTAAGAAGACATTGACAGGTAACCTTTTTGGATTGTAATCAGTTTGGTTATAGTGGATTAAGTCCTTATGGAGAAAGGAAAAATCATCTTAACAGGTGGACTGGATTAACTTCGTTAACAGTGAATCAGGATAAAACTAATTGTGTTCATTTATTTTTGTTCTTATTTCATCTTTGATTGTGTTGGGTAGAAAAAGTTTTAAATCTAGAAAATCAATTCAAACTCCTCTTTTTTGTGTTTCATGTACATTCAAGAGCCATAAATTTTCCTTTACTTTGAGGCTCATCCTCTTCCAGCTATATCTCATGACTTCATAAAGAACTTATAAGTTCTTCTAGAGTCGTATTGTTCATATTTTTGGACACCATAAGAGCAGTCACCATAGGCATCCACTTCTTTGGTAAGCTTGTGATGATCTTTTTCACGTGATATATAGTAGTGTAATCTTTGTTTAGAACTTTTAAGCCAGCTACAAGCGTTTTAAACCCGGAGAACATTTCCTCAACAGTTTCAATATCCTCCATTTTGTAGGCTTCATACTTTTGAATCAAGGCCAAAAACTTGGTTTCTTTTACTTATTTATTTCCTTCATGAGTCATTCTAAGAGAATCAAATATAGACTTTGAAGATTCTTTATTTGTTACCTTTTCATACTCAATGTATGAGATAACGTTTAGCAAAACCAGCCTCATAATCAAGATTCAACATGTGTCAGGGTAAGGAGGAAGAAGAAGAAGAAGAAGAAGAAGAAGAAGAAGAAGAAGAAGAAGAAGAAGAAGAAGAAGAAGAAGAAGAAGAGCGGGAGGAGGAGGAGGAGGAGAAGAAGAAGAAGAAGAAGAAGGAAGAAGGAGAAGAAAAAGAAGAAGGAGGAGGAGAAAGAGAAGAAGAAGAAGAAGAAGGAGGAGGAGGAGGAGGAGGAGGAGGAGGAGGAGAAGGAGGAGGAGGAGGAGGAGGAGGAGGAGCAGAAGAAGAAGAAGAAGAAGAAGAAGAAGAAGAAGAAGAAGAAGAAGAAGAAGTTGAAGAAGAAGAAGAAGGAGAAGAAGAAAAAGAAAAAGAAGAAGAAGAATAAGAAGAAGACAAATGATGAATTTCTTCAATTCTAATGATGATGATCATGGGAATGACTATGATTGGGATTTAAAATTCAAACACAGTCAAATCTGTCTGAAATTCCAAGCCCATAAATCTTTTACAGTTCAAAATATACAACATATTTTCTCTGCGATTTAAATCTTATTACAGTACAAAGAAAAACTAAAATTAAACAAAATCAAATCTTGAAATATAATTTTTTTGTGAATCTTTCTACAGTGTAAGTATATAACAAAACTAAATCCTAAATGTTACAAATCAAATTATGCAACTTAATTACAAACCAAATCCAAACATATTACAATCAATCAATTACAGAAATCATAAATCCCTAATTATTCTAAGTCCCAAAATCTAAGCTAATCAAGATTGTAACAGCAAATTCGTAAAACCCTAATTCTAACCTTATAAATACAAAGCCAAGAACTAACAGAAAAAGAGGAGGAACAGAAAAAGAGGAGGAACATAAGGGGACGAGAATACAGAGACGGAAGAGGGTCGAAGAACTTGAAGACAGAAGAATTGAGGAAGAATTTGGAAGAAGAACACGAGTAAGCGACATACCATTTACTATTGAAGACGAATAAAGGAGATAATAGGGTTTCAACATCTAAAACCCTAACCGTTATCATCGCTGCCGTCGCGCATCTGCCGTCGCTACCTCCACAGGAACCTGCAAATCAAAGAAGAAGGAGATTAACTTCAACTGAAAGGCATGAAATCAGAGAACGATAATCGCGAAAGGGGTAAAATTCTTAGCTTTTTTCTGTTGTTTCGGTATTGTTGATTGTTTAAGGGCTATCGGGTTGGCTCACGGAAGGGATACGATTGGGATATTGTGTCGTCGCCACGATTTTTTTTAGGGTTAGGGAGAAGAAAAGAGGCTTAGGGTTAGAAGGGTTAAGCGAAAGATAGAGGCGGAGATTTATTGTAAAACCAAAAACAGAAATGAATTGTAAAAAGTGAAAATATAACTTATATTTCGTTTGGATTTGATACACACACGTTCACAATAATCATCCTGCATCTTCAATCTCGTTCGTGTGATCATAAGTGGACGGCCGTGAGGCCAAGTCTACTGTAACGCCCATACTCCCTCACGCACTCAATCACCCGGACCCCTCCAAAACTGTGTAGTGGGCCTAGCCCATTAGTTTTGACACTCCCCTTTGCTACCCATTACTCAACCTAAGCAACTACTTACCGCTCAGGTACATTGGGCCTAGCCCAGCTCCTAAAAGCACCCCATGTATTTACTTGCTAGTTCAAACGAAACCCTCAGGCTTACTGGGCCTGAATTCAATATCTGAATTCAGGCCCTGACTTCTCACACCCCTATATTTTTACTATTCAACTAAAACTGCACCCCCTAGAAACTAACTTATTTTTTTCTAATTTTTTTACTATTATTATTTCTATTTTCTTTTCTTTATAAATTCTTACTATATATTTCTTATTATTATTATTATTATTATTATTATTATTGTTATTATTATTATTATTATTATTATTATTATTATTTCTTTTATTATTATTATTATCTATTTATTTAATAATTACTATTATTATTAATATTATTATCATAAATAATTATTTTAAAAACTCATGTATATTATTTTATATATTGCATTAAAATGTTTTTTTTAATCATGCATTAATTAAGAATATTTTTGAAATTAATATGATTAAAAAATACACAACAAACATCAAATTCTTTTTCGCAATAAACTAATCTAAACATAATTTTTGCTAAAGGGTTCTAAATATATTTTGACTAATCGCGCATTTAGTCCGAAATTCTGTAATCTTTACACCCGGTCAAAATGCGAGGCGATTCAAAATACTTTTGCAACCCCTAATAAATACAAACCCATACAAACTACAAATTGGGACTCTGATTCCTCATAAGAGGATACGTAGGCATACGACTAAAATCATGGCGAGTTCCCCTATTAAAAATTAAAACCCTATTTCACCCGAAACTTAAACCTAAAACTTGGTATCCTTAAGAATAAGGTAGATGAAAGGTGCCTAACACCTTCCTTTTGTCTAATAGAGTCTGTGATACGGTGGCAGAACCAGACTGTTAATACTGGTTTGCGTTTTGTGTTTTTCATTCGCAAAATGTCGCAGTAAGCAAGAGTCGCTATCGACTTTTATTTTATCCAATAAGGAAAAGGAAAAAGAACAGAAAAAACCTTTTTCGAGAATATTTCTGAGTACAGGGGGAAGATTATAGAAAGGGAAGGTGTTAGCACCCTTTCTATCCATGGTTTTCCATAGGCTCTTAGATACTTGCTCATTTTAAAATTGCTTGTGTGTGTGCTTGTTTTGAAAGAAAAAAATTACTTTGTGATAACCCTTGTATCAGTCATCAAGGGTGTGACGAAGTTGTTTTGAAAATTGTTTGAAAAGTGTTGGTGTGAAATTTGTTTGTTTGAGCAAGTACCTAGGAACTATCTACCTACTCGAAAAAGTTTTTTCATTTTCCTTTAGACAGCGTTATCCTATTATTAAGGAATAAGTAGCACCGTTGTTTGAGTTTTTAGGGACGTTCGAAGGGACAAATATAGTCACAAAAGCAATGTTAAGAGGTGTTAGTAATCATCCTAAAGCCTTAAAGATCTTTTTTCGAGGCGACATCCGAATGGGTCATTTGAGATCTTTTAGGGCTAGAGGACGACCACTAACAAACCCTATACTTCATGACCGTTTAATCGAAGGCGACCAGAGTGGAGTAAACCCTAGGAGTGAGCATGTGCGGGTGAATTTTTTCAGTTAATTTGTCTTTGCACATTTAGGTTATCTGCCGTTTTAATTTTCAAGCATTCTTCCCATAAAATCCTATTAGCATACATCTAACAATTTATAATTGCAGAAATTTAAAGTGCGGAAATAGAAATCCTAACTATTACATGGCTTTCGCAGATACGGAATTATTTTGACTGAAAATAAAATGCAGAGTTAAAACCTAATTAAATCTATTACAACCTCGAAGCAGTTACAAAAAATAATTAAAAAAGTAATTGAAATACGCACGACGAATTAAATGTGGGAATGATTAGAAAACCTAAAAAATCTAATTTGAGAAAAAATATTCAAGTTATTTTTTTGAAGAAAAAATTAATTATTTACAAAAATCAAATCCTAATTTCTAATTGATTTTAATTATAAAAAAGAGTTAAATTAACCTAATTTTTAATCAAATTAATTAATTAAAGAAAATAAATATTTTACAAAAAAAATGATTTTTGGTGTCTTTGTGATTTTTTGGTTTTTTGTAATTAATTAAAAAAGGATTAATTTGTGAAAATAAATAATTAAACAAACAAAATAAATAAAAGAAATAAAAAAAATTAATTGGGCCTTTATTGCAATTGGAGGGGGTGTGTTGTTGAAATTATTCCAGGCCCACCAAGCTGAAGCCCAGTCAGCGCCTGATTCAATGGGGTTGCTTCCTGATGGTGTACCATGGTCTCTGGCAGGTAGAGGCGTTAGATCTGGTTGATCATGCATCCTGTGGCGCATGATAGGCCTTTGGGATGGTAATGCATGGGATCTGTTATAGGAAAATAAAATAAGAAAGTTGCCAGGACCTGGGATCGAACCCAGGTCCTCTACCCTTTTCAACACACATCCTTTCCAGCTGCGCTACATGTTTCAATTGATAATATAATAATAATAATACATAATATATGCAATCAAGGTGAATTAGTGGACAAAACAAAAAAAACGCGCGTCAGTTTGAATGGTCCAGTGGTTAGCTGCCGCGTTATTGTCTTCTTCGCAGGTCCGTCGTCTTAGGTAAGTAACTTATACCTACGGACAAACGTCTGTAACTAAAACCCTGCAAATTTCCAAAATCCATCACAGGCATGATAAATGAATTATGGCTACACCAATCAAATTGTTTTGACCTCACGAGAACGATGGTACCCTTTGTGTAGGCCAATTTCACCTGTATCAAGAAGCCCCAAAATGTGACCTCAAACCCTAGCCATGGCAGTCACTCGTATAAGCCTCAAAAATCCAATTAAATAATCCAGACATGTTAGAAATACATCAATGATCACAAATATGTCATTAAATCATGCTAATGATGCAAGAATGGCTGTAATCAATTTGAAAAAAACAAGCAAACTGTATGAGATGTAGCGAGCGTTTTTTGGGCGTGAAAGGACCTGCAATCGATTGGGTTAGCTTCTGGGAAGGTCCAAAAATCGTTTAGGAATTTTGGAAGGCCTTGAATTATCCTCTAGGGTAGAGATCAGATCACCACTTTTTTGCCAAAAATTTTGAGTTTGTTCTAGTTTTCTTCACGACTACAACCTCTTGTTTTTGTGCCTCGCTTTGTTCATTATATATCCCTAAGTGAATTAGGGTTATAAAAACAGCTAGCATCTTTGCAATTTTTGAAGATTTGATTTGGTTTTCATGTTGTATGATATCCTTCCAAATTTGGCCTAATCATGCCATTCTTGTGCCAATTAACCTTGATTCGATTTGATTCTAATATGCCAGCATAATGAGCTTGTGATTCTGTCCAAAAATCGAATCAAAACAAATCTTTGCTATTATTTACCATTTATTTGATTTAATTCAATTTTTAATTAATAAAAAATCAAAATAAAATAAATAATGAAGAAAATAACATGTGAGTTAATATTTGGGTCGTGGACCATGTTATGAGTGAGGTGCAATCATAAAAAGTTAGGCCCATTTGGCAAAAAAATGCAATTTTGAGCATATTTGACTTTTGGCAATTTTGCAAAAATGGTCAACTTTGACAAGGCATGTCTCTTCTAATTTTAACCCTAGAGAGGTGTTCTTGGACTTTTTAGAAAGCTTAGGATGTCCCATAAACAACCCTTTTTTCTCATCTCAATTGGGTCTTCCATGTTCATGTAAGAAGCTTTGACCCAAACAATGTTTTTATTGACTTTTCAAAAGGGCCTATAATGTGGAAATCCCTATCTTTTTGTGTGTGCATATTTTGAACTTGAGTGATGAAGATGAATTGTAGGAAATTTCATCCTCTTCAAAATGATCCTTGGATGGAAAATTTCTGATAAAGTATAAGGAAGTTATGCTTGGTCAAAGTTTGGTTGACTTTTCCTAAGAAACTCTAATTTAGCAACTTTTGGGTTTTGAGGAATTTGGGGCATTCCTTGAGGAATCATGATCAACCCTTGATAAAATGATGGATATAACTTCAAAATGTTGATGTTGACCAAAAATCTTAAAGTTTGACTGTATGTGGGCCACAGTTGACTTTTGACCTAATATAGTCGATTCTCAAGCATCTGAGCAGTTAACTGAGCAAACTTCTTGTGCAAGGCTTGAAATTTGACATGGAGGGTCTTGAGAACATATTAGGACCATGGATAGCATATGAAGTCTTTGGAGTCCAACCATATTGATGAAAATGGAAACCCTAGTTTAAGATACATTTCCTTAGGAGAGAGTTTGTTTGGTCAACTCTTGGGCAACCTTGAGCAAATTGAGGACCTCTAGGAATATGTTTTGAGTAAAATGAGAGGGAAAATTTTGGGGTACAACAGAGTCCAAAACTTAGAATCTCTGTCTTTACAAATTAGGGTTTCCTATTAGATGCCCTCCTTAGGATAAAAACTAGTATTGGTGACTCTGATTTAAAAATCAGTCGCAACAGCTGGCGACTCTGCTGGGGATCTCAATCTTAGGTTTTAGGTTTTATCTTGGGTTTTTATTTTTTTTATTTTTTTATTTGCTTTATTTATTCTTGTATATTTTATCATTGTATATTTACTGCATGTCGGGTTTTTGTTTCAAAAAATATTTTCAATATAACCCTTAGAAAGAAGGTTCGTCTATTAGCTTAGGGGATACATCATCCCTGCGAGTTTATGTGACGACTTCACCTAGATTTGGTGGAATTACGCAAAAGGAATACTTATCGAGAGATATCCTTTTGACTAGTAGGACTTTGGAATGCCACCCATGACTCTTTGTAACAACCTTAACCTAAAATCTCATGACAAGACCTTTCATGACTTTGAGACGAAAGTCTCGGTCCGTAAAGAGGCTCCACCTAAGAGAGGCCCTTGTGCCTTTTTCCTCCAGTGTTATTCATGATACCCCTAAGGAAGTCACCTTTTGGGAGGGTAGATTAACTGTAGGTCAAAATTAAGGAGCCTACCTTATAAGGGTACCTATCACAAAATCCCGTCACTAAACCATACATCCATGCATTCATACATTTCATATATTCACCATTTGTTTCTTTTATTTGTCTTATTCACAGGGTAAAAAACCAAAAGCAATAGAATCAAGATTTTGGTGATTATCTTTGAATATGGATACCAAAGGGAAACTAATTGTCCGCTTCAACTCCATCAAGCCAGGCATGTCTTAAATCAAAGCCATAAAAGGGAAATTATACAAAATAGCTCTGAAGATGTTCGCTCGCCTCTATGGGGATACCCTTGATCCTAAGGATGTTGAAGACTTTCTCAAGCTTTGTCAAGTAATGGTCGATGGTTTCAGAGCAAACATTTGCAAGCGCACCTAGAAGATTTATTTGCTTTTGCTTAATTTCATGCAAACAAGTTTTGGTTTAAGATTGTAATATTTTTTAATATCTGAATCATGTTACTTTCAATAAAGGCATTTTGTTTCTGTATCTCGTTTGCGTATCTATTTTTAAGATATTCACCAAATAAATAAAAAAGTAAAAAAGAAAAAACAAATATGTACCCAAGTGAATAAGACATTTAAAAAAAGAAACCATTACATGTTCATACATAATCATATGCATGCATGCATTTGCAAACACCTGCATATCATATCAAAACTCATCTCAATTTTTCAAAAAATATCTCTAGTTAAACCATTGGTAGAAAAAGATCACCACCTCCTTGGCCTCCATATCAAACAAGGGCCTACCAACAAAAAGCAATGGAACAAATTGAGGAGAATCGGGTTGCATTCAAGGAGGACCTCGACCAAGTAAAGGGTGATGTGAGTTCAATGAAAGGAGATATGAGTCAAGTTCTCCTAGCTTTTAAGAACATCATTGACAGACAAGATCAGGTTCCCAGGGTAGCTTTTGAAGAAGTAGCTCAAACGATTGGTGCATCAAGCGGTCACCAACTAAGAAAAGAGCTAGAGGCTGGACCTCAAATGTCTGTCGGAGCCCAACAAGAGACAAGAAAAGCTGAAACTGAAGGGTTTGTCCCACCACCATCAAAAGAAGGGGCATCACATACCCTATAAATTCCAATCAATAATACAGACAACTACTTGGACCTGCAGTATGGAGACCACGGTGTTGTACCCCAAAATTTTCCCTCCCATATTCTTCAAGATTGCAAAGAGCATGCTTTAAAATTCCCCAAGGGTTGCACAGTTTAAGGGCCTCCTAACAGTCAAAAAACTAGGGTTTTGGTTCTGACAAAGAAAATGAAGTTTCCAAGGGTCCAATCAAGTCCCACAGGCCTATAAACATGGTCAAGTATCCTCATACCAAGTTTCAAGACTCACAGCACAAAATTGCACAGTCAAAAACCCTAATTGCCCTACAGTCAACTACAGGGGCAAAATGGTCATTTGACAGTCAAAAGTTCAAAATTTTTGGTCAACATCTCATTTTGAAGCCACAAACATCATTTGATCAATTCTTGATCATGATTTTCAAGGCATGGCTCAAAAAGTCTCAAGATGCAAAAGTTTCCATATTTGGACAGTTGAAAAAGTCAACTGTAACTTGACCAAGGCATAACTTCCACATGGATTATCAGAAAAATTCCATCCAAAGCTCATTTTGAAGAGAAAGACATTTCCTACAACTCCTCTTCACACTTCAAGTCCAAGAAATGCTCTCACAAAAAGTTATCAATTTCAACATTATAGGTCATTTTCAAAAGTCAACAAAAAGGGACTTTAAGTCAAAGGCCATAACTTGAGATTGGTAAATCAAAATTAGATGGGACCAAAGGCATTGGTTAGAGGACTTCAATACCTTTCCAAAATGTCCAAGAACAGGATCAAAGCTTAAAAATTGAGAAAGATATGCCTTGTGGAAGTTGGGAAATTTTTGGATATTTTGAAAAGTCAACTTTGCTTCAAGTGCCTTAAAAATGCTAATGGGCCACATTTTCTTCCAAGATTCATCATCCAAAGCATTTGCACGACCATTTGGCCCAAAGGGGATTTATTCATCATTTTTTTTATTTATTTGAATTTTTAATTGCTATTAATTCATTTAATAAAAGAAAATATGACAAAAATACTAAAACAAAGTTTTCAAATCTTTTTGTGCAGAATAAACTCTCATCAAGGCCTAAGGATTTCGTGCATATCAAAAGAGGAAAGAATTGCTGCAAATTGGCATGATTCTTCATGAAAAAATATTGAAAAAGATTCATCAAAATCAAATCTTGAAAACCATTAAAAACAAGGCTATGGGCTTGGATTATTGACTGAATTCATTCCCTATACAAGTGCAAACCTAACCCTAAAGCCAAGAACCTCAGAGCTGCGCCCAAAAGCCATAAACAAGTTTTCATTTTTTGTCTAAATTTTCAAAACTGAAATCACGATTGCAAAGGTTTTCAAGGCAAAATAATCATTCCATTACATTCCTGAGGCTTCAAGGAACGTGCCTGAATCAAAACCATCATCCCTAACGCGAAGAATTGGTAGAAAAATGTTTCACTTTTCATGAAAATATACCTATTCGTGTTTCAATTTTCAAGCATTCTCATTGCATTTTTTTTGTGGATTCATACTAATTGATTGATTCTAAAACTAACCATATGCTTTAATTGAGTTTTCGTGCAAAATTGGAAGATCCACCATTGGAGCTTTCTAGGTTTTCAGAAACCTTGAATTGGGGATTCTGGCATAGGGTAAAATCAGAACACGAGACTTAGACCGTTAAAATCAGGAGCTTCAGACGGATTCAAGGCATAGCTCGCGATCAATTTATGATCAAAGGATTCCTAATCGCTATTTTTGTGCTTGTTATTTAGTGGGGGTTTAAAATCCCTGCTATTCAATTGGTTTTTGTTTCAGGTACAACAAGCAAGTGGGGAAGAAGATGAGGTGTAAGGCGGTGGTTGGTGTATTTGAACTTCGCGCGGAAAAATGCCACTAACGCTTGTTTTATCTTATAATAATTATTTGTAATATAATATACAAAGTGCGTTGGTAGCTCAGCTGGCAGGCGTGTAATTTGGTAAGCAGCAGGACCTGGGTTCGATCCCAGGTCCCCCTCCCTTTCCCTATATTTTTCTTCTAACCATGTTCCTGTGCAGCTTGCTCCCTGATGACCATCATACGCCCATAATCTCAATATGCCACACGTCCCACTGCGTCCATCCTATGGCCAGGATTCAAAGCCTATGATATGTCTCAGTCAATGAAGCCACACGCTAGCATGAAAAGTCAACAAGGCCTTGGAATGTTGGGCCTGATTGCTACCCCAAAACCTCCAGTTTGGGGGCAGAACCCCCCAAGGGTTTGCAATTCTTCTTTTGTATTTTCCATTATTTGCATTAATTCAATTGTTTCTTTCTTAATTCTTTAAATTAACATTTTTCTCAACATAAAAAAATAATAAAAAAAATCAGAAAGTCAAAATAAAAAAATATTTTATTTAACTAATATTTTTGTAAATAAATCTTACTAATTAGTTTAGTCTTAATTTTAGGTTTAAATCTTAATGTTTTTTTATAAACTTAAAAATTGTAGAATTAGGGTTTTAATTACTTTTATATTTTTTTTCCTTTTCTTTTATCATCACTAATAATTAATTATTTATTTTTGTAAATCAAATTATATTAATTAATTAGGTTAACTTTAGGTTTAATTTTAACATTTTTTAAATAAATTAAAAATAGCTAGAATTAGGTTTAAATTCCATAATCTTCTCACTAAAATTCCATAAATACCAAAAAAAATCTTTTCTTTTATTTTAATTTAATTAATTGGTTAATCATAATTTAATTTCATTAAAAAGGGTCCAACGCCCTCGCTTTCGATTATCAGTTCGTTTCGCGCGTTTATTTCCTTTCTTATAATATTCATGTAATTCTCCCAAAGTCGTGTAAATCAGACATTTATCTTTTCCGCATTCTTTATTTTATGTCAAATCGGGTCCTGGATTTAATTTGGCAATGTGGACCCGCGCCTTTGTAATAGTTAGGAACTTTATATTTCTCGCAACTTTTTAACTGCTAATAAATTGCATGCAAGAATGAATGTTAAAATAAAAACAAAAGCGTAGATCACCCAATACATGACAAGACAAAAATATCTGAAAACGACACACAAATCACACACCACCCCTAGGGTACGCCTCACTGTTGCCTTGCCTCTCGAAAGGTGATCGTCGAGTAGAGGATGTTTTAGTAAGTCCTCATGATCCGGGAACCTGGCATGAGGGTAGCTTCTAAGGTATCTTCCTATTGCTCTGGTGATCACCATGTCCCGAACCCTCGAATTGACCCGAACACCTCCAACGGTGGTGCTACCTACCTCTCAATGGTGGGATGGCACTACTTTAAAGGACATCTACACAGACGAATTCCTTAGGGTGGGTAGACGACTCTAGATACTTGCTCTAATTTCAAAACAAATCAAAAATACTTTTCACACCGACACCTTTTCAAAAAGCTTTCGAAAGCAATTTTTCAAACACTCTTAAGGACTGATACAAGAGTCGAACTGGAATTTTCAAAGAAACTTTTTAAAACCCACAGTCGAAAAGCAAACAAACCATTTTGAAAACACAAATGAGCAAGTATCTAAGAGCCCATGGATAACCATGGATAGAAAGGGTGCTAACACCTTCCCTTTCTATAATCTACCTCCCGAACCGAGAGCAATCTCTATAAGGAATTTTTCTGTGCTTTTGTGCTTTCCATTTGGAGAAAATAAAAGACGGTGGCGACTCTTGCTTCCGAGACATTTCGCGAACCAGCATTAAACAGTCAGTTCCAGATCCACCGATCACAGAACTGGCGACTCTGCTGGGGAATCTTTTAAAGTGAGGTGTACCTTAGGATTAAGATCACTGTGTTTTCAATTGCTTTCTTTGCTTGCTTTATTATTGTGGGACTGTCTTGGGAGTTCTATAGATCCTAACCCGGATCTGGGGATACCTTCTTAGAAAGTAGCAACAAGGCTGTGAGGGAACTGTGCGGGGTATACCGACATGGTTGAAACAGTCTGCTACGTTGATGTGGCACTTTGGTGTGTACCGGTAACCCTTGAGTTCAGTCAAGGAGAGTACGGGGCCTCCGCGTGGTGTCGTGAAGCATCAACTGACCTTAGGAACCTTAATTGAACTATCTTGGCCTCTTTAGGGTAGTGAGATAACTGACTTTGGTGCAGTCCGAGGTTGGTTGATACTCGATACTACACTCAATTGAGGGTTGCTTTCCTGGAATATTTCGGTCGCCAGTTCAGTGGCTAAATTGAAACGATGAACAATGAAAGCAATCCAGTGATATTGGGACCCTTAGAACCCGGTTACTTCTGATAGGATAGGTTGAGCCCACCAACTGAAAGAGGGTAATACCTAGACCCCATGCTGGCCTAAACTCTAAGGGTTTCTCTTGTGTGACTTGTGTGCCTTCGTACTTGACTACTTGCATGCTTGTTATCTGACACATGAACTATTTGCAGGTTTTGTTTACAATCCTCAATTGGGACTCATAACAGGGTTACTTACATTACCCCATGCACACCATAACATCATACCATTGCATACATCCTAACCCATTTCAAGGATCTCAAGGGCTTGTGATGCAGGTCATGATAAATCAAACATCTAGCAAAGGGCAAAGAGGACTTATTTTCCTCTAGCCAAGGTTGTCAGAGGCTATGACCCACTGGACATGGTGAGCTTTGACACCTGAAGAAGGTTCCCCTAATCAAGGTTGTTTGGAAATTCAGACCAAACATGATGACTAAAGTCAGGGGCTATGACCCACTAGATATGGTGAGCCTTTGACCCTTGAAGAAGGAATCTCAACAAACATGAAGTTCCTTCAAACTACTGGATCCTAACTCTAACAAATTTTCTTGTTTATCCCGCGAGGTCCTTGAAAACATTGCATGCATATCATACATATCATTGCATAACAGGTACCCTTGTTGCAGGTCACTTACCTTTCTCGCTGTTTATTTCAGCAATGGATTCCCAACAATGCAACCAGGACCTTCTTGCCCAAGAGACTCAGTTCGGGGAAATCCTCCTGAATCTATCCAAGGGGCAGGAGGAGTTGAGAGCACTTCTCATGGAGACTTTGGTCAAGAACAGCGCTGAGGACGAACAGCTGAAACATCTGCAAGCTGAAGTGGATGCAATGAGAGTCCAGATGCTGGGGCAGGTGACTATCATTCAAGGCTTAGCTCAAAGACAGGAAGAGCTCAGAGTTCTCATCAACCAACTGCTTCGGGGTAACCAACTGGGGCAAACATCTAAGGTTGAAGGGCCAGTCGTCATTCAACCCTCTTTGAGACAAGGAGATAAGGGGAGAGCTCCTCAAATGGCTCCAGTGTCACAAATTCAACGTCAACCTCACCAGCTTCAGCCAGGCAAGCCCAGGAGGCAATTCACCCAGCTCAACATGTCGCTGTTTCAAGCTTTACAACGCCTGTTGAGGTTGAATCTAATCACATTGAGGGCTCATCCCCGGAACCCCAACACAACATCTCCTATCTATGATCCCAATAAAAGGTGTGCCTACCACTCTGCCAGTCCAGGACATGATACAAATGAGTGTTGGGCTCTGAAGAACAAGATCCAGGACCTGATTGATGAAAGAGCACTGGAGTTCACACAAGATGGTCAGGCTGAATTTTTCTACCATCCCTCCAAGGCTCACCATTTGAAGTAACAAGCCCTGAGATGAAGAGACTTTTGTTCATTAGGATTTTCAAGTTGTAATTTTCTTCCGTTCAAACATTTACTCATGTTAAACGTTGTTATTTCATTAATGCATCGCATATGTCTGTTTTGAAGCAATATGTTCGTATTCGCTATATGCAAATTATTTTCATATTTTTTCTGATGATCAACGCTCGATTAACAATTCTAAGCCTCTTGAGGGAGGATGACGAAAACGATACCACAATCTACAGTATGCTTTTGAACAGACCCCGCTGATGAAGTACATGCATTGTTTCAAATCCCTAAACACTGGAGTTATAAGGATGATAATCCCTCGTCAACCCATCTGAGCCAAAGAAGTAGGAGTTTTTATTTTCGAAAATTAAAACCCTTAATCATAACCTGGGGCAGGGTAGTCTTCTCAGTTGATCCAAGTGCATAACGAATGGCACCGAAGAGGTCCTTACAAAACAAAAGACAGTGATGGTTCCGAACAATCATACAGACAGGCAGTCATTACTTCTCAAAATGAAAACCCATTAAGTCAAAACCTATGAAGGAGACTTACAAAACTGGGGCATCCCGCTGACTGTAAATACAAAAAGAAACAGTTCAGGCAAAAAACAGGGATGACAAAATTAAAAAAAAGAGGTCTTACAAACCCTCAACAAAAAAGGGAATGACTGCCTGATCAAAATAAGCCGCCAGTATCCGAACCATCACTGGTATATCAAAGCAAAGACGCAACAAAGTCTAACGCACGATCAACTGAGCTTAGGTTTGAAGAACATCACGAAGAGTGGGTGGGTACAAATAATTTGAGCCTTTATCCTTTGTTTCTTAAACCATGAACCAGGCCACGTTATAATCCTCAAAAGTCCTAGCCGAAGCATGGGTTAGTTCGAAAGCATATTATTACGAAAGGTATCCTGACTCCTTAAGGCTTGCGGTAAAATGACGAGTTGACATCACAGTTCACAAAATTCACTTGTTTTACTAAAAATGAATTCTCAAAAATTTCAAGACAGACATAAGCTTTGCATTTTTGATATAACATTGTTTGCATATG
The DNA here is from genome assembly GCA_948472305.1 of Vicia faba. Classification (NCBI taxonomy): domain Eukaryota; kingdom Viridiplantae; phylum Streptophyta; class Magnoliopsida; order Fabales; family Fabaceae; genus Vicia; species Vicia faba. The sequence continues at coordinate 375,718,312 of OX451739.1, read as the reverse complement.
ACTATTTGTTTGAACAGCAGGGAAATTCGCACGATGAATACCTAGTGAACAAAAGCACTTCCAATCAAGGGGCAGACATGACCATGATCTATTATCTGGGGCACTTCAATCAAGATTCGGAGAATCTCTCAAAGGCCAAATAGCTTGGGGCAAATCTCCACCTGAGCCACTCGGGGCATCCCAACAACGAATCTTGCCTGATCAAACACTTTCTGGTGGCATGACAACACACTTCTAACAGGGGCAACTCCCTACATTCTGAAAGTACGGACATAGTCGAAAAAATACTGCGCATAATCAAAGACCCGCTAGGTTGACACACCTAGGCAAAAATAAGGGCTTCCCAACGAACCAAAAGGGTTCAGGCAGAAATAAGGGATGAAATGAAAACAATCTGTACACCCGGCAAGTCGAAAACCTGAAAAGGCGGCTTGGGCAAAAATGGGTATCCCGGTGGACTGAAAACCCGAAAGGGCGGTCCAGGCAAAAGTTAGGGATTAAAGCGTACGACTATGTCCTGTCATCCTGTCACCTGCCTACCAGAAGAAGGTTTGTCCATCAACAACTATCAGCACCTCACAGGTCTTCCTCCCTCACCTCAAAAACAGGGGCAATAATGAGTCGTCCAGGCGATCCAGTTGCTCTGTCAACCAAGGTACCAAGAAAAGATCAACATAAAGATGATTACCATCTACCTTTACAAATTCCAGATCAACATTGGTAACAATCCAAGAAAAATCAGTGGACGACCGATCGTGGGTTAATATCCGAAACCAAACAGGACAATCATCCACTGGATCACCATCAGGCAACCCTACACCGGTTCCTTCTCAACTTTCAGACAAAGTCTTACACAGATTTATCTCAAGTTTTACACGAACTTACCTCCAGGTAGCCTTACCCCGATTCCTCCTGAAGTCTTACACGGACTTATCTCAAGATGACCTTACCCCGGTTCATCAAGAAGTTTTACACGAACTTACCCTGCAGTAACCTTACCCCGGTTCCGCCAAAAGTTTTACACGAACTTATCCCAAAGAAACCTTACCCAGGTTTTACCTCTTCAAAGATGCAGTTTTACACGGGCTCACCGTCAAAGTAATCCCACACAGGTTCCCTTCTCAAGCTCCAGACGTAGTTTTACACGGACTCGTCATCAGTAAACCTTACACAGGTCTCCTTCCTCCAAGATGCAGTTTTACACAAACTCGTCATCAGTAACCCTACACAGGTGTCCTTCTTTCCAAGATGCAGTTTTACACGAGCTCATCATCAGTAACCCTACATAGGTTCCATCTTTCAACTTACAAAAAATTACACCTCAAAAACCTCCCCAGGAGAGTCTAGTCCAGAGGTTTCCCCAGGAAAGTTCAATCCATCTCCCCAGCAGTAAGCTTATCCCCAGTAAATTCTGGAAGCTTACCCTCGCGGAGCACGAACGCGTCCCCTGTAACACGCCGTTTTTATCTAAATGTTATTTCATTAATTATTTTCCAAAATTATTAAATTATATCTATTTTGAGAAATATATTCAATTGATATCGATTAAAATATTAATTGGGTAATATGAAATAAAAATATTTATTGTGTCGGAATATTATTTTGAATAATATTAATTTAGTGTGTAGTAATATTTGACTTTGTTTGATTAATTGACATGATTAAGTTTATATAGAATGAATATTATTTAGTGTAATATTGTTTAATAGGGTTATATATTATAATTAGAGTTAAATAATTGTTGGGGCCAAATTATAATTTTAGAAAGATAGAGGGAGGAAAGTTAGTAGTAGAAGAAGGGTTTTATAAAATAGAAAGAAGAGTTAGTAAGAGTAGTGAAAAGAAGAGAAAGAAGAAGAAAGAAAAGAGGAGAAGAGAAGAAAGGAGCTAGGGTGAAGTTGCAACATCTTCATCTTCTTGTTTCAAGATAACCCACACCAAGGTAAGGGTTTGAATTGCTTTGCTCATATACTTGTGGTCTTGGGTTTTGATTTTGATAGATGAAGAAATTAGGATTTTAGAGAGTTGTATAGATTGAGAAAGAGATGATGAAATTGATGATTTTATTGGTTTAGATTGGTGTTATATGTGTTAGAATTGATATTAGTTTAGTGTTTAGAAGTTAGTTTTCCTTTCTTTTTCTTCTTGCTATTTGCTAGTATATGGTTTGATATAGAACAAGTACATTAATTAATTATTCAATGAAACTGGAAATAAAATACTTGTTTATAATAATGACTTGTTATTGGCTATGATAAATTAATGTTAGGCTTTTATGTTAGAAGAGTAGAGGATTATTATTGTAATGCTTGTGTATTTTGCCTTTCCAATTTATGATATTGGTTAATTTTGTGTTGATTGGAGGCAACAGTAACACGTATAGGTAGAAACTTCAATTGCTAGCTTATGTATTTCCACGTTGAAAGTGCATTGGAATTTGATTCTACTTATGCAAATGCCACTCCAGACATATTCTTAGAATAGTGGATTATCCTTTCTAAAATACACTGAAGAAAAGCTTGTGTTTCAGTTTTGTATGTCATATTCTAACTAAGCTTTAGAGTAGAGCCTGATTTATCTTCTCGAGCAAAATTTTCATAACTAGATCATAATTAAATTTTGAGTTCGACCGAAGTTAGTTTTCTGGCTCGCATTTTTCTTGATACCAGCCAGATTGCTTTCATATCGTATCAACACTCAACAGCTAGCAATACTCGCCGTAACATCCAAAATTTGTATGCATATACGCTTCTATCTTTGCTGTGCATTTGGTAACGAGTGACGAAATTTGGGCTGATATTTATGACTCAATCATTATATTAATTAAAATTAATATTAGAAACATTTAGCCGACTTAATTCCGAACCTGTTGATGTGCCGATTACCTGATTTCGGTAATTTCAGCGACGGAGCTACTTTCTCCGATTCGCACGAAAATTGACGTGCTAGCATAATTCGACGTGTAGATTAACATAGTGAAGTTCGTTTTGCAAAATTTCGACTTTTTAAGAATCGACCCGATTTTAGTACGAAATGAAATAAATTGAGTTTAATCCCGAATTTAACCGTTCGAGTTACATTCCGGTGACTCGATCGTGATGAGTAACATTGAGAGTAATGCCGGTTCATTGATGATGAATTCATGTTGAAATATACTTTCCGATTTGGAATTGTTCGATAGTTGATGGTTTATGTTTTGGTTGAGTAAGTAACTTGTTTGTATACATTTTTCTTGACGTTGTGATTGTTAAATTATATGTATGCATGCATGTACAATAGTTGATGTTCCATTGGTTGGATTTGATGGTATGTGTATGTTAAGATTATTGTGGATCTTAATTGCATACATTGGTTATATTGTACATTGCATGGCATGGTTGGTCTTGAAACAGAGACGGTGAAACTGTGGGTTCACATGATTTTATAGACGGTGACCCTAGTGTGGGAATAAACGTAGTGACCTTGATCCGGAAGGGAAACATAGGTGGTGGAACATTGGGTCCACAATATCTAGACGGTGACCCTATTGTGGGAAAAGACGTAGTGACCTTGATCCGGAAGGGAAACATAGGTGGTGGAACCATGGGTCCACGAGTCGGTACCGCATTCGCATACGTTGAGTCGTGTTGTGAGTCACATGCATAATTGTGCATGTTATGTATGTGTGTTGATGTGTTTGATTATGTGCCAATGTTGTTGTTGTTTGAATTATGGTTATGTACCAAGGATGTGAGTATTCGGATAATCGGTTTACATGGTTAATGCGTTGGAAATGGATTCCTTGAGTAAGAATACTATAGGTGATAAAATGAATATGATCATTATGTATTGCCTTATTTATTGCCATTGCTTTACCTTAATTACATGTTATATGATTATTGGAATTCTTACCCTTCTGTTTGAAAATGCTTTTGATGGCATTGTTCAGGTACCGAGGATGGTAGCGCGAGGCGCTAGTTAGCGGATGCATTGGATTGCAATCTGTTTTATTTTGATTAGAGTCGAGTCGATGCTCTGGTAGTAACACCTGGAGGGGGGTATATTTAGTGTCGAACTCATCTATTTTGTATTCGGATTATGATGTATATAATCCTTACTTTGTATACATTATTTTGTGTATGTGAGACTTGATAACATATGCTTTATGTGAATTATCATGGCTTGATGCCTTGAATTATGTTTTGATTCCTCCATGAATGGAGATGAAGTTAAATATTGAAACTCCGTTGCGTTTGCACGAGAGAAAGAAGTTAAACATTTATGTATGTTTGTTTTGTATTGATATGCTTAAATTTACAAACGTACCCTGTCCATTTTTCTTTAAAATTTTGGAATGTGAAGTGTGTTGTGACATCCCTTCCGTGCAATTTATTTTCTCTGATTTTAATTCTTGCCTATTATTTGGGGAAATTAGAAGGGGTGTTACAATAGTGGTATCAGAGCATAGTCGGTCAGTTGTCAGGTCTTATTTTGTTAATCCCTTGTATTTGATTGTGTGGCTAACGCGATCAATACCTTGTGTTGTAGAGAGAGAAGATGGCTGGTAGAAGGAATGATGATGCTTTAGCTGAGGCATTGAGGTTGCTTGCGGGGTCAATAAATCAGATGCCGCAAACGACTCAAGCGCCACATGATGGCACTGAAGATGCTTTCCGTGCTCTTGGGAAGTTCCAAAAGAACAACCCGCCTACTTTCAAGGGAGAGCATGCTCCGGTGGAAGCCCAAGAATGGTTAAAAGCAATTGAGAAAATCTTTCGTGTGATGAATTGCACCGATGCTCAGAAAGTGCAATTCGGAACACACATGCTGATTAAAGAGGCCGAAGACTGGTGGATCAACGCTAGTCAGAGGTATGAGGAGGAGCAGGTTGTGGTGACTTGGGAAATTTTCAGAGATGCATTCTTGGAGAATTATTTTCCGGAGGATGTTCGTGGTAAAAAGGAAGTTGAATTCCTGGAATTGAAACAAGGTAGTGGTTCGGTAGCTGACTATGCGGCTAAATTTCAAGATTTGATCAAATACTGTCCTCACTATAACACTGTTAATGCTGAGAGGTCGAAGTGCCTTAAGTTTGTTAATGGTTTGAGGCCGGACATAAAGAAGGCGATTGGGTATCAACAAATTACAAGATTCTCTGAGTTGGTTAATAAGAGTCGTATCTACGACGAAGACAGTCGGGATAGCACTGCTTATTACAAGAGCTTGAGTGAGAAAAGAGGTAAGGGACAGATGCGTCCTAAGCCTTATGATGGAAGAGGAAAGAGACCAATAAGCAGTGGAAAGGGTCCAAGTGGGGGAGTGACTACTCCAATCAAATGTTTTAAATGTGGTAAAGAGGGACATCGTGCTATGGAATGTCGCCAGGGGATAGTTAAGTGTTTCAAGTGTGACAGGGTGGGTCACAAAGCGGTGGATTGTAGAGTTGGTGTGAGTGTAACTTGCTTTAATTGTGGTGAGCGAGGCCACATAAGTACCAAATGTCCAAAGCCAAAGAAAGAAGTTGGAAAAGTATTCGCTTTATCTGGAACAGAGACTTCTGCTGAGGAACGTCTAATCAGAGGTACATGCTTTATCTCTAATGTGTCTTTGGTTGCTATTATTGATACGGGTGCGACACATTCGTTTATTGCTTTAGATTGTGCCAAGAGATTGGGCCTTGTCTTGTCTACTTTGGATCGAAGTATGGAGGTAGATACACCTGCGATGGGTTCAGTTTCTACTTCAGTTGTTTGTTTGAAGTGTCCTTTGCGCATGTGCGGAAGAGATTTCGAAGTTGATCTCGTGTGTCTTCCTTTGCATCAGATAGATGTGATTCTGGGTATGGACTGGTTGAAAGCCAACCATGTCTATATCAACTGTTTTGCTAAGGCTGTTCTTTTTCTCGAGTCCGAGAAAGATGGTGTGGTTTTCTTGTCTACACAGCAAGTTGAGAAGAGTGTGAAGAATGGAGATGGGTTGTTTATGCTTATGGCGAGTATGGTTTTGGAAGATGGTAGAGTAAGAAAGGATTATCCTGTGGTACGCGAATTTCCTGAAGTGTTTCCTGAAGAGATTACGGATTTACCTCCTGAGCGCGAGGTAGAGTTTTCCATCGACTTAATTCCTGGTACTAGTCCTGTTTCGATGGCTCCTTATAGGATGTCACCGTCGGAACTAGTGGAACTGAAGAGTCAGCTGGAAGAGTTACTTGACAAAAGGTTTATTCGTCCTAGTGTGAGTCCGTGGGGTGCTCCAGTTTTACTTGTGAAGAAGAAAGAAGGAACAATGAGACTTTGTGTGGATTATAGGCAGCTAAACAAAGTGACCATTAAGAACAAGTATCCTTTGCCAAGGATTGATGATTTAATGGATCAGCTGGTGGGTGCGTGTGTGTTTAGCAAGATTGACTTGAGATCAGGCTATCATCAGATTCGCGTGAAAGCAGGTGATATTCAGAAAACTGCGTTCAGAACTCGTTATGGACACTATGAGTATTCGGTGATGCCTTTTGGTGTTACGAATGCACCTGGTGTGTTCATGGAGTATATGAACAGAATCTTTCATGAGTTTCTGGATAAGTTTGTGGTGGTGTTCATCGATGACATTTTGATTTATTCCAAGAGTGAAGCAGAGCATGCCGAACACTTGGGAATTGTTTTGTCAATTCTGAAGGAAAATCATTTGTTTGCTAAACTTTCGAAGTGCGAATTCTGGTTAGAACAAGTGAGTTTCCTTGGTCACGTGATATCTCGTGGAGGTATTGCTGTGGATCCTTCGAAGATAGAAGCCGTGTCAGAATGGGAATCTCCAAAGTCAGTTTTTGAGATTCGAAGCTTTCTTGGTTTAGCGGGTTATTACCGTAAGTTCATTGAAGGCTTTTCCAAGCTAGCTTTACCGTTGACACAATTGACTAGGAAGAGTCAAGCGTTCGTGTGGACTCCGCAGTGTGAAGATAGTTTCCAAGAGTTGAAGAGAAGGTTGACAACTGCGCCAGTTTTGATTTTGCCTAAACCATCTGAACCGTTTACGGTCTATTGCGATGCTTCTTTGATGGGTTTAGGAGGTGTGTTAATGCAAAATGGGCAGGTTGTGGCGTATGCTTCGAGGCAACTCAAGGTGCATGAGAGGAATTATCCAACTCATGACTTGGAGTTGGCAGCGGTGGTTTTTGTGTTAAAGATTTGGAGGCATTATTTATTTGGGTCGAGATTCGACGTCTTTAGCGATCATAAGAGTTTGAAATATTTGTTTGATCAAAAAGAGTTGAATATGAGGCAAAGAAGGTGGCTAGAGTTTCTTAAAGATTATGACTTCAGTTTGAATTACCATCCTGGTAAGGCAAACGTGGTTGCAGATGCTTTGAGCAGGAAGTCTTTACACATGTCTATGTTGATGGTTAAAGAATGGGAATTGTTGGAGCAATTTCGAGATTTGAGTTTGGTGTGTGAAGAGACTTATTTTGGCGTGAAGCTTGGTATGATGAAGCTTACTAGTGGTGTCTTGGAAGAGATTAGAGATGGGCAAACGTCAGATTTGGTTTTGGTTGACAAGTTTACTTTGGTGAATCAAGGTCAAGGTGGAGAGTTCAGAATCGACGAGAATGGAATTTTGAGATGTCATGATAGAGTTTGCGTTCCCGAGGTGGGGGATGTGAAAAAGAGGATTCTAGAGGAAGGACACCGAAGCGGATTGAGTATTCATCCGGGTGCTACAAAAATGTACCAAGACTTAAGGAAGTTGTTTTGGTGGCCAAGTATGAAGAGGGAAATTGCTGAGTTTGTATATTCTTGTTTGGTTTGCCAAAAGTCTAAGATTGAACACCAGAAGCCTTCGGGTTTGTTGCAACCGTTGTCTATTCCCGAGTGGAAGTGGGATGGTATATCGATGGATTTTGTTTCTGGTTTGCCGAGGACTCCGAGTAACCATGAGGCTATTTGGGTCATAGTGGATAGATTGACTAAATCTGCACACTTTATTCCGATTAGGATGGATTACGCCATGGAGAAGCTTGCTAAGTTGTATATAGAGCGGATTGTTTGTTTACATGGTATTCCTACATGTATTGTTTCAGATAGAGATCCGCGTTTCACTTCGAGATTTTGGGAAGGTTTACAAAGAGCCTTGGGTACTAAGCTGAGATTGAGTTCCGCTTATCATCCTCAGACGGATGGTCAAACGGAGAGAACAATTCAGTCACTTGAGGATTTGTTGCGTGCTTGTGTCTTGGATCAAGGAGGTTCATGGGAGAGTCATTTGCCTTTGATTGAGTTTACTTATAATAATAGTTTTCATTCTAGCATTGGCATGGCTCCTTTCGAGGCATTGTATGGAAGACGGTGTAGGACACCTTTGTGTTGGTACGAGACGGGAGAAAGTGCTATAGTTGGTCCGGAATTGGTTCAAGAGACCACAGATAAGATCAGATTGATAAGAGAGAAGATGAAAGTGTCTCAGAATCGCCAAAAGAGTTACTATGACAAGAGGAGGAGACCTCTTGAGTTCAAGAAGGATGAACATGTGTTTTTGAAGGTGAATCCAACTACGGGTGTTGGAAGGGCGCTTAAATCGCGGAAGTTGACACCTCGGTTTATTGGTCCTTATCAGATTTCAGAGCGGATTGGAAGTATGGCTTATCGGATTGCATTGCCGCCATCACTTTCAAATTTGCATGATGTGTTTCACGTTTCGCAATTACGAAAGTATATTGCGGATCCGTCTCATGTTATTCAAGCGGATGATTTGGAAGTAAGAGACAATTTGACGGTTGAGGTTTTACCGGTGAGGATTGAAGATAGAAAGGTGAAACAACTAAGAGGAAGAGAGATTGCTTTGGTTAAAGTTGCATGGGGTGGTTCGGCGAATGGTAATGTGACGTGGGAGCTTGAAAGTCGGATGCGGGATTCCTATCCCGAATTGTTCGTTTAGAGGTAATTTTCGAGGCCGAAAATCTTTTAAGTGAGAGAGAGTTGTAACACGCCGTTTTTATCTAAATGTTATTTCATTAATTATTTTCCAAAATTATTAAATTATATCTATTTTGAGAAATATATTCAATTGATATCGATTAAAATATTAATTGGGTAATATGAAATAAAAATATTTATTGTGTCGGAATATTATTTTGAATAATATTAATTTAGTGTGTAGTAATATTTGACTTTGTTTGATTAATTGACATGATTAAGTTTATATAGAATGAATATTATTTAGTGTAATATTGTTTAATAGGGTTATATATTATAATTAGAGTTAAATAATTGTTGGGGCCAAATTATAATTTTAGAAAGATAGAGGGAGGAAAGTTAGTAGTAGAAGAAGGGTTTTATAAAATAGAAAGAAGAGTTAGTAAGAGTAGTGAAAAGAAGAGAAAGAAGAAGAAAGAAAAGAGGAGAAGAGAAGAAAGGAGCTAGGGTGAAGTTGCAACATCTTCATCTTCTTGTTTCAAGATAACCCACACCAAGGTAAGGGTTTGAATTGCTTTGCTCATATACTTGTGGTCTTGGGTTTTGATTTTGATAGATGAAGAAATTAGGATTTTAGAGAGTTGTATAGATTGAGAAAGAGATGATGAAATTGATGATTTTATTGGTTTAGATTGGTGTTATATGTGTTAGAATTGATATTAGTTTAGTGTTTAGAAGTTAGTTTTCCTTTCTTTTTCTTCTTGCTATTTGCTAGTATATGGTTTGATATAGAACAAGTACATTAATTAATTATTCAATGAAACTGGAAATAAAATACTTGTTTATAATAATGACTTGTTATTGGCTATGATAAATTAATGTTAGGCTTTTATGTTAGAAGAGTAGAGGATTATTATTGTAATGCTTGTGTATTTTGCCTTTCCAATTTATGATATTGGTTAATTTTGTGTTGATTGGAGGCAACAGTAACACGTATAGGTAGAAACTTCAATTGCTAGCTTATGTATTTCCACGTTGAAAGTGCATTGGAATTTGATTCTACTTATGCAAATGCCACTCCAGACATATTCTTAGAATAGTGGATTATCCTTTCTAAAATACACTGAAGAAAAGCTTGTGTTTCAGTTTTGTATGTCATATTCTAACTAAGCTTTAGAGTAGAGCCTGATTTATCTTCTCGAGCAAAATTTTCATAACTAGATCATAATTAAATTTTGAGTTCGACCGAAGTTAGTTTTCTGGCTCGCATTTTTCTTGATACCAGCCAGATTGCTTTCATATCGTATCAACACTCAACAGCTAGCAATACTCGCCGTAACATCCAAAATTTGTATGCATATACGCTTCTATCTTTGCTGTGCATTTGGTAACGAGTGACGAAATTTGGGCTGATATTTATGACTCAATCATTATATTAATTAAAATTAATATTAGAAACATTTAGCCGACTTAATTCCGAACCTGTTGATGTGCCGATTACCTGATTTCGGTAATTTCAGCGACGGAGCTACTTTCTCCGATTCGCACGAAAATTGACGTGCTAGCATAATTCGACGTGTAGATTAACATAGTGAAGTTCGTTTTGCAAAATTTCGACTTTTTAAGAATCGACCCGATTTTAGTACGAAATGAAATAAATTGAGTTTAATCCCGAATTTAACCGTTCGAGTTACATTCCGGTGACTCGATCGTGATGAGTAACATTGAGAGTAATGCCGGTTCATTGATGATGAATTCATGTTGAAATATACTTTCCGATTTGGAATTGTTCGATAGTTGATGGTTTATGTTTTGGTTGAGTAAGTAACTTGTTTGTATACATTTTTCTTGACGTTGTGATTGTTAAATTATATGTATGCATGCATGTACAATAGTTGATGTTCCATTGGTTGGATTTGATGGTATGTGTATGTTAAGATTATTGTGGATCTTAATTGCATACATTGGTTATATTGTACATTGCATGGCATGGTTGGTCTTGAAACAGAGACGGTGAAACTGTGGGTTCACATGATTTTATAGACGGTGACCCTAGTGTGGGAATAAACGTAGTGACCTTGATCCGGAAGGGAAACATAGGTGGTGGAACATTGGGTCCACAATATCTAGACGGTGACCCTATTGTGGGAAAAGACGTAGTGACCTTGATCCGGAAGGGAAACATAGGTGGTGGAACCATGGGTCCACGAGTCGGTACCGCATTCGCATACGTTGAGTCGTGTTGTGAGTCACATGCATAATTGTGCATGTTATGTATGTGTGTTGATGTGTTTGATTATGTGCCAATGTTGTTGTTGTTTGAATTATGGTTATGTACCAAGGATGTGAGTATTCGGATAATCGGTTTACATGGTTAATGCGTTGGAAATGGATTCCTTGAGTAAGAATACTATAGGTGATAAAATGAATATGATCATTATGTATTGCCTTATTTATTGCCATTGCTTTACCTTAATTACATGTTATATGATTATTGGAATTCTTACCCTTCTGTTTGAAAATGCTTTTGATGGCATTGTTCAGGTACCGAGGATGGTAGCGCGAGGCGCTAGTTAGCGGATGCATTGGATTGCAATCTGTTTTATTTTGATTAGAGTCGAGTCGATGCTCTGGTAGTAACACCTGGAGGGGGGTATATTTAGTGTCGAACTCATCTATTTTGTATTCGGATTATGATGTATATAATCCTTACTTTGTATACATTATTTTGTGTATGTGAGACTTGATAACATATGCTTTATGTGAATTATCATGGCTTGATGCCTTGAATTATGTTTTGATTCCTCCATGAATGGAGATGAAGTTAAATATTGAAACTCCGTTGCGTTTGCACGAGAGAAAGAAGTTAAACATTTATGTATGTTTGTTTTGTATTGATATGCTTAAATTTACAAACGTACCCTGTCCATTTTTCTTTAAAATTTTGGAATGTGAAGTGTGTTGTGACATCCCTTCCGTGCAATTTATTTTCTCTGATTTTAATTCTTGCCTATTATTTGGGGAAATTAGAAGGGGTGTTACAATAGTTCTCGCTAAAGAATCTCTTACGCGATCGACATCCATATGGCATCTATAAGCCCATCCACCTTCCATCATCTCTTAGCATGGCATCTATAAGCCCATCATCCAATCTGTCAATCTCCAAATGGCATCTATAAGCCCATTCCACCATCATACTGCTACTATGTGAGCGCAAATTTCTGGGCACTCTAGTGTTCAATCATCTTCCACCTTCGGATTACGAAAGGCACATCAACCAATCTGCATCCTCAGGTCTAAGAAGATTGAACAGGGGCAACTGTTGTACCCCAAAATTTGCCCTCCCATATTCTTCAAGATTGCAAAGAGCATGCTTCAAAATTCCCCAAGGGTTGCACAGTTCAAGGGCCTCCTAACAGTCAAAAAACTAGGGTTTTGGTTCTGACAAAGAAAATGAAGTTTCCAAGGGTCCAATCAAGTCCCACAGGCCTATAAACATGGTCAAGTATCCTCATACCAAGTTTCAAGACTCACAGCACAAAATTGCACAGTCAAAAACCCTAATTGCCCTACAGTCAACTACAGAGGCAAAATGGTCATTTGACAGTCAAAAGTTCAAAATTTTTGGTCAACATCTCATTTTGAAGCCACAAACATCATTTGATCAATTCTTGATCATGATTTTCAAGGCATGGCTCAAAAAGTCTCAAGATGCAAAAGTTTCCATATTTGGACAGTTGAAAAAAGTCAACTGTAACTTGACCAAGGCATAACTTCCACATGGATTATCAGAAAAATTCCATCCAAAGCTCATTTTGAAGAGAAAGACATTTCCTACAACTCCTCTTCACACTTCAAGTCCAAGAAATGCTCTCACAAAAAGTTATCAATTTCAACATTATAGGTCATTTTCAAAAGTCAACAAAAAGAGACTTTAAGTCAAAGGCCATAACTTGAGATTGGTAAATCAAAATGACATGGGACCAAAGGCATTGGTTAGAGGACTTCAAGACCTTTCCAAAATGTCCAAGAACATGATCAAAGCTTAAAAATTGAGCAAGATATGCCTTGTGGAAGTTGGGAAATTTTTAGATATTTTGAAAAGTCAACTTTGCTTCAAGTGCCTTAAAAATGCTAATGGGCCACATTTTCTTCCAAGATTCATCATCCAAAGCATGTGCACGACCATTTGGCCCAAAGGGGATTTATTCATCATTTTTATTTATTTATTTGAATTTTTAATTGCTATTAATTTATTTAATAAAAGAAAATATGACAAAAATACTAAAACAAAGTTTTCAAATCTTTTTGTGCAGAATAAACTCTCATCAAGGCCTAAGGATTTCGTGCATATCAAAATAGGAAAGAATTGGTGCAAATTGGCATGATTCTTCATGAAAAAATATTGAAAAAGATTCATCAAAATCAAATCTTGAAAACCATTAAAAACAAGGCTATGGGCTTGGATTATTGACTGAATTCATTCCCTATACAAGTGCAAACCTAACCCTAGAGCCAAGAACCTCAGAGCTGCGCCCAAAAGCCATAAACAAGTTTGCATTTTTTGTCTAAATTTTCAAAACTGAAATCACGATTGCAAAGGTTTTCAAGGCAAAATAATCATTCCATTACATTCCTGAGGCTTCAAGGAACGTGCCTGAATCAAAACCATCATCCCTAACGCGAAGAATTGGTAGAAAAATGTTTCACTTTTCATGAAAATATACCTATTCGTGTTTCAATTTTCAAGCATTCTCATCGCATTTTTTTGTGGATTCATACTAATTGATTGATTCTAAAACTAACCATATGCTTTAATTGAGTTTTCGTGCAAAATTGGAAGATCCACCATTGGAGCTTTCTAGGTTTTCAGAAACCTTGAATTGGGGATTCTGGCATAGGGTAAAATCAGAACACGAGACTTAGACCGTTAAAATCAGGAGCTTCAGACGAATTCAAGGCATAGCTCGCGATCAATTTATGATCAAAGGATTCATAATCGCTATTTTTGTGCTTGTTATTTAGTGGGGGTTTAAAACCCCTGCTATTCAATTGGTTTTTGTTTCAGGTACAGCAAGCAAGTGGGGAAGAAGATGAGGTGTAAGGCGATGGTTGGTGTATTTGAACTTCGCGCGGAAAAATGCCACTAACGCTTGTTTTATCTTATAATAATTATTTGTCATATAATATACAAAGTGCGTTGGTAGCTCAGCTGACAGGCGCGTAATTTGGTAAGCAGCAGGACCTGGGTTCGATCCCAGGTCCCCCTCCCTTTCCCTATATTTTTCTTTTAACCATGTTCCTATGCAGCTTGCTCCCTGATGACCATCATACGCCCATAATCTCAATATGCCACACGGCCCACTGCGTCCATCCTATGGCCAGGATTCAAAGCCTATGATATGTCTCAGTCAATGAAGCCACACGCTAGCATGAAAAGTCAACAAGGCCTTGGAATGTTGGGCCTGATTGCTACCCCAAAACCTCCAGTTTGGGGACAGAACCCCCCAAGGGTTTGCAATTCTTCTTTTGTATTTTCCATTATTTGCATTAATTCAATTGTTTCTTTCTTAATTCTTTAAATTAACATTTTTCTCAACATAAAAAAATAATTAAAAAAAATCAGAAAGTCAAAATAAAAAAATATTTTATTTAACTAATATTTTTGTAAATAAATCTTACTAATTAATTTAGTCTTAATTTTAGGTTTAAATCTTAATGTTTTTTTATAAACTTAAAAATTGTAGAATTAGGATTTTAATTACTTTTATCTTTTTTTTCCTTTTCTTTTATCATCACTAATAATTAATTATTTATTTTTGTAAATCAAATTATATTAATTAATTAGGTTAACTTTAGGTTTAATTTTAACATTTTTTAAATAAATTAAAAATAGCTAGAATTAGGTTTAAATTCCATAATCTTCTCACTAAAATTCCATAAATACCAAAAAAACTCCAAAAAAAATCTTTTCTTTTATTTTAATTTAATTAATTGGTTAATCATAATTTAATTTCATTAAAAAGGGTCCAACGCCCTCGCTTTCGATTATCAGTTCGTTTCGCGCGTTTATTTCCTTTCTTATAATATTCATGTAATTCTCCCAAAGCCGTGTAAATCAGACATTTATCTTTTCCGCATTCTTTATTTTATGTCAAATCGGGTCCTGGATTTAATTTGGCGATGTGGACCCGCGCCTTTGTAATGGTTAGGAACTTTATATTTCTCGCAACTTTTTAACTGCTAATAAATTGCATGCAAGAATGAATGTTAAAATAAAAACAAAAGCGTAGATCACCCAATACATGACAAGACAAAAATATCTGAAAACGACACACAAATCACACACCACCCCTAGGGTACGCCTCACTGTTGCCTTGCCTCTCGAAAGGTGATCGTCGAGTAGAGGATGTTTTAGTAAGTCCTCATGATCCGGGAACCTGGCATGAGGGTAGCTTCTAAGGTATCTTCCTATTGCTCTGGTGATCACCATGTCCCGAACCCTCGAATTGACCCGAACACCTCCAACGGTGGTGCTACCTACCTCTCAATGGTGGGATGGCACTACTTTAAAGGACATCTACACAGACGAATTCCTTAGGGTGGGTAGACGACTCTAGATACTTGCTCTAATTTCAAAACAAATCAAAAATACTTTTCACACCGACACCTTTTCAAAAAGCTTTCGAAAGCAATTTTTCAAACACTCTTGAGGACTGATACAAGAGTCGAACTGGAATTTCAAAGAAACTTTTTAAAACCCACAGTCGAAAAGCAAACAAACCATTTTGAAAACACAAATGAGCAAGTATCTAAGAGCCCATGGATAACCATGGATAGAAAGGGTGCTAACACCTTCCCTTTCTATAATCTACCTCCCGAACCGAGAGCAATCTCTATAAGGAATTTTTCTGTGCTTTTGTCCTTTCCATTTGGAGAAAATAAAAGACGGTGGCGACTCTTGCTTCCACGACATTTTGCGAACCAGCGTTAAACAGTCAGTTCCAGATCCACCGATCACACACGGCCTAGAGGATGTCAATCAGGCACCCTTGAAGACGACTGGTACTCATGTTGTCGATAATCCATTGGTGATGAATCAATATAAGGCTCTGGAAGAAAGGCTGGAAGTTGTGGAAGGTTTTGATGCTTTCGAAGTGGATGCTCTGGAAATGGGCCTAGTCCCTGATATGGTAATTCTGCCGAAGTTCAAAGTGTCTTACTTTGGAAAATACAAAGAGCTCACTTGTCCAAGAAATCATTTGCGCATGTATTGCAGGAAGATGCATGCCCATGCCCATGATCAAAATCTAATGGTTCACTATTTTCAAGACAGCTTAAGTGGGGAATCTTTAGACTAGTATATGCAATTGGAGCGAGCACATATTTGAACATGGGCAGATCTTGATAATTCTTTCTTAAAGCATTATAAATATAACCTGGACATGGCACCTACTCGCATGCAACTCCAGAACCTGTCCCCGGAGAAAGAAGAGTCACTTAAAGAATATGCTCAGAGATGGAGGGAGATGGCATCCCGTGTGCAACCGTCTCTGTTGGAAAAGGAGTTAGTCGATATGTTGATGGGAACCTTGCAAGGGTTATATCATGGGAAGATGGTTGGAAGCATCTCTTTGGGATTCACAGATCTACTGACTATCAGAGAAAGAATTGAGATTGGAATAAAGAGTGGGAAAATTCCAGGAGGACCATCAAATTCCCCCTACAATTCAAAAAGGTATGTTTCAAACTTCCCGAAAATAAAAGAGAGAGAAATTAATGTTGTAGCCTCGCAACCAAGGGCACAACAACCATTAATGATCCCACAAGGCAGATTTGGAAGGCCGCAGAGAAATTTTGATCCACTCCCTATGCCGCCTAGCCAGTTATTACAACACTTGGTCAAGGCATCCTTGGTGGAACTCAAGCCTCTAGCTCCTCCAGTCGAGCCACTCCCGCGAAAGTACAATGTCGGCGCCAGACGTGAGTATCATGCTAATTCTCTGGGGCACACCATAGAGCAGTGTTGGGCATTCAAGCACAAGGTTCAAGATTTATTAGAATCTCAAGACATCACATTTGAGAAACCTAACATCAAATTAAACCTTATGCCTCTGCATGGTGGACCGACAATAAATGCAATTGAAATAGTCATGGACGTTGGGGAAACTAGACAAGCAAAAGCCCTGATAAATTTGTTGAAGGAATATTTGTTGGAATGTGGGTTCCTGTTGGAACATAATGAATCCTTTGAAAGAACTCTGCAAAAGCTAGTGGACCAGGGGATAGTCCAATTCGGACCATACCCTGAAGAAAAATATAAAACTACTCTGAAGGGTAAAACATAGTTTCCCTCAATCCAAGAGACCTTTGTCCACAAGGGAATAGAGCATGGGGGACATGTGGAAATGATATCCAACAAAATCAATACCAAAAGGGTAACTGACTTCATCCGAGAATGCGCCCCGGGAGAAGAACTCAAAAGATGGACTGCCGAGGAGATTCTAGAGATCTTTTTCTTTCCTAAGTAATTTTTCTTGTTTTGAAAGAACCTATGTCAAGCTCGAGGAATATGGGTTGCTTGTAAGGGTTCCCCCATTTTTGGTTTAGACAATATTTATAATTAATAAAAGTTATATTTTGTTTTCAATTAACATCCTTGTCTTTCTCTTGAATTTATCTCTCAAATTTAAAAATGGTAATACTTTCTCTGCATACGCATTTTCAAAGTTCATATACTAAAATCTGCACCAAAACATGATTAATGTGCAGATCCATGCCCAAAACCACTGATAATGTTACTGCTGTGACCCGATATAATTTTGATGCTCCCATCAACCAAGCTAAAGAGAAAGGTGATGAATATCTTGAACTTTCTAAAGAAGTGACAAGGGAAATAGAGTGAAAGGCTGACAATATACAACCGTATCAATAGGCTATTGAGACCATTAATCTAGGCACAAAGGAAGATCTAAAATAAATCAAGCTAGTGGAAATGTTAGAGCAGAGCGTCAAAGAAAGGCTGATCAAGTTGTTGCATGAGTACGTGGATATATTTTCCTGGTCCTACAAGAACATGCCAGGGTTAGATACAGACATCAAGGTGCACAAACTACCTCTTAAAGAAGGTTGTTCTCCGGTTAGGCAAAAACTTAGGAGAACTCTCCCAAATATGTCCAGCAAAATCAGAGAAGAGGTTCTTAAACAGTTTGACTCAGAGTTTTTAGCAGTGGTAGATTATCCACCATGGATAGCTAATATTGTGCCAGTACCCAAGAAAGATGGCAAGGTATGCATGTGTGTGAATTATCGAGATCTGAACAAAGTGAGTCCCAAAGACGACTTCCCGTTACCTCACATCAATGTTTTGGTAGATAACACGGCTCAAACCTCAGTATTCTCATTCATGGACGGTTTCTTAGGCTACAATCAAATCAAAATGGAACCTGAAGACATGGAAAAGACTACCTTCATGACACCTTGGGGAACCTTCTACTACAAAGTAATGTCGTTCAGTCTCAAAAATGCAGGGGTAACTTATCAAAGAGCCATGGCCACACTATTCCATGATATGATTCTCTGGTATATGGCATGGAGACAGTGCTTCCAGTTGAAATAAAAATACCATCACTTCGGGTTCTAATGGAAATGAAGTTGGAAGAAGCAAAATGGGTTCAGACGCGGCTAGATCAGCTCAACCTCATTGAAGAAAAATGCTTGACAGCCCTATGCCACAGTCAACTGCACCAGAATTGGATGAAAAGAGCCTTCGACAAGAAAGTTTGTCCTCGAATATTTAAAGAAGGGGATTTAAGACTCAAGAATATTTTGCTTCCTCACCTCGATTCACGTGGTAAATGGACACCCAACTATGAAGGTTCATACATAGTGAAAACAACATTCTTCGAGGGTGGTCTCATCCTCACAATAATGGATGGGGAAGAACTACCACATCCGGAAAATTAAGACACAGTCAAAAAATACTATGTATAAAATGCTCGCTAAGCTCGAACCCTAAACGGGCGACTTAGGAAAAAAGGAGCGTCCCGGTGGATCGAAAACCCTAAAGGGAGATCCAGGCAAAAATTAGGGACATACAAAAAAAACTATCCCGATGGATTGAAAACCCGAAAGGGCAATCCAGGAAAAAATTAGGGATTTTACGCAAAAGAAATAAAGAACAAAAACACTGCAATTTAAGAACTACGACTATGAATCACGAAGGGAGAGATGGATCTAAATCATACAACTCAGAAGCAAGGGAGATATGAGATGCTGTACCCCAAAATTTTCCCTCCCATTTCTCAAAGATTTTTCTCAAAAAATTTCTACTAAGTCAAGGCTACACAAAATTTTCGATTAAGCATCTAGCTTCCTTCGAGTAGGCTTGATTCAGGGGTTTCGATTGAGCACCTAACCTCCTTCAAACTTGCTTCAAATTTCCAAGCTTCGATTGAAGCATTGGCCTTTTTCTTGTTTGCTTTATACAAGATTCGACCGGGCATTTGTTTCCCTTGAAACATCCTCCTTCAATTTAAAAGGGAAGGGCCTCCTGTTGGTGTCCTTAGATTCAAAAGTTAGTGGCTTTCTATTGGCTTCTTTTGATTTAGAAGACAAGTGCCTTCTCTATGCTTGTCTTCAATTCACAAGGCAGGAACTTCCTTCATGCCAGCTGGCACAAGGCAATGGCCTGCTGTTTCTTTCCTTCGATTCAGAAGACAAGTGCCTTTTGAATGATTTCCTTCCATTCACAAGGCAGGGACCTCATGTATGCAAGCTTCGATTCCACCCTTGAAAACCTTTAACGCACATAGTTTCTGCACTATGACATACATGTGTTTCCCATTCGAAGGAAATGTATTGATGGATTTAAAGGGGCATACATGGGTGTTCCATTCAAAGGATATACTTTGTTGGCCCATTCGAAGGAATTGCAAGTGATGCACATAAGTGATGCATGTGGTACCTTCAAAAGAACACACACATTGGTTCAAAACGAAAGATACACAAAGGGCCCATTCGAAGGACACTTTGATTGGAAACACGTGTTGTTAACTAAAAAGGGGTCTAGTCGAAGGATGGATCTAGTTGGTCAAAACGGAAGAGAAATATTCAGAGATGTTTGCTGGCCCAAAATCCAACATACTGCCAGGTTCAAAACAACATGCACAAGCATGCTTCGACTGGCCAGAATGAAGTCTTTCGATTGGGATAGTTGGGTAGTTTCAGAGCCAATCGAAGAGCAAAGATCTGAGGGGCTTTCGAAGAAGCCATGATAAGGGAATATCTGATCAATTCGAATTGATGTAGATGGGCTCAACCAAAAGAGCTATAAGAATGAAACCAGAGCCATTTGAAGAAGGAAACTCAAGGCCAATCGAAGGGAATGGCTTGAAGGTATTCAAAGGAATGAAGTATGTTCAGGTTCATGCCAAAGCTCAAAGAGGCATGAATATTTCAAAAAATAGAAGTCTTTTAATGTGTCTGATTTTGCCTTCAAAGCCTAGTTAATGGATGTCCCTTACCATTTCCATGCATATCACATCCCTATAAATATTGGCCTAAATAACATTGCAAGGTAGAGGGAAAAAACTATAGAAAAGAAAGAAACTCTCCTGCCACGCACACACCACCACACATACTACATACACACACACACAGACACACACTAGAGACATACGCCCAGGAACCACACACACATATATTGCCTTACACGCACGCTGCCTCCTAAGCCATACCAAAGTTATCAAAAACCTCCTAATTAATCCAAATCGAAGGAATCTTTAACAATGCTTCACTCACTCCTTAAAATTTGCAGGAGGCATTCCCAAGCAGTTTGCAAGCCATCTCCATCCAAAACAAAGCATCCCATTGGTAACGAACCTTCAATCCTAAGTTAATTTTGGTTGTTGCATGACATATTGACATCTATAGTTCGATTTGTATTCAAGACTAAGGACCTGGGTTCGATACCCAGGTTTGTATTTTTTCATAACGCTTGTACTGCAGATTAAGCCTGAGCAGACCAACACACACAGGATCGAAGGACTTGGGTTCGACACTCAGGTCCTGCATCTTTATTCTTTCTAATGTTTGCCTTGAAGATATGGATCGAAAAGCAACTTGCCCCAGGATCAAAGGGACAATTTCTTCCACTAGATCGAAGGGCAATCCCCTTCCCTGGATCGAAGGACTCTTCTTTTTATTGTATTTTTATTTTATTTTATTTTCCCTTAATGATTTTCCTCTTTAAATCAAAAATCAAATAAAATTACAAATAAACATTAGGTTAGTATTTTTTTAATTTATTAATTAAATTAATTAATTAATTATTTTAACCTTTTCTTTAAATTAAAATTAAGTAGACTTAGGCTTTGCTTTCTTTTATAAATAAAAACAAACAAAAATATTTCCTTTTCCTTAGGATTTTTAGACGTCTTTTCCAATTCGCGTGCAATTTTATTTTAGCGTTATCATATTATTGTATCTGCTTCCTGGTTGTAATAGACTGTAACTAGGACTCCTTTATTTTCTGCTCTTTATTTTTCCACAAAGTTTGGACATGTAATAATCCCCCTCCTTGAAGTCATGTAATAGCGTAGGATTTACATTTCCGCACTTTAAGTTTCTGCAAAATATTAATTGTTAGTAACTAGGCTTGTATGGAAAGACTGAAAACAAAACGCTAACAAAACTAATAACAAAGATAAATGAACCAAATTGAATCACTTGCACATATACACCTCTAGGGTACGCCCATTTTGGTTGCCTTTCGGAAAATAAAACAGTCATGTCCCTTGAAAGTGGGGATGCTTTAGCAAAGACCCATAAATCAAAAGATCATAGTCCCTCGATGACCCTACAATGTTGCCTTTCGGTAAATGATCTATTCCCTTAAACAAAATTTCTAAAGTGTCTCCATATGTTGCCTTTATGACTGTACGTCCCTTCGAATGTCCCTCAAACATCCAACGATAGGACTACCTATTCACTAATAGTAGGATAACACTGTCTAAAGGATAGGAGGAAAAGAACGAACCTTTTCGAGTATAAGTAGATAGTTCTTAAATGCTTGCTAAAAAAAAACAAATTTTCACACTTACACAAAAACATTTCAAAACATTTGCAAAACGCTTTATCAACACTCTCGAGGACTGATACAAGAGTTATCATAAAGAGAATCACCGCACTAAGGCATTTTCAAACTACTTTTTAAAAACACAGCACAAGGTATTTAAAAAATGAGCTAAGCATCTAAGAGCCTGTAGAAAACTACAGATGGAAAGGGTGTTAACACCTTCCCTTTCCATAATCTATCCCCCTTACTCAGAAAATTCTCGAAAAGGTCTTTTTCTGTTCTTTTCACCCTTTCCTTAATTTGGATAAAAGAAAAGTCGGTGGCGATTCTTGCCTACCGCAATATTTGTAAACACAAACGCAAAACCAGTATAAATAGTCGGTTCTGCCACCGTATTACAGAACTGGCGACTCTGCTGGGGACATAAGAATAAAAAGTGGGGTTACCTTAAGAGTTAGTTCATTTTAAAACTGTTTTAATTGCTTGCTTTGTATGCTTTATCCTTGGAGGGTTGTTTGGGTTGTTACTATAGATCCTACACTCGGATCTGGGGGTATCTTTTTAGGTAAACAACAATAGATCATGGAGACTGTACAGCACAAACCGATATGGTTGAAGCGATAGATGTGTTGGTGTGACACTTTGGTTGATACCGGTATCCCTTGTGTTGAATCGAGGAGAATACGGGATTGTCGCGTGGTGTCATGAAGCACTAACGGACCTTAGAACCTTAGTTGAACAAACTTGGACATTAGAAACTAGTGAGATAGCCGACCTCATTGTAAAGCTGGGGATTGGTTGATACTCGATGCTACACTCATTGAGATTGGACTTTCGAGATGTTTCGGCCACAAGAAAAGATTGCTAAGCTGAAACAATGCCTGATAAAGAAAGATTAGTGATATTGAGACTCATTAGAACCCAGTTACTTTTCTAAGATAGGTTGAACCAACTAAACTTCAAGAGGGTACTTACCTACAAACCCCATGCAAGCCTGAACCTAAGGCTGATTGTGTGACTTATTTGCTTTCATGATCTAAAAACTTGAACTCCTTGCAGGGTTCTATTTATCATCTGATGATGTGAGTCATTATCCAATAACCTGGATTTCTTGCAAGACTCACTCGTCTTCATCACCTTAAACTTTTGCT
Source organism: Vicia faba (assembly GCA_948472305.1). Taxonomy (NCBI): domain Eukaryota; kingdom Viridiplantae; phylum Streptophyta; class Magnoliopsida; order Fabales; family Fabaceae; genus Vicia; species Vicia faba. The sequence continues at coordinate 375,695,201 of OX451739.1, read as the reverse complement.
TGACACATAGCATACACATCATAACATCATATCATAGCATTTCCTTAACCATTTCAAGGATCTCAAGGGCCTGTGATGCAGGTTATGATGAACCAAACGTCTAGCAAGGGGCAAGGGGATTTATTTTTCTCTAGCCAATGTCGTCAAAAGACCAAAACACGACAACTTGAGTCAGGGGCTATGACCCACTTGATATGGTGAGCTTGATTCTCGTAGAAGGACATTCAATGATATGAAGTCCTTCAATCAAAGCTGCAGTCAACTCCTAACATCTTCTTATGTTTACCCCGCGAGATCTTTGAAAACATCGCATAAGCATATCATACATGTCATTGCATAACAGGTATTCTCAAGACAAGTTTCTTATCTTTTCGCTATTTATTTCAGCAAAAATAAATGGCTTTTGAAGAGACAATAAAGGAACTTCAAGCTCAAAATTCTCAGTTCCAACAAATGTTCCTGGCTCTGGCTAAGGGGCAGGAAGAACTAAAAGCTCTCATCATCACAGAGAAGAAGAAAAAGGAAAAGTAACCGGCTGGCGTCTTGAATATGGGAAGAAGACTTAGAGGACTAGCCAAGAAAGCTCTAGATCTCTCAACTCCATCAAATGAGGGGGATAATCATGAAGATGATAACAACCTGAGGACTAATGAAGATGAAGTTGATTACTCTGAGGAACAATATCCTCCTGCTGATGATAAATACAAACAACTGAAGGATCACCTAAATGCTATGGAGATTCAACAGATACATGGCTTGGACTTTGAAGAGTTAGGGCTGGTTTCTGGAGTGGTCATCCCACCAAAGTTCAAGGTTCCCACATTTTATAAATATGACAGGGTCTCTTGTCCTAAACTTCATTTGAGATTATACGTCAGAAAGATCCAGCCTCACACTATTGACCGAAAGTTATGGGTCCATTTATTCCAAGAAAGTTTGGCTGGAACTCAACTGGAGTGGTTCTATCAGTTAGAAGGAACTGACATCCATACCTGGGAAGACTTATCAGCTACTTTCTGCAAGCAGTACCAATACAATGCTGACCTGGCACCAACTCGAGTGCAATTGCAGAATATGTCTATGGGCTCAAGAGAAGGGTTCAAGGAATATGCACAGAAATGAAGGGATTTGGCTGGCAGGGTGCAACCTCCTCTGACTGATCGGGAAATGGTAGACATGTTCATGGGCACTCTGACATGCCCGTTCTTCAATATGTTGATTGGGAGTTCTTCATCCGATTTTACATAGATGGTTCTAACTAGGGAGAGGATTGAAACCGGTATTAAGAGTGGGAAGATTCCAATGGTTGCATCTTCTAATGTTGAGAAGAAGCCATTCGGTGGAAAGAAAGAAGCCAATGTTGTATAGGCTAGGAGGGACGTGCTAGAGGTAACCACAACAAATCTGTGGGGGCAGTACTAGTCCCTAATCCTACGCTTGCGCAACAACATCAACAAGGGAATCAACGTAAGGAGGTCGCACCTAAGAGACAATTCACCAAAATTAACATGTCACTAGCTCAAGTGTTACAACACATGTTGAAGGCGGGATTGATTACATTAAAGGCTCCTCTATGGAATCCTAATACCTTTGCTCCTAGCTACCACCCCAATGAAAGGTGTGCATACCATTCTGATAGTTCTGGACATGATACGAATGGCTGCTGGACTCTGAAGAACAAAATTCAGGATATGATTGATGCCAAGGAGATTGAATTTGACCCTCTAGAGACTCACCACGTAATCACTGCTCCTAGGCCAAATATTTGAGAGCATCTAGTTCATTTGTGTTTTTTCAATTGTAATTTCCTTTGCTCGTTCAAACAATTATTTTCATGTCAAACTTTGGTTTTCCCATTAATGCATTACATATGTTTGTCTTGAACTATGACATTTTCATATTTAATTATATCTAAACTGCTTTCTTGTTTCCTTTTTGTGATATTCAACTCTCGGTTAAAAACTGTAAGCCTTTAGAGGGAGGATGACGATAATAATGCCATGATCTCTACAATATGCTTTTAAACATACCCCGCTAACAATGTACAGGCGTTGTTTCAAATCCTAAACAGTGGAGTTATAAGGAAGATAATCCCTAGTCAACCCCTTTGAGCCTAAGAAGTAGGAGTTTTTCTTTTCACACAAATTAAAACCCTTAATTATAACTCGGGGCAGGGTAGTTTTCTCAGTTAATTCAAATGTGAATCCAGTCGCAAGCTCTACCTTCATACACGACAAATAGTGTAGGAGATGCCCTCCAAAATATGATGATGGTTCCTGTGATACGGTGGGAGAACTGACTTGAGGTTTTTGCGTTTTATCGTAAATGTTGCGGTTAGCAAGAGTCGCCACCGACTTTTCTTTTATCCAAAAAGGAAAGGTGAAAAAGTATAGGAAAGACCTTTAGAGATGTTTTCTTGGGTTCGGGGGGGTAGATTATGAAAAGGGAAGGTATTAGCACCCTTTTCATCCATGGTTTTCCATGGGCTCTTAGTTACTTGCTAGATCAACTTGATTTTGTTTGAATGTGTGCTTGTGATATGTTTTTGAAAGTATTTTGAAAATAGAACTTCGTAATGGTTCTTGTTTCTATGAGAACGCCTACAAAGTGTTTGTTTCGAAAATAGTTCAAAAGATGAGAGTGTTGGTGTATAAAATGTTTTTGTCGTGAGCAAGCGAGTAACTAAGAGCGACTCTACCTACTCGAAAGGTCTTAAATGTGCTTTTCCTCCTCCTTTAGATGTTGCTATCTTACCATTGTTTTGGTAAGAAGCCCCATCGTTGGATGTAAAGGGACGGGCGTTGGGACGTTTATATAGTCATAGAAGGCAACATATGAGACCTTTTAGCAATGTCGTTTTAGGGAATAGATTGTTTACCGAAGGCAACATCGAGGGTCATCGAGGGACTATGATCTTTTTATCGAGGGTCTTTGCTAAAATGCCCATGCTCGAGGGACATGACTATTTTCTGAAAGGGGCAACAAGATGGGATTACCCTAAGGGTGCATGTGTGAATAGTGTGTTAGTTTGCATGCATTTAGTATTTGATTAGGGTGGCCTATTTTATTGTTTTTATCTTGCCATACATCCTATTTACTAAAAATATATGAAAAGCAAGTAAAACACGGAAAGTAAAATCTAAGCTATTACATCACTTTAGGGGAATGGGAGTACAAATTTATAATGGGGATGAAGTGGGAACTGAAATATTACAACCATATCGAATGATAATGAAAAGAATGTGAAAACATTGTAGAATAAAGGAAAAATGCATTTTTGAACTGCTATGTGTCGACACATGCTGCTATGCATCGACACATAGCTTTTCCTTGCCCCTGTAAAGTGAAATCTGTTCAGTATGAGTCGACACATAATGGGATGTATCGACTCATACGCCTTTGCATCAACGCGAAACGTGTATGTATCGACTCATAGGCCTTTCCAGCTCCTATTTAGTGAAATCCGTTCAATATGGGTCGACATATAAAGGGATGTGTCAACTCATACACCTTCTTGTATCGACGTGAAATGCGTATGTGTCGACTCATACCCTGTATTTTCACTAAGATGGGTTGACACATGTGGGTATGTGTCGATACATCCTGCATTTTCCTGCCTCAAACATTATTCTTTGCATACATCAGTTAGTTTTTAACATATAAATGAATAATATGAACAACAAATAAATGATTAACTTCAAAAAAAGTGATTTCTACATCCTATAAAAAGAAGAGTTGATGTATGGAAAAGGCAAGGTGAAGAAGACTTACCTTAAAACTGCATTTTAGGTTTTGAAACCAAATACCCTTCAAGATGTTGTGTGAACCTTAAGGAAGCTCCAACAGGCTGCTAGACTTTCCTTTTTGTTGAAGGTTACTAAACAACCTCTGTGTGGTATGAAATGTTTGGATGGTTTTTAGATGGAATATGCAAAGTGTGAGAGGTTTAGAGGTTTGGACTTTAAAACCCAAGAGTGGATGTTTTATGGACTGTTATGGCTTTTTGTGAATAGGAGATTTTAAGGGTTTATAACTTCTGGCTTTTCTCTCTATTCTTTCTCTATTTTTCTAACCTCTTTGCCAACCTGTTTTTTTTCAACCCTTTGTATTGTGATTGGCCTCTCTATTTATAGAGAAGGTTTGAGACTTGAGAAACTCACACCTTTTGAAAATCACATGTTATGCCCATTTTCAAATTCATAAAGACAAGTTGCTTTATGATGAAGAAAAGAGTGAATTAAGGAACTTTAGCCATGCTTTGAAGATCTTGTAGATTGCTTATGCTGTTGAGAGATTTTCGGTCATCTTTGGAACAGATTTCAAGCTTTGAAAGAAGAGAGTGGTTGGAAAAGTGAAGCTACATGCAAATGGAAATGTTGCTTTTTGCATTTCTAACCATAAATGGTATCAAGACTTGGACAAAACTTCAAATGCCTGTGTAATACACTTAGGGTTTGTGTAATTTCTTAATTATGCATAGATTTGGAGAGAACATAGCCTGAAAAGATAGATCTTGTAGCTTTGGTTGGAATTTTAGTCAAGTGTTCATCACAAATCTGCCTTGTAAATCAAGAATGAATGTCCAACTTCAGATCCTTGTATCTCCTAGCTCAAATATGATACATTCATGCTCTTGTATGTTTTGGAAAGCTGAAATACCCTCTATAACTTTCATGTTGACCACTTTTGTTAAATCAAACTGGAACTTGATGAAAATTGGCCAAGAAGTTGGGATAAAAACCTGACCAAAACTGCTGAAAATTTCTCTAAGTGTTAAATGAAAATGTCATGACTTCATGAGTTTATAACTTGAGATCTAAGCATATTTAGGAGAAGTTGTGTAAAGAAATGTTGTAGATATCATGGAGATCTACAACTTTCATGTTGAAAGTTTCCCTTGAATCATCTTGCATCAAGGTGAAAAGTTGGCATGAAGAAATGAGATTATCATGTATAAAAAACACTTAGAAAAATTTCTAAGCCTTGAAGGGTTTGAACTTTCACATTGACTTTTGACTTTCTTGATTCCTTGATGATAAAGTTTCATATTTTTGAATGTCTTGATGAAATTTGATCTTTGGATTGTAATGTTGACCAAAAAGTCAAAGTTTGACTTTCTAGTATGCAATTGACCATTTTGCCCTTTGCCAATTCCAAGCCTAAATTGATGTATCAGTGCTGCAAACTTGATGTCATAGAAGATCTTGTGAGAAAATCCTTGAGAAATGAGAGGGCAAATTTTGGGGTACAACAGCTGCCCCTGTTCAATCTTCTTAAACCTGAAGAGTTAGATTGACGAGTTTTGCCATTCGTGACTCGAAGGTGGAAGATGATTGGACACTAGAGTGCCCATATATTTGCACTCGAAGATGTATGGTGAATGGGCTTATAGATGCCATTTGGAGGAATGATGGAGAGTTTTCAGAGATGGGCTTATAGATGCCATCCAAAGGTGATTGTTGATAGAAAGTCTGAACTTGATTTTAACAAAAAATGAATCAGAATAAACCGTTGAGAGATTTATCTGAACCAGACGAAAGTCTTGGAATATCTTCAACGGGAATAAGAATCAGGGAGATCTTAGTGTCGATCTGACTGAACCAGAGAAGGTATTGGATTAACTTTGACTGGATAAGAATCGGAAAAATCTTAGAATCGATTTAACTGAACCAGACGAAAGTCTTGGAACATCTTCAACTAGAATAAGAATCAGAGAGATCTTAGTGTCGATCTGACTGAACCAGAGAAGGTCTTGGATTAACTTTCACTGGATAAGAATCATAAAAATCTTAGAATCGATTTAACTGAATCAGACGAAAGTCTTGGAACATCCTCAACTGGAATAAGAAACAGAGAGATCTTAGTGTCGATCTGACTGAACCAGAGAAGGTCTTGGATTAACTTTGACTGGATAAGAATAAGAAAAATCTTAGAATCGATTTAACTGAACCAGACGAAAGTCTTGGAACATCCTCAACTGGAATAAGAATCAGGGAGATCTTAGTGTCGATCTGACTGAACCAGAGAAGGTCTTGGATTAACTTTGACTGGATAAGAATCAGAAAAAATCTTAGAATCGATTTAACTGAACCAGACGAAAGTCTTGGAACATCCTAAACTGGAATAAGAATCATGGAGATCTTAGTGTCAATCTGACTGAACCAGAGAAGGTCTTGGATTAACTTTGACTGGATAAGAATCGGAAAAATCTTAGAATCGATTTAACTGAACCAGACGAAAGTCTTGGAACATCCTCAACTGGAATAAGAATCAGGGAGATCTTAGTGTCGATCTGACTGAACCAGAGAAGGTCTTGGATTAACTTTTACTGGATAAGAATCAGAAAAATCTTAGAATCGATTTAACTGAACCAGACGAAAGTCTTGGAACATCCTCAATTGGAATAAGAATCAGCGAGATCTTAGTGTCGATCTGACTGAACCAGAGAAGGTCTTGGATTAACTTTGACTGGATAAGAATCAGAAAAATCTTAGAATCGATTTAAATGAACCAGACGAAAGTCTTGGAACATCTTCAACTGGAAAAGAATCAGAGAGATCTTAGTGTCGATCTGGCTGAACCAGAGAAGGTCTTGGCAAGACGATGAAGGAATCTTGGATGATTACTACCTCAGCAGGATGATAAAGGAATCTTGGATGATTACTACCTTAGCAGGATGAAGGAATCTTGGACGATTACTACATCGGCAGGATGATGAAGGAATCTTGGACGATTACTACCTCAGCAGGATGAAGGAATCTTGGACGATTACTACCTCGGTAGGATGAAGGAATCTTGGACGATTACTACCTCAGAAGGATGATGAAGGAATCTTGGACGATTACTACCTCAACAGGATGATGAAGGAATCTTGGACGATTGCTACTCCAAAAGGTAATGAAGGAATCTTTGACGACTGCTACTCTAAAAGGTAATGATAACCTTTATCTGTCGGTCGACCTTTCCTGAAAAGGTAAAGAGTTAGTTGTATGCAATGTCATGATGCATGAAATGCATGATGTAATGATGTTCTCAAAATAAATGAGATTGTGTCGTATGCACTTTATCATGTATGTAAATAGGAGGTATGAAATGTGAAATGTTAAATAATGTATTTTTGTCTGGGAAAACAAATCCTTGACAAATGTCAGGGAGTCGTTAAATCCTGGACTGTTGTTGAAGAGTTGGTGTGTCTTCAAAATTTGCTTAGAATGTTTCCATTGGGGATTCCTGTTTGTTGTTTGTGGAGAAATCTGCTGGGGGATATTGAAAACCCAGTGGGGAGCATGTTTATTCCTGTTTGGGAAAAGAGATTAGGAGTCTTAGTCGTCTGTTGCTCTACTGGGGAGTCAAAGTTGAACTGATATTTGGTCGGGTCCAGGTTTCGCAGTAACTTGTTGGGGATTGTAGAGTATGAAGATGTGAAAAACACAAGAGGGGGGAGGGGGGGGGGGTGAATTGAAAAATTTAGATCAAAACAGATTAATGACACAGTATTTTTATCCTGGTTCGTTTGATCTCAAACTACTCCAATCCACCCGTCAAGGTGATTTCGCCTCTCTCCAACGAGGTCTTAATCCACTATTCTTTAAAGGATTACAACAGCTACTTTAACAACTGTTAAAGTCTTCTTGAGTATAACCATAAACCGGTTTATCTCAAGGAAATCTTTTACAAATAATTGAACAAGAGTGTGTTATGTTTTCTAACAAAAAAATATATCACAACTGTGATAATTACACAAATTAAGCTTGGAATAAAATAAATTTGCTAGAACTTGAATATGCGTGATTTGGAATTCTCTGCAAATTGATGTGTGCGTACGTACATGCTTCTTTCACAAGCAGACTTGTTTATATAGGAAAGCAAGAGATGTTGTCCATAAAGCAAGTTTAATGATAATAACACACTTTCCTTTTGACGAAGATCTTGTCTGAAGAAAGTCGTTGGCATTTAATTTTGTCTTGAATAACCAGTAACGCTTCAGAGTCTTCTTTGCTTTAACTGTTGATGACGCTTCAGAGTGTTGATGACTTGGTTAAGATGTCTTTGTTCAGAGTCAGAGTGTATTTATTTAGGCGCAGATTCTGGTCATCAAACTTCAGCGTAAAGAACTAACGCAGATTCAGCGTGTAATGCTTTATTGCCTATCTTCTGATGCTGATCCCATCAGAACTTCTGCATATACAAGACATAATTTTAAGTAGCATATTGGTTCAGTGTATATATATTTGGATTTATTTATTCTTTGTATTTTGTTATCATCAAAACTCTAACCAAGGGTTGTAGAATCAAACTATGTTCTAACAATCTCCCCCTTTTTGATGATGACAAAAACCAGATTTTTCAATTAAAAATAAAGAATAAAAAGTATAGAATTAAGAAGAAAAAAACTCCCCCTGAGTTGATTACTTCCCTTAAATTCTTTGAGTCCTTGAGCATCAGAATTTGACTACGTCTTTCATCAGAGTTTTGTACCTGTTCAAGCTCTTCAGAAGAAAGAAATTAAGTAGATCAGAATGTTTGAGACTTATGTCTCAGTAATCCGTTATTGAAAATATATTATTCTTTCTCCCCCTTTTTGTCAGTTATAAAAAAGAACATATGATCAGAGCTAAAAAGGATTTATATTAAAATTAGAAGCAACGATAAGAAGTTCAGAACAACAGCAATGTAGAACAAATATTACAGATAAACAGATTTTAAAAACAAAGGAAAATCTAAGATGGAGGAGGAAGGCGCGTGAATAAAGCTTTCAACAAGCCATTGATCTGGGTGTTGGTTTCCTCTTGTTTGCTTAACATGCTCTTAATTTCCGAAATTTTATCATCCTGTTTATCCATCCTTTCCTGCATAACAATATCCGCTCTCTTCAGTTCTTCCAGAGTCTGCCTTTCATAGGAGGAAACTGGAGAATCTTCAACAACTGGATGCTTCTCAGAGCATTCTGCAACATGATCTTTTTGAACCAATTCCTCTGCAGGGATCATCTCATCTGGAGTAGCAGTTAGAGTGAGATCTTCTGACTCTGGTTGAACTTTGTATACTGGACGATGTTCTGACCAGAGAGTATTGTCCAGAGGGAGAATATCTTCCTTGAGCAGTTGGCTCGGAACTTGGTCTTCAATTACCTTTAGCAGATTACTGAAATTCTATTGAACTTGTCTGTAGCTCTGTTCTTGCATCTTATGAGTTTCAGAACTTATCCACTTTCTGAAACTTGTCCAAAGATAATCTGAGGCAGCAGGATTAATCATCTCAAGACTAGCTTGCTTCAGTGAGGTTATCCATTTCTGCATTTCTGTTTCAAACATCAATAAACTAGTACCAACATCTGGTGAGGGTTCAGATGGTTTTGGTTTTGGAATGGCCATTTTGTGAGTTATTGCAGCAAGACATTCAAAAACAGTGAGATCAATGACAAGTTTAGCGTTGTCATTTGGATTGCTCTTTGGTGAGGGAGTGGGAGAGTCTGGTATGATTATTGGACTAGTTGGGAAGTTTGGTGGAGTTGATTCTAGTGAAGAGGGAATTTGGGGAATGTCCATAATGGTGAGGGGCATACGGATGGCCAGAGGTTCAGTGATTCCTGGAATGGGAATGGTATCAGAATCTGAAGTGGGTTCTTCAGATTGGTTGGATTGAATGTTATAAGGTTCTGGTTCACAGGTCTCAGAAGGTTGGATCTCAGAAGTTTGAACTTCTGGTTTTGATTGTTCAGGTTGTGAAGATGGTGGATGAATATATGGTTGAGGAGATGGAGGTAGTGGTATTTCTGGTTGAGGAGAGAGGGGAATATGTGGTTGTGGTGCTTCTGTAGTGGTTTCAGAGTTTGGATTTTCTGGTGTGGGAGCAAAAATATTCTGGTCAAAAGTTTCAATATCTGACAGAACTTTTGCAAGTTCTGGTTGAGTTGTTTCAGTATTTGGATTGATAGGTAGGGAGTGAGTTTCTCTAAGACTTAGAGTTTCTGATCGGTCAAAACCTATGTCAAAATCATCAAAGGTTTGAGGGGTAGGAATTTCTGAATGGGTAGGTATTGTTTCAGATGTTGATATAGTAATTGATTCTAAAACATTAATAGTAGAAGGATTACCTTTCTTTTTAGAAGCTTTAGGAGTCTGCTGGGATGATCCTTCTGCTGCTGCCTTCCTTTTCTTGTTCTTCTTCAGCACAACTTCTGGAGCCTTCTGTTGCAAGTCCTGAATATTTAAATCTGGTGCAGTGCCATCTGCCTTGCACGCATCCAAATATCTGACGATAATCTCAGGCTTGGAATCAGTTTCTAAGAACATGGGGAAATCATCCAGAGGGATTCTTTTGGAGGTAATGGTTGCAAAAGAAGTAACAATGGGTTCCTTCTTGATCTTCTCAATAATCTTCATCTTTTTCAGATTCTTCGCATTCAAAGGCTTCCCAACAGTTGCCTCTAAAGAGCTGATTTCTTGTGCTTCTGTTAGATGCTCTATCAGCCTATTCTCTGTCAGAATATCTGATATGAGCCTTCCAAGGGGTATCCAGTCCCTTTTGGTGTGCTCATCTTCTCTAGTCTACTTAACACTGGTCCTCAGATGATTGAAAAGCAAATGAGCCAGATTCACCTTAGTCTTCTGGGAGATAAAGTAGATCAAAAACTGCTGATCAATGTTTATGTAGTCAGAAGAGCTAGTTGGCTTCCTGTGATTGATGCATCCCAGAATTATCTTGGCCCATATTCTGTGATAATCCTTCAGATCCCTTATCTTGCTGGAGGGAAGACCCGGAGTGAAAATTTCTCTAGCAATTGAAGCAACATCAGCACATTTTTCAGCCATGTTTATACACCTTACGCCACCACCATTGTAACCTATCAATCTTGCAATAAGGTCTTCAGTTATGACTATCTTCTTCCCCATTACATACGAAGTGACTTAATGGTTTGAGGATGAAGCATGAATCCAAAATTCCTTCACAAGGATTGGAAACGTTGGACCTAGAAGACGGTCAAAATACCTGTTCCATCCTTGAGCCTTTACTTCTTCAGAAAGATTGAATCCATTTTCTTGAAGACTTTCAAAATCCACAATCAGTTCTGACAGCACTTCTAGGTTGTCAATGGGCGTGAGAAGAGTTCTGAACGGTTCTTCATATTGCTCCATGGATTCTGTTCTCTGAGTACTGGTATTTGGGATGCTTGAGGAAGCCATGTTCACACAGAAAGTTTGAGAAGAAAATGAATGGGTTTTTGAGAAAAATGCAAACTGAAAACAATTAGATTGTAGAGAAAGTGAAAGTGAAAGAGTGTAAAGAGTTAGAGTTGCGTTTAAATAGATTTTGAAAACATAAACTGCAAGAGAGAGAAAATAATTTGTAATGATTATAAGCATTAATGACAGTTGATTTTAGGGGATTCAGAAAGATATTTGGAACGGTTACCCATGACATGTGTCTCAATGCACCCAATCAAAACTTTTGACCTTTCAGAAAAGTGAACACGTGTTCAGCCTCAGAAGGTAGCTGATGAATGGATGACAACTGTTTGCTTACGTGAACAACACACTTCTATCCTTGAAATGAAACACTCAGATCTTCATGGATAGATTCTGATACAATCTGTACTTCTAAAAATCTGAAGGCAGGTTGATCAGCAGTTCACAGAAAATAACCAAAATTCTGAAGGTTAAGATATGTAAATAAAACAGTTTATTCTGGGCAAAGCTTCATGCTGAGATGTTTCAGAATGAAGTTAAACCTATCTTCAGAAAGAGGTTTTGTAAAGACATGAGCCCATTGATGGTCTGTGTCAATGAATTTTAAATTGAGAATCCATTTCTTAATATAGTCCCTAATAAAATGATGTTTTATTTCTATATGCTTAGCCCTAGAATGCAAAATAGGATTTTTACTGAGATAAATAGCAGAAGTATTATCACAGAGGACAGGGATGTTACTCTCAAATATATTGAAGTCCTTAAGTTGACTTTTCATCCAGAGCATTTGCGTGTTGCATCTAGCTGCTGCTATGTATTCAGCTTCTGCTGTTGATAGAGCTATTGTGGATTGTCTTTTGCTGGACCATGAGATCATATTTTCTCCCAGAAACTGGCAGCTTCCAAAAGTGCTTTTACGTTCTACTCTGTCTCCAGCAAAATCAGCATCACAGTATCCTACTAAGCTGTAATCACTTGATTTTCTATAAAACAAACCCAGATTAGCAGTACCTTTCAGATACTTGAAAATTTGCTTAACTGCTGTTAAGTGAGATTCTCTAGGATCTGATTGGAATCTAGCACATATGCAAACACTGAATAAAATGTCAGGCCTTGAAGCCGTCAGATAGAGAAGAGAACCGATCATACCTCTGTAGACCTTATGTTCTACCTTTTTACTTACCTCTTCTTTTTCCAGAATGCACGTGGGATGCATTGGAATCCTTGAGGGCTTACATTCTGAGAGATAAAATTTCTTCATAAGTTCTCTGACATATTTGCTCTGATGAATGTAAGTTCCTTCTGGAGTTTGATTAATCTGAATGCCCAGAAAGAATTTTAGTTCCCCCATTAGGCTCATCTCAAAATCTTCCTGCATACATTTAGCAAACTCTCTTCCCAGAGAGGGTTTAGTGGATCCAAATATGATGTCATCAACATAAATCTGACATACCAAGATGTCATTCTTAACTGTCTTACAAAACAAGGTTGTGTCCACTTTCCCTCTGGTGAATTCCTTTTCCAACAGGAAGTTACTTAGTCTTTCATACCAAGCTCTGGGAGCTTATTTCAGACCATAGAGTGACTTCTTTAGTTTGAAAACATATTCTAGATTTTTGGAACTTTCAAAACCAGGGGGTTGGTGCACATATACCTCTTCTTTAATATAGCCATTTAAGAATGCACTTTTGACATCCATCTGATACAGAGTGATGCCTTTATTAACAGCAAAAGATATTAAAAGTCTGATAGATTCTAACCTAGCGACTGGAGCAAAGGTTTTTGTATAGTCTATCCCCTCTTGCTGACTATAACCTTGTGCTACCAGTCGTGCTTTGTTTCTGATGACTTCACCTTGTTTGTTCAGTTTGTTTCTAAACACCTATTTTGTACCAATGACGTTGAATCCTTTTGGTTTGGGAACCAGATCCCATGCGTCATTTCTTGTGAATTGATTTAGCTCCTCTTGCATTGCCAGAATCCAGTCATTATCCAGAAGTGCTTCATCAATTGTTGTTGGTTCAATCAGAGAAACCAGTCCCATGAGGGATTCTTCAGAGTTTCTGAAGGTAGATCTTGTTCTGATTGGATCTTCCTTCCTTCCTAAAATTGTTTCTTCTAGGTGATCAATGTTGCTTCTGGATGGTCTTTTATGGAGTTGATCAACAAAAGGTGTTGGGTTGCTTGTTGTAACTCTTTCTGATGTTGAGGGAGTGTCTCTATTGAGAGCCTCTGATGAGTTATCTTCAGTACCTGTGAGTTCAACTTCCATACCTGCAAGGAATTCAATCTGCTTTGACTTTTGAGAGTCAAGCTTATCATCAAACCGAACACTGATTGACTCTTCAACAATCTGTGTTTCTGTATTGTATACTGTGTACCCTCTTGAGCGTTCAGAGTATCCTAACATAATACACTTTTGTACTTTAGAGTCAAACTTGTTCAAATAATTTTTTGTATTCAAAATAAAACATGTACATCCAAATGGGTGAAAATAAGAAATGTTGGGCTTTCTGTTCTTCCACAATTCATATGCAGTCTTTTCCAGAATAGGTCTTATGGAGATTCTATTATGAATATAACACGTTGTGTTTATTGCCTCTGCCCAGAAGATCTTAGCAACGTTAGTCTCGTTGATCATGGTTCTGGCCATTTCTTGCAATGTTCTGTTCTTTCGTTCTACAACTCCATTTTGCTGGGGAGTTCTAGGACAAGAGAAATCATACAGAATGCCTTTTTCATTAAAGAATAACTCAAAATCTTTATTTTCAAATTCTCCACCATGATCACTTCTGACTTTGACGATTCTAAGATCCTTTTCATTATGAACTTGGTTGCAGAAGGTAACAAACATAGAGTGTGACTCGTCCTTGTGCCTTAAGAACTTTACCCATGTCCATCTGCTATAGTCATCTACGATTACTAACCCATACTTTTTGCCACTGACTGAAGCAGTTTTTACTGGTCCAAATAAGTCAATGTGCAGAAGTTCTAATGGCTTAGAGGTGGAAACAACATTTTTGGATTTGAAAGAAGGTTTTGCAAACATGCCTTTCTGACATGCTTCACACAGAGCATCTGAATTGAATTTCAAGTTAGGAAGTCCTCTGACCAGATTGAGTTTGTTAATCTGAGATATTCTTCTCATACTAACATATCCCAATCTTCTGTGCAAGATCCATTGCTCGTTGTTAACAGACAGAAGACATTTTACATTCTGACTTTTCAGTTCAGAAAGTTTGATTTTATAAATGTTGTTTTTCCTCTTTCCATTAAATAGGATAGTCCCATATTTCTGACTAACAGCTTTGCATGAATTTTGATTGAAGATTATATCATAACCGTTATCACTTAATTGACTTATGGATAACAGGTTATGCATTAATCCATCAACTAATAAAACATTGCTTATAGAGGGAAGATTTCCATTACCTACTATTCCAGAGCCAATGATCTTTCCTCTCTGATTTCCTCCAAAGCCTACGTGGCCTCCAGGCTTAAGTTCCAGGTTTTGAAACTTATGCCTTCTTGCTGTCATGTTTCGTGAGCAGCCAGAGTCCAGGTACCATGATTGGTGTCTTTGCTTTGCTGCTAAAGATATCTGCCACATGTATTATTTTATCCTTAGTGTGATCGGTGGATCTGGAACTGACTGTTTAACGCTGGTTCGCGAAATGTCGCGGAAGCAAGAGTCGCCACCGTCTTTTATTTTCTCCAAATGGAAAGGACAAAAGCACAGAAAAATTCCTTAAAGAGATTGCTCTCGGTTCGGGAGGTAGGTTATAGAAAGGGAAGGTGTTAGCACCCTTTCTATCCATGGTTATCCATGGGCTCTTAGATACTTGCTCATTGTGTTTTCAAAATTGTTTGTTTGCTTTTCAACTGTGGGTTTTAAAAAAGTTTCTTTGAAAGTTTCAGATCGACTCATGCGTCAGAGTGTTTGAAAAATTGTTTTGAAAGCTTTTGAAAAGTGTCAGTGTGAAAAGATTTTGATTTGTTTTGTTTTTAAAGAGAGCAAGTATCTACGAGAACCTACCTACCCTAAGGAATTCGTCTGTGTAAATGTCCTTTAAAGTAGTGCCATCCCACCATTGAGAGGTAGGTAGCACCACCGTTGGAGGTGTTCGGGTCAATTCGAGTTTGTAGGGACATGGTGATCACCCGAGCAATGGGAAGACACCTTAGAAGCTACCCTCATGCCAGGTTCCCGGATCATGAGGACTTACTAAGACATCCTCTACTCGACGATCACCTTTCGAGGCAAGGCAACAGTGAGGCGTACCCTAGGGGTGGTGTGTGCGATTCATGTGTCATTTTCATTGATATTTGTCTTGTCATGTTCATTGTGATCTACGCTTGATTTTATTTAAGTCCATACATTCTTTCATGCTCTTGTTAACAGTTAATATTTGCGGGAAAAATAAATCTAAAGCTATTACAAATGGCGCGGGTCCACATCGCCAAAATTAAACCGGACCCGATTTGACGGAAAGTAAATAAAGCAAAAGAAAGAAGTGCGAAAAGTAATTGTTACAAAGCTTTGGGAGAGGTACATAATTAATTAAGCGAAAGAAAATAAATACGCGAATTAAATAAATTACGAACGAGGGCGTTGGACCCTTTTGCAAAAAATTAAAGTTAATGAATTTAATTAACAAAAAAAAACGATTAAATTAATGAGGAATTAAAATTAAAAATTAAAAGAATGTTTTTGGTGTTTTTTTATGTTTTTTAAGATTTAATAGAAAAAAGCATTAATTAAAATTAACTAACCCTAATTCTAATGGTTTTTAAATTTATTATGAAAATATTAGAATATAACCTAAATTAAACCTAAATTCTTTTATGTACAATTTTTAATTATGAAAAATAAAATAAATATTATTATAAAAAGAAAGAAAAGTAAAAAAGAATAAAAATTGTCAATTAAACCTAATTCTACTTTTTTTTGTATTTTTGTTAAAAAGGATTAAAATTACAACCTAATTAAAACTAAATATTTACATGTGAATTTATTTATAAAACATATTGAAATAAATAAATATTATATTTTGCCTTTTTTCTGATTTTTGTATGTTTTATAATTTGTGAAAAATAATTAATCAAATTAAAGCAATAAAACAATAAAAAAATAAAATATAAAGCAAAATTGCAAACCAGGGGGGGTGGAAGTCCCAATATGGAGGTCTTAGTGTGAAATTCTGGCCCATTAAACTTGAGATTGTTTGACTTTTCCAGGCCACGTATGCGCGTGTTGACTAGTCCTCATGGTGTTCTTCAATTCTGAGCCCTTGATTTGCATCCCTTGGACGCGTGGACCTTTGGATTTTGAGGCATATGATGCATCCTCAATACTGACGCTGCATAGGAAACATTATGGAAAAATATTATTGAAGTGGTTCAGACCTGGGAATCGAACCCAGGTCACGTGTATTGCCAATGCTTCTGCTTACCAACTATACCAACCTGCGCGCTTTGATATATAAGTAATAATCAAATAATATAAAAAGAAACAACGCGTTAGTGGAGAGAAACGCGCGAAATTTAAATCAACGTATCATGAGTTGACAGCACGTCATCTTCTCCACCATCCCTGTAAAACAAAGAACAAACGCAACGGTTTTCCACGCGTGGGTTTAGAGGGCTTTATGGAAAATAGCGAATAGCGCTGTAGGGATCATAAATTGATCGCGACAAGTGTTTCTTCTTCGTCTAGGTCTGCTGAATGGAATGGTGGTGGTCTGGAGTCTTGATTTTTCCTTATCTCAAAAACCCCAATTCAAAATGCTGAAAACCCTAAAAGCCACGCATGGTGAAATCTTATATACAGCGTAATAATGCAATTAAACATGATGGTTAGCTTTAGAATCTCATGAGGAATAAGAATCAATAAAAAAAATGCTGTAAAAATGCTTGAATCATGATGCACGATAACTGAATTTTCTTGATGCAGTTTGAGTTCAATCTACCAGTTCTTGGCGTGTTGATGGATGTTTGGGATTGGAATGTGTTCAGGGCAACCTTGGCAAGCTATTGAAACAAATTTTGCACTTTGAATCGACCTCTAGAGTGGTTTACAGTTTTGACTTTTTAGAGAATTTCTCCAAGTTTGTTCATGGACTTTTAGCGCAGCTTTCAGTGTAGCACGATTAGGTTTGTGTTCCTGGCTTTGTAGTGAGGCTATTAGGTCAACAAAACTCCATCAAATCTCTTGCCATAATGATTTTTGATAATTGATTTTCTAAGGATCTTTTTGAATCTTTTTCATGTGTTCTTTGTATCAATTAGCTCAAATCAAACCAATTCTTTCCTTTTTAACCTATGCACGAAATCTTGATGGCAAAACATGTATAAAAAGATTGAAAAAATTAGGTTAGGCATTTTTCACATATTTAATTTGATTTAAGTGAATTAATATGAATAAAAATTCAAATAAATAAATAAAAAATGAGAAAATACTTCCCTTTGGGCCAAGTGGTCGTGCACATGTCATGGATGATGAATCATGGAAGAAAAATGGGCCCATTAGCAATTTTAGGTCTTTTGAAGTAATGTTGACTTTTCAAAATATCCAAAAATTTCCCAACTTCCACAAGGCATAACTTGCTCAATATTTAAGCTTTTCTCATGTTCTTGGACATTTTGGAAAGGTCTTTGAGTCCTCTAACCAATGCCTTTGGTCCCATGTCATTTTGATTTACCAATCTCAAGTTATGGCCTTTGACTTAAAGTCCCTTTTTGTTGACTTTTGAAAATGACCTATAATGTTGAAATTGATAACTTTTTGTGAGAGCATTTCTTGGACTTGAAGTATGAAGATGAGTTGTAGGAAATGTCTTTCTCTTCAAAATGAGCTTTGGATGGGATTTTTCTGATAATCCATGTGAAAGTTATGCCCTGGTCAATTTCAGTTGACTTTTTCAGCTGTCCAAATATAGCAACTTTTGCATCTTGATGATTTTCTGAGCCAAATTTTGAGAATCATGATCAAGCATTGATCAAATGATGTTTGTGGCTTCAAAATGATATGTTGACCAAAAATTTGAATTTTTGACTGCCAAATGACCAATTTGCCCCTACAGTTGACTGTAGTGCAATTAGGGTTTTGACTGTGCAATTTTGAGCTGAATGCCTTGAAACTTGATATGAGGATGCTTGACCACATTTGTAGGCATATGAGACTTGATTGGGCCTTTGAAAACTTCCTTTTCTTGATCAGAACCCAAACCCTAGTTTTGACTGTGTAGGAGACCTTTGCACTGTGCAACTCTTGGGGAATTTTGTGACTTGACTTGGCAATTTCTTGGAGAATATGGGAGGGCAAATTTTGGGGTGCAACAGTTGCCCCTGTTCAATCTTCTTAGACCTGAGGATGCAGATCGGCTGACGTGCCTTTCGTAATCCGAGGGTAGAAGATGATTGAACACTAGAGTGCCCAGAAATTTGCGCTCACATAGTAGCGGTGATGGTGGAATGGGCTTATAGATGCCATTTAGAGGTTGCTGGATAGGATGATGGGCTTATAGATGCCATCTGAATGTTGACTGCGTAGGAGGTTCCTTGGCGAGAACCTGCATACCTGCAAAAGAAACAAATGAGTACCTGACACGTTGCAGGAGCTGATTTTCAGATGTTTGGTATAGATATGTCCTGACTGGTTGCAGGAGTTGAGTCTGGAGCTTCAAACAGTGATGAATGAACCAGGTATGGTTACTGCTTTAGCATGAATGATAAGAGAAACTTGGGTGATTTTAACTTCAACAACGCTCGTTGAGAAAATCTTGATGGGAATTATTATCTTCGCAGTATTGGGAAGAGAACCATAGGCAATTATTATCTGAAAGGAATGATCACCTCACTCAACGTCGGAGAGGGAAACATCTGAAAAGGACTTACCACCTCACACACCGTCGGAGAGGGAACCATAGGAGACTATCACCTCACACTCATCGTCGGAGAGGGAAACATCTGAAAAGGACTTACCACCTCACACACCGTCGGAGAGGGAACCATAGGAGACTATCACCTCACACTCATCGTCGGAGAGGGGACCATCTGAAAAAGGACTTACCACCTCACACACCGTTGGAGAGGGAACCATAACTTCTGCTGAGTCTTTATCAGAAAATCTGTTGGGAATCGATTTAGCTGGACTAGAGAAGGCCTTGGACGGGATAACAACAGAGAATCTTAGGGTCGATTAACTGAACCGGTCTAGGTCTCGAAATGTTTTTAAATGGAATAAGTGTCAGAACGTCGCCATATTTGGTTTACATCTGAAACTATATCTGGAAGGAAGTCTGGAAGCAGCATCAGAACGTCACCATATCTGGTTTACATCTGAAACTATATCTGGAAGGAAATCTGGAAGCAGCATCAGAACGTCACCATATTTGGTTTACATCTGAAACTATATCTGGAAGGAAGTCTGGAAGCAGCATCAGAACGTCACCATATCTGGTTCATATCTGAAACTATATCTAGAAGGAAATCTGGAAGCAGCATCAGAACGTCACCATCTCTGGGTCATATCTGAAACTATATCTAGAAGGAAGTCTGGAAGCAGCATCAGAACGTCACCATCTCTGGGTCATATCTGAAACTATATCTAGAAGGAAATCTGGAAGCAGCATCAGAACGTCACCATCTCTGGGTCATATCTGAAACTATATCTAGAAGGATATCTGGAAGGAGTATCAGAACGTCACCATATCTGGGTCATATCTGAAACTATATCTAGAAGGAAATCTGGAAGCAGCATCAGAACGTCACCATCTCTGGGTCATATCTGAAACTATATCTAGAAGGATATCTGGAAGGAGTATCAGAACGTCGCCATATCTGGGTCATATCTGAAACTATATCTAGAAGGATATCTGGAAGGAGTATCAGAACGTCGCCATATCTGGGTCATATCTGAAACTATATCTAGAAAGAATTGCGATAGTTGATAGTAATCATTTTTGTATTGATCTTTTTCCTGAAAAGGCAAAACATAATTGTATGCAAAATCATGATGCATGAACTGTATGTCTTCAAAATTAATGAGATTCGTGTAGTATGATGCATATGCATGCTATAATGTATGAAGATGTGATGTTTATGAATGTATTTTTGTCTAAGAAAATAAATCCTTGACGGGTGCCTGGAAGTCACTCCTGGGCTGATGTTGAAGAATAGGTTTTGCTTCCGTCGGGGATGATAGTTGCAAGAATTCCGATAGGAGAAGATAACTCTATTGGGGAATAAACTTGGCGAATGGGTTACTCTGCGGGGAGACAAATACTCTAGTAATCTTGCTGGGGAGCAATACTCTATGGGAAGAGAGACACTCTGTTGATTGTTGATAGTAACTTGCTGAGGATATCCTTGTTGTTGGAAGTGTTGATGGACTTCGCTGGGGATAGGAAAGAACTATGATGACGACGACCTTTCCGTGGCTTTTGGCTGAGGATAACCCAGTTATATCCTGTTAAGGAAATAACTCTCTAAATCAAGCCGGACGACGCGTTCGTGCTCTGCGAGGGGATAAGCTTCCATAATCTACTGGGGATAAGCTTACTGCTTGGGGATTGATATTCCATCTTTCCTGGGGAAACTGGATTGGACTCTTCTGGGGAAGTTTTGATCTGCTGGGGAAGTGGTTCCTTTGAATATTTGAGGTACCGCCGGGGAACAATCTTTAGACCAAGACTGCCGGGGATGCTTGTTATGAATATATGCTGCTGGAGAAATGTTGAGATCTATTGGAGGATACTCAATTTCCTTGATATGTATCAACTCTGCTTGGAGAAGAATGTACTGTTTGGCTTACTCTCTGGGGAATTAAGATGTACTGGCTGTGTTCTTCAGCTGAGGTTACCTTGGTACCTTTGGAGGACAGAACAATTAGCTTGCTTGGACAGCTCATCATTGCCCCTGTTTCTGATATTGGAGAGGAAGACCTGTGAGGTGCTAATAGTTGTTGATGGACAAACCCTCTTCTGGTTGGCAAGTGACAAGATGACAGGACGTAGTCGTACGCTTTGATCCCTTACTTTTGCCTGGACCGCCCTTTCGGGTTTTCAGTCCATCGGGATACCCATTTTTGCCCAAGCCGCCTTTTCAGGTTTTCGACTTGCCGGGTGTACAGATTTTTTCATTTCATCCCTTCATTTTGCCCGAACCCTTTTGGTTCGCCGGGAAGCCCTTATTTTTGCCTAGGTGTGTCAACCTAGCGGGTCTTTGATTTTGCGTAGTACTCTTTTTCGACTATATCCATGCTCTCAGAATGTTGGGAGTTGCCCCTGCTAGCAGTGTTTTGTCATGCCACCAGAAGGTGTTTGATCAGGCAAGATTCGTTGTTGGGATGCCCCAAGTGACTCAGGCGGAGGTTTGCCCCAGGCTATTTGGCCTTTGAGAGATTCTCCGAATCTTGACTGAACTGCCCCAGATGACGGACCATGATCATGCCATGCCCCTTGATTGGAAGTGCTTCTGTTCATTAGGCATTCATCGTGCGAATTTCTCTGCTGTTCAAACAAAAAGTCATATGCAAACAAGGTTATGTTAAAAATGCAACGCTTATGTCTGTCTTGAAGATTTTGAAAATGCATTCTTTTCATAAAACAAGTGATTGTTTGTAAGCGTGATGTCAACTCCGTATTTTAACGTGAGCCTTAAGGAGTCAGGATACCTTTCGTCACAGTATGATTTCGAACTAACCCATGCTTCAGCTAGGACTTTCAAGGGTTATAACGTGGCCTGGTTCACGGTTTAAGAAACAAAGGATAAAGGCTCAATTTATTTGTACCCACCCACTCTTCGTGATGTTCTTCAAACCTAAGCTCAGTTGATCGTGCGTTAGACCTTGTTTGAGTCTTTGCTCTGATTTTCCGGTGATGATTCGGATGTTGATGATTTATTTCAAATAGGCAGTCGTCTTTGTTTTTGTTGAGGGTTTGTATGACCTCTTTCTTTTTGATTTTTGTTATCCCTTTCTTTTTGCCTGAACTGTTTCCTTTTTGGAATTACAGTCAGCGGGATGCCCCAGTTTCATAAGTCCCTTTTACAGGTTTTGACTTCTTGGGCTATTCATTGATGATTTTTTTTGATAATGACTGCCTTTCTTTATTGATTATTCGGAACCATCACTGTCTTTCTTTGTTTTGTAAGGACCTCCTTCGGTGCCATTCGTTATGCACTTGGATCAACTGAGAAAACTACCCTGCCCCAGGTTATGATTAAGGGTTTTAAATTTCGAAAAGAAAAACTCCTACTTCTTTGGCTCAGATGGGTTGACGAGGGATTATCATCCTTATAACTCCAGTGTTTAGGAATTGAAACAATGCCTGTACCTCATCAGCGGGGTCTGTTCAAAAGCATACTGTAAAGATAGCGGTATCGTTTTCGTCATCCTCCCTCAAGAGGCTTAGAATTATTAATCGAGTGTTGACATCAGAAAAAATATGAAAACAATTTGTATATAGTGAATACGAATATATTGCTTCAGAACAGACATATGCGATGCATTAATGAAATAACAATGTTTAACATGAGTAAATGTTTGAACAATCAAAGCACAACACAACTTGAACATTCCAATGAACAAAAGTTTCCTAGTCTCAGAGCTTGTCACTTCAAATGGTGAGCCTTGGAGGGACGGTAGAAAAATTCAGCCTGACCATCTTGTGTGAATTCCAGTGCTCCTTCATCAATCAGGTCCTGAATCTTATTCTTCAAAGTCCAACAATCCTCTGTAGCATGCCCCGGGCTATCAGAATGATAAGCACAGCGAGCGTTGGGGTTATACCTTGGTGACGTTGTATTTTGAAACTTCGGAGCCTCTTTTAGAGTTACCAGCTTGGTCTCCAGCAACTGTGGCAATATCTGGGATAAGGTCATGCTGAGCCGAGTGAACTGCCTCCTCTCGCTCTTTTGTTGGTTGTGATGTTGAATTTGTGACACTGGAGCCATCTGAGGAGCTCTCCCCTTACCTCCTTGTCTCAAAGGTGGTTGAACGATGACTGGCTTTTTGCCCTCAGACTTTTGCCTCAGTTGGTTACCCTGAAGCAGTTGGTTGACGAGAAACCAGAGCTCATCTTGTCTTTGAGCTAACCCTTGAATGGCAGTCATCTGCCCCAGCATCTAGACCTTCAATGCATCCACCTCAGCTTGTAGGTGTTTCAGCCTTTCATCCTCAGCACTGTTCCTGACAAAAGTCTCCATGAGAAGTGTCCTTAGCTCTTCCTGCCCCTTGGATAGATTCAGGAGGATTTTCCCGAACCGGGTCTCTTGAGCAAGAAAGTCCTGATTGTCTTGTTGGGAAGCCATGGCTGAAATAAACAGCGGGAAAGGTAAGTGACCTGCAAAAGGGATACCTGTAATGCAATGATGTGTATGATATGCATGCAATGTTTTCAAGGACCTCGCGGGGTAAACAAGGAAATTTGTTAGCATTTGGATCCGGTAGCTTGATTGGAAGAAACTTCATATTTGTTGAGAGTATTTCTTCCAAGGGTCAAAGGCTCACCATATCCAGTGGGTCATAGCCCCTGACTTTAGTCATCATGTCTAGTTCTGATTTCCAAACAACCTTGGTTAGGGGAACCTTATTCAGGAGTCAGAGCTCACCATATCAAGTGGGTCATAGCCCCTGACCACTTTGGTTAGAGGAAAATAAATCCTCTTTGCCCCTTGCTAGATGTTTGATTCATCATGACCTGCATCACAAGCCCTTGAGATCCTTGAAATGGGTTAGGATGTATGCAATGGTATGATGTCATGATGCACGGGGTAATATGAATAAACCCTGTTATGAGTCCTTATTAAGGACTGCAAACCAAAACCTGCAAGAAAACTAGTCTGCAAGAAACTCAGTACACTCTGTTATAAGCCCTAATTAAGGACTATAAATAAAACCTGCAAGAAACTCAATACACTCCGTTATGAGTCCTAATTAAGGACTATAAACAAAACCTGCAAGAAACTTAGTAAGCCCTGTCATGTGTCCCAATTAAGGACTAAAACAAAACCTGCAAGTAGTTCATGTGTCAGATAAAGCATGCAAGCAGTCAAGTACGAAGGCACACAAGTCACACAAGAGAAAGCCCTTAGAGTTTAGGCCAGCATGGGGTCTGGGTATTACCCTCTTGAAGTTGGTGGGCTCAACCTGTCCTATTAGAAGTAACCGGGTTCTAAGGGTCCCAATATCACGGGATTGCTTTCATTGTTCATCGTTTCGATTTAGCCACTGAACTGGCGACCGAAATATTCCAGGAAAGCAACCCTCAATTGAGTGTAGTATCGAGTATCAACCAACCTCGGACTGCATCAAAGTCAGTTATCTCACTACCCTAAAGAGGCCAAGATAGTTCAATTAAGGTTCCTAAGGTCTGTTGATGCTTCACGACACCACGCGGAGGCCCCGTACTCTCCTTGACTGAACTCAAGGGTTACCGGTACACACCAAAGTGCCACATCAACGTAGCAGACTGTTTCAACCATGTAGGTATACCCCGCACAGTTCCCTCACAGCCTTGTTGCTACTTTCTAAGAAGGTATCCCCAAATCCGGGTTAGGATCTATAGAACTCCCAAGACAGTCCCACAATTTAAAGCAAACAAAGAAGGCAATTGAAAACACAGTTATGAACTAACCCTAAGGTATACCTCACTTTATAAAGACATCCCCAGCAGAGTCGCCAGTTCTGTGACCGGTGGATCTGGAACTGACTGTTTAACGCTGGTTCGCGAAATGTCGCGGAAGCAAGAGTCGCCACCGTCTTTTATTTTCTCCAAATGGAAAGGACAAAAGCACAGAAAAATTCCTTAAAGAGATTGCTCTCGGTTCGGGAGGTAGGTTATAGAAAGGGAAGGTGTTAGCACCCTTTCTATCCATGGTTATCCATGGGCTCTTAGATACTTGCTCATTGTGTTTTCAAAATTGTTTGTTTGCTTTTCAACTGTGGGTTTTAAAAAAGTTTCTTTGAAAGTTTCAGATCGACTCATGCGTCAGAGTGTTTGAAAAATTGTTTTGAAAGCTTTTGAAAAGTGTCAGTGTGAAAAGATTTTGATTTGTTTTGTTTTTAAAGAGAGCAAGTATCTACGAGAACCTACCTACCCTAAGGAATTCGTCTGTGTAAATGTCCTTTAAAGTAGTGCCATCCCACCATTGAGAGGTAGGTAGCACCACCGTTGGAGGTGTTCGGGTCAATTCGAGTTTGTAGGGACATGGTGATCACCAGAGCAATGGGAAGACACCTTAGAAGCTACCCTCATGCTAGGTTCCCGGATCATGAGGACTTACTAAGACATCCTCTACTCGACGATCACCTTTCGAGGCAAGGCAACAGTGAGGCGTACCCTAGGGGTGGTGTGTGCGATTCGTGTGTCATTTTCATTGATATTTGTCTTGTCATGTTCATTGTGATCTACGCTTGATTTTATTTAAGTCCATACATTCTTTCATGCTCTTGTTAACAGTTAATATTTGCGGGAAAAATAAATCTAAAGCTATTACAAATGGCGCGGGTCCACATCGCCAAAATTAAACCGGACCCGATTTGACGGAAAGTAAATAAAGCAAAAGAAAGAAGTGCGAAAAGTAATTGTTACAAAGCTTTGGGAGAGGTACATAATTAATTAAGCGAAAGAAAATAAATACGCGAATTAAATAAATTACGAACGAGGGCGTTGGACCCTTTTGCAAAAAATTAAAGTTAATGAATTTAATTAACAAAAAAAAACGATTAAATTAATGAGGAATTAAAATTAAAAATTAAAAGAATGTTTTTGGTGTTTTTTTATGTTTTTTAAGATTTAATAGAAAAAAGCATTAATTAAAATTAACTAACCCTAATTCTAATGGTTTTTAAATTTATTATGAAAATATTAGAATATAACCTAAATTAAACCTAAATTCTTTTATGTAGAATTTTTAATTATGAAAAATAAAATAAATATTATTATAAAAAGAAAGAAAAGTAAAAAAGAACAAAAATTGTCAATTAAACCTAATTCTACTTTTTTTTGTATTTTTGTTAAAAAGGATTAAAATTACAACCTAATTAAAACTAAATATTTACATGTGAATTTATTTATAAAACATATTGAAATAAATAAATATTATATTTTGCCTTTTTTCTGATTTTTGTATGTTTTATAATTTGTGAAAAATAATTAATCAAATTAAAGCAATAAAACAATAAAAAAATAAAATATAAAGCAAAATTGCAAACCAGGGGGGGTGGAAGTCCCAATATGGAGGTCTTAGTGTGAAATTCTGGCCCATTAAACTTGAGATTGTTTGGCTTTTCCAGGCCACGTATGCGCGTGTTGACTAGTCCTCATGGTGTTCTTCAATTCTGAGCCCTTGATCTGCATCCCTTGGACGCGTGGACCTTTGGATTTTGAGGCATATGATGCATCCTCAATACTGACGCTGCATAGGAAACATTATGGAAAAATATTATTGAAGTGGTTCAGACCTGGGAATCGAACCCAGGTCACGTGTATTGCCAATGCTTCTGCTTACCAACTATACCAACCTGCGCGCTTTGATATATAAGTAATAATCAAATAATATAAAAAGAAACAACGCGTTAGTGGAGAGAAACGCGCGAAATTTAAATCAACGTATCATGAGTTGATAGCACGTCATCTTCTCCACCATCCCTGTAAAACAAAGAACAAACGCAACGGTTTTCCACGCGTGGGTTTAGAGGGCTTTATGGAAAATA
Source organism: Vicia faba (assembly GCA_948472305.1). Classification (NCBI taxonomy): domain Eukaryota; kingdom Viridiplantae; phylum Streptophyta; class Magnoliopsida; order Fabales; family Fabaceae; genus Vicia; species Vicia faba. The sequence continues at coordinate 375,668,294 of OX451739.1, read as the reverse complement.
GCGAATAGCGCTGTAGGGATCATAAATTGATCGCGACAAGTGTTTCTTCTTCGTCTAGGTCTGCTGAATGGAATGGTGGTGGTCTGGAGTCTTGATTTTTCCTTATCTCAAAAACCCCAATTCAAAATGCTGAAAACCCTAAAAGCCACGCATGGTGAAATCTTATATACAGCGTAATAATGCAATTAAACATGATGGTTAGCTTTAGAATCTCATGAGGAATAAGAATCAATAAAAAAAATGTTGTAAAAATGCTTGAATCATGATGCACGATAACAGAATTTTCTTGATGCAGTTTGAGTTCAATCTACCAGTTCTTGGCGTGTTGATGGATGTTTGGGATTGGAATGTGTTCAGGGCAACCTTGGCAAGCTATTGAAACAAATTTTGCACTTTGAATCGACCTCTAGAGTGGTTTACGGTTTTGACTTTTTAGAGAATTTCTCCAAGTTTGTTCATGGACTTTTAGCGCAGCTTTCAGTGTAGCACGATTAGGTTTGTGTTCCTGGCTTTGTAGTGAGGCTATTAGGTCAACAAAACTCCATCAAATCTCTTGCCATAATGATTTTTGATAATTGATTTTCTAAGGATCTTTTTGAATCTTTTTCATGTGTTCTTTGTATCAATTAGCTCAAATCAAACCAATTCTTTCCTTTTTAACCTATGCACGAAATCTTGATGGCAAAACATGTATAAAAAGATTGAAAAAATTAGGTTAGGCATTTTTCACATATTTAATTTGATTTAAGTGAATTAATATGAATAAAAATTCAAATAAATAAATAAAAAATGAGAAAATACTTCCCTTTGGGCCAAGTGGTCGTGCACATGTCATGGATGATGAATCATGGAAGAAAAATGGGCCCATTAGCAATTTTAGGTCTTTTGAAGTAATGTTGACTTTTCAAAATATCCAAAAATTTCCCAACTTCCACAAGGCATAACTTGCTCAATTTTTAAGCTTTTCTCATGTTCTTGGACATTTTGGAAAGGTCTTTGAGTCCTCTAACCAATGCCTTTGGTCCCATGTCATTTTGATTTACCAATCGCAAGTTATGGCCTTTGACTTAAAGTCCCTTTTTGTTGACTTTTGAAAATGACCTATAATGTTGAAATTGATAACTTTTTGTGAGAGCATTTCTTGGACTTGAAGTATGAAGATGAGTTGTAGGAAATGTCTTTCTCTTCAAAATGAGCTTTGGATGGGATTTTTCTGATAATCCATGTGAAAGTTATGCCCTGGTCAATTTCAGTTGACTTTTTCAGCTGTCCAAATATAGCAACTTTTGCATCTTGATGATTTTCTGAGCCAAATTTTGAGAATCATGATCAAGCATTGATCAAATGATGTTTGTGGCTTCAAAATGATATGTTGACCAAAAATTTGAATTTTTGACTGCCAAATGACCAATTTGCCCCTACAGTTGACTGTAGTGCAATTAGGGTTTTGACTGTGCAATTTTGAGCTGAATGCCTTGAAACTTGATATGAGGATGCTTGACCACATTTGTAGGCATATGAGACTTGATTGGGCCTTTGAAAACTTCCTTTTCTTGATCAGAACCCAAACCCTAGTTTTGACTGTGTAGGAGACCTTTGCATTGTGCAACTCTTGGGGAATTTTGTGACTTGACTTGGCAATTTCTTGGAGAATATGGGAGGGCAAATTTTGGGGTGCAACACTTAGGTACCCACATTTTCTTGGGTCTTGATTTGTTAGTTTTACCAAAACTCTGGTTGAATTTTGGTTTGACAGAGTAATTACTACTTGTATATTTTATGTCATGTGTGTGCCCATATATAAAGTGTGAATCAAGTGGAGTGTGTTTTATAACTAGGTCCATGGCATTTTTTGGTGTAGGAACCGTACCTTGATATCCTATCCCTTTTCTGCCATTTCTGCTAACTCCATAGATCATTGAAGCCATCTTGCTTCTGTCTATGTTTTTAGCAAGAAACTTCTGAAAGCTATGATCATACTCTTTGATGATCTCATCAGCATTGCTGGGAGTTTCAGGGATTGTTTCCTTCTGAGAGTTTTGCAATTGGTTTTCTAATTTTGAAATTTTTCTTTTAACTCAGAATTCTCCAGTATGAGACTCTTAGTCTTATCAGAGTCAGAAGCAAGATTCCTTTTCAGGTTTCTGAATTTGACTCTGATCTGCTGATACCTTTCCAGAATTTCATTAAGGCTTTCAGCTAGTTTAGCCTTAGTAAAGTTTATAGTAAAGTCAGGGAATACCTCTTCTGTATCTGATTCAGAGTCTGAACCAGAAGCTTCACTGTCTTCATATATGTTTGCCATGAGAGCTATGTTTTCTCTTTCATCATCTGATTCTGAGTCAGCTTCAGATGTGTCAGAATCATCCCATGTAGCCATGATACTTTTCTTCTTTTCCTTTCCAAACTTCTTTTTGGGTTTCTCCTTCTGAAGCTTTGGGCAATCACTTTTGTAGTGCCCTTGCTCGTTACATTCATAGCATATGATGTCTTTATTGTTTGGCTTTCTGTATCCTGAAGAACCTTCAGATCTTCTGTGTCCAGAGGAGGATTCTGACCTTCTATATCTGGAGGAAGATTCATTCTGATTTTTTGATCTTCTAGGATTCCTGAACTTCCTTTGCCTCTGCTTCTACAGTTGGTTCACCCTTCTGGAGAGGAGAGACAGTTCATCTTCTTCTGATGAGGATCCATCAGAGGTTTCTTCCACAGCCTGCAAAACTTTGGAGTCTGATTTTCTGTTAGATTTTAAAGCTAATGGCTTACCTTTCTTTTGAGGTTCATCTACTTCTAGCTCTATCTCATGACTTCTGAGGGAGCTGACAAGTTCCTCCAAAGAGATTTTGTTGAGATCCTTGGCTAGCTTCAGCGCTGTGACCATTGGGCTCCACTGTTTTGGCAAGCTTTTGATGATCTTCTTAACGTGATCAACAGTGGAATACCCTTTGTCAAGAACTTTTAGACCAGCAACAAGAATTTGGAATCTTGAAAACATAGTTTCTATTGATTCACTATCTTCCATCTTAAATGCCTCATACTTCTGAATGAGCACAAGGGCTTTGGTTTCTTTGACTTGAATGTTGCCTTCATGCGTCATTCTCAGAGAATCAAACATATTCTTGGCAATTTCTCTGTTTGATATTTTCTCATATTCTGAATATGAGATGGCGCTGAGAAGAATTGTTCTGGCCTTGTGATGATTTCTTAACACACGCTTTTGCTGATCAGACATCATTTTCCTGTCAATCTTCCGACCACGTCTATCCACTGGGTGCGTGTATCCATCAGTCACCATGTCCCACAGATCAGCATCATGGGCCAGAAAGAAACTCTCAATTCTGTCTTTCCAGTAGTCAAAGTTCTCTCCATCAAAGACTGGAGGTTTGCCACTAAATCTGTCCCTTTCTTCATTGTTGTCATTGCTGATGTTTTGACTTGGTCCTGCCATTGTGTTTTTCTGACGCTGGATCTTGTACTGACACGGTTAAGTGTTTAAGCTCAGAACCAGGCGCCCTGATGCCAATTGAAGATGTGAAAAACACAAGAGAGGGGGGGTTAAATTGAAAAACTTAGATCAAAACAGCTTAATGACACAGTATTTTTATCCTGGTTCGTTTGATCTCAAACTACTCCAGTCCACCCGTCAAGGTGATTTCGCCTCTCTCCAACGAGGTCTTAATCCAGTATTCTTCAAAGGATTACAACAGCTACTTTAACAACTGTTAAAGTCTTCTTGAGTATAACCACAAACCGGTTTATCTCAAGGAAATCTTTTACAAATAATTGAACAAGAGTGTGTTGTGTTTTCTAACAAAACAATATATCACAACTTTGATAATTACACAAATTAAGCTTGGAATAAAATAAATTTGCTAGAACTTGAATATGCGTGATTTGGAATTCTCTGCAAATTGATGTGTGCGTACGTACGTGCTTCTTTCACAAGCAGACTTGTTTATATAGGCAAGCAAGAGATGTTGTCCATAAAGCAAGTTTAATGATAATAACACACTTTCCTTTTGACGAAGATCTTGTCTGAAGAAAGCCGTTGGCATTTAATTTTTTCTTGAATAACCAGTAACGCTTCAGAGTCTTCTTTGCTTTAACTGCTAATGACGCTTCAGAGTGTTGATGACTTGGTTAAGATGTCTTTGTTCAGAGCCAGAGTGTATTTGTTTAGGCGCAGATTCTGGTCATCAAACTTCAGCGTAAAAAACTAGTGCAGATTCAGCGTGTAATGCTTTATTGCCTATCTTCTGATGCTGATCCCATCAGAACTTCTGCATATACAAGACATAATTTTAAGTAGCATATTTGTTCAGTGTATATATATTTGGATTTATTTATTCTTTGTATTTTGTTATCATCAAAACTCTAACCAAGGGTTGTAGAATCAAACTATATTCTAACAGAGTAGTCTATTGGGGAAGAGGAGTTGTGGTCCTTTGATTTGTAGTAGTCGGGAAGGCTACCTCAAGATGGGGAATCCTATCTTTTGTTGGGGAAATAAACCCTGTTGTCGGTCTGCTTGAGAGGTGACGACTTCGTTGGGGAAAGTCCTTGAGGACTCTTGATGTTGTCTTAGCTGGAGAAAGGTTTTCAGAGACTAAACTCTTGCTGGGGAATCATCCTATGAGGAGGATTTAGGGGAGATTTGCCACTGCCCCTGGTAGTGAGTGTTTGTGGAACTGCCTGAAAGTTTGATTGTACGTAACCCTTTTTCGGGATTAACATTCAATGCCCCGAGTGACGGAGATGGAGACTTGCCCCTGTTTACTTTGCAATTCTTGAGAGATTTCTTGGAATCTTGACTGGACTTCCCCAGGTATGCTGGATAGTGACATGTCATGTCCCTGTGTTGATAGGAGGAGTGTCATCCTTCTTGAAATGATTTTGTTCACTGAGAGAGCTTTCGTTCACTGGACATTCATTGTGTGAATTTCTCCGCTGTCAAACAATTAGCCATATGCAAACAGTGATATTCAAGTAATGCAAAGTTTATGCTTGTCTTGAAGTTTTGAAAAATGCGTTTTTAGCAAGTAAAGAAGTTTTGTAAGAAAAATTCAAATCAGGATTTTGAGTAAAGCCCTACAGGAGTCAGGATACCTTTTGTAACAGTATGCTTTCGAACTAACCCATGCTTCAATTAGGACTTTTAAAGGGTTGTAACATGGCTTGGTTCACGGTTTAAGAAACAAAGGATAAAGGTTCAAATGTATTTGTACCCACCCATTCTTCGTGATGTTCTTCAGTCCTAAGCTCAGTTAATTGTACGTTTGAACTCCAATTGAGTCTGAGACGACGTTTTGGTGATGGTTCAAACAAGTTAAGTTTGTTGGAAGGTAGTCATTTTTGCAACATTTTTTTTCTTCATGTTGTTAAGGATTTGTAGTGACCTCTTTCTTTTGATTTGTTATCCCTAATTTTTGCCTGACTGTTCTTGTTTTGAGATTACAGTCAGCGGGATGCCCCAGTTTTCTTAAGTATCCTTTGTAGGTTTTAACTTAGTGGACTTTTCTTTTTTGAGGGATAATGACTGCCTATGTGATAGGGAACCATCACCATTTTTTGATTCCAGAGGAATGTTTCTTGACGTCATTCGTTGTATTACGAGATGAGAGCTTGCGACTTAGCGCACATTTGAATTAACTGAGAGACTACCCTGCCCCAGGTTTTGATTAAAGGTTTCAATTTATGTTAAAACAGAAAACTTCTACTTCTTTGGCTCGAAGGGGTTGACTAGGGATTATCTTCCTTATAACTCCAGTGTTTAGGATTTGAAAGAACGCCTGTACATCATCAGCAGGGTCTGTCCAAAAGCATACTGTATGAGATTATGGCATTGTTTTCGTCATCCTCCCTCTAAAGACTTGTAACTTTTAGCAAGAGTTAAATGTCATAAGAAGCATAAAAAGCATAGTTTAAATATAGTGAAAACGAAAGGATCAATTCAAGACAAACATATGCAATGCATTAATGAAACAGAGTTTGGCATTAATAGATAATTGTTTGAATAACAAAGAGATTACAACTTGAAAATTTAAATGAACAAAAGCTTTCAATGATTCGTCATAGGAGCAGTGATTATGTTTGGAGTCTCTGGAGGGTCAAACTCGCTCTCCTCGGCATCAATCATGTCTTGGACCTTGTTCTTCAGAGCCCAACAGTTGTTTGTGTCATGTCCCGGCCTGTCAGAGTGGTATGCACACCTTTCATTGGGATGATAGGTAGGAGCGGAAGTATTTGGGTTCTGGAGAGGAGCCTTTAATGTAATTAGCCCTTTCTTCAACATGTGTTGTAGCACCTGAGCTAACGACATGCCAATCCTGGTAAATTGTCTCCTAGGTGCAACCTTCTTGTGCTGATTCTTTTGTTGTTGTTGGCGAGGTTGTTATTGGACCCGTGAGGTAGTAGCAAATTGGGGAGGTCTTCCGGCTTCTTGTCTTATGGGAGGCTGAGCAGTGACTTGATTTCTAATCCTGATTGTTTTCCCCATACGGTTGCAACCGTCTTGACGAAGTTGGTTAACAAGAACTTTCAGCTCTTCTTGTCCTTGTGCCAGATTTTGAATAAGATCCATCTGGCCCACTAGTTTTCCCATCATTTGGACCTTCATTATGGCTATCTAGGTTTGTAGCCGCTCCAACTAGTCATCTTTGTTGCCCTCAGGATTCCCCATTTTCACGCCCCTAGTGAGGAGAGCTTTCACCTCTTCTTACCCCTTGGATAGGTTTAAGAACATCTCTTGAAGTTGAGCGTTTTGAGCCTGGATGTCCTTGATAGTTTGCTCTAGAGCCATCTCTACTAAAATAAATAGTAGGAAGATAAGGAAACCTGTACGGGAGAAACCTGTCATGATATGATGCATGATATGTGGATGCATGATATGTGGATGCATTTTTTCAAGGATCTCGCAGGGTAAACACAAGAAAAAGCTAGAGATTGAATTTCAATCAACAGCTTTGATTGGAGAACTTTGTATCAGTGGACGTCCTTCCACGAGAATTAAGCTCACCATGTCAAGTGGGTCATATCCATTGACTCAAGTTATTTGTAATTGAATTTTGACGGTGTTTGTTTAGAGGAAAATAAATCCTCTTGCCCTTTGGTAGACGTCTGGTTCAATGTGACCCTGCATCAAAGACCCTCGAGATCCATGAAATGGTTATTGGAAATGCTATGGTATGATGTTATGATGTTATGTACAGATATGCGAGGTAAGCAAGTTTATATACAAATAATCATATTCACACAAAGCAGACAAGTCCTTAGGTTTAGGCTTGCATGGAGTTTGTAGGTAAGTACCCTCTTGATGTTTAGTTGGCTTAACCTGTCCTAACAATAGTAACCGGGTTCTAAGGAGATCAATATCACTGGATTGTTTTCTTGGTCATTGTTTCAGCTCAAGCCTCTTTAATGGCGACTGAAATATCCCAAGAAACCAAACCTCAATGAGTGTAGTATCGAGTATCTACCAACTTCGGACTACACCAAAGCCGGTCATCTCACAACGTCCTAAAGGCCAAGTTGGTCAAGTAAAGGTTCTAGAGGTTCATTAGTGCTTCATGACATCACTCAGCGGCCCTGTATTCTCTTTGATAACTCAAAGGCTACCGGTACCCACAAATATGTCACACTAACATAGCTATTGCTTAGACCATGTCGGTATACCTCGCACAGTTTCCACAACGTATTGCTATTTACCTATAATGTTTCCCAAATCCGGGTAGAGGATTCAAACCTAAACAAAGAACCATAATGTAAAGCAAACAAGTCAAACAATGTAAGCAAATAAATGTGATCTAAACCCTAAGGTAACCCCACTTTTAAATTTTCCCCAACAGAGTCGCCAGTTCTGTGATACGGTGGGAGAACTGACTTGAGGTTTTTGCGTTTTATCGCAAATGTCGCGGTTAGCAAGAGTCGCCACCGACTTTTCTTTTATCCAAAAAGGAAAGGTGAAAAAGCACAGGAAATACCTTTAGAGATATTTTCTTGGGTTCGGGGGGTAGATTATGAAAAGGAAAGGTATTAGCACCCTTTTCATCCATGGTTTTCCATGGGCTCTTAGTTACTTGCTAGATCAACTTGCTTTTGTTTGAATGTGTGCTTGTGATGTGGTTTTTGAAAGTATTTTGAAAATGGAACTCTGTAATGGTTCTTGTTTCTATGAGAACGCCTACAAAGTGTTTGTTTCGAAAATAGTTCAAAAGATGAGAGTGTTGGTGTATAAAATGTTTTTTTCCTGAGCAAGCGAGTAACTAAGAGCGACTCTACCTACTCGAAAGGTCTTAAATGTGCTTTTCCTCCTCCTTTAGATGTTGCTATCTTACCATTGTTTTGGTAAGAAGCCCCATCGTTGGATGTAAAGGGACGTGCGTTGGGACGTTTGTATAGTCATAGAAGGCAACATATGGGACGTTTTAGCAATGTCGTTTTAGGGAATAGATCATTTACCGAAGGCAACGTCGAGGGTCATCGAGGGACTACGATCTTTTTATCGAGGGTCTTTGCTAAAACGCCCATGCTCGAGGGACATGACTATTTTCCAAAAGGGGCAACGAGATGGGATTACCCTAAGGGTGCATGTGTGAATAGTGTGTTAGTTTACATGCATTTAGTCTTTGATTAGGGTGGCCTATTTTATTGTTTTTATCTTGCCATACATCCTATTTACTAACAATATATGAAAAGCAAGTAAAAAACGGAAAGTAAAATCTAAGATATTACATCACTTTAGGGGAATGGGAGTACAAATTTACAATGGGGATGAAGTGGTGTTGTACCCCAAAATTTGCCCTCTCATATTCCTCAAAACATTGCAAGAAAAATCTCCAAGTTGCTCAAGTTTGCTCAAGAGTTGGACAGACAAGCTATCTCCTAAGGCAGTCTACCCCAAATTAGGGTTTTGTGTTGCATCAAGATCTTTGAATCCAAATGACCTCCAATTCCCACTAATTTCCTAATATGTTCTCAAGATCATCCGTGTCAAATTTCAAGCCTTGTAGAGGAAGTTTGCTCAGTCAATTGCTCAAAGGGTCCAAAAATCGACTGTGCTAGGGCAAAAGTCAACAGTGACCTACAAACAGTCAAACCTCAAGATTTTTTGTCAAAATTCTCATTTTGAAGGATATTTCATCATTTGATCAAGGGTTGATCATGATTAATCAAGTATTGCTCAAAATTCATCAAGATTCAAAAGTTGCTAAATTAGGGTTTTGCAGGAAAAGTCAACTCAACTTTGACCAAGCATAACTTTCTCATAACTTATGAGAAATGACCCATAAAAAGATAATTTTGAATAGGATGCAATTTCTTACAATTAATATTCATACCCCAAGATTAAAAAATGTACTCACAAGAAGTTATAAATTTGGACATTATAGGTCATTTTTGAAAGTCAACAAAAACACCTTTTTTCCAAAGCTTATAACTTGAGCATGGAATATCAAAGTGATATGAGACAAAAAGGGTTGGTTAGAGGACATCTCAAGCTTTCTAAAAAGTCCAAGAACACCTCCAAAAGTTCAAAATTGAAGAAGTTATACATTGTTGAAGTTGGACTTTTTTACAAAATTGACAAAAGTCAACTATCCCCAAAACTTCAAATTTTGTCAAAGGGGCCCATTCTTTTCCACTTGATTTGAGCTTGCATAGTTGCCCACGTGTCCTAGCTTCAGCCATGAGCCCATATTTCATTTTTATTATTTAATTTGATTTTTTATTGAATTTATTCATTTTAAATCAAATAAAATCATAGAAAATCCAAATAATTAATAACTCTTGATTTTTTTGATTGTTCTAGGCTTTGTTTACAGCTAGCATCACCATCAAATACGAATCAGACCAAATCATGTGCAAAAAGATTAAATTGAATCAAATTTGGAAAGGTTTAAAATGGAGATCAAATCAAATTCATATGCATTGATATGGAAAGATTTAGTCCATATTTCTTACCCTAATCCAGTACACAATACATAAGCAAGCCAAAGGATACGAAATCAGGGTTGGAAAGTGCAGAGAGAGGCAGAACAAAAAGTGCAAAAATCACAAAAAAGTGAGAGGTCGAAATCCAAGTTAGAGGCGTTTTCATAGGTCAAGACTTGTCCCAATCGCTTCCTGAGCATTCACTCAAGCTACCTGGATCCAAAGCAAGCTTTTTCAGACGTCCAAACGCGTTGTAAGTCTCATGAAACCCAGCTCTGTTCTTGAAATCGAAACTCACCATTCTTGCATCCATTGAATGAAATAACTGCATATTTGTAATCCTCACATCATTTGTAAACTTTTGGCATCATTTAATTTCGTTTATCTAACCTGTAATGTAAAATACCATAGCTAGGGTTCTTGGAGCATTTTTGGGGTTTTCTATTTTAGGAACAATTGATCCACAAGAAGGGCATGGTTTTGATCAGGAAGCCAGGACGAGTCAAACCATGTTCTTGGAATGGATTTATATGACCTAGAGAAGATTTTTGGATAAGCATGCGTTTTTAGCTGCGGATTCAAATCTGCATGTATTCTTTTACAGGTTTCAGGACAGGGACGATGAGGTGTCCCCTGCCCATTGGTGGATTTAAACCAAGCGCGCCCTTTTTTGTTTTGCTGGCATATGATTTGTTTTTATTATATTATGTATTCTTTGCATTTTATTAACAAATGAATCAGCATAGCGTAGTGGAAAGCGTGCAAGGGTAAACTGCCTCAGGACCTGCGTTCAAATCCCAGGTCCCCCACTTTCTCAATATTTTTTCTCTTCATGTATTCCTATGCGCGCATTAGCTTGCAGCCTACCATGCATCCTCGTGCATCCAAGAGACAAATGGCCAATGGCCAGATCTGATGGCTAGGAATTGAAGGACCACCAAGGAATTGGTCAACGCATGCATACTAGATTCCAGGAAGTCCAAGTAGGCCAGCACATATTGGGCCACATAATTGTTATCCACACCACATAATTCAGGCCCAAACTCTCTCTTTCACCTATTTTATTTTATTTTAATTGTTTTATTATTTTTACTTAATTTACTAACCAATCACAAAATTCCTCTTTTATTAAATAAAATCACAAAAAATATTTTTTATTTCAAATCAAATTTTAATCTTTTATTTTTCTTAATAAATTTATTAATTAATTAGGTTTTAATTAGAGAACTTTAATTCCTTTTGAAAAAATAATTAAAATTAATTAGACTTAACTAGTTTTTAACCATTAATTTAATTATTATAATTTCTTTCCTAAATAATTTAAAACTCCAAAAATAATTTATTTTTCATTTAATTAATTTATTAATTTAATTTAGTAATTAATTTAGGTTTAATTTCTTTCTTAAAATTAAAAACAACAAAAAGATATTTTCTTTAACCAAAAGGGTCAAAACCCTAATCATGCGCTCGATTTAATTTCCCACACGCGTTATTTATTTTTATCCAATAATGTACTTGCTCCCGGGTTGTAATAGTTAATATGACTTTTAATTATTTTTATTGCTTTATTTTTCAAAGGGTTTGTCTTTGGCGATGTAAATACCCGACGCCTTGTAATTTAAATTCCGCACTTTATTTCCGCAAATTATAACTGCTAGATGTTTGATAATAGGGTTTGCATGACCAGACTGGGTGTTAATCTTAAAATCAACTTAGATCACCCTTAACATGTACAAAGATAAAAATAACTGAAAACGACACACTCACACATGCGCACTCTTAGGGTACACCCCACTTGGTTGCCTTTGTACGCGGTCATTGAGTATAGGTCGCTTTAGAGGTCTCCCTCTTGTCTAAAAGATCATAGTCGCCTCGAAACGGTTGCCTCGGATATTGTTGCCTCAAAACAAATGATCTAAGACATTAGGGTTACCGCTAAGGCGTCCTAACATTGCTTTAGTGACCGTAAGTCCCTCATTCGAATTGACCCTTAAACTCCAACGACGGTGCTACCTACTCATCAATAGTAGGATAGCATTGTCTAAAGGAAATTAGCATAGAACGATTCCTTTTTCGAGTAGGTAGATGGTTCTTAGATACTTGCTCTTTCAAAAAACAAAACTCTTTTCACACTTACACTCCTTTTCGAACAAAGTTTTCAAAAACCCTTCATATGCTCTTGAGGACAGAAGCAAGAGTTAAATCGAAGTTTCAAACAAAAACTTTTTTTCAAACCCACAAACACAAATAAAACAATTTTGAAAATAATGAGCAAGTACCTAAGAGCCCGTAGGTAACTACAGATACAAAGGGTGCTAATACCTTCCCTTTCTATAATCTACCCCCCGAACCCGAGAAATATCTCGAAAAAAGGAATTTTTTTGTGTTTTTTTCCTTTCCTTGTTAGATAAAATAAAAGTCGGTGGCGACTCTTGCTTACCGCGACATTTTGCAAAAACAAACGCAAAACGCAAATGTGCATTCCAAAAAACAGTCAGTTCTTCCCACCGTGTCACAGAACTGGCGACTCTGCTGGGGACGCTTATAAGTGGGGTGTACCTTAGGAATAGTTCATCATAATGTTTTCAATTGCTTGATTTGCTTGATTTGTTTGCTTTATCTTTGTGGGTTTGAATCGGAGTTACTATAGATCCTAGTCCGGATCTGGGGGATACCCTTTAGGTAAGTAGCAATAAACTGTGAGGGAACTGTACGGCGTAGACCGATACGGTTGAAGCAGTAGCTACATTGGTGTGGTACTTTAGTTTGTACTGATATCCCTTGTGGCGCAACGAGGAGAATATGGGTCTTCTAAGGGGTCATTAAGCACCAACTGACCTTAGAACCTATAATTGACCAACTCGGACATAGAACAGTAGCAGTATGCTACACTCATTGAGACCAAACTCTTCTGATGATTCCGGTCGCAAGAAAAGGTTGCTAAACTGGAATTATGACCGATCGAGGGTGGTCAGTGATATTGAGATCCTCTAGAACCCGGTTACTATTACTAGGATAGGTTAAACCAACTAAACTGAAAGAGGGTAATACCTAAACTCCACGCCAGCCTGAAATTTAAGGGATATTGTGTGACTTGTGTGCTTTCAAACTTGAACTAATTGCACATTCTTATTACATGACAACATGAGTTCCTTGCAGGTTTTGTTTACAGTCCTTATCCAATAATCTGGATTTATTGCATGGTTCACTTACATCACCTTGCACTTTTGCTTAAACGCATAGCATACACATCATAACATCATGCCTTAACATTTCCTTAACCATTTCAAGGATCTCAAGGGTTTGTGATGCAGGTTTTGGCAAATCAAATGTCTAGCAAGGGGAAAAAGGGATTTATTTTCCTCTAACCAATGTCGTCTAGAGATCAAAACACGATGATTTAAGTCGGTGGCTATGACCCACTCGATATGGTGAGCTTGACTCTTGAAGGAAGATTCTCAATGACACGAAGTTCTTCAATCAAGTTGCAATCAAATTCTAACAGTTTCTTGTTTACCCTGCGAGATCCTTGAAAACATTGCATACATATATCATACATATCATTGCATAACAGGTCTCCTAGTACAGGTCTCTCATGTTCTCGCTGTTTATTTCAGCAATGGCTTTCCAACCAGACAACCAAGATCTTCAAACTCGAGAAGCTCAGTTCAGGGACGTATTCCTAAACCTATCCAAGGGGCAGGAAGAGTTGAAAACACTCCTCGTTGGGAACTTGGTCAAGAAAAGTCTTGAAGACAATAAGGACGAATGGCTGGAACAATTGCAAGCTGAGTTCAGTGCCATGAAAACCCAAATGTTGGGGCAGATGGCTCATATCCAAGGCTTAGCTCGGGAACAAGAAGAGCTGAGAACCATTATCAACTAGCTTCATCAAGACAGATACAACAACATGAAGCAAATAGTCAAGGCCGGGGACCAAGTCATTAATCAACTTCCGAGAAGTCAAAGGTTTGGTTTGATGAAGAATAGACCTCTCCAAGTTGCTACTACCTCATGGGTCCAACAGCAACCTTGCCATAAACAACGGGTTAATCAGAGGCCGTTTACCAAGCTCAACATGTCGCTGTCCCAAGATTTGCAACACCTGTTGAGATTGAATCTGGTGATATTAGTAGGACCTCATCCGAATCCTAAGACTTCTTCACCCAACTACAATCCTGATGCAAGGTGTGCATACCATTCTAACAGCCCAGGGCATGACACTGACGACTGTTGGAAGTTGAAGTACAAAATTCAAAACCTAATTGATGAAGGAGCATTGGAACTCACGCAAGATGGTCAGGCTGAGTTCTTCTACCATCCCTCCAAGGCTCACCATTTTAAGTGACAAGTCCCGAGACGAGAAGACCTTTTGTTCATTAGAATTTTCAATTTGTAATTTTCTTTTGATTGTTCAGACATTTATTCATGTCAAACTTTGTTACTTCATCAATGCATTGCATATGTCTGTTTTGAATCAATCCATTCGTATTCACTATATTAAAATTGCTTTCATTTTTATGATGTTCAACTCTCGATTAAAAAAATTCTAAGCCTTTAGAAGGAGGATGACGAAAATGATATCAAAAATCTCTACAGTACGCTTTTGAACAGACCCTGCTGACGATGTACAGGCATTGTTTCAAATCCTAAACAGTGGAGTTATAAGGAAGGTAATCCCTAGTCAACCCCTTTGAGCCAAAGAAGTTGGAGTTTTTCTTTTCACAAATTAAAACCCTTAATTATAACCTGGGGCAGGGTAGTTTTCTTAGTTAATCCAGGTGCACAATGAATGGCATCAAAGAAGTCCTCCCAAAACAAAAGACAGTGATGGTTCCGTATAATCGTAAGGACAAGCAGTCATTATCTCTCAAAAATAAAAGCCCATTAAGTCAAAACCTGTGAAGGAGACTTAAGAAAAAAAATTGGGGCATCCCGCTGACTGTAATCACAAAAAGAACCAATTCAGGAAAAAGACAGGGATAATAAAATCAAAAAGAAAGAGATCCTACAAACTCTCAAAAAAATGACTGCTTGTTCAAAATAAACTATCAGTATCTGAATCATCACTAGAATATCATAGCAAAGACTCAAACGGGGTCTAAATGCACAATTAACTGAGTTTAGGATCGAAGAACATCACGAAGAACGGGTGGGTACAAATACATTTTGAGCCTTTATCCTTTGTTTCTTGAACCGTGAACCAGGCCACGTTATAACCCTTAAAAGTCCTAGCTGAAGCATGGGTTAGTTCGAAAGCATATTGTTACAAAAGGTATCCTGACTCCTGTAGGGCTTGCTGTAAATCCTGAGTTGACATCACATTTTACAAAAATTCGCTTGTTTTACTAAAAATAACTTCATTTTCAAACCCTCAAGACAGACATAAGCTTTGCATTCTTGAAATAACATTGTTTGCATATGACTATTTGTTCAACAACAGAGAAATTCGCACGACGAATATCTAGTGAACAAAAATATTCTCAATAAAAAGGATCACCTCAAGTGGAAAAACACTTCCAATCAAAGGGCACGGCATGATCATTGTCCATCATATGGGGCAGTCAAGTCAAGATTCAAGGAATCTCTCAAAGATGATGAATATCCAGGGGCAAATCTTCATCTGAATCACTTGGGGCATTGGACATGAATTCCAGCAATGAATCTTGCATGATCAAACGAACATCTCCTGGTAGTATGGCAGCACAACACTACCGACAGTGACAACTCCCTACACCCTGAGAGCGTGGACATAGTCAAAAAATACTATGCATGAACAAAGACGCGCTAGGTTGACACACCTAGACAAAAATAAGGGCATCCTGGCGAACCAAAAGGGTTCGGGCAAAAATTAGGGATAAAAACAAAAAAAAAGTTGTACACCCGGCAAGTCGAAAACCCAAAAGGGCGGCTTGGGCAAAAAAGGGTATCCCGATGGACTGAAAATCTGAAAAGACAGTCCAGGCAAAAGTTAGGGATTAGAGCGTACGACTATGTCTCGTCATCTCGTCCTTTGCCTACCAGAAGAAGATTTGTCATTTCAATCGGCAATTACCAAACACCTCATAGGTTGGGATAATACCCGATCCACAAGGCCTCCGCAGGTACTTTCTCCCGCAGATACAGGGGCAAAAAAAGTCTTGATATGAAGCCATCATCATACCCTCAACATGCGTCTCAGTAACATTCACTCCCCACAAAGTAAGACAGTAATGATAGCTTTCCCCAGCTGAGACTCGTAACTGTAAGTGAATCGGTAATATTCTCCCCAAGCAGAGTTTATTTACCATCAGCACTGAAAGGTCTTAATATTCCCCAGTGGAGTATAAGAATATTCCCAGGCAGAATACCAAAATATCCCCAGGGGAGTTTGAAAATTTTCCCAGTGCAATCTGAAAAAGCTTCCCCAATGGATTTTGGAGAATCATCCCCAGTAGACTTTGGAAGATTGTCCCCGGCAAGTTCAAAGGATTATCCCCATTAGAGTCTAAAAGGTTATCCCCAGTGAAGTCGCAACTAAAAGGTCATCCCCAGCGGAGTTCTTTCCTTTCACAAACAAGAAGTCAATCCCCAACAGGATTCAGTATCACCAGCAACGGTAATTCATCCCCAGCGGAATTTATCAGTGGAATCCTCAGCAGACCGTCTCTTCCCCACAGAATAATCTCCTCATCAGTTTATTCCCCAGCAAAGTTATCCTTTCCTACAGGTTTATTCTTGCAATCATCTTTGTTCGCCATTCCCAGCGGAAACAAAGAATCCAACCCTTTTCTCCAGCATCTATCCGAGATTTATTTTCCCAGCTAAAAACATTACACTTTCATACATCATGATACATGCATATACACATCATATAACACAATCTCATTTATTTTGAGATTGTTTGATACATATCATGCATTGCATACGACTGACCTTTACCTTTCAGGAATGATGCAGTTAAGTTCTCAGCTATGAAGCTTTTACCCAAGTCGAAGTACTGACCGGTTCTTAAATCTCAACTAAATTATTCTCGGTTGAATTACAGATAAGGTTCTAAATCTCGACAATTTTCCTCCGTCGAAGTGTGGACAAGTTCTTAAATCTCAACAAAATTATCCTTCGTTGAAGTACAGACAGTCCTAGATCACGATGAAGATGTTTCCCCCAGTCGAAGTACTGACCGGTTCTTAAATCTCAACTGAATTATTCTCGGTTGAATTACAGATAAGGTTTTAAATCTCGACAATTTTCCTCCATCGAAGTGTGGACAAGTCTTAAATCTCAACAGAATTATCCTCCGTTGAAGTACAGACAGTCCTAGATCTCGATGAAGATGTTTCCCTCAGTCGAAGTACTGACCGGTTCTTAAATCTCAACTGAATTATTCTCGGTTGAATTACAGATAAGGTTCTAAATCTCGACAATTTTCCTCCGTCGAAGTGTGGACAAATTCTTAAATCTCAAAAGAATTATCCTCGGTTGAATTACAGACAGTTCCTAGATCTCGACGAAGATGTTTCCCTCAGTCGAAGTACTGATCGGTTCTTAAATCTCAATTGAATTATTCTCGGTTGAATTACAGATAAGGTTCTCAATCTCGACAATTTTCCTCCGTCGAAGTGTGGAAAAGTTCTTAAATCTCAACAGAATTATCCTCGGTTGAATTACAGACAGTTCCTAGATCTCGATGAAGATGTTCCCCTCAGTCGAAGTACTGACCGGTTCTTAAATCTCAACTGAATTATTCTCGGTTGAATTACAGATAAGGTTCTAAATCTCGACAATTTTCCTCCGTCGAAGTGTGGACAAGTTCTTAAATCTCAACAGAATTATCCTTGGTTGAATTACAGACAATTCCTAGATCTCGATGAAGATGTTCCCCTCAGTCGAAGTACTGACCGGTTCTTAATTCTCAACTGAATTATTCTCGATTGAATTACAGATAAGGTTCTAAATCTCGACAATTTTCCTCCGTCGAAGTGTTGACAAGTTCTTAAATCTCAACAGAATTATCCTCGGTTGAATTACAGACAGTTCCTAGATCTCGATGAAGATGTTTCCCTCAGTCGAAGTACTGACTGCTTCTTAAATCTCAACTGAATTATTCTCGGTTGAATTACAGATAAGGTTCTAAATCTCGACAATTTTCTTCCGTCGAAGTGTGGACAAGTTCTTAAATCTAAACAGAATTATCCTCGGTTGAATTACAGACAGTTCCTAGATCTCGATGAAGATGTTCCCCTCAGTCGAAGTACTGACCGGTTCTTAAATCTCAACTGAATTATTCTCGATTGAATTACAGATAAGGTTCTAAATCTCGACAATTTTCCTCCGTCGAAGTATGGACAAGTTCTTAAATCTCAACAGAATTATCCTCGGTTGAATTACAGACAGTTCCTAGATATCGATGAAGATGTTTCCCTCAGTCGAAGTACTGACCGGTTCTTAAATCTCAACTGAATTATCCTCGGTTGAATTACAGATAAGGTTCTAAATATCGGTAATTTTTCTCAGTCGAAGTACTGACCGGTTCTTAAATCCCAACTGAATTATCCTCGATTGAATTACAGATAAGGTTCTAAATCTCGACAGAGTTCCCCAGTTGAATTACGGACAAGTTCTTAAAACTCAGCAGAGATTTTCTCTCAGTTGAGGGACAGGCAAGTTCCTAAATCTCAACAAGATCAGATTTCCCCAACAGAATCTTCTACAACATGTATGCAAGTTCTCGCTAAGGAATCTCTTATGCGATCGAAACTCCTGCAGATGACATCTTTAAGCCCATACTCCCTCCAGCAATCTCCAAATGGCATCTGTAAGCCCGTTCCCGACATCACAAGGCTGATACCACTTCATGCGAGTGCAAATTTCTGGGCACTCTAGTGTTCAATCATCTTCCACCTTCGGATCACGAAAGGCACGAAAGCCAATCTACATCCCCAGGTTTAAGAAGATTGAACAGGGGAAGCTGTTGTACCCCAAAATTTTCCCTCTCATATTCCTCAAAACATTGCAAGAAAAATCTCCAAGTTGCTCAAGTTTGCTCAAGAGTTGGACAGACAAGCTATCTCCTAAGGCAGTCTACACCAAATTAGGGTTTTGTGTTGCATCAATATCTTTGAATCCAAATGACCTCAAATGCTCACTAATGTCCTAATATGTTCTCAATATCTTCCATGTCAAATTTCAAGCCTTGCAGAGGAAGTTTGCTCAGTCAATTGCTCAAAGGGTCCAAAAATCGACTGTGCTAGGGCAAAATTCAACTGTGACCTACAAACAGTCAAACCTCAAGATTTTTTGTCAACATTATCATTTTGAAGGATATTTCATCATTTGATCAAAGGTTGATCATGATTCATCAAGGATTGCTCAAAATTCATCAAGATTCAAAAGTTGATAAATTAGGGTTTTGCAGGAAAAGTCAACTCAACTTTGACCAAGCATAACTTTCTCATACTTTAGGAGAAATGACCCATCCAAATCTAATTTTGAAGAGGATGAAATTTCCTACAATTCATATTCATACCCCAAGATCAAAAAATGCACTCACAAGAAGTTATAAATTTGGACATTATAGGTCATTTTTGAAAGTCAACAAAAACACCTTTTTTGCCAAAGCTTATAACTTGAGCATGGAATAAAAAAATGAGATAAGACCAAAAGGGTTGGTTATAGGACGTCTCAAGATTTCTAAAAAGTCCAAGAACACCTCCAAAAGTTCAAAATTGAAGAAGTTATGCATTGTTGAAGTTGGACTTTTTTGCAAAATTGCCAAAAGTCAACTATCCCCAAAACTTCAAATTTTGTCAAAGGGGCCCATTCTTTTCCACTTTATATGAGCTTGCATAGCTTCCCACGTGTCCTAGATTCATCCATGAGCCCATATTTCATTTTTATTATTTAATTTGATTTTTTGTTGAATTTATTCATTTTAAATCAAATAAAATCATAGAAAATCCAAAGAATTAATAACTCTTGATTTTTTTTATTGTTCTAGGCTTTGTTTACAGCTAGCATCACCATCAAATTCGAATCAGACCAAACCATGTGCAAAAAGATTGAATTGAATCAAATTTGGAAAGGTTTAAAATGGAGATCAAATCAAATTCATATGCATTGATATGGAAAGATTTAGTCCATATTTCTTACCCTAATCCAGTACACAATACATAAGCAAGCCAAAGGATACGAAATCAGGGTTGGAAAGTGCAGAGAGAGGCAGAACAAAAAGTGAAAAAATCACAAAAAAGTGAGAGGTCGAAATCCAAGTTAGAGGCATTTTCATAGGTCAAGACTTGTCCCAATCGCTTCCTGAGCATTCACTCAAGCTACCTGGATCCAAAGCAAGATTTTTCAGACGTCCAAACGCGCTGTAAGTCTCATGAAACCCAACTCTGTTCTTGAAACCGAAACTCACCATTCTTGCATCCATTGAATGAAATAACTGCATATTTGTAATCGTCACGTCATTTGTAAACTTTTGGCATCATTTAATTTCGTTTATCTAACCTGTAATGTAAAACACCATAGCTAGGGTTCTTGGAGCATTTTTGGGGTTTTCTATTTCAGGAACAATTGATCCACAAGAAGGACATGGTTTTGATCAGGAAGCCAGGACGAGTCAAACCATGTTCTTGGAATGGATTTATATGACCTAGAGAAGATTTTTGGATAGGCCTGCGTTTTTAGCTGCGGATTCAAATCCGCAAGTATTCTTTTACAGGTTTCAGGACAGGGACGATGAGGTGTCCCCTGCCCATTGGTGGATTCAAACCAAGCGCGCCCTTTTTTGTTTTGCTGGCATATGATTTGTTTTTATTATATTATGTATTCTTTGCATTTTATTAACAAATGAATCAGCATAGCGTAGTGGCAAGCGTGCAAGGGTAAAATGCCTCAGGACCTGGGTTCGAATCCCAGGTCCCCCACTTTCTCAATATTTTTTCTCTTCAGGTATTCCTATGCGCGCATTAGCTTGCAGCCTATCATGCATCCTCGTGCATCCAAGAGACAGATGGCCAATGGCCAGATCTGATGGCTAGGAATTGAAGGACCACCAAGGCATTGGTCAACGCATGCATACTAGATTCCAGGAAGTCCATGAAGGCCAGCACATATTGGGCCACAGAATTGCTATCCACACCACATAATTCAGGCCCAAACTCTCTCTTTCACCTATTTTATTTTATTTTAATTGTTTTATTATTTTTATTTAATTTACTAACCAATCACAAAATTCCTCTTTTATTAAATAAAATCACAAAAAATATTTTTTTATTTCAAATTAAATTTTAATCTTTTATTTTTCTTAATAAATTTATTAATTAATTAGGTTTTAATTAGAGAACTTTAATTCCTTTTGAAAAAATGATTAAAATTAATTAGACTTAACTAGTTTTTAACCATTAATTTAATTATTATAATTTATTTCCTAAATAATTTAAAACTCCAAAAATAATTTATTTTTCATTTAATTAATTTATTAATTTAATTTAGTAATTAATTTAGGTTTAATTTCTTTCTTAAAATTAAAAACAACAAAAAGATATTTTCTTTAACCAAAAGGGTCAAAACCCTAATCATGCGCTCGATTTAATTTCCCGCACGTGTTATTTATTTTTATCCAATAATGTACTTGCTCCCGGATTGTAATAGTTAATATGACTTTTAATTATTTTTATTGCTTTATTTTTCAAAGGGTTTGTCTTTGGCGATGTAAATACCCGACGCCTTGTAATTTAAATTCTGCACTTTATTTCCGCAAATTATAACTGCTAGATGTTTGATAATAGGGTTTGCATGACAAGACTGAATGTTAATATTAAAATCAACTTAGATCACCCTTAACATGTACAAAGATAAAAATAACTGAAAACGACACACTCGCACATGCGCACTCTTAGGGTACACCCCACTTGGTTGCCTTTGTACGCGGTCATTGAGTATATGTCTCTTTAGAGGTCGCCCTCTTGTCTAAAAGATCATAGTCGCCTTGAAACGGTTGCCTCAGATATTGTTGCCTCAAAACAAATGATCTAAGATATTAGGGTTACCGCTAAGGCGTCCTAACATTGCTTTAGTGACCGTAAGTCCCTCATTCGAATTGACCCTTAAACTCCAATGACGGTGCTACCTACTCATCAATAGTAGGATAGCATTGTCTAAAGGAAATTAGCATAGAACGACTCCTTCTTCGAGTAGGTAGATGGTTCTTAGATACTTGCTCTTTCAAAAAACAAAACTCTTTTCACACTTACACTCCTTTTCGAACAAAGTTTTCAAAAACCCTTCATACGCTCTTGAGGACAAAAGCAAGAGTTAAATCGAAGTTTCAAACAAAAACTTTTTTTCAAACCCACAAACACAAAGAAAACAATTTTGAAAACAATGAGCAAGTACCTAAGAGCCCGTAGATAACTACAGATAGAAAGGGTGCTAATACCTTCCCTTTCTATAATCTACCCCACGAACCCGAGAAATATCTCGAAAAAGGAATTTTTCTGTGCTTTTTTCCTTTCCTTGTTGGATAAAATAAAATTTGGTGGAGACTCTTGCTTACCGCGACATTTTTCGAAAACAAACGCAAAACGCAAACCGGCATTCCAAAAAACAGTCATTTCTTTCCATTGTGTCACAAGTGGGAACTGAAATATTACAACCATATCGAATGATAATGAGAAGAATGTGAAAACAGTGTAGAATAAAGGAAAACTGCATTTTTGAACTGCTATGTGTCGATACATGCTGCTATGCATAGACACATAGCTTTTTCTTGCCCCTGTAAAGTGAAATCTGTTCAGTATGAGTCGACACATAATGGGATGTATCGACTCATACGCCTTTGCATCGACATGAAATGCGTATGTATCGACTCATAGGCCTTTCCAGCTCCTGTTTAGTGAAATCTGTTCAGTATGGGTCGACACATAATGGGATGTGTCGACTCATGCACCTTCTTGTATCGACGCGAAATACGTATGTGTCGACTCATACCCTGTATTTTCACTAAGATGGGTCGAAATATGTGGGTATGTGTCGATACATCCTGCATTTCCTGCCTCAAACATTATTCTTTGCATACATCAGTTAGTTTTTAACATATAAATGAATAATATGAACAACAAATAAATGATTAACTTCAAAAATAGTGATTGCTACATCCTAT
Organism: Vicia faba; assembly: GCA_948472305.1. Classification (NCBI taxonomy): domain Eukaryota; kingdom Viridiplantae; phylum Streptophyta; class Magnoliopsida; order Fabales; family Fabaceae; genus Vicia; species Vicia faba. The sequence goes on along the minus strand of OX451739.1, from coordinate 375,645,220 downwards.
AAACAGAAGAGTTGATTTATGGAAAAGGCAAGGTGAAGAAGACTTACCTTAAAACTGCACTTTAGGTTTTGAAACCAAATACCCTTCAAGATGTTATGTGAACCTTAAGGAAGCTCCAACAGGCTGCTAGACTTTCCTTTTTGTTGAAGGTTACTAAACAACCTCTGTGTGGTATGAAATGTTTGGACGGTTTTTAGATGGAATATGCAAAGTGTGAGAGGTTTATAAGTTTGGACTTTAAAACCCAAGAGTGGAAGTTTTGTGGACTGTTATGGCTTTTTGTGAATAGGAGATTTTAAGGGTTTATAACTTCAGGCTTTTCTCTCTATTCTTTCTCTATTTTTCTAACCTCTTTGCCAACCTTTTTTTTTCCAACCCTTTGTATTGTGATTGGCCTCTCTATTTATAGAGAAGGTTTGAGACTTGAGAAACTCAGACCTTTTGAAAATCACATGTTATGCCCTTTTTCAAATTCATAAAGACAAGTTGCTTTATGATGAAGAAAGGACTGAATTAAGGAACTTTAGCCATGCTTTGCAGGTCTTGTAGATTGCTTCTGTTGTTGAGATATTTTATGTCATCTTTGGAACAAATTTCAAGCTTTGAAAGAAGAGAGTGGTTAGAAAAGTGAAGCTTTATGCAAATGGAAATGTTGTTTTTTGCATTTCTAACCATAAATGGTATCAAGACTTGGCCAAAACTTCAAATGCCTGTGTAATACACTTAGGGTTTGTGTAATTGCTTGATTATGCATAGATTTGGGGAGAACATAGCCTGAAAAGAGAGATCTTGTAGCTTTGGTTGGAATTTTAGTCAAGTGTTCATCACAAATCTGCCTTGTAAATCAAGAATGAATGTCCAACTTCAGATCCTTGTATCTCCTAGCTCAAATATGATACATTCATGCTCTTGGATGTTTTGGAAAGCTTGAAACACCCTATATAACTTTCATGTTGACCACTTTTGTTAAATCAAACTGGAACTTGATGAAAATTGGCCAATAAGTTGGGATAAAAACCTGACCAAAACTGCTGAAAATTTCTCTAAGTGTTAAATGAAAATGTCATGACTTCATGAGTTTATAACTTGAGATCCAAGCATATTTAGGAGAAGTTGTGTAAAGTAATGTTGTAGATATAATGGATATCTACAACTTTCATGATGAAAGTTTCCCTTGAATCATCTTGCATCAAGGTGAAAAGTTGGCGTGAAGAAATGAGATTATCATGTATAAAAAACACTTAGAAAAATTTCTAAGCCTTGAAGGGTTTGAACTTTCACATTGACTTTTGGCTTTCTTGATTCCTTGATGATCAAGTTTCATATTTTTGAATGTCTTGATGAAATTTGATCTTTGGGTTGTAATGTTGACCAAAAAGTCAAGTTTTACTTTCTATTATGCAATTGACCATTTTGCCCTTTTGCCAATTCCAAGCCTAAATTGATGTATCAGTGCTGCAAACTTGATGTCATAGAAGATCTTGTGAGAAAATCCTTAAGAAATGAGAGGGCAAATTTTGGGGTACAACAGTTCCATATAATCGTCAAGACAGACAGTCATTATCTCTCAAAATAAAAGCCCGTTAAGTCAAAAACCTATGAAGGAGACTTAAGAAAAAAACTGGGGCATCGTTGACCGTAATCGCAAAAGAAACAGTTCAGGAAAAAGTAGGGATAACAAAATCAAAAAAAGAGGTCCTACAAATCCTCAACAAAAAAAATGAAAAGAAAAGGTTACTAAAGTGGCTGCCTTCTCAAAAAAACGTTCAATTTCTGAATCATCACCAAGTGTCAAAGCAAAGACTCCAGACTCAATTGGGATCTAAATGCACAATTACCTGAGCATAGGATTGAAAAACATCACGAAAAGCGGGTTGGGTACAAATAAAATTTGAGCCTTTATCCTTTGTTTCTTAAACTGTGAACTAGACCACGTTACAACCCTTAAAAGTCCTAACTAAAGCATGGGTTAATTCGAAAGCATACTGTTACAAGAGTTATCCTGACTCCTGTAAGGTTTGCTATTAAATCCTGAGTTGATATCACACTCCTACAAAGTTTGTTTGTTTTACTAAAAAAAATGAATTTTCAAACTTCAAGACAGACATAAGCTTTGCATTTTTAAAATACCATCACTTGCATATGACTATTTGTTCAACAGCAGAGTAATTCGCACAACGGATATTCGATAAACAAAAATCCTATCAATGGACAGAATCACCTCAGACAGAAGGACATTTACAGTAACAGGCCTTTCATAATCAAGGGGCATATCATGGAAATCATAACAGTTCCTATCGTTGGACGGTGTTCAATCTTGTTTTGATTCCTCTGGCCATAAGCAGCACTGACCTCCTTCTTTCCAGTGAAGGGTTTCTTCATTGTACTTGAAGATGCATCCCTCTGAATCTTACCACTCTTGATACCCACTTCTACTTGCTCTCCAGTCAATATCAGCTCAGTAAACCCAGCTGAAGAGCTTCCAATCAAATGGTTGAAAAATGGGCCAGACATAGTGCCCAAGAACATGTCTACCATCCCTCTATCAGACAGATGAGACTGGACTCTTCCCGCAAGATCTCTCCACTTCTGGGCATAATATTTGAAACCCTCGCCGAAACCCATAGACATACTTTGCAATTGTGTACGGGTTAGAGCGAGGTCAGCATTATATTGGTACTGCCTATAGAAAGCAGCAGCCAGATCTTCCTAGTTGCAGACGTTATTTCCCTCCAGCTAATAGAACCATTCCAATTGAGTCCTTGACAGACTTTCCTGGAGTAAATGCACCCACATATTCCTATCAGCAGTTTGAGGTTGGATCTTCTTGACATATGACCTTAAGTGCAACTTAGGACAGGAGACACCGTCATACTTAGAAAATTTGGGGACTTTGAACTTCTGGGGAATGACCACTCCAGAGACCAGCCCTAACTCTTCAAAATCCAGACCAGGTACCCTCTAAATCTCCATAGCATTGAGACGATCCTCTAGCTGTTTGTATTTATCATCAGCGGGAGGATATTGTTCCTCAGAGTAATCAGCTTCCTCTTCATCAGTTATGGGGTTGTTGTTTTCTTTTGTTGGCTTCTCTTCTTGATTGTCCCCCTCATTTGACGGGGTTATGAAATCTAGAGCTCACTTAGCCGGTCCTCTGAACCTTCTTCCCATATTCAAGACATCAGCTGGTTCCTTTTCCTTCTTTGTCTTCTCCTTGATGATAAGAGCTTTCAGATCTTCTTGACCCTTAGCCAGAGCCAGGAACATTTGTTGGAACTGAGCGTTTTGAACTTGAAGATCCTTAACTGTTTTTTCAAGAGCCATTTCTTTTTGCTGAAATAAACACCAAAAAGATAAGAAACCTATCTTGAAATACCTTCTTATGTAATGATATGCATGATATGCTTAATGTAATGTTTTCAAGGACTTCGGGAAATTTAAATTTGTGAATCAAAATGAAATAAAGATTTTATTAGTGGAATTCTAATTACAACTGCCTTTTAGGATTACAATTGAAAATTAAAAATTCTTAAAATCTAAGAAGTCAAATCTCCCGTGGGTGCTTCCTCTTTGTGCCGAGGTAGACATTAAGACTTTCTTCTTTGTGAAGTTGCTTCATGAGCTCCAACACTTTCTTCTCACTGGTGTAGAATTAATCTCTAAAGGTATCTCGTTCTTCCTTCAGCTGGATCCAAGACCTCTGCAGCTCTTCAAGATCAGTGGGCATATCAGGATGGAAAACTGTATAAGGAACATCTTCTTTGGTGACAGGTTCCACAATCATTGGTAAGATGGTTGTATATGACATCATAAGGTTTTGGGCGCGAGCTTGTACCCGTTTGAGATAAGGCTCCATAGGAATGGAATTCTTGTGTCCCAACGCCTTGCTATCCACCTTATTTACCATTCCCCAAGCTCGTACGAACCTTTGACGATACCCTTGAATATCATCCTCGTAGTTAAACACAATGCCTTGGATAAGCATATCATGGGAGACATCCCTCCGAGCATAACCAAATTGTCGTAGAGACAAGGAAGGATTATAAGTGATACCTACCCTAATGCCGAGGAGTGGGACATTAGGGAATTCCCCACAGCGGTCAATGATAGAAATATCTCCCATAGACCGGGAGTACTAAAGAATATCCGAGTGAGAAAGTGACATTATCCTTTGCGACCAACCCAAACCTTGTTCATTATTCAATACTGATTGAGAAAGGTGTGAAATAAACCACCTAGACAGCAGTGGTATGCAACACATAAGAACCCCTCTTCTCTTCATGGTACGAGTGTGGAGGTAATGCAAGATATCTCTGAGTAAAGTAGGCACAGGGTTACGGGAGAGAAAAACCTTGACAATATTCACATCTATGAGCAAGTCTGTGATACGGTGGGAGAACTGACTTGAGGTTTTGCGTTTGTTTTTGCACTTGTTCGGTTTAGCAAGAGTAGCCACCGACTTTTTATTTTATCCTAAAGGAAAGGTTAAAAAGCACAGGAAAAACCTTTTGAGATGTTTCGTGGGTTCGGGGGGTAGATTATGAAAAGGGAAGGTATTAGCACCCTTTTCATCCATGGTTATCCATGGGCTCTTAGTTACTTGTTTTAGATCACTTGCCTTGATTTTCGATTGCTTGAAATGGTGGTGTGTGTGTGTGTTTGAAAATGTTTTGAAAAAGATGCCTTGTCTAGGCAACCGTTGTAAAAATTCTTTACTCGAATGTTTTACAAAGGTGTTTGTCTTTTCGAAAAGATATTTCAAATGTTTTGAAAGTTGTTTTGAAATTGTGTTGTGGAGTGGGTTTTGAAAAGTAGGCAAGTGTGTTTTGCAAGTTTGATCAAGTAACTAAGAGTTTGTCTACCCTATTGTACTCAAAGGTTTTTCTCATGTTTTAACCCTTTTAATAGTATCGTTCCACCATTGTATTTGGTGGACAATCTTGTGTTAGGATGTTAACGGGACAGGCGCGGGTCATCGTACGGACCATGAATGCAATGGTGCCAAGTGTCTTTGGCAATTTGCTTGAAGGGACTATGATCATTTTGATTAGGCAACTTTCGAAAGCGTCATCGAGGGACTATGATCATTTGATTTGTTTTGTTTTGCCGAAGAAACTCAACGTGCAAGCATGGCCCATTTTTGAAGGCAGCGAGTGGGATTACCCTAGGGGTGCAAGTGTGAAAAGTGTATTGATTGTCATACATTTATCTTTGTGTTAGGTTATCTAGCGTTCGATTTTATTTACATACAAACCCTAGGTCTAACCATGGTATATTTGAAAGCGATAAATTGCGGGAATTTAAAGTCTACGCTATTACAAATAAGTATCCGGGAATGGGGGTACAAATATTTACAAATGGGGATGAGACTTTAATAGGAGAGTAGTGTCCAAATATTTACAACCAAATCGAATCAATCGCAATGTAAAAATGTAATGTAGCAATGTATAAGAAAAATAAAATGTGTATTGTAAATGTGTATGTGATTTATTTACAAGTGATAAAAATGTGAACTTAATGTATTATTAAGTATTTATTTATTATTTTTATGTGTTTTTGTTAATTATGTACAAACAAAAGATTTTAATAAATGAAAATAAAATGTTTAAGAATTCTATTTTTATGTATTTTATTGTTTTTATGTTTTGTATACAAAGGTTTTAATTAAAAGAAAAGAAAAAATGTTTTAAATTTAAGAAAAATTAAAGTTTATGTATTTATATATAAACAAATGTTTAATCAAAAAAAGAGAAATAAAGGAAAGTCTATTTTCTTATGTATTTATTGATATCTTATAAATAAAATATTATGTATTTTTAATTATACTAATAAAAAGGTAATAAAAAAAAGAGTTTAGTGTATCATTTTATTTATAAACAAAAATGGCATATATTAGTTTAAATTATAAAAAAAATAAGATGATAAGTAAAAAAAGATGTTAGTTTTTTCAAATAAAATAAAGAAAAACTATACGGGCTTTATGCTGTTCTTGGCCCAAAGCAAAACTTGAGAGAGAAATGGAAAAGGGGGGGTGCGTCCAGATTTTGGGCTTAGGCAGTGAATGGGGGTAGCCCAAACGAGTTTTGCATATTTTGTTAGGGTTGAAATTGTTTGTTTCATTTTGGACTAGGGTTAGGCTTAGAGAGGCGCCGCTTCTTCGTCTTCGTCTCCTCTTCATCTTTCTTCGCTCGTACTATGCCTCTGAACAAGCCTTCTGTCTATGGCCACCAGGCGCCATCGCTACTTCCTCCTCTCCATGGATTACTCAAGCGGTGGTTTACAAGGTTTGATTTCTGTCTGTTAGGGTTTCAAGTTTCTGTTTTGCATGTTTTACTTTGTTCTGATTCTTTGATTATGGTTATGTTTTGTATGGGGTGTGAAAAGAAAAAAAAGAAAGAGATACTACCTTTGGCCTTTGGAGACGGAGGAGGACGGTGGCTTGGAGGCGCCTAGGGTGGCCGGAGACGAGGAGTAGTGATGCTAGCTTGCTCTTGCTGGAAAACCTGGTACTCTGTATTTATGGGTTTGATGATGAGCTCCTCTGAAAACCCTTTGCCTATTTGCTTCTTTTTCTCTCTTCTGTTTGCCTCTGAATATTTGTTGTTGAGATATTGTCTGATGATCTGATTCTGAATATGTTGTTGGATTTGTTTGATGTGTTTGCTCAGTGATGAACCTAGGTTTTGAGAGATTGGGACTTGCTTCTGAGTATGCTTGTGTATGTATGCCTCTGAGATTATTTGATGATGATTTTGAGTATTGCTTTGTTGGTTATAGGCCCTTTTCTGGTTTTGGCTTATGCTGTTAGTTTAGGCTTGGACAGGTTTACAGGCAGGTTAGGCTTGGACAGGTTTACAGGCAGGTTTTAGGTTGTTAGTTAATTGTTGTTTGAATCAGTTTGGAGGATGTAGGGCTTGGCTTTGTGCAGGTGAAGTTATAGGCTTCAGAATGATTATGCAGGTTGAGGCTTAGCTTCAGCAGGCTTTAGGCTTGACAAGTTGAAAGGCTTGTTTTGCTCTTTACATGCTTTTGACGCTTGGCCAGGCTTAAGGTTTCAGTTTGACAGTTTTGTTTGTAAGTTTGCTTCGGAAGTTTGTTTGAAGCAGGTTAGCAGGTGAAGGTTTTCTGAGCTGAACCAGTTTTTTTGCTATGTGTTTTATGTAGATTTAGGCTTTGAGGTGTTTTGACACAGTTTGGGAGGTAGGTTGTTTGTATGTTACAGTTTGTGGTTTGAAACTTGTGGAGGCAGACTCTTGTTGTTGATACAGTTTTTGGTATTTTTGCTTTGTGATATATCTGCCTCTTCCTTGAAACTGTTCTGGTATATTGTTTATATCTTAAGCCTAAGCCTGCTGTAAGCCTTTCTCTTCTCTCTTTTCTCTCTCTCTCTCTACAGATTAAAAGGCATTTTTTTATTGCTTACATCTGTACTATTCTGAAAAAGTAATTGGCCTTGAAAATGATGAACAATGTTTGCTTGCATTAGTTGTTTTCCTCTGCATACTTTCCAGTTTTCCTGCATACTTTGTGTACTTTGTTGAGAGCTTTGATATCCTTTTGGCAGCTTGTGGACAGCCTGATATCTTTCTATATCTCTTGGACAGCTTTTGACAGCTTTGGCTTAGTTTGAAATTGTGACTTTGTAGTTTGTTTGGCAATTCTGGACAGTTTAGTTTGCCTTTGTACTTGGTTATTCAGTTTAAAAACTTTGGTTGACAATTTTTGGATAGCCTTTGATATCTTTTTGGCAGCTTGTTTGACAATTTATGCAGTATGGTAGCTTTTGTGCATTTCACATTTTTGCAAGACATATTTCTATCCCTCTTTGTGAACCGAGAGTAATCTCGTGATTTGCAGAGATGGCAAACTGATTCCGGCCAGTTACTTTTAATGATGAACTTTTTGATTAACTGTCCGCCTTTAATTTTATCTGCATTTGACTTTTCCTCTTTTCTTGTTTTTGCAGATAAAATCACTTGAGCAAAGGAGCATCAGATAGAGGATGAAGATTTAGGAAATTTTAGGATGTATCTTTATTTCATTTCAATTATTTGTAACATTATTATTGTAAACAAAGATGTAAATAAATTTACAGTTGTTCAAATAATAATTTGTAACAAAACAATTAAAGATGAATAAAAGATCCTTTTTGTCAGTTAATTCCTTTTTTCAATTCACTGTTTATTTAATCATTTGAGTTTCTTAAATTAAAACAATTGGACGTAAATCCAATTATTCTGACTTAGAAAAATAAATAATTAATAAACGTCCGGCGTTCCGAATAATCCAAAACATTGCACAGTTAATCAAACAAACGCCCACATGTTTTTCCTTTTACTGATTAAATCAAAAACTGCAAACTCTCAATCCAAATGCCTCAGCTCATATCCCAGAGTAACTTGAAAAGAACTGTAGAATTAATTCTTTCTGAGAATGAGCACACAAAAACCTTGATTCTTGATTAAATGTCAACAAGGCGTCCGCTCGATCAAAACCTGAGCCAAACTCAACCAAACCCTAGCAATCTGCTTGAACTGCTTCAAAAGTTAATGGAAACCCTAATTTGGCTAGACTGACAAGAAAAATTCTGTTTGACTGATTCTTGAGCCAGTCTGAAAAAATCAGGAAAAGCCCGAAGCTGTGATTTCTTGTGGAAAAATAGGAGGGCAAATTTTGGGGTACAACAAAGTCCAAATTAGGGAATAGTACTAACCCATAGATTAGAAGAGCCAGAACTTCTTCGAAAGCTTGGAAATCCAAATCATCCCAAAACAATTGAGCCTTTTCTAATAGGAACTTGACTAGGAAACCCTTGACTCCGCTTCTTTCTTCCCAGTTGGATATAATGTCGGACCATTTCAGATGCAAGGCTGCTGCGATGACCTCTGGCTTTGGAGCCTCCTCTAAACCGGTGAAAGGCATTTGATCCAGAATGGGAACACCCAATAATTGAGATAAATCTTCCATGGTGGGTACCAACTAATAATCGGGAAATGTGAAGCAATGGTGTTAGGGGTCAAAGAACTGAAAGAGTACCCCCATCATCTTCTCATCAAAGCTTGAGGTAACCAGGTTGAGAAGTCGACCATATTTCTTGGTGAATGAGGAAGTCTCAGGAACCCTTGATACTAGTTCTTTGAGTTGGAGGGGTATTCTCACAAAGCTGATTCGGGTGGTGTTTCTACAAACGAGATCCATGATTTGCAAAACAGAACAAAGATAAATTCCCTTGGTCCTTGAAATGGTTAGTGAAATGAATATGGATGTTATGATGCATGATGTTATGTTTGAACAATTTAATCACACACAAGACCTTAGGTTTAAGATTGCATGGGGTTTATAGGAAGATACCCTCTTGAGGTATAGTTGGTTCAACCTATCTTAGAAAAGTAATCGGGTTCTAAGGAGTCTCAATATCACTGATCTTTCTTTATCAGGCATTATTTCAGCTCAGATGATCTTTTCTCGCGGCCGAAATATCCCAAAAGTCCAATCTCAATGAGTGTAGCACCGAGTATTAACCAATCCTCAACTTTATATCGAGACCGACTATCTCACTACTTTCTAATGGACAAGTTTGTTCAACTAAGTTTCTAAGGTCCGTTAGTGCTTTATGACACCACACAGTGACCCCATATTCTCCTCGATTTAACATAAGGGATATCGGTACCAACAAATGTGTCACACTAACGCATCTATCGTTTCAACCATATCGGTTTACGCCGTACAGTCTCCATGATCTATTGCTTCTTACCTAAAAAGGTGCCCCAGATCCAGGTGTAGGATCTTTACAAGTAAACCCAAACAAACCCTTAAAGTAAAGCAAGAAAAGCACACAATGTAAAGCAACTAAAAATGAACTAAACTCTAAGGTAACCCCATTTTTTTATATGTTCCCCAACAGAGTCGCCAGCTCTGTGATACGGTGGCAGAACCGATTGTTATACTGGTTTTGCATTTGTGTTTGCAAATGTTGCGGTAAGCAAGAGTCGCTGCCGACTTTTCTTTTATCCAACAAAGGAAAGGGTGAAAAGAACATAAAAAGGCCTTTCGAGAGTTTTCTGAGTAAGGGGGGTAGATTATGGAAAGGGAAGGTGTTAGCACCCTTTCCATCCGTAGTTTTCTACGGGCTCTTAGATGCTTAGCTCATTTTGAAATACCTTTGTGCTTTGTGTGTCTTTTTGAAAAGTATTTTTTGAAATGCCAATAGCAAGGCGATTTGCTTTTATGATAACTCTTGTATCAGTCCTCAAGAGTGTTGATAAAGTATTTTTGAAAATGTTTTTGAAAGTTGTTTTTGTGTATGTGAAAAGTTTGTTTGAGCAAGCATCTAACAACTATCTACTTTTCTCGAAAGGATTGTTCTTTTCCTCTTTTCCTTTAGACAGTGCTATCCTACTATTAGTGAGTAGGTAGTCCTATTGTTGGATGTTTGCGGGACTTTCGAAGGGACTTTTTATAGTCACAAAGGCAACTGGGCAAGAAATTTTAGTAACTACCCTAGGGTTTTAAGATCATTTTTACCGAGACAACATCGAAAGGGTCATCGAGGGACTTATGATCTTTTAAACTGGAGGGTAGCCACTAAAATATCTCACGTTTCGAGAGTTGTGACTATTTTCCGAAGGCAACCAAAGTGGGAGTACCCTAGAGGTGCGCATGTGAGAGTGTGTTTGTTTCAGTTATTTGTCTTTGCATTAAGTTCGCCAGCATTTGATTTTATTCTTGCCATACAATCCTAGTTAGCATGCATCTAAACAGTTTATAATTTACAGTAATCAAAAGTGCAGAAATGTAAATCTAGCTATTACAAGGCTTCAGGGAGGGGGATTATTACAAGTCCAAAACTTGGGGGGGGGGGGGAATAAAGAAAGAAGAGAAGTAAAGAGTCCTAATTAATTCTATTACATCCCAGTAGGCAGTTATAGAAAGTATGAAAACAAAATACGAAAGGTAAAAATGTGCGTTCTAACACGGTGGGAGAACTGACTTGGGTGTTTTGCATTTGATTGCAATTGTTGCGGATAGCAATAGTCGCCACCGACTTTTCTTTTATCCAATAAGGAAAGGTTGAAAAGAACAAGAAAGACCTTCGAGAATGTTTTCTTGAGTTCAGGGGGTAGGTTATGAAAAGGGAAGGTATTAGCACCCTTTTCATCTGTAGTTTTCTACGGGATTTTAGTTGCTCGCTAGATCACTTGCTTTTGTTTGAAAATTTGCTTGTGGTGTGGGTTTTGAAAGTATTTTGAAAATGTCTTTGTGATGGTTCTCGTTTCTATAAGAACGCGTACAAAGTGTTGTTTTAAAAATAGTTCAAAGAGGTGTTTGTGGAATGGGTTTTTGAAAGTGATTTTGAAAAGTGTCTTTGTAATGGTTCTCATTTCTATAAGAACGCGTACAAAGAGTTTTTGTTAGAACATAGTTTGATTCTACAACCCTCGTAAGAGTTTTGATGATAACAAACACAGAGAACAAATATGCACTCTAAAATTATATTCTATTTTGTAGAGAAGTTCTGACGGAAGTGGATCAGAAGTTAAGCTACAAGGTTGTTCCTGCTGCGAACGTAGACTAATCTCAATATGTTCTGATGAATGAAGATCAGAAGTTGCGCTAAGAGAAAGACGTTTTAACTCTGAACGGAAGTCTAACGCTGCAAACAGGATCTTATGATTCTGACCTTCCAAGTTCTGAAGCAAGCAGCAAATAGATTCCTTAATGTTCTGAAGCATTACTATTCATCAAAGTTGTATCAATTGCAACGGCTACAAACAGACAAGGATTTTATAATTGAGGAAAGTGCATTAACTGGAATTTATCAAGTTTCCAATTACACAAGATTGTTGCGCCTATTTAAACAAAGGATAAGGTTAAATCATTCACGATTTTACAACACTACAATTCATAATCCTTCAACGCTGCTACTCCTTATTCATATTATTATTTAAACTGTGTAATACATCACAAGTTTGTGATACCGTTTTTGTAACGAAAAACATATTGTACACTGCTTTATTCATACTTTGTTTAGTGCAATTCCTTTAGATAAATTGGGTTGTGGTTGTACTCAAGAAGACTTTGGCAGTTTTCAAAGTAGATTTGTAATCAAGTTTGATTAGTGAATTAAGACCTCGTTGGAGAGAGGCGAAATCACCTTGGCGGTTGGACCGGAGTATTTTGAGATCAAACGAACCAGGATAAAAATCATCGTGTCATTTACATTGATTTTTAAGATCCCAATTCAACCCCCTTCTTGTGTTTTTCAATTCTTCAATTGGCATAAGAGCACCTGGTTCTGAGTTCAAGCACTTAATTGTGTCAGTAAAAGATCCAAGCTAAGATAAACATTATGGTGGGACCAAGTCAGAACATCAGCAATGACTATCATGATGATAAAGAAAAAATCAGCGGCAAACCTCCAATCTTTGATGGAGAGAACTTTGACTACTAGAAAGACAGAATTGAAAGCTTCTTTCTGACTCATGATGCTGATCTATGGGATATGGTAATTGATGGGTACATGTATCCTGTGGATGAAAGTGGTCAGAAGATTGATAGGAAAAGAATGTCTGATCATCAAAAGCGTGACTTCAGAAATCATCACAAGGCCATAACGATTCTCTTGAGTGCTATCTCATATTCAGAGTATGAGAAGATCACAAACAGGGAGACAACTAAGAACATGTTTGATTCTCTGAAAATGACGCATGAAGGCAACATGCAAGTAAACGAAACCAAAGCCCTTGCGCTCATTCAGAAGTACGAAGCCTTCACGATGGAAGAAAGTGAAACCATTGAAGTAATGTTCTCAAGATTCCAAATTCGGGTTGCTGGGTTGAAAGTTCTAGACAAAGGGTATTCAACTGCTGATCATGTAAAGAAGATCATCATAAGTTTACCGAAGCAATGGAGGCCCATGGTCACTTCTCTCAAACTTGTGAAAGATCTTAACAAGATATCTCTAGAGGAACTTGTCAGCTCACTCAGAAGTCATGAGATAGAGTTAGAAGATGATGAGCCTCAGAAGCAAGGTAAGCCTTTAGCTCTTAAATCTAACAAGAAATATGATTCTAAAGTTTTGCAGGCTATGGAAGAAACCTCTGGTGGATCCTCATCAGAAGAAGACGAATTGTCTCTTCTCTCCAGAAGAGTCAATCAGTTGTGGAAGCAGAGGCAAAGGAAGTTCAGAAACTCCAGAAGAACGGGGAATCATAATGAATCATCCTCCGGATGCAGAAAGTCTGAATCTTCTTCTGGACACAAAGTCTGAATCTTCTACTGGACACAGAAAGTCAAGCAACAGGGACATTGTCTGCTACGAGTGCAATAAACAAGGGCACTACAAAAGCGATTGTCCAAGGCTTCAGAAGGAGAAACCTAAAAAGAAGTTCTTCAAGTAAAAGAAGAAAAGTCTCATGGAAACATGGGATGACTCAGATACTTCTGACTCATACACAGAATCAGAAGATGAAAGAGCCAACATTGCTATTATGGCCAACGTGACAGAAGACAGTGAATCATCTGGGTTGGAATCAGAATCAGACAAAGAAGAGGTATTTCCTGACTTTACTGTAAACTTTACTAAAGATGAATTAGGATAAAGTATGAGTGGAATTCTGGAAAGATATCAGCAGCTTCGAGTCAAATTCAAGAACCTGAAAAGGATCTAGTTTCTGACTCTGAAGAAACTGAGAATCTGAGATTAGAAAATTCTGAGATAAATGAAAAAAATTTAAAACTTGAAAATGATTTATAAAACACTCAGAAGGAAACAATATCATAGGTTCCCAGTAACTATGATAAGATCATAAAGGAATATGATCATAGCTTTCAGAAGTTTCTGGCTAAAAACATAGATAGAAGCAAGATGGCTTCAATGATCTATGGAGTTAGCAGAAATGGAAAAAAGTTATAGGATACAAAGGTAAAGTATCCCAACCTAATAAAGTCATGGACTTGGTTATTAAACGCACACCTTTAAAATCTCACTTTACCTATGGGCACACACATGACTTAAAATACACCAGTAATGATTTTTCTGCTAAACCAAAATTCAAACAGAATTTTGGTAACACTAACAAAGAAGGACCCAAAAAGATACGGGTACCTAAGGATAAAATTATATATGTAGCAGATATCTTTGACAACAAGACTAAAACATCAATCATGGTACCTGGACTCTGGATGCTCTCGACACATGACGGGAAGAAAGCATATATTCCAAAGTCTGGAACTTAAATTTGGAGGCTACGTAGGTTTTGGAGGCAATTAGAAAGGGAAGATCATTGGCTCTGGAACTGTCGGTAACAGTAACCTCCCTTCTATTAATAATGTTCTGTTAGTAGATGGATTAATGTATAACTTTTTATCCATAATTCAATTAAGTGATAACGGTTATGATATAATCTTTAATAAAAATTCCTGTAAAGCTGTTAGTCAGAAAGATGAATCTATCCTATTTAATGGAAAGAGAAAGAACAACATTTACAAAATAAAACTTTCTGAACTAAAAAGTCAGAACATAAAATTCCTACTGTCTGTTAACAATGAGTAATGGGTCTAGAACAGAAGATTGGGGCATGTTAGTATGAGAAGAATATCTCAGATTAACAAACTCAATCTGGTCAGAGGACTTCCTAATCTGAAGTTCAGCTCAGATGCTCTGTGTGAGGAATGCCAGAAAGGAAAGTTTGCAAAACCTCTTTTTAAAGTAAAAAATGTTGTTTCTACCTCTAGACCATTAGAACTTCTGCACATAGATTTATTTGGACCAGTGAAAACTGTATCCATTAGTGGCAAGAAGTATGGGTTAGTGATTGTAGATGACTATAGTAGATGGATATGGGTAAAGTTCTTAAGACACAAGACGAGTCACACTCTGTGTTTGTTGCTTTCTATAACCAAGTCCAGAATGAGAAAGATCTTAGAATTGTTAAAGTCCTAAGTGATCATGGTGGAGAATTTGAAAACAAAAAATTTGAAATATTTTTAATGAGAATGGCATCTCTCATGATTTCTCTTCTCCTAGAAATCCCCAACAAAATGGAGTTGTAGAACGAAAGAACATAACTTTACAAGAAATGACCAGAACCATGATCACCGAGACTAACATTGCTAAGAAATTTTGGGAAGAAGCAATTAACACAGCGTGTTACATTTAGAATAGAATCTCCATAAGACCTATTATGGATAAGACTCCATATGAATTTTGGAAGAACATAAAGCCCAACATTTCGTATTTCCATCCTTTTGGATGTATTTGTTTTATGCTTAACACCAAAGAACAACTGAACAAGTTTGACTCTAAAGCACAAAAGTGTATTATGTTAGGATACTCTAAATGCTCAAGAGGCTACAGATTATACAATACAAAAACACAGATTGTAGAAGAGTCAATCGGTGTTAAATTTCATGACAAGCTTGGCTCTCAAAATTTAAAGCGTACTGAAGGCAATACATCAGAAGTTCCCAACAAAGACTCTCAAACAACATCAGAAGGAAATGTCACAAGCACTACAGCAACTTCTGACGAACCTCTCCAGAAAAGACTATCCAGAAGCAGCCTAGCTCATCCTGAAGACAAAATTCTGGGAAAGAAGGAAGATCCAATCAGAACAAGATCCATATTCAGAAATTCTAAAGAATCTCTCATGGGATTGGTATCTCTGGTTGAGCCAACCATCATTGATGAAGCGCTTCTGGACAATGATTGGATACTGGCTATGCAAGAGGAATTAAATAAATTCACCAGAAATGACGTATGGGATCTGGTTCCCAAACCAAAAGGGTTCAACGTCATTGGAACATAGTGGGTATTCAGAAACAAACTGAATGAACAAGGAGAAGTCATCAGAAACAAGGCATGTCTGGTTTCACAAGGTTATAGTCAGCAAGAGGGGATAGACTATACAGAAACCTTTGCTCCAGTCGCCAGGTTAGAATCTATCAGACTCTTAATTTCTTTTGCTGTGAATAATGACATCACTCTCTATCAGATGGATGTCAAAAGTGCATTCTTAAATGGATACATTGATGAAGAGGTTTATGTGCACCAACCCCCTGGGTTTGAAAATTCCAAACATCTAAAATATGTTTTCAAACTAAAAAAATCACTATATGGTCTGAAACAAGCTCCCAGAGCTTGGTATGAAAGACTAAGTAGCTTTCTATTAGAAAAAGGATTCACTAGAGGGAAAGTGGACACAACCTTATTCTGTAAGACATTTAAGAATGACATTTTAGTTTGTCAAATTTATGTAGATGATATAATATTTGGATCTACTAAAGCTTCTCTAGGAAGAGAATTTGCTAAGTCTATGCAGGAAGAGTTTGAAATGAGCTTGATGGGAGAACTCAAATTCTTTCTGGGCATTCAGATCAATGAAACTCCAGAAGGAACCTACATACACCATAGCAAATATGGCAAAGAACTTCTGAAGAAATTTGACCTATTGGAGTGTAAGCCATCTAAAACTCCAATGCATCCCACATGCATTCTGGAAAAGGAAGAGGTAAGTAAAAAGGTAGAACAGAAGATCTACAGAGGTATGATTGGTTCTCTCTTATATCTTACAGCTTCAAGACCTGACATTTTATACAGTGTATGCTTATGTGCCAGATTCCAATCAGATCCTAGAGAATCTCACTTAACAACTGTTAAGAGAATTTTCAAGTATCTGAAAGGTACTACTAATCTTAGTTTGCTTTATAGAAAAACCAATGAATACAATTTAGTAGGGTACTATGATGCTGAACTCGCTGGAGACAGAGTAGAAAGAAAAAGCACTTCTAGAAGCTGCCATTTTTTGGGAGAAAATCTGATCTCATCGACCAACAAGAGGCAATCCACAATTTCTTTGTCAACAGCTGAAGCTGAATACATAGAAGCTATTGGATGCAGCACACAGATGCTCTGGATAAAGAGTCGGCTTGAAGACTTCAACATATTTGAGAGTAACATTTCTATATTCTGTGATAATACTTCTGCAATATGTTTATCTAGGAATCCTATTTTGCATTCTAGGGATAAGCATATAGAAATAAAACATCACTTTATCAGGGACTGTATTCAGAAAGGAATCCTTTCCTTAAAATTTATTGACACAGACCATCAATGGGCTGATGTCTTTACTAAACCACTTTCTGAAGATAGGTTTAATTTCATTCTGAAACATCTCAACATGAAATTATGGCCAGAATAAGAGTTTTATTTATATATTCATTAACCCTCAAAATTTTATGTTTTCTTTGTGAACATCTGATCAACAAGTCTTTAGAAGTTAGAAGAACAGTTGCATCAGAATCTATCTAAGAAGATCTGAACGGTTCATTTCAAAGATAGAGGCGTGCAGTTCACATTATCAACATTTGTCATCCTCTTACAAGCGTTCTTCTAACGCTGAACGCGCATTCAAATTTTGAAGGGTCTAAAGCTTTGATTGGGTGCATTGAGACGCATGTCATTGGTAACTGTTTCTTATCTCCACGTCAACCCCTATTTTCAGGATTCATAATTGTTGTGTAATCATTAATTTTTTTCTCTTTCTTATTGATTAAGTTTTCAAATTGATTATAAATACACACTCACTATCACTTTCACTTCTTCTCACTTATATTTTTCTCTCTAGTTTTTGTTTACAAAAACCCTTTTTCTCAGAAATCTCAAACAGTCAGTGTGAACAATGGCATCTTCTTCAAGCGCTAAAAATCTTCAATGTGCTCCTGGTTCATCTTCATCAGCAGAATAGTACGAAGAAACTTCAAGAACCTTACTCACTCCAATTGATTCTCTCGATGTTTTCTGCAAGCTTATCATCGACTTTGAAAGCGTGAAGGAGAATGGGTTTGATCTTTCTGCAGATGTAGTTGTTCAAGGTTGGAACAGGTATTTCGATCGTCTTCTAGGTTCTGTGTTCCTAATTTTGGTAAAGGAATTCTGGATTCATGCAACCTCCTCTAATCACCAAGTGACGTCTTATGTAATGGGGAAGAAAATTGTAATTACTGAAGATTTGATTGCAAAGCTGATTGGGTACAATGGCAGAGGAATCCGTTGAAGCGACATGGCTGAGAAATGCTATGACCTAAAAGCCATATCAAGAGTAATCTTAACTTTTGGGTAGCCATCCAACAAGATTAGAGATCTGAAGGACTACTTCAGAATCTGGGCTAAGATCATTCTGGGCTATATTAACCATAGGAAGCCAACAAGCTCTCTTGACTACATCAATATTGATCAACAGTTTCTGCTATATTTCATTGCGAAGAAGACAAGAATAAACCTTCCTCACTTGCTTTTCAATCATCTGAGAATAAGCGTGAAGGAAACAAGAGAAGATGAAAGAACCAAGAGGGATTGGATACCTCTGGGCAGGTTAATTTTTTATATTCTGACTGAGAATAGGTTAATAGAGCATCTGACAGAAGCTCAACCGATAAGCACGCTGGAGACATGTGTTGGAAAACCCCTTAATGCCAAGAACCTAAAAAATATGAAGATTATTGACAACATTAAGAAGGAGCCAACCATCACTACACAGGAAGTCATCACTTCAAGGAGAACCCCTCTGAAAGATTTTCCTCTATTTTTTGAGATTGATGCTTCACCAGAAATAGTTGTCAGATACTTAGAAGCATGCAAGAAGGATGGAACTACTCCAGAGCTAAACATTCGTGATCTACATCAATAAGCTCCAGATGTTGTCCTAAAGAAGTCCAAAAAAAGAAAAGCTGCAGGAGAAGGATCTTCTAAGAGGACTCCAAAAGCTTCTAAAAAGAAAGGTAACACTTCTTTTATTTCTGTTGTAGAATCAGTAGTTTTTCTAACATCTGAAACACGCTTCTCTCCAAAACCAATAGAAGATCCCTCACCTCAAACATTTGAAGATTTTGATATAGATTTTGACCCTTCTGTAACTCTAGAAAACATACTAAACGAGCCTCTCTCTCCCAATCCACATCCTGAACAAAATCAGCCAGAAATTGATAGAGTTCTTTCTGATATTGATAAACTTGATCCAGATCTTCAAACTCCTAACCCAGAAAATCCAAACCTTGAAACTCCTCAAACAGAAAATCTAAACTTCCAAACCACTCACCCAGAAAATCCAAATCCTACTGCTAACCAACCATAAGATTCCTACACATACTCTGATACCACCACACCAATTCCTGGAATTACAGAACCTCTCATGGTTCAATAACCTCTCCCCATCCATGAAATTCCAGAAATTCCATCACCTTATCATTCTACTCCACCAAACACACCTCCATCACCAATCATCATTTCTGATTCTCCTACTCCCTCTCCTTTTAACCCTCCAGAAGATCACTTTAGAACAGTCATTGACTTAGAAGCGCTAGACCACCTAGCCTCAACTTCTCACAAAATTGCCATTCCTAAACCAAAACCAACTATAACCATAGCATATGTTGGTATAAACTTATTGATTTTTGAAACAGAATTAATGGAATGGGTTAACTCTTTGAAGCAAGAAAGCTTAGAAAATCCAAATCCTGATGCTTCTGATTCTCACTAGAATCGGTTCAGAAGATGGTTCAAATCAGAATCCCAGAAGCTCAAAGAATTAAGCTATGAACTGGCCCAACAGAACTTTTGTGATCAGCTAAAAGTTTTCAAGGATCAAGTTCTGAGTCACTGGGAAAGGAAATCTATCCTTCTGCTGGACAATGCTCCCTGGAAAGAGCACCAACATTCAGAAGTTATTGAACCATGCTCTGAAAATCTTCCTCTGGCTATTATTCAAGAAAAAGACAAAGCAATTGAAGAAGCCACTGAATCAGAAAATGCTACAGAGTGTTCTAAGAAACTTACATCTTCTATGGATACACCAACTTCATATTTGGTTATGCAAACTCTAGAAGAGTTAAAGAAAGAGAATGCAGTAATCAAAGAAATATTGGACAAGCAAGAAGACACGAGCAAAGAAATCAAGGAAATGATGGGAAAACAAGAGGAATCAAGCACTCGGATTAAGAGCTTGCTGGAAGCATTGTTCACACAACTTCCCCATCCTCAATCTTAGTTTTTATAACTTGTTTTCTGCATTCATTTATCTTTCTTATCTGGCTCGGAAAATGTTATGGAAATCATGTTTTAATATAAATCATCTTTTTGACTATGAATATTAGTGTTTATATTTCTTTTTGATTCCTGACAAAAAGGGGGAGAACGTAAGATATTTTCAATAACAGTATATCGAGATAAAGTCTCAAACATTTTGAATATCATAACTTCTCTTTTTTTTTCTGAAAGCAAAACAGGAACAAAACTCGGATGAAGACAGAAGGAGACGCATCAACTCTGATCAGAATGAACTTCAGGGAAGTAATTCATCTCTATCTGAGTACTCAACTCAGGGGGAGACTCTCTAATGCTTTATGTTATGTCTATTTTAATTTAAATATCCAAGTTTTTGTCATCATCAAAAATGGGGAGATTGTTAGAACATAGTTTGATTCTACAACCCTCGTAAGAGTTTTGATGATAACAAACATAAAGAGAAAATATGCACTCTAAAATTATATTCTATTTTGTAGAGAAGTTCTTATGGAAGTGGATCAGAAGTTAAACTATAAGGTTCCTATTGTGAACGTAGACTAATCTCATAATGTTCTGATGAATGAAGATCAGAAGTTGCACTAACAGAAAGACGTTTTAACTCTGAACAGAAGTCTAACGCTGCAAACAGGACCTTATGATTCTGACCTTCCAAGTTATGAAGCAAGCAGCAAACAAATTCCTTAATGTTCTGAAGCGTTACTATTCATCAAAGTTGTATCAATTGCAACGAATATAAACAGACAAGGATTTTCTAATTGAGGAAAGTGCATTAACTGACATTTATCAAGTTTCCAATTACACAAGATTGTTGTGCCTATTTAAACAAAGGACAAGGTTAAATCAATCACGATTTTACAACACTACAATTCATAATCCTTCAATGCTGCTACTCCTTATTCATATTATTCTTTAAACTGTAATACATCACAAGTGTGTGATACTATTTTTGTAATGAAAAACATATTGTACATTGCTTTATTCATACTTTGTTTAGTGAAATTCCTTGAGATAAATCGGGTTGTGGTTGTACTCAAGAAGACTTTGGCAGTTGTCAAAGTAGATTTGTAATCAAGTTTGACTAGTGAATTACAACCTCGTTGGAGAGAGGCAAAATCACCTTGGCGGGTGGACTGGAGTAGTTTGAGATCAAACGAACCAGGATAAAAATCATCGTGTCATTTGCATTGATTTTTAAGATCCTAATTCAACCCCCCTTCTTGTGTTTTTCAATTCTTTAGTTTTGTCTTTTGAAAATGTTTCAAAATGAAAGTGTGGGTGTATAAAATGTTTTTTATGAGCAATCTAGCAACTAGGAGCAACCTACCTACTCAAAAGTTCTTAAATGTTCTTTTCCTCCTCCTTTAGATGTTTCTATCTTACCATTGTTTTGGTAAGAAGCCCCATCGTTGGATAAGAAGGGACAGGCGTGGGATGTTTGTATAGTCATAGAACGAAACCTATGGGACATTTTAGCAATGTCGTTTAGGGACTAGATCGTTTACCGAAGGCAACATTGAGGTTCATCAAGGGACTACGATCTTTTATCGAGGGTATTTGCTAAAACGCCCATATTCGAGGGACATGGCTATTTTTCCGAGGCAACAAGTGAGATTACCCTAGGGGTGCATGTGTGAATAGTGTGTTTGATTTGCATGCATTTAGTCTTTGATTAGGGGTTGTCTACTTGTTGTTTTTATCTTGTCATACATACCCTATTTTACTAGCAATCATACAAAAGTAATAAAATACAGAAATATAAAATCCTACACTATTACAACCATATTAAATAGCATGAAAATATAAAGGAAAAAATTAAATCAAAGCAAGAAAAATGGGTCTTTTGATTTAGGCACAAACACCCTTCGGTTCTGCACTTTTTGACCTCCTTCGATTTGGGGTCTGAATTCAGTGGAGTCATGCCCTTTGATTTTCCTGGAACCAGTGCAAGATATAATCTGCCTTTCTGCCTCCTTCGACTGGGGTTTGAAAGCAGTGAGGGTGTTCCTTTTGTCTGGGCCTGCAGGTCAGTGTGTTTGAAGCAAGTGTGTGTGTGATGAACATGTATGTGTTGAAGCATGTGTGTGCATCAAAGCAGGTGTATCGAAGCATGTATGTGTGATACGGTGGGAGAACTGACTTGGGTTTTGCGTTTGTATTCGCAAATGTTTCGGTTGAGCAAGAGTCGCCACCGACTTTTTATTTTATCCTAAGGAAAGGTTTAAAAAGCACAGCAAAAACCTTTGAGATGTTTTCTCGGGTTCGGGGAGTAGATTATAGAAAGGGAAGGTATTAGCACCCTTTCTATCCATGGTTATCCATGGGCTCTTAGTTACTTGTTTAGATCACTTGCTTTGCATTTTCAATTGTTTGAAATGGTGCTTTGTGTGTGTGTTTGAAAGATATTTTGAAAAGAGGCCATCGTTGTGGCAACCTTTGTAATGATTCTTGTTTGAATGTATACAAAGGTGTTTGTCTTTTTGAAAGGTTTTCAATATTTTGAAAGTTGTTTTGAAATTGTGTTGTGGAGTGTGTTTTGAAAGTAGGCAAGTGGGTTTTGCAAGTTTGATCAAGTAACTAAGAGTTGTCTACCCCTAAATTTACTCAAAGATTTTTCTCATGTTTTAACCCTTTTATAAGTATTGTTCCACCATTGTATTTCGTGGACAATCTTGTGTTAGGATGTAAACGGGACGGGCGCGGGTCATCG
Organism: Vicia faba; assembly: GCA_948472305.1. NCBI lineage: Eukaryota > Viridiplantae > Streptophyta > Magnoliopsida > Fabales > Fabaceae > Vicia > Vicia faba. The sequence continues at coordinate 375,622,430 of OX451739.1, read as the reverse complement.
TATAGACCATGATAGCAATTTTGCAAAGTATCTTAGCATTTTTTTGAGGGACTAAGATCATTTTTGTAAGGCAACTTTGGATAGCGTCATCGAGGGACTATGATCTTTTGATTTTGTTTGTTTTACCAAGATACTTTGCATGCGTAACATGGCCCTTTTTTGAAGGCAACAAATGGATGTAACCCTAGGGGTGTTTGTGTGCAAGTGTGCTTTATTGCATACAAGAGTTTATCTTTGAATTAGGATTTTCTATTTCATTGATTTTATCTTGCCATACACACCCTAATTACTAGCATTTATTTGAAAGCAATAAAAAGCAGAAAATATAAAATCCTACGCTATTACAACAATTAGGGGGTGGGGATACATATTTGTACATGGGGTGGTTCAACGAGAAAAATAGACAAGAAAAGAAAATAACAAAAACAAGATAGAGAGAAAGAGAGAGGGAGCCAGCGCGCTGCTGAGAGGTCATCAGAAGTTCTGACTCAGGCTCGCTGCCAGATGATCAACCTTTTGGTTAAACTGTATGAGTCAGAACTTCTAACTCTGGCACCTGCAAAACAGAAACCTGTTAGTGGGAAGATCAGAAGTTCTGACCCCCCTGTGCTGCAAGACAAAAGTTTGTTAGTGGGGAGATCAGAAGTTCTGATCCTGCTGGAAATACAATAATTCTCAGAAGTTCTGATACTATTGACAGCAAAACAGGCTTCAGATGTGCTAACGTCAAAGTCAGCACTTGGCTTCTCCCTATGCTAGTCAGAACGTCTGCAATTTTGTTATTTTTCCACAAAACAGAAAACATATTTGGATCAGCTTTAGCAAATGTCAGAGTGTTTTAGGAGACAGAACCAACAAGGTCACAGGCAGGTTCTATGCTGGCTCACTTCCTATCTAAACATTCTGAGGTATGAAAATCCTCAGAACACAAACAGCAGCAACATGATATTTACACTATGTTTATTTGAGCATGCAAAGCTGATGATGCTTAGCAGCGTGATGAAGGTCAGCAGGTGCTTACCTGGCTGTTGGAAAAGTTTGTGAATGAGAGCTAGCTTTTGGCTCTGACGGTGTTCTGGACAGGTTCTTTTTTGAAAGGGGTAGATGAAGGTGTATGTGTATGTATGGTCAGAGGTTGAAAGGGTGTTCTTTAGTCACAAATAAAACTGGGTATTGATGAAGTTTGAAGGTAAGAAATTCAAAGTTATGAAACACTGGAGATTTGGGCAGAGTTTCTCAGCACTTTCTTGCTAAAGATTTCTGTTTCTCTTCTAGCAATTTTTCTGTTTTTTGGACGCCCCTTCTTCAGTGGACAATGGTTCTCTATTTATAGGCAAAGCTCTTGTGGATTTCTTGAACATTAAAGGCGCCAACAGAGGTTGAATTGTTCTTTGAAAGAAATTCCTGGGAAGTTGTGATAACAGATAGCCTTTCAGCCTAGGCTGGAACAGCAGGCATGGATTGGGGAGAAGTGACCTCTTAGGTGGATGGTGGCGCGTAGACCCATGCCTGAACCTGCATAAAGGCGTTTACCAAGCCACACGTGAAGGTACTACTTGGATGAATGTTCAGGAGTGGTTGGAAGCATTAATGAGCATTAAATAGTGATGAGACTTATCAACACCAATATTCTGGTAATAGAAACAAAACTTTGAACCAGCAGTTCTATTTTACCAAAAACAACGTAAACCATGCTCTGGTCTTGGCCTCCTGTTGTTTTTGCAAATTCTGGGGGTTCTCCTGACTTTCTGACACGTTCCTTGGATTTGCTTCTGGAAATCCTGGACTTAGAGATTCTGTATCAGTGTAACACCCACTCTTCTGACCTTTTCATCTTATGATTTCAGCATGTTCTGAAGGAGCCTTCAGACTTCCCTGCTTCCTTTGTGTTCCTTTAGCAAACTCTGGCTGAACTTACGTAACGGCTGAAAGAGTCAGGTTCTGTTTGAGGCTTACGTGTTGAACCACGTTTGACACTTCTGAGTTGATGTAGCTGCTGAAGAGCCAACTTCTGACTGCGTTGAGCCAAGCTTGCAACTTCTGACCGTTTCTATCTGGAGTTTGGTCCAGAAGTTCTGAAGCGCTAATTTCTTCTTAAACACCCATTTTTTAGAGAAAAAATTCCAAATGTTTAGAATTTAATTTTTCTCAAGATAAAAGCGTTGCCTTTAGAGCTTGTGTGATCATTTTGCTCTTGTAAATGGTTTGCTTGGGCAAAAATGACAATTAAGGACTTGGATTTGTTTCAGAGGGACTCTGAGAATCCAAGATGATTTCCTGAAGAAAGAGAGGGCAAATTTTGGGGTACAACAGTTGCCCCTGTTTAATCTTCTTACACCTGAAGAGTTAGATTGGCAGGCTTGTCTTTCGCGTCTCGAAGGTAAAAGGAGATTGGACACTAGAGTGCCCTTAAATTTGCACTCGTAAAAACAATGGATGCGGGAATGGACTTAGAGATGCCATTTGGAGATGGGCTTAAAGATGCCATCTGGAGGGGTGACAGAATCTTGTCGGGGATGGGCTTAAAGATGCCATCTGGAATGTTTGTTGAACTGCAATGTGGTTGGTTAGAAGAATGAGGATCAAAATGGTATCCGTATCTGGAATGCCTTTGAGCTGTATCTGGAGACTGAGTTTGTATGAGCAAAAGAATGGCCTCCGTGTCTGAGGCGTATCTGAGCTGTAACTGTGCTTGAAGGTAGAATGAATATCAGAATGACTGCCGTGTCTGGAGTGTATCTATATTGTATCTGGGTAACGGAGAAATATCTGTATGGAGCAACTGCGTGCTGGGGACAAATTCTGAATGAGTGACAGAATGGCAACCGTGTCTGGAGCGTATCTGGACTGTATCTGAAGTTGAAAGTTGTATGAGTAGCAGAATGACTTCCGTGTCTGGAGTGTATCTGAAACTGTATCTTGGAGTTGAGATCTGTATGAGTTAGCAGAATGACTTCTGTGTCTGGAGTGTATCTGAAATTGTAACTAGGATCTGAATGAATGACAGAATGACTTCCGTGGCAAACGCACTGGGGAGAATCAAACTGCTGTGGTAAGGGTCAGAATGGTATCCGTGCTTGGAATGCATTGAACCTTGAGGTGGATAAGTGAATCTGAATGAGAGATAGAATGGCTGCCGTGTCTGGAGCGTATCTAGTTTGTATCTGATTGCTGTAGTATGAATGAGTAGTAGAATGACCACCGTGTCTGGGGTGTATCTGTACTGTATCTGACTTGAAATTCTGAATGAGTAATAGAATGACCGCCATGTCTGGGGTGTATCCATACTGTATCTGAATAAATTCTAAATGAGTAATAGAATGACCGCCGTGTCTGGGGTGTATCCATGCTGTATCTGAATAATTGTTAATGATAGCCTTTTAATCTTATCCTGAAAAGGATGAAATGTTAGCTATAACACAAAGTTATATTGCATGATATGTATGATGCAATATATGTTATATCAATGTTTATGATATGAATGTAAATGAATGCGCATGTAAGCTGAAGAGCTGTCTTGCTGAGGATAGATGAATCCTGGATGACTGGAGATAAAAGAATCTTGATTGCTGTTAGGGAAAGTGAATCCTTGACTGCTACAGGGGATTGCAAGAATTTTGATCGCTGAGGATTTGACTACTGCTGGAGAATTAGGAGCTTGGGTTATATGCCAATCTACTGGGGATTCCTATCCTGAGGAGATCTTTACTGGGGAACATCTGATTATCCTGTGAGGAACCAAGAATAAGAGTCTTCATTCTGCTTGGGGAATGCAAGGTCTTCAATTGTTGAGGGATCTTAGGATCACTGTGGGGAATTGGAATTCTTTGGTGACTTGTAGGGAATGAGAATTTCTGATGATCTCTACTGGGGAGTTTAGACCCTGGTAGACTTATGTTGGAGAAATAAGACTGAGAATCTTCAGTCTTGTGGGAAGTATTTCTGTAGGGAGAAGGTTCATTAGTCTGGTTCCATTGGGGATTGATAGTTGGAATGTTTAGCTCCACTGGGGATTGGATTTTCAGATTTTGAGGCTCCACTGGGGATACTGAAACTCTGAGGGGAATTGAGTTCTGGAAGGCCCTCTGGCTGGGGAGATTAGTTTTGAGAAAGCTTTTGTTCTGCTAAGGATCCTAAAGTTCAACTCTGCTTAGGGAATTTGGCCTTATGAAAGGGCATCAAGATATCCATCTGTACCTTCAACCTATCAGTAATCATCTTTCTTGATTCATAAGGAAATGATTATGGTCAAATGCATATGCCTATTTAACAAAACATTGGACGTTTCTCAAATAAAACATAAGTGCAAAAGAAAAGAAAAGGAAGACAAAGTAAATTTCTGTATTTGGAAAAGTATTTGTATTAACTTTCTATGAGTATATTTTTACAAAGGAGACAGTCATCCTAGTAAGAGGATGTCGTCGTAAAAATTGAAAAATTTATATAAAAGAAAGATGGCTATGTGAAACAATTCCATGGGATCCCCATTCTGCTATAGCCCTCACAACTCTGAATATTTGTCCATTCAATGCTTCGTCCGCCGATGACTGGATTGATCAGAAGCCTGGAGCTGGTTGATGAAGAGATTGTCCTTAAAGTGATCCGACGAGACATAGTCATATGCTTTAATTCCCTAACTTTTGCCTGAATCGCCCTTTCGGGTTTTCGATTCACCGGGAAACCCCTTTTTGCCCAAGCCGCCCTTTCGGGTTTTCAACTTGCCGGGTGTACAGATTTTTTTTGTTTTATCCCTAATTTTTGCCTGAACCGCCCTTTCGGGTTTTCGGTTCACCGGGATGCCCATTTTTGCCCAAGCCGCCCTTTCGGGTTTTCGACTTGTCGGGTTATTTTATGCATAGTATCTTTTGACTATGTCTGCATTCGCAGGGTGCGGCAAATCGTCGCCGTCCATGGTGGTCAGAATCATTGCACCACCAGAAAATATGCTCTTGATCACAAATGGTCCTTCGTAAGTAGGAGTCCATTTGCCCCTGGGATCACTTTGCGGTAAGATAATCCGCTTGATTACAAGATCTCCGACTTGATATACTTGACGTCTGACTTTTTTGTTGAAAGCCTTGATCATCCGTTTTTGATACGTCTGACCATGGCAAACAGCAGCGAGTCGCTTTTCGTCGATCAAATTGAGTTGATCAAGTCGGGTATGAATCCAATCATCTTCATTCAAACCTGCGTCCTTCATAATCCTTAAGGAAGGAATCTGAACTTCCATGGGTAGGACAGCTTCCATGCCATATACCAAGGAAAATGGGGTTGCCCCTATTGAAGTATGCGCCGTGGTACGGTATCCATGCAGAGCAAACGGTAACATCTCGTGCCAGTCCTTGTAGGTGACTGTCATTTTCTGAATGATCTTCTTGATGTTTTTGTTCGCCGCTTCAACAGCACCGTTCATCTTCGGCCGATAGGGAGATGAATTGTGATGATAAATCTTGAACTGTTCGCACAATGCGGTGATCGTAGTATTATTCAGATTCGTACCGTTGTCTGTGATGATCCTGTTGGGAACACCATACCGGCATATAAGGTTCTGCTTGATAAAACGGGCAACCACATTTTTAGTAACAGAGGCGAAGGAAGCTGCTTCGACCCATTTGGTGAAATAGTCAATGGCAACCAGGATGAAGCGATGTCCGTTGGATGTCGTGGGCTTGATCTCTCCAATCATGTCAATGCCCCACATTGCGAATGGCCAAGGAGCTGTCAGAACGTTGAGAGGAACAAGAGGAATATGAACCTTGTCAGCATAGACTTGACATTTGTGGCAAGTACGGGAATGTTGATGGCAATCTGCTTCCATGGTAGACCAGTAATAGCCTGCCCTTAAAATCTTCTTAGCCATTGTATGCCCGCTCAAGTGGGTGCCAAATGTACCGCTGTGTATCTCAGTCATGATTAACTCTGGGTTTTTGAATGTTTTAAATCCAGAAATAAAGCTTATTCCACATAAAATTCAACCCTGGGTTCGAATATGGCCTTAGATTCTACAAATCGTGGCTATATCATCAAGTTTGAAACATGATCCAGATTTTGCCCTAAACATGGAAAAAACCTTAATTCTGCATCCAATTTCGCATGTGTTACGTTAGAACAAATCAACATAAGGGTATAAACAAGGGTGTATGCATTAAATATGCTTAAACTGCATGTATAAAGATATTCAAATCATGCAAATTTTACCAAAGTGGAGCGATCCGGTTGGCTGATTTTAGGGCACCTCAGTTGTGGGTATGGACTAGAATAGACTCCTGGGGGTCTCAGGAGCACAACACAAGGCTTAGGCTTGATGAAGGTGGGCTGGGATGTGATTTGTGAATTTTTGCAATTCTTTGAAAAAATGATGATCTTGAGGAAATGTGTGTGTCTTGGGGCAATATTTCGTCTGGCTAATGCGTGTGTCCTTTGCTTGCGCTTTAGCTCTGTATTTATAGGGGCACAGTGGTGAAAAAAAATGGCAAGAATCAGACATTAATCTTGGCTTTGAAGGCAGAATCGAAAGTCTTTAAAAAGTTGTCATTCTTGATGATTTTCTACCATTTTGGGTTTTGAGTGAACTTGGACAGGTTTCACATCTTGACTCTTTCGAATGCTCTCAAACCTTATTCTTCGATTGGCTCTGGGTTGTTTTGGGCCTCCAACTTTATGGAAATCAAAATCTCGGGATGCCTTTGTTCTTTTTAATGGCTCTGAATTGCTCCTTTCGATGGCTCTGGGCTTCAATTCGATTTGCTCACAGTTTCATTCCCATGGCTTCTTCGATTGAGTCCATCTGCATTGGTTGTTTGACCTGGAAAATTATCATATTCAAACAGCCTAGTTGAACTCCATTCTTATTCCTTTCGATATCCATTTCTTGATGTTTCATTCTGTTCACCTCCTTCGAACACAGTTTTGATTGTTGTGACTGTGTCAAAGGTTTATGCTGCTCACCTCCTTCGAATCACAGTTTTGGCTGTAGTGAATGTGTCGAAGGTTTGTGCAGATCACCCCCTTCGAATCACAGTTTTGGATATGGTGACTGTGCCGAAGGTTTGTGCTGCTCACTTCCTTTGAATCACAGTTTTGGTTGTGGTGACTGTGTCGAAGGTTTGTGCTGCTCACCTCCTTCGAATCACAGTTTTGGCTGCAGTGATTGTGTCGAAGGTTTGTGCTTCTCACCTCTTTCGAATCACAGTTTTGGCTGTACTCCCACCTTTTTTATTTCATTCACAAGGCCATCTTTACTGATTATTAGTTCACACTCGATTGGTGAATAAAACTTGTATGCACCAATCGAAGAGTAACCTAAGAGCATCAGAACTTATCTTCAAACATCCAACACCTGTTCAAGTACATGCCAGAAGTTCTGAGGTGACTTATACTTGGCTGATTCATCTCAAATTTTCCTTCGATCATGCCATGCTTGAAGATGGAAGGTCCTTCGAATCATGAGCCTTCCACGTGTTTTCTTTGGGTAAAATAAAAGCCTTTCGATTCCAAAATATTCTTCTTTTCAAAGTGCCCACTCAAACAACGTGCCAGTCGAAATGTCCTTCCTTGTAGTGCTTCGAATAGCTTATATTTCCCTGATGTGAAAACAAAACCCTTTGATGACTTTACTAGATCTTACAATCGAAGACTTCAGAAAAACCCTCCTCGGGTTTTCTTTCGAGCTAGCCTTCCTTGGACGTTAGCGCTTCGTTGGGCATCAAAATAGGCTGCATACTGCTATCGAAGCTACTTCGACCCAACAGCTCTTAGGCACATTTTCAGCTTTCGACCTACACCTTGTCATGTGTACTTTTTCTTTCTTTCATCCATGCCATTATGCCGAGGCATATAGGGTGTCATGGAAATTATTTGAAGCTTTGGAGCTCACACATCTTGGTGAAAAGTGAAATTAGTTGAAAGGCCATTGCTCAGGAGGAGAATTTATCTGATCAATTCTTGGTCAACCTTGAGCAATTGGGGACCTTAATGAGAATGCCTTGAATAAAATGGGAGGGGAAATTTTAGGGTGAAACAGCTGGTAGGTAGCCCTATCATTGGATGTTTAAGGGACAAGCGAGGGTCATCGTACAGTCACGAAGGTAACTCGTAAGATATTTTAGAAATTACTCTAAGGTACCAAGATCATTTACCGAGGCATCATCGAAGGGTCGTCGAGGGACTATGATATTTTAACCAAAGGGTCTTTTCTAAAACTTCTCACATTCAAGAGACGCGACTGTTTGTTTTCCGAAGGCAACAAGTAGAGGTACCTTAGAGGTGCGTGTGTGCGAAGTGTGTTGTGTTTCGGTTATTTATCTTGGATATTTAGGTTTTCTACCGTTTACTTTTAAATCTTGTCATGCTAACCTATTAGCATACATCTAACAGTTAAATATATACCGAAAAATAAAGATGCAAGAATTAAACTACGTTATTACATCGCATCGGGATGGGGGAGTACAAACCAAAAGGGGGGGAAATGTAAATGAACCCTAATTTTAAGTATTACAACTTATGGGTAATTACATAAATTATGAAAAATAATAATGCGAAAATGTAAATAACGCGCGGATAATGGAAAGGGGGGAATATCTAAAACCCTAAAAATTCTAAGTATAAAAAAATAGTTTTTAATATTAATTAGAAAAAAGACTTTGAACCTAATTCTAACCAATTTTAATTAACAAAATAATCTCAAAATGATTTTAATTAATTAATTTTTTATTGTAAAAAAAAGTTAATGAATTAAACCTTAAATCTAATTTTTATTTGATTTTATAATTTTTATTAAAAAATAAAAAATTAGTTATTAAAAGAAAAGAATAAAATAGAAAATGAAATAGTAAAAAATGCAAATGGGTTGTGCTGCCAAACAATTATGGGGGTGCAATCTAGAGTTCGCTAGTCCCAATTATAACTGAGCCCAAGAGATGCGTATGGTCCAGCATACATGAACCCATGCGTCCCATGGTACGCCTGCATATCCAAGGGCGTTGGATTTGATACCTTGAGATCTGATGGCCCAGATTTGAGTTGCATTATATGCACACTGGACTTGAATGCACCAGATCGGCCAGAATAACACAGAAAAAATAAAAATGCCTTGCTCCAGGCTCGAACCCAGGACAAGGAGCATGAAGGCCTTATGTGCGTGTGTGTTTCCAATGGGGTGGCATGATTCACCCGTTAGATAAATACGAATGATTAATTATAACATTAGACCAATTATTTCCCATTTCAAACATGCACGCGTAACTTCATTTGAATGGACCACTAACAAAGTCACACACAGGCCACCAAAGTCATCCCATCGGAGTCAACTTTCCGGTTGTCTTCTCCGGTAGGATTGAAACATATCCCTGTAAAACAACAACAATTAAGGATCCAAAACAACCCTAACCCCCTTAAAAATTCCCCTGAGTATGAATCAAGTCTTATTTTTAGCTAAAATGCCCCGAATTATACACTTTGACACAACATCTGATAGGGGATAAAAATGGCATCTAGCCATTCTGCGTGCATGGGAACGCATCAAGGGTCATAACCTACTTGTCAAGGATTCAAGAACATGTTAGTAGCATCAATGCATCATAAAACAATGTAAAATTAAAGATACAAGATTTAGAAAAATGGAGAATCGATGAGGTCATGATGCATGGTTTCAGGCTTGTAAGATCATCATGAATGGTATAGTACTACCTTTGGGTATTCCAGGAAGATAATGAGACTGGAGTTATAGACTGAAACGGCTTGTGGACAGAGTTTGGGACTTGAGGTATGTTGGGAGGATTTTTGAATAATTTTCTGGTTTCTTGTGCAATGTCAACCGTCCCTTTGATCTACTTTGGCTTGCCTTTATATAGAGAATGGAAAGTGCTAGTAAAGATGGAATGATATCAAGCCATGATGGCTATGATAAATCCAAAAATCATGATTTGAAAACTTGCCATATTTGATGCATTCTTGCCATTCTTGAGTTGGTATGAACATGGACGTGTTTTACAGTCTGTGACAAGATGCATTGGGCTTGCAAAGGGCTGAAATCAACATGCCCACAACCTCACACATTATTTTCATTTTTATTGGATTTTATTTACTTTTTTTAAATGAATAAAATTCAAATAAAAGCAATAAAAATCAACAAAATGTGTGAATACTCTTTATAGCTCCTCTATGGTGTTATGGTTATGTTTGAACATAAAAAACTAGGCTCATTAATTCAAAATTACAATTTTGCTCAATTTGCATTTCATGACTTTCTTCAAAATTTCCCAACTTGTGCAACTCATAAATTGCTCAATTTTCATCTTTTGAATATGATCTTAGACTTTTTGAAAAGCTCAAGATGTCTTCTACAATCTCTATGTTGATCATTTTTGTTTTTAAAGACTTTATCTTGATGTAAGTTGCCTTGACAAAAGTGTCTTTTGTTGAATTTTAAAATGACCTATAATGTTTTAGCACATATCTTTCAAATGAAGCATTTTTTGGACTTAAGAATAAAAAAAAGTCGTAGAGAATTGAATTTTCTTCAAAATGAGCTTTGGTTGGGGAAAAGTTGATGAAGCATGTGAAAGTTATGCCTGGTCAAAGTTTAGTTGACTTCTCCTAAGAAAACCCTAATTTGACAATTCTTGACTTTTGATAATTTGAGAGCTTTACTTGGGGAATCATGACCAACCCTTGATCAAATGATGAATATCACTTTAAAATGTTGATGTTTACTAAAAATCTTGAAGTTTGACTATATGTTTTGACCAATACAGTTGATTTTCTATCATCTAAGCCATTGACTGAGCAAAGTTGTGATGTAGGACTTGAAACTTGACATACACCTTGTTGGAGACTGTTGTACCCCAAAATTTTCTCTCTTATTTCTCAAGATATTTCCCACAATATCTTCAATAGCTCAAGCTTGCACAAGGATTGACTAGGTCAAGACATATCCTCAACAATGATGCCTCAAATTAGGGTTTGAGTTTTCACAAGGAAAATTGTACTTTTAATGCATCATATTACTTTCATGGATCATTATGGACTTTAAAGATTGCTCATGTCAGGTTTCAAGTCTCGCAGTTCAAGTTTGCTCAGTCAATTGGTCAGATGACATAAAATCAGTTGTATCGGGTAAAAAGTCAACTATGGTCAACCTACAGTGTAACTTCTAGATTTTGGACCAATATCAACATTTTTAAGTCATATGTATCAATTGATCAAGTTTGATTCACAATTCCCCATGAAAATTGTTCAAATCACCAAAAGGGCAAAATGGTCAAAGTTAGGGTTTTGACTGTATTTGACTGATCAAGGATTGTTTGACCTAATACATGATCTAATGGATTAAAGTAAAATCTCAAGGATTCAAATACAACATGTTGACCTAATTTTATGTCTCAAAACATTTCTCAAGATCATTGGATTGACAGATGAAATTTGGTCAACTGATGAAAAAGTCAACTGTATACTAAAAAGTCAAACTTGACTTTTTGATAAAATTTGAGTTTCAAAGATCACAATTCATCAATACATTCAAAAATATGAAACTCGATCATCAAGAAATCAAGAAATTCAAAAGTCAATGTGAAAAGTCAAACTTTTCAAGACTTCGAAATTTTTCTAAGTGTTTTTTATACATGATAGTTTCATTACTTCATGCCAATCTTTCACCAAGATGAAAAATGATTCAAAGGAAACTTTTAACATGAAAGTTGTAGATCTTGATGAATTCTACAACTTTGTATTATAAGGTTGATGTCCAAAAAACGCTTAGATTTGAAGATATAAGCCCATAAAGTCATGACATTTTCATCTAACACTTAGAGAAATTTTCAACAGATTTTGGTCAGGATTTTATCCCAACTTATTGCAATTTTTTCACATATTTCCAAGATGATTTTGTCAAAATGGCCAACATTAAAGTTGTATAGGATGTTTCAAGCTTTCCAAAACATCCAAGAGCATGAATTTATCATACTTGAGCTAGGAGATTCAAGGGCCTGAAGTTAGGCATCCATTCTTGAATTGCAAGTAATTTTTTTGAAGAACATATAACAAATTCCTTATGCCATGCTGCATAATCTTACTTTGCAGACCTTTTGACTTGAAAATATATCCATAATCAGATGTTTACACAATTGATTGAACCATTATACAAGTTATTCAAGTATTGTCGATTGCATCATTCCATTTATGGTACAAAGGCATCATTGCCATTCACATAAAGCATGCTTTACACAAAGTCAGCTCTCCTTGAGCCTCTCAACTATTTTTTTTGCACACGCAAATGTCAAAGCAAGAAGTAATATGCCTCAAAATTCCTAGCCACTTCAGATCCCTTTTGTACCATGCATTGGGACATCAAATTTCACATAACTTGATTGTTTCATCTCAACCAAACCAGAATTTTGACAGCTTGTAAAACAAACTCTCTCATCCTCTCAAACCTCCTCTATAAATAGAGAGGCCATTTGCAATCTAAAGGGCCATAAGTTCTTTTTTGTAGAAAATTATCAAAATCCCTTCACTCACAAAAAACCATAATTATTCACAAAAAACCATAATTATTCACAAAAAACCTCCATTTTGAACTTTGAAGTCCAAATCTTTGAACCTCTCACACCTTGCAAGTTTTGCCCAAACAAACCATCTAAATACTTCACATACATCATATAGAAGTTGTTCAAACACAAGAGCAACTTTTGTAAAATCATTATCACCACCTTCCAAACTCAAAAACATTGTCTTGCAAGTTGACTTGGTTGGACAGACCCAAACACTTTCAGCATAAAGTAAGGATTAAAACAACTTCAGGGAGGTCTAAGGAAGCTCAATCAATCATCAAATTTCACCTGGAAACATCCATACACATTTTGGGTTTTCACTTCAAGAGGTAATTTTTCTCAAACTGTGATATCCTTGTTCGTACATCATTTTACTTTCGTTTTCAAAAGAATAAAATAGGACAAATCAGAGTATAAGAGTGGAAAACATTCAAAACTACAGAAAAAGCTTTTGGAAGTCTGACACGACCGATCTAGTCACCTGACACGGGCTGTGTCAGGAAGAAAACAAGACAAAATAGCAAGGTGGGGTTCTGACACGGGTGCACGTGTCATAGGATACGGCCCGGTGTCCATCTTACTGGGAGAAAACTTGACAAAATGATAGGACAGGGTCTTGACACGGGTGCCCGTGTCACAAGACACGGCCCGTGTCCCTCTTACTGGGATTAAAAACTTGGCAAAGTGACAGGACAGGGTTCTGACACGGGTGCACATGGCCCATGTCAGCTCAGCTGGGACAAAAAAAGACATGCATGGATCTTTACAGGGGTTCTGACATGGGTGGCTGTGTCACAGGACACGGCCCGTGTCAGTCAAAACACCAAAAATATTAATTTTTAAGACTTTTTGCTATTATTTTTATTCAATTTGGTTGCAATAGTAATTAATCTTTAATTGCTCGTATCCCCATTAATCATTTGTATCCCCATCCCCTAAATGATGTAATAGCGTAGGACTTTAATTTCCGCAATTTATCTCTTTTAATATAATTGTTAGTAAGTAGGGTGTGTATGGCAAGATAAAATCAATCTTAGAGAAACCTAATCTCAAGACAAAAATGCATGCAAACAAAACACAATTCATACACGCACCTCTAGGGTAACCCACACTTGTTGCTTATGAATAAATAGTCATGTCCCTCGAACATGGGATACTTTAGAAAAGATCCTCAAATACAAGATCGTAGTCCCTCGATGACCCTTTGAAGTTGCCTTCGGTAAACAATCTGAGACCCTTACGACAAATTGCTAAAGCATCCTACAATGTTTCCTTCTATGATTGTACGACGACCCACGTCGTCCCCTTACATCCAATGATAGGGCTTCTCACCAATCAATGGTAAGATAGAAATATCTAAAGGAGGAGGAAAATAAATAAGACTTTTTGAGTAGGTAGAACGTTCATATTTGCTTACTCACAACCATTTTTCAAACATCTTTCAAACACACCAACAACTTTCCATGAAATATTTTCAAAAGTCAACACTTTGTATGCATTATTATAGAAACGAGAATCATTACAAAGTTCGCCTAAACGAAGGAAATTTTCAAAAATAGTTTCAAAAACAATCACAAAACACATTTCAAACAAAGAATTTCAAAATGGTCTAGCAACTAAGAGCCCGTAGATAACTACGGATGAAAAGGGTCCTAACACCGTCCCTTTTCATAACCTACCCCCCGAACTCAAGAAAATTCTCAAAAGGCCTTTCCTGTTATTTTCACCTTTTCCTCTTTTGGATAAAAGAAAAGTCGGTGGTGACTCTTGCTATTCGCAAAAATTGCGATAAAATACAAAACACCCAAGTCAGTTATCTCACCGTATTACAGAACTGGTGACTCTGCTGGGGAGAGTTAAAAGTGGGGTTACCTTAGAGACTAGGTCACCTTTAAATGCTTTCATTTTTTGACTGGTTTGCTTTACATTTTTTGGTCCTTGTTTGGGTTTTGTTTTGATCCTTTACCCGGATCTGGGAACATTACTAGGTAAGTAGCAAAGATTGTGGAAATTGTACGGTGTAGACTGATATGGTTCAAGAAATAGCTACGTTAGTGTGACACATTTATGGATACCAGTATCCTTTGTGTTGAATCAAGGAGAATGTGGGGCCGTTGTGTGGTGTCATGAAGCACTAATTGACCTTATAACCTTTAATTGAACAACTTGGCCATTAGGAAGTAGTGAGATAGCAGGTTTCAGTGGAAAGCTGAAAATTGGTTGATACTCGATACTACACTTATTGAGATCGGACTTTTGGGATATTTCGGCCATAAGAAAAGATTGATTGTGTTGAGACAATGCCTAATGAAGAAAGATAAATGATTTTGAGACTCCCTAGAACCCGATCACTTTGTAGGACAGGTTGAACCAACTAAACTTCAAGAGGGTACTTACCTATAAACTCCATGCAAGCCTAAACCTAAGGATTTGTTTGCTTTGCTTGTATATGTTTACTTGTACATAACATCATGACATTATGCCATAGCATTTTCAATAACCATTTCAACGGTCTCAAGGCCCTGTGATGCAGGGTTATGCCGAACCAGACGTCTATCAAGGGGCAAGAGGATTTATTTTCCTCTAACCAAATGTTGTCAAAGACCAAAGCACGTTGTCTTGAGTCGAGGGCTATGAACCACTTGACATGGTGAGCTTGATTCTCGTAGAAGGGCATTCAACGATACGAAGTTCTTCAAAGTTGTAATCAAAGTTCAAATTCTGACATTTTCTTGTGTTTATCCTGCGAGATCCTTGAAAACATCGCATCCGCACACCATGCATCATATCATGACAGGTTTTTCCCATACAGGTTTTCCCATTCGTTTACTATTTATTTCAAGTAAAGATGGATCTCGAGCATACTTTCCAAGATCTTCAGACCCAAAATGATCAGCTTCAAGATTTGTTCCTAAACATGTCCAAGGGGCAAGAAGAAGTGAAAGCACTTCTCATTGAGAGCATGACCAATAACAATCCTGAAGATGACAAGGAGGGCCAGATGAGACAATTACAAGTGGAGATAGCAACGATGAGAATTCAAATGTTGGGAAAAATGGCTCTAATCCAAAACTTAGCTCGGGGACAAGAAGAGTTGAGAATTCTCGTCAACAAGCTTCATCAAGACAGATACAACCGTATGAAACAAACAGTTAAGATTGGGGATCAAGTCATTAATCAGCCCCCGATGAGATAAGAAGTTGGATTGGTTGAGAGAAGACCTTTGAAAATTGATGATACATCACGAGCCCAACAACCTACTCAACAACAACGGGGAAATCAGTGAAAGCAAGACGAGCCCAAAAGACAATTTACCGAGATTAACATGTCCTTGGCTCAAGCATTGCATCATACGTTGGAGGCCAAGATGGTTACATTGAAGGAGCCTACTCAAAAACCTAATACCGATGCTCCCCGTTACAAACATGAAGAAAGGTGTGCATACCACTCCAACAGTTGTGGACATGACACTAACCATTGTTGGGTATTGAAAAACAAGGTTTAAGACCTGATCGGCGAAGAAGTATTGGAATTCACACAAGATGGCCAAATTGAGTTTTTCTGTCACCCCTCAAAGGCACACCATCTGAAGCGACAAGTTTAAGCGGAGAAATTTTTGTTCATTCGAATTTTTCGTTGTAGTTTCTTTGTTTGCTTAAACATTTATCTTTATGTCAGACTTTGGTTGTTCTCACTAATGCATTGCATATGTTTGTCTTGAGTTAATCCATTTGTTTTCACTATATTGAAATTATGCTTTTACCTCTTTTTGTATGATATTCAACTCTCAACTACAAGCCGTAAGTCTTTAGAGGGAGGATGACAATAATAATACCATAATCTCATACAATATGCTCTTGGACAGACCTTGCTGATGATGTAAAGGCGTTGTTTCAAATCCTAAACAGTGGAGTTATAAGAAAGATAATCCCTAGTTAACCCATGTGAGTCAAAGAAGTAGGAGTTTTCTTTTCGCACAAATTGAAACCTTTAATCATAACTTGGGGCAGGGTAGTTTCTCAGCTAATTCAAATGCGTGTTCATTCACAAGCTTTCACTTCGTACACAATGAATGACATAAAAAAACATCCTTCTTAATCAAAAGACGGTGATGGTTCCCTGTAAAACAGGTAGTCGTTATCTCTCAAAAGAAAAGCCCACTGAATTAAAACCTACGAAGGAGACTAAAAAAAACGGGGGCATCCCGCTGACTGTAGTCTCAAAATAAAAAAAAATCAGGCAAAAAAAATTAGGGACAATAAAAGAGGTTGTTACAAATCCTCAAAAAACAAAAAAAAAGTGTTGTAAAAATGACCGCCTTCTCAAATGAACTTCCAGTATCCGAACCATCACCAAAATATCATTCCAGATTCTATTGGGAGATAAATGCACAATTAGCTAAGTATAGGGTTGAAGAACATCATGAAGAACGGGTGGGTACAAATAAAATTTGAGCCTTATCCTTTGTTTATTAAACCATGAACCATGCTGTTGTACCCCAAAATTTGCCCTCCCATATTCTTCAAGAATTGCAAAGAGCATGCTTCAAGATTCCCCAAGGGTTGCACAGTTCAAGGGCCTCCTAACAGTCAAAAACTAGGGTTTTGGTTCTGACAAAGAAAATGAAGCTTCCAAGGGTCCAATCAAGTCCCACATGCCTATAAACATGGTCAAACATCCTCATACCAAGTTTCAAGACTTACAGCACAAAATTGCACAATCAAAAACCCTAATTGCACTACAGTCAATTGTAGGGGCAAAATGGTCATTTGACAGTCAAAAGTTCAAATTTTTGGTCAACATCTCATTTTGAGGCCACAAACATCATTTTATCAATTCTTGATCATGATTTTCAAGGCATGGCTCAAAAAGTCTCAAGATGCAAAAGTTTCCATATTTGGACAGTTGAAAAAGTCAACTGTAACTTGACCAAGGCATAACTTCCACATGGTTTATCAGAAAAATTCCATCCAAAGCTCATTTTTAAGAGAAAGACATTTCCTACAACTCCTCTTCATACTTCAAGACCAAGAAATGCACTCAGAAAAAGTTATCAATTTCAACATTATAGGTCATTTTCAAAAGTCAACAAAAAGGGACTTTAAGTCAAAGGCCATAACTTGAGATTGGTAAATCAAAATGACATGGGACCAAAGAAATTGGTTAGAGGACTTCAAGACCTTTCCAAAATGTCCAAAAACATGATCCAAGCTTAAAAATTGAGCAAGATATGCCTTGTGGAAGTTGGGAAATTTTTGGGTATTTTGAAAAGTCAACTTTGCTTCAAATGCCTTAAAATTGCTAATGGGCCACATTTTCTTCCAAGATTCATCATCCAAAGCATGTGCACGACCATTTGGCCCAAAGGTAATTTATTCATCATTTTTATTTATTTATTTGAATTTTAAATTGCTATTAATTCATTTAATAAAATAAAATATGTGAAAAATACCAAAGCAAGCTTTTCAAATCTTTTTATGCATGAAATACCTTCAAGATTTCGTGCATTATCTGATATGGAAAGAATCAAGGTGATTTGGACATGATTGGTATCAAATATGCATGGAAAAGATTGAAAAAATTATGCATGAAAATCAAATATTCATTCCATCAATGCAAGGATTTTTTGGATCAAAAACTCAACCCTAATCCATCCTCATATAAGTGTGATCAAAACCTAATGCCAAGGGAGCTCCAAGCTGCGCCAGAATTCAAGAACAACTTTTGCAATTTTTGGTGGAAAAGTGAAAACTGAAAACTGTATTCTAGCACGATTCAAAGCAAAATACCAATTGCAAAAGCTTCCTAGGACATTGCTGAACCTAACTGGATACTTTTTCAATCCTCACACGCCCAGAATTGGTATATAGCAGTCCGATTGTGTCATCTTTTTTGCATAATCGTATTTCATCATTCATGCCATGATTTTGAGTTCTAATGCTTGTTTTGTGTTAATCTTATCATTCTGAAGCTAACCATAGTGTTTAATTGAGTTTTGCTTGCCTATACGCGAAACCACCATGGAAGATTGCTAGGGTTACAAAACTGTAAAATTGGGGGTTTACTGTTATGGAAAAATTGAGACCTGAGACCCACGCCATTAGAACCAGAAGATCATGACCAATGGATTCTATACCTCGCGCCTAATTTATGAGCCACCATATTCTATTCGCTATTTTCGTATGTACTATTTAGTGGGGGTTTAAAACCCCCGCTATCTAACTGTTTTTTTTCAGGCCAAAAGCGAACGGATGGGGAAGACGATGACTTGTCTCCAAGTGATAGGGTAGTTTAAAATTTAGCGCGTTTTCTTTGATCCATAGCATTAGTGCTTTGTATTTTTATATATTAATTGTTATCTATTATCATTACAAAGTTACAATGCAGCATAGATGGTGGAGAGCAACGCTGGCAAACCTTGGGACCTGGGTTCGATTCCCAGGTCCCCCCATATTCTTGATATGTTTTGTTTTAATATCATCCTATGCAGTTTCTCTCCAAGCGTCCACCATACGCTCACAATCCAGGCACGCCACATGGCCACTGAGGGCAATCCAAAGGCCAATGTTTGAAGAGCACCATGGGCGTTGGTCAACGAGTCCACACACGATCACCTGAAGTCCACAAGGCCTTGAGACAAATGGGCCTGATTGCTAGCCAAAAAACCTCCAGTTTGGGGACAGAACCCCCCATTGGTTTGCTCTTTCATCTTTTTTTGTATTTTTTTCTACTTTTATTTGTTTTAATTAATTTTAATTTAATTCTTTAAATCAATATTTTCATAACATAAAAAAAAAAAAAAAAATCAGAAAGTCATAAAAATTAAAATATATTTCATTTAATGTTATTTTTTTTGTAAAAAAGGTCTTATTAATTAATTAGTTTTTTTTTTATTCTAGGATTAACTTTAACATTTTCTTAATAAATTTAAAATTTGTAGAATTAGGTTTTAATTACTTTTATCTTTTTCTTTTCTTTTATCATTATTAATTATTAATTATTTTCTTGTAAATAAAATTGCATTAATTAATTAGGTTTAATTTTAGGTTCAATTTTAATATTTTTTCTTAATAAATAAAAATAGTTAGAATTAGGGTTAATTAATTTCTTAGTTTCATTTAATTCTCTTATTAAAAATCCATAAATACAAAAACTCAAAAATCTTTTCTTTTTACTTTAATTTAATTAATTTGTTAATCATAATTTAATTTCATTAAAAAGGGTCCAACGCCCTCGCATTCAATCGTAATTCCAATTCGCGCGTTTATTTTATTTCCTCCTTTTATGTAATTCTCCCAAAGCCATGTAAATTCGATATTTATATTTCTCGCGCTTTACTTTATTTTATGTCAAATCGGGTCCTGGATTTAATTTGGCGATGTGGACCCGCGCCTTTGTAATAGTTTAGGAACTTTATATTTCTCGCAACTTTTTAACTGCTAATAAATTGCATGCAAGAATGAATGTTAAAATAAAAACCAAAGCGTAGATCACCCATGACATGAACAAGACAAAATATCTGAAAACGACACACAAATCACACACCACCCCTAGGGTACGTCTCACTGTTGCCTTGCCCCTCGAAAGGTGATCGTCGAGTAGAGGATGTTTTAGTAAGTCCTCATGTCCATGAACATGGCATGAGGGTAGCTTCTAAGGTGTCTTCCTATTGCTCTGGTGATCACCATGTCCCGAATCCTCGAATTGACCCGAACACCTCCAATGGTGGTGCTACCTATCTCTCAATGGTGGGATGGCACTACCTTAAAGGACATTTACACAGACGAATTCCTTAGGGTAGGTAGACGACTCTAGATACTTGCTCTAATTTCAAAAACAAATCAAAAATACTTTTCACACCGACACCTTTTCAAAAAGCTTTCGAAAGCAACTTTTCAAACACTCTTGAGGACCGATACAAGAGTCGAACTGAAATTTTCAAAGAAACTTTTTAAAACCCACAATTGAAAAGCAAACAAACCATTTTTGAAAACACAATGAGCAAGTATCTAAGAGCCCATGGATAACCATGGATAGAAAGGGTGCTAACACCTTCCCTTTCTATAACCTACCTCCCGAACCGAGAGCAATCTCTTTAAGGAATTTTTCTGTGCTTTTGTCCTTTCCATTTGGAGAACATAAAAGACGGTGGCGACTCTTGCTTCCGCGACATTTCGCGAACCAGCGTTAAACAGTCAGTTCCAGATCCACCGATCACACATGCCATATTACAACCCTTTAAAAGTCCTAATTGAAGCATAGGTTAGTCCAAAAGCATGTTGTTGCAAAAGGTATCCTGACTCCTGTAAGGTTTATTGTAGATCCTAAGTTGAATTCATATTCTTACAAATTTTTGTTGCTCTTTAAAAGTGAATTTTTCAAAAAAATAATTCTCAAGACATACATGAACTTTGTGTTGTTCGAATACCACTATTTGCATATGACTAATTGTTTGACAATGGAGAAATTTGCACGACATATATCCAATGAACGAAAACTCTCTCAATAAATAGAATAACTTCGAAGGGAAAGACGCCTTCAATGACAAATATCTTATAATCAATGGGGGCATGACATGACCATCTAGGGCAGTTAAGTCGAGATTTAAAGAATCTCTCAAGAAGTGCTGAATAGCCAGGGGCAGATCTTCATCTGAATCACTTGGGGGGAATGTTACATTGATCATGGGCTTGAACAAAATCCACTATGAAGACCTCCGATACCACCAAATTGCTTTTTTGTTCTAGTAGTATCAGATGGTGTCATTATCATGTCTTTAGATTTTTCCATGACAGATTTTAGAAAAAGACATCTAGGAAGTTCAAGACTACAATAAATATGATCAAAACTTCAGACATCAAAGAGCACCAGACTAACCATATGGGCAAACATGCTCCCACATATGAAAAGTCATGCGCGATCGAGCAAATAACTTCTGGAATTTCTACAACACTTACAACCATAGACAATAACAATTCTCCACACCCTGTGAACACGGACATAGTCGAAAAATACTATGCATGAAAAGAGACCCGCTAGGTTGACATACCTAGGCAAAAGTAAGGGCATCTCGATGAACAAAAAGGTTCGGGTAAAAATTAGGGATATATGCAAAAGATTATACATCCGGCAAGTCGAAAGCCTGAGAAGGCGACTTAGGCAAAAAAGGGTATCACGTTGGACTAAAAATCTGAAAAGACGGTCCAGGAAAAAGTTAGGGATTAAAGCGTACGACTATGTCCCGTTATCTTATCATTTTGTCTATCAGTAAAAGATTTGTCACTCTGATCAACGTTTACTAAGGACTCTAGGAGAAAACAAAGTTCAAGCTGTCCATAAATCCCTTCAAGGCCAAATTCATGGATATTCCCACAAAATCACTTCAAAAAGATTATCCCCACAAGAGTTGGATTCATACAGTCTCCATCCAAAGTTCCAATTTTCTGAAAATCCTCTCCCTAGTTGAGTGTGGTGTTAACTGAAAAAAATGAACCTTGCATGAAAGAATTCATGTACCGAGTAAGGTCTCAAAAATATTTTTCTCAACAGGGTTTATTTCCCCCAACAAACTCTAGATTCCCCACCAAGATTCTTTTCTTAGACTATTACAAATCAACGAACAAAACCCCTTGTCACCAACGGAGTCGATACTATCCCCAGTAAGTTGTTGTGAAGCCTAGAAATCGACCAGATAACAGTTAACTTCAGGAATTTACTGCGAAGCTTGGAATCTAACCAGATAATAGTTAAATTTAGTAAGTTGTTGCAAAGCCTAGAATTCGACCAAATAACAATTAACTTCATCCATCTTATAAATTTGTTGCGAAGCCTAGAATCCGACCAAATAACAGTTAAATTCAATAAGTTGTTGCGAAGCCTGGAATCCGATCAGATAACAGTTAACTTCAATAAGTTGTTGCAAAGCCTGGAATCCGAGCAGATAACAATTAACTTCATCCATCTCATAAATTTTCTGCGAAGCCTGGAATCCGACCAGATAAAAGTTAATTTCATCTAAGTTGTTGTGAAGCCTGGAATTTGACCAGATAACAGTTAACTTCAATTTTTTGCGAAGCCTGGAATCTGACCAGATAACAATTAATTTCATCTAAGTTGTTACGAAGCCTGGAATCGGACCAGATAATAGTTTAACTTCAATTTTCTGGGAAGCCTGGAATCCGACCAGATAACATTTAAATTCAATTTTTGCCCTCTCATTTCTCAAGACATTTCCCACAAGATCTTCAATAGCTCAAGCTTGCACAAGGATTGACTAGGTCAAGACATCTCCTCAACACTGATGCCTCAAATTAGGGTTTGAGTTTTCACGAGGACAATTGGACTTTTAATGCATAATAATACTTTCATGGGTCATTATGGACTTTCAAGTCTTGCAATTCAAGTTTGCTCAGTCAATTGATCAGTTGACATAAAATCAACTATATCGGGTAAAAAGTCAATTATGGTCAACCTATAGTCAAACTTCAAGATTTTGGACCAATATCAACATTTTTAAGTCATATGTATCAATTGATCAAGTTTGGATCACAATTCCCCAGAAAAATGGTTCAAATCATCAAAAGGGAAAAATGGTCAAAATTAGGGTTTTGATTGTATTTGACTGATCAAGGATTGTTTGACCTAATACATGATCTAATGGCTTAAAGTAAAATCTCAAGGATTCAAATACAACATGTTGACATAATTTCATGGCTCAAAACATTTCTTAAGATCATTGGATTGACAGATGAAATTTGGTCAACTGATGAAAAAGTCAACTATATACTAAAAAGTCAAACTTTAACTTTTTGATTAAATTTGAGTTTCAAAGATCACAATTCATCAGGACATTCAAAAATATGAAGCTTGATCATCAAGAAATCAATAAATTCAAAAGTCAATGTAAAAAGTCAAACTTTTCAAGACTTAGAAATTTTTCTAATTTATACATGATAATTTCATTACTTCATGTCAATCTTTCACCAAGATGCAAAATGATTCAAAGGAAACTTTCAACATCAAAGTTGTAGATATTTATGAATTATACAACTTTTTATTAGAGGGTTTATATCCAAAAAAATGCTTAGATTTGAAGATATAAGCCCGTGAAGTCATGACATTTTCATCTAACACTTAGAGAAATTTTCAACAGATTTTGATTAGGATTTTATCCCAACTTCTTGGCGTTTTTTCACATAGTTCCAAGATGATTTTTTTAAAATGGCCAACATTAAATTTGTATAGGATGTTTCAAGCTTTCGAAAACACCCAAGAGCATGAATTAATCATACTAGAGCTAGGAGATTCTAGGGCCTGAAGTTGGGCATTCATTCTTAAATTGCAAGTCATTTTGTTGAAGAACATATAACAAAATGCTTATGCCATGCTGCATAATATTACTTTGCAGGCCTTTTGACTTGCAAATCTATCCATAATCATATGTTTACACAATTGATTTAATCATTATCCAAGTGATTCAAGTATTGTACATTGCATCATTCCATTTATGGCACAAAGGCACTATTGCGATTCACATAAAGCATGCTTTATACAAAGTCATCTCACCTTGAGCCTCTAAACTGTTTTTTCTTCACACACAATATCAAAGCAAGAAGCAACGTGCCTAAAAACTCCTAGCCACTTAATATCCCTTTTGTATCATGCATTAGGACATCAAATTTCACATAACTTGGTTGTTTCATTTCAACCAAACCAGAATTTTGACATCTTGTAAACCAAACTCTCTCATCCTCTCAAACCTCCTTTATAAATAGAGAGGCCATTTGCAAGCTAAAGGTCCATAAGTTCTTTTGTGTAGACAAAATTCTCAAAATCCCTTCACTCACAAAAAACCAGAATTGTTCACAAAAAACCTCCATGTTGAGCTTTGAAGTCCAAATCTTTGAACCTCTCTCACCTTGCAAGTTTTTCCCAAACAAACCATCCAAATACTTCACATACATCATATAGAAGTTTTTCAAATATAAGAACAACTTCTGTAACATCATTATCATCACCTTCCAAACTCAAAAACATTGTCTTACAAGTTGACTTGGTTGGAGACACCCAAACACTTTCAGCATAAAGTAAGGATTGAAAAAACTTCAGGGAGGTCTAAGGAAGCTCAATCAATCATCACATTGCACCTGAAAACATCCATACACATTTTGGGTTTTCACTTCAAGAGGTAAGTTTTCTCAAACTGTGATATCCTTGTTCATACATCATTTTAATTTCAATTTCAAAAGAAGAAAACGAGACAAATCAGAGTAGAAGAGTTGCAAACACTCAAAACTACAGAAAAAAGCCTCTAGAAGTCTGACACGGCCGACCGTGTCACCTGACAAGGGCCGTTTTAGGAAGAAAATAGGACAAAATAGCAAGGCACGGTTCTGACACGGGTGCCCGTGTCACAGGACACGGCCTGTGTCCATCTTATTGGGAGAAAACTTGACAAAGTGATAGGACATAGTCTTGACACGGATGCTCGCGTCACAAGACACAACTCGTGTCCCTCTTACTGGGATTAAAAACTTGGCAAAGTGGCAGGACAGGATTCTAACACGGGTGTCCGTGTCACAGGACACGGCCCGTGTCATCTCAGCTGGGACAAAAAAAGACATGTATGGATTTTTACAGGGGTTCTGACACGGGTGCCCGTGTCACAAGACACGGCCCGTGTCAGCCTAAACACTAAAAATCTTGATTTTTGAGACTTTTTGCTATTATTTTTATCCAATTTGGTTATCATGGTAATTAGGCTTTAATTGCTCTCATCCCCATTTATAATTTGTATCCTCATCCCCTAAATGATGTAATAGCGTAGGACTTTAATTTATGCAATTTATCGCTTTTAATATAATTGTTAGTAATTAGGGTGTGTATGGCAAGATAAAATCAATCTTAGAGAACCTTAATCTCAAGACAAAAATGCACGCAATCAAAACACAATTCACACACGCACCTCTAAGGTAACCCACACTTGTTACCTACGAATAAACAGACATGTACCTCGAACGTGGGATACTTTAGCAAAGACCCTCAAATACAAGATTGTAGTCCCTTGATGACCCTTCAACATTGCCTTTGGTAAACAATCTGGGAGCCTTACGACAAGTTGCTAAAGCATCCTGCAATGTTTCCTTCTATGACTGTACGACGACCCACACCGTCCCCTTACATCCAATGGTAGGTGTTGTACCCCAAAATTTTCCCTCCCATTTTTCATAGAAAGCACAACCCTAGGGTTTCTCAGATATTCAAGATGGACTCAGGAATCGATCGGACAGATTTCCTCCTATGGCAGTAAATCAGGAATTAGGGTTTTTCTCGCATTTCTCAGAAGAAAATGAGTTCTCAGAAATTCAATTGATTTTCACATGTTTTCATGCTCTCTCAAATTTACTGAAAAAAAGGCAGTGTTTATTTGATCCAGGTTAACCAGATAATTTGCATCTTTCAAAACATTTGCTCGTTTAGAGAATAAACATTTGCTTGTTTATTGGAATACACAGTGCGTGTTTTGATTGGAGTACAATTGCAAGGTTACAAGATTACAGATTTATTGGATTACTTGGAGTTTAAGTTATCTGGATTGGAATTATTGGAATGCAGTTTCAGTTATTTTAATCAGGAATCTTAAAGAATCAGTGAAGACACAAAGAGAGAATTACAAATTACTAATAGTAATGGATTTTAGGAAACATCAGATTATCTCATAAAGGCTTTTTCATTTATTTCAAAAATTATTACAATACAATTTATTATTTAAATGCTTTAAGTTTTACAACTTATTGTATTTGAAAAAATGAATTAGTACAATTGTTTGAGTATTTCTCTCTAAGTTACAAAGAATAGTCTAAGCCTAAGGATGACTAAGCTTCTATTGCTTCCATGCTTGCCACAAAGTCTCCTGCTCCCTCTGCTTTGTCACCATCCAGTTTGCGCTCACATGAAAAAAAACAAAAGACAGAAAATTAATTAGCACAGTTAATTGGATATGGTCAAGAATTTTCAAAAAAAAAAAGAAAATGTGTTCATCATTAAAGTTTTCCAGTTGGAATCAGAGGGCTATTTTCAATTCATCACGTTTTTATTTTTCTCTTTGCAAATCACAAGATTACTCTTCTTGGTTCACAAAAATAAAAATAAAAATGCAAGCTGACCAAATAAAAAAGAATGCAAATCAAATGGTCCAAATGCAACACATATTCCAAACTGCAGCATGTTGTTCAAACAATCAACAAGGCAGACTAAACAAAGCCAAACTAAATTAGACAAAGTACAAGGCAGTAACTAGACAGCAGCATAGCAGTACAGACTGCAACAAAATGCAAGTAGTAAATGGCAAGTAACTAGACAATAGCATAACAGGCAAAGAAGAAAGCAATATGGTAAACCAAACAACAAGCAAAGGGCTTGTTGTAATAGCTTTTCATCATTTTCCAAGAAATTTGGGCAAACTTTTCAGAAAAAGGTGAAAAAGCATTTTTCTTTTATCATTGAGAGAGGAGAGAGAGGAGAGATATCACCTAAATTGTTGGAAAGGTACATATTGGCCATCCTGCCCACAGGCTGTCAAAGAGAAAAGCAGATATAACAGAGAAAATGCTCAAGCAAAAGAGGGAGAGAACATTTGATAAACATTTAGAAACTCCAACAACAGGAGTCATCATCCCAACTGTAAAAAACAGTTGTCAAACCAAAACAACCAAGGCCTGCAAACTGTCTACAAAAACATTTTGTCAAACCAATTTCTCAAAACCTGAAAAACCCAGTTCAAGCAACCAAACCTGCCTAAAACTCTCCAAACCTGCATAATACCCCAAAACTAACAAAACCAACAGCAATAATAACAAAACCTGCATAACTCAGTTCAAGAACACAACAAAACTTGCAACTCATTCCAAAAACCCAAAAACCTGCAGAACCATTCTCAAACGGGGCCAAACCAAGTTTCCACTGTCACAAATCATTTTCAATATAACCAAAACTGAAACCATTTCAACAAAACCTGTAACCCAGTCCTAAACATACAATTCCAAATCACAAAACACTTCAAACCCAGTTCAAACCAAACTGTTAACAAAAATCATCATTTTCAACAAAAACCATCTTCAATACAAAGCCACAAAATATCAAAGCTTTCACAAACTGATAAAACCTATTAGAACATTCAAACTCAAAACAGTTCAAACAACAATTTCCAAAGTCCCAACATTCCAACAAAATCAAACCCTCAATTGTAAAACATCCCAACATTCCATCAATATCATCAATAGCAACCATATCAAATCAGAAATTGTAAAACCACATCCAACAGTTCATAACCCAAAAGTTTCAAACACAACATCAACAACCAATATCCATCAAAATTACAAGAAAAAATCAAGACTCAGAAGCATCATCATCATCAACCATTATCCAACAAAGTCAGAAGCATCATCATCATCATCATTTAGTCAAAGTTCAAGGGAAAGAAAATATTACCAGAAGCACGTGTTCTTCACATCATCATTTCTCCCCCCCCCCCCTCGTGTCCAGCTACCAAGGTGCATCCTCATCCCAATCTCAATATCCATTTCGCAAAAGTCCCAAAGGTATGTTTTCTTTTCAAACCATTTTCTGCATCTCAAAACATTGCACAATTGATTCAACAGTAAAACATGAACAAATTATACAAAAAAAGAATAACGAAACTGTAACAAGCAGAACCATACCTTTTCACAGAAAAAACTTTGAGAATCGTTTGAAGGGTTGAGAATGGGAGACGCACCGGCAACGGAAACGGGGAAGGGAAGATCAGAGAGAACCCTTCGAGCATGAATTTGACTTTAGATTTTCATAGAAAACGCGAATTGTGGTGAGATGAGGAGAGATTAGTTTGTTTCGGCCATAAGCTTAAGAGGTTGTGAGTAACAGAGTGAGAAAGATGAACAAGAGAGGGACGAAGGGCGCCGCTGTGAGTGCAAAGGAACAACAAACCCTAATTTTTCCGTTTCACCCTAATCAAAATTAAGCAAGCTTAAGATGTATTGGGCCGTTCCTGTTCTCAATTCTTCTCAAGCCCACGTAATTGCTAACACGCCCCCCCCCCCCCCCCCCCCCCCACATTCTGGCATTGTTTATTTTTATTTGTTTCAGCATTAACATATAACGCCTTTCAATCCCAATCCCATTTTCACTTGTTTTGCTTCAATTTAATTTGATTTAATTTATTTCTTTGTGTTAATAATGATTTTTAAAACTTCATTTTGTAAAATAAATTTGATTTTTTTTAATTAGTTTTCTTTTATCATTTTTCTTTTTATTAATTTTCTTACAATTAATAAAAACACTAAAAAAATGTTTAATTTAATTTAGTTTCTTTCTTTAAAGATAGCTCGTAATTAATAAAAATACATAAAAGAATAATAATAATAAAAAATTTTAATCTTTTTTAGAATAGATTTTTATTTATCTCTTTTCAAGTAAATACATACATTTCATACTTTGTTGATTTTATTTCATAAATTGTCATAACTTTGTATTAAATCGCACAACAATTTGATTTGGTTGTAATATTTGTATATTGCTATTTTTATTTGATTCATCCCCATTTGTAACAATTGTACCCCCATTCCCGGATACTTTTGTAATAGCTTAGAATTTTAATTCCCGCGATTTATTGCTTTCTATATATTGTGTAGTAATTAGGCGTGAATGGCAAGATTCAAAAATCAATCGCTAGATGACCTAATCCAAGAATAAATAACTTGAAATCAACACACTTCTCACACGCGCACCTCTAGGGTAACCTCGCTTGATGCCTCGGAAATACAATCATGCCCCTCGAATATGAGACACTCTAGCAAATGACCCTTCAATAAACAAAGATCGTAGTCCCTCGATGACCCTCGATGTTGCCTTCGGTAGAACGATCTCGTCCCTTACAAAATTGCTAGAGCGTCTCACAAGTTGCTTTCAATGATTGTATAATTGACCCACGCCTGTCCCGTTTAACATCCAAACACAAGGTTGTTTACCAAATACAATGGTAAAACAACAACGTCAAAGGGTTAAAAATGTGTAAGAAGGATCTTTGAGTAGGGTAGACAACTCCTAGTTACTTGATCAAACTTGCAAACATCCTTGCTAATTTCAAAAACACTCAACACATTTCAAAACAATTTCCCAAAACAAACTTTCAAACATTGAAACATTTTTCAAAAGAAAAACACCTTTGTAAAACATTCTAACAAGAATTGTTACAAAGGTTGCCTAGACAAGGCCTCTTTTCAAAATATTTTCAAAACCATACACAAAGCACCATTTCAAACAATTGAAAAGCAAAAACAATTGATCTAAAACAAGTAACTAAGAGCCCATGGAAAACCATGGATGAAAAGGGTGTTAGCACCCTCCCTTTTCATAATATACCCCCCGAACCCAAGAAAACATCTCAAAGGTCTTTCCTGTGCTTTTTGACCTTTCCTTTGGATAAAATAAAAAGTCGGTGGCGACTCTTGCTAAACCGCACAAGTGCAAACGAAACACAAAACCTCAAGTCAGTTCTCCCACCGTATCATAGAACTGGCGACTCTACTGGGGACTTGTTTATAAAAGTGGGGTTACCTTAGGGTTTTAGATCACCTTTACATGCTTATCTTGTTTGATTTGTATGCTTTACTTTTTTGGTTCCTTGTTTGGGTTTGTTTTAAATCCTACACCCGAATTTGGGGGCACCTTTTAGGTAAGTAGCAATAAACTGTGAGGGAACTGTGCGGGGTATACTGACATGGTTGAAGCAGTAGCTACGTTGATGTGGCACTTTGGTTGGTACCGGTAACCCTTGAGTTGAATCAAGGAGAGTACGGGGCCGCCACATGGTGTCGTGAAGCATCAACTGACTTTAGAACCTTACTTGACCAACTTGGCCATTAGGACGTAGTGAGATGACCGGTTTCGGTGTAGAGCTGAAAACTGGTTGATACTCGATACTACACTCATTGAGGGTTGTTTCCTTGGAAGATTTAGGTCGCCTGTAAGAGGCTAAATTGAAACAATGAACAAGGAAACCATCCAGTGATATTGAGCTCCTTAGAACCCGGTTGCTATTTCTAGGACAGGTTGAGCCAACTAGACTTCAAGAGGGTACTTACTTACAAACTCCATGCAAGCCTAAACATAAGGACTTGTCTGCTTTGTGTGAATATGATTATTTGTATATAACTTTCTTACTTCGCATATCTGTACATAACATCATAGCATCATACCATAGCATTTTCAATAACCATTTCAAGGATCTCAAGGGTCTTTGATGCAGGGGCACGTTTAACCAGACGTCTACCAGAAGGTAAGAGGATTCATTTTTCCTCTAAACAAACGTCGTCAAAAATCAAGTACAACAACTTGAGTCAAGGGCTATGACCCACTTGACATGGTGAGCTTGATTATCGTGGAAAGACATCCACCAATACAAAGTTCTCCAATCAAAAATGTCCAACTTCTAACATTTTCTTGTGTTGACCCCGCGAGATCCTTGAAAACATGCATCCACATATCATGCATCGTATCATGGAAAGTTTCCCCCTTTCAGGTATCCTTATCTTCCTACTGTTTATTTCAGTAGAGATGGCTCTAGAGAAGACTATCAAAGACATTCAGGATCAAAACGCTCAACTTCAAGAAATGTTCTTGAACCTGTCCAAGGGACAAGAAGAAGTGAAAAGTCTCCTCACAAGGGGCACGGTCATAGGGAATCCAGGGGGCATCAGGAATGATCAGTTGGAAGGGTTACAGATTGAGATGGCAACAATGAAAATTCAAATGATGGGACAACTGGTGGGCCAGATGGCTCTTATTCAAAACCTGGCACAAGGACAAGAGGAGCTAAAGGTCCTCATCAACAAGATTCATCTAGGCGAATGTAACCAAATGAGGCAAACAACTAAGGTTAAAAATAATGTCATCATTCAGCCTCCCTTGAGACAAGAAGTCGAGAGAAAACCTCCCCAGTTTGCTTCAGGGTCACAAGCCCAACAATAACCTCACCAACGTCAGCAGGGTAATCGGCGTTAGCAAAATACATCTGGAAGGCGCTTCACTGAGATTAACATGCCATTATCTCAAGTACTGCAGCACCTGTTGGAGGTCAAGTTGACTGTATTAAGGGATCCTCCTCGGAATCCCAATACCTCTGCTCCTAGCTATCATCCCAATGCATTATGTGCATACCACTCCAATAATTCTGGGCATGATACGAATGACTGTTGGGCTTTGAAAAATAAGATCTAAGACTTGATTGACAGAGGAGTGCTGGAGTTTACACAAGATGGCCAGATGAAAATCTTCCGCTGAAGGCTCTCCACCTAAAGTGACAAGTTCAGACAAAGAGGATTTTGTTTCATTTGAATTTTCAAGTTGTAATTTCTTTTGTTATTCAAACAATTAACTATTAATGTCAAACTCTGTTTCATTAATGCATTGCATATGTTTGTTTTGAATTCATCTTTTCGTTTTCACTATTTTTAAACTATGATTTTATTATTCTTATGACACAAACCTTTAGAGGGAGGATGATGAAAACAATGCCATAATCTCATACAGTATGCTTTTGGACAGACCTTGCTGACGATGTACAGGCGTTTCTTTCAAATCCTAAGCACTGGAGTTATAAGGAAGATAATCCTTAGTCAACCCCTTCGAGCCAAAGAAGTATAAGTTTTCTATTTTAAATTGAAACCTTTAATCAAAACCTGGGGCAGGGTAGTCTCTCAGTTAATTCAAACGCATGTTAAAGTCGTAAACTCTCATCTTGTAATACAATGAATGGCAACAAAAACCTTCCTTTGGAATCAAAAGATGGTGATGTTTCTTTATCACATAGGAAGTCATTATCTCTCAAAAAGAAAAGCCCATTAAGTCGAAACCCACGAGGGAGGCTTAAGAAAACTGGGGCATCCCGCTGACTGTAATCTCAAAAACAGGAACAGTCAGGCAAAAATTAGGGATAATAAATCGAAAGAAAGAGGTCACTACAAATCCACAACAAAAATAATGTTGCAAAAAAGACTGCCTTCCAACAAACTCAACTTGTTTGAACCATCACCAAAATGTCATTCCAGACTCATTTGGAGTTCAAACGCACAATTAACTGAGTTTAGGATTGAAGAACATCACGAAGAGCGGGTGGGTACAAATACACTTTGAGCCTTTATCCTTTGTTTCTTAAAACTGTGAACCAAGCCACGTTACAACCTTTCAAAAGTCCTAATTGAAGCATGGGTTAGTTCGAAAGCATACTGTTACAAAAGGTATCCTGACTCCTGTAAGGCTTAAATCCTGAGTTGAATTTTTCTTACAAAAGTTTTCTGCTAAAAAACGCATTTTCAAAATTTCAAGACAAGCATAAACTTTTCATTATTTGAATATCGTTGTTTTCATATGGCTTTTTGTTTGACAGCAAAGAAATTCACACAGTGAATATCCGATGAACGAAAGCTCTCTCAGTGAACAAAATCACTTCAAGTGGGATGACACTTCCGTTGCAAAAATCACCTATTAACAAGAGGACATGACATGTCATTATCCAATACACCTGGGGCAGTCCAGTCAAGATTTCAAGAAATCTCTCAAGGTGTAGAGTGACAAGGGGAAAGTCTCTGCCACCGTCGCTTGGGGCATTGAACGTCAATCCCAACAAAGGGTTACATACAGTCAAACATTTCCCGGCAAAGCCATAAACACTCGCTATTTGGGGCAGTGACAAATCTCTCCAAAATCCTTCTTATAAGATGGATCCCAGCCAGGGTTTCAATCTTTGATAACCTATTCCCAGCTAAGTCGACCTCAAGAATTCCTGAGAATTTTTCCCATTGAAGTCACCAGATTTTTCACTATCAGAAACGAAGAATTCAACTCTTTTCTCCAGCACCAACTCGGAATTTATTTTCCCCAGTGAGAGATCGTCTTGAAAACATTACACATCCGTACATCAGGACATCATACAACGCAATCTCATTTATTTTGAGAAAATCTTTGTTTGATATATGTCATACAACTAACCTTTACCTTTCAGGAAAGATGCAATCAAATTCTCACGAAATTCAAGCTATGAAGCCTGGACCACGACCAGATAGTAGTTCATCCAACTTTCCTCTTCAACAAAGAGGATTTCTCAACAGAATAACGGACAATCGAGGTTCCCAAAATTCAACAGAGATGATTTCTCAGCAGAACAACAGACGATCGAGGTTCCCAAAACTCAACATGGATGGTACCCCAGTAGAATAACTGATGATTAAAGCTCCTAAAATTCTATTTCTCTCAAGACAAAAGATCAACATTTCCCAGCAGAGTCCTCCTCAAACAACGACACAGGAATTCCCAGTGGAAACTTTTTAAGCAAAGTTTAAAGACGCATACTCTCCAACAGCAGTCCAGGATTTATTTTCCCCGATATCTGTTGAAGATATTCCAAGACTTTCGTCTGGCTCAGTTAAATCAATTCTAAAGATTTTTCTGATTCTTATCCAGTCAAAGTTAATTCAGCACCTTCTCTAGCTCAGTCAGATCGACACTAAGATCTCCCTGATTCTTATTCCAGTTGAAGATATTCCAGATTTTGTTGTTTCAGATAAAACCTCTCAACAGATTAAATCTCTCAACAATTTATTCTGATTCATCCTCTGTTCAGATCTAGTTCAAACTTTCCGTCAACAATCACCTTTGAATGGCATCTTTAAGCCCATTTCCACACACAATCAAATCAGCACGTCATTAAGATCCCCAGCGGAGATGAGATTACCAACTACCAATCCCCAGCGGAGCTGAAACTATCAACCCACAGCGGAAATCATCTAGTTTCTCCAATTCCCCATCAAGTTATCTTAAAGCCTGGAAATCAACCAGATAACAGTTAACTTTTTATCCCCAACTTAGGATGAAAACCTCAGTAGATTGGCATACACCCAAACTCATGATATCCTTAACAGAATGAAGATTCTCATTCTTGAAACCTCAGTAGATTGGCATACACCCAAACTCCTGATATCCTTAACAGAATGAAGATTCTCATTCTTGAAACTCAGTAGATTAGCATACACCCAAACTCCTGATATCCTTAACAGAATGAAGATTTTCATTCTTGAAACCTCAGTAGATTGGCATACACCCAAACTCCTGATGTCCTTAACAGAATGAAGATTCTCATTCTTGAAACCTCGGTAGATTGGCATACACCCATACTCCTGATATCCTTAACAGAATGAAGATTCTCATTCTTGAAACTCCATAAGATTGGCATACACCCAAGCCCTGATATCTCCAACAGAATGAAGATTCTCATTCTTAAGGTGGCATACAACCTAAACTCCTGAACTTCTTCCAAACAGGAATAAGCTTTCCCCCAGAGTCCTGAGCTTACTCTCCAGCAGGATAGCTACTCCCCAACAGTATAGTTATTCCCCATAGAGTTTTTACTCCCCAACAGAATGAAGATTCTCATTCTTGATTCTCCAGTGAAGTTGCCAGAGCCTTCTTTACTCTCAGCATGAATTTGTCAGAATTTTTAATCCCCTGCAGATCGAAGATTCTCATTCTTGGCTCCTCAGCATGAAGTCCCCAAGGATGCAAATTCCCCTAGCAGATTGAAGATTCGCATTCTTAATTTCCCGCAGAAGTTGGCAAAGTTTTTTATAATCCCCGCGAGTTGTCAAATATCTTGAATCTCCAGCAGTGGTCGTGGATTTATTTTCCCCGGCAGCAGTCAAAGATTTTATTATCTCCAACAGCGGTCAAAGATTTATTTTCCTTAGCAAGACAGCAAATCAGCTTACATGCGCATACATCACATTCATATACCATAAACATGGATAAAACACATATATTGCA
The DNA here is from genome assembly GCA_948472305.1 of Vicia faba. Classification (NCBI taxonomy): domain Eukaryota; kingdom Viridiplantae; phylum Streptophyta; class Magnoliopsida; order Fabales; family Fabaceae; genus Vicia; species Vicia faba. The sequence continues at coordinate 375,587,007 of OX451739.1, read as the reverse complement.
TCATACATTTCATGCAACATAACTTTGTGTTTCAGCTAACATTTTACCCTTTTCAGGATAAGATTAACAAGTTACCAATATACAATCATGAAAACAGCTTAGAGACGCTACAGACACAGATGCTTTTCTATTGCTTATTCAGATTCAAATCTTAGAAAACAGTTTATAGATGCTCCAGACACGGATGCTATTCTATTTCTTATTCAGACCCCCAGCTCAGAGACGTTCCAGACATGGATACCTTTCTGATACTCATTCTTTCAACTTACAACATACAATTCAACAAACATTCTTGGATGGCATCTTTAAGCTCATCTCCGACAAGATTCTATCACATCTCCAAATGGCATCTTTAAGCCCATTCCCTCAACCATACTTTGACGAGTGCAAATTTATGGGCACTCTAGTGTCCAATCATCGTTTACCTTCGAGTCGCGAACGTCAAACTCGCCGATCTAACTCTTCAGGTTTAAGAAGATTGAACAGGGGCAACTGTTGTACCCCAAAATTTGCCCTCCCATTTTTCATAGAAAGCACAACCCTAGGGTTTCTCAGATATTCAAGATGGACTCAGGAATCGATCGGACAGATTTCCTCCTATGGCAGTAAATCAGGAATTAGGGTTTTTATCGCATTTCTCAGAAGAAATTGAGTTCTCATAAATTCAATTGATTTTCACATGTTTTCATGCTCTCTCAAATTTACTGAAAAAAGGCAGTGTTTATTTGATCCAGGTTAACCAGATAATTTGCATCTTTCAAAACATTTGCTCGTTTAGGGAATAAACATTTGCTTGTTTATTGGAATACACAGTGCGTGTTTTGATTGGAGTACAGTTGCAAGGTTACAAGATTACAGAGTTATTGGATTACTTGGAGTTTAAGTTATCTGGATTGGAATTATTGGAATGCAGTTTCAGTTATTTTAATCAGTAATCTTAAAGAATCAGTGAAGACACAAAGAGAGAATTACAAATTACTAACAGTAATAGATTTTATTAAACATCATATTATCTCATAAAGGCTTTTTCATTTATTTCAAAAATTGTTACAATAAAATTTATTATTTAAATGCTTTAAGTTTTACAACTTATTGTATTTGAAAAAATGAATTAGTACAATTGTTTAAGTATTTCTCTCTAAGTTACAAAGAAAAGTCTAAGCCTAAGGATGACTAAGCTTCTATTGCTTCCATGCTCGCCACAAAGTCTCCTGCTTCCTCTGCTTTGTCACCATCCAGTTTGCGCTCACATGAAAAAAACAAAAGACAGAAAATTAATTAGCACAATTAATTGGATATGGTCAAGAATTTTCAAAAAAAAAAAGAAAATGTGTTCATCATTAAAGTTTTCCAGTTGGAATCAGAGGGCTATTTTCAAGTCATCACGTTTTTATTTTTCTCTTTGCAAATCATAAGAAGATTACTCTTCTTGGTTCACGAAAAGAAAAATAAAAATGCAAGCTGACTGAATAAAAAAGAATGCAAAGCAAATGGTCCAAATGCAACATATATTCCAAGCTGCAGCATGTTGTCCAAACAATGCAACAAGGCAAACTAAACAAAGCCAAACTAAATTGGACAAAGTACAAGGCAGTAACTAGACAGCAGCATAGCAGTACAGACTGCAACAAAATGCAAGCAGTAAATGGCAAGTAACTAGACAGTAGCATGGCAGGCAAAGAAGAAAGCAATATGGTAAACCAAACAACAAGCAAAGGGCTTGTTGCAATAGCTTTTCATCATTTTCCAAGAAATTTGGGAAAACTTTTCAGAAAAAGGTGAAAAAGCATTTTTGCTTTTATCATTGAGAGAGGAGAGAGAGGAGAGATATCACCTAAATTGTTGGAAAGGTACAAATTGGCCATCTGATAACGAGAAAACATATCGTATAATTACCATGCTTTTTACCGATTTTATATTTCATTAAGTCGTCTAACCCCCGATTATTCCGAGATTATTTGTCTTTTTGCAGGTATAACACTTGTCAACTCAAACCGATGGAAAAGGACAACATGAAGAAGGCTAGACGATAAACAAAGAGAAAAAGAATAAAAAAAATATAAAGTATGGACTTCTGGAACAGTGACGGTCGTCACGTCCCTGTGACGAGCGTAACACCCCCCAACATAAGGAAACACTCGTCACACACCACTGACGAGCGTAAGGCACTACTTCAACGTGTGACGACCGTCACCCACCTGTGACGACCGTCACGCGCGTGAAGGTGGACGTTATGCATGGATTGAGACGTGGGCGTGAAGGGCAGACTCGTTCTCCCTTTTTCTACTGAGTCCCCTATTTTCTTGCCACCACTATTAGTGCTCCTATATTTTCTCCACGGAAGACTTCATCAAGAATTCAAAAACTGCTGATTTTTCCTATGCTATATATATGTGTACCAGTACACAGTTCAAGGGTCGAAGAAATTTACTCAGAGCAAATATTATTTTATTTTACAGTTATTTTCCAATTTACTTGTTTTGGAATTCTGTTTTCATTTTCTTGTAATTTTCATTCAAAGCCTTAGTTTCTAGTTTTAAGTGTTAATTCTTCTTTCAAGAATTAACACGAATCATTTACTGCAAGTCAAGCTCGAAGATTGGATTACTGTATTACCTCAAGATTACCATAACAACTTTGATTCCAGGTTTTTTTATTGAAATTAATATTTATTCAGTTTTTATATTATGCCAATTGTTGTTATGAATTATATTTTGAATTGTATTGCTGTTAAGTTAATTATGTTTGGCTAAATTATTAATACCGGTATGTGACCGTAAGAACTGAAAGAATTCGATGATACCTTGGCCAAAAATATTTATAAAACAATTTCTGGTTTCCAATTTCCAAGATTAATTTAACTATCCTTGTCACGAGAGTGAGAGGTTAATTAACACGATTTTGCCACGAGAGTGGGAAATTAATTAAGGCAAGAACCTGCATGCGAGAGTTGGGGTTCAACCCAGATAGTGGTAACGAAGCATTGATTTTTAAATACACGAGAGTGTTTTAATAAATTAATTAAATTCAAATTGTTTTCAAAAAGTGTTATTAAATTTAAAGTGCATCCACTAGGTTTAGTAGCAGGACTTATTTCATAAACACGAGAGTGTATGTCTCAGGTTTTTAAACAATTAGCTTTTACCGAAATACTTTATAGGCCAAGCGATTCACTGAATTCCCTAAGTCCGATTATCACATACCGGTATAATTAGTACTATTACTTTTAATTAAATTGTTTCCCCCAAAAATCGAACATTCATCGCTTAGCTAGACAAAGTGCAGCATTAGATCGTATGCGATTGATCCTCAGTCTCTGTGGGTTCGATAATCTTTTAAAACTAGAACGACTGAACTGTATACTTGCAGTTAGTATCCCGACAGACTTAAAAAGTCCCGATCAAGTTTTTGGCACCGTTGTCGGGGACTGGTAGTCAATTAATTACGATTCTTCTGTTGCGCGTTTAGACTAAGAAACAGACACCCTTTGTTGATTTGTATGCCAAGGACTCGCTCACAAGGCGAACCACTTGACAAATCGACGGACGAACCTGAACGCATTCTTTCCGTAAGACGTGCAGTCAGGGATTACTGTTTAAATCACGCTATTCCTTTACCCAAACCAGAAATCAAGATTGATTTTGAAACTGATTCTAATTCTTCCTCTGAAACCGAAACCAATCTAGAATTAGACATGGCCGAAGAACAAAGGACCCGTCCACTGAAGGAGTACGCAACTCCATCACAACAAGATCCCCATAACAGCATTGCTGCTCCAGCAATAAACCGAAACGATTTCGAGTTAAAGCCGTCATTGATATCAGCTATCCAACAACGCCAATTCTCTGGAGATCCTTCTGAGGATCCGAATGAACATCTTACAAAATTCGTTCAATTTGCCGACACAGTTATAGCAAATGGTGTTAGTAAAGATGCGATAAGATTACGTCTTTTCCCTTTCTCACTAAGAGATAGAGCTTGGGCTTGGTTGCAATCCTTGCCATCAAATTCTGTCACTACGTGGGAAGGACTGAAGATCGTATTCTTAGCACGATACTTTCCCCCAAGCAAGACCGCTGCACTAAGAGCCCAAATCAACGGATTTAGGCAGAAGGATACTGAATCACTATTCGATGCATGGGAGCGCTACAAAGATATGATGTGAATGTGCCCACATCACGGACTAGAAAAATGGCTGATAATCCACATGTTTTATAATGGACTCTTGTACAACACAAGACTATCTATAGATGCCACCGCAGGTGGTACACTGATGGACAAGCCTTATGACGAAGCTAACCAACTCATTGAAAACATGGCTCAAAACCACTATCAGTGGGGAGGAGAAAGAACATCTGTGGAGAAGACTCAAGCCAAAGACGGGATGTACGTGATTAGTAGCCTAGATAAAGTTAATGCTAAGGTAGATGCTCTTACCCAAAAAATAGAAAGCTTGACCTTACCTCCTGCAGCTACCGTAGCTGCAGTTACCCCAAGCTACGAAGTTTGTGGAGTACCTGGTCATGTTGGAACCGAATGTCAAATCTTAGCAGGAATAACGACTGATCAGGTAAATTACGCTCAAGGAAATCCTTATGCCAATACCTATAATCCTGGTTGGAAGAACCATCCTAACTTCTCGTACAAGAGCAATAACGCTTTATATGCACCTGGCCAAGCACCTGCTGTACCTCCAGGTTATCAAAAACCCGCTGGTAATGTTCCTAACATTCCTAAGAAATCTAACCTTGAAATCCTAATGGAAAATTTTATCGCTAATCAAGCCCAACAAAACAAAGAATTCCTCAATCAAAACGTTCACACCGGTGAACAATTGAAGCTATTAGCAAACAAGGTAGATGCCCTAGCTACTCACAACAAAATGTTAGAAACCCAAATCTCCCAAGTAGCACAACACCAAGCTAGTTCTGCCGCACCTGCTGGTACATTTCCTGGACAGCCACAGCCCAATCCTAAAGGACATGCAAATGCTATCACATTATGAAGTGGGACAGCCCTTGACGGACCGGTAGATCCTAGACTCCAAAACCCGACCATGTATCAAAAGCCCGAAAAAGAAATAGAGAAGTCGAAAGATCAATCTGAAAATGTAGAGGAAGATGCGAATGAGAACAGAGAGGCCTCAGAAAAACCTTATGTGCCTCCACCACCATACAAACCACCAATTCCATACCCTCAAAGACTTGTAAAATCCAAGAACGAGGGACAATTCAAGAAATTTGTAGAACTTCTGAAACAACTAAACGTCACTATTCCGTTTACAGAAGCTATAACCCAAATGCCGTCATATGCTAAATTCCTAAAAGAAATATTGGCTAATAAGAAAAAAATCGTTGAGAACGAAACCGTTATGCTAACTGCCGAATGTAGCGCCATAATTCAAAATAACATACCTCCAAAGCTAAAAGATCCTGGTAGTTTCTCCATACCATGTGTAATTGGAAAATCTGTCATAGACAAAGCTCTATGCGATTTAGGAGCCAGTGTCAGTCTAATGCCCTTATCTATTTGCGAGAAGCTCAAATTAGGCGACATGAGACCTACCAAGATGTCCCTACAACTAGCAGACAGATCAGTCAAATTTCCTGTTGGTATGCTAGAAAACATTCCTGTCCGAATAGGACAATTTTACATACCGACTGACTTTATAATAATGGACATCAAGGAAGATTCAAACATTCCCATCATACTAGGAAGACCATTTTTAGCTACTGCAGGAGCCATCATTGACGTCAAGAAAGGAAAACTTACCTTCGAGGTAGGAGAAGAAAAAGTAGAATTCATTCTTTCCCAATTCTTTAAAGCCCCTGCTATAGATGACTCATGTTGTCTCCTAGATATCATTGATGAATGTGTCAAAGAACTTGAATTCCAAGAGGACACCTACTCTGAGATGCTGAAAATTCAGACACCGACTATCCTCAAGAACGAAGACTGGAAACAAGAACACTTAGATGCCAACCTAAGCGAATGTTTAGCCTTAACACCCGATCCTGACTCAACTAATAAGAAACCCGGTATAGAACTTAAAACATTACCTGAAGATCTTAGGTATGAATTCTTAGATAAAGAACTCGAATGACCAGTTATAGTCAATGCCGAATTAGGAGAGATTGAAACCGAAAAACTTCTTAGTGTGTTAAGGAAATATCCAGCCGCATTAGGATATAATATATCAGACCTAAAAGGAATAAGCCCTTCTCTCTGTATGCACCGCATTATGCTGGAGGAGGACTGCAAGACTTCTAGAGAACATCAAAGACGAATAAATCCTATCCTAAGTGAAGTAGTTAAGAAGGAAGTGCAAAAACTACTAGAGGCAGGGATCATATACCCAATATCAGATAGTGTGATACGGTGGGAGAACTGACTAGTGTTTTGCGTTCGCATTCGCACTTGTGCGGTTGAGCAAGAGTCGCCATCGACTTTTTATTTTATCCTAAAGGAAAGGTTAAAAAAGCACAGCAAAAACCTTTTGAGATATTTCATGGGTTCGGGGGGTAGATTATGAAAAGGGAAGGTATTAGCACCCTTTTCATCCATGGTTATCCATGGGCTCTTAGTTACTTGGTTTTTTAGATCACTTGCTTTGTCTTTCGATTGCTTTGAAAATGGTGTGTGTGTGGGTGCTTTTTGAAAATGTTTTGGAAAAAGATGCCTTGTCTTAGGCAACTAATGTATTTGACTCGTGATTGAGTGTTTTACAAAAGTGTGGATCTTTTCGAAAAGATGTTTCAAATGTTTTTGAGAATTTGTTTGAAAGTGTTGTGGATTGTGGTTTTTTTGAAAAGAAGGCAAGTGTTTTTGCAAGTTTGATCTCAAGTAACTAAGAGTTTTGTCTACCCTATTGTACTCAAAGGTTTTTGTTATGTTTTAACCCCTTTTTAACAATTTTGTTCCACCATTGAAGTTGGTGGACAATCTTGCGTTTAGGAAGTTTATTCGGGACGGGCGCGGGTCGTCGCATGGACCATGAATGCAATGATGCCAAGTGTCTTTGGCAATTTGTTTTGAAGGGACTATGATCATTCCGTTTAGGCAACATTTTTGAGACTTATGATCATTTGATTTTGTTTTGCCAAAGATACTCGACGTGCAAGCATAGCCCATTTTGGAAGGCAACATGTGGGATTACCCTAGAGGGTGTAAGTGTGATTGTGTATTGATTACATGTATTTGTCTTGTATTAGGTTATCTAGCGTTTGATTTTTATGTACACGCAAACCCTAGGTCTAACCATGGTATAATTGGAAAACTGTAAATTGCGGAATGTAAAATCTACGCTATTACAAAATAGTGTCCGGGAGTGGGGGTATAAATGTACAAAAGGGGATGAGACTTATAGTATCCAATAAGTTACAACCAAATCGAATGTGTGATCAAATGTAAACATCGAATATACAGATATAAGATAAAAATGTGTATAGGGCAATGTGAATGCATTGTGTAAGTGTAAGTGTGAGATGTATATGTATTGTGTAAGTGTAAGTGTGAGATGTATATGTATTGTGTGTAATTATTTGTGTATGTGGATATTTACAGGCGAAATGTGAATTTAATGCGTATTAGGGTTTTTTGACCTAGACATGTATTTTAAGGAATCTTTGATTTGTATATTTAATTATGTACAAAAGAAAATGTTCAAGTTTTAATTAAGAAATGTATCTTTATTTGCAAAAAGTATTTTAATTAAGTGTTTGTGAATTTCAATATTAGAGAAAAGTGTATTTCTATTATTATGTACAAAGATGTATTTTAATTAAAAAAGTTTCACTTTTAATTATATGATAAAAAAAGTATTTTATTATTTGTATGGTTTTGTAATAAAAAAAAAGAGTGTTTATATAATTATAAAGAAAAGAGGTTAGTGTTTTAAAATTAGTTGAATTAAGTATAGAAAAGAAAGTTTTAATCAGATAAAATATATTTTCCTTTTTTAAGTATTAGTATTAACATGGTGTTTGTAAAATAATGTAAGGTTTGTAAAAAAGAAAATGGTTAGTATTAATCAAGTGTTTATATAAAACAATGTTAGTGATTTTTGATGGGCTTTGGGGGAAATCAGAAACGGGTCAGGCCCACGCTGGAAACAAATTCTTTAGGGTTAGGCGTTTTGTCATTCAGTCTTGGAATATGCTTAGGGTTTGAGCGGCGCGTTCGTGCATTCGTCTTCTCTGATCATCTCCATTTCCCTGAATGCTTCCTCCATCCGGCCACCAACGTCACCTCCAGACCTCTCTTCCCTCCATGGCACGGGCTCGGTGTCCTCTTGATACAAGGTTTGCTTTCAGTGTTATGCTCTTATCTCTTTTCTTTTACGCATTGCATGTTTTTGATTTAAGTTCTGATTCCTAAATTCGTACTATTATGAGGTGGTGAAGAGGAAAGGGGGAGAAGATTGGCTACCTGACTTTGGAGATGGAGGAGAGGCGGAGTGGAGACGCTTAGGAGGCCGGGACAGCGTGAACGTGATGCTTGCTTTGCTTCTGATGACCCTGGTATCTTTTATCTTTTCGCCATTTTTTTTTAGGGATTTGATGATGATTTGTGTTGAGAAGCCCTATCCTGAAATATGTTCACTTCTTTACCTCTTCTACTTTTGTTGCCTGAGTTTGAACTGTGATGCCTTCTAAGATGCCTCTTCTTCTGGAATGCTGTATACTTGTTTGTGTTGCCCTTGATGCTTTTGAATTGTTGCCCAGTGATGTATATTTACTGAGGGCCTAGGTTGCCTTGAACTTGAGTTTTCCTTCTTGAACGATTTTCCTATGGATTATTGAGCTTGCCCCGTGATGTGTATACTGAGGGCTTAGGAGTTGGTTTCATGCTTGACAGTAGGTTTTGACAAGTTATGCTGTATAGCTTTGTTTCTTACTGATGCAGGTTTGAAGCTTTAGCATGTTTATGAGGTTTTTGGTTTGTGAGGTTATGTGAGGTTTGGCCTTGACAGAGTTTTGGTTGGGCTAATGCTTTTGAGGTTATGATAGCAGGTTATGTGAGGTTTTGTGGCTTGAAGTTCTGCTTCTTTTTCTTGACAGTAGGCAGGTTGTTATGCTTTTGAGTTTGATAGGCTTATTGCAGGATGAGGCCTTGAATGGTTTTTGTGGGAACTGGACAGGTTTGTGGTTATTTGGTTCAGTTGCTCTTGTATGTTTTATGAGGGTTGTGTTTGATGGTTTTTAGGATGGGTTGTGTGTTTCTCAGATTGCAAGTTATATTTGCTTTGTTGTGAGGCTTGTGGGTTTTATGAGGTTCTGGACAGGTATGAGGTTATGACAGCATGTTATGGTGTTTTTGTTTAGGTTTGAACTTGCCGTGGGTTTATGTCTGCTTGGCTTGGTTATGTTGTTTGCAGATTATATATTTTTTGTGATATTGGTGCTTGGCTCAATCAGTTTTTTCAACTCAGTATATTTTCTTTTGTTCTTTTGTCCTCTTTCTCTTGGTCTTTGGCGCCTAATATTTATTCAAATCTTGGTATTTTCTTTGATCCAAGTTTGCTGGGTAGTTTTACAAAGTTTCTTGGCACTTTTCTATTTTTGGTAATTGTCTATGCTGCGTACTTCTGCCCAGTTTTGAATAATGCTGAATTGATGCTTCTCTTGGATTATATCTTTTCTTGTTATTTCTGCACTGTCTAAACCTAAAGCCTACAAAACCTGCCTCTATTTCTCTCTTCTTCTCACTCTATAGTACAGTTGAATATTATATGATTTTACTTGTACTATCTTTTCTGAAGGGGCCCCTGTATGCTGGGAAATGATGATTAAGTCTTGCATAACACATTATTCTGCATCTTTTCTTTCTTTGACAGCTTTCTACTCTTTATCTTTTCCTTGATATCTTGGCCGAAACCTCTCTTTGGTAGCCTTGAGTAGACTTGTACTTTTGACAGTGAATTGCTCTTTTTGCTTTTGATGGAAAGTGGAATTGGATTTTCTATGCAGTTTGAACTTTGGATTTGAACTATGTAGTTTGAACTTTTAAAAATTATGCATTTTGACATTCATGAATAAAAAATGGAATTCTTCCCTCTTTGTGAACCGGGAGAAATCCCGTGATTTGCAGAGAGGGTCAACTGATCCCAGTCAGTGGCCCCTAATGATGAGCAAATTTTATCTGTCTTTTTTAATTCAACTGCCTTTGACTTTTTTCCTTTTCTTTTTGCAGATAAAAAAAATGGAGCACCGGAGCGAAATAAAGAATGAAGAATTAGAAATAGGATAGAATTTTTATTTTCAATTTAATTTTTGTACACTTATTATTATTTTAAATACTTTGTAATAAATACTCGTATCTAAATAATAACAATTGTAACGACTATTAAATATGAAATAAAAACTCCATTGATATTTAATTCTTTTTTCAATTCCTTTTCTTTAATTGTTTACTTGTTATTCATAGTTCCTTAAATAAAATAAAATGAAAGTTTAAATTTCAAATATTTTAATTCTTAGAACCATAAATAATCAACTAAACCTTTGTTGATCAAAATAAATGAATTCGACGTATCCATTATTCAAAGCAACGCACAGTCGAACACACAAAAACTTGATCAGATGCAATCCTTCTTTTTCACTGATTCTTTTGCCAAGCACTGTAATTCCACATTGCACACATCCTTTTTGACTGGTGAATTCAAACCAACTGCCTCCTTTACTGATTAAATCAAGATAACGTGAATTTTAACCCGAATCTCGGAATAAACTGCAAAGTGCTGTGGAATTTAAATTCTTCTGAGAATACGCCCATAAAAACTTTAACTCCTGATTAAATGCCAGATAACGCTCGCCTGATCAAAATTGAACCAAAAATCATCCAAACCCTAAGCCAACTATGAAACAATCCAGAGTCCTAAAAATCAGTAAAAACCCTAATTTTGCTTGACTGTCAAGAAAAGTCCGTTTGTCCGATTCTTGAGCCAGTTTGAAAAGTCAGGAAATGTCTGAAGCTGAGATTGCTTGTAGAATGATGCGAGGGCAAATTTTGGGGTACAACAGTTGCCCCTGTTCAATCTTCTTAGACCTGAAGAGTTAGATTGGCAAGTTTGCCTTTCGCGACTTGAAGGTAAAAGAAGATTGGACACTAGAGTGCCCGGAAATTTGCACTCGCATATTGAAGTATCAGCAATGTGATGTCGGTAATGGGCTTATAGATGCCATCTGAAGACATGACAGAATCTTGTCGGGAATGGGCTTATAGATGCCATTTGGAAGTGTTGATCGCGTAAGAGATTCCTTAGCGAGAACTTGTGTATTTTGAGAAAGGAAGATGTTTTCCTGGCTTGTTACAGGTATTTGATCTCCAATCTCCTGAGGTAGATATGCCCTGGCTAGATACAGGAATCGAATCTGGAAATGCGATGGTTGATAGATATGCCCTGGCTGGATACAGGAGTCGAATCTTCAAACTCTTCAGACATGCCCTGGCTAGATACAGGAATCGAATCTGGAAATGTGATGGTTGATAGATATGCCCTGGCTGGATACAGGAGTCGAATCTTCAAACTCTTCAGACATGCCCTGGCTAGATACAGGAATCGAATCTGGAAATGTGATGGTTGATAGATATGCCCTGGCTAGATACAGGAGTCGAATCTTCAAACTCTTCAGACATGCCCTGGCTAGATACAGGAATCGAATATGGAAATGTGATGGTTGATAGATATGCCCTGGCTGGATACAGGAGTCGAATCTTCAAACTCTTCAGACATGCCCTGGCTAGATACAGGAATCGAATCTGGAATTGTGGCAGTTGAGGGTAATTGTCTTTGGGATTGTCTTTTACCCTGAAAAGGCAAAACATAAGTTGTATGTAATGTCATGATGTATGATATGCATGGTGTCATGATGTTTAACATGAGCTAGTGTCGTATGCGCTTTATCATGTATGTAAGCAAGATGTATGAGAATGTGAAGTGTTTATGAATGTAATTCTCGTCTTAGGAAAATAAATCCTTGACGACCGGCCGGGGAATTGCTCTGTGGAAGAGATACTTGGCCGAGGTTTGACGAGAGGCCTGTTGAGGACTTTAATGATGGATTCCGCTGGGGATAACGATGATAAACTCCGCTGGGGATCGAAGGAACCTTGCTGAGGGCGATCTTCTGTGGTTTTTAGCTGAGGATGACCCAGTTATAAATCCTTGAGAGGAAATAACTCTGAATAAAAACTCGGGAGAGACGCCCGTACTTTGCAGGGGATAAGCTTTCTGCCGGGGAGATGGATTCCACTTTCCTGAGGAACCTTTTGGACTGGACTCTCCTGGGGAAATAGGGCATCCATTGTAAGGCTGATGTAATGCTGAAACTTTATCTTACTCCGTGGGGAATTGAGATAACCTGGTCACATTCTTCAGTTGAACCTATCTTGGTACCTTGGCGGACAAAGCGATCAGACTGCATTAGACAACTCCACATTGCCCCGGTTTCCGATGTCACCTGTAATTAATCTTTCGTTTCATATGTAAACATTTATGAATCAGCAATTTAATGTCAGATGCATATATCAAAAATGAACATTGGACGTTCTTCGCAAGACAAAACAGAAAAAAGGAAAACAATGGTAATTTGCATGGACAAGTGAATTTGTATTGATTTGAATTTTGCCTGTGAATAGGCGTTTTTGTACAAGAGGCTAACATCCTAGTAAGAGAATGCCGCCGAATAACATAGAGTTAACAATTTGAAAAGAAAAAGGAAATCAAAACAACTATGTGAACGATCCCACTGGGTTCCAACTCGGCTATCGCCTTTATGTCTTCGAATGTCTCATCGCTTTGCTATCTAGTTGAAGATGAAGCTGATTGGTCGATGCCGAAATCTGAGCCGGATAGTTGATGCCGAATTCCGGATGCGAAGCGATCCAATGAGACATAGTGTTACGCTTTTATCCCTAACTTTTGCCTGGACCGCCCTTTCGGGTTTTCAGTCCACCGGGATACCCATTTTTGCCCAAGCCGCCTTTTCAGGTTTTCGACTTGCCGGGTGTACAGGTTTTTATTCATTTCATCCCTTATTTTTGCCCGAACCCTTTTGGTTCGCCGGGAAGCCCTAATTTTTGCCTAGGTATGTCAACCTAGCGGGTCTTTTATTCATGCGTAGTATCTTTTCACTATGTCTGCATTGGCGGGGTGAGGAAGGTCGTCACCATCCATGGTGGTTAGGATCATGGCTCCTCCTGAGAACACACGTTTAACCATAAATGGCCCTTCGTATGTAGGGGTCCATTTGCCCCGGGGATCACTTTGAGGAAGGATGATGCGTTTGATTACCAGGTCCCCAACTTGATACTCTCGCGGTCTGACTTTCTTGTTAAATGCCCTGATCATCCGTTTTTGATACGTTTGACCATGACAGATAGCAGTGAGCCTCTTTTCGTCAATCAGATTTAACTGATCAAGTCGGGTCTGGATCCAGTCATCTTCACTCAAGTCTGCATCCTTCATTATCCGGAGAGAGGGTATCTGGACTTCAATTGGCAAGACTGCCTCCATGCCGTAGACCAAGGAGAAGGGAGTTGCCCCGGTTGACGTCCTTGCTGAGGTGTGGTACCCATGAAGAGCGAACGGTAACATCTCGTGCCAATCTTTATAGGTCACTGTCATCTTCTTCACAATTTTCTTGATATTTTTATTAGCTGCCTCTACAGCCCCATTCATCTTCGGCCGGTAGGGAGAAGAATTGTGGTGCTGTATCTTGAATTGTTCACAGAGTTCAGTGATCATCGAATTATTGAGATTGGTACCATTGTCTGTAATGATTCTTTCCGGGATGCCGTACCGACAGATCAAATTATGCCGAATGAAACGTGCCACGACGCTCTTGGTTACTGTGGCGTAGGAAGCTGCCTCAACCCACTTCGTGAAGTAATCGATCGCCACCAAGATGAAGCGATGCCCATTGGATGCCGTCGGTCAGATCTCACCGATCATATCGATGCCCCACATTGCAAAAGGCCAAGGTGCCGTCAGGACATTCAAAGGAACCGGAGGGATATGCACCTTGTCAGCATAGATCTGGCATTTATGACAAGTTCGGGAGTGTTAGTAACAATCGGCTTCCATTGTGGACCAGAAATATCCTGCCCGGAGGATTTTCTTAGCCATGGTGTGTCCACTGGAATGTGTTCCAAATGTGCCTTCATGCAGTTCTATCATGATTTTCTCTGCTTCGGCCTTATCCACACAACGTAGCAGAGTTGAATCATAATTCTGTTTGTAGAGAATGCCGTTGCTGAGGAAGAATTTTGCAGCAAACCTCCTCATGAACTTCTTATCATTGACAGACGCACCTTCAGGGTATTCCTGAGCTTCCAAGTACCTCTTCACCTCATGATACCAGGGTTTTTCAATCACCTTCTCAGTCTCGATCTCGCAGCAGTATGCCGGTTCATCCAACTTCCAGATAATGATTCGGGGAGCCTCATTGTCCCATTTAACTTTGAACATTGAAGACATCGTAGCTAGGGCGTCTGCTAGCTGATTCTCTTCTCTAGGGAAGTGTTCGAAAGTTATCTCTTCAAAGTGGGGAAGCAAGGTCGACACATACTCCTTGTAAGGAATAAGATTCGGGTGTTTCGTATCCCACTCGCCTTTGATCTGATTGATCACGAGAGCGGAATCTCCGAAGACACTTAGAAATTTGATCCTTAAGTCGATTGCGGCTTGTAGACCCATGATACATGCCTCATATTCCGCCATATTGTTGGTGCAGCTGAAACATAACCGGGCAGTGAGGGGAGTATGAGTTCCTTTGGGAGATATGATTACAGCGCCGACGCCGTTACCCAAAGCATTGGAGGCTCCATCAAAATGCATAGACCATCGGGATCCTTCCTCAGGTCCTTCATCCGGTCCAGGTACTTCACAGTCAGTTACCACCATGACGTCTTCGTCCGGAAAATCAAAGTTTAATGATTGGTAATCGTCCACAGGTTGGTGTGCCAAATGATCTGCCAGTACACTTCCCTTAATTGCTTTCTGAGTTGTATACTGGATGTCATATTCTGTCAAGATCATTTGCCATCTTGCTATTCTTCCAGACAGAGCGGGCTTTTCGAATATGTACTTGATAGGATCCATTTTTGAAATCAATAACGTAGTGTGAGTCAGCATATACTGTCTCAGCCGGCGAGCAGCCCATACAAGAGCGCAACAAGTTTTCTCAAGCAGTGAGTAACGAGACTCACAGTCGGTAAACTTTTTGCTCAAGTAATAAATAGCGTGCTCTTTTCGGCCAGACTCGTCATGCTGCCCCAGCACACACCCCATTGAATTATCAAGTACTGTCAAGTATAGTATCAGAGGTCTTCCTTCCACTGGTGGCATAAGAATGGGTGGCTCTTGGAGATATTCCTTTATCCTTTCAAAGGCGGCCTGACATTCATCGTTCCAGCGTACTACTTGATCTTTCTTCAGCAATTTGAAGATTGGCTCACAAGTAGCAGTCAGATGTGAGATGAATCGGGCAATGTAATTTAGTCGTCCTAGGAAACCTCTGACTTCCTTCTCTGTTTTTGGAGTCGGCATCTCTTGTATGGCTTTTACCTTGGCAGGGTCCACCTGGATACCCTTATCACTCACAATGAAACCTAACAACTTTCCGGACCTTACCCCAAAGGTGCATTTGTTGGGATTCAATCTCAGCTTGTACAACTTGAGTCGGTCAAATAACTTCCTCAGATGGTCAAGGTGCTCCTCCTCAGTTTGAGACCTTGCAATCATGTCATCAACGTATACCTCAATCTCATGATGGATCATATCATGAAATAAAGCAACCATGGCACGTTGATAGGTTGCCCCAGCATTTTTCAATCCGAATGGCATGACCTTATAGCAGAAGGTGCCCCACTGAGTCACAAAGGTAGTCTTCTCCATATCTTCTGGAGCCATCTTGATCTGATTATACCTTGAAAAACCATCCATGAAGGAGAACACCTTGTGTTGAGTTGTATTGTCGACAAGGACATCAATGTGAGGTAAGGGGAAGTCATCTTTGGGGCTGGCCCTGTTCAGATCCCTGTAGTCAACACACATTCTGACTTTACCGTCCTTCTTCGGCACTGGCACCACATTGGCAACCCACTGAGGGTAAGAAGTCACTGCAAGGAAACCGGCATCGAACTGTTTCATAACCTCGGCCTTGATCTTTTCAGACATCTCTGGGCGCATCCGTCGGACTTTTTGCTTTACCGGAGGGCAGTCTTCCTTGGTTGGCAGGTGATGAACTACAATGTCGGCATCCAAACCAGGCATATCTTCATAGGACCAAGCAAAAATCTCCATGTAGTCCTGCAGCATCTGGATCAATCGTTGCTTCACGCTGAGCTCTAGATTGGCACCAATCTTGACCTCTTTCCTATCTGTCTCGGTACCCAGGTTGATCGTCTCCACCGGCTCTTCATGTGGTTGAATAGCTCTCTCCTCCTGGAGTAGCAGTCTTGCGAGTTCACCAGGCACTTCGCAATCATCTTCACCTTCGTCTTCGGCCAAGTTGATCGGATTTTCGAAGTCATAACTGGCGGTAGCGGAGCTGTTACCAGTGAGATCCAGGGTGGATTGAAACCTGTATAAGTGAGTGTGTGTAAATATAGCTGTTTTGCAATATGTATAACACAAAAAGAAAAAAAAGAGCGCAAGATTTGAAATGCAACAAACGTCCAATGTTTTGATTGATGATATATGAAAATGTCATACAAAAAGCCCTCACAAATGGAGCTACGATGCCCCGGGTAGGACACCGAGCCAACAAAGTTTTAACATATTGTTTGTTACAAATTTGGAAATCAAAAGAAATCAATTACTGCGTGACAAATGTGATAGGTGTAAAATCCTTTGCCGTCCAGTTGCTTGGTCCGTCGCTGGTAGTCGGATAGATCCAACTGTCAAACTCTGCTTCCTCTACATCCTCCTCGATAGCATTCACCCTTGAGCTGGAGATAAACACCAGAGCCTTTCTGATCTTTTCCTTGCGCACAGCCCTTTGAGCCTCTGCAGTAAAGCCCAGCCCAAACTTGTCGTTCTTCTGAGTGAAGTCAGGAAGCTGACCCCAGTTTGCACAATTGCCTTTCTGAACCACAGCCCGGGCATCCCTTAGGGAAGCCATCTTCAAGGAAACATTCTCTTCGACTGTTGTTTCTGCTGCTGCTGAAATTGGATGTACCTCCTCGAAATGCTGAAAGGGGGTTTCAATAAACTCCCCGTCCATCTCAATGTATCTGAAGGAATTCAAATGGCACACCATATACTCCTCTTCTCCTTGCACAGTGACGATCTTCCCTCTGACAGGGTACTTCAGCTTCTGGTGCAAGGTAGAGGTCACTGCCCCAGCTTTATGGATCCAAGGTCGACCCAGTAGACAAGAGTACGATGGACGTATATCCATCACATAAAAAGTAGAGTCAAACACCTGAGAGCCCACACGAATAGGGATGTCAACCTCTCCATGAACCATCCTTTTTGAACCGTCAAAGGCCCTGACGATGATATTGCTGGGCTTCAATTCCAGGCCTTCATAATCCAAACGGTCTAAAGCCTTTTTCGGTAGAACATTCAAGGAAGAACCAGTATCCACCAATACATGCGCCAGAGTAGTGCCCCTGCATTCGATAGAGACATGCAGGGCATCGTTGTGGTCTCTTCCCTTCGCAGTTAGGTCAGCATCTGAAAAACCCAAGCCATTGTCTGCTGTCAGATTTGCTACGCAATCAGTGAACTGGACTGCAGACGTCTCCTGTGGTACGTGGGCCGTCTTGAGAAATGAGATCAAGGCCTTAGCATGGGCCTCGGAGCATAGCAATAAGGAGAGCATGGAGATCTTGGAGGGCGTATGCCCCAACTGCTCGACAACATTGAAATCACTTTTTTTTATTATTTTCAGGATCTCCTCCATTTCTTGTTGGGAGGCCTCAGCATTTATAGGTATTGGTGCCTCCATCCGGGCAGGCTCTTCTTCAATCCCTTTGCCCCGAGCATTTGATGACTCGGCAGCAGGGGAAACAACTTGATCAGCAGTAGGAACAGGTAAACTTGTAGGTGTTATAAGGAGGGGTTTTTGAATAGCGGGCGGTGCAATGTCAGGCGAGAAGAGCCTGCCACTGCGGGTGACCTTGGCTGGACCAGTGATATCGCAGATACTGGCGCCAGCGTCGAGTTCTTGTTTGATTCCATTTACATATACGTCTGCCCCATAATGCCAGGGGACAGCTTTATCAGATACGTAGGGGAGAGGCCCCGGAACAGTAATAACCACAGGTGCAACAGTCATGATTTGAACAGGCTTCTTTGGGAGAGCCTTGATTGGATTTTTGAAGATGGTAACCACAGAAACTTCTTTTACCGGAACCAACTGAACAGCAGACTTCTTAAACAGAATCTCCTTGCTATCCATTAGGTTTTGAATGCCTAACTTCAGCAAGGGACAACCGGATAGGGAAACAGCACAGAACAGGCAACCTTCACTGCAACCCAGAAATAAACCGGCTAGCAGTAGGTTCTTATTGACAGTCAAAAGAGGGGTAACCACTTCATTTACCGAAACAGCGTACAACTCTTCCTCAATGGCATTTACTCTATGCTGGGGCATAGGAGCAGTTACAACATTTGGTCTCTCCGGCGCTTCAAACTGAATTTCCTTTGCATCGATCAGATCTTGCACTTTGTTTCTCAAGGCCCAACAATCATCAGTAGTGTGCCCGGGACTATCAGAATGATAAGCGCACCGAGCATTTGGGTTATACTTAGGAGACGTAGTGTTGACGACCTTAGGAGCTTCTTTGAGGGTCACCAGGTTGGTGGATAACAGTTGGGGTAAAATCTGAGATAAGGTCATACTCAGTCGAGTATACTGCCTCTTGGGCCTTTCGCTTCTTTGTTGATTGTACTGCTGAGGAGCAGCAACAGGTTTCGAGATGACCAAAGCATTGACGGCTTGGCGACTTTCGGGCTTGATCTGTCTTCTAGGACCATAGACGGCACTTGCTTCTTTCTTAAACGGCCTCTTCTCAGCACTTGTGGAGGCAGCCTTTTGTATCTTGCCTGACCTGATGCCAGCTTCAATTCTTTCTCTCGTCAATATCAAATCCGTAAACCCAGCGGAGGAGTTACCAACCAAATGATTGAAAAACGGACCCGACAACGTCCCTAGAAACATATCAACCAGCTCCCGATCAGTCAATGGAGGCTGCACCCTGCCAGCCAAATCTCTCCATTTTTGAGCGTACTCTTTGAACCCTTCACCCGTTCCTAGAGACATACCCTGAAGTTGGGTACGCGTAGGTGCGAGATCAGAATTGTATTGGTATTGTCTATAGAATGCGCTTGCCAAATCTTCCCAGTGTCGGATGCTAGTTCCATCCAATTGGTAGAACCATTCAAGCTGTGACCCCGAGAGGCTATCTTGGAAGAAGTGAATCCAGAGGTTCTTATCTGCCGTGTAAGGTTGGATTTTCCTTACGTACGACCTCAGATGCAGCTTTGGGCAGGAGACCCCATCATACTTGGCGAAGGCAGGCGCCTTAAACTTGTGTGGAATTACTACCCCAGAAGATAACCCCAGATCTCCGAAATCCAGTCCCGGCACATTCTGAATTTCCATGGCGCTCGAGCGGTCCTCCAATTGCTTGTATCTGTCAGCAGCAAGTGGGTATTGTTCGTCGTTATAGTCCGTCTCGTTGTCGGAGACTGCGGGACTAGGAGCTCCTCCCCCTTGGGGACTGTTTTTCTCAGCAGAGGAAGTAGTTGGATCAGCTTCATTGTGGAGTGTGTTCCCAAATCTGCGTCCGGTGTTGAACAACGCCATCCTCTTTTTCTTCTTCTTCTTCAGGAGTAGAGTCTTCAACTCTTGCTGACCTTGGGCTAGGCTTAGGACCATCTCTTGAAACTGTGCATTTTGGGCCTGAAGGGCCTTGATTGCTTGCTCACTGGAGGAGTCTGGATTCATGATGACTGTTCAAAATAAACAGCGAAGGAGATTAAGCAACCTGTGAAATAGGGTACCTGCTATGCATATGGTGCAATGGAATGCGTATGTTTTATGTTTTCAAAGACAATCAAGATTTCAACTTTGTAGACAAAAAAGGGAAACACACTTCATTAGATTAAAATTTTCAATTTGTTCAACAATTTTCCCTTAGGCATTACAGGAATGACAAATACTGGAAAGGAAATAAACTATAAAGAGAAATATCCAAAGCCCATCAATGCTCCCATGGCCTCCTCTTTTCAGTGCTGATGTAGTTGTTCAGGACCCGCTCTTCCTCCAATTGCTTGGTCAGCCTTTGGATCTTCCGTTCCTGCTCGTTGAACTTCTCCCGATAGAAATCCCGTTCTTCCTTTAGCTGTGCCCAAGATCTCTTCATTGTGTCAAAATCAGCGGGTATCTGAGGAGGGAGGACAGTTGGAGGAACCCCATCTTCATCAGGAGACTCAAGGATGAGAGGTCTAACAGCTTCGTAGGGCATACCTAACTTTTGAGCACGGATGCGGACCCATTTGCAATAGGGCTTCAATGGCAGGGAAGTCTTTGGTCCCAACTCATGTGGGTTGGCTTTGTGGATTCTGTCCCAAGCTTTAATGAATCCCTGACGTAGTTTGTCACTGTCCGCCTGAAACTCAAAATGGAAGTGAGGAACCAACATTTCATGAGGCCCATCTCCTCTGGCTCTTCCAAACTGACGGAGAGCTAAGCACGGATTGTAAGAGATTCCTCCTTGGATACCGATCAACGGAACATTAGGGTATTCTCCGCAACAGTCAATAACAGCTACCTCATCCAAACCTCTGAGAGTCCAGGTGATGTCATTATCAGTGAGAGACATTAACCTCCGAGCCCAACCTTTCCCTTCTTCATTCTTCAGCACGAACTTAGGAAGATGCGAAATAAACCACCTTACTAGCAAAGGAGCACAACACCACGGAGTTCCCCGTTTTCAAGCAGTACGAGCATAGAGTTGTTGTAGAATGTCACCCAAAAGAGTGGGTACCGGATTCCGAGACATGAAGATCCTTATGACATGGATACTGATAAAGGTGTCGGGATTGGGAAACAATACCAGACCATAGATTAACAGAGCCAGAATATCCTCGTACGCCTTGAAGTCCAAGTCATTCCAGAAATCATTAGCCTTGCCAACCAGAAATTTGACCAAAAAGCCCTTGATCCCATTTCTAGTTTCCCAGTTGGACAATACCTCTTCTTTGGTCAAGGGGAGGATTGCAGCAATCTCTTCAGGCCTAGGAGTCTTTTCCAAACCGGTGAATGGAGTTTGTTCCAAGACAGGGATCCCAAGCAGATAAGAAAATTCTTCCAGGGTAGGAACCAGCTGGAAGTCTTGAAAGGTGAAACAGTGATACAGAGGGTCATAAAACTGGGTCAGAACACTTATCAGTTGTTGGTCCCACTTTGCAGTGACCAAGCCAAGGAGAGAACCGTGTCTGTTGATGAAAGAAGAAGTGTTTGGAATCCTTCCAACCAAATCCTTGAGTAACACTGGTGGTTGAACAAAGTTGAGCTGGACAGTATTCCTACGCATGGGCATCATGATATCCTGCAAAACAGAGCAAAGATGAAACCTTTTTTGTCTTTGAAATGGGTTAGTCCTTTATACAGGATGCATGCAATGGTATGATGGCATGATGCTATGATGAAGCACACCACAGGTATTCACATAGGCAAATAAGGCACACAAGTCACACAAGACACCCTTAGGTTTCAGGTCAGCATGAGTTTCAGGTATTACCCTCTTTTGGTTTTGTTGGTTAAAACCTGTCCTATCAAAAGTAACCGGGTTCTAGAGGATCTCAAATCATTGGCTACCCTCAATCGGTCATAACTCCAGCATCGCAATCTTTTCTCGCGGCCAGAACCATCTCGAGAGTTTAGCCTCAATGAGTGTAGCATACTGCTACTATCCTAATAGCCAAGTTGGTCAATTTAGGGTTCTAAGATTGGTTGGTGCTTAATGACCCCTTAGAAGACCTATATTCTCCCCGTTACAACACAAGGGATATAGGTACAGACTAAGATGCCACACCAACGTAGCCACTGCTTCACCCATGTCGGTCTACGCCGGATAGGTCCCTCACAGATTATGCTACCTAAAAGGGTATTTCCCAGATCCGGGTTAGGATCTATGAAACTCCAATGCAAAGCCCACAAATGTAAAGCAAACAAAGCAATCAATTGAAAACAAAGGTGATCTAAACCCTAAGGTAACCCCACTTTTAGAACTGTCCCCAGCAGAGTCGCCAGTTCTGTGATACGGTGGGAGAACTGACTAGTGTTTTGCGTTCGCATTCGCACTTGTGCGGTTGAGCAAGAGTCGCCACCGACTTTTTATTTTATCCTAAAGGAAAGGTTAAAAAAGCACAGCAAAAACCTTTTGAGATATTTCGTGGGTTCGGGGGGTAGATTATGAAAAGGGAAGGTATTAGCACCCTTTTCATCCATGGTTATCCATGGGCTCTTAGTTACTTGGTTTTTTAGATCACTTGCTTTGTCTTTCGATTGCTTTGAAAATGGTGTGTGTGTGGGTGCTTTTTGAAAATGTTTTGGAAAAAGATGCCTTGTCTTAGGCAACTAATGTATTTGACTCGTGATTGAGTGTTTTACAAAAGTGTGGATCTTTTCGAAAAGATGTTTCAAATGTTTTTGAGAATTTGTTTGAAAGTGTTGTGGATTGTGGTTTTTTTGAAAAGAAGGCAAGTGTTTTTGCAAGTTTGATCTCAAGTAACTAAGAGTTTTGTCTACCCTATTGTACTCAAAGGTTTTTGTTATGTTTTAACCCCTTTTTAACAATTTTGTTCCACCATTGAAGTTGGTGGACAATCTTGCGTTTAGGAAGTTTATTCGGGACGGGCGCGGGTCGTCGCATGGACCATGAATGCAATGATGCCAAGTGTCTTTGGCAATTTGTTTTGAAGGGACTATGATCATTCCGTTTAGGCAACATTTTTGAGACTTATGATCATTTGATTTTGTTTTGCCAAAGATACTCGACGTGCAAGCATGGCCCATTTTGGAAGGCAACATGTGGGATTACCCTAGAGGGTACAAGTGTGATTGTGTATTGATTACATGTATTTGTCTTGTATTAGGTTATCTAGCATTTGATTTTTATGTACACGCAAACCCTAGGTCTAACCATGGTATAATTGGAAAACTGTAAATTGCGGAATGTAAAATCTACGCTATTACAAAATAGTGTCCGGGAGTGGGGGTATAAATGTACAAAAGGGGATGAGACTTATAGTATCCAATAAGTTACAACCAAATCGAATGTGTGATCAAATGTAAACATCGAATATACAGATATAAGATAAAAATGTGTATAGGGCAATGTGAATGCATTGTGTAAGTGTAAGTGTGAGATGTATATGTATTGTGTAAGTGTAAGTGTGAGATGTATATGTATTGTGTGTAATTATTTGTGTATGTGGATATTTACAGGCGAAATGTGAATTTAATGCGTATTAGGGTTTTTTGACCTAGACATGTATTTTAAGGAATCTTTGATTTGTATATTTAATTATGTACAAAAGAAAATGTTCAAGTTTTAATTAAGAAATGTATCTTTATTTGCAAAAAGTATTTTAATTAAATGTTTGTGAATTTCAATATTAGAGAAAAGTGTATTTCTATTATTATGTACAAAGATGTATTTTAATTAAAAAAGTTTCAATTTTAATTATATGATAAAAAAAGTATTTTATTATTTGTATGGTTTTGTAATAAAAAAAAAAGAGTGTTTATATAATTATAAAGAAAAGAGGTTAGTGTTTTAAAATTAGTTGAATTAAGTATAGAAAAGAAAGTTTTAATCAGATAAAATATATTTTCCTTTTTTAAGTATTAGTATTAACATGGTGTTTGTAAAATAATGTAAGGTTTGTAAAAAATAAAATGGTTAGTATTAATCAAGTGTTTATATAAAACAATGTTAGTGATTTTTGATGGGCTTTGGGGGAAATCAGAAATGGGTCAGGCCCACGCTGGAAACAAATTCTTTAGGGTTAGGCGTTTTGTCATTCAGTCTTGGAACATGCTTAGGGTTTGAGCGGCGCGTTCGTGCATTCGTCTTCTCCGATCATCTCCATTTCCCTGAATGCTTCCTCCATCCGGCCACCAACGTCACCTCCAGACCTCTCTTCCCTCCATGGCACGGGCTCGGTGTCCTCTTGATACAAGGTTTGCTTTCAGTGTTATGCTCTTATCTCTTTTCTTTTACGCATTGCATGTTTTTGATTTGAGTTCTGATTCCTAAATTCGTACTATTATGAGGTGGTGAAGAGGAAAGGGGGAGAAGATTGGCTACCTGACTTTGGAGATGGAGGAGAGGCGGAGTGGAGACGCTTAGGAGGCCGGGACGGCGTGAACGTGATGCTTGCTTTGCTTCTGATGACCCTGGTATCTTTTATCTTTTCGCCATTTTTTTTAGGGATTTGATGATGATTTGTGCTGAGAAGCCCTATCCTGAAATATGTTCACTTCTTTACCTCTTCTACTTTTGTTGCCTGAGTTTGAACTGTGATGCCTTCTGAGATGCCTCTTCTTCTGGAATGCTGTATACTTGTTTGTGTTGCCCTTGATGCTTTTGAATTGTTGCCCAGTGATGTATATTTACTGAGGGCCTAGGTTGCCTTGAACTTGAGTTTGCCTTCTTGAACGATTTGCCTATGGATTATTGAGCTTGCCCCGTGATGTGTATACTGAGGGCTTAGGAGTTGGTTTCATGCTTGACAGTAGGTTTTGACAAGTTATGTTGTATAGCTTTGTTTCTTACTGATGCAGGTTTGAAGCTTTAGCATGTTTATGAGGTTTTTGGTTTGTGAGGTTATGTGAGGTTTGGCCTTGACAGAGTTTTGGTTGGGCTAATGCTTTTGAGGTTATGACAGCAGGTTATGTGAGGTTTTGTGGCTTGAAGTTCTGCTTTTTTTTCTTGACAGTAGGCAGGTTGTTATGCTTTTGAGTTTGATAGGCTTATTGCAGGATGAGGCCTTGAATGGTTTTTGTGGGAACTGGACAGGTTTGTGGTTATTTGGTTCAGTTGCTCTTGTATGTTTTATGAGGGTTGTGTTTGATGGTTTTTAGGATGGGTTGTGTGTTTCTCAGATTGCAAGTTATATTTGCTTTGTTGTGAGGCTTGTGGGTTTTATGAGGTTCTGGACAGGTATGAGGTTATGACAGCATGTTATGGTGTTTTTGTTTAGGTTTGAACTTGCCGTGGGTTTATGTCTGCTTGGCTTGGTTATGTTGTTTGCAGATTATATATTTTTTGTGATATTGGTGCTTGGCTCAATCAGTTTTTTCAACTCAGTATATTTTCTTTTGTTCTTTTGTCCTCTTTCTCTTGGTCTTTGGCGCCTAATATTTATTCAAATCTTGGTATTTTCTTTGATCCAAGTTTGCTGGGTAGTTTTACAAAGTTTCTTGGCACTTTTCTATTTTTGGTAATTGTCTATGCTGCGTACTTCTGCCCAGTTTTGAATAATGTTGAATTGATGCTTCTCTTGGATTATATCTTTTCTTGTTATTTCTGCACTGTCTAAACCTAAAGCCTACAAAACCTGCCTCTATTTCTCTCTTCTTCTCACTCTATAGTACAGTTGAATATTATATGATTTTACTTGTACTATCTTTTCTGAAGGGGCCCCTGTATGCTGGGAAATGATGATTAAGTCTTGCATAACACATTATTCTGCATCTTTTCTTTCTTTGACAGCTTTCTACTCTTTATCTTTTCCTTGATATCTTGGCCGAAACCTCTCTTTGGTAGCCTTGAGTAGACTTGTACTTTTGACAGTGAATTGCTCTTTTTGCTTTTGATGGAAAGTGGAATTGGATTTTCTATGCAGTTTGAACTTTGGATTTGAACTATGTAGTTTGAACTTTTAAAAATTATGCATTTTGACATTCATGAATAAAAAATGGAATTCTTCCCTCTTTGTGAACCGGGAGAAATCCCGTGATTTGCAGAGAGGGTCAACTGATCCCAGTCAGTGGCCCCTAATGATGAGCAAATTTTATCTGTCTTTTTTAATTCAACTGCCTTTGACTTTTTTCCTTTTCTTTTTGCAGATAAAAAAAATGGAGCACCGGAGCGAAATAAAGAATGAAGAATTAGAAATAGGATAGAATTTTTATTTTCAATTTAATTTTTGTACACTTATTATTATTTTAAATACTTTGTAATAAATACTCGTATCCAAATAATAACAATTGTAACGACTATTAAATATGAAATAAAAACTCCATTGATATTTAATTCTTTTTTCAATTCCTTTTCTTTAATTGTTTACTTGTTATTCATAGTTCCTTAAATAAAATAAAATGAAAGTTTAAATTTCAAATATTTTAATTCTTAGAACCATAAATAATCAACTAAACCTTTGTTGATCAAAATAAATGAATTCGACGTATCCATTATTCAAAGCAACGCACAGTCGAACACACAAAAACTTGATCAGATGCAATCCTTCTTTTTCACTGATTCTTTTGCCAAGCACTGTAATTCCACATTGCACACATCCTTTTTGACTGGTGAATTCAAACCAACTGCCTCCTTTACTGATTAAATCAAGATAACGTGAATTTTAACCCGAATCTCGGAATAAACTGCAAAGTGCTGTGGAATTTAAATTCTTCTGAGAATACGCCCATAAAAACTTTAACTCCTGATTAAATGCCAGATAACGCTCGCCTGATCAAAATTGAACCAAAAATCATCCAAACCATAAGCCAACTGTGAAACAATCCAGAGTCCTAAAAATCAGTAAAAACCCTAATTTTGCTTGACTGTCAAGAAAAGTCCGTTTGTCCGATTCTTGAGCCAATTTGAAAAGTCAGGAAATGTCTGAAGCTGAGATTGCTTGTAGAATGATGCGAGGGCAAATTTTGGGGTACAACAGATAGCAACTGGGTCAGTCCAGTTCATGT
The DNA here is from genome assembly GCA_948472305.1 of Vicia faba. NCBI lineage: Eukaryota > Viridiplantae > Streptophyta > Magnoliopsida > Fabales > Fabaceae > Vicia > Vicia faba. The sequence goes on along the minus strand of OX451739.1, from coordinate 375,560,053 downwards.
GGTGCCTAAGAAAGGAGGTGTTACAGTTATAACAAATACAAAAGGCGAATCGGTAGCACAACGTACGCAAACAGGATGGAGAATGTGTATCGATTATAGAAAACTAAAACAAAGCTACGCGCAAAGACCATTTCCCATTACCATTCATTGATCAAATGCTCGAACGTTTAGCCAAACATTCCCATTTCTGCTATCTTGATGGATACTCAGGATTCTTTCAAATTCCCATTCATCCTGATGATCAAGAGAAAACTATGTTCACATGTCCCTATGGTACCTTTGCATACCGGAGAATGCCATTTGGACTATGTAATGCACCTGCAACTCTCCAACGATGCATGATGGCGATCTTCACAGATTTTTTAGACAGAATCATGGAAGTATTCATGGACGATTTCTCTGTCTGTGGAGAGAGTTTCGACGGATGTTTAACAAATCTTGAATTAGTACTGAAACATTGTGTTAATGTCAACCTAGTGCTCAACTGGGAAAAATGTCACTTCATGGTGAGACAAGGAATTGTGTTGGGTCACATTGTATCAAACAGAGGGATTGAAGTCGACAAAGCAAAGATCGAAATTATCAAAAACCTTCAACCACCCAAAACAGTTAGAGAAATACGAAGTTTTCTAGGACACGCGGGTTTTTACCGACGTTTTATAAAAGATTTCTCTAAAATCACTAAGCCACTAACTGAGTTATTAATGAAAGAGGCTGAGTTTATTTTCGACGATAAGTGCTTGAACGCATTCAAGACACTAAAAGAGGCCTTAATATCGACACCTATTATGCAACCTCCTGATTGGAACCTACCATTTGAAATAATGTGCGATGCGAGCGATTATGCTGTAGGCGCAGTCCTAGGACAACGCAAAGAAAAGAAGCTTCACGCTATCTACTACGCAAGCAGAACACTCGACCCCGCATAAATGAATTACGCCACTACGGAGAAGGAACTCTTAGCTGTGGTATTCACATTGGACAAATTTCGTTCCTACTTAGTAGGCGCTAAAATCATTATTTATACGGATCATGCTGCGATCCGATACTTACTAAGCAAGAAGGACGCCAAACCGCGATTACTCAGATGGATCTTACTCCTACAAGAGTTTGACTTAGAAATAAAAGACAAAAGAGGAACTGAAAACGTGGTAGCTGACCATTTATCGAGATTAGATGGAATCCAAACCGAGAGTGTTCCCATAAACAAAGATTTCCCTTATGAACGCCTCATTGCCAAGCTAGAGACAAACCCTACCGACAGTTTAGATCCACACAATGAAACTTTCACAACTGTGGTAGTAAAATCCATTTGTACTAATACCACATTACCATGGTACGCTGACTTCGTCAACTATTTAGCTGCCGGTGTTTTACCACCTGATTTGACATACCAACAGCGGAAGAAATTTTTCCATGACCTTAAACACTACTTTTGGGATGAACCATTACTCTTTAAAAGAGGCGCCAATGGTATCTACCGTCGCTGCGTTCCCAATGATGAAATAAATGACGTCATTTCCCATTGCCATTCCACCCCTTATGGTGGACACGCTAGTACATCTAAAACCTGTGCAAAAATACTTCAAGCTGGCTTCTTTTGGCCTACCTTATGGAAAGACGTCCACGTAGCAATTATGAACTGCGATAGATGTCAACGCACAGGAAATATATTTAGACGTGACGAAATGCCGCAAAAAGGAATCCTCGAAGTAGAAGTTTTCGATGTGTGGGGAATTGATTTCATGGGACCTTTCCCCGCATCTTTTGGAAATAAATATATTTTGGTAGCCGTCGACTATGTATCAAAATGGATTAAAGCCATCGCCGCACCCACAAACGATACACGTGTGGTACTAAAACTATTCAAGAATATTATCTTCCCATGATTCGGTGTACCAAGACTAGTGATCAGCGATGGTGGCTCCCATTTTATCTCTAGGATCTTTGAAAGGTTACTTTCCAAATATGGCGTTAAACATCGCATAGCCACACCATACCATCCTCAAACAAGTGGACAAGTGGACAAGTGGAAGTGTCAAATAGGGAGATCAAACAGATACTTGAGAAAACCGTAGCCACATCCAGAAAAGACTGGTCCTCCAAGCTAAACAATGCTCTTTGGGCATATCAGACAGCTTTCAAAACTCCTATCGGAACAACGCCGTTCAAGTTAGTTTATGGAAAATCTTGTCATTTGCCAGTAGAATTAGAACATAAAGCTTATTGGGCCATAAAAACCCTTAACTTAAATTATAAGAGTGCTGGCGAGAAACGAGTGTTAGATATCCATGAACTAGAAGAATTGCGTTTAGACGCTTATGAAAATGCTAAAATCTATAAAGAACGAACAAAAAAATGGCACGATAAGCTTATCTCGCGGAAAGACTTTAAGTAAGGAGACATCGTACTCCTATTCAACTCTAGACTGAAACTTTTCCCGGGAAAATTACGTTCCAGATGGTCCGGACCGTTCGAAATTAACAAAGTTTTCCCAAGTGGTGCGATAGAAATTAAAGGTAGTTCTATCGAACCATTCATAGTTAATGGCCAGCGCTTAAAGCACTATTTTAACGTCAGAAATATCGACTTCTCGGCTTATCTTCAGTTAAGTGAGCCGCCTACCCCGCTACCTAACTGAATAGGTATTTACTGTCGAGCCGTCGACATAAAATAAAGGCGCTTCGTGGGAGGCAACCCATGTTTTTTACTTTAATTATTTTTTCTGCTTTAACATGCTTTTATTTTTCTTTTCTTTTTCTTAATCTTTAAAACATTTTCATGATTGCATCTCTTACTCCTTTCTATTTTTTCTGTTTTTATTTCTCCCTTTCATCTTTCTTTTTCTTTTTAATTTAACTTTGGCAATTTCCTAACCCGAAAATACTTACTTAATTTCCTTTTCTTTCAACATTTATCAAATATTTTCAGGGGGGTATTTCTTTTACTTTCACATTTCGCGCTATGGATTGTGCAAACTTCATGAATGTCAAATTGCGAAGCCGACACCAAAGAAGACGGTTTGCAGACCTGGGTGACCGGGAGATGTGTCCTACTATCTATGCAGATGATCATGCTATGGCTGCCCTTGGCATTCGTGAGAGTGTCATATACTTGCTGCATCAGATTGGTTGGGACACTGCTCCTATCCGTCGAAGGTTCTGTACCTACAAAAGGCTGACTCTTGAGTTTCTAAGCACCCTGAGTTTCATTCCAAATCATGGAATGGGATTCAACTGTGGGTTGATCACATTCATAATGTTTAACATGGATTACACTTATAACCTGCGGGAGTTTAGCCAGCTGCTTGGGTTCCCTTTTGGACCTGATGTTATCAGTATGACACAGGAGAACCTTTTGCCTGAATCTGAGCTTGACTATTTCTGGGGAAGCATTGCTGGTATTAACCATCCTGAGCCGTCAGATCTGTACTCTGAATGCATTCATAACCCGGCTATCAGGTATTTCCACAAGATCATAGCCCACACTATCTTTGGCAAACAGCAAAATGTCACGTCTGTATCCCGCGATGAGCTGTTTATTATGTATTGTGCATCCCAGAACCGTCCGGTGAACGGTGCAGCTTATATGCTCGCTAATATGGAGCGGATCATCCAGACTCCAAATGCACCGATCTTGTTAGGTGGGTTAGTTACCATGCTATCTAATGCAATTGGACTCTGCCGGCCTATGCTCGATTCTGCTCCGCTTTATGGAATAAAGCCGATGGACATTGCATTTTGTTTCAACACTAGCATGATCAGAAACCTTGGACCAGATCAATTTGACCTGCTAGTTAATCATCAGATCGTCCACCATTTTAAGCTTCCGGACCCAATCACCAGTGTGCACAACCGAGATAACTGGCTGTTTGACCTTCACCATCCTGCTTCACCACCCTTCTCACCATCTACAGTTGACATTTATGAGGTTCTAAACACTGCTAATGCTGATGAAGATCCTGCTACACTGCCAGGATACCATGAGTTCCATGATCCTTGGGAACAGCAGGCTACTTCCGCTGAGACCGCGACCCATGCTCCTGAAACTACTCCACCTCCACCTGTTGTTACCTTGGACTCCCTACATGAGGCAATTACAGACATGCGGGGCGAGCTGACTTCTCTCAGGGTGGACTTCATAACCTTCATGGACTTGGTGACTGATCAGTTGGACTACATGCATCAGCATATGTTTCCACCTCCCCGTGGCTAGAGTTGCCATTGTTATTCATTTCCTTCTCTCTTGCATTTTTACGTACAGTGAGGACACTGTTAAGTTTCAGTGTGGGAAGGATTTTTAGTCATTATTTCAACATTTTCATTTTCTATTTCTAGTTACTTTGAAACAATTTGTCATGAATTTATTCAATTAAAGTTTATTTTAATTTTCATTTATTTTCATTCCCAGTTTACTGTTTTATTTACTGTCTATGTTTATACGCAATATTTCTATTTCGTTATATACTGGTAACTAGTATTACAAAACTTTAATTATTAAAACACCTTTATATTTAAAACTCTAATTAATTTAAATAATTAATTAAAATATTTCAAACAAACCAAAATATATATATATATATATATATATATATATATATATATATATATATATATATATATATATATATATATATATATTCTTCAAAAAAATCAATTACCAAGAAAATCATAAACACTTAAACTCCCCAACGGTCCTGTAACGTTCATCTTATTTATGACGCTGCCTGCGTTACGACCGTCACACCCTTGTGACGAGCGTAACGCGCCTCTTTACCTCATGACGAGTGTCACACCCTTGTGACAACCGTCACGCAAACAGAGACCACAACGGCTATTGCAGGGAACCGTTCCAACTTTCCCCTTCATAAACCCACTTCCTTCCTCCATTGTCACCACATCACACGAGAAACCACCCATTCACTCCATTTTTTCTTCTAATTTCTAAACTCCCAACACCAAATTACCATCCTTACAATCTCCCATTCTCACATTCCCAAATCAAATCCTACCTCCACCATGGCAAACAACCCACACGCTCAAGCCATCAATTTCAGAATCGGCAAACCAGGGGAGAATCAACGAGCAAAGTTTCAGAAATTTCAACGTCGAGGTCTCCAACCCACAAGGTACGTTGACATCGACTGCCTACGGAGTTTGGGACTACTCGACAGTGTCCGCCGATTATTGCAAAGCGTGGATTTGTGGAACCTGTGCCGCGAACCAAGACCAATCTACGAAACTCTTACTCTTGAGTTCTTGAGTTTGTTTGTTTACCTCACTCCGCCGGGTGTCACAAACCAACTGTCAGGCGTGGCAAAATTTCGCATGTTTGGCGTTGAGCACGAGTTGCCTCAATCCGACATCGCGAGGCTTCTAGGATTTTATTCAGACGAAGGTGCTCATTTTCGGGTACCGGATAGTTTTGGTGAGGAGGCTTTCAACTTGTGGCACAGTTTAACGAACATCCGTGTCGGATCCTACAACCACCTCAACGCCACCCACATTCACAATCCGGCCATCCGCTACTTCCATCGCATCCTTAGTAACACGATCTTCGCCTGCGACAGCAACCATAAGCTCAACTCCAAGGAGCTCTTCTTTTTACATTGCGCGTTCACTGGGCAAAAGATAAATGCCGCCCCGTTACTACTTGCTCACATCCACTCTATTTGTGCTAGAGGTGGAAAACCTTTCTATTTCGGAGGGTTGGTTACTTCAATTTCCATTGGTCTGAATCACGATGCTGCTCTCGCAACCTTGCCTTCTATGGCACCGGCTTTGCTAACCTTGGATCACTGCAAAGCAGTACACCTCATCTACGAGCGGGAAGACGGCAGATTCCACCCTGTAATCAGGAATACTGTCTATCAGAATATCATTTTGCCGAACAGGGACCGAATCGATCCAAGTAACCGAGCAAACTGGTTGTTTGACCCTGAAGTTCCCGCAGAGCCTTCACCTGCCCACAAAGACCAACCTGCAGCCGCCGCAGACGATATACAAGAAGAGTTGGATAGTGCTCCTCCTGTCCACGACATTCCAGGATCCTCATCTGCACCCCCTCCTATCAATCTTGAAGACATCCTCCGCGCCCTCCATATGCAAAACCAGATGAATGCGGCGCTTGAAAGGAGGCAAGCTGAGCAATTTGAGTCTCTGTGCGCCCAAAACGCTCAGATCTTGACTGGGCAGCGCAACATGAATGAGAGGTTAGATGAGGCCCTGTTAGAGCTTAACGCCTTGAGGATAGATATGAACACCTTTGGCTTCCAAGACACCGACACTGAAGCCACTCCTACCAGACGCTCTCGCACCAGGAGCAGAGGACGTGGTCACCAGTAGTTTCTCTTTCTTTAATTTCTATGTAATTTGTTATTTTTCTGTTTCTTTTCTTTTCCTTTTGTTTTTGTAATTGTACTTCCCTGCATATATACCGCAACATTGAGGACAATGTCGGATTTTGTGTGGGAGAGGTACCTTTCAATCTTTTATAAAACTAGTAAATTCTTACAATATGTCTCGATTCAAATTCTTCGCTTTATTTTGCCATACTGAAAATTTTCCATTTTTGCATTAGCCCGACATACCTATTTTAACGAAATCCCAGTTGAGGAAGCCGAAAACGACATAACAAGATCGATACGGTTCTGTCACCGTGGACTTCCTACTTACGCGATCCGTTTCAATAACCATTATACCGATATCTGGAGTTTCAAGTTCTAGAAGTAACCCCTAGTAGTTTATACTAGCAGTCAGCACCGTCTTGACACAAACCACATGGAGAATCGATGAATATAAGTGTTTGATGCCTGATTCTAAAAATATCCTTCCTATCTCGCTGCTAAAAGAAAAGAAAATTTGTGTACCAAAATATACGGGAAAATATAAGAGCTGAGCAAATAATGAAGGAATCCAGTGTTGGTTGGTTCAGAGGTATCTGGTTCTGAACTCGGTAGGGCGTGCTACGGCCCGATCCCCCACAACCTCCAATTTGGATAACATATGTAGGGTTGCCACATTCATGTACCAGACCTCGTGCTAAAGGATCAAAGTCACTAACCGGTTACTCCACTACGTGTGTGCTAAGGCAAAGGGCTAAATTTGATTGCGCCAGAATGAAACTGGGTGAAATAGATACGAGGAACTCCGGGCAGAGTTATAACAGAACTGTTGGATAGCTCGTTTAAAATGGAAGTCTACGGGTAAGCTTATTTGCTTGCGTCATTAGCGTATCTTTAGTGTTTTACTCAAGTATTGGCCGAACCAACGAGGATTTCCTGAAACCACTTTAAAAATCCAAGGTATGTCATGCTTATGCACTTGACAAAAACTTGTCCGACCTTTCGAATGATTATTTGCTTGAGGACAAGCAAAGGTTTAAGTATGGGGGAATTTGATAACGAGAAAACATATTGTATAATTACCATGCTTTTTACCGATTTTATATTTCATTAAGTCGTCTAACCCCCGATTATTCCGAGATTATTTGTCTTTTTGCAGGTATAACACTTGTCAACTCAAACCAATGGAAAAGGACAACATGAAGAAGGCTAGACGATAACCAAAGAGAAAAAGAATAAAAAAAATACAAAGTATGGACTTCTGGAACAGTGACGGTCGTCACGTCCCTGTGACGGGCGTAACACCCCCCCCAACATAAGGAAACGCTCGTCACACACCACTGACGAGCGTAAGGCACTACTTCAGCGTGTGAAGACCGTCACCCACCTGTGACGACCGTCACGCGCGTGAAGGTGGACGTTATGCATGGATTGAGACGTGGGCGTGAAGGGAAGACTCGTTCTCCCTTTTTCTACTGAGTCCCCTATTTTCTTGCCACCACTATTAGTGCTCCTATATTTTCTCCATGGAAGACTTCATCAAGAATTCAAAAACTGCTGATTTTTCCTATGATATATATATGTGTACCAGTACACAGTTCAAGGGTCGAAGAAATTTACTCAGAGCAAATATTATTTTATTTTACAGTTATTTTCCAATTTGCTTGTTTTGGAATTTTGTTTTCATTTTCTTGTAATTTTCATTCAAAGCCTTAGTTTCTAGTTTTAAGTGTTAATTCTTCTTTCAAGAATTAACACGAATCATTTACTGCAAGTCAAGCTCGAAGATTGGATTACTGTATTACCTCAAGATTACCATAGCAACTTTGATTCCGGGTTTTTTTATTGAAATTAATATTTATTCAGTTTTTATATTATGCCAATTGTTGTTATGAATTATATTTTGAATTGTATTGCTGTTAAGTTAATTATGTCTGGCTAAATTATTAATACCGGTATGTGACCGTAAGAACTGAAAGAATTCGATGATACCTTGGCCAAAAATATTTATAAAACAATTTCTGGTTTCCAATTTCCAAGATTAATTTAACTATCCTTGTCACAAGAGTGAGAGGTTAATTAACACGATTTTGCCACAAGAGTGGGAAATTAATTAAGGCAAGAACCTGCATGCGAGAGCTGGGGTTCAACCCAGATAGTGGTAACGAAGCATTGATTTTTAAATACACGAGAGTGTTTTAATAAATTAATTAAATTCAAATTATTTTCAAAAAGTGTTATTAAATTTAAAGTGCATCCACTAGGTTTAGTAGCATGACTTATTTCATAAACACGAGAGTGTATGTCTCAGGTTTTTAAACAATTAGCTTTTACCGAAATACTTTATAGGCCAAGCGATTCACCGAATTCCCTAAGTCCGATTATCACATACCGGTATAATTAGTACTATTACTTTTAATTAAACTGTTTCCCCCAAAAATCGAACATTCATCGCTTAGTTAGACAAACTGTAGCATTAGATTGTATGCGATTGATCCTCAGTCTCTGTGGGTTCGATAATCTTTTAAAACTAGAACGACTGAACTGTATACTTGCAGTTAGTATCCCGACAGACTTAGAAAGTCCCGATCACCATCCTGCCCACGGGCTGTCAAAGAGAAAAGCAGATATAACAGAGAAAATGCTCAAGCAAAAGAGGGAGAGAACATTTGATAAACATTCAGAAACTCCAACAACAGGAGTCATCCTCCCAACTATAAAAAACAGTTGTCAAACCAAAACAACCAAGGCCTGTAAACTGTCTACAAAAACATTTTGTCAAACCAATTTCTCAAAACCTGAAAAACCCAGTTCAAGCAACCAAGCCTGCCTAAAACTCTCCAAACCTACATAATACCCCAAAACTCACAAAACCAACAACAACAAGAACAAAACCTGCATAACTCAGTTCAAGAACACAACAAAACTTGCAACTCATTCCAAAAACCCAAAAACCTGCAGAACCATTCTCAAACGGGGCCAAACCAAGTTTCCACTATCACAAATCATTTTCAATATAACCAAAACTGAAACCATTTCAACAAAACCTGTAACCCAGTCCTAAACATACAATTCCAAATCACAAAACACTTCAAACCCAGTTCAAACCAAACTATTAACAAAAATCATCATTTTCAACAAAAACCATCTTCAATACAAAGCCACAAAATATCAAAGCTTTCACAAACTGATAAAACCTGTTAGAACATTCAAACTCAAAACAGTTCAAACAACAATTTCCAAAGTCCTAACATTCCAACAAAATCAAACCATCAACTGTAAAACATCCCAACATTCCATCAATATCATCAATAGCAACCATATCAAATCAGAAATTGTAAAACCATATCCTACAGTTCATAACCCAAAAGTTTCAAACACAACATCAACAATCAATATCCAGCAAACTTATAAGAAAAAATCAAGACTCAGAAGCATCATCATCATCAACCATTATCCGAAGCATCACTATCATCATTTAGTCAAAGTTCAAGGGAAAGAAAAGATTACCAGAAGCACGCGTTCTTCACATCATCATTTCCCCCCCCCCCCCCCCCCCCCCCCCCCCCCCCCCCCCCCGTGTCCAGCTACCAAGGTGCATCCTCATCCCAATCTCAATATCCATTTCGCAAAAGTCCCAAAGGTATGTTTTCTTTTCAAACCATTTTCTGCATCTCAAAACATTTCACAATTGATTCAACAACAAAACATGAACAAAATATACAAAAAAAAGAATAACGAAACTGTAACAAGCAGAACCATACCTTTTCACAGAAAAAACTTTGAGAATCGTTTGAAGGGTTGAGAATGGGAGACGCGCCGGCAACGGAAACGGGGAAGGGAAGATCAGAGAGAACCCTTCGAGCATGAATTTGACTTTAGATTTTCATAGAAAACGCGAATTGTGGTGAGATGAGGAGAGATTAGTTTGTTTCGGCCATAAGCTTAAGAGGTTGTGAGTAATAGAGTGAGAAAGATGAACAAGAGAGGGACAAAGGGACGAAGGGCGCCGCTGTGAGCGCAAAAACAACAAACCCTAATTTTTCCGTTTCACCCTAATCAAAATTAAGCAAGCTTAAGATGTATTGGGTCGTTCCTGTTCTCAATTCTTCTCAAGCCCACGTAATTGCTAACACGCCCCCCCCCCCCCCCCCCCCCCCCCCCATTCTGGCATTGTTTATTTTTATTTGTTTCAGCATTAACATATAACACCTTTCAATCCCAAGCCCATTTTCACTTGTTTTGTTTCAATTTAATTTGATTTAATTTATTTCTTTGTGTTAATAATATGCTAATAATGATTTTTAAAACTTCATTTTGTAAAATTAATTTGATTTTTTTTTAATTAGTTTTATTTTATCATTTTTCTTTTTATTAATTTTCTTACAATTAATAAAAACACTAAAAAAAACGTTTAATTTAATTTAGTTTCTTTCTTTAAAGATAGCTCGTAATTAATAAAAATACATAAAAGAATAATAATAATAAAAAAATTTAATCTTTTTTAGAATAGATTTTTATTTATCTCTTTTCAAGTAAATACATACATTTCATACTTTGTTGATTTTATTTCATAAATTGTTATAACTTTGTATTAAATCGCACAACAATTCGATTTGGTTGTAATATTTGTGTATTGCTATTTTTATTTGATTCATCCCCATTTGTAACAATTGTACCCCCATTCCCGGATACTTTTGTAATAACTTAGAATTTTAATTCCCGCGATTTATTGCTTTCTATATACTGTGTAGTAATTAGGCGTGTATGGCAAGATTCAAAAACCAATTGCTAGATGACCTAATCCAAGAATAAATAACTTGAAATCAACATACTTCTCACACGCACACCTCTAGGGTAACCTCGCTTGTTTCCTCGGAAATACAATAATGTCCCTAGAATATGAGACACTCTAGCAAATGACCCTTCGATAAACAAAGATCGTAGTCCCTCGATGACCCTCGATGTTGCCTTCGGTAGAACGATCTCGTCCCTTACAAAATTGCTAGAGCGTCTCGCAAGTTGCTTTCAATGATTGTATAATTGACCCGCGTCCGTCCTGTTTAACATCCAAACACAAGGTTGTTTACCAAATACAATGGTAAAACAACAACGTCAAAGGGTTAAAAATGTGTAGGAAAGATCTTTGAGTAGGGTAGAGAACTCCTAGTTACTTGATCAAACTTGCAAACATCCTTGCTAATTTCAAAAACACTCAACACATTTCAAAACAATTTCCCCAAAACAAACTTTCAAACATTGAAACATTTTTCAAAAGACAAACACCTTTGTAAAACATTCAAACAAGAATTGTTTCAAAGGTTTCCTAGACAAGGCCTCTTTTCAAAATATTTTCAAAACCACACACAAAGCACCATTTCAAACAATTGAAAAGCAAAAGCAAGTGATCTAAAACAAGTAACTAAGAGCCCATGGAAAACCAAGGATGAAAAGGGTGCTAGCACCTTCCCTTTTCATAATCTACCCCCCGAACCCAAGAAAACATCTCAAAGGTCTTTCCTGTGCTTTTTGATCTTTCCTTTGGATAAAATAAAAAGTCGGTGGCGACTCTTGCTAAACCTCACAAGTGCGAACGAAACGCAAACCCTCAAGTCAGTTCTCCCCACCGTATCACAGTAGGGCTTCTTACCAATCAATGGTAAGATAGTAATATCTAAAGGAGGAGGAAAAGAACTAAGACTTTTAAGTAGGTAGAACGTTCATAGTTGCTTGCTCACAACCATTTTTCAAACATATTTCAAACATACCAACACTTTTCCATGAAATATTTTCAAAAGTCAGCACTTTGTATACATTCTTATAGAGACGAGAATCATTACAAAGTTCGCCTAAACGAAGGCACTTTTCAAAAATACTTTCAAAAACAATCACAAAACACATTTCAAACAAAGAATTTCAAAGTGAGTTAGCAACTAAGAGCTCGTAGATAACTACAGATGAAAAGGGTGCTAACACCTTCCCTTTTCATGACCTACCCCCTGAACTCAAGAAAATTCTCAAAAGGTCTTTCCTGTTATTTTCACCCCTTTCCTTTATTAGATAAAAGAAAAGTCAGTGGCGTCTCTTGTTATCCGCAACAATTGTGATAAAACGCAAAACACCGAAGTGAGTTCTCCCACCGTATTACAGAGACCTATGATAAGTCATGAGAACCATTTGAGACCTTTGCAAACCAAATTTCCTTGAGAAACTCAAAACCCTAGTTGTAGATCTTTAGCTTAAGAGGATCCTTGACTGGTCAACCCTTGAGTAGCTTGAGTGTTTGAGGAGCCTTGAAAGAATGTCTTGAGAAAAAATGGGATGGAAAATTTTGGGTACAACAGTCTACATCAAAGGACAAAGGCGATAGAGCTCGCCTCCAACCACCAAAGAGCATGTTGTTATCAACATAGCATAAGCAAAGGGAAAAAGGAGACAATCAAAGACAAGGATGTCGACTAATCCGAAGAAGTGACTGAAACATCTTCAAAGATCTCAATCATGTCTCTGCTTCTAAGGTTTCGAGGCTCAACAAAAACCATTGGTGAAAATCCTAAAAGTGTCGTTCATGTAACTAAGAATGTCATTTTGAACCAATTCTATGAAGTGTTACAAATATAACCTAAGTGGGGCATCTCTAGGTTGACGTGGTAAAGAATTTCCTCCACAAGATAAGACCCGCAATTAAAGCTCTACACATTTTCATTAAATGTATGAACACTTGCCTATTAAGGGTGTTGATTAATAATGGGTCATCCCTGAATATGGCGCTTAAGCTTACTATGATGTTGGCATAATATTGAGGCCAAGAACAATGACCTTTAATGGAGTTCAAGGTTCTGTACATGAAGAAGATAATCGTCTAAATAAATGTTGAACCCCATACCTTTCAAGGCATGGGCATAAAGATTGCATTTTCTTACCCGCTTGGAATACCATGGATACACGTAGCAGGGGCAACTGCCATCGACTCCCCATCAAAAGATGAAATTCCTAGTGGAAATAAAAATGATTATTTCCTTGTGAAGCAACCTAACATCGTGATGCTACATCAAAGACAATAACAACAATCTAGAGATATCTGCTATTATCACTCATATAAATGGGGAAATTTGAAACTGTCTTAGCATCCTGGAGAGACATACGAAGGGGAATTAAGAGCAAAGATTCTAAAAAGAACTAGGGCAAGTTGTTGAACATCCCGAAAAGGAGGGTCGATACGGTTCAGACTACCACTATTCTAAGGATAGTAAAAACCATGAAGAGAAAAGAAGGACATATTCCTCCTATACAAAAGAGTTTCATCACCACCGATTTCGAGCACAACAAACAGTTATCCATTTTTCTCAATAAAGATAATGATGGGGCATGCGGTCTCGTCATCAAATGTGCTCCAGATAAAGAACTCAACAATTGGATTACCATGGAGGTACCATAGATCTATTTATTTTTAAAGCAATTTTACTGTTTTCAAATCCCCATGCTTTGCCCAAAGCATAGTGGTAACTTGCAAGGGCCCCCATTTGTTTCAAACTTTGTTTATCATTTAATAAAAGTTATGTTTGCATTCAATTAAGATCATTTTATTTCAGTCCTTTTCTTTTCAAAATGGAAATTCTTTTCATACAAACTTCTCATTCCATAAAAATGAACAAATACATATATGCATCTAAACTCACCGATAATGATATTGATACTATTCAATATGACTCTGATGCACCAATTAACCAAGCCTAAGAGGATGGTGAGGAAGATTGTGAACTCCCTGAAGAGTTAGTCAAGATATAAGTCAAAGACAATACAACCACACTAAGAATTGATCGAGGTAATCAACCTTAGAACAAAGGAAGACAAGAAAAAGATCAAAATATGGGATGCCTTGGACAAAGATGAGAAGAAAAACTATTGAAACTCCCCACGAGTATGTATACATGTTCGCTTGGTCATATCAAGACATAAAAGGCCCGGACAAAAATATTGTGGTGTATACACTGACCCTCGGGAAAGTTGCCTGCTAATTAAACAAAGAACAAGACATTGCTATCAAAATACAAAAAAAAAAAAAAAAAGAGAGAGTCTGTAAATAACTCAAAAACAGGTTTTCTAGCCATCGCAAAATATCCACAATGGATTACAAACATCATTCTTGTCTCGGAGAAAGACGCAAAGTCCGTACACGTGGAGACTACTAGGAGTTAAAAAAATATAGCCTAAAAGATGACTTCCCATTACCTCACATCGAGGTATTGGTAAACAACACATCTCAATACCCGGCATCCTCACTCATAGATGGGTTGTCCAAATACAACCAAAGTCAAGATGGATCTCGAATACACGAAGATGACAACCTCGACGATTCCTTGGGGCATATGTTGTTATAATTTAATACCTTTTTGCTTTTAGAATGTAGGGGAAACCTTTGTTTTCCATATTGGCATGAAAGCAACACTCCTATTAGAAATTGGAATACCATCACCGTGAGTATTCGTGGAAACTAATCTCGAAAAATTCGAATAAGTGGAGGTACGACACGATCAATACAAAAATCATCAAAGAAAAACATGTAATAGCCTTATGTCATGGGAAATTGTATCAAGAACGGATAAAGGAAACCTTTAACAAAGAAGTCCTCGAGTACGTCGCGAAGACGATTTGGTGTTAAATAAGACCTTACTACTTCGATTCAAATGCACGTGGAAATCGACACCTAACTACGAAGGTCTAGATATGGTTAAAACGACATTCTCAGAAGGAGCCCTTATCCTCAAAACAATGGATGGGGAAGAACTACCACCTCCGCTGAACTCCGACGCACTCAAAAAATACTATATATAAAAGACCCGCTAAGTCGAAAACCTTAACGAATGACTTAGGCAAAAAGGGGCGTCTCGGTGGATTAAAAATCCTAAAAGGAGATCCAAGAAAAAATTAGAGACATATTGTTGTACCCTAAAATTTACCCTCCCATATTCTTCAAAGTTTTGACAAGCATCATCTCAATTTGCTCAAGTCTACTCAAGGGTTGCACTGCTCAAACACCCTCCTAAGCCAGTCAAATTAGGGTTTTGGTTCTTGCAAGGAAGTTGAGGTTTTCAAGGGCTCAATCAAGTCCCATATGCCTATATACATTGTCAAGCATCTACATGCCAAGTTTCAAGGCTCACAAGGTCAAGTTGCACAGTCAAAAACCCTAATTGCTTCACAATCAACTACAGGGGCAAAATGGTCATTTGGCAGTCAAAAGTCAAAATTTTTGGTCAACATCTTATTTTGAAGCCACAATCATCATTTGATCAAGTCTTGATCATGATTCCACAAGAATGGCTCAAAAATCATCAAGATGCAAAAGTTTCTATTTTTGGACAGTTGAAAAAGTCAACTGTAACTTGACCAAGGCATAACTTTTTCATGGTTCATCAGAAAAATCCCATCCAATGCTCATTTTGAAGGGGAGGACATTTCCTACAACGCATCTTCACATTCCAAGTCCAAGAAATGCTCTCACAAAAAGTTGTCAATTTCAACATTATAGGTCATTTTCAAAAGTCAACAAAAAGGCATTTTAAGTCAAAGACCATAACTTGAGATTGGTAAATCAAAATGAAATGGGACCAAAGGCATTGGTTAGAGGACTTCAAGACCTTTCCAAAATGTCCAAGAACATGTCCATATGATCAAAATTGAACAAGATATGCATTGGAGAAGTTGGGAAATTTTTATGAAATGGCAAAAGTCAACTATCCTTAAAACTTCAATTTTTGACAAAAGGGCCCACTTTCTTCCACTTGATTCAGCCTTGTCATGCCACCCACATGTCCCATAATCAATTTCAAGACCAAATAATTATTTTTCTATTTTTATTTAATTTTTATGGATTTAACTCATTTTAATCCATAATAATTCAAGTAAAATCAAAAAAATTGATTAAATGGTATCTTGTGGTTTGATTAGCCTTCATGAAGCATATTCTAGTTGCCAAATTCGTGTAAAGCTCATTTAGGCATGAAAAATCAAAATTTGGACAAAGCTTTGAAAGGCCTTTAATGGTGGTTAAGAAGAAATCCAAAACTTTAATGCACAAGTTTAAGGCTCCTAATGCTGACTTAAATCCCTTGATACATACATATGCAAGCCTCTCCAACCTCAAGCACGACCTAGAGCTCATTGAAACGGCATAACTAAATTCAAAAATCCAAGAAAAAAAGTCAAATCCTAATTCTACCTTCCAGGCCATTTCAAGGAGATTTAAAGGTCCAAATACATTGCTGGGAGTCTCCAGAACCTATTGCAATCATAAACAAGCTCTAACACTCCAAGAATCATCCACAACAAGTCCCACGGTTTGAATATTTTTCCATAATCGCATATCCTTATTCGTGCATTTTTAACCTCTTTTTTGGATTGGTTTGTGTTAATAGGACCATTCTGAAGCTATTGGTATGATTCAATTTGATTATGGTGCTCTGAATTAAAAAACACCATTGAAGCAACCTAGGGTTTCGAAGCTTGGATTTTAGGGCTTTGCACATATTGTAAAATCAAACCTCAAAACGCACATGGTTGAAACCGCCTGAGTGAGACGAAAACATTGGACACCTCGCGCCATTTTTATATTACGTGTAGAGTTAATCGCTATTTTCTGCAGTTTCATTTTGTGGGGGTTTAAAACCCCCGCTAATTGTTTTCTTTTTACAGGCATTCAGTGAAGAAGATGAGACGTGGAAGAACACGGTTGGCTCATTCAAATAAATAGCGCGCGTTATTTTTTTTCCAGGGGACGCGTTGATTTACTAATATAATATTTTGTTATTATTATCATTTCAACTAAGACAATTGGCTCAGTGGAAGGACGCGCTGGCAATGACCAATGGGACCTGGGTTCGAATCCCAGGTCCCCAATAATTCCATGTTATTTTTCTTTACGTACTTATGTGCAGGTTCACAAGAAAGGTGCATCATATACCTCACACCCAAACACGCCATGTGTCCCCAGAAGCAGATCCAAAGGCTTGGATTGGACGAGCACCATACTCCTGGTCAACCTACGCCATGGACAATCTCCAAAAGTCAACAAGGCTGGTTAATGGGCCAGCAATTTCCAGGCTTCACACCTCCATTGGGCCATCAACACCCCCATTGGTTTCTATTTCATTTTTTCTTTTCTATTTTCCTTTTCTTTTTATTTTCTTTTTTAATTATTATCATTATTGTTAATTAACCTAACAAACTAATTTTTTCCATAAAATTTAATAAAATCAAAAAAACATTTTATTATTTATTAACTTATTTTTGTAAATAAATTTTAATATTAATTAATTAGTTGTGTAATTAGAACAATTTTAACTTTTTTTAATAAGTAAAATTAATTTAGAATTAGGACTTTCAACTTTTAATTTCTTCTTTTATTTTATTAAAAAACATAAAAAACACAAAAATATCATTTTCTTAATTAATTAATTAATTAGTTATTAGTTTTAATTTCATTAATTACAAAAAAAAAGACAAAAAAATTCAATTCTTTTCTTAAAAGGGTCAAAACCCTTAGGACGTTCCCGATTTAATTCTTTCGCGCATTATTCTTATTTTGATTATTTATGTAACTGTTTCCGGATATGTAATAGTAATTAGGTTTATCTCTTTATCTACTATTTCTCGCACTTTATTTCCAAAATGGGTTTTTGTTTTTGGCGATGTATAGACTCGCGCCTTGTAATAGTTAGATTTACATTTCCGCAATTTATTTTCCGCACTCCTAACTGTTAACAATGCATGAAAGAATGTATGACAAATAAAATTAATCTGTAGCTCACAAATAACATGTACAAAGACAATTAACTGAAAAACAACACACATGCACATGCCACCCCTAGGGTACGCCTTACTAGTTACCTCGACGTGGTCATCAAGTATAGGGTGTCTTAGAGGTCGCCCTTTTGTCCAAAAGATCCAGTTGCCTCGAAATGGTTTCCTCAGATGCAAAGGATCTAGGACATTAGGGTTTCTTCTAAGGTGTCCTACCATTGCTTCGGTGACCACACACGTCCCTCATAATCGAATTGACCCGAACACCTCCAACGGTGGTGCTACCTACCTCTCAATGGTGGGATAACACTATCTAAAGGACTCTTACACAGCCTAATTCCTTAGAGTAGGTAGATCTCATGGGTACTTGCTCTTTTCAAACAAACAAAACAACTTTTCGCACTCATGCTTTCTAAAAGTTTTCAAACAAATTTTTCATACACTCTTGAGGACAGATACAAGAGTTACTTAGAAATTTTTCAAACGAAACTTTTTCAAAACCCACACACACTTGAAAAGCAAACAATTTTTGAAAACATAAGAGCAAGTACCTAAGAGCCCGTGGATAACCACGGATAGAAAGGGTGCTAACACCTTCCCTTTCTATAAATCTACCTCCCGAACCGAGAAACATTCTCGAATAAGGAATTTTGCTGTGCTTTTGTCCTTTCCATGTTGGAGAACATAAAAGACGGTGGCGACTCTTGATTATCGCGACATTTCGCGAAACCAGCTAAAAAACAGTCAGTTCTATTTCCACCGATCACAGAACCGGCGACTCTGCTGGGGAACTATAAAAGTGAGGTGTACCTTAGGATTAGATCATACTTATGTTTTCAATTGCTTTGCTTTGATTGCTTTATATTTGTGGGCTTTGCATCGGAGTTTCATAGATCCTAACCCGGATCTGGGGATACCCTTTTAGGTAGCATAAGCTGTGAGGGACCTGTCCGGCGTAGACCGACACGGGTGAAGCAGTGGCTACGTTGGTGTGACACCTTGGTCTGTACCGATATCCCTTGTGTTGCAACGAGGAGAATATGAGTCTTCTGAGGAGTCATTAAACACCAACCGACCTTAGAACCCTAATGTGACCCAACTTGGCCATAGAACAGTAGCAGTATGCTACACCCATTGAGGATAAACTCTCGCGATAGTTCTGGCCACAAGAAAAGATTGCGACGCTGGAGTTATGACCGATTGAGGGAAGTCAATGATATTGGGATCCCTTAGAACCCGGTTACTTTTGATAGGACAGGTTTTTGAGCCCACTAACTTCAAGAGGGTAGTACCCTAAACTTCATGCTAGCCTGAACTCTAAGGGCTCTCTGTGTGACTTGTGTGCTTTCAAACTTGAATTACTTGCATGCTTGTTATCTGACACTTGAGTTTCTTGCAGGTTTTGTTCACAGTCCTTAATCTGGACTCATAACAGGGTTTACCTACATTACTCCACGCATAGCATAGCATCATACCATCATACCATTGCATACATCCTACATAAGGACTAATCCATTTCAAAGATCTCAAGGGTCTGTGATGCAGGTCATGATGAATCAAATGTCCAACAACAGGGGCAAAGGGGATTTATTTTCCTTTAGCCAAAGTTAATGACTTGAGTCAGGGGCTATGACCCACTCGATATGGCGAGCCTTGACTCTTGAAGAAGGACTCTCAGCAACATGAAGTTCCTTCAATCAAGCTACCCAAATTCAAATTCTAAACAAGTTTCTCTGTTTACCCCGCGAGATCCTTGAAAACATCGCATGCATACATACATACATATCATTGCATTACAGGTACTCCATTCTATAGGTTGCTTAATCTTCTTCGCTGTTTATTTCAGCCATCATCATGAATCCTGAATCATCCAATGAACAAGCTATCAAGGCCCTCCAGGACCAGAACGCCCAGCTCCAGGAGCTGGTCATGAGCTTAGCCCAGGGACAACAGGAATTGAAGACTTTGCTTTTGAAGAAGAAGAAGAAAAGGACTGTTTTGTTCAACCCTAGATGCAGATCTGGGAATGGATCACAAAATGAGGCTGAGCTGACCACCCCATCTGTTGGGAAAGACAGCCCACAAGGGAGAGAGGTTCCTAGTCTCGTGGTCTTCGACAACGAGACAAATTTCAATGATGAACAGTACCCTTCTGCTGAGGACAGGTACAAGCTACTAGAGGACCGTCTAAATTCCATGGAGATTCAACAGGTGCCCGGGTTGGACTTTGGAGACTTAGGCTTATCTTTTGGGGTGGTAATCCCTCACAAGTTCAAGGCACATGCCTTTGCAAAATACGACGGGGCTTCCTGTCCTAAGTTGTACCTCCGTTCATACGCAAGGAAGATCCAGCCCTACACGGCAGACAAGAATCTATGGATCCATTTCTTCCAGGAAAGTCTTTCAGGGACTCAGCTCGAATGGTTCTATCAGCTGGATGGAACCAGTATTTGTAAATGGGAGGACTTGGCAACTGCTTTTTATAAGCAGTATCAGTATAATGCTGACCTCGCTCCTACACGTACCCAACTCCAGGGTATGTCACTGGGGACGGGTGAAGGTTTTAAGGAGTACGCGCAAAAATGGAGAGACCTGGCTGGCAGGGTGCAACCACCGTTGACTGACCGTGAGCTTGTTGACATGTTCTTCGGAACCCTGTCCGGTCCATTCTTCAACCATCTGATTGGGAATTCTTCTGTTGGGTTCACAGATCTGATCTTAACTGGTGAGAGGATAGAAGCTGGTATCAAGTCCGGGAAGATACAAAAGGGTGACTCCTCGAACGCTGAGAAGAAACCATTCAAGAAAGAGTCCAATGTTGCGTACAGTCAGAAGGATCGTCGTGACCAACACGTAGGGGCAGTCCTGATCTCTGGTTCTACACCACGCCGACAACAGTAAAAGGGAAATCAGCGAAGGCCGGATGAGCCTAAAAGACAGTTCACCAACATCAATATGCCGTTGTCACAAGCATTGCAACACATGTTGAAGATGAACCTGATTGCGGTGATCAACCCTCCTGCAAATCCTAAGACTTCTTCTCCAAGCTACAACCCAGATGCGAGGTGTGCTTATCATTTTGGTAGCCCGGGGCATGATACTGAGGATTGTTGGGCGCTGAAATACAAGATCCAGAATATGATTGACGCCAAAGAGATCGAATTCGAGCCTGCCGAGACTCCCAACGTGAACACTGCTCCCTTGCCAAAACATGGCTAGGATGGAGAGACTCTTGTTTCATTTAAATTCTGATGTTGTATTTTTCTATGCTTATACAAACAATTATCATGTCAAACTCTATTATTTCATTAATGCATTACACGTGTCTTGTTTTGAAGTAATTGTGTTCGCTATATTCAAAATTGCTTTTATTTTTCTTGATGTTCAAACTCTCGATTAATAATTCTAAGTCTCTTGAGGGAGGATGACGAAAACGATACCACAATCTACAGTATGCTTTTGAACAGACCCTGTTGATGAGGTACAGGCATTGTTTCAATTCCTAAACACTGGAGTTATAAGGATGATAATCCCTCGTCAACCCCTTTGAGCCAAAGAAGTAGGAGTTTTCTTTTCGAAAATTAAAACCCTTAATCATAACCTGGGGCAGGGTAGTTCTCTCAGTTGGTCCAGGTGCACAGCGAATAGCATCAAAGAAGTCTTTCTGAAACAAAAAATAGTGATGGTTATATATAATCGTAGACAGGCAGTTATTATCTCGCAAAAACTAAAGCCCAATAAGTCAAAACCTATGAAGGAGACTTACAAAACTGGGGCATCCCGCTGACTGTAATCACAAAAGGAACAGTTCAAGCAAAAGACAGGGATAATAAAATCGAAAAGAAAGAGGTCCTACAAACCCTCAACGAAAAAAGGACTGCCTAGTCAAAATAAATTGTCAGTATCCGAACCATCACCGGAATATCATAGCAAAGACTCAAACAAGGTCTAACGCACGATCAGCTGAGTTTAGGTTTGAAGAACATCACGAAGAGCGGGTGGGTACAAATAAAATTTGAGCCTTTATCCTTTGTTTCTTAAACCGTGAACCAGGCCACGTTATAACCCTCAAAAGTCCTAGCCGAAGCATGGGTTAGTTCGAAAGCATACTGTTACGAAAGGTATCCTGACTCCTTAAGGCTTACGGTAAAATAACGAGTTGACATCACAATTTACAAAATTCACTTGTTTTTTACTGAAAAATGCATTTTCAAAAACTTCAAGACAGACATAAGCTTTGCATTTTTAATATAACATTGATTGCATATGACTACTTGTTTGAACAGCATAGGAGTTCGCACGAAGAATATCTGATGAACAAAAGCACTCCCAACCAAGGGGTATGGCATGATTATTGTCCATCATCTGGGGCAGTTAAGTCAAAATTCGGAGAATCTCTCAAAAGGCCAACCAGCTCGGGGCAAATCTCTACCTGGATCACTTGGGGCATTGGACGATCAAACGAAGATCTTCTGGTAGTAGGGCAACGCAACACTACTGACAGGGGCACCTCCCTACATCCTGAGAGCACGGACATAGTCGAAAAATACTGTGCATAATCAAAGACCCGCTAGGTTGACACACCTAGGCAAAAAACGAGGGCTTCCCGGCGAATCAAAAGGGTTCGGGCAAAAATAAGGGATGAAAATGAAAAATCTGTACACCCGGCAAGTCGAAAACCTGAAAAGGCGGCTTGGGCAAAAAAGGGTATCCCGGTGGACTGAAAACCCGAAAGGGCGGTCCAGGCAAAAGTTAGGGATCAAAAGCGTACGGCTATGTCCTGTCATCTCATCACTCGCCTACCAGAAGAAGATTTGTCGAATCGGCAGTTGTCTAACACCTCACAAGGTATCTTCTTCTCTCACATCAAAAACAGGGGCAATAATGAGTAGTCCAAGTGATCTAGTTGCTCTGTCAACCAAGATACCAAGGTAGGTTCGACTGAAGAACATAACCAAGAGGCCTCCACTCCCCAGAGTAAGACCAGAATCAGCAATACTCTCCCCGAGCAGAGTTGGTCTCCCATCAACCCTAACAAGGCACAGTATATCCAGCAAGTCAACAACGCTCTCCCCAAGCAGAGTTAGTCTACTGTCAGCCTTAAGGAAGTTGGGTATCCCCAGAAAATCTCAATATTCTCCAGCAGTATGCAGATGTTCCTAAGCAAGCATCCCCGACCGTCTTAATATAAGATTATTCCCCGGCAGAATATAGACATCCAGTGGAGCCACTTCCCAGTGCAGTCCAAGAAGTTTCCCCAGGAGAGTTGAATCAATCTCCCCAGTAGATTTTTGGAAGCTCATCCCCAGTAGATTCTGGAAGCTTATCACCTGCAGAGTACATGCATCTCTCCCCGGCCTTATTCAAAGGTTATTCTCCACCAGAGCATATAACTGGGTTATCCTCGGCTAATTACCACGGAAAGATCGTCCTCGGCGAAGCTCTTCCTATCCCCCAGCGGAGTTCATCAGAATCCTCAATAAAACATATTAACGGAATCCCCAGTGGAGTTATCATCAAAACCTCAGCGAAGTATCTCTTCCCACAGAGTAGATTCCCCTCAGAGTAATATCTTCACCAGGATTATTCCCCAACGGAGTCATCTTCTCCTACCGGTTTGTTCTTGCAATCATCATCCCCAGCGGAAATGAAGAACTTCACTCTTCAACATCAGCCCAAGATTCAACTTCTCGGCATTCGTCAAGGATTTATTTTCCTAGACGAAAATATATTCATAAACATATCACATCCTCATACATTATAGCATGCATACGCATCATACAACACAAATCTCATTTATTTTTGAGAACATCTTAAAATCATGCAGTTCATGCATCATGACATTGCATATGACTAATACTTTGCCTTTTCAGAAAAAAAAGTCAATCAAAAGACGATTACCATCTACCTTTACAGTTCAAGATCAACACCGGTAACGAGCCAGGAAAATTCTATGGATGACTGATCGTGGGTTAATATTCGAAACCAAACAGGACAATTATCCACTTGATCATCAACAGGCAACCCTACACCGGTTCCTTCTCAACCTCAGATGTAGTTTTACACGAACTCATCAACAGGTAACCCTACACCGGTTCCTTCTCAACCTCAGATGTAGTTTTACACGAACTCATCATCAGGAAACCCTACATCGGTTCCTTCTCAATTTTCAGACGAAGTCTTACACGGACTTATCTCAAGATGACCTTACCCCGGTTCATCCAGAAGTTTTACACGAACTTATCCTGCAGTAACCTTACCTCGGTTTCTCCAGAAGTCTTACACGGACTTATCTCAAGATGACCTTACCCCGGTTCATCCAGAAGTTTTACACGAACTTATCCTGCAGTAACCTTACCCCGGTTCCTCCAGAAGTCTTACACGGACTTATCTCAAGATGACCTTACCCCGGTTCATCCAGAAGTTTTACACGAACTTATCCTGCAGTAACCTTACCCCGGTTCCTCCAGAAGTCTTACACGGACTTATCTCAAGATGACCTTACCCCGATTCATCCAGAAGTTTTACACGAACTTATCCTGCAGTAACTTTACCCCGGTTCCTCCAGAAGTCTTACACGGACTTATCCCGAAGTAACCTTACCCCGATTCCTCCAGAAGTTTTACACGAACTTATCCCGAAGAAACCCTACACAGGTTCTCTCTCTCCAGACGTAGTTTTACACGGGCTCGTCGTTAAAGAAACCCTACACAGGTTCTCTCTTCCCAAAGATGCAGTTTTACACGGACTCATCATCAGAAACCCTACCCAGGTTTTACTTCTTCCAGGATGCAGTTTTACACAGGCTCATCATCAAAGTAACCCCACACAGGTTCCCTTCTCAAACTCCAGACGTAGTTTTACACGGACTCGTCATCAGTAAACCCTACACAGGTTTCCTTCTCAGCTCTAGATGCGGTTTTACACGGACTCGTCATCAAAGTAACCCTACACAGGTTCCTTCTCCATTTCAGATGCAGTCTTATACGGACTCATTATCAGTCAACCCTACACAGGTGTCCTTCTTTCCAAGATGCAGTTTTACACGAGCTCATCATTAGGCAACCCTACACAGGTTCCCTCTTTCAACTTACAAAAATTACAATTCAACAGACCACCTCCAGATGGCATCTATAAGCCCATCCACCTATCAACAGTCCCCAAATGGCATCTATAAGCCCATTCCCGACAAGGTTCTGTTACATCTCCAGATGGCACCTATAAGCCCATCCTCCTATCCACCATCTCTCCAAATGGCATCTATAAGCCCATTCCCGACATCACATTGCTGATACCTCACTATGTGAGTGCAAATTTTTGGGCACTCTAGTGTTCAATCATCTTCCACCTTCGGATCACGAAAGGCACACAAGCCAATCTACATCCTCAGGTCTAAGAAGATTGAACAGGGGCAACTGTTGTACCCCAAAATTTTCCCTCCTATATTCTTCAAAGTTTTGACAAGCATCATCTCAATTTGCTCAAGTCTACTCAAGGGTTGCACTGCTCAAACACCCTCCTAAGTCAGTCAAATTAGGGTTTTGGTTCTTGCAAGGAAGTTGAGGTTTTCAAGGGCTCAATCAAGTCCCATATGCTTATATACATTGTCAAGCATCTACATGTCAAGTTTCAAGGCTCACAAGGTCAAGTTGCACAGTCAAAAACCATAATTGCTTCACAATCAACTGTAGGGGCAAAATGGTTATTTGGCAGTCAAAAGTCAAAAATTTTGGTCAACATCTTATTTTGAAGCCACAATCATCATTTGATCAAGTCTTGATCATAATTCCACAAGAATGGCTCAAAAATCACCAAGATGCAAAAGTTTCTATTTTTGGACAGCTGAAAAAGTCAACTGTAACTTGACCAAGGCATAACTTTTTAATGGTTCATCAGAAAAATCCCATCCAATGCTCATTTTTAAGGGGAGGACATTTTCTACAACTCATCTTCACATTCCAAGTCCAAGAAATGCTCTCACAAAAAGTTATCAATTTCAACATTATAGGTCATTTTCAAAAGTCAACAAAAAGGCATTTTAAGTCAAAGACCATAACTTGAGATTGGTAAATAAAAATGACATGGAACCAAAGGCATTGGTTAGAGGACTTCAAGACCTTTCCAAAATGTCCAAGAACATGTCCATATGATCAAAATTGAACAAGATATGCATTGGAGAAGTTGGGAAATTTTTGTGAAATGGCAAAAGTCAACTATCCTTAAAACTTCAATTTTTGACAAAAGGGCCCACTTTCTTCCACTTCATTCAGCCTTGTCATGCCATCCACGTGTCCCATAATCAATTTCAAGACCAAATAATTATTTTTCTATTTTTATTTAATTTTTATGGATTTAACTCATTTTAATCCACAATAATTCAAGTAAAATCAAAAAAGTTGATTAAATGGTATCTTGTGGTTTGATTTGCCTTCATGAAGCATATTCTAGTTGCCAAATTCGTGTAAAGCTCATTTAGGCATGAAAATTCAAAATTTGGACAGCTTTGAAAGGCCTTTAATGGTGGTTAAGAAGAAATCCAAAACTTCAATGCACAAGTTTAAGGCTCCTAATGCTGACTTAAATCCCTTGATACATACATATGCAAGCCTCTCCAACCTCAAGCACGACCTAGAGCTCATTGAAACGGCATAACCAAATTCAAAAATCCAAGCAAAAAAGTCAAATCCTAATTCTACCTTCCAGACCATTTCAAGGAGATTTAAAGGTCCAAATACATTGCTGGGAGTCTCCAGAACCTATTGCAATCATAAACAAGCTCTAACACTCCAAGAATCATCCACAATAAGTCCCACGATTTGAATATTTTTCCATAATCACATATCCTTATTCGTGCATTTTTAACCTCTTTTTTGGATTGATTTGTGTTAATAGGACCATTCTGAAGCTATTGGTATGATTCAATTTGATTATGATGCTCTGAATTAAAAAACACCATTGAAGCAACCTAGGGTTTCGAAGCTTGGATTTTAGGGCTTTGCACATACTGTAAAATCAAACCTCAAAACGCACATGGTTGAAACCGCCTGAGTGAGACGAAAACATTGGACACCTCGCGCCATTTTTATATTACGTGTAGAGCTAATCGCTATTTTCTGCAGTTTCATTTTGTGGGGGTTTAAAACCCCCGCTAATTGTTTTCTTTTTACAGGCATTCAGTGAAGAAGATGAGACGTGGAAGAACACGGTTGGCTCATTCAAATAAATAGCGCGCGTTATTTTTTTTCCAGGGGACACGTTGATTTACTAATATAATATTTTGTTATTATTATTATTTCAACTAAGACAATTGGCTCAGTGGAAGGACGCGCTGGCAATGACCATTGGGACCTGGGTTCGAATCCCAGGTCCCCCATAATTCCATGTTATTTTTCTTTACGTACTTATGTGCAGGTTCACAAGAAAGGTGCATCATATACCTCACACCCAAACACGCCATGTGTCCCCAGAAGCAGATCCAAAGGCCTGGATTGGACGAGCACCATACTCCTGGTCAACCTACGCCATGGAAAATCTCTAAAAGTCAACAAGGCTGGTTAATGGGCCAGCAATTTCCAGGCTTCACACCTCCATTGGACCATCAACACCCCCATTGGTTTCTATTTCATTTTTTCTTTTCTATTTTCCTTTTCTTTTTATTTTCTTTTTTAATTATTATCATTATTGTTAATTAACCTAACACACTAATTTTTTCCATAAAATTTAATAAAATCAAAAAAACATTTTATTATTTATTAACTTATTTTTGTAAATAAATTTTAATATTAATTAATTAGTTGTGTAATTAGAACAATTTTAACTTTTTTTAATAAGTAAAATTAATTTAGAATTAGGACTTTCAACTTTTAATTTCTTCTTTTATTTTATTAAAAAACATAAAAAACACAAAAATATCATTTTCTTAATTAATTAATTAATTAATTAGTTATTAGTTTTAATTTCATTAATTACAAAAAAAAGACAAAAAATTCAATTCTTTTCTTAAAAGGGTCAAAACCCTTAGGACGTTCCCGATTTAATTCTTTCGCGCATTATTCTTATTTTGATTATTTATGTAACTGTTTCCGGATATGTAATAGTAATTAGGTTTATCTCTTTATCTACTATTTCTCGCACTTTATTTCCAAAACGGGTTTTTGTTTTTGGCGATGTATAGACTCGCGCCTTGTAATAGTTAGATTTACATTTCCGCAATTTATTTTCCGCACTCCTAACTGTTAACAATGCATGAAAGAATGTATGACAAATAAAATTAATCCGTAGCTCACAAATAACATGTACAAAGACAATTAACTGAAAAATAACACACATGCACATGCCACCCCTAGGGTACGCCTCACTAGTTGCCTCGACGTGGTCATCAAGTATAGGGTGTCTTAGAGGTCGCCCTTCTGTCCAAAAGATCCAGTTGCCTCGAAATGGTTGCCTCGGATACAAAGGATCTAGGACATTAGGGTTTCTTCTAAGGTGTCCTACCATTGCTTCGGTGACCACACACGTCCCTCATAATCGAATTGACCCGAACACCTCCAACGATGGTGCTACCTACCTCTCAATGGTGGGATAGCACTATCTAAAGGACTCTTACACAGCCTAATTCCTTAGAGTAGGTAGATCTCATGGGTACTTGCTCTTTTCAAACAAACAAAACAACTTTTCGCACTCACACTTTCTAAAAGTTTTCAAACAAATTTTTCATACACTCTTGAGGACAGATACAAGAGTTACTTAGAAATTTTTCAAACGAAACTTTTTCAAAACCCACACACACTTGAAAAGCAAACAATTTTTGAAAACATAAGAGCAAGTACCTAAGAGCCCGTGGATAACCACGGATAGAAAGGGTGCTAACACCTTCCCTTTCTATAAATCTACCTCCTGAACCGAGAAACATTCTCGAATGAGGAATTTTGCTGTGCTTTTGTCCTTTCCATGTTGGAGAACATAAAAGACGGTGGCGACTCTTGCTTACCGCGACATTTCGCGAAACCAGCTAAAAACAGTCAGTTCTATTTCCACCGATCACTCATATAAACAAAATCATCATCCCGATGGATTGAAACCCCGAAAGAGAAATCCAGGAAAAAGTTAGGGATTTTATCAAATAAATATGCAAATAGATTGCAGTTCGAGAATTCATTACCATGACTACGGAGGGGAAGGATTAATCTAAATCAACTTACTCAGAAGCAAGGAGATTGGAGTTATCAAGAGATATTGGAGAGATATCATTATCGATTATCATTTTCATTGCCATTTTCAATTTTTGTTAAACTTTTTGTAATTACCTCTTTTAAGGAATTACATCTTATATCATTCCCTATTTACAGGCCTCGCTATTTACAAACTTTCATTTTTTTTGGAGTTCTTATTTTTGCATTTCTATCATTTCTGCTTGTTTGTGAATATGACAATTATTTTTTATAAACAATGCATTGAAACTATATGAGCATAAATAATCAAAAGTGTTGAAAATGGTAAAGGTGTTTTAAGTCGAAAGAAATCAAAGATAAAATTCATGGTTCCCAATATACACTCAAATGGAGCACGTAAACGTTCAAATATGGCCTAGGTGTCACAAGGGAAGTCAACACACAAAATTTCAAATCAATTTCAAGACGACAAAGAGCAAAATTTCAAGTCAACGTCAACAGGAAAATTTCAAAAGAACAACTTCGAGACGACATATGTTCAAAGATCAACTTCAACGCAAATTTCAAAAGAACAACTTCAAGACAACCAACTTTGAAGCAAACAAAAGCACATCTCCTCCAAAATGGAAAATCCAATGATCCAACAAGGAAACTTTGCATAAAAATATTTTCTTACTGAGAAATAAACATTTATAACATTTGGTGCATTTACATATTTGCATTAAGCATGGTGCATACACATTTCAATAGAGACATATGCCCTGGAATACCTTGAAAAATCCCAAAGCATATTATCTATCTAAGTCATCTACGTAGATTACAAATTCAAATCTTAGATTTACGAAATTACAAGTAGAAGCCTTAGTTACGAACAAATATAACAATTAGAGGTGCTACAAAACTAGATTATGCTAGACGGTATACTTGCGGTTCATAGCCTAGTTGTCATCAGCCTACAGACATAATATTCAAGTTCTCAACTATCAAACTTTTCAAGGGTCAAAAGGTGCAAACTCAAAATTTGCGAGCTACCAAAATCTTTTTTTTCAAATTCAAAAAATTTTCAGATTCAAACTTTTCAAACAATTCAGATACAAATTTCAAATCAACATCATATATCCTCTAGGTTGTGATAGATATGCAAAATCTACGATATAATTCATTGTGTTAGTCTCGAAGCGACAATGAATTATGAAATCTACGTAATTTACCCCTTAGGTTATGGTAAATATGAAAATTGTGATATATCTTACTATGTTAGTCTCAAAGCTTTAGCAAGTTATTTTTCAAAACTCGTATTGCCTATCCCCTATGTTGCAGTAGATGTATGAAAATCCATGATATGGTTCATTGTGTCAGTCTCGAAGCAACATTGAATTATCAAGCTTGTGGTATTTATCCTCTAGGTCGTGATAAATGCGAAAATCTACAACATAACTTACTATGTTAGTCTCTAAGCGTTACTAAGTTATCTTTTCAAAACTCGTACTATCTACCCTCTAGGTTGTGGTTGATATGCAAAAAATATATGATATAGTTCATTGTGTTAGTCTCAAAGCGGAAATGAATTATCGAATCTGCGTTATTTACCTCCTAGGTTGTGGTAAATATAAAATTTGTGGTATAATTTACTATGTTAGTCTCAAAGCGTTTGTAAGTTATTTTTCAAATATCATGTTATCTATCCCCTAGGTTGCGGTAGATATGTAAAAATCTATGATATAATTCATGGTCATAGTCTCCAAGCAACAATTAATTATCTAGCTTGGGGTATTTATCCTATAGGTCGTGATAAATACATCAGTCTGTCATATGCCTTACTATGTTAGTCTCGAAGCGTTAGTAAGATATTTTCAAACCTATATATTTACTCCCTAGGTTGTAGTAGATATATGAAATCTGCGATATAACTCGTTGCATCAGTCTCAAAGCAGCAATAAGTTATCTAGTTTCTGCGATATAGTTCATTGTGTTAGTCTCCAAGCGACAATGAGTTATGAAACTTTGTGTTATTCATCCCCTAGGCTGTGATGAATAGGAATAATATGCGTTTCTAGCTTACTATGTTAGTCTCGAAGCGTTAGTAAGTCAATTTTCAAATCGGTGTTATTTACCCTTTAGGTCGTGGTAAATACGCAATAACTGCAATTTAGCTTGTTGCATCAGTCTCAAAGAAACAATAAGTTATCTATTTTCAAGCTTGTGTTATTTATCTCCTAGATTACGATAAATACACAAAGTCTATGATTACTTTTTCTAGGTGTTGACGAGTTATTTGCGTCGTCATATCTAAGTTCAGGCTCTAGGCATTGGTGAGTTAATTGTGTCATCCTTGCCCTTTTTACTTTTTGGTTCATTATACAGTTTATTTTTCAAAAAGTCTTTGGTCAAAATTTGGGGTCTTCTATTATTTAATAACCCTCCGATCCGAACATGTGAAAATATCGTATAATTGCACACTTCAATCGAAAGGTAATAAAAAAGGCACAATTGTCATACCCCAAATTTGCCCGCCCCATTTTTAAAAATATTCAAATTATTTTTAAACTTGATTTCATAAATTTTTTGGATATTACTAACATTTGGTTTAACAGTAATTTATTTTTCTTATTTAAAATATATAATAATTTACTTAAAATTATTTGTATTTTTAAAATAACAAAATATTTTTTCACCTTCATATGCTTCTATATGACTTTTTATCTCGAATAGAATGACATAGCATAGTTGGTAAGGGAGTAAGACTTGAAAGTGGAAGGTCTTGAGTTCAAGTCTTGTTACACTACTTTTTGGTATTTATTTTCTTTTGTGTGTTTTTTCAATAAAAAGAATAAAAAAAGTCACTTTTCAATTTTTTATTATTATTTATGTTTTCTATTTTAAGGGTATTTTAAATTTATTTTTTAAATCTTTAATTTTAGACACTTAATAGTCAAGATGTTAAAAATAATTGAAATCTTTCAAAATTAATTTTTATTAATCACCAAATCAATCACAATATTGAGAAAACTCACAAAAGTGTCTAGGTTCATAATATTTTCCTCCAAGTTTCAATCAAGTCTCAATTTGTATAAATCTTTCCAAAAATAGAGAAATTTCATTAAATTTCAGACATAATTTTTACTTATAAATAACTTTTCAATTTTCACAAATAGACATCAACAATCATTTGCAGATCAACAATATTTCAATATCTTTCTTACAAACTTTCTTTTTTACTTTTGGTTTATTTCGCGTTTTTTCTCTTGAACAGAAATCTTGTTGTTGTCTTTAACAGAAAACTTCCGACAATTACTCTAATAGAATAGTTTCAATTACTTCAACTCACACTAAAAATTCAAGTTTCTTTGCAGGAATTCAAAAGAAAGTTGAATCAAAAAGAGCACAAAGCCTCCACTCGTCACTAACCTTCGATGCCCTTGTCACCGTCGCTCAGACCGAGCCGACGCAGATCCGACGACCACCGGACAGACTGCACCCCTTTGAATGACAAGGCTAGGTCTCCTCTCTCACGCTCTTGTTGCTTTGATTCTTCAAATTATTACAGATTTTAGTGTTTTATTTGAAAGTGTAAGAAGTCTTTTTGAAAGAGAAAGAAGCAAATGGTACTAAAAGAGAAAAGAGATCGCCTAAAGAAAAAAGAAAACTCATATGCTTCTAAGGGCTTCAAGTTCTTGTTTATATTTATATTTTTATTATTTAATTAACATGCCACTTGTCATTGTGTGTGTAGTTTTCTGCATTAATTAAAGAATAAATAAAAAAATATGGTCAAAGAAGAGAGTAAAACATGGGAGCAATTTACTTCTTTCAACTTTGTTTCATTTAAATTATTAATTATTAATTATAGGTTATTTATTTTTGTTTTAATTTTACTTTAAAAATAATAGCGGTTTATTGGAAAACTTGGAAAAAAATAAGTAAAAGATGAAACATTGATATCCTTATTTTCTTTCTATTTTTATTAATTTATTATTATTATGTTTTAATTAGATTTAGGATTAATTAGATTTGATTTTGTAATTGTCATATTTTAGTAACAAACTTTATCGTATCGTGTACACTATTCATTTCCATGTTGTTTTTTTTGTTTGTTTTTTTAACCTTTCTTAATTATTAATTTAGTTAATTTACCCATCTATAACTAGTTCAAGATGTTTTTTCTATATATAAATTAGCCTTTATTTATTTATCTAAATTAAAACTTGTATATTCAAATATATTTTACAAATAAATAAATTCTAAACTTTTCTTAAATCAAATTAAATAATTCAACATTTTTATAAATTAAAGAATTTCACATCCTCGAATAATTAGTTGGCTGACTTAACGTCTCACCAATTAATTGTTCAAAACAAGACAATTAAAATTCACAAATAAATTAAGGTCAAATTCCTTCACCTAGAGCGATCAAATTCAAATAAGGATTAAATATTTATCGACCAAGTCTAGTTTCTTCGCCTCGAGCGAATTAATTTGTATAAAGATCAAGATTCTTTATAAGATTCAATCAAATCAATTACTTTGACTAGAACGACTTAACTTTGATGAAGAATCGATCTTCTTCAATGATTCAAACCAATTAAAACAGCTAACCAACTATCAAAAATCTTTTTCACTAACATAATAAAAATTCACGATATTTTCAAAAAAGATTAAATAGGATTACTTTCAAAATTAACTGCGAATTGCGTCTACGATCACTCTTTTACAAAACCTATACAAGGTTCAAAGATAATTCAAAAGCAATTCTACGCAATCCTATAAAAAATACCAACCAAACTACGAACTACGAATTGAGACTCTTATTCCTCATAAGAGGATACGTAGACACGCGACTTAAAAATCAAGGCAAGTTCCCCCAACTAAAAACTAAAACCTTTTTTATTTTTCTAAGCTTTAAAAATAACACACCTTTAGATAAGGAATTCCTAATTTACACTTAGACCTAAAAATGGAGCTCCTTGAGAACAAGAGAGATGAAGGGTGCCTACCACTTTCCCTTCGTCTAATCAACTCACGAACTTAGAATATCTATACAAATTAGGGTTACCCGGTATCTCCCGTCTTTAGGACAAAAATTAATAGTGACGACTCTTTTTTTTTTCCAGTTACGACAACTATCAAAACAATTTTATATGATCTATGCATTATCACCATTACGTCCCTGTTATTTTTACATCCTTCCACCAATTTTGAGGTTTTTCAGTCGCAAGTGAGGTGGTCATTCTTTGCCTCTGGATTCTTCTAATGACTTCGTTATCTTTGATGTCCCAGTCTAAGCATTAGATCAACTCTCTCTTAAGACGCTTCATGGAATGGATGTTCCAAAATTTAATTTTAATCGGGGTTTGGTAGCCGAGAAACAAATATGCCTATCTCTTGTGAAAATCATGTTAGATGTCATGGTAAAAAAATTAGAGAGAAAGTGAGAAGATGTGTGAAGAATGGTGCCTCCTCACAAATATAAAAAACGCATACACACATGCGCTATATGAGATGGCGCCTCCTCACAAATATTACATGCATGTGCCATCTCATATGGCGCCTAGGCAGTGCATGCACTATCTCATATGACGTCTAGGAGCATTTTTAAGTGCATGCGTCATATGAGATGGTGTGTCCACTCTATCCAAATCTCAAACCTGGTTATTTGTGTAATTTTTTCAAAAACATGGTTATAACGATATTTTAATTATAAAAGTTGGTTATTCCAGAAAAAATTCAAATATATCCATAAAGAAAGAGTAATAATGTTGCACAAAAAATATACGTCTCTGTCTACCGTGGGAGACATGTTTAGGTCTCTCACGTGAGTGACTATGTGATTCCGATGATTTTTATATTTTTTCAAAGTATGTAACGGGGGTTATTAACCCAAAAAAAAATCCTCCGCAAAATAATGATGAACAATACGCTTTTTTAATGAATAGTAAAAATAAATAGTGGACGTTATTTTGTGTGGGTTCAAAACCACCGCAAATCTATTGAAAAAGTAGCAAAAATATGAGTTTTCATGTACGACATACATTGCCAAAACATACACAATAACTATAATAAAAAAAATTAATTTGCAATAAATATGTCATAGAATAGAAACTGAAAGAGTACAAAATTTCTATCTTTATTACACTAACAAGGGATTGGATGGGAGCCCTGAAAACTCTCAAGTTTTCTTATGTGTTGTAATCCACACTTTTAAATTATATTTTTGACTTAAAATTTCACCACTTTTAATTTTTTATGTGGCTTAAATTTCACTGGACCCTCATTTCACGGGAGAGGATCTAGTTCCGGACTGGATATAGGGAGGGGCACCTATAAATCATGGTTTTTCTCTTCTTCTCTCATGCATTTTTAATATCTTTTTTTTATTCTAAAGAAGATTGATACACAAAAAGGTGGGGGGACTAAGCCAAGACTCACTTAAACATATCTAAATCTATGAGGCAAATCAAACTTATTTTTACATAATCACCTCTAATTCTAATTGGAAGAGAATCAAAAAGAGTGAAGGAAATAACTGTACGACTTAAATTAGCAAAAAAAATACGCACAACTATTGTCTTCCCTACAAATGTGAGTAATAATAAAATCCATCTCTAAAACTATTCTAATACAATTTAACCATCTATTTCTAAGTTGCCAAGGAACTTGATCAAACTTGAAATCAGAAAAAGCATTAACAACCAACTTGAAATCTGATTCCACCTAAAGGTTATTCAAACCTTTCTCTTTAGCCAATTCATTCCCCTGCATTACACCACAAAACTCGTCGAAAAGAGAGAAATTTCAAGGAAGAGGTTCTGCAAAAGCTAACACAAACCCGTCGTGTTAGATCTGAATATACCACCACAACCCGACAAATTCGAGCTAAGAGCAAAGGAACTGATCTGACCTGATCAGAAGGTTTGGACCGTCACGGCTGACTCCGAGCAGAAGGCTTTTTGAACGAGGAGGGGGGGTACCTGCAAGGCACTCCGATGCTAAAGTCAGTGGGAGTACGAGCAGATAATAGAGTTGAGGTTAGAATGATGAATACCTGACCCTCTGAAAACAGAGGGTATTTATAGCCCCCAGCGCTGGGCCAAGGTTCCTTCATTGGGCCGGGCGGATTTGGCCCAATGGAGGAACTGCCAGGTTCTACGTGGGTAGTGGGGACCCGCACGTGGTCCCCTTCCTGGATGTGCTGCGTGAAGTGCGGGCGGACGGAGACGCGGTCTTTCCGGAGTATCGTTGGGGGAACGGTGGACTGAGTCTGCCCTAGCCGGGTAGCTCGAGACCATGTCGAGCTGGGCAGCACGGTGCCGAGCTCGACGCCAGGACCTCGAGCTGGACAACGGGTGTCGAGCTGGACGCCAGGACATGGAGCTGGACGGCAGGGTGTCGAGCACGACTTCACCGCGTGAGGTTGGACATCGGGATGTCGAGGTGGACATCAGGGTGTCGGGCATGGATGTGACCCCCTTTACCCAGTGTGGTCCTTAGTGAGTCCCTTTGGACTGGGCCTTAGTAATGCTTTTGGGCCTGTCGGGCCCAGTCCAGAACAGGAGCCCCCCAAGTCGTGGTTCCTTTGCGAGGGGCCATGACTTGAAACCAAGTTGTTCCGTCGTTGAGGTCTCGTGCCCGGGATGGAGGTGTGGGCCCTCGAGGGGCCTCCTCGTGTCGTGCTCGGAGATGTCCTCGGTGGTGGATGCGTGGAGGATCCGTACCGGGTGCGTCGGTCGAGCACACGAGGCATCTTTCGGGAGCTGTGCCGCCACCCTAGGGGGGTAGGGCCATCATTGTGTTGGGAGCAGCGCGTCGAGGAGACGGAGTCCGTGGTTGCCCGAGGTGACGTTTGGTATTCCATGTCATCACTATAAATAGGATCCTTGGGCCCCATAATACGTTTTCCGTTCTCCGTGCTCTCTCTGTTGCCGCTCTCAACACTTTCTCCAGTTGCGACTTCCCGTCTCAGACTCTTCCATTTCTTAGCCAAATCCCACACTTTGATCCAAGTAAGTGATCTACTTTCTTCATTTTTCCGTTTAGAATGCATGATTCCTGGAATTTGTAGATGTTTTAGGACCGTGCGCGTGGGATTAGCCCGGTAAACTCGCGTTTTGCCCGACATATTCATGTCTAGGACCGGCAAACGCATGTTTGTGGCCGACATATTCATAGTTTTAGGTGAAAAACTTCAGAGCTGCCCGGGGTCTTCATGATCCGGGGCGCCTGATTCATGACCGTGCCCGGTATGTTCATGGTCGTGGCCGTGGGCTTCATAGTGCGGCTCGCCATGTTCATACCTCGGGTCGACATGCTTGAAGAGTGGCCGCGCGGTTGGTTTGAGGAAGAACACCGGATTCAGGAGAGTCGGGGAGGCATCCATTTGTGGAAACGGACTTGTGTAGTCGTGTATGGGACGACATGATTTTGTCGAGCATAGGACTTCGTGCTCAACTGATTGGTTTCCCGTGCTCTGCAGGTAACCATGGCGGACGAGCCGAGCTCCTCCGGACGTCGTGATCGCGAAGAGCAGAGTGCCGACGAGTCGGCCACCCTGATAGATACCGTGACCGACCCATTGCTGGAATGGGTGGGTGTCGAGCCGCGAGGGACAGCGTCGGTATATAGTCGGGATGACCGACATCCATTCACTGTCATTGAAGAGGGTCAAGACCAGCCCGACTCCCAGCAGAACTTCATGGTCATGCTTCCGTCGACCAATGCCAGAATTTGCTCGGTTTATCCGAACTACAGCCTCGCGATGTATGAGATCGCGTTTAAAGACCTAGGGCTGCGGCTGCCGTTCACAGATTTTCAGGCCGGGGTCTTTATGCACTTGGAGCTGGCACCATCCCAGCTACACCCAAACTCTCTCGCCTTCATCCGGGCGTTTGAGTTGACGTGTCGCTACTTGAGGATAGGAGCGACCATCCCTCTTTTCTTTCGGGTATTTCACCTGCAGCGTCAGTCCCGAGGAGGGAAGCACAGCTGGGTGTCCCTGAAGCAGTCGAGGAGACTGTTTAAGATGTATATGGACTCCGTGAGGGGGTTTAAGGACAAGTGGTATGTGGTACGCCCTATTACCGACTCTGCTTTAGATTCCCTTTTCGAGGAGGAGGGGCTAGTCAGCGACGATGACGGGGAAATGATGGTGGCCGACGACGGGAGCCCTGTGTTGGGTCGTAGGGCTAAGTTCCCGGTGTACTGGATGTCCCGACATTACGAATATGGGACAGGTTATTACCACACCGCTGTCGGGGACATGTGCTCGGAAGATCAGCGGGCGTACGAGGCTCTTTGCCGGTTTGTCGACAGTTTTCATCCCGCCCGATGGGTTACGCGGGAAGGGGATGATATCCTCGACAAAGACGGTTACCCGACGTTCGAGTCTCGCCCGATCGACACCAAGGCGCTGGTGGAATGTCCGACGTACAGGCAGGCTGCCCGCCTGTTAGGTTGTTTGCTTGAAATTCTTTTATTCGTCGTTTATTCATGCAGTTTGCTCGATACTGACTTTTCCTTTATTTCGTACAGGTACGATGGCTAGCCGACACGAAAGGCTCCTGAAATTATCAACCGACCAGAGGCGAGGCAGGAGGGTCGTGAAGCCCCCGCAGACAACGAGAATGGGACCACCACAAAGTCCGAACGCTCCTCAGCCGGTGAGGGTGGACTCGACGTCGAGCTCGGGGCCCGCGTCAGATCCAGAAGTCGAGGAGATTGATCCCAGTGCTGTTTTGACGCAGAGGAAGAGGACCCGCGTGGAAGGCGGATCGACTGTCGGGGAGGATGCTGGTGCTGTTCAATCTTTTGCCTTCCCCCCTTGCTTCGAAGAGGCGGGCTTTTTCGAGCGATTCCCTCCGACAGTGGTCGCCCATGAAGCTGCGGCCATAAAGAAGATGAGCAAAGAGGAAAGGAAGGCGTATCTGGCCGCCAGCGTGGATGGGCTGGTAAAAATGGCCGAGATGGCTTTGGTGCTATCTGAGGATGGAGGGGATGCTGCCCGTGTTGAAGAACTCGAGCAGGAGAAGGCGGCCCCGACTGCGAGCTCGCGGAAGTTGAAGGTCGCTCTGGAACGCTCCGAGGAGATGTTCCGAGAGCAGACTGCGATACTTGATGCCGAGAGGGAGATGCTGACCCTGGAAAAGGAGAAGTCGGGGAGGTTGACTGAGGAAGGGGAGTTGCTCCGGACCGACAGGGATCGCTTGGCTGCCGAAGTCGAACGCCTGGGTAAACAGGTCGAGGAGATGAATGCTGTCCTGCAACCTGCCGAAGATGAGCCCGAGGACATAGTGACTTTGAAGAGTCGGGCGGAGCTGGTCGCCCACATCCGGCTCCTCGAGGCGGATTGCGTCGGTGCTCTGGAGGACGGGTTCAATTCTGCAGTCGATCAGCTCTCATTGCTAAACCCTGGTCTGGTCACTGAGGGTATCGGTCACACACACCGGGTTGTAGGTGGCATGATCGTTCCTCCGCCCGACTCTCCTGGCGTCGACAATGATGATTCTGTGGAAGTCTGAGTAGGATAGCGGGCCTGCGTGCTCTTGATATTTGTACTCTTTGGGCCTGCGTGCCCGTTTATTGTATGTTATAAACATCGCCGGCCTTCTTGGTCGGTTTAATATTGTTTTGTTGCCTTCGGGCGTTTATACCTTGTTATTCATTTTGGATTTTTTGCCCTTGTTTGAAATCACATGCTTGTATGAATTTAGCCTAAGTCACGGGCTCGAGGAGTGCCCGTAGGTGGCTTTGATTTGGCGAGCGAATCTGCTCGTCTCCACTTGTATGCGTTCTCGGCCCTATTTTGATTGGCCAGGGTTGCCTAAGTGTTGCGCTCGAGGGGAGAGGTTTTCTTTTGACCCTTGTAGATGTCCCGTTATTCTTGATGGAATGTCGGGCATTTCGGAGCGAGGTTGCTCAGTCGGGCGTGGAGCCCGTTAGGGACGATTCTCCCTTGGCGTGAACTGCCCATCGCGAGCTGGGTGTTCTGCCTTATGGGTACGACGACGGTGGAGCTCGGTGCAGTTGTCCACGTCGGGCACTATCGATCGTCATCGTTTACCACGCGAAGCCGTGCCATTTTGGTCGTGTGTCGGGCCTGTACCTTAGCCTTAAACGAAATTGGACGTTTTTCCTCGTTGCCCGAGCGTGGTTGCTGCTGGTCGAGGGTCCTAGGTGTTGACAGTTTCTAACTGTAGTACTGCTTCAACTTAGCAGCATTCCAGGGTCTTGGTAATGGCTCTCCGTCTAACTGCTCGAGGTAGTAGGCCCCAGTACCGGTGGTGCCGTTGACGCGGTAAGGTCCTTCCCAGTTCGCGGCCAATTTCCCTTCGCGGGAGTCTTTCTGGTTCCTGCGTAGCACCAGGCTGCCTATTTCGAACTCGCGTTTGATGACCTTGTCGTTGTGGCGTAGAGCCACTCGTTGTTTTAGGGTGGCTTCGCGCAGGGCAGCCCCCGATCGGATTTCCTCGACTAGGTCGAGTTCATCCCTTAGTGCTTCGTCATTCATCTCTTCGTCGAGGGGCTCCTCCGTTCGACGGGATGGTTCCATGATTTCGACCGGGATGACAGCTTCGGTGCCGTAGGTCAGTCGGAACGGTGTTTCCCCCGTCGTTGAGTGGGGTGTGGTGCGGTATGCCCACAGGACGCTGTGGAGCTCCTCGACCCATCCTCTTTTGGCTTCTCCGAGTCGACGTTTGAGCCCTCGGAGGATGAATCTGTTCGCGGCTTCGGCTTGCCCGTTGGTCTGAGGATGTTCGACCGACGTGAAGTGTTGTTTGGTCCCCAGTTTGGTGACGAAGTCTCGGAATCCGTGGTCGGTGAACTGGGTACCGTTGTCGGTCACCAGTGCCTGCGGAATTCCGAATCTGGCGAGCACGTTTCTTTTGTAGAAACGGAGGATGTTGTGTGAGGTGATTTTTGCGAGTGCCTCGGCCTCGATCCACTTCGTGAAGTAATCCACGGCGACGATTAGAAATTTGTTCTGATAGGTCCCTTGCACGAAGGGCCCGAGGATGTCCATGCCCCACCAGGCGAACGGCCATGGGGACGACAATGTATTCAGCTCGTGTGGGGGAGCGAGGTGCATATCCCCGTGCTTCTGGCACTTGTCACATTTTTTCACGTGTTCCTTGGCGTCCTGTTGCATCGTCGGCCAGTAGTATCCTGCTCGAAGGGCTTTCCTTGCCAAGGATTTACCGCCCATGTGCTGGGCGTTGATACCTTCGTGTATCTCCCGCAGTACGTCGGGGATGGCGGACTCGTCAATGCATTTCAGGAGGGGAATGGAGAATCCTCTTCGATACAGTTTCTGCTCGAGAACAACATAGGAACATGCTCGTCGCTTGATTATGGCAGCGTCGGCCTGGTTCGACGGGAGTTCTCCCTTTGTTAGGAAATTAT
This sequence comes from Vicia faba, assembly GCA_948472305.1. Classification (NCBI taxonomy): domain Eukaryota; kingdom Viridiplantae; phylum Streptophyta; class Magnoliopsida; order Fabales; family Fabaceae; genus Vicia; species Vicia faba. The sequence continues at coordinate 375,518,344 of OX451739.1, read as the reverse complement.
AAACCGGGGTCATCCAAGACGTGGCATCCCCGATGGCGTGGACCTCGACCGTGGTCGAGGGTGGCTCGATGCTCGGTCGTGCCAGAGATTCCTGGATGACAGATTTATTCCCGCCTTTCTTTCGTGTGCTCGCGAGTTTGGACAATATGTCCGCCCTCGTGTTTTGCTCGCGGGGAACATGAGAGATTTCTGCTCGTACGAACTTTGCCATGTGTTTTTTGACTAAGTTCAAGTACTCAATGAGGTTGTCATTCTTGGCCTGGTAGCTTCCTTGTACTTGGGAAGCGACGAGCTGGGAGTCGGTGTAAATTTGAACTTCGCGGGCTCCTAGGTCCTCGGCTAATCTCAGTCCTGCGAGCAGGGCTTCGTATTCTGCCTGGTTATTCGATGTCGGGAAGGAGAGAACCAAGGAGTGCTCGATTACCACCCCTTCTTCGTTTTCCAGGAGGATCCCTGCGCCGCTTCCGGACGAGCTGGAGGCTCCGTCGACGAAGATGGTCCACTTGTGTTCCTTCCCCGAGGGAATGTCGTTGGCAGTCATCTCCGCGACGAAGTCGGCCAAGGCTTGTGCTTTCAGGGCCTTCCGGCTCTCGTACTGAATGTCGAATTCGGAGAGTTCCAGAGACCACTTCAGCATTCTGCCCGCCATATCTGGCCGACCCAGGAGTTGCCTCACCGGCTGATCGGTTCGCACGATGATGGTGTGCGCTAGAAAGTAGTGTCTGAGCCTCCTCGCAGCATTGACGAGGGCCAGAGCAACCTTTTCTATCTGCTGATACCTGCTCTCGGGGCCTTGTAAGGCTTTGCTCGTGAAGTAGACAGGTTTCTGCCCGTCAGGGGTCTCGCGGACAAGAGCTGCGCTGATGGCTTCGTTTGATACTGCCAAGTATAGGTATAGTGGCTCGTCGTCATCTGGTCGAGACAACACGGGCGGTTGAGACAGGCTCTGCTTTAGATGGCGAAGTGCGTGTTCGCATTCCTCGGTCCATTCGAAGGCTGCTTCCTTTCGAAGGAGTTTGAAAAAGGGAAGGGCGTGCTGAGCGGACTTCGCGACGAAGCGTGATAGTGACGTCAACATGCCGTTCATGATCTGTATCGACTTCTTCGACGTTGGAGTCGGGAGGTTGGCGAATGCTCGACACTTGTCGGGGTTGGCTTCAATCCCTCGTTCTGTTAGATAGAATCCGAGGAATTTTCCTGCCTTAACCCCAAACGTGCATTTCTCGGGGTTGAACCTCATTTTGCACTGTCTTGCTTGGGCGAAGACGGTTTTGAGATGAGCTGCGTGATCGGTATCTGCTCGGGATTTGACGATCATGTCGTCCATATATACCTCGAGCATGTCGCCGATCTGTTTGTTGAACACTTTGTTCATCATGCGTTGGTAAGTCGCGCCGGCATTCTTCAGTCCGAAGGGCATTACGTTGTAGTAATAGTTGCCCGAGCTGGTCATGAACGCCGTGCAGCATTTGTCGCCCAGGGCCATTGGGATTTGATTGTATCCCGAGTAGGCGTCCATGAACGACAAAGTCTTGTAGCCGGCCGAATTGTCGACCAGCATGTCAATGTTAGGTAGAGGAAAAGCATCCTTCGGGCAAGCCCGGTTGAGGTCGGTATAGTCAACACACATTCTCCATTTTCCATTATTCTTTTTAACAAGTACAACATTTGACAGCCAGGTGGAGTACCGGGCTTCAGAAATAAAATTTGCCTCTAAGAGGTCTTTTACAGCTTTTTCAGCAGCCTCTGTTTTTTCTGGAGACTGCCTACGCCTACGTTGTACTACGGCCTTGGCGGCTGGATCAATGGCGAGGTGATGACAGGTGACCTCAGGGTCGAGTCCGGGCATCTCTGCAACGCTCCAGGCGAAGAGATCAGCATTCTCGCGCAGACAGGCCTTGATTTGCTTCCTGGCCAGGTCGGGGAGGTCCTTGCCAATCTTCACTCCCTTGGTCGGGTCTGCTCCGAGGGGAACGAGTTCAAAGTCGCCGTCCGGAATAGGTCGGAGGGGGATTTGCTCGCTGCTGGATGGCTCATCTTGGTCGAAGCGGGCGTCGAGGGTTATGGAGTCGACCTTCGGTGGAGCCTTCTGAACTTCTACCTCGGGGGATGCTCTGTCGGGCTCTTGCTTTGTCTTCTTGATGGGTCTGGTGCTGGTACCCACGTCGACAGTATCCCGTCCCCTTGAAGCGGCGTTGAAGCACCTGCGGGCAGCAGCGAGGTCGCCCTGGATGGTGGCTACCCTTGCCCTTTTGGTATAGAACTTCATTTTTAGATGGACAGTTGAGGGAACCGCTGTCAGCTCCGCCAATGTCGGCCTCCCCAAGATGCAATTGTATAGGGACGGGCAGTCAATGACGAGGAAGCGGACCTTCACCTGTCTTGTTGTTGTTCCTTCCCCGAACGTCACGAGGAGCTCGACATAACCCCAAGGTTTGGAAGTCGAGCCGTTGAAGCCTTGAAGGTCCGAACCTATATACGGAGACAGATGTGAGTCATCCAATTGCAAGGTCCGGAACAGCTGGGTGTACATCACGTCGACAGAACTCCCTTCGTCGACCAGGATGCGATGCACGTCAAAATTGGCCATCTTCGCCCTTATCAGCAAGGGGATGACTGCGTTCGGGGCTCCGCCGGGGAGCTCTTCTAAGTAGAAGGTGATGGGCTCTGATCTGCCCTTCACTATTTCGAAAGTCACAGTCTGTGGAGGAGCTGCGTCGACCAGTTCGTCCAACTTCCTCTTGGCTGAGTTGATGGTGAGGTCGTTGAACCCGCCCCCGTTGATGACCATGGCGGAGGGGAAGTATTCCCACCTGCTGTGTGTCGTCAGGGGCTCCTGCAGGAGCTCGGGAAGTTCGAAATCCTCGGGCCTGGTTACCGAGAAGGCGGTCTGGATTGGCACCGACTCGTCAGATGGTCGGGCATCTTCTTCGGGCTCCTTTGCTTCGTGGGCGTCACGACGGGGAGCGTCGTTTCGCCTGTACTGTGCAAGCCTCCCTCCTTTGATGAGGGTTTCAATGGCGTCCTTCAGGTGGACGCAGTCCTCTGTCAAGTGACCATGACTCCTATGGTACTGACAATATTTATTTTTGTCTACTCCTGGCTTGGCAGGAGCTGGCCGGGGACGCTTGACGCCACCGTCTTTAAAATCTGTGCTAGCACACTCCGCAAAATACGCTCGCGGGAAGCCGTGAGCGGAGTGTACTCAGTGAACCGGCCCGAGGGGCCCCTTTGTTCCCGGACCTCCCGGGGTCGATCTTCCTTCCTCTTCTCTCCGGTCCGTCGGGGAGGAGGGTCTTGTCTCGAGCTGCTGCCATGATTGCGAGCCCTGGAGTCTCGTGCCCTGTTGGCAGCTTCTCTCTCCTCGTAGTCCATGTATGCTCGGGCTTTGTCGAGGAGAGCATCAAAAGTTGCAGGTGGCTCAATACCCACAGCTTTTCTGAATTCTGTGCCGGGGAGGAGGCCCCTCTCCAGCAAGTACCTTTTCATATGGTCCGCGCAGGGGACCTGTATTGCTTCCCGGTTGAAGCGGTTGATGAATTCCCTCAAGGTCTCATCCTGTCTTTGGATGATGGCCTCGAGGGCCGCCTCGGTCTTCGGGTGGCGCCGAGAAGCTGTGAAGGAACTGATGAACTGGTTCTTCAGGTTCCGCCACGAGGTGATGGAGCCCGGGGCGAGTCCTTTATACCAGTCCATGGCCGCCTTCCTGAGAGTTGTGGGGAAGAGATGACACTTGATGGGCCCCCCGACATTATGGTAATGAAGCATGGCTTCGAATCCGTCGATATGGTCGACCGGGTCTGCCACGCCGTCGTACTCCTTCAGATGTGGGGGCTTTTCCATGCCCGGGGGAATAGGAGCGTCCATGATGGCCTGCGACAGGGGACCGCGGGGGTCGTCCTCGTCGCTCCTCTCCGGAGAAAGAGAAGGGGTCCTGTAGTTGTGTCTGGCACGCTGATCGTGCTGAGATTCCCTCGAGCGTGATGCTCGGTGGTTGAAGGTCACACGCCCGTCTCTGTTGTGCCTCCTGTCGTGCCTTGATGGGTCGCGACTGGGTTCTTCGGTAGGGATGACGGGCTGTCTCTCATATTGGGGCCGCCTCTGCTTTGGCCGGGGAGAGGGGCTCCTAGAGTTCTCCCTGTAGTGTCTCCGCGGGGGAGTAGGGTGTCGAACTTCTTCGACCCGAGGAGGTGGAGATGGTGGTCTCTGATGCCTCCTCGGGGGTCGTCGATCATTTTCAAGTGCCCTTAGTCTTTCTCCTTGGGCGAATAGGAGATAATTTGTCTGGTTGATGGCCGCGAACAGTGCCTGAGTCGTGGCATCTGCCCCGGCAGGGACTTGGACTTCATAGAACCGGGCAGCTCTGCGATAGGCGAGAGCCTCCGGGTCGTCTTCGAGTGCTGGAGGAGTCGTCGAGGAAGACGCAGTGTTCCCGTCCCTGCGGGTGGAAGGTCCAGGGGCGGTTGTCACAGGGATGGCATTGTGGCCGGCATCACTGGGATTGTCCAGGTGTCCATTCTTGTCCGAGGGACCGTTGTTAGTGTCGGTGACACGGACGTGCTGTTCTTCACGAGCTGGATCAGCCATGACAGGTAATTGAATTGAGCTTTGGTCTTTGGAATTGTTCGTTAGACGGGGAAGCTGTTTCCCACAGACAGCGCCACTGATCTGACCTGATCAGAAGGTTTGGACTGTCACGGCTGACTCCGAGCAGAAGGCTTTTTGAACGAGGAGGGAGGGGTACCTGCAAGGCACTCCGATGCTAAAGTCAGTGGGAGTACGAGCAGATAATAGAGTTGAGGTTAGAATGATGAATACCTGACCCTCTGGAAACAGAGGGTATTTATAGCCCCCAGCGCTGGGCCAAGGTTCCTTCATTGGGCCGGGCGGATTTGGCCCAATGGAGGAACTGCCAGGTTCTACGTGGGTAGTGGGGACCCGCACGTGGTCCCCTTCCTGGATGTGCTGCGTGAAGTGCGGGCGGACGGAGACGCGGTCTTTCCGGAGTATCGTTGGGGGAACGGTGGACTGAGTCTGCCCTAGCCGGGTAGCTCGAGACCATGTCGAGCTGGGCAGCACGGTGCCGAGCTCGACGCCAGGACCTCGAGCTGGACAGCGGGTGTCGAGCTGGACGCCAGGACATGGAGCTGGACGGCAGGGTGTCGAGCACGACTTCACCGCGTGGGGTTGGACATCGGGATGTCGAGGTGGACATCAGGGTGTCGGGCATGGATGTGACCCCCTTTACCCAGTGTGGTCCTTAGTGAGTCCCTTTGGACTGGGCCTTAGTAATGCTTTTGGGCCTGTCGGGCCCAGTCCAGAACAGGAACCATCCACATTTCACTTCACCCAATTAAGAGGAGGAGGATCCCAAATGATCTCCTTAATTAGAGGCACTTTTGGAGGCTTGATAGAAATGTAGAAAGCTTTAAGCGCCTCAAATCAAACAAATTATGCCTAAAACTGTAACCAGAGTTATTATGTCTTTTAGGGTTCACTGTTCATCGTCCCCAAATGTTATTTCTTAACCTTGCATTCGCCTTTCAATGAAGTCATTCCACATTTCGTGGTCTTGTCTCTCTTCTCAAACTTCTGCTAACCCACCTTTGTTGATTCCATCACCGTCTTCTGTTCCCAAATCTTTTGCACAGGCCCTCAATGGGGTCTGTGACATTCCTTACTCTCAGCTCCTGCAACCCATTCTGAAAGGAGATCGACTCTCAATCACAATCCCCGAAGATGAATATCTTGCTGGAGTAGAAGACGGTAAACACGACCTTCATGGAAGAATCATGTGGCCGTGAGGTTCTAAATTACTTACTACTATCAATCTGAAATCAAAACTGTCTGTTTTTTAATACATTAAATATAATTCAACTCAATCATATTACATATATGTATGTATAGCTATATTTTAATTAAAAAATTTAAATAAATCGAAAAATAAATTAGTATTATTGAATCACCTAATTGTCAAACTTTAGAAAAATATAAAAACAGTATAAGGAATTACAAATAATTAAAAAACAGTTTAAATATCTATTAAATTTAATTTCAGTTTTAACCTTTCTTTTTTCACCGGCTCATATGGTTCTCTATTTTTATTTGTGTTGGTCTAGATCAGTTCATTTATTTTATTATCCTTAATTTGTTTGTCTAAAATTAATTAATCATTTGCATTTTTTTTTGTATAACCATAGAGCTAGTTATATTTTGATTTGATGGCTGTTTCTCATTTAATTTATTGGTAGGTGATGGATGGATAATGGATTATAAAAAAATGGCTTATGGAGCACGAGGTGCGCTGGATAAGGAGCAATACGTGTAAGGTTTTAATATTTTAATATGCAAATTAATGCTCACATTTTAAAATAAGATTCGTATCAATGACAACCCGCCCATGTAGATGGTCTATGTTTTATAAAAAAAAATTACATGGTCTATAGATAATAAATTTAACTTATATATTACCAAAATGAGGAGTAATGTTTGGCATTGTTTCAATATTATACTTTACAATATTATAACTCAATGTTTCTTTATTTTTCCATAACCTATTTTATTTTGATGAGAAACAAGTTCTTATGAAGTATAGTTTAGAGAATACAATTACGTTTTTTAATAAAATTTTAGAATATTAAATGAGACTAATCTTTTTAAAGGATGTGAAGCAATTTGTTTCGATTATATACTGGTGTGTATGATTTTTTTTTAATATGATTTATCAGTTTCTTTTAAGTAAAATATATGTGAAAATTTGTATTATGAACACTACAAGAAAAAAAGACATTTTGTGGCGGTTTGTTATCTGATTACGGCGGTTAAAAGTCACAAAACTGAAATTGCGACAGTTTATCAACCGTCGTAGAACTTGGTGACGTGAGCATTGATTGCAACGGTTTTAAAAACCGTCATGCAACCCAGAAATGTGATGTACATTTTTATATTAATGTTTATTTTGCGATAGTTCTTAATTAAATTAAGGAACCGCTAAATATATTAGTTTTTTTAAAATACTTTATAATACAACAGATGTAACATTTATTTAAATAACACACATATATATTCAACAACTATATTAAAAATACTTTTGAGTAATATAACTCTATCCAAACATCTCTAAGTCTCTAAGTGGCATATCTAGTCCTAGCCAAGCCAAACACACTAGCAAATTTGTAATTTAGCAAAACTTAAAATAATTTTTATTTTATATGTTTTTAATTTAGTCATATTTATCTAAAATTACGAATTTGTAATCATTAAAATAATTTTGAAAATATTAAGGAATGATTAAGAATTATGATTGAGTTTAACTCAATCTTATAAAAATGATTTGTAACGTGAGAATTGGCTCCACATATAAGTACATATTCATGTCATATATTATTTTATGTGAAACTCTTACAACATTATCTCATGTTCAATAATAGACATATATAGTGTTGAAATAAATGGTGAGTGGTTTAATAACATAAACCTGAAAGGAGGTGACTCAGTCGTAAATCAAACTCTGATATCATATTAAAGAATTGTGGTTGGGTCTAACTCAATCTTATGATCGACTTATATAGTGATGACTGCTCCCACTTATAAGCACATCTTTACGTCATATTTTGTTTGATGTAAGACTATTAATAGTAAAGTCTATCATTGTTGATGGAAAGAAAACAAACAAAACAAAACATAGAGAAAAAAAAGGAACACAATAACAACAGAAGAGATTAACGTGAAAACTCCAAAACTGGAGAAAAAACAGCATTTGTTGTCAAATGACAACCAAAGAATAACACTATGTGAAAATTGTTACAACATGTAATATACACTCCATTAACTCAGACCCCTAGTACACCCACACTCTCCAAAGAAAATATTTAACAACATCTCACAACACTCTAATAGAAGAGTATAAGAGAACAAAGAAAGTCAAATACAAGCTTAAAGTGCTTTTGAATGGTATATCTAGTGCTTTTGACTGGTATATCTTATAACGAAAAACTTGAATCTTATATATAACCTTAGACTCCTTCTTCCTTCACAAAACTAAGCGACGTGTGACTTCAAAAAACTTGTATCTTATATATATAGTCTTGGACTCCCTCTTCATTCACAAAACTGAGCAATATGAGACTTCTTCAACATGTATATTTTCAACAAATTCCAACAATATTCACCTTGATTTAAAATAATACATAAGCTTTCATTGTCTTCACTGACAATCACACTCCATCATAAATAGTATAGTCACTTGAACCTACATCATTCCAAGAATTTTCACATTGTCTTCAATGATAATCATAGTTTTAAAAACCATCATACTCTCTCATGAATAAAATATTTCACTTGAAGATAAACCACTTCAAGAATTTCACATTGTCATCACCGACAATCATATATTTTATCATGAAGAATAAATTTCACTTGAAGTTAAACCACTTCAAGAATTTCACATGTCAAAAACTAGGTTTATTCCTTATGGTGTAACTTCCTTGTTGGCAGGAAGATCTTTAACTACTGACATAATCTTGCACCTTGTATAATCTTAATTGTATCAACACATCTTTGAATTGAACTTTCCAAAAGTAAAAAAAAATTCTTTCATCAATTTTCTCTAGCCTAAACTGTACAACAGAACTAGTGGTTGCAACTCAACATCTCTTTCACAATAATACTATCCTTTTTTCTGATCTGGGAGATCAGAATAAGCTGCAACCACAAAGCATACTAAGAGCGCTTATCTCTGGATCAAACCAAAAGCTTTGATACCAGTTGTTGGAAAAAAACAAACAAAACAAATAATAGAGAAAAAAGAGGAACACAATAACAACACAAGAGATTAACGTAGAAACTCCAAAACCGAAGAAAAAACCACGACTCTTTTCAAATTACAACCATAAAATAACATTATGTGAAAATTGTTACAACACATAATATACCTTCCATTAACTCAGGCCCCTAGTACACCCACACTCTTCAAAGAAAATATTTAACTACATCTCACAACACTCTAATACAAGAGTATAAGAGAACAAAGAAAGTTAAATATAAGTTTAAAGTATTTTTTACATGTGCATCTTGTTAAGAAAAAATTGAAACATATATATAGCGTTGGAATCCCTATTACTTCACAAAACTAAGCGATGTGGAACTGAGAAAACTTGTATCCTATATATAGTCTTTGACTCCCTCTTCATTCAAAAATTAAGCAATATGAGACTTCTTCAACATGTATATTTTAAACCAATCCCAACAATCTCCACCTTGATTGAAAATAATACATAAGGTTTCATTGTCTTCATCAACAATCATAATCCATCATAAAGAGTATAGTCACTTGAAGCTACATCACTCCAAGAATTTTCACATTGTCTTCACCGGTAATCATAGTTTTAAAAACTATCATACTTTCTCATGAAAAAAATATTTCACTTGAAGATAAAGCACTTCAAAAATTTCACATTGTCATCACCAACAATCATATATTTTATCATGAAGAATAAATTTCACTTGAAGCTAAACCACTCCGAGAATTTCACATGTCAAAAACTAGGTTGAAACCTTATGTTGTAACTTCCTTGTTGGCAGGAAGATCTTCAATCCCTGACATAATCTTGAACCTTGTGTAATCTTGATTGTATTAACACATCTTTGAATTGAACTTTCCACAAGTAAAAAAAACATTCCATCTATTTTCTCTAGCCCAAACTGCACAGTGAAACTTGTGGCTACAACTCAACAACTCATTCACAATGTTACACTTCTTATCTGATGTGGAAGAACAAACAAAGTTGCAACCATAAATCATACTAAGAATACTTATCTCTGGATCAAACCAAAAGCTCAGATACCAATTATTGGAAATAAACAAACAAAACAAAGCATAGAGAAAAATTAGGAACACAATAACAACACAAGAGATTAGCGTAGAAACTTCAAATCTGAAGAAAAAACCACGACTCTTGTCAAATGACAACAATAAAATAATATTATGTTAAAATTTTCACAACACATAATATACCCTCCATTAACCCATACCCCTAGTACACTCACACTCTCCAAATAAAATATTTAACTACATCTAACAACACTCTAATACAAGAGTATAAAAGAATAAAGAAAGTCAAATATAAGCTTAAATTGCTTTTGACTGGTTCATCTTGTAAAGAAAAAATTGAATTATATATATAACATTGGACTCTCTTTTCCTTCATAAAACTAAGCAATGTCGGACTTCAAAAAACTTGTATCCTATTGTTGTACCCCAAAATTTTCCCTCCCATTTCTCAGAGATTCATCCTAGACTCTCGGTTTTTGCTTCTATCAAGTTCCAAGTCTTGAATCATCACTTTTCAAGAAAATCATCCATAAGGGCAAAATGGTCAAAAGTACATTACAAAAGTAAAACTTTGAATTTTAAATCAAAATCAAGTTCCAAGAATCATATTCCATTAAGGCATGAAACTGGTTCGTCAAAAATCAGAAGTCAGAAGTTACTTTAAAAAAAATCAAAATTTCTAAAACATTTAGAAAATTTTCTAAGTGTCTAGAGAATATGATACTTTAGAACTTCTGAGCCAGCCTCTATGCAAATGTTGTCAGAAGTTGCAAACACGATCCAGAACATGACGCTTTAATCAGAACATGCAGAAGCGTTGCTCTTTGGTCAGAATATAACGCCTCAATCAGAACATGCAGAAGCGCTGCTCTTTGGTCAAAACATAATGCTTCAGTCAGAACATGATTCTTCAACATATGGAGGCTATGTTTAACTCTCTGGTCAGAATATTCCCCTTCAGCGTTTGGAGGTTACGTTTCTGATCTTCTGCAATTAGAACGTCACCAAATCCCAAACCTCGTTTAAGTAACCTGCTGCCCTGCTATGGCATAGTCCTGCAACCAACTGGCACAACACTTCAAGGTGTTGTTGATCCAGTCCACGCCTGTGTTTTTCTTGCACCAAACTAGCTTATGAAAATTGTGATTTAAAGACAAAGGGACAGTATGCCAAAAATGTTTAAAAACTCATTTATTCCCCCCCCCCCCCCCAAACCACAACAAATCCATCTATAAAAAGTTTGTTCCATCACACGTTCAAGGGGTTAGTTTTTGGAGAGAGAGAATCACCAAAAGAAAGAAAAAGCCTTGAATCTTTGCAAAATTCCACGAATCCGAAAAGCTAAAAACACCAAAATACCAAACCTTAGCATTTTATTCTAGCATCAAAACTCCATTGTTCCTTGACTAAAACCATCCCACAGTTGCTGATTCATATATTAGAAGCTATTCTAACTTCTGTATTCATACTGTCATACACTCTCCATTCACCTCCATATCAAAGAAGTCAAAGTATCACCCCTTGGCTGTTCCAAAAGTTGAAAACCTCCATCCTATTGAGTACGTGAAGAAGTTGCTCAGAACGTCATCAGGGTCTAGGACCAACCTCCAGTTTACAGAATCTTTTCCAGCTGCAAGGTAAGCTTCTGCTGACTCTTATCACGTTGCTTAAGCATTATCAGATTTGCATGTTCAAAAAACACAATGTAGATATCATGTTTCTGACGTTATACATATTCTGAGGCTTCACGTATTTTCCTGCCTAAGTATGGAATAAAACAGTTCAGAACTTCTGGAAAAAATTAGATCTCAGAATTAGGATTAGTATTCATACTTGCCTCTGATTTGTAGTTCTGGTATTTCTTATTTCTGAAACACTATGACACCTGCCATAACTGTCATATGCACATCTTCTGTTTTGTGAAGAAGTGATTAAGTTGTAGATGTTCTGACTAGCATGGAAAGAGAGACCAAGTTCTGTCAGTGGTATCAGAACTTATGAAATCCCCTTTGTTGTTGGTGGTATCAAAACTTCTGAAACCTCCTCTATTGTCGGTGGTATCAGAACTTCTAAAGCCTGATGTGCTCCCAGTGGCCTCAAAACTTATGACTCTACTTATGTTTTTTTACTGACATGAATTTTGTTTTGCAGTGCGCCAGGGTCAGAACTTCTGACCTCCCTTAATCAGCAACACGCTGATTCTATTTTTACCTTTTTCTCACTATCTTTGCTATCACTTTCTATTTCATTAATCAACAAACACCAAAAACATTTTTTTCCATGCTTTACTTTATTTCTTAAAACAAAAGACCAAAAAATATTTCTTTAGACAAAAAAAAACTTATTTCTTTTCTTAAATAAATAAGCAATTTACATTTCTTGCACATTCTGATCCATTTCGATATGGTTGTAATAATAACTTAGGATTTAATTTTACTTGCAACCCTATTTGTAAATTTGTATTCCCATTCCGGAAGCCTTGTAATAGCGTAGATTTTCAATTTTCGCATTTTATTGTTTTACTCATTACTGTATAGTAATTAGGCGTGTATGGAAAGATCAAAAAATCAATCGCTAGATAACCTAATTTCAAAGATAAAATTAACTTGAGTCAAACACACTTTTCACATGCGCACCTCTAGGGTAACCTCGCTCGTTGCCTCGGAAATACAGTCATGTCCCTCGAATATGGGACGCTTTAGCAATGACCCTTTGATAAAAAAGATCGTAGTCCCTCGACGACCCTCGACGTTGCCTTCGATAAAACGATCTCGTCCCTTATGAAAATTGCTAAAGCGTCACATAAGTTGCTTTCGATGACTGTAAAATTGACCCACGCCTGTCCCTTTACATCCAACGATGGGGCTTCTTACCAAATTAATGGTAAGATAGCAACTTTAAAAGGAGGAAGAAAATAACATTGGAAACCTTTCAAGTAGATAGATTCGCTCCTAGTTACTCGCTTGCTCACAACAAAAACATTTTTACACCACTACTTTCGTCTCAAAACATTTTCAAAAAAACAAGACCATTTTGTATACGTTCTTATAGAGACGAGAACCATTGTAAAACATCTTTTCAAAACACTTTCCAAAACACAATCCATAAACACATCTTTGAACCATCTTTCGAAACAAAACTTTGTACGCGTTCTTATAGAAACGAGAACCATTACAAAGTGATTTTTCAAAACACTTTCAACGCCCACACCACAAGCACACTGTTAAACAAAAGCAAGTGATCTAAACGAGTAACTAAGAGCCCATGGAAAACCATGGATAAAAAGGGTGCTAATACCTTTCCTTTTCATAATCTACCCCCCGAATCCGAGAAATAATATCGAAAGGTATTTCTGTGCTTTTTTACCTTTCCTTTTGGATAAAAGAAAAGTCGGTGGCGACTCTTGCTATCCGCACAAATGTGATCAAAACATAAAACACCAAGTCAGTTCTCCCGCCGTATCACAGAACTGGCAACTCTGTTGGGGAAAGTCTAAAAGTGGGGTTACCTTAGGGTTATATCACCTTTACTCGCTTTCATTATTTGATTTGTGTGCTTTATATTTAGTTCTTTGTATTGGGCTTTCTTTGATCCTCCACCCGGATCTGGGACACCTTTTTAGGTAAATAGCAATAGATTGTGGAAACTGTACGGTGTAGATCGATATGGTTGAAACAATGGCTATGTTAGTGTGACGCATTTGTGGGTACCGGTATCCCTCGTGGTGAATCGAGGAGAATACGGGGCCGCTGAGTGGCGTCATGAAGCACTAATTGACTTTAGAACCCTAATTGAACAAACTTGGCCATTAGAACATAGTGAGATAGCCGGTTTCGGTGTAGAGCTAAAAATTGGTTGATACTCGATACTACACTCATTGAGGCTAGACTTTTGGGATATCTCGGCCACAAGAAAAGATTGTTGTGCTGAGACAATTCCTAAGAGAAAGGTCGGTGATATTGAGATCCTTTAGAACCCGATCACTATTACTAGGACAGGTTGAGCCAACTAAACTTCAAGAGGGTACTTACCTACAAAACTCATGCAAGCCTAAAACATAGGGACTTGTTTGTTGTGTGTGTATATATTTACTTGTACATAAACATCATAAACATCATGAACATCATACGCATGCTCACTAACCATTTCAAGGATTTAGAAATTTTTATCTTTGTTTTTTGTTTTGTAGGACATGAATTCTCTCTGAAGAAACACCATCTGAATCAGCTTTGTAAAAGCACATCCTCAACTTCGAGAGCTAGCCTCAAGAGTGCCAGGGGATTCTCCTTTTACCAAGAAATATGGTCGACTCCTCAGTTTGGCTACATCCAACTTCCAAGAAGAGATGATGTGTGTACTATTCCAATTCTTTGATCCCGTACATCATTGTTTCACTTTCCCGGATTATCAGTTGGTACCTACACTGGAAGAGTTCTCTCTACTCTTAGGGGTGCCCGTGCTTGATCAGATACCATTCAGCAGTCTAGAAGGGATTCCAAAACCTGAAGTCATCGCCGAAGCTTTACATGTGAAGAGGGCCGACGTCATAGCCAATTGGGAAATAAGAAGCGGGGTTAAAGGCTTTCTAGCTAAGTTTCTATTGGAAAAGGCTCGTTCATTCTGGGACGACATGGATTTCCAAGCTTTCGAAGACATCCTGGCTCTTCTCATTTATGGTTTGGTTCTGTTTCCAAATTCGGACTAATTCATAGACGTTAATGCCATCAAAGTCTTTCTCTCTCGCAATCCTATACCTACCTTACTAGGAGACATCTTGCATCGCCTTCATACCCGCACCATGAAGAAAAGAGGTACTCTTTTGTGTTGTATCCCCCTACTCGCTAAGTGGTTCACTTTACACCTGCCTCAGTCAGCATTGAAGAAAGAGAAAAGACTGACTTGGTCTCAAAGGATGATGTCTCTCACCCACTCTAATATCCGTTGGTGTTCGAGATCCTTGGAAGATGTCTCTATCATTGACCGTTGTGGGGAGTTCCCTAACGTACCTCTGCTTGGTATTAGGGGAGGTATCACCTACAACCCATGCTTGGCTCTTCGACAGTTTGGGTATGCCCGAAGAGACGGCCCTCACGAGATACTCATCCAAGGTCTAGTGTTCGACTATGACAAAGAAGACCAAGGTTACCGCCAGTGGTTTACACGTGCTTGGGGAATGATGAACAAGGTGGACAGTAGGACTTTGGGACATAAAAACTCTATCCCTCTCAAGCCTTACCTTAGGTGGGTACGGGCTCGTGCCCAGAGTCTCTTGATGCCTTACCCTTCCATCCTTCCTGTCATCATTGAGCCTGTTATTGAATGAGACGTCCCATACATCGTTCTTCATCCTAACATGCCTACCTCTCTCGAAGACCTGCAGAGGGCTTGGGTTCAGTTGAAGGAAGAGCGATACACCTTTGAAGCCCGGTATTACGCCAGTGAGAAGAAGGTTCTGGAGCTCACCAAACTGCTTCATGGAAAGGAAAACCTGAATGCCTACATTGCTCCAAAGAGGATGCGTTCAATCTTTTTGTCTTAGGAGTTTGGTTGTATTTTGTTTCTTTCATTGTAAGCCCAAGGAGGCATGATGTATTCAAACTTTGATTTTTAATATGACGTGTGTTCCTTTTTGGTTTGAACAAATTTAAATCTCTAAGTTTCCAATAGTCGGTTTAGTTCAGACAACTTGTTAGATCTAGGCTTAATTTTCCGTTTGCCGTAGTTTTTGTTTTATTTTCAAAGCAGAATTGTAAATACCAAGTTTTTTGTTTGGGTGTCTACTCAACCCCCCCTCCCCCTCCCCCTCTAGATAAGTTGTCACCGTCTAATAGTTAGCACCTCTAAAGACAAGAGCAAAAGAAAGAAAACTTATGAGCCTAAGAATGAAGTTTCAAATGTTTTGGTCTATGTTGAGGTCAATTTGCTTCAGAACCTAAAAACACTTGATGGTTAGACTCTAAGGCAACTACTAACATCAATGTTTCAAAGAGGGTTGCCAGAACTACCAGAAGTCAAATGATGTTGAAAGATACATCTATGTTGGAGATAGAAAATCGGTGGAGGTGGAATCCATAGGACATTTTAGATTATTAATGTGCACTTGATTTTATTTGGATCTGAAAGACACTTTTGTGGTACCGCTATTCATACTAAATTTAATTTCGGTTTCTTATTTGGACAAATTAGGTTGTTTATGGTCATTTCAAAACAATGAATTCAAATTGCCTTTCAATTCAGATATTGTTTGAACTGGTTCAATTATGGGTCATGATAATCTATATTTATTGGACACAGTAGCTACCCATGGAAAATCCTTAAATATGGAATCACATGGTACAAAGCGTAAAATTGCCAATAACAATTCAGGAGCATTATGGAACAAGCGTCTAGGTCACATCTTTAAATATAGAGTTGGGCGACTAATGTCAGATGGAATTTGGATTTGTTGACTTCACAAACTTTTATGTTTTTGTTGAATGTGTTAAAGTTAGACAAACCAAAACAAGGAAATTTGGTGCATATAGAGCTATGCATTTCTTAGAATTGATACATACGGACATTTATGGACCATTTCCTGCACCTTCTTGAAATGGTCAACAATACTTTATATCATTCATAGAAGATTATTTTAGATAAGCACACATATTTCTTAAACATGAAAAATCCCAATCGTTGGATGTGTTCAAATCATTTAATACTGAAGTTGAGAAACAACTCAACAAAAGAATTAAGAAAGTCAAATATGATTGTGGCGACGAATATTATGACAGATATGACAGTTCAGGTGAACAACGTCTGGATCATTTTGCCAAATACCTAGAGGAGAGTGAAATTGTCCTACAATGGACTTTGCTAGGGTCACCTATCATGATTGGTGTGGCTGAAAGACGTGTGAATGTTGTTAAATTGTAATCCAATATGTCGAAACTATGTGTCGAAAAGATTTGATTTGTTTTAGATTTAAATAGATTTGATTTAAGTATAGAATAAATTAGATTTGATTTAGTAACAAAAAGATATTTTGGGCTTTGGGCTTAGGGTGTAAGCTCAGTTATAAATAGAGGGAGTAACCCCTATTTTTGTAAGCAAGTCAAGCAAGTCATTCACAGTATTTTGCAGTAGCAAAGTGAATAAGAAAGTTTTCACAGTTTATGAGCAGAGAGAAACTCTGCAGAAATTATTTGTCTTGTCTTATTTTTCTTTGTTTGTCTCATAATTAAAATGTCATTATGGTAGAAATTCATCATAGACTTTGGTGGATTTCCAACATCTGGTATCAGAGCTTTGTTTCGATTCAAGGGAAGTGTCAATCAAGAACGATTGAAGAATTCACGATGACAAGTTATAGGAATGCAAATTATCCAGCAACCTTACCAATTCTGAAAGTTAACAACTATGAGAATTGGTGCAAACAGATGAAAGTCTTATTCAGGTGTCAAGGTCTTTGGGACCTTGTAAAAGATGGAGTTGAAGCGCTTGGAGAAAACGCTTCAGAAGAAGAAAAGAAGAAATACATAGAATCTGAGAATCTGAGTTATAAAGCATTATTTATAATTCATCAATGTGTCAGCCCAGACAATTTCGAAAAGGTTAGTGATTCAGAATCTGCAAAAGAAGCTTGGAAAATCCTTGAGAAGTCTTTTGGAGGCGCTGAGAAAGTGAAAGAAGTGAGGTTACAAACTCACAAAAGGACCTATGAACTGCTTCAGATGGAAGACAGTGAAAGCTTATCTGATTTCTTCACTAGAGTTATAAAACTAGTAAATCAAATCAAGATATGTGGAGAAGCGTTGACAACAAGAGCTGTTGTATCGAAGATCTTGAGATCTTTAGCTCCTAAGTTTGACCACATAGTGGTGGCGATAGAAGAGGGGAAAGACTTGTCGAAATTGATAAAGGAATAGCTTCAAGGGACGCTTGAATCTCATGAACAAAGAATGAACAAAAGAGCTGCAGAAAAATCGAAGAGTGATGTGGCCTTGCAGGCACATTTAGCAAAAGAGACCAAAGGCAAAGGAAAGTGTTTCAATAGAGGTAGAGGTGGCTACAACAAATCGAATGGTAGAGGAAACCAGATTGAAGGAAACGTGTCGAATCAAAGAAGACCATACCAAGGAAACCAAAGAGGTGGTGTTGCAAATAGAGGAAGAGGTGGTGGTCGAAAACCTGATAAGAGTCACATTCAATGTTACAATTGTCAGAAGTATGGTCATTATTCGAGTGATTGTCCAGAAAACCGAAAGAATCAAGAAAGTGATGCAAAGCTTGCAAAACATGAAGAAGAAGAAGAGATGATGCTGATGGTCACAACAAGAGATGAAGATAGATTTAAGGACCAATGGTACTTGGATTCAGGATGTTCATCACATATGTCTGGAAGGAAAGACTGGTTCGTCAATATAAAGCCCTCAATGAAAAATATGGAAAAATTTACAAATGACAATACCCTAGCAGTTGAAGGTATTGGTGATGTTATGATTATGAGGAAAGATGGCAAAAGGTAAGTAATATCCAATGTGTTGTACATACCAGGCATGAAGAGTAACTTTCTCAGTATAAGATAGTTGGTCGAAAAGAATTATAAAGTGTCAATCGAAGATAAGATGATGAGAGTCATTGATGCAAATGGGAGATTAATCTTGAAGGCTCATATGTATCAGAACCGAACCTTCAAGATTGAACTAAATGTGATGGAGCACAAGTGCCTTTCGACTGCAGCTAGCAGAGATGAATGGATATGGCATTATAGACTAGGCCATCTCAACTTCAGAGACATCAGAGATTTGAAGAGAAGAAATATGGTTTCAAGATTGCCAGAAATTGACATTCCAAACGAGGTATGTGAGGAATGTGTGAAGGCGAAGCAACACAAGAATAGCTTCAGCAAGGATGCAGGAAGCAGATTGAAGGCTAGTCTTGAAGTCATATACTCTGATGTATGTGGACCAATCCAGGTGGATTCGATGGGAGGTAACAAATACTTTGTTACATTCATAGATGATTTTAGTCGAAAGCTATGGCCTTACCTGATCAAGAAGAAAAGTGAAGTGATCAAAGTATTTACCAATTTTAAGTCTATGGTCGAAAGATAAAGTGGTCGAAAGCTCAAAGTTTTGAGAACTGATGGTGGTGGAGAATATGTTTCGAAAGACTTCGACAGATTATGTGAAAAGGAAGGGATTGTGCATGAGGTGGTGCCACCCTATACTCCACAACAAAATGGAATTGTAGAAAGGAAAAATTGAACCATCATGAATATGGTGAGAAGTATGTTGAAAGGCAAGAATTTACCTAAAGAGTTTTCGGGTGAAGCTGTTTCGACTGCAACATACATTTTGAACAGATGTCCTACAAAGAAGCTAGAAGGAATTACTCCAGAAGAATGTTGGTCTGGTGTAAAGCCTAGCTTGAGTGATCCGAAGGTATTTGGGTCTATTGCACATAGACATGTGCCAGATCAGTTGAGAATAAAACTTGATGATAAGTCAAGTCAAATGATTCTAGTTGGATATCATTCTACAGGAGACTACAAGTTGTTCGATCCAGTGAAAAAGCAGATTGTGATCAGCAGGGACGTGATCATAGATGAGTTTAAAGAATGGGATTGGACTGAAAATATCAAGAAAGATTTAGTGGGAATCCTTCTTGAAGAGCCAGAAACTCAAGTCGAAAGAGAAGTTCGACAAGAGGAACCAGCAGATATACCAAGTACAAGCAGGTCTCAAAGAACAAGACGCATGCCTGCAAGATTGCAAGATTGTGTGATTACATAAGATGATGTAATAGATAATGAAGGTGAGCTGGTACATTATGCTTTCTATGCAGATGTCGAACCCGTTAATGCAACTGAAGCATTAAAGGATTCGAAGTGGGTGAAAGTAATGAACGAAGAAGTAAAGTCTATCGAAGACAACAACACTTGGTAACTTGTTGAATTGCCTCAAGGCAAGAAGGCAATTGATGTCAAGTGGATATACAAAGTGAAAACGAATTCGAAAGGTGAAGTAACTCAACACAAAGCAAGACTTATGGCGAAAGGATTTCTACAGAAAGAAGGAATAGACTTCAATGAAGTTTTTGCACTTGTTGCTAGGATCGAAACAATCAGGTTGGTTGTTGGTCTAGCAGAAATAAACAGTTGGCACATATGTCAGATGGACGTGAAGTGTGCATTCCTAAATGTACCCTTAGATGAAGAAGTCTATGTTAAACAACCAGTTGGGTTTGTGAAACATGACGAAGAAAGAAAGGTGTACAGGCTACATAAAGCCCTGTATGGATTGAAACAAGCTCAAAGGGCTTGGAATAAGAAAATTGATATTTTCTAAGGGAGAAGGAATTTGTGAAGTGCACAACTGAACATGGAGTATATGTAAGAAGAAGCAAGAGTAAATTGCTTATACTATGTCTCTATGTAGATGATTTGTTGATAACAGGTATCTGTAAAAGTGAGATCGAAGACTTCAAAGGTGATCTCAGCAAGGAATTCGAAATGTCTGATTTGGGTGAGATTTCATATTTCCTTGGTATCGAATTCTAAAAGAGCAGTAGAGGTTTGATGATGCATCAAAGAAGATATGCAGGAGAAATTCTCAAGAGGTTTGAGATGGAAGAATGCAACTCAACTTCGACACCTGCAGAACCAAGACTGCAACTGTCGAAAGATGCAGATGAAGATGATGTTGATCCAACCCAATACAGAAGACTTATTGGATCTTTGAGATACCTTTGTCATACAAAGCCTGACTTAGCATATAGTGTAGGTATGGTAAGTAGATTCATGCAGAAGCCAAATGTATCACATCTAGCAGCAGTGAAGAGGATACTAAGGTATCTCAAAGGAACTTTCGATTATGGAATTTTGTTTCCTGCAGTTGATAAAGGAAAAGAATGCAAGTTAGTGGGATACACTGATTCGAGTTGGTGTAGTGATGTTGAAGATCGAAAGTCAACAGCAGGACATGTATTTATGCTAGGTGGTGCACCAGTTTCTTGGAATTCAAGAAAGGAACCAGTAGTGGCATTATCATCATGCGAAGCAGAATACATAGATGCTTCTCTCTGTGCATGTCAAGCAACTTGGATGGTGAACTTGGTCGAAGAGATAACAGGGAAAAATCATGGAGCAATTACCATGAAGATAGACAGCATGTCAGCTATTAATCTGGCGAAGAACCCAATAACACATGATCGAAGTAAGCACATCGAAATGAGGTTCTATTATCTTCGAGAGCAGGTAGCAGATGGGAAGATGAATTTGGAATACTGTAGAACTGAGAATCAGATTGCATACATCATGACGAAGGGAGTGCAAGTCGAAGTATTCAGAAAGCTAAGAGCCATGATGAACATAGATAGTTTAGACACAATGAATTAGGTGGTGTGTTAAATTGTAATCCAATGTGTCGAAACTATGTGTCGAAAAGATTTGATTTGTTTTAGATTTAAATAGATTTGATTTAAGTCTGGAATAAATTAGATTTGATTTAGTAACAAAAAGATATTTTGGGCTTTGGGCTTAGGGTGTAAGCTCAGTTATAAATAGAGGGAGTAACCCCTATTTTTGTAAGCAAGTCAAGCAAGTCATTCACAGTATTTTGCAATTGCAAAGTGAATAAGAAAGTTTTCACAGTTTGTGAGCAGAGAGAAACTCTGCAGAAATTATTTGTCTTGTCTTCTTTTTCTTTGTTTGTCTCATAATTAAATTGTCATTGTGGTAGAAATTCATCATAGACTTTGGTGGATTTCCAACAAATGTGCCTTCCTATTAGAGATGTTTTATATGATGTCAAAACTAAGACATTTTAACGTTTATGTATATTGGACGGTATCAACTTAGTCTTAATGTGCATCTTAGTATTAGGAAATTTAAGAATGATTTAGAAAAGGTTTCATACATTAAAAACAAATTTTTATGTGAAAAACATGTCAATGTGTCCACACATAATATTGTTATTGTGTTAATTTATTAAAGTCTTAACATATCTCTTAAAGGTGAGGACCGGAGATATTTTAGTTGAATCTTGATTGTTAAAATTATATAGTTTTGATTTCTAGATAAAGTAATATAGTAGGCTTCTTTAGCAACAAAAAGAAAATGGAATATTTTTGAAGAAAATGAATTTTTGGAAATTCATGAGAAATTGAAAACTTTGTTTAAAAAGTAATGACATTTGTACTTTTAAATTTTTGCACGGGAGGGGAGTTCTAACACCAATGATGGAGAAATATTTTGATTTCTAAAATTTATGTTTTTGGATGGAGGATAATTTTCGATAGGCCTCGATTAGATAACAACACACCCAATGAAGAATCATTAATGGTAATTTTGATTCTTGTTGTGTTTTTTGCTTTCGGGAGGCAGAAGTGTCCATCTTTTTTATTCTTGTGATGGTCAATAAATGGATAAGTATCTAGTTTAACTTTACTTTTCATGATTCTTCGTCTCTTATGTTAGCTATTCAATAGGTGAAGAGTTCCTCCATTAAAAATTTCATCGGGATTATTTGGCTAGTCACTTTATGGAATCTTTGGATATTGGAGAATGCTATCTTGTTTAAAGAGAGTAGTTTTAATTTCAATGAGTGTTTCTCTTCTATCATTTTTTTTTTGTCTTGGAAATGGATGGGGATGGTTTGTATTTCGTCTAATTATTGTAGTTATTTTGATTGGTTGAATTCTCCTTGTTTGATGAGGGTTTGAGTACCCCTTATACTCAGTTTTTATTGATATAATTTCATCGCTTATAAAAAAAACTAATGCTGAGTTGTCAAAGGCCAAGGAAATGCATAACAAACTCTTTGAAATTATGGCACTAGGATGTGGCAAGAGAAAAAAGAAACCCAGTTGGATGCTAACAGAATTGCAAGGGAAATACTATTTGAGTCATATGTAACAAAATTTGAGCAAATAAAAATATAAAATATTTGAGAGATACAATTAGTGTTCAAAAATTATTTTTCTATTTGGTCAATTTTCAACTTCTATATGACTAGTGTTTCAACTTCTAGTGTTTTTCAACTTCTAAATTTTCAACTTTTTATTTACTTGTCATATTAACACTTGTATATTTGAAAGGTATAATCATCATAGTCATCATAATGCTTTGTGCTAATTTTTAATTTTATAGATTCAGAAACTGTAGATTCTATGCAAAATAACAAATGCAATTGGTGTAGTTGAAAGAAGAAAGTGCAAAGCATAGTGTGCAAAGTTCACACACATTATTATTATATTTCAAAGAGAGCACACTGATACAGTAGTGGTAGTAGTGGTACACAGACAATAATCATAAACATACACTCATCACACCATCAATGTTATTTGAAAGCACAAACTCATAAAAATAAGAAAACCACACAAGTTTTCAAATAGAGATACTATTGGGAATTCCTTTGAAGGTTAAACCTTCTTCACTTGTTCGAACGAGCAAACTGTAGGGCAATTGCACTGGTCCGTAGCGGTTTTTCAAGCTAGAATCTTTGTTCCTGCTATGAATTTTCTCTTCAATTTCAGCTAGTTTGGTTCCAAACTTTGTGAAGGCTTGAACCGCCCTTGAATCAGATGTCCAATACTTGCTATCCCTCTCGCCGAGGTACACCTCATCAGAAGCATGTCTTGACAATATTTCAATCACGGAAAGATCAATAACAGTCTGGTATTTTGATGTAATTGTTTTCAGATAAGCCTTTTGAGGACTTTTCACCATCTCGTCGTATTCTGGAGTTCCTTTCTCTGGGATGAGTCTTCTACTATGAGTTGGACGGTTCAGGATATATCCTCCATAAGGATATTGTCCAAAGTTAACAGCTGCGTGAAGAGCAGAAGCAGTCCATATGATAATGGAGCAAGATAGAACCAAGTCTTCAATAGTTTGCATCTTAGGCCACCATGGCTTGTCCTTCAAGTCACCGTGACCCTTCTCTACAGCTTCCTTCCACCAAGGTTGTATTTCAGCGTCCTTTTGCACTGCTTCATCCGTTGGATAATATAAAGAGACGTAATCTTGGACCCATGCCTTGATAGCATCCCATATTTCTAGCCCATCAACAGCATAAGGGTAGTCTTCTATCGCAAGACGAAGTCCATGGGGAGAAGATGGATCCTCAACAGCTAATCCTCTGATCAAGCAAACAACTTTTGTTAACAATAGCAATTAACAAATTTCTCCTAATTTTTAGGATTGTGTTTTGGCAAAAAGAAAATACCTCTTAATAAGATCGGCTGGTAATGCTTGATCAGTGAAAACCCAATTCTTGTAAACGATTGAAGAAATCTCAACGGAGTATGGTCCGGGGAGAAATGTTTGCTCTATAATGCCATCGGCGTTGATTAGAGATTGTCGAGCAAGTCCATTGATATTGATCGTGTCACGGAAGTGAGGATATAAGAGCTTATTAATCGGGTGAAGCACACTTAGATGCCTGTTTGTTGCTATGATGAATGGTTCAATCACCGCATGAGTATTCAACCTGCAACGCCGTAATTAATATTTATGAATAAACATGTCATACATTGCATATACTAAAGTTATTTTGCAGAGTTCGAGTTCATACCAATGGCTCATGAGTTGATGATAGCATGAATCATTTACAATCACATGAGCCTTGGCCAATAGCCAAATTGTACTTTCAACACTGCCGTCTTCTGCAGGCAAAATTACTTTGCTTTCAGCACCATATTGAACCCCATTTGAGTGAGGCAGACTCAATTCAATGGCTATTGGCTTCAATGTTCCATCATCTTGCAAGAACAAGATTGTCCTTGTGGCATATGCCTTTGCGCTTATGTTTATCTTCTCCAGATACGGCATGAACGCGTCATGGTAATCTAAGACAAATAATCTCTTCCCGTTAAGGGCTTGTTCTACTGTGAGCTCGCCGAGGTTTGTCTCTAACTGTTCTTTTGTTATTGTACTAGACTGATCACCATATACAGCGGTATCTAGAGTACTTTTCAGCGGGAACTCCTGCGATATCAAAGAATAATTCAATGCGAAGAAATATATAAATATTTGGCAATTGACAACAAAATAGATAGATATCGTGGCTAATATTAAGAATCCATTTGGTACTTACTTGAAGAAGACGGATCACACAAGGATTTACACCAGCAACCATCTCTCTTCCAAATTCTTCATCAGTCATCCATGCAGATTTGCTAACTGTTCAAAAAACAAACGAGTTTTCTAATGTTGCCAATATACGAATGTGAGGAACATTTTATCTATAGGTAGGGCGACTAAGACGAACAATGTACCTTTGATTACATGAGGTGGTGGAAACTTGAGTGCTTGTTCGCCATCTGTGCGCAAGATTTCCTTAAGAGCCGGTAAAGGGGCAATTTGGCTAAGTATATCAGTAGGAAGCTTAATCCCGCCTTCATAAAGTCCACGAACATCATCGAAGCTATTGAACTCATCGAAAATCAAACTTTTAAGCAAAGGCATAACAGTTTGGGAAATTGATTTTATTCCATACATAAGAAAGTCCGATGACTTCAAGTGACCAAAATTTTCATCTCTCGGAACATAAATCTCACCCGGACTTTCACTCTTAAGATCTGTCAAGAATCAAATGCCATAAAAAAATCAAACACATCAATCTACACGGTCAATGACATTAAAAATCCACACTTCTGTCAAATAAATCAATTATTCAATAAATCTAAAAAATATTTTTTAATTTATAAAACTGACGAATAAATTCTTAGTATTACTTTTAATTGATCGAATCAAAATTATAAAATATAAAACTAACCTCTTCTGGTTGATTTTCTACCGCTCCTAACCCTGCGAGGGTAAGGATAGGTGCTAGACCCTCCAAGGATCGGACGAACAAGTTTGTCGCTGGAATCTGGATTTCCAAGATCATTATAAACATCATAATCATATATCCTATCATACACCTTGCGTTCACCGGTTCCATTTCCTCTTAGATTCAGCAACTCTTCTTTTCTAAAGTGAGTCAATGCAGATGGTGTTTGACTTGGAAGATATGTCTGTAACAATAATTTTAATATATTTTAAAAATTTTCGTCACTTGTTTGGCTGCTATTTTTATATAATCTTAATTATATTTTCATATTTAACTCTTAATTTAAAATTCAAATCTTACATCATTGGTGAAGAAGATCCTGTCCTTATTGTAGCTTTTGAAATTGTAAATCCATGAGTTACAAACAAACTGAACAGATCCACGATTAGGAATATCTTCAAGAGTCACACTGACAAGGAAGAACTCAGCAGACGTGTAGTTTCTTATGTAAAATGCTCCAGGGATTCCAAAATTTGCATCATATTCAAAAAATATACTGAATGCATCTTGTCTTGCTCCCAATGTTGGTAAGCGAGGTAGATGACTGCTCAAAAACGTTTCCTTTCCAACTTGTCCCTTTCCACCAGCTACAAATTTCAATCACACAAATAAAATTCCAAAATATAATATAATAAATATAAACTCTAAATCAATAAGAAAATGACACTTGTATGTAAAAATATATAAATAATATATAGTATATTATTATTATTATTATTATTATTATTATTATTATTATTTATTTATCATTTAGTAAGTTTAATGTAATACATTAAATGTTACACTCCTCTATTTATAATTTCTAGTTTTCTACCACCAAAGATAAGGTGGGGCCAAGTACAAGCTTGCAAGATATTAAATGATTGTGTGGTCATTCTAAAAGCTTACTAGTATATAGTTATGTTTAAATATTTGTCCATAAAAAAACTTGTAGAGATATGGAACATTAAGATAATGAGTTAGATAGTTGAAGGTTTTTTATTTATGGGAAGATATAGAAAACAAACCATCAGTTTTAGTGGCACTGATCAACTGCATGGAGACATTCCGGCCTAAGAAGGCAGTGGCAGTGTCAACAACTTCGCCGACAATGCCGGTGAAACCGCCGATGATTTTTCCGGGGGCGTCGAGAACACTGCCTTTAGGGATGGAAGTGATGGCGTTGAAGTCCAAAACATTTTTGGGCATCAACACCACAGTTCCCTTGATTTTCTGGCTCTTGTTAGGGTTCAAGATGCCAAACATTTTTGCAAACTCTTTTGATATTAAAATAATACTAGATGTTTGATAAGGTGTGCTGGAGAAAGAAGATTGGTGTGATTTGTTTATTGGGAAGATAAGGTATTTATAGATGAAAAATATAAAGTATTGTACTGCATTGCCATGTCATGTATATTTTTTGAATAAAAAATTGAGCTCCACGTGTCAAACGTGGTTGTATTTATTAAAATAATTGGTTTTATTGTTTGAGAGGAAGGACGATAAGGTGACAATGTAAACAATAATTGGTTTTATTGTCTTAATTAATTATATCACATGTCTTATTGATATATTTCTATTAAATGAATGTATAAAACTTTTTTAAATTCGATCTGCATTATGTTTTTATTAATAAAATGAGTTTATTTATTAAATATTATTTTAAATTGTGGTTTGCTAGTAATAAATAAGAATATAATAGTGTAAAAAATAATTAATATTTATAAAAAATACAAAATGATGAATAATTTAATACATGAAAAATAACAAATGAAAAAAAATTTAATAAGACAAAAGAAAATAAATTACTATAATTATGATAAACAATGAAATTATTTAAAATACATCTGATCCATTGAATATATCTGATATCCTATTTTTAATTTAATGTGGTACGATCAAAAATTTAATATATCGAACCGCGTAATTCCACTAGAAAATGATTCAAACACATCTGAATTAAATAAGATTTTTTACAGTTTTAATTTAATTCGATTCGATTTTACAATTTTTTATTGAATCGATTTAGTTTTGAACACCCTTACTACTAATAAAACTAAGTACTAAAAAAATTACTTCTTTTTAATCGTATAGTGTTATTATTCCTATTAAAATATTTTTTTAACCTATACTTAATTAATTGAACTTTTACTAATTAATTGAACTTTTACTATTTAATTGAACTTTTTCTTGATCTTTATTATTTATTTTGTGTATGTGCCTAAGCGTTATAGATATGGCGTTGTGACCATATAAGACATGCTTAATAAAATATCTCTTATAAATATATTATAAAGAATACATATATTATAAAAATACAATTTCTTTTTGGTTTGACTTTAGATAAAAGTTCTATTATATTATGGAAAAAAGAATCGTGTTCCTTTCTTTTTGTCTTTTTAGAATAAAATACATTATCATTTTCTTTTGTTAGGGGGGAGCTTACTAAGAGTATGGATATAGAGACAAATTATTTGTCTATTTAAAATTTTAAAATAATAAGTGAGTGGATTCTCTCATTTATATATATTCAAGTCACCACTTTCCTATTCAATGTGAGATTATTTCCCACTTACTCACACTTGTATTATTATTCTAACAATCACTATTTTTTAGTGTGTGTGACACTTTTAGTGAAGAGAGAAAGAGAGAATAATAAAGAAAATAACGATTTGTATTATTGAATTGTACAAATAATGATACAGACTAGGATTATTTATATACAATCCTAATTGAGTTTGGATCTACACAACTTGAATTATATTTAAATATTAAACCTAATCAAATCTAATATAATCTAATATTTTAACAAATTTAATTTAATATTCCAACACAAACCCCATAATCCAAGTTGTCGAACATCCTCAAAAATAGTCAATTTGAATTATTCCTAATTTCTTTCTCAAATTCAGGAAACTGTCAATCTTCAATCTTTTGGTGAAGATGTCGGCCAACTGTGTTTCACTTGAGCAATGTCTAACTTCAAATTCACCTCGACTTACTTTTTCCCTTAGAAAGTGAAATCTAGCTTCGATATGCTTACTCCTTCCATGTAGAATTGGATTCTTCGTCAGATTTACAGATGACTTGTTGTCGATTTACAACACTAGAGGTTTCTTCACTTCGACAACCATTTCTTCAAGTACTGATCTGATTCAAATTGCTTGACAAGAAGCATAGGATCCGACTATATATTCAGCTTCGCAAGATAACAATGCCACTACAGGTTGCTTCTTCGAATACCATGATATTGAGGCACCAAATACTTGAAAGAAATATTCAGTTGTGCTTCTTCGATCTTCCTTATCTCCACACCAATCAGCATCTCACTACGGCATATAAAGGAATAAACAAATTTTTTTGCCATAGACAAGGCTTTAAAGCGTTGCCTATTCCTGCGATGTTATAAGTAAATGCAGCGCTTTTTGTCAATGTAAAAGTGCTGCTTAATGTAGCTTTTAGGCAACACTTTATTCAATAAACATTCTCTAAAGGCCCATATAGGCAGCGCTTTTTACATTAGAAGCGCTTTCTAAAACATCCCTTTAGACATCGTTTTTAAAAGCGTTGTGATGTATATTTTTGTTCACTTTTTTTTCTTCTGTTTTAGACAACGCTTTCTTTAAAAGCGCTTTCTATTCCCCACTATAGGCAACACATTTTTGTTTAAAATGCTGTCTAATGTTCACGGATTTTTTAATATCTACAACTTATATTTTAAGCACTCTCTACAAATAATCACTTAAAATAAGCGTTGTGTTTCAAATTTGCACCAGATTTCATAAATTTACAGCTTCAATCCAATAAGTATGCACCAAATTTATATATATTTATATATACAACTTTAATCTAATAATTTATATATACATAAATTTGATACAACTTGAATATATATATATATATATATATATTAGTTTTTTATTTATATATGCAAATGTACATATTACTATCTTCTAGAGTTGTTATCTTCTCTACTATCTTCTCTACAAACAACAACAATGAAGAATCCTAAAAGAACTTGTTATCTCTATATCTTCTACATATGCACCTACCTGAAACAAAACCAACAAAGGCATACTAGAACCAAGCTATATAACACTTAAATCTTATAACTATTATAATTTAACACAAACCAATATAACAAAAACAAATCAAGAATACGTTATAACCCACCATTAAAAATTCTTCAATTAATATCATGATATAAACAAAACTTTATTTGAATTTAAATCCAATACCATCATAACTAACCTTCCACATAACAACAACGATATTGCAACATAATTTACCACACTAATGACGACATAGTATCTCATCAAAATTCAAATTTATATATACTTAAAATTCTCATCAATGAAAGTGTCATAATACCTTATAAAATTCTCATCTCAATAATGTATCACCAATCCTCCTTAATTTAGTCCAATTGATCTTTCGAGTAAGTAGAAGACTTGTATTCATCAAAGTATTACATAATATAACATAATATGATTTAGTTAAAACTAATTAATTAGATGAAATATGTTAAATATTAAAATAAATCTTAAGTTAGAAACCCATACCATGATTGAAATCTCAATTTGATTTAAAAGAATAATTTCTTTCATAAAACTCAACATGAAATAACCGCAATCTATATCATTACGCTGACGAGGACACCACACATGAAAAAAATATACGAATATATATCAGGATATATAGTTTAACTTGTTTTATCAAGTAACATCACTAATATAATCAAAATTGTGAAAATATACTTGCACTCTGATCCATGTAATGTTGTTTGCTTTACTCTTTGGTACTTGAGTATCTATTTGTGATCGAAAAATTTATATAACTCTAACAAAATATAAACGAATATTTAGAACAATCTCACATAAATAAATAAATAAATATACAAACGAATATTTAGAACAATTTAACTTACGTATAAACCAACTTCTTCATATATGGGTATTTTGTCCAATCACCTTCTAACGAATCCAGATAATAATATAATTTCTCTTATAGGATTAATCACAACTAACAACCAGTGCCCACTGTAAGATTAACAAAGGTTAGATGAAAACTTTATACACAACACTAAAACACGAAATATTATAATAGATGAAGTTAGAATGAAAATCTAACCCATTGCCAGTATTAAATGATAAAAAAACAACTTTTATGTATCTTTGTTGGCCATAAATGCACGGACAAAGTACTTGTGCAGAACATATAAATACACTTGACCCCGTTCAACCCTTGATACTGTCACAATTTTATTTCCAATTAAATTTTTTCCTTCCTTCCTTTTGAAAATATGAGATTTAGGTAGTCCAATGGATTAACCATTAGACAAGTATTCAGTATAAAATTCAACCGCTTCTTCAATAATGTATCGTTCAACTATACAACCCTCTGGCCGACTTCAGTTTTTCACGTACCCTTTTAATATTTTTATATAACGCTTAATAGGGTACATCCATCTCATATAAGTTGGTCCACACAATTGTGTCTCTTTCACAAGATGAGCAACAAGATATACCATAATATCAAAAAATGAGGGAGGAAAATACATTTCAAGCTCACACAAAGTAATAACTATTTATTTTTGTAATATTGGTAAGATCTCAGGATCAATCACCTTACTACAAATTGAATTGAAGAAAAAACACAATTTAGTTATGGCGCTTCTTACTTTTTCTAGCAAAATAGAACCTATACTTATTGGTAGAAAATGCTCCATTATAACATGGAAATCATGTGTCTTTAAACTCTTTAACTTGAGGTCTTTCATAGACACAAGTCTTCTAATATCTAAAGAGGAACCTTCTGGAACTTTAACTTCACTTAGAAACTTACACAATATTTTTTCTTCTTTCTAGATAAAATATAAGCAGCAGGAGGTAGATATATTCATTTTCCTTTCTTAATGGGTCCTAATTCAATTCTTATTCCCATCTATATCAAGTCCTTTCTTGCTTTAAGGCCATCCTTATACTTTCCTTGAATATTGAGTAACGTACCAATAACACTTTCAAATACATCTTTTTCAATATGCATAACATCAAGAAAATGTCTTACATACAACAACTTCCAATATGGAAATTCAAAAAAAAATTGAACTCTTCTTCCACCCACCTTTGACTAGCGTATGTGCAAAAGACTTGCCAAACTGAGTACTTATATCTTTCACCTTTTCAAAAATTTGGTCACCTGTCAATGTAGGTGGAGCTCTACCATGTTTTGGATTTCCATTGAATGCCTTTCTCCATCCACAGTAGTGATGATTAGAATTTAAGAATCTAAGATGACCGAGAAATACAATTTTTTGACAAAATTCCAATCGCTTCCAATTTGTATTTTCTTCACAAATAGGACACGCTTTTTGAGCTTTAATGCTATACCCTGATAGATTTTCGTATGCTGGAAAATCATTAATTATGCCAAACAACATCGCTCTCAAATTGAAAGTTTATTTCCTATATCCATCATAATCCTCCACACCGTTCTCCCACAAAATCTTTAAATCTTCTATTAAAGGTGTCAAGTATACGTCTATGTCATTCCCTGGTTGTTTAGGCCCAAAAATTAACATAGATAACATCATATACTTGCGCTTCATACATAGTCATGGAGGTAGGTTATAAATCATAATAATCACATGCCATGTGGTATGTAAGATACTTTGAAGACCATGCGGGTTCATTCCATTAGTAGATAATGCCAAGCAGAGGTTTCTTGCTTCTCCTCCAAAATCAGGATAATCATTATCAATTTTCAACCACTATGGTGAATCTTCCAGATAATGAAAATTTCCATAAATAATTCTTTCATCTTCATGCCAAGTCAATTGTCTTGCATCGATTTCACTATGAAACATGCGTCTAAATCTCGTAATTTTAGGAAAATACCATAAGACTTTTGTTGGGGACAACTTTTTCTTATATCGAGATAAACAACATTTAGGGCACTCATTTAATGATGCATATTCGTTTCGAAACAAAATGAAATCATTTGGAAAAGAATGTATCTTATCATAGCTCATGCCAATAGAGCACAACATTTTTTTGGCCTCATAGGTTCGATTAGGAAGAACATTATCCTCTGGAAGCATATCTTCCATAAGGACTAATAACTATGTGAAACTTTTATCCGACCATCCATTCCGCACCTTTAAGTTGTACAACTTTAATACCATAGACATTCTTGTGAATTTAGTGCAACCTTTATACAATGGTTTCTCTGCATCGTTTACCAACCTCTCAAACATTTTGGGACTATCCTAAAGATCTACTTCAAGTGCTTTTGCAATCTCTTCGACTCGATCACAATCGTATGTATTTGTGCCATTGTCATCTGAAGCATATGTTGTACTATCCCCTGGTTTAACATTCTCGTTACTTTTATCACCATGAAATATCCAACATGTATAAATTCGATCAATTTCATTCCTCAGTAAATGCGATTCCAACCCAACTGCGTCAACCAGACCCCCATAACAACAACCCAAGCAAGGACATTTCATTCGACTGGGGTTTCGGCATGTTCAACAGTAAACTTAACAAATTCTAATACCCTATTCTTGTACTCTTTTGACAATCGATTGGAAGACATCCATTTTTTATCCATGGTTTTACTACTAAGTAAGCTAAACAAAAACACTAATTATTCACGCAACTATAACAAAAGAACAATTAATTACCTGCAGAGAAGTCAGCAACTTATGGAACCACACAATGTAAGATTCTTAGAACGATAAAAAATTCACTCTTCACAAGAGAAATTGAAGATGTAGTAGCGGAGATGAAATCGGGCAGCAACTACACATAAAATGGAAAAGCAACTAATGTTACAACGAAAGTTATCATTTGAAAGATATAACACAAAAGATGTCCAGATTTGGTAGTAAGAAAGAGAATTATTGTTTCTACCAATTACACAGATTTCTTATCATAAAGTTAGACTAATACCAAAAAAAGCATTAAACCAATATAGTTACTTTAGATCATGATTCATATGTAAATAAATGCATTGAGATTGGACTCATAGTAGTCAATAAAGGCCAATAGTGGTGGTATCCCGCTATAACGGAGCGGAGGCCGACCGTTATTGGAAGAGCCTTAGCAATGCTGAACACTATAGCGGGAGAGTGGGGATACCGGAAAACCATCAATATCATAACCAAGATTTCTATCCTTCAAGTCAAACTCAAATACAACCAAAATATTCACCGAAACTTTTTCAAATTGAAACCAACAAAACCATGACATACAATAACTTCACTCCACATAAAAATCAAGAGCAGTATTGTCGTTACACATTAAAATCGAAAACCTTGTGAATTAAACACAAATAAAACATAACATCCACATGAATTTTGATATCCGGTTTCGATACCAAACACCAACATGATGATCTTCACGCTACAAAAAATGTTACCGACATAACTGTTGTATCCCAAAATTTGTCCTCGCATTTTTCCACAAGAAATCACGGCTTCAGGCGTTTCCTGATTTTTCAAACTGGCTCAAGAATCGGTCAAACAGACTTTTCTCGTCAGTCAGGACACAATTAGGGTTTTATTGATTTTCAGGGCTCTGGAATGCTTCACACAGCTGGCTTAGGGTTTTGGTTGACTTTGGCTCAGTTTCGATCAGGCGAACGTTCTTTGGCATTTAATCAGGAATTAGGGTTTTCGTGCGCGGTTCCTCAGAAAGATTTAATTCTACGATGCTTTGCAAGTTATTCCGAGATTTGGTTTGAATTCGCATTGTTTGACTTAATCAGTAAAAGAATGCATTTGGATTGAATTCACATTTGTTTGCTTGAACCAGTCAAAGGATACATTCAGTTTGGATTTGCAGTGTTGGGTAAAAATCAGTGAAAAGGGAATGCGCCTGATCAGTTGTTTTGGTTAACTGTTGCTTTGCTTTGAATGAAATGCCAGGTTTAACTGATCAAATTGCTAAAGCATTGTTTATTTAAATTATTTATTATCCTGAGATTAAGTGATTGGAATTTATTTTTCAATTATTTTAATTCAAAGAATTTTAAATAATAAATAAACAATAAAGGATAAAAAAGAATTAATTGGATGATAAAACTTTTATTTATTTTTAAATTATTCGTACAATTATTGTTTACAATTTATTTACAACAATGATTTTACAAGTAATTTAAACCTAAATAAAACTATCCTATTTTTTCTAAGTCTCCAATTCTTCATTCTTCATTTAATACCCCTCTCCACTCAATTTTTCATCTGCAAAAGAAAAAAAAGGAAAGTCAATAACAGATAAATAAAAGACAGATATAAAATTCATCATTAAGGGCCACTGATTGGGATCAGTTAACCCTCTCTGCAAATCACGGGATTTCTCCCGGTTCACAAAGAGGGACGAATATTTATTTGCTAAAAATGAATGCACAAAAGTCAAAATTGCACAATTCAAAATTGTCCAAACTGCATAAGTTCAAATCTCAAAACTCCAAAATGCAAATCAAACTACAAAGTCCAAACTGAAAAATTCAAACTTGCTGTCAAACTGTCATCAAAGAAGAAGATTTGAAAAGATACAAAGTACAAGAAGCTGTCAAAAGAAGGGACAAATATGCAGAGGAAAATTGATATGCAAGCAACTATTTCATTTTTCATCATTTCCCAACAAAGTGGCCCTTTCAGAAAGTACAAAGCATAAACAATATTTAATGCAAACTGTACTGAGAGAGAAGAAAAAGAGAGCAAAGAAAGCAGGTTTAGGCTTTAGGCGGGAAGAAAAAGAATATAAAACAAACTGAACACAGTGGATAAAAGGAGGCAAACCAATACACCACAAACAAAAGGCAAAACCTGCTGAACAAAAGGGCAAGCCTGATGAACAAAAGGCCAAGCCTGCTGAACCTGTAAAAGATATATAGAACAAACTATCCAAAAGCCAACGCAAGTTTTGAAAACTCTAAAACCATCACAAAAACCAGAACACTCACCCAAGTTCATAACAAAAAGCCTTCCAGCCTTAAACCAAAAACAAGCACAACCTGTCAAGGCCAAGCCTACTGAACCTGTAAAAA
The DNA here is from genome assembly GCA_948472305.1 of Vicia faba. NCBI lineage: Eukaryota > Viridiplantae > Streptophyta > Magnoliopsida > Fabales > Fabaceae > Vicia > Vicia faba. The sequence continues at coordinate 375,482,662 of OX451739.1, read as the reverse complement.
GACAGAACAAACTATGCCTTAAAGCCAAACCAGTAAAGCCAGCATAAAAACCTGTCAAAGGCCTAACCTGAGGCCTGAGCCTCAAGGCCATTAACCTGCTAGAAATCTCCAAACCATAAGCCAGCATTAACCTGTAAACCCTTCAAAACTCTTACCATTCAATCCAAACACAAGAAAGAGCATGAACTGTAAAAGCCTAAAGAGCCAAAAACCCTGTCCTGCCTTAACCATCAACCTACAAACCTCTGTCAAGTATCATACCCGCCTAAGCACAAACCTAAGGCCATAAACCAAACAAATACCCAAGGCCATAACCAAAACTAGTTCACCCAACCTGTAACCCTCAAGCCCTCAAAAAGCACCATCATTGGGCAAAAGGATAATGAAACAAGTATCCCAAAGGCAACAAGACGGTTCAAGATAAGGAAGCATATTCATAAGCATACTCAAGCATTCAGGGCCAACCCTAAGCCCTCAGAAAGTTCATCACTGGGCATAAAAAAGGCATCACATTTCAACAGGCAAATCAAAAGGCAAGCATACAAAAGGCAGAGGTATCTCAAGGCAACATAAACAGAAGGCAACACAAGGAAGAGAAGAAGAAAGAAGTGAATATAAAAAAGGGCTCAGATCATCCTCATCATCAAATAAAAGGGCAAAAGACAAAGAATATACAAACCAGGGTTCCGAGTCCATCATCACGCGTATTCTCCGCCCAAGCCTCCTACGCGCCTCCCCATCTCCTCCATCGCCTTCCTTTAAAGGTAGTTCCCTTTCCCCTTCTCTTTCATACCTCGTTAAACAAACAAAATGAGCACCTAATCAAAAAACAGTAGATCGGGACATGCAAAAGAAGGAGAATAAAAACCCTAACGCGTTGAAAAGAAAAAGAATCGTACCTCTGTTTGTCACTGTTTGAGTGGGCGTGAAGAGAAGGAGGAGCGGTTTGCGCTGGTGGCTAGGGCAAGAAGAACAGTTCTGAATCCATGGTGAAAGATGAAGCAAGAACGATGAACAAACGGCGCGCAAACCCTAAGCGTATGTCAAACTGAACATAAAACAATTAACCCTAAGAACATTGTTTGCATTTTGGGGCCTTGCCCGTTTCAACCCCCAAAGGCCCATTCAAAAACTTTTACCCTTTTTTATAAAACAAACGTTATCTTCCCTTTTTGTTAATTAATCAACTTAACCATTTTTTTTTATATAAAACAAGTTTATTTTATTAATAAATTAACACAAACCTTTTTTTTATATATAACATTTTTTAAACAATATATTTTTTTCTCTAAATAATACATTAATACTTTAATACATAAAAATACATTTTTATTACACAATATAATTAAAATTGAAAACACCTTTTTCTTTTAATTAAAATACTTTTTGTACATAATAAATAAAAATACATTTTTTTTACATAATTTAAATTCTTAACATTTAATGAGAATATTCTTTTGTATATACAAATTATAAAGATACACTTTTATATCAAAAATGTAAAACGACAATTTTCAAACTTAGAATATTTTCTTTTTCTTAAAACATTCTTTTTGTACATATACAAATATACATGCACGAACACTTACACAATGTACTTATATTTGATACATTATACATTTGCTTATTTTGTATATTCGTTACATTTACATTTGATCGATTCGATTTGGTTGTAATCTATTGGACACTATATTCCTAAGTCTCATCCCCATTCGTAAATTTGTACCCCCACTCCCGGATACTTATTTTGTAATAGCGTAGATTTTACATTTTCGCAATTTACCGCTTTCGAATTATACCATGGTTAGACCTAGGGTTTGCATGTACATAAAATCAAACGCTAGATAACCTAATACAAGACAAATACATGAAATCAATACACAATCACACTTGCACCCTCTAGGGTAATCCCACATGTTGCCTTCCAAAATGGGCCATGTTTGCACGTCGAGTATCTTTGGCAAAACAAATTCAAATGATCATAAGTCCCTCGATGACGCTTTCGAAAGTTGCCTAAATGGAATGATCATAGTCCCTTCAAAGCAAATTGCCAAAGACACTTGGCATCATTGCATTCATGGTCCGTACGATGACCCGCGCCCGTCCCGAACAAACATCCTAAATGCAAGATTGTCCATCAAATTCAATGGTGGAACAAAATTGTTGAAAAGGGTTGAAAACATAGAGAAAACCTTTGAGTACAATAGGGTAGACAAAACTCTTAGTTACTTGAGATCAACTTGCAAAAACACTTGCCTTCTTTTCAAAAACCACATTCCACAAACACTTTCAAAACAAACTCTCAAAAAACATTTGAAACATCTTTTCGAAAAGATACACACCTTTGTAAAACATTCGAGTAAAGAATTGTTATAAGGGTAGCCTAAGACAAGGCATCTTCTTCCAAAACATTTTCAAACACACACACACACACACCATTTTCAAGCAATCGAAAAATCAAGGCAAGTGATCTAAAAACCAAGTAACTAAGAGCCCATGGATAACCATGGATGAAAAGGGTGCTAATACCTTCCCTTTTCATAATCTACCCCCCGGACCCACGAAATATCTCAAAAGGTTTTTGCTGTGCTTTTTTAACCTTTCCTTAGGATAAAATAAAAAGTCGGTGGCGACTCTTGCTCAACCGAACAAGTGCGAATACAAACGCGAAACTCATAGTCAGTTCTCCCACCGTATCCCAGAACTGGCGACTCTGCTGGGGAATATACTTAGAAGTGGGGTTACCTTAGGGTTTAGATCACCTTTACTTTCTTGATTTGATTGACTTGATTGCTTTATCTTTTGGGTTCTTGTTTGGGTTTGTTATAAATCCTACACCCGGATTTGGGGCACCTTCTTAGGTAAATAGCAAAAAAAACTGTGAGGGAACTGTGCGGGGTATACCGACATGGTTGAAGCAGTAAGCTATGTTAGTGTGACATATTTGTGAGTACCGGTAACCCTTGAGTTCAATCAAGGAGAGTACGGGGCCGCTGAGTAATGTCGTGAAGCACTAACGAACTCTTAGAACCTTAATTGACCATCTTAGCCTTTTTAGGGGTAGTGAGATGACCGACTTTGGTGCAGTCCGAAGTTGGTAGATACTCGATACTACACTCATTTGAAGGTTGTTTTCTTGGAATATTTTGGTCGCCAGTAAGTGGCTAAACCGAAACAATGAACACGGAAAACAATCCAATGATATGGAGCTCCTTAGAACCCGGTTTCTATTTTAGGACAGGATGAGCCAACTAACTTCAAGAGGGTACTTACCTAAACCTCATGCAAGCCTAAACCTAAGGACTTGTTTGCTTCGTGTGAATATGTTTGCCTGTATATACACTCACTTGCTTTTTGCATACATGTACATAACATCATGACATCATACCATAGCATTTTCCATAACCATCTCAAGGATCTCGAAGGTTCTTTTGATGCAGGGTTACGTTGAACCAAACGTCTACCAAGGGGCAAGAGGTTTTTCCTCTAACCAATGCCAACCAAAGATCAAGTGCAACAACTTGAATCAGTGGCTATGACCCACTCGACATGGTGAGCTTGATTCTCGTGGAAAGACATCCACCGATACAAAGTTCTCCAAACAAAGATCAAGTGCAACAACTTGAATCAGTGGCTATGACCCACTCGACATGGTGAGCTTGATTCTCGTGGAAAGACATCCACCGATACAAAGTTCTCCAAACAAAGATCAAGTGCAACAACTTGAATCAGTGGCTATGACCCACTCGACATGGTGAGCTTGATTCTCGTGGAAAGACATCCACCGGTGCAGAGATCTCCAATCCAAGAGCAAAGTTAAACCTCTAACATTTTCTTGTGTTTATCCCAAGAGATCCTTGAAATCATGCATCCACATATCATGCATTGCATCTTGACGATCTTTCCTTTTCCAGGTTTCCTTACTCTCCTGCTGTTTATTTCAGTAAGAGATGGCTCTAGAAAGGTCTGTCAAAGACATCCAAGACCAGACTGCTCAGCTGCAGGAGATGTTCCTGAACTTGTCTCTGGGGCAAGAAGAGATGAAAGCTCTCCTCACAAAGGGCTTGGAGAATTCCAACAATGCCAGGAGTGATCAGCTTGCGGAGCTGCAGTTTGATCTGACAACATTGAGGACCCAAGTGATGGGACAGCTGGTGGGCCAGATGGCTCTCATCCAAGACCTATCTCAAAGACAAGAGGAACTCAGAGTTCTTGTCCGCCAACTGCTTCCAAATAACCAATTGGGGCAAACATCTGAGGTTGAAGAGCAAGTCACCGCTCAGCCTCCATCCACTCAATAAGACAAGGGGAAATCTCTTTCGCTTGCTTCAGGGTCACAAGCCCATCAACAACCTCGCCAGCGTCAACGGGGTAATCGGTGTAAGCAAGAAACGTCGGGAAGACAGTTCACGGAGACTGAAATACCATCATTCTTCATACTGAAGCGTCTGTTGGAGGTCAACCTGCTTACCTTAAAGGATCCTCCTCAGAAGCTCAATACCTCCTCTCCTCACTATCATCCCGACGCATTTTGTGTTTACCACTCCTACAGCCCGGGACACGACACCAACGACTGTTGGGCCTTGAAGAACAAGATTCAAGATCTGATCGACATTGGGGTGCTAGAATTCATGCGAGACGACGAGATGAAAATCTTCCGTTAAAGGGTTCTCCACTTGAAGTGACGAAGCTGAAAGACTTTTTGCTTCTTTTTAAATTTTCAAAGTTGTAATTTCTTTTGCTGTCAAACAATTATCTGTTGATGTTAAACTTTGTTTTCATTAATGCATCGCATATGTTTGTCTTGAATTCATCCATTCGTTTCACTACTCTTATGCTTTTCTTTATGATATTTGACTCTTGATAAAAAGCTGTAAGCCTTTAGAGGGAGGATGACAAAACAATACCATAATCTCATACAATATGCTTTTGAACAGACCTTGCTGATGATGTACAGGCATTTCTTTCAATTCCCAAACACTAGAGTTATAAGGAAGTTAATCCCTAGTCAACCCCTTTCGAGCCAAAGAAGTAGGAGTTTTCTGTTCTAAACAATGAAAACCTTTGATATAAACCTGGGGCAGGGTAGTATCTCAGTTAATTCAAGAAAATGCGCATTGAAGTCGCAAACTCTCAGTTTGTAATACAACGAACGACGTCGAAAAAGAAAACATTCCTTTGGAATCAAAAGACAAGGGTGGTTCCCTATCACATAGACAGTCAATCTCTCAAAAGAGAAAAGCCTACCAAGCCAAAACCTATAAAGGAGGCTTAAGAAAGCTGGGGCATCCCGCTGACGGTAATCCCGGAAAACGGTAACAGTTAGGCAAAAGTTAGGGATAACAAATCAAAATCAAAATAGTGAGGTCGTTACAAAGTCCTCAATAACATGAAAAAATGTTGAAAAAGAAAAGGAGATGATGACTGTCTCCCCAAATTCAACTAGCGAACCATCGCCCGAAAGTCGTTCCAGACTCAAAACAGAGTATGACGCACAATTAACTGAGCTTAGGTTGGAGAACATCACGAAGAGCGGGTGGGTACAAATATACTTTGAGCCTTTATCCTTTTGTTTCTTAAACCGTGAACCAGGCCACGTTACAACCCTTTAAAAGTCCTAATTGAAGCATGGGTTAGTTCGAAAGCATACTGTTACAAAAGGTATCCTGACTCCTGTAAGGCTTTGCTCTAAATCTTGTGTTGATCTGTCTTATAAAAAGTTTTCTGCTAAAAAACGCATTTTTCAAAACTTCGAGACAAACATAAACTTTGCATTGCTTGAATATCACTGTCTGCATTTGGCTTTTTGTTTGACAGTGAAGAATTTCATACAACGAATGTTCGGAGGAACGAAAACTCTCTCAGTTAGTTAAAATCACTTCAAAAGGATGACACTTCCAACGACAAATCTCCTATCAACAAGGGGCATGACATGTCACCATCCTATTAACCTGGGGCAGTCCAGTCAAGGTTCCAATAGATCTTTCAAAATCCAATTAACCTGGGGCAGTCCAGTCGAGATTTCAACAAATCTCTCAAAAGTTCAGTGAACCTGGGGTAAGTCTCCGTCACCATCACTTGGGGCATTCGAATGTCAAAAGTGTTCAACGACTCCTTCATCACCTGTTGGAAGATATAGTTTTACACAGACGCATCATCAGGAAACCATACACCGGTTCCTCTTCAATCTCAAGACTTCTGAAAACAGTTTATGGATTCTTCCCAACAACGGATGTTAATCTATCACTTGTTCAGATGCAATTTTTGAAAACAGTTTACGGATGCTTCCCAACAACGGATGCTGCTCTATTGCTTATTCAACTTCAAGACTTCTGAAAACAGTTCACGGGTTCTCCAGTAACGGATGTTAACCTATCGCTTGTTCAGACACTTCTCGACGCTCTGAAAACAGTTTACGGATTCTCCAGTAACGGATGTCAATCTATCGCTTGTTCAGACTCAAGACTTCTAAAAACAGTTCACGGGTTCTCCAGTAACGGATGTTAACCTATCGCTTATTCAGACACTTCTCGACGCTCTGAAAAAAGTTTACGGATTCTCCAGTAACGGATGTCAATCTATCGCTTGTTCAGACTCAAGACTTCTAAAAAAAGTTTACGGATTCTCCAGTAACGGATGTCAATCTATCGCTTGTTCAGACTCAAGACTTCTGAAAACAGTTCACGGGTTCTCCAGTAACGGATGTTAACCTATCGCTTGTTCAGACACTTCTCAACGTTCTGAAAACAGTTTACGGAATCTCCAGTAACGGATGTCAATCTATCGCTTGTTTAGATTCCAAGCCTTCACCTGCAGCAATCAGAGGACTCTCGCAATCCCCAGCCAGAGGACCTTCCAGAAGCTAACTCCACTCAGAGTCAAGTTTCATTATCCCCAGCGAAGCTAAAACTTCCAACTATCAATCCCCAAGCAGATTGAAGACTCTCATTCTCAGTTCCCCACAGAATGTGCGAATATTCTCCGCTGAAGATCTCCTCAAGACAGGAATTCCCCAATAGTTTGGCATACAACCCAAGCTTCCGATTTCCCCAACAGTGGTCCCAAGACTTCTCATTTTCAACAATCAGAAGATTCTTGCCCTCCACAGTAGCAGCCAAGGATTTGTTCTCCCCGACAGTAGTCAAGATTCTTTTATCTTCAGCCATCCAGGATTCATTTATCCTCAGCAAGACAGCTCTTCAGCTTACATGCGCATTCATCACATTCATGTCATAAACATTGATGTCACATACATTGCGTCATGCATCATAACATTGCATACAACTAACCCTTTGCCTTTTCAGGTAAGATCAGTCGACAGACAAAGATCATCTCCCAAGATTCATCCAGAAATAGTTCAGATGTGACCCGGACACGGCGACATTCTGATACTTATTCCAGATCCATCCAGATGCAGTTTTATACGAGCACATCATCAGGAAGCCCTACACCGGTTCCTCTTCCTCTTCAAGACTTCTGAAAACAGTTCACGAGTTCTCCAAGTAACGAATGTTAACCTATCGCTTGTTCAGTTTCTTCTCAAGACTTCTGAAAACAGTTTATGGATTCTTCCCAACAACGGATGTTAATCTGCCAACTTGTTCAGACGCAATTTTTTAAAACAGTTTACGGACGCTTCCCAACAACGGATGCTGCTCTGTTGCTTATTCAACTTCAAGACTTCTGAAAACAGTTCACGGGTTCTCCAAGTAACGGATGTTAACCTATCACTTGTTCAGACTCTTCTCAACTTTTGGAAACAGTTTACGGACGCTTCCCAACAACGGATGCTGCTCTATTGCTTTTTCAATCTCAACTCCTGAAAACAGTTCACGGATTCTCCAGACATGGATGTCAATCTATTGCTTATTCGGACCCCCAATTCAGAGATGTTCCAAAACCTGGGTGCCTTTCTGATACTCGTCCACTCACCATTGACATACAGTTCAACATTACCAGATGGCATCTTTAAGCTCATCCTCCTACCAGCAGTCACCAAATGGCATCTTTAAGCCCATTCCCAGATGGCATCTCTAAGCCCATCCCCCGACAAGATTCTATCGCATCAGATGGCATCTTTAAGCCCATCACCAAATGGCATCTTTAAGCCCATTCACCTCTACCATCGCATCACCGAGTGCAAATTTTCTGGGCACTTTAGTGTCCAATCTTCTTTTACCTTCAAGTTGCGAAAGGCAAACTTTCCAATCTAACTCTTCAGTTTCAAGAAGATTGAACAGGGGCAACTGTTGTACCCCAAAATTTGCCCTCGCATTTTTCCACAAGAAATCACGGCTTCAGGCGTTTCCTGATTTTTCAAACTGGCTCAAGAATCGGTCAAACAGACTTTTCTCGTCAGTCAGGACACAATTAGGGTTTTATTGATTTTCAGGGCTCTGGAATACTTCACACAACTGGCTTAGGGTTTTGGTTGACTTTGGCTCAGTTTCGATCAGGCGAACGTTCTTTGGCATTTAATCAGGAATTAAGGTTTTCGTTCGCGGTTCCTCAGAAAGATTTAATTCTACGATGCTTTGCAAGTTATTCCGAGATTTGGTTTGAATTCGCATTGTTTGACTTAATCAGTAAAAGAATGCATTTGGATTGAATTCACATTTGTTTGCTTGAACCAGTCAAAGGATACATTCAGTTTGGATTTGCAGTGTTGGGTAAAAATCAGTGAAAAGGGAATGCGCCTGATCAGTTGTTTTGGTTAACTGTTGCTTTGCTTTGAATGAAATGCCAGGTTTAACTGATCAAATTGCTAAAGCATTGTTTATTTAAATTATTTATTATCCTGAGATTAAGTGATTGGAATTTATTTTTCAATTATTTTAATTCAAAGAATTTTAAATAATAAATAAACAATAAAGGATAAAAAAGAATTAATTGGATAATAAAACTTTTATTTATTTTTAAATTATTCGTACAATTATTGTTTACAATTTATTTACAACAATGATTTTACAAGTAATTTAAACCTAAATAAAACTATCCTATTTTTTCTAAGTCTCCAATTCTTCATTCTTCATTTAATACCCCTCTCCACTCAATTTTTCATCTGCAAAAGAAAAAAAAAAGGAAAGTCAATAACAGATAAATAAAAGACAGATATAAAATTCATCATTAAGGGCCACTGATTGGGATCAGTTAACCCTCTCTGCAAATCACGGGATTTCTCCCGGTTCACAAAGAGGGACGAATATTTATTTGCTAAAAATGAATGCACAAAAGTCAAAATTGCACAATTCAAAATTGTCCAAACTGCATAAGTTCAAATCTCAAAACTCCAAAATGCAAATCAAACTACAAAGTCCAAACTGAAAAATTCAAACTTGCTGTCAAACTGTCATCAAAGAAGAAGATTTGAAAAGATACAAAGTACAAGAAGCTGTCAAAAGAAGGGACAAATATGCAGAGGAAAATTGATATGCAAGCAACTATTTCATTTTTCATCATTTCCCAACAAAGTGGCCCTTTCAGAAAGTACAAAGCATAAACAATATTTAATGCAAACTGTACTGAGAGAGAAGAAAAAGAGAGCAAAGAAAGTAGGTTTAGGCTTTAGGCAGGAAGAAAAAGAATATAAAACAAACTGAACACAGTGGATAAAAGGAGGCAAACCAATACACCACAAACAAAAGGCAAAACCTGCTGAACAAAAGGGCAAGCCTGATGAACAAAAGGCCAAGCCTGCTGAACCTGTAAAAGATATATAGAACAAACTATCCAAAAGCCAACGCAAGTTTTGAAAACTCTAAAACCATCACAAAAACCAGAACACTCACCCAAGTTCATAACAAAAAGCCTTCCAGCCTTACCAAAAACAAGCACAACCTGTCAAGGCCAAGCCTACTGAACCTGTAAAAAGACAGAACAAACTATGCCTTAAAGCCAAACCAGTAAAGCCAGCATAAAAACCTGTCAAAGGCCTAACCTGAGGCCTGAGCCTCAAGGCCATTAACCTGCTAGAAATCTCCAAACCATAAGCCAGCATTAACCTGTAAACCCTTCAAAACTCTTACCATTCAATCCAAACACAAGAAAGAGCATGAACTGTAAAAGCCTAAAGAGCCAAAAACCCTGTCCTGCCTTAACCATCAACCTACAAACCTCTGTCAAGTATCATACCCGCCTAAGCACAAACCTAAGGCCATAAACCAAACAAATACCCAAGGCCATAACCAAAACCAGTTCACCCAACCTGTAACCCTCAAGCCCTCAAAAAGCACCATCATTGGGCAAAAGGATAATGAAACAAGTATCCCAAAGGCAATAAGACGGTTGAAGATAAGGAAGCATATTCAGAAGCATACTCAAGCATTCAGGGCCAACCCTAAGCCCTCAGAAAGTTCATCACTGGGCATAAAAAAGGCATCACATTTCAACAGGCAAATCAAAAGGCAAGCATACAAAAGGCAGAGGTATCTCAAGGCAACATAAACAGAAGGCAACACAAGGAAGAGAAGAAGAAAGAAGTGAATATCAAAAAGGGCTCAGATCATCCTCATCACCAAATAAAAGGGCAAAAGACAAAGAATATACAAACCAGGGTTCCGAGTCCATCATCACGCGTATTCTCCGCCCAAGCCTCCTACGCGCCTCCCCATCTCCTCCATCGCCTTCCTCTAAAGGTAGTTCCCTTTCCCCTTCTCTTTCATACCTCGTTAAACAAACAAAATGAGCACCTAATCAAAAAACAGTAGATCGGAACATGCAAAAGAAGGAGAATAAAAACCCTAACGCGTTGAAAAGAAAAAGAATCGTACCTCTGTTTGTCACCGTTTGAGTGGGCGTGAAGAGAAGGAGGAGCAGTTTGCGCTGGTGGCTAGGGCAAGAAGAACAGTTCTGAATCCATGGCGAAAGATGAAGCAAGAACGATGAACAAATGGCGCGCAAACCCTAAGCGTATGTCAAACTGAACACAAAACAATTAACCCTAAGAACATTGTTTGCATTTTGGGGCCTTGCCCGTTTCAACCCCCAAAGGCCCATTCAAAAACTTTTACCCTTTTTTATAAAACAAACATTATCTTCCCTTTTTGTTAATTAATCAACTTAACCATTTTTTTTATATAAAACAAGTTTATTTTATTAATAAATTAACACAAACCTTTTTTTTATATATAACATTTTTTAAACAATATATTTTTTTTTCTCTAAATAATACATTAATACTTTAATACATAAAAATACATTTTTATTACACAATATAATTAAAATTGAAAACACCTTTTTCTTTTAATTAAAATACTTTTTGTACATAATAAATAAAAATACATTTTTTTACATAATTTAAATTCTTAACATTTAATGAGAATATTCTTTTGTATATACAAATTATAAAGATACACTTTTATATCAAAAATGTAAAACGACAATTTTCAAACTTAGAATATTTTCTTTTTCTTAAAACATTCTTTTTGTACATATACAAATATACATGCACGAACACTTACACAATGTACTTATATTTGATACATTATACATTTGCTTATTTTGTATATTCGTTACATTTATATTTGATTGATTCAATTTGGTTGTAATCTATTGGACACTATATTCCTAAGTCTCATCCCCATTCGTAAATTTGTACCCCCACTCCCGGATACTTATTTTGTAATAGCGTAGATTTTACATTTTCGCAATTTACCGCTTTCGAATTATACCATGGTTAGACCTAGGGTTTGCATGTACATAAAATCAAACGCTAGATAATCTAATACAAGACAAATACATGAAATCAATACACAATCACACTTGCACCCTCTAGGGTAATCCCACATGTTGCCTTCCAAAATGGGCCATATTTGCACGTCGAGTATCTTTGGCAAAACAAATTCAAATGATCATAAGTCCCTCGATGACACTTTCGAAAGTTGCCTAAATGGAATGATCATAGTCCCTTCAAAGCAAATTTCCAAAGACACTTGGCATCATTGCATTCATGGTCTGTACGATGACCCGCGCCCGTCCCGAACAAACATCCTAAACGCAAGATTGTCCATCAAATTCAATGGTGGAACAAAATTGTTGAAAAGGGTTGAAAACATAGAGAAAACCTTTGAGTACAATAGGGTAGACAAAACTCTTAGTTACTTGAGATCAACTTGCAAAAACACTTGCCTTATTTTCAAAAACCACATTCCACAAACACTTTCAAAACAAACTCTCAAAAAACATTTGAAACATCTTTTCGAAAAGATACACACCTTTGTAAAACATTCGAGTAAAGAATGGTTATAAGGGTAGCCTAAGACAAGGCATCTTCTTCCAAAACATTTTCAAACACACACACACACACCATTTTCAAGCAATCGAAAAATCAAGGCAAGTGATCTAAAAACCAAGTAACTAAGAGCCCATGGATAACCATGGATGAAAAGGGTGCTAATACCTTCCCTTTTCATAATCTACCCCCCGGACCCACGAAATATCTCAAAAGGTTTTTGCTGTGCTTTTTTAACCTTTCCTTAGGATAAAATAAAAAGTCGGTGGCGACTCTTGCTCAACCGAACAAGTGCGAATACAAACGCGAAACTCATAGTCAGTTCTCCCACCGTATCACAATAACGATTTCAATATTTCAGTTTAACATAACATTCCAAACTAACGTAACATTCGTCATTCCTGTTCAAATTCAACAAAATATTGATACAAGGTTAACATCCTACTCCAACACAACCATGAAAACACAATTACACCGAATTTTAACATATATCGACACAAACCAACGAGCTCACAAATCAAACATAATAAGCATATTCAAGGCTGACGAATCATTTTCTCATATTAAAATCAAACAACATATAATTTCGAATTAAAAAGACCATGCAATCAAATCGATATTTTCACAGATCCATCAACATATCAATTCAAACTCAAATTTGTAACAGCTATTCATCATAGAAACTTGACAACAACTCAAATAAAAAGAAATTGAAACTTACCTATATATCAAAATGATCAGAACAGTTGAAGATGTGATTTGTTGTCGAACTGAAATGAAGGGAGTTGTTCCAGATGACTTACAATTGTTTCCTGTGGAGAAGAATTTGTGAGGATTGTGACTAAGTTGAGTAGAGGTTGAAGGGAAGAGAAAACAGTTGAGTTTGCTGAACATCGGAGAGCGTTTGATGCTACGAACCACGACGAAGGAGAAGGTGTTAATCATTGAAGAGCTAGAGAGGCAGAGAAGGTTGTGCAGTTTGAAGCTGATCGAAGATATGATGAAGTAACCAGAAGTAGAAGGGAATCGTGATGGTGGAAGTCACACGAAGGAAGTTGTTTTGAGAAAATATGGAAAAAATATGAGTTTTAGGGTTTTCGTATTTTTAATTTAGAAATTAGAAATTAATGAACTTAGGTAACACTTTTTTGAAGCGCTTTATGATGTATTTAGCAGCGCTTTTTCATGAAAAAAGCGCTTTCTGATGTATGGCCTATAGCAACGCTTATATGAATGGCCTTAAGTAGCGCTTTATAGAAGTGCTTTCTAAAGTAAGCCTTTAGCAGCGCTTTTTCTCAAAAAAAAATTAAAGATATAGCAGTACTTTGGAAAAAAATGTTGTCTATGTTGGTGTAAGCCCTAGAGGTCAATACTTTTGGTACTTGTATCGAATTATTTATTAATAATAAAAGGCATTTCTTTATTATGTTTGCTTTTCAAAATAATAAAGTCCCTAGAATGGTTTATTTGTTTAATGAAATGTTAAGTGTGACTTAATCATGAGATCCCATTAAACATAAGACACTATTCTTAAAGTATCCGTAGTCAAGCTTTAATGTGAAGTGGGATAACATTAAAGCATTAAGATTATTATGAAGATAGATTGATGATCACATCTCATGAATCATAGATAAGGAGTTATCAAGTCTTGACATAGGTATGAATATTAGGAGTAATATTTATACTGGATTGACCCGCTATGAGAATACTACATAGAATGTTATGCAAAGTGTCATAAGTTATTCTCATGATGATAATGGTGTATACCACCCTTCGACCTGAAACCACTATGGACCCTAGATGTAGAGTCAAGTACTTTATTGTTGATCAAACGTCATCTGTAACTGGATGACTATAAAGACGGTTGATGGGTACTTCACAAAGCATGCTAAGGGACATGAGTGACCTAGATGGAATTTGCTCATCCTGCATAACATGATAAATGTCTAAGGGCCCAATATTGAACTGGACAAGGGTGACACAGTGTATGCCTTGTGTTCAATATAGACATGAGGGCAAAAGGGTAATTGTACAACACAAATATTATCACGGAAAAGGTTTGGTCAGATCACATGACATTTTCGTGACTTGGGTAACAGTGATGTGTTGCTAGATACCGCTCACTGTTTATTATATTAAATGTGTGATTTAATATAATTGCCAACGTCGCGAAAACCTACAGGGTCACACACATAAGGACAGGTTGATGAGAGATAGAATAAATAAGGAACATCGTAAGGTACGGTGCATTTTAAGTGTAATACGGAAAGTGGTAAGGTACCACGTGGATAAGTGATATATGGTACATCATAAGGTATGATGTCCATAAGCTTAATTGGGCTTTTAGCTTATAGCCTTAATTGGGCTTTTAGCTTGTAGCCCACACGAGTGATTCTATAAATAGATCCCTTGTGATGAAGCAATTTCACTTGATGCAATTTCGTTTTTGATTCTCTCTCTCACTCAAGGTTTCCGTTCGTGATCAGCTAGCACTGTGACCGGAAGCGATCTGTTCGTGTGGACTGAGTAGAGGCGTTGTTCTTCATCAACGCTCGTGATCACAACAGCATAGGTCTGAATCGCCACAAGAGGTAAATATTTCTATCACTGACCATGTTCATTCGTAAGGATCGCTAAAGGAAAATTTTAAATTCCGCTGCGCTTTTGATTGCAATTTTCCTTCAGTGGTACCAGAGCCACTTACGAAACCATGGATCTGATAGTTGTTTATGTTCTATATTTTCTGTTTTGATTCGATTAAAACCAGAATGAATTGAATAATAAACGAGTAATTAAATTTGGCATCTGTTGTGTACGATTTGGATGATTGATGTTGACTATGCTTCGGAATCCGACATTAGTATGGTGAAGCAGCGATACATCGATCGTCCATAGGTTACACAAATAAGATCGATCACTTTTATATATGATATAAGTAAATCTGATGCAACGATGGTATATGGGATACATTGTTTCTGTTTCGTTCATTCAAACACTTGATGATTGTTATTCCTTTGACCGATCACTGTTCATATGCTTCGGAATTCGATATTAGTATGGTGAAGCAATGGCATGTGATTAATCATACTGAATTATCAATCGAAATGTGTTTGACAGCATGAAACTGTTGCATTAGGGTTCATGACGACACAAGGTTTGTGTTGTTGCAGAGTTATGTGATTAGGGTTGTGAATGCACAAGAGTTGTGCGAAAATGACGCCGATTTCAAATGAATTGTTCATTAAAATTTTGCTGAACGGTCAGCGGAACCACCGTCCGCTGACCAGGCAGCGGAACCCCCGGCTAACTCTGCGTAGTGTGATCAATCGTCGAAATTTAATTTGCCTTTTTTTAATTAACAAAATTTAAACTAATAATAAAAGTGTGTTTATTATTATTGTCTTATGGTGATCAGTTATGGCCTTAGTTTTTTCCTTTATTTTGTTTTGGGATTGTAAAATACGGCCTGCGTGTCGTGCCTCTCTCTAAAATTCTTGATGTAACTTCTTTTCTCATCTCACTCCCTCGTATGTAAAACGAGTTTCTTTTATGTAATGTAATGTTATGAAGAAAGAGAAGAATACAATATCAAAGGAGGATAACCTTGGAGATCTTTCTTGGAGAAGTTTAGATCGTTATTAGGTTAGCTTAGGTTCTTTCATTGGCTTGGGAGAACAATTGCACTAGGGGCCATAACTGTATCCTTTTATGTATATTGATGCATGTGTTTGTATGTTGATGCATGAGAGAGACGAATTGCATGTTAAGCCGGTGAGATCAAACTAATAACAAAATCCCTCAAGTTAAATATTAAGTTCATGCTTTCCAAGTTTTAGCACTCATCAAGACTAGTATCGAACAATGTAGGTTTCGCCTACGCGAGGTGCATGTTCTATATTAGTAAGGTGCGATGGGATAATTGTAATATCCAACTGCTAAAACAATGGGTCAAACTTAACTAAACACATTATAATAAGATTATACATGTTTATAAGCAAGAGTTGGGAATGATTCATATGATGAATTAGAATAAGAAGTTATTCACCCAACTAAAAAATATTCGAGAGTTGTATGAGATACAATTGGAAGGAGTTCCTACCTAAATAACCTAGTTTTGTGTAATCAGCCTAACATTGACTTAGAACAAAGTGAAATGTGGATCTCGACCCACTAGAAAGTCTTCCAACGGGATTTTCCGAATCAAATGATGAGGGTTATTTGGTTTGAGTAAAATAGTGGGAGCATATTTGATTAAAGGCCTAATTAAATATGTTGTTTTAATGATACTTATATTTTCATTTTTTAAGAGATTACCATGACAACAAACAACCATATTTTGTGATCAATCCTAGATAAGGAAAAATTGTCTGGGACAAATTTCCTGGATTGGCACCGAAATTTGAGGATTGTCCTCAAGCACGATAAGAAGTTGTATGTCTTGGAGACACCTGTTCCTGAAGAGGAACCGCCTAGTTCGGAACCTAAGGCAGAAAGAGATGCTTATAAGAAGCATTTTGATGATGCTAACGAAGCCGCTTGTCTCATGCTAGCTACTATGAACTCGGAGTTGCAAAAGCAACACGAGAACATGTCAGCATTCAATATGATCGGACATCTGAAAATGCTCTATCAAGAGCAGGCAAGAAATGAGAGGTTTCAGGTTTCAAAGGCCCTTTTTAACAGCAAGTTATCTGAGGGAAACCCTGTAGGTCCCCATGTACTCAAAATGATTGGGTATGTGGAGAACCTTGAAAGGTTAGGGTTTCCGCTTGGAAAGGAACTTGCAACTGGTTTTATCTTGCAATTGTTGCCAGATAGCTTTAATCAGTTTGTCATGAATTTCAACATGAATGACATGGATAAGAGTCTTCCAGAATTGCTAAGCATGTTGAAAACTGCTGAGCAGAATATGAAGACAAAAGGGAAGTCCATTCTGATGGTCAGTAATGGAAAGAAGCTGAACAAGAGGCCTACCAAGCAGGTTGGTAAAGGGAAAGGCAAGGAAGTTGCCAAGCCTAAACCTATTGTTCCTGCTTTGAAGCCTAGTGGAGGCATAGCAAAGGAGGGCACTTGCTTCCATTGCGGTAAGACCGGACATTAGAAGAGAAACTGCCCAAAGTACCTGGAAGATATGAACAATGGAGTAAGGACTTCAAATTCTGGTATTTTTGTTATTGAAATTAATTTATCTACTTCTGCATCATGGGTATTAGATACTGGATGCGGTTCTCACATTTGTACTAATGTGCAGGGGCTAAAAAGGAGTAGAGATTTGGCAAAAGGTGAAGTTGACCTACGAGTTGGAAATGGAGCAAAGGTTGCTGCTTTAGCCGTAGGAACTTATGTTTTGACTTTACCTAGTGGTTTAATAATTCAGTTAGAGAACTGTTATTATGTACCTGTAATTAGTAGGAATATTATTTCCGTTTCTTGTTTGGACAAGTTTGGTTTTTCATTTATAATAAAGAACAATTATTGCTCCATTGATTTGAATGATATATTCTATGCTTCTGCACAAATGAACAATGGACTATATGTCCTTGATCTTGAAATGCCAATTTATAACATTAATACTAAATGGATTAAACCTAATGAGTTAAATCCAAGCTACCTTTGGCACTGTCTCTTAGGCCACATAAATGAGAAATGCATTTCCAAACTCCATAAAGATGGACTCTTGGACTCTTTTGATTATGAATCATATGAGACATACAGATCTTGTTTAATTGGAAAGATGACAAAGTCCCCATTCACAGGAAAAGGTGAAAGGGCTAATGATCTTTTGGCCCTCATACATACTGATGTATGTGGACCACTGAACATACCAGCCAGAGGAGGTTTTCAATACTTTATCACATTTACTGATGATTTCAATAGATATGGTTATGTGTATTTAATGAAACACAAATCTGAAACCTTTGAAAAATTCAAGGAATTCAAGAATGAAGTACAAAACCAACTAGGTAAGAATATTAAAGTTCTTCGATCAGATCGAGGCAGTGAATATTTAAGCCTAGAGTTTGATGACCATCTAAAGGAATGTGGGATTTTATCCCAACTTACTCCTCCTGGAACACCACAATGGAATGGTGTATATGAGAGAAGAAATCAAACCTTGTTAGACATGGTCCGATCCATGATGAGTCACGCCGATCTTCCAAACTCCTTTTGGGGACATGCATTATTGAATGCAGCTTACACACTTAACCGGGTTCCATCCAAAAAGGTTGAGAAGACACCATATGAGATATGGAGTGGTAAGAAACCACATATATCTTACATGAAGATTTGGGGTTGCGAAGTTTATGTGAAACGACAAATTTCAACTAAGCTTGAGCCCAAATCTGACAAATGCTTATTTGTGGGGTATCCTAAAGAAACAAGAGGGTATTACTTCTACAATCCTTCTGAGGGCAAAGTGTTTGTCGCTCGAACTGGAGTTTTTATGGAAAAGGATTTTATTTCCAAAAGAATCAGTGGGAGGAAAATAGAGCTTGAAGAAATTCAAGAACCACAAAGCATTGATACACCTATGGAGGAATTAGAGCAGGAAATACAAGTAGTTGTGGAAGAGCAACCTGCTCAAGTAGAACAAGACCAGCGTAGGTCAAGCAGGATACATCAACAACCTGAGAGATATGGATATCTCATAAGTGATCAGGGTGATGTATTACTCATGGATCAAGATGAGCCTGTGACCTACCAAGAGGCCATAACTGGTCCTGAGTCCGAGAAGTGGCTAGAAGCCATGAAATCTGAAATGGATTCCATGTACACAAACCAGGTTTGGACCTTGGTAGAGCCTCCTATAGGAGTTAACCCTATAGGATGCAAGTGGGTCTTCAAAAAGAAGACTGACATGGATGGTAAGGTACATACCTATAAGGAAAGACTGGTTGCAAAAGGCTATAAACAAATTCACGTGGTTGACTATGATGAAACCTTTTCACCAGTTGCAATGCTTAAATCTGTTCGGATTTTACTTGCTATCGCTGCATATCTTGATTATGAAATATGGAAGATGGATGTCAAAACTGCTTTCCTTAATGGGAATCTTCTTGAGGATGTGTACATGACACAACCTGAAGGATTTGACATACCAGAAGAAGCCCAAAAGATATGTAAGTTACAGCGATCAATTTATGGATTGAAGCAAGCTTCTAGAAGCTGGAATCTTCGTTTTGATGAAACAATAAAACAATATGGATTCATCAAGAATGAAGATGAGCCTTGTGTCTACAAGAAGGTTAGTGGGAGCATGATCGTATTCCTGGTATTATATGTAGATGACATATTACTCATTGGAAACGATGTCCCTACCTTGCAACAAGTGAAGACTTGGTTAGGGAAATGCTTTTCAATGAAGGACCTAGGTGAAGCAGCCTATATATTAGGAATCAGGATCTATAGAGATAGGTCACAAAAAATGCTTGGCCTAAGTCAGAGTACATACATAGAAAAAGTGTTGAGACGCTTTAATATGCATGATTCCAAGAAAGGATTCATACCTATGCAACATGGCATGTGTCTGTCAAAAACACAATCCCCTTCAAGTAAGGAAGAAAGGGATCGCATGGATAAGATTCCATATGCATTTGCAATAGGATCTATCATGTATGCCATGCTATGTACTCGACCAGATGTCTCGTATTCTTTAAGTGCAACGAGTAGGTACCAGTCTAATCTCGGTGATGCTCATTGGGTAGCTGTCAAGAATATCCTTAAGTACTTGAGAAGGACTAAGGACTCATTCTTGATATATGGAGGTCAGGAAGAGCTTGCTGTAATTGGATACACTGATGCTAGCTTCCAGACAGATAAGGATGACTTTAGATCGCAATCTGGTTATGTGTTTTGTTTAAATGGTGGCGCTGTGAGCTGGAAAAGTTCAAAGCAAGATACAGTTGCTGATTCTACAACTGAGGCTGAGTATATTGCTGCCTCAACTGCAGCAAAGGAAGTTGTTTGGATCAAGAAGTTCATTAGTGAACTTGGCATAGTCCATAGCATTGTGGATCCCATTGATCTCTATTGTGATAACAATGGTACTATCGCACAAGCTAAGGAGCCTAGATCTCACCAACGATCCAAACACATACTTAGGCGTTATCATCTCATTCGAGAGATAATCGATCGGGGAGATGTGAAAATATGCAGAGTACCTACACTTGACAATGTTGCTGACCCATTAACAAAGCCTCTTGCGCAGCTGAAGCATGATAGACATACTAGATCTATGGGTATTAGGGGTATGCCTGATTGGCTCTAGTGCTAGTGGGAGATTGTTGGTGTAAGCCCTAGAGGCCAATACCTTTAGTAATTGTATCGAATTATTTATTAATAATAAAAGACATTTCTTTATTATGTTTGCTTTCCAAAATAATAAAGTCCCTAGAATAGTTTATTTGTTTAATGAAATGTTAAGTGTGACTTAATCATGAGATCCCATTAAACATAAGACACTATTCTTAAAGTATCCGTAGTCAAGCTTTAATGTGAAGTGGGATAACATTAAAGCATTAAGATTATTATGAAGATAGATTGATGATCACATCTCATGGATCATAGATAAGGAGTTATCAAGTCTTAACATAGGTATGAATATTAGGAGTAACATTTATACTGGATTGACCCGCTATGAGAATACTACATAGAATGTTATGCAAAGTGTCATAAGTTATTCTCATGATGATAATGGTGTATACCACCCTTCGACCTGAAACCACTATGGACCCTAGATGTAGAGTCAAGTACTTTATTGCTGATCAAACGTCATCCGTAACTGGATGACTATAAAGACGGTTGATGGGTACTTCACAAAGCATGCTAAGGGACATGAGTGACCTAGATGGAATTTGCTCATCCTGCATAACAGGATAAATGTCTAAGGGCCCAATATTGAACTGGACAAGGGTGACACAGTGTATGTCTTGTGTTCAATATAGACATGAGGGCAAAAGGGTAATTGTACAACACAATTATTATCACAGAAAAGGTTTGGTCAGATCACATGACATTTTCGTGACTTGGGTAACAATGATGTGTTGCTAGATACCGCTCACTGTTTATTATATTAAATGTGCGATTTAATATAATTGCCAACGTCACGAAAACCTACAGGGTCACACACATAAGGACAGGTTGATGAGAGATAGAATAAATAAGGAACACCGTAAGGTACGGTGCACTTTAAGTGTAATATGGAAAGTGGTAAGGTACCACGTGGATAAGTGATATATGGTACATCATAAGGTATGATGTCCATAAGCTTAATCGGGCTTTTAGCTTATAGCCTTAATTGGGCTTTTAGCTTGTAGCCCACACGAGTGATTCTATAAATAGATCCCTTGTGATGGAGCAATTTCACTTGATGCAATTTCGTTTTTGATTCTCTCTCTCACTCAAGGTTTCTGTTCGTGATCAGCTAGCACTGTGACCGGAAGCGATCTGTTCGTGTGGACTGAGTAGAGGCTTTATTCTTCATCAACGCTCGTGATCACAACAACAAAGGTCTGAATCGCCACAAGAGGTAAATATTTCTATCACTGACCATGTTCATTCGTAAGGATCGCTAAAGGAAAATTTTAAATTCCGTTGTGCTTTTGATCACAATTTTCCTTCAGTCTATAGTGTGCTGCCTAAAACAAATTTTATAGTAGAAAGCATTGCTTAAAATGTGTGGCTTTAGCAGCGCTTTGGGCATATGGCAGGGTTTTTTACTGTATGAAATATACTAGCGCTTTGAATTTAGGCAACGCTTTCTAGATTTTATTTTTTTTATTTCAATTTTAATTGACCTTAGGAAGCGTTTTCATAAAGCGCTGCCTAAAGTGTGGCTTAGGCAACACTTTTTCTTAACTTTAGACAACATTTTTTTATAAAGCGTTGTCTAATGTATATAGTTTTAAAATTTAAAATTTTAACGGGACATATAGCACCGCTTTGGTCAAAAGCACTGTCTAAGGTGTGTTGCCTAAAAGCAGTTTTAGCGTAGTGCCTGAAAAACAATTAACTATTGTTTTTTTGCCTTCAGAATCTCGTCGAAATAGTATTCCACAATTTATTGAACTCTTCAAATATCTCAGGATTCTTCTTGCAGTCTTCATATGTGACACTCTTGGTTCACTCATATATCTGCTTACTAATCTGACTGCGAAACCTATATCAGGTCGACTATTGCACACACACTTCAGAGATCCCACAATTTGCTTAAACAAAGTTGCATCGACTTTGTTTTCCTCTCCATTCTTCTCCAACTTCACATTTGGTTCGAAGGGTGAGGATGCAGGATTCGAATCATCCATTTTGAATCTCTTGACTATCTCTTTGACATACTTCTTTTGATGTAGCACCATTCCTTGATTCGACATTTGAAATTCTATGCCTAGGAAATAAGACAATTTTCCCAGATCTGACATTTCAAATTCCTTCGTCATCAGCTCCTTGAACTTTGACAAATTCTCCAAACTATTTCCAGTTACTAGCAAGTCATCGACATATAAGCAGATGATTGTTATATCTTGTGCTACGACCTAAACATATACACCATACTCTGATTTGCATTTGACAAATCTCAATTCGACTAAGTATGAGTCGATCTTCTTGTTCCATGCCCTAGGTGTCTGCTTGAGGCCATATAGTGCTTTGTGAAATCTATATACTTTACTCGTTTCCTTCTGAATTACAAACCCAGGAGGTTGTGTGACATAAACTTCTTCGTCTAAAGGACCATTCAGAAATGCTGATTTCACATCTAGATGAAATGTCGACCATCCTTGGTTGCATGCCAATGCAATCACTAGTCGAACAGTCTCCAATCTTGCTACTGGAGCAAATACTTTAGTGTAGTTGAGTCCTGCTCTTTGAAGAAAACCTCGAGATATTAATCTTGCTTTATGTCTTGTTATTGACCCATCTGCATTGTGTTTCAACTTGAACACCCACTTTACTTTGATAGCTTTTGTATATGCTAGAAATTCGACTAACTCCCATGTGTTATTTCTTTCAATTATCTGTAACTCTTTGACCATAGTTAACTTCCACTTGTTAATCTTCAAAGCTTCGCTATAGTTGATTGGTTAAACACCTGCAAGTAAAGAAAAATGAACTAATTCTTCATCTGGTGTTGCCTCATCATCACCAGTCACTTCATAATCCTAAATTGTTGTTGGAAGAACTCTAGTTCGTTGAGATCTATGGCTTGTGCTAGCCACACCCTCTTTGACTTCGACATTGTCTGGAATGTCAGCAACTGCTTCGTCTTCGATTGGAGTATTAGCAATTTCTTCGACTTCATCAGTTTCTTCTTCAAAACTATAGCTCATCAATGGCTTGTTAATTGCATCATTAGAATTCCAATACCAAGCAAAATTTTCATCAATCACAATATCTCGACTCAACACAATCTTCTCAGTAACTGGATTGAATAGCCTGCATGCACCAGTTTTATGATATCATATCAGAATCATAGGTTCACTCTTGTCATCGTGCTTCCTTGTTCTTGCATCAGGAACATGCTTGTAACACATAGAGCCAAACACCTTCAAATGACTCACTGATGGTCGTTTTCCACTCCATACTTCTTCAGGAACTTTGTTCTTCACTATCTTGGTAGGGCACTTGTTCAGGATGTAAACTGCAGTCAAAACAGCTTCACTTCATAAAGATTTTGGCAAATTTTTCTACTTTAGCATGCATCTCGCCATATCCAATATAATTTTGTTTCTTCTTTCTGCAATTCCATTATGTTAAGGAGTATAAGGAGCAGTTACCTCATGATCAACACCATGTTATGCAAAAAAAAAATTCAAACATCTTAGAAGTGTATTTGCCACCTCCATCTGTTCGCAGAACTTTGATCCTTTTCTCACTCTGGTTTTCGACAAGTATCTTGAATCTCTTAAAGATTTTGAATACTTCGTCTTTTCTCTGGACCACATAGATCCACAACTTTCAACTGAACTCATCGATAAACGAAACAAAATATATGTTTCCACCAATTGTATGTTCTTCGAATGGACCACATACATCTGAATGTACCACTTCGAGTATGCAAGATGATCTCATTGGCATAGTCGAAACAAAAGAGTTTTTAGATTACTTTCCTACTAGACAACCTTCACAAAGTTTGTCAAACATCTCAAGACTTGGAATACCAGTAACCATATCTTGAGTAATCAGTTGATTAAGTGATCGAAAGTTCAAATGTCCAAACCTCAAATACCATAACCAACTATCCTTGTGGTCGACAATAATTTTTAAACATTGAACTTCTGTCGAACTAATCATAGTCTTAAATGTCCTATTCTTCGACAGAGAAGATTTTAAGACCAAATTGTTCTTGGTATCGAACAATTTTAAAACTTCATCTTTCATGACAACTGAGAAACCTTTTTCGACTAGTTGTCCAACACTTAGCAAGTTGCACTTCATTCCAGGTACATATAGCACATCTTTTATCATAGCTTTCCCTCAATTACTCATTTGAAAGACTATGTTGCCAGTACTTTCTACTTGCAACAAACTATTATCAGCAAGTTTTACCTTGCTCTTCTTCGACTCGTCAAAATCTGCCAACCACTCCTTTCGACCAGTCATGTGGTTCGAGCAACCTGAGTCCAAAAACCAGATCTTGGATTCGACATTGTTATCTACAAATGCAATCATAACCACCATACCACCTTCAGAATCATCTGAATCTTGGCGTGCAAGGTTCGCTCCTTCGTCCTTACCTGTCAATCTCTTGTCTTTTCTGTGCCAACAATTCTTGGCTATGTGACCCCACTTTTCACAGTTATAGCACTACACACCTTTTTTTTTATCTTCTTTGCCCTTTTGATAGTTTCCTCCTCCTCTTTTCGAGGATTCAGAAGCTCCATCTTCGACCTGAGGCTTGTGAGGTTCCGACCAAGACTTCTTTCCCTGAGTCTTGTCGAACTTGCCTTTGAATTTATTGGAACCACCATCCTTTTTCCATGATTGGGCTTGCAGAGCCTGTATCGAGTCCTACACTCATTTCCTTTCGATAATCCTCATCTCATGCGCCTCCAACGAACCAACCAAATCTTCCACTTTAGTGGTTTCAAGATTGTTGGATTATTGAATAGCTACGATAATGTGATCAAAGTGAGAGGTCAACGTTCTCATTACCTTCTCAACTATCATCTTATCAGTTATGGTTTCACCACAACCCTTCATGAGATGAACGCGTTTCTGAACCCTTAACACATATTCTGCAAATTTTTCATCTTCTCCCATTGACAACAACTCATATTGTCGACGCAAGGTTTGTAACTTGACAACCTTGACTTTCGCACCTCCTTCATAATACTTCACCAGAATATCCCATGTCTCATTTGTCGTTTCAGCATGAGAGATTTTGTCGAAATTAACAGCATCAACAGCCGTTTGAATGCAATAAGCAACCTTACAATATTTCATCTTGACTTCGTTGTGGATTTTTTCTGTGCTTCAGTTGCATTTGCAGCCAGTGTAGGAACGACGTCGGTAACCACCTCTAGGGTCTCATGGAAGCCAAACAAGGATTGCATCTATTTTTCCATCGGATTCAATTTTCACCGTCAAGCATTAGAAGAGAATTCGGAATGCACTTATCACTAGTCATCTTCACAGCGGTTGATTCACTTGTCCTAAAAACACGATCTCTAACGTGAAATTTTTCAAAACTCGATCAAGAACAATAACCAGAAGCTCTGAATATCAATTTGTTAGGGGGAGTCCACTAGGAGCATTGATACATAGTGTAGGAACACACCTTTGTGATAGACACGCCACTTGTCCACCTAAAACCAAACCTTAAGGTAATATGTGAGTGAGTTCTCCCACTTATATATGTTCAAGTCACCATATTCATATCCAATATGAAGCTATTTTCTATTTACTCACATTTATATTATTATTCTAACATCCGTAAGATGAAATGTCATCCAGTTTAATTTGTTTCAAATATAAATAAATATTATATTATATTTTATCATATAAATTTAGCTATGAATAGTACAAAATTATTTTTTAAAATATAAAAAAAAAAGGTTATATTTCAAAACTAAAACAAACCGTCCATAATCATGTTTTTTATTTGAAAAATGATTCTCTTAATTTTGCATACAAAATAAAACTAATGTGTATTGACAAGAAAGCATAGAAAGCTTGACTCAAATGTAAACACAATATTATTTACTCTCAACTCTGTTAATCAATTTTGTATCTAATTGTAAATTGAAATGATAAGTCATTAAAAATTGTTAATGTGTGAATCTGTGATATGTGGTCATGACAACTTGTTTGCTATTTGCTATGCGTATCCAAAGACTAAAATTAAAAGAAAAAAATAGTTATGCAGCTGAAATCGATTATTAGAAATCTATAATTATATAAATAAATAATGTTAAAAAAACAATTATTCATTAAAAATGAATTGGGATTCAGAAAATGCAAAGTAAAAGTACTTCATAAATCTTCATGGATAGAAGAGTGACTTTATCATTTACAATTTACTCAATTTCTTTTTAATTGTCATCTTTTAACTTTTACACAGATTTAGATCATTTCTAATATAATATCTCCTACTTCCATTCTCCCATCATTTCATTCATTTATATTTTTCTCTCTCTTCAACACAAGTTCATTTTATTTTAATTTGTATGGATTTTTTATCATTAGATAAAGGAGTAGAGTGATGTGATTGCTCCCATTACTGATAAGAGAAAATTTATTTTCTTTTTACACACGTACTAATAAAATTAATAATAATAATAATAATTTTTTAAATAATAATAATATATTTAATTTTTTATTATCTTAATTTTTTTCTATAATAAATGAGTAGGGATAATTTTGACAAAATTATCCCTAACACTATTTTAAAATTTAAAAATAACAATTAAAAAAAATATAAAATTTTCACAAAAATAACAATTAAAAAAGTAACGAAAGAGTGGTGTTTAATAACTTTAGCATAAATAGAAGGTATTTGAATAATTAAAATAATTTATTTTGATTAGAGATAAATGTTTGGTTTAGAGAATGAATCAAATGACAAAATCACTCAAACATTGTCCTAAACCTTCAGCTCACGCATAATCGATACGAAAAAGCTAAAGTTCATATCTATAATATTCATTGCTAAAATGAAAAGCAAAATAAAACATAAATATGTGAAGAAAAAGAAAAGGAGAAAAACAGGAAGATAACAAAAATGAAAAGATGAAGAAGACAAAGCTTTTTCAAAAGAAGAGGCAATGGTGCTTCTGCAACAAGGAGCATTTACCTACTGCTCTCTACAGCAACTAGTGTGCTTTCTCTTTGAGCAAACAAAAGTCTTTCTATACAACAATAATTATGGTCGCTGTAATCAATTTGAAATTCACAAACCATACATAATCAAATTTCTAGAATTGTAGGCTATATCTAAAAGAAGATCTCAAAGCATTATTATGTGTAGATTATCTAAGAGTAAAAAACACTTTAAAACATTTTATCTCATCGGCCTTTCTCAAAGTAGTCATCAATATTCAAGATCATATTGAAGTATTAAATTAGATTTGATTAGATTTAATATTTAAATATAATTTAAGTTGTGTTAGTTAAAGCTCAATTAGGGTTGTATATAAATAGTCATAGTGTGTATCATTATTTATGCAATTCAATAATAGAAATCCTTATTTCCTTTATTATTCTCTCTTTCTCTCCTCACTAAAAGTATCTCACGCACTAATAAATTGGTTTCCAGAGCTTACGGTTATTGTTCTTGATCATGTTTTCAAGAATTTCACGTCACGTATCGTTTTTCTAGGGCAAGTGAATCAACCACTGCGAAGATGACTAGTGATAAAGGCATTTTGAATTCTCTTCTAATGCTTGACGAAAAAATTGGATTCGATGGAAAAAAGAGATGCAATCCTTGTTTGACTTCTATGAAACCCTAGAAGTGGTTACCGACGGTGTTCCCGCATTGGCTACAAATGTAACCGACGAACTAAAAAAAACTCACAACAAAGTCAAGAAGAAAGATTGCAAGGATGCTTATTGCATTCAAACGACTGTTGATGCTACTAATTTCGATAGAATCTCATGCTGAAACAGCGAAGGAGACATGAGATATTCTGGTGAAGTATTACGAAGGAGGTGGGAAAGTCAAGGTTGTCAAATTACAAACCTTGCATCGACAATATGAGTTATTATCGATGGGAGAAGATGAAAAATTTGCAGAATATGTGTCGAAGATTCAGAACCCCGTCCATCTCATGAAGGATTGTGGTGAAACGATTACTGATAAGATGATAGTTGAGAAGGTAATGAGAATATTGACCTCTCACTTTGATCACGTTATCGTAGCTATTCAAGAATCTAATAATCTTGAAATCACTAAAGTGGAAGATTTGGTTGGTTCGTTGGAGGCGCATGAGATGAGGATTGTCGAAAGGAAAGGAGTTCAAAACTCGATATAGGCACTACAAGCTCAATCATGGAAAAGGTTGGTGGTTCCAACAAATTCAAAGGCAAGTTTGACAAGACTCGTGGCAAGAAGTCTTGGTCAAATCCCCATAAGAATAAGGTCGAAGATAGATCTTCTGAATCCTCGAAAAGGGGAGGAGGAAACTATCGAAAGGACAAATAAGATAAGAAAGGTATGCATTTTTATAACTGTGAAAAGTGGGGACACTTGGCCAAGAATTGTTGGTACAAAAAAGACAAGGGATCGACAAGCAAGGACGAAGGAGTGAACCTTGCACGCCAAGATTCAGATGATTCTGAAGGAGGTATGGTGGTTATGGCTGCAGTTGTAGATAACCATGTCGAATCCAAGATCTGGTTTCTCAACTCAGGTTGCTCGAACCACATGACTGGTCGAAAGAAGTTGTTGGCAGATTTTGACGAGTCAAAGAAGAGAAAGGTAAAACTTGATGATAATAGTTCGTTGCAAGCAGAAGGTACTGGCAACATAGTCTTTAAAATGAGTAATGGAGAGAAAGTTATGATCAAAGATGTGCTCTATGTACCTAGAATAAAATGTAACTTGCTAAGTGTTGGACAACTAGTCGAAAAAGGTTTCTCAATTGTCATGAAAGATGGAGTTTTGAAATTGTTCGACACCAAGAACAATTTGGTATTAAAATCTCCATTGTCGAAGAATAGGACATTTAAGACTATGATCAGTTCGATAGAAGTTCAATGTTTGAAAACTGTTGTCGACCACAAGGATAGTTGGTTATGACATTTGAGGTTTGGACATTTGGATTTTCGATCACTTAATCAACTGATTACTCAAGATATGGTTACTGGTATTCCAAGCCTTGAGATGCCTGAAAAACTTTGTAAAGGTTGTTTAGTGGGAAAGCAATCCAGAAATTCTTTCATTTCGACTATGTCAATGAGATAATCCTGCATTCTCGAAGTGGTGCATTCAGATGTATGTGGTCCATTCGAAGAACATAAAATTGGTGGAAACAGATATTTTGTTTCGTTTGTCTATGAGTTTATTCGAAAGTTGTGGATCTAGGTGATCAAACGAAAGGATGAAGTATTCAAAATCTTTAAGGGATTCAAGATACTTGTCGAAAACTAGAGTGAGAAGAAGATCAAAGTTCTGCAAACATATGGAGGTGGCGAATACACATCCAAGATATTTGAAGATTTCTGTGCAGAACATGGTGTTGATCATGAGGTAACTGCTTCGTATACACCTCAACATAATGGAATTTCTGAAAGAAGAAACAGAACCATATTAGATATGGCGAGATGCATGCTGAAGCAAAAGAATTTTCCAAAGTCTTTATGGGGAGAAGCTATTTCGACTGCAGTTTATATTTTGAATAGGTTTCCCACTAAGATATTGAAGAACAAGGTTCCTGAAGAAGTATGGAGTGACAAATGACCATCAGTAAGTCATTTGAAGGTGTTTGGCTCTATGTGTTACAAGCATGTTCCTGATGCAAGGAGAAGAAAGCTTGATGACAAGAGTAAACCTATGATTTTGGTAGGATATCATAAAACTAGTGCATACAGACTATTCAATCCAGTTAATGAGAAGATTGTGTTGAGTCGAGATATTATGATTAATGAAAATTCTGTCTGGGATTGGAATTCTAGCAATTCAATTAACAAGCCATTAATGAACTTTAATTTCGACAAAGAAACTGATGAAGTAGAGGTCGAAGGAATTATTGAGAATGCAGTCGAAGTTGAAGAAGAAGCAGTTGCTGACACTCCTGACACAATCAATGTCAAAGAGGCTGTGGCTAAAACAAGCCAAAGACCTCAAAGAAATAGAGTTCTTCCAACAAGACTTCATGATTATAAAGTGGTGGGTGATGATGAAATCACACCAGATGGAGAATTAGTTCATTTTGCTTTACTTCCAGGTGTTGAACCAATAAACTATAGTGAAGCTTTGAAGATTAACAAGTGGAAGTTAGTTATGGTCGAAGAGTTACATGAAATCGAAAGAAACAACACATGAGAGTTATTCAAATTGCCAGCACATATAAAAGCTATTGAAGTAAAGTGGGTGTTCAAGTTGAAACACAATGCATATGGGTCAATAGCAAGACATAAAGCAAGATTAGTAGCTCGAGGTTTTCTTCAAAGAGCAAGACTCAACTACTCTGAAATATTTTCTCCAGTAGCAAGATTAGAGACTGTTCGACTAGTGGTAGCATTGACATGCAACCAAGGCTTGTCGACATTCCATCTAGATGTGAGATCAACATTTCTGAATGGTCCTTTAGAGGAAGAAGTTTATTTCACACAACCTCCTGGGTTTGTAATTCAGAAGGAAGCGAGTAAAGTATATAGATTGCACAAAGCACTCTATGGCCTCAAGCAGGAACCTAGGGCATGGAACAAGAAGATCGACTCATACTTAGTCAAATTGGGATTTGTCAAATGAAAATCAGAGTATGGTGTCTATGTTCAGGTTGTAGCACAAGATATAACAATCATCTACTTGTATGTTGATGACTTGCTAGTAACTAGAAATAGTTTAGAGAACTTGTCAAAGTTCAAAAAGCTGATGGCGAAGAAGTTTGAAATGTCGGATCTAGGAAAATTGTCTTATTTTCTAGGCATGGAATTTCAAATATCGAAGCAAGGTATGATGCTACATCAAAGAAAGTATGTCAAAGAGATACTTAAGAGATTCAGAATGGATGATTCGAATCCTGCATCCTCGCCTGTCGAACCAAATGTGAAGTTGGAGAAGAATGGAGAGGAAACAAAGTCGATGCAACTTTGTTCAAGAAAATTGTGGGATCTCTGAGGTATGTGTGCAACAGTCGACCTGATATAGGTTTCGCAGTCGGATTAGTAAGAAGATATATGGGTGAACCAAGAGTGTCACATATGAAGGCTGCAAGAAGAATCCTGAGATATTTGAAGGGTTCAATAAATTATGGAATACTATTTCGAAGAGATTCTGAAGGCAAAGAAGCAATAGTTAATTGTTTTTCAGATGCTGATCAGTATGGAGATAAGGAAGATCAAAGAAGCAGAACTGGATATTTATTTCAAGTATTTGGTGCCCCAATCTCATGGTGTTTGAAGAAGAAACTTGTGGTGGCATTGTCATCGTGTGAAGCTGAATATATAGCAGGATCCTATGCTGCATGTCAAGCAATTTGAATCAGATGTGTACTCGAAGAAATGACTGTCGAAGTGAAGAAACCTATAGTATTGTAAATTGACAACAAGTCAGCAATAAATCTGGCGAAGAATCCAGTTCTGCATGGAAGAAGTAAACATATTGAAGCAAGGTTTCACTTCTTGAGGGAAAAAGTAAATCAAGGTGAAATTGAAGTTAGACATTGCACAAGTGAAACACAGTTGACTGACATTTTCACCAAAGGATTGAAGATCGACAGATTCCTGAATTTGAGAAAGAAATTAGGAATAATTCAGATTGACTATTTTTGACGATGTTCAATAACTTGGATTGTGGGGGTTTGTTGAAATATTAAATTAGATTTGATTAGATTTAATATTTAAATATAATCCAAGTTGTGTTAGCTCAAGTCCAATTAAGGTTGTATATAAATAGTCATGGTGTGTATCATTATTTGTACAATTCAATAATACAAATTTTTATTTCCTTTATTATTCTCTCTTTCTCTCCTCATTAAAAGTGCCTCACGCACTAACAATACATACCATTAAAGAATATAATAATATTATTCTCAAGAAAACAAAACCGAAAGGATAGTCATTCACAAAGTTCGTTGAGCTTAACTCGACAGTCCAGAGGCTATAAGTCATACCAAAAGAACAATATCAAGTTTGCACCTAACTACTTAACTTTAAAGGTATGCCATAGCACAAGAATAAAACAAAAACCGACGCATTAAAATGGTGATAAGGTTATTCTCACCCACTTATGCTTAACATTCATATACTGTGGGTTTGAGTGTGTGTAATTATTTAGTGCACATTCAGATGCTTTCTCCTCCATTTGAACAAGAACACTTCACATGACACAATATGAAAGGCTAACATAAAACAAAGGTGAACAACCTTAGTAAGAAATAAAAATTTATTTTTAAAGGTTCATTAGATAACTAACGCATATGATTTATATAGTTCATAGTTTATATACTTAAGATTTATAATTATTCAATAAACTTAAAAATTAACTTTTGCTGACACTGAGTCCATTATTACATAAATCAACTATCAGAAAAGAAAGAAAAAGATGTAAATACATAAAAAGGAGTCTCAACAACCTATATATTGCGATAATAGAACATCAATTTAATTAAAATCTTCATATTTGGTGTGCAAAAGTTAATTTAGCTTACAAATTAATATTTTTGGCAAATCATTAAAAATGTGGTGTGTTAAATTTAGCTTAACTTACTAATTAATATTTTTGACAAATCATTGAAAATGTTTAAAAGTAAACCAAGGAATACATCCTCAAAAAATCAGAAAATGAAATCAAACCAAAAAGTGACCGTTTTCACAGAGTATCCAGCTAAGACCAAATTTGTTAATATACTAAAATTTAAAAGAAAACATTGACAATTCTCAGCAGTCAAATATCATCAGTGGTTTGCGTCATCTTCACCATCATCAAATAAATCCAATAAATTATCCTTAAAAAACATCATTATCCTCTTCAAAATCAACATCTTCACCATTAGCGTCCCGTTAGGAGCAGTGGGTTGTATTCCTCCCAAACATTTTCTAAATTAACTTGAATATGTGAGCGATTAAAATGGATTGATATACCATTCAATCCAACGGGTACAAGGAGATTCCCAACCCAAAACTATTGAAGGTCAACTGTATCTTGCAATTAAAACTACCAATCAGAAATTTGTTCATGTGAACAAAACAACCTCACAGGAAGATATATTGATGATGGGTGTTCTCAAGGAATGCAGTATAAGTGATTCAGTGTCTTCCAGGTTAATCAACCTAAAAAAAAATAACATGTCAAATTATACATCAAATACAAATAATTCATCCAAAAAACTATAGTGAATGAAATTCCACCTCCGTCAAATCAAGTTGGTACACAAGAAACAAGCTCTGATAAATCACAAAATTAATTATCCACGAAATTAAAATAAAGATGGAGGCTCTACAAGCTTTGGCCTCATAGTGGACCTGGTCCACCTTCTCATCATTTTTCACATTTCATTTTCCAACAAACAATTGGTAAGTACTTCACTTTATAAAACTTCATGTCATCAATAAATATCTTATTTACTAAGTCAACCATGGTAATAATAAATAGTTCACTTCTAGAAGTTTTATAACGTGAGATTATTGCTCACCAATTGCTTGGTGGAAAATGAAATGTGAAAATGGTGAGAACTTGGATCAGGTCCCCGTGGGGCCAAAGCTTCTACATCTTTATCTTCATTTTAATTTTGTGGACAGTTATCATTTTATGATTTGGCTAAGGTTGAATTTTATTCACCTTAGATTTTTGATGTATAATTTATCATGTTGTCTTCTTTTTAGATTGATTGGTGTTGCTTTTAACCTGGAAGACGTTGAAGCAATTATATTTCCTTCTTAAAAACACTTACATTCAATATATCTTTCTGCGAGGTTGCTCACATGAACAGATTTCTCATTAGTTATTTCAATAGCAAAAATACTAGAGTTCAAATTCAATAGTTTGGGTCGAGAGTCCTCTTTGTACCTGTTGGATTGAATGTTATATCAATCAATTTTAATGGTTTGCCTATTCAAGTTAATCTAGAAAATATTTGGAGAAATACAACTCACTTTTCCTAATGGGAGGACGCTAATAGTGACGATGTTGATTTTGATGATGATGGTGAAGATGATGTGGACCACTAATGAGAGGATCGTTGAAGTTTTGAAAAGAGGATAGAGGATTCAGGGTTTTAAAAGGATGAAATAAGAGGAGATTTTTAGAAAAATACTTGCATGAAAATGAAAATAACATGTGGCTTTGCAAACAACCAATCACAATTTTTTATTAATTAAAAAATAAAATAAAATTTTCTTTCTCCTACACTATCACAACCATCCCCTCTGAATCCAATTAAAAAAAAATTAAATTTTAAATAAATTTTAAATATACTTTCTTTTTATTGGATGTTTCTAGCAATATAGATTTAGATTTGTTTTCATGCAAGTATTTCTGAGATTTTTTTAAATAAATCACTTTTGAAGAAAAAAAAATTCAAAAGTAATGAAATTTAAAATTATACCTAAATCCTTTTTTTACAAACAAGTGCGATGGACTTAGATAAAGTTTGAAATTGGATCTCTAACTTTCATTTGTGATTTTTTTTAAATAATCATTATTTTTGAGTTTAATGGATATGCACTGATAGTGTAAAGTAATTTTACACAGTCGTGCAATAATAAACTAATAATCTGTCATGTCATTTAAATAATTTTAAAATATAAAATTGATTTGGAAAAGTTCACGAGATTCATTGGTTGACAGTGTAAAATTGTTTTACACTATCCGTGCATCTTCTATTTTCTCTTATTTAAAAAAAAATCCCAACTAACCATACTTTAAAAAAAAAAACTAAAATGACCACTTTTAAAAAAAACATGGACTCATAGAGGATGCGCCAAAGACCGTGGCGCTTACACCTTTTTTTACACTGAGGTGTCACTGTCTACGACTACTAGTTATGTGTCATGACATAGGCAGTGGCACATGCACTATAATGTAAGGAACATGCGTCATACTTCATGGCTACTGAGTTGTTTTTATTTTATTTATAAATACATCATTCATCTCCATCATTTACCACTCCTCTCCTCACTTACTCTTCAACATATCTTCAAAAAATGTCTTACATTATCAAAAGAAATGTTGAACCTTTTTCACTGACAAAGCCTCCGATGAAGATTCGACTTTGGAACACGAAGACCTTCGAGCATTTTTCAGAGGAGCTTGAACCATTGGTTAGATTGGAGACATTTATGACGGTGAAAAGATTAGAAGAATTGATATATTTGTTATGGTGTTCAACCAAAATGGAGGAACTCGCTCTTGAGATCCTGTTAAAACCGACAAGGATGTTCGTATGATGATGCATGGATCAATTGATATTGTCTTAATGATTATATTCTCCTATATATGTTGATTCATTTATTCATTTTATTTGTTTACTGTGTTGTTGTTTTACGTGTGTTTGCCTTTATTTTATTGTACCTAAATGTTGTCTTGAATATGAATTGAAAGTTGAATTTAATTTTCCACTAAGTTTAAATTCAAAAGGAAGATGAAGAATAAAAGGAAGATTTAAATTAAAATGTTTCTTACTTTGTAAACGGGGGATAGATGTCTCAAAGGGTCCATGCGAGCATGTGAAAATGTAACACCCTAGTTTTCCCCCGAATAAATTTAAATAAAAATCAGAGTAATTTAACAACTTCACCCAATTAGGATGTCACATTCAGCAATAATACAAAACTTGCTCACATTTAGTAATATGTAACACATACAACATTTGAAATTATTACTTATAATAACAAAGAATAACAACCATATTCAAGTTCAACATATTTTACTGCAGGATGTTTTCCAAAACAGTTCATGTTATAACATGATTATAAAGAAGGTTGCAACAAAGAGATATCACAAAATCTCTAATTAACATAGCACAACAATCAAGCATTCACCCCCCAGTGTTACATATCAGAGCAGACATCAACACCAACTGAAACAAATAAAGAAGAGCATCCTCTTCTAACTCATCTACACCATCATTGTGGATCACCTTCATGTTACCCACGTGGAGGCGGTGAGATATCATAATTATATAATGGAATGTATAATAATAAGTGAACAACAGATTATTACAAGCACAACATACATTCCACTAACATATCACATCCATACAATACAACAACACTACATCAATAGATGATTGCATACTAAAACTAACACATATAACATACACAAATAATCACATGCTAACACATATAGCATACACTGATAATCACATGCTAACACATAGAGCATACACAAAAAAATCACATGCTAACACATATAGCATACACAAATAAATCACATGCTAACACATATAACGTACACAGATAAATCACATCACTACTTCATCAACCAAATTAAGCAATGCAATGAGACTCGAATATACGAATCAATACATGTGGTATCATCGGCTCATAAGAATCCATCAATTAATTTCCGTCGGAATTCGGGTACATCGCTCACACCACATCGGGCACACGATCATCCCACTCTTCGTCGCTCACACTCCATTGGGAACACAACCAATCCTTGTCGCCCACACCTCACCGGGCACACGACCAATCCTCACCGCACACACCTCATCAGGGACACAATGATATGATTCTCAATTAGAATCTGAATATATCACTCATACCCCACTTGGGCACACAATAATCCCACACATGTACATAAATGTATGTATGACATATGTACAACTCATATAACAACAACAATATGCACTTCAACCTTCACCATGCTCGGTTCACTTTGCTGATACCGGCCACCACACACCAAACACCTGCCAAAATATGCAGCAAGAACCACACAACGATATAGCAAGCAATTGCAATGCCTTTACACAGATTCCACAAAACAACATAACTCATTATGCACCAAAACCATGCATACTATGCATACAAAACAACAACATTCACAAATACATTCACCATAGTCTATGTACCTCGTCAATACTGGCTAATATGCACTAACACTTGCCAAAGTATGCAGCAACAACAAACCAACGATATAGAAAGCAATTACAATGTATTTTCAACGTTCCACAAAACAACACCACTCGATGCACACCGAACACATGTCCACTCATCAAATAGTTGGAGTTATGGTACTGGAAATTATTTTAGTATAAAGTACGTTAAACCATCTTTCTAACAATTTATCATGCGTCGATCAGACACTCACAACTCGAGTTACTAATTTTCAAAGTTTCATAAAACAACATAACTCAACACACACCAAACTCGTGTCCACGCGTCGAATAGTTGGAATTCTGATATTAAAAATATTTTTAAGAGAAATTAAGCTAAGTCAAATTTCCAACGATTCGAACGGTGCGTCAATCGGACACCTGAAACGAATCTTATAAATTTTTAAAGTTTTAAGAAGTTTTTGTCCAAAGCTGTGGTAACGGGTTACCCAAAAACTAGTAACCGGTTACCACGTGATCACTGTAACTGGGATGCGCCTTTTCTTTATGCGATAATCGATTACACATATTCTGGTAACCGATTACACTTGCGAAAAATGCAATTTTCTGCATTTTTTGTGTACGAAAACTCATTTCAACATATTTTCAAAACCCCAATCTACACACATTACACAACAACAGAATCCAAGTTCAATTCATAATCACATACATCAATAGCGACATCCAAAATCATCACAGAAGCAATTACAAACATGAATTTACACAATTAATTCACAATCACATACACTGCATAAACCCACAAATCCCAATTCACACAACATCATCATCCAACATGATTTTAACAATAAGGGATTAACATATGAATTAGAATTAAGTTCCGACGAGTAACTACCTTTACCCACTGATCATTATACAACCTATTAGACAGTTAGAACCCCACCCTTACTTTAGAGTTATTGCCAAAGCTTCAACCTTAGTAATGTAGGTTCCTCTTCTCTCTTTTCTCCAAGACACGATCTTTCTTCCCTGTTTTGCACGATCACCCAAAAAAAGTGATTCCTCTCTTACTTATTGTTACTCATTTAATCCTTGGACCATTTCCATGCTATCATCATTATGTCCTCTTAAAATTACCAACAAACCTCCAATATCTCTACACCAATATTACCTCTATTATTATTATTATTATTATTATTATTATTATTATTATTATTATTATTATTATTATTATTATTATTATTATTATTATTATTATTATTATTATTATTATTATTATTATTATTATTATTATTATTATTATTATTTTTATTATTATTTTTATTATTATTCCCTAAAAATAAAATAATCCCACTAAATAACTAACTAAATAAATAATTTTAACAATTACTAATATTATTTAGTTCCTCTAATCTTAATTAAATAATGCTAGTAACTACTTACTTTCACCACCCTCAAGTTCTACACAATTACTCACACCCCCAACACCTTACTCTCTATATTTCTAAGGCAACTACCTCACACCTATCACAACACATCAAAACACCCATCAACGCATATAAATACACAACACCATATAATTAAATTATGAAAAACAATTTAAATTAAATCGGGATGTTATAGAAC
Organism: Vicia faba; assembly: GCA_948472305.1. Lineage (NCBI taxonomy): Eukaryota > Viridiplantae > Streptophyta > Magnoliopsida > Fabales > Fabaceae > Vicia > Vicia faba. The sequence goes on along the minus strand of OX451739.1, from coordinate 375,443,653 downwards.
ATGTCGTTATGAAATGTTATATATATTTGTCATTTCTAACGCCAATGATATGGTGGGAGCCAATTAGCTCGGAAGCATATTAAATAGCATTTCGGTGAATGACTCTGACATTGAAGGGAGAAGTAACAGAGGGGGTAGGATAAATGAGGAATGAGAGAGAAAGAGTGTCAAAGTCAGGTTCATTATCTTCAAGATTTTGATCATTATCTTGTTCTATGTAGGGTATGTTACATATATTAGCGAAGTCCTTGAGAGAGAAAGAATGTGATGGGATACTTTTTGAATTATGAGTTGATGATCCCATTTGTATAGGTGAGGTTTGCATAAAACTTCCTCACTAGGTCGGAATATCTTTCCTTGGGTTTTTCAAAAACAAAATTTCTTAACCCTACAAAGTTGAATGCTTCCATGAATGAGCAATCTTTGAAGAGATCTTCATCTAGATAGTGAGAAATGAAGAGCTCTCTATCTGAGTAGTAAAGTTTACAGTTGGTTTCCTAAGCTTGGGTTAAGAAATATTCAGAGAAGTAAGAGGACGAAGGTTGGGAGAAACATGTTCCTTTTTTAGCCATTTAGATGATGATGATGATTTGAGAATAAAGAGTGTTTTTATACAAGCAAGTGGTGAGAAAAGAATGAAGTGAAAATAAATGATAAATTACCTCCTGTTATAGCTTGATTTTAATCAATTGATCAATCGGTTAGGAACAATAAAATTTGTGATTTTTCCATTGCAAGCGTCTGTTACAACATTAACTCCTTCAACTATCTGTTGGGGAGCTTTCCAATGTTCAGATTTTTACTTTTACAAATGTGTTAATCGATTAAGCCAATTAATTAATTCTCCTATTTCTTTAAGCTCTTCATGGTTTTAGGCTTATTGTGCCTTGTTGCTACTTTAGTACCTCCAATTGTTGCTTTTAGTACCCCCTAAGCTTAAGACACTTAAACAAACTCATTTTATGGGTTATAAATAATTAAAATGAGTAATTTAACATGATTTATTCTAAAGCATAAGTTATTAAGAGTTTAATCATATTTAACTGATTATTTCAATATTAAAATAATTTTACTTATTTTATCAAGAAAAATCTTGATGAAAGTCTCTTAGTGAACAATACCACAATGGTGTGTCCTTCTCCACATATCGTTCGAAGCGAAATTTGGTAAGATCCCAATAATGAATAAGTGCATAATAGGATAATTCATTCTATTGATCATCTCATATTATTAATTTTGAGAAACACTCAAAATATGTTGCTTTGATCATAATGGTTGACATTCATCTTCATTGTTCATCTTCAAGATCAAAGACTTAAAACATGTATACTTGTAGAGTATACTTCTGATTTGTACAAGTTCTTCAAATAATCTCTTTTTAGAACTTTTAAGTTGAAAAGCATACCCTACAAAATACTTAAGGTTTAACCTTTAGTGCCTATATCATCTTCTTGGGCTTAGGTGTATTAGTCGCAGAAGATATAAGGTTTTTACCATTAGATCCTTTTAGTTTAAACCAAAAATATTTTAAGTGTTCATCTTTCTTACAGTAGGTATGTTGTACCCCAAAATTTGCCCTCTCATTTTATCAATATTTCCCCTCACAAGACTCTTTGGACTCCAAACAGGATTAGGGTTTGATCTGCTCAAGACATCTCCTTGCACTATTGACCTGAAATTAGGGTTTGAGTTTGCACAAGGATTTTTGGACTTCCAATGCTCAATGTGACTTACATACTTCATGTTGGACCTATAAGATTGCCCATACCAAGTTTCAAGCCTTGAATCAAATTTTTGCCCAGTCAATTGAACAGTTGACCTATAAATCAGCTGTATTGGGGAAAAAGTCAACTGTGGCCAATTTACAGTCAAACCTCATAATTTTTTATCCACATCAACATTATAGACTCATATGAACCATTTGATCAAGTTTGGACCACAACTCCTCAAGAAATTTGATCAGATCACCAAAAGGGCAAAATGGTCATTTTTAAGGTTTTGACTATATAAGGGCAATTTCTGATTTTTAACCTAGCCAATGGAAAATTGGGTTCAAGCATGGATTCAAGGACTCAATGGCGTCATCTTGACCTAATCACAAGGTTCAAAAGATCTCAAATGCATTGGATTGACAGATGAATTTTCTAGTCAACTGATCAAAAATCAACTATACACTGAAAAGTCAAACTTTGACTTTTTGGTCAAAATCAAGTTCCAAGGGTCATTTTTCATCAAGATATGTCAAAACATGAAACTTTTTCATCAAGAAACCTAATTTTGAAAATTAGGGTTTAAAATGGAAAATTTTCATAACTTTGAAAATTTCTAAGTTATGAAAATTTCTTATTTTTTCCCAAATTTTCCCAACATTTTACCCATGATGAAATTGGATTAAAACAAAACTTCCAACATGAAATTTGTAGTCCTCCACAAAATCTACAACTTTTATTCACAAAGTTTTCCCAAAAGATGCTTGGATCTCAAGTTATGATTTTGTGAACAAGGGTCCATGAAACTTTTAACTTAGTGAAATTTTGCCCTAGTTTAGGCAGGATTTTGACCTATCTTAATGGAAATTTTTCACATAGTTCTAATTGGAATCTAAAATTGCATTTCAAATATGGATTGTAGATAATGTTACAAGCTTTCCAAAATGTCCAATAACTCTCCAAAATCATTTATGGTTAGGGAGAATCGAAGGTTTGAATTTGGCAAAATATCACTTTGGTCCATGGCATTTTTCATGTTGACACAAGTTGCAATTTCTGTCCATCCTTGCTTGTACTTGTTTACAGGTCCTTAAACCCTTCCACACTCAAAAATTGAATGCACACACAATGGATTAAGGCATTGTTCTGAGCTTTAGAAGTTTATACAAAGGATTAATCTAAAAATGGCAAAAAGGCAACATTGCCACTTTGATAAAGTTGGCTTTATGTCAAGTTGTTCCTCTTGAGCTGTGAACCCAATCCTTTGCAGCAAACCAACTCCATAAACTTATGGAAAAGTATACCAACTATCACCAGGCTTGGAGCTAGCAAGTACATCCCTTTGCATTGTCAACTCACACTTTTCTTCAAAACCAAGTTAACTTGCAAAAAGCACATAACTCTTGTATCAGATATAACCAAGTGTTGTAAACATTTCAAACAAGTTTGGCATATCACAGTAAGCCAGAAACACGAGCTAGCAACCTCTTAAACACCCTTGTACACAAAAATCACATTTTCTTGCAAAACAGGGCAGGTTCTGCATTTTGATTTCCAAATCACAAACCACTCGTGCGTTTTGCTTGCAACCAGTTCCAACACACTCCATACAACCTACCTAAACTATCCCAACCATTCCCAAGTCACTGTAACTCCATTTACACACTTCACCATTTCTGAATTTTGAGTTTGTAGGTTGAGTTCTATAGAGAGATTCAAGCAAGTTCAAAGCTATCTAAGCATTGGGAAAGCTCAAAGGAACTTCAAGCAAGCTCACAAGCATCTCAGGCCTAACTGAAAACCCCTGCATTTCCATACTCGAGCTTGACTGAAACAGGTAAAGTTCAAACTTCTATCTCTCTATTTAGGAAACATTAGGCTTAGGTTTGTGAATAAAAAATGTTGTACTCATTGCCCTTGAGCTGTACATATGCATAGAATTCATTTAAGTTAACTGAGCTGGGAGAATTTGAATGATGAACTTTATGAAAAAACTAGGTTAGAAATTAGGGCCAGAGAAATTCTCTCTGGTCTTTGATAGTTAGATTAAGTTTTTTATATGGTTAGAATCGTGTGATCATGCTCTATAACTTTCATGTTGTAAGTTTTTGTTTTTAAGCACAAAGGCAGGATTTCCAGTTTTGAATACAGGGCGCGCGTTTTTCTTATCACAAGGTCAGGGATGAAGGACATATGGGTTGGGCTTGGCTTGGCATGACTGTTTACACCCCCTAGCTTGCTGTTTACACCCCCTTGGCCCATTGTTTTATTTTTTCATATTTTTCAATTCTATTTTCATTTCTGACTTTTATATTTCTTTCTAAATATAAAAAAATCATCAAAAACATTTTCTTAATTTTTATATTTTATTTTATTATTTTTTTAAAATTATTTTGGCATAAGAATAGTTAAAAAATAATATATACTTTTATTTTCTTAAATAAGTTTGTAAATAAAATTAAAATACTTACATTTTTTTAAAATTATTTACACATATAAAATAATATTTTCTCACATATTTCATTTTTAATATTTTTGTAAATATTTTATTTATTTTCTTGTACATAAATAAATAATTAATATATATATATATATATATATATATATATATATATATATATATATATATATATATATATATATATATATATATATATATATATATATATATATATATATATATATATATATATATATATATATATATATATATATATATATATATATATATATATATATATATATATATATATATATATATATATATATATATATATATATATATATATATATATATATATATATATATATATATATATATATATATATATATATATATATATATATATATATATATATATATATATATATATATATTTCTTAAAACCAAATTAGGGTTTCCACCCCTTTCAAAAAAAAAGACCATTAATATTTTTTAATATTTTTAGGATATTAAATAACTTAGTTTTACATACATAAAAATAAATACAAAAACATTTTGCATATTTATAATATATTGCATATTTAAATATTTGTCCATTTATTCATTTGTACAATGAGTTCAATATGGTTGTAATAGTTGACTTAGGGTTTTATTTTCTTGCAAATACCCCCCTATCCAAATTTGTACCCCCTCCCCAAAATCATGTTGTATTAGTTGTAGATTTACTTTTACGCACTTTATTGCTTTCAAGTATGCCATGATAGAAAGATTAGGGTTTGTATGCAAAAATCCAAAATCAAACAAATAGCTTCACTAAAACAAGACAAAAATGCATGAAAATGACAACACAATGCACATAAGCACCCCTAGGGTTTCATCCACTTGTTGCCTTTAAAATGGCCATGGTATGCATGCTAGGTGTCTTGGCAAAACAAAAATCAAAACAAAAGATCATAGTCCCTCGATGACGTTATCTTGGTTGCCTATACAAAATGATCTAGTCCCTCAAAAACTTACTAAGATACTTGGCACTATTGCTTTCATGGTCATACGATGACCCACGCCTGTCCCGTTTAACATCCAAACACAAGGTTGTTTACCAAATACAATGGTAAAACAACAATGTCAAAGGGTTAAAAATGTAGGAAAGACTTTTGAGTAGGTAGGGTAGACAAATCCTAGTTACTTGATCAAACTTGCAAACATCCTTGCTATTTTCAAACTATCACACAACACAATTTCAAAACAATTTCCCAAAACAAACTTTCAAACATTGAAACCTTTTTCAAAAGACAAACACCTTTGTATACATTCAAACAAGAATCATTACAAAGGTTGCCACAACGATGGCCTCTTTTCAAAATACTTTCAAAACCACACACAAAAGCACCATTTCAAATAATTTAAAAACAAAAGCAAGTGATCTAAAACAAGTAACTAAGAGCCCATGGAAAACCATGGATGAAAATGGTGCTAGCACCTTCCCTTTTCATAATCTACCCCCCGAACCCAAGAAAACATCTCAAAGGTCTTTCCTGTGCTTTTTGACCTTTCCTTTGGATAAATAAAAAGTCGGTGGCGACTCTTGCCAAACAGAAATATTTGCAAACACAAACGCGAAACCTCAAGTCAGTTCTCTAACCGCATCATAGAACTGGAGACTCTGCTGGGGATCATCTTAAAAGTGGGGTTACCTTAGGGTTTAGATCACCTTTACATGTTTATCTTGTTTGCTTTGATTGCTTTATATTTGGTTCTATTGTTTAGATTTGAAATCCTTTACCCGGATTTGGGAAACATTCATAGGTAAATAGCAATACATTATGGAAACTGTGTGGGGTATACCGACATGGTTGAAGCAATAACTATATTAGTGCGACATATTTGTGGGTACCGGTAGCCTTTGAGTTAATCAAAGAGAATACGGGGCCGCTGAGTGATGTCATAAAGCACTAATGGACTTTTAGAACCTTTACTTGACCATATTGGCCTTTTTAGGGGTAGTGAGATGACCGACTTTGGTGTAGTCTGAAGTTGGTAGATACTCGATACTACACTCATTCAGGGTTGTTTTCTTGGAATATTTCGGTCTCCAGTAAAGTGGCTAAACTTAAACAATGAACACAGAAAATAATCTAGTGATATTGAGCTCCTTAGAACCCGGTTACTATTTATAGGACAGGTTGAGCCAACTAAACTTCAAGAGGGTACTTACCAATGAAACCCCATGCAAGCCTGAAACTAGGATCTTGTGTGATTTGTTTGTATATATATATATATATACTTATGCATAACATCATAACATCATAACATCATGAAGCATCATATGCATCCAACTAACCATTTCAAGGATTTGGATCTCCATCTTTGTTCCTGTTTTGTAGGTATTGGATTCACTCCGCAGGAAAACAATCCAAGTCAACCTTGGGAGAATTCCTCCTCAACTCAAGGAGCTAACTTTAAGGATTCCTGAGAATTCTCCATTCACTGAGAGGCATGGTCGTCTTCACAACTTAGTCAACACTAACACTGAGGAAGACATGGTGAAAGTTCTCTTCCAGTTCTTTGACCCCCTACACCACTGTTTCACATTTCCTGATTACCTGCTTGTGCCTACTTTGGAGGAATTTTCTCAACTCCTGAGGATTCCTATTCTCCATCAACTACCCTACAACGGTATGGAAAGAGATCCAAAGCCTGAAGATGTTGCTCAAGCCTTACACTTGCAACCATCTGATGTCAAAGGTCATTGGGAAACCATAAGTGGTATCAAGGGTTTCTTGTCAAAGTTTCTGTTTGAGAAAGCTCAAGAATGCTGGAATTCCTTGGACTTACAAGCTTTTGAGGAGATTGTAGCTCTTATCATCTATGGGTTGGTCTTGTTCCCAAACCCTGATCAACTTATAGATGTGAATGTTGTCAAGATTTTCATGTCCCGGAATCCCGTGCCTACATTGCTTGGGGATATCCTTCACTCATTTCACATTCGAACAATGAGGAAAAGAGGTGTTCTCATGTGCTGTACTCCTCTTCTAGCAAGGTGGTTTATTTCTCACCTTCCCCAATCAGTCTTGAAGAATGAGCAAGGCTTGAGGTGGTCACAACGATTGATGACTCTTACACATTCAGATGTTTATTGGTGTTCTCGATCCAGAGAAAATGTTATCATCATTGATCGTTATGGGGAATTCCCTAATGTCCCACTACTTGGCATTAGGGGAGGCATCACCTACAACCCTTGCTTGGCTTTGAGACAGTTTGGGTATGCCCGAAGGGATGACCCATATGACATGCTGATTCCAGACTTGGTTTTTGAGTTCGACAATGATGATCAAGGACTTCGACAAAGGTTTATCCGAGCTTGGAGGATGCCTAACAGAGTGGACAGTAAGACCTTGGGACACAAAAATTCCATCCCCCTTGAGCCTTACCTCAAGTGGGTACGAACCCGCGCCCAAAGTCTTATGATGCCTTACCCCTACATGCTTCCTATGATCAAAGAGCCTATTATGGAAGGAGAGGTTCCATACACCCTCCTACATCCTGACATGCCAACATCACTAGAAGATTTACAAAGGAGTTGGATACAACTCAAGGGAGAAAGCGACACTTTCGAAGCCCAATTCTACGCCAGTGAGAAGAAGGTTTTGGAACTTACTCGCCAACTTCACGAAGAGCAGACTCTCAACACTTACATTGCATCAAAGAGGATGCGCAACGTCTTTTTACATTAGAGTTTTGTATTATTTTGCCCATGGGGCATTTATGTACTAACAAATTCTATCTTATTAATATGACGTGTGTTCCTTTTTGTTTCAAACAAATTTGAATTTCTGAATCTTTGAATATATTACATGAATAACATATCATTCATCATATGCATAAGCAGGTCTTCACACCAGGTTTCCTTATCTCTCTACTGTTTATTTCAGCAAGATGAATATAGAGCAGACGGTCAAAGACTTACAAGCACAGAATTCACAGTTCCAACAACTACTCATGACCATGGCTAAGGGTCAGGAGGATCTCAAAACTCTACTGGAAAAGGAAAAGGAGAAGAAGAAAAAGAAGAGGGTTGGTGTGGCTACTCTGGGTAGAAGATTTGAAGGTCAAGCTAGAAGGGTCCTGGATTTCCCCTCAACGTCTGATGAAGGGGTAGGAAAGGGTAAAGGAACTGCGGTGCAATCTGAGTCTGAGGAAGAAGAAGATGAAGAGGATGAAGATTATTTAGAACAACAGTACCCTCCTGCAGATGAAAAGTACAATAATCTGGCAGCTATGGAGGTACAAAGAGTGTCTGGGCTGGACTTTGAAGAGCTAGGGTTGGTTGCTGGGATTGTGATCCCCCCTAAATTTAAGGTGCCTACATTTGCTAAATACGATGGTTTGTCTTGTCCAAAGATGCACTTACGGTCTTACGTCAGAAAAATTCAACCTCATTCTTCTGATAAGGACCTGTGGGTTCATTTCTTCCAGGACAGTCTTTTGGGGACGCAGTTGGATTGGTTTTACAAGCTAGAGAGGTCTGACGTGCACAATTGGGAGGATTTGGCGGCTGCCTTCTATAGACAATATCAATATAATACGGATTTAGCACCAACCCGTACTCAATTACAGAGTATGGGCATGGTCTTAAACGAAGGTTTCAAGGAGTATGCCCAGAAATGGAGGGACTTGGCTGGAAGGGTGCAGCCGCCATTGTCTGAGAGGGAGCTGGTAGATATGTTCTTGGGTACACTGTCGGGCCCCTTTTTCAATCACCTAATTGGAAGTTCGTCTGCGGGGTTCACCGAGTTGATTCTGACCGGTGAGAGAGTTGAAGCCAGAATCAAGAGCGGTAAAATTCAAAAGGATGCATCTGCTTCCACCGCCATCAAAAAGACCTTTACAATAAAGAAAGAAGTCTCAACTGTCTACTCCCAAAGAAGTCAAGGAAGAGTTGAGTGCCAGCCAGCAGTGGGGGCTGTAATGATTCAGAAGTCTGTAGCTGATCAACCTAGAAACAATCAACCCAGAACCAACCAAGCAAGGGTGGAAAGGCCTGCACGGTAATTCACCCGGATAAACATGACACCTGCTCAGGTTCTCCCTCATCTTTTGAAGTTAAATCTTGCAAGTTTGAAAGAAGCGCCGAAGAATCCGAATACATCTTCTCCTTACTACCATTCAAATGCGAAGTGTGCTTATCATTCAGACAGCCTGGGGCATGACACCAACAAAGGTTGGGCCCTCAAAAATAAGATTCAGGATTTAATAGATGCTAAAGAAGTGGAATTCGACGCCCCTGAAAATCCTAATGTGATCTCTGCTCCAATGCCAAAACATGGTCACAATGTCCATGCTGTTGAAGAGGATCTATTTGTAGTTATTGTTGATGATTTGATGACTCCGCTACCGATAATCAAGTTGAGTTTGCTGAAGGCTGGGATTTTCCCAGGTTGTAAAGAAGATTGCTGCCTTTGTTCATCCTTACCAATCGACCGTCTGTTGTTGAAGTTAGGCATCCATCGCCTAATGGATAATCAAGAAATACTTTTTGAAAAGACTCCTGTTACACCGACTCCTGTTAATGATGTTTCGATAATTACCATATTCGCCAATCTTTCCAAGGTCTCCAAAAGACCTGTTAAGATTACATCCAATCCGAAGATTGTACCTTTGAAGATAACTATGTCGGGGCCTATCCCGTACAAGTCCAACAAATCAATACCGTGGAACTATGGGGGAGAGATCTTCTACCACGGTGTTAAACAAATTGTATCGACCGAAGAGAGTTCTGATGAAGAGACTTCCGACATTGGAAACATTGCCGGAATGAGTAAAATCACCCGTAGTGGAAGAATTTTCTCTTCGGAGATTGCACCTCCAAAGGCAATCTTCGGACCCTCAGCCGCTCCTAAGGTTACTCCTGCACCAGTCAACATATCTGCGAGAACTCCAGTTATTGAAGAAGTTGTGACTCCTGAAGTTGTCCCCTCTGCTGCTGCTGATGATAGAGGGAAAGGGATCCAAAAAGAGCCCGTCGGGACAAGGGCTCAGCCGTTGATCATCCCTGAAACCTCTCAAAAAGAAATGGAAGAGATTTTGAAAATAATCAAGAGAAGCGATTATAATGTTGTTGAGCAACTGGGGCAAACCCCCTCAAAAATCTCTATGCTGGCCTTGCTGCTTTGTTCAGAAGCTCATGCCAAAGCTTTGATCAAATTCTTGAAGATGGCCCATGTGCCCCAGGAAACCTCTGCAGACCAGTTCCAGGAATGTGTAGCTAGCCTAACAGCAGACAACGGTCTAGGTTTCTCCGACGCTGATCTAACAATCAAAGGGAGAAAACATAATGATGCTTTGCATGTCTCGGTAGAGTGCAGAGGGACTACTCTGGCACATGTTCTGGTTGACACTGGTTCATCGCTGAACGTCTTACCAAAGAAAGCATTAGATAGGCTAGATTGTGAAGGTCTAACTTTGAAGCCCAGCAACATCATTGTCAGAGCCTTTGATGGTTCTAAACGGATGGTCCACGGGGAGGTGGACATCCCGATTAAAGTGGGAACTGAAACCTTCAACTCCACATTCTATGTCATGGACATCCGTCCCTCCTATTCTTGCTTGTTGGGAAGACCCTGGATTCATCATGCTGGAGCCGTTACTTCAACTCTGCACCGGAAGCTCAAGTACCCTGTCCAGGGGAAAATTGTAACTGTTCACGGTGAAGAGGAATACATGATAAGCCATCTTAATTCTTTCCGCTATGTGGAATTGGATGGTGAGTTCATCGAGACCCCCTTTCAACACTTCGAGAAAGTTTATGAAGAGATTGCAACAACCAAGACAGTGCCTTCTGTACCCATGATTACCCGACCTCCGCCTCGGATGTCGTTATTCAAGGATGCAAAGGCTGTGATTGAAGAAGGAGGAAGCACGATCTGGGGGCAACTTCCCGATTTTCCTTTCAAGACTGATAAATTCGGCTTGGGTTTCACTGCTTCTGCTCAAAAGGCTGTGCGTCGCTCCTGGGCTGGAGGAACACCAGTGAAGATCACCCATTATGGAGTCAATGCTTTGGAGGATGGTGAAGAGGAGAGCAACCTAGAAGACTTGATTTTCCCTACCGTTGAAGGAGGCTTATGCAATTAGGAGGAAAAGGACTTTATTCCCATTACTTTCATCAATCAGTAATTTATCTTTCAAACATTTCTGTTGGTTTGTAATAATTCCTAAACAATTCGTACACTTTTAACCTTGTGCCTTACCCGAGGTACATAGGTCCATTTGTAAGGGTTTGATTTTTCATCTTCATATGCCATTTTAATGAATCATGGACGTTTTCATATATAAACTTTTGTGTTCATTTTCTTTCTTTTTATATTTTATTTGTTTAAAGGTGGCTATCCCTTACACACACCCACACTCACCAATGCAGGTACCCATCCATTCCGGATTCCACGGGTAACAATTCTGCTATGGCCTTCAGTGACTCTGAAGATCTGGTCAATCATGCCGAATACGAAGGTGATGAAGACTGTGAAGTGCCTGGAGAATTGGCTAGATTGCTACAACAGGAAGAAAGGGCTATTCTACCACATGAGGAGTTGTTAGAGACAATCAACTTGGGAATGGAGGAAGACAGAAAAGAAATTAGAGTGGGTGCCAACCTAGAGCCAAGTGTCAAGGAGCGCTTAGTTCAGTTGTTGAATGAATATGTTGAGATCTTCGCCTGGTCTTATAAAGACATGCCGGGACTTGATACACATATTATGGTTCACCGTCTCCCTACAAGAGAAGATTGTCCACCAATTAAACAAAAAGTTTGCCGCATGAGGCCCGACATGTCTGAAAAGATCAAAGCTGAAGTGATGAAGCAGTTCAATGCTGGCTTTCTTGCTGTTACATCCTATCCACAATGGGTTGCTAACATTGTTCCCGTGCCTAAGAAGGACGGCAAAGTCAGAATGTGCGTGGATTACAGAGACTTAAACAGGGCTAGCCCTAAAGATGACTTTCCACTACCGCACATTGACATCTTGGTTGACAATACAGCTCAATACAAGGTATTTTCTTTCATGGATGGATTTTCAGGGTACAACCAGATCAAAATGGCCCCTGAAGACATGGAGAAAACTAATTTTGTTACACAGTGGGGTACGTTCTGTTATAAAGTGATGCCATTCGGACTGAAGAATGCCGGGGCAACCTATCAACGCGCCATGGTGGCTTTGTTTCATGATATGATACATCATGAGATAGAGGTCTACGTGGACGACATGATAGCCCGTTCACAGACTGAAGAAGAACACCTCGACCATCTGCAAAAGCTGTTTGTCAGGTTGAAAGAATACAAGCTCAGATTGAACCCTAACAAGTGCACCTTCGGAGTCAGGTCCGGTAAACTCTTGGGTTTCATTGTCAGTAACAAAAGCATCGAGGTTGATCCTGCCAAAGTCAAAGCTATACAAGAAATTCCTGCCCCTCGCACTGAGAAGGAGGTCAAAGGTTTCTTGGGACACCTAAACTACATTGCAAGGTTCATCTCTCACCTAACATCAACCTGTGAACCAATCTTCAAGCTGTTGAAGAAAGATCAGGTGGTTAAATGGAATGATGACTGTCAAGTTTCTTTTGATAAAATCAAGGAGTATTTGCTAGAACCTCCTATCTTGATGCCTCCCGTCGAAGGAAGGCCGCTAATCATGTATCTGACTGTCCTAGAGAATTCAATGGGGTACGTATTGGGCCAACATGACGAGTCTGGCCGAAAAGAGCATGCCATTTATTACCTTAGCAAAAAGTTTACCGACTGTGAGACCCGATACTCACTGCTCGAGAAAACTTGCTGCGTTTTGGTATGGGCTGCTCGCCGGTTAAGGCAGTATATGTTGACTCATACCACTCTGCTGATCTCTAAGATGGATCCGATCAAGTACATCTTTGAGAAGCCTGCTTTATCTGGAAGAATAGCAAGGTGGCAGATGATCCTCACCGAGTATGATATACAGTACACGACCCAAAAAGCTATAAAGGGGAGTGTGCTAGCCGATCATCTGGCCCATCAAGCTGCCGAAGATTACCAATACATGAGGTTTGACTTCCCCGATGAGGATATCATGACTTTGAGCAACATTGAAGAGAACAGACCGTATGACGGACCTGAACAAGGATCCCGATGTAACCTGTACTTTGATGGTGCCTCCAATACACTTGGAAACGGAATCGGTGCTGTACTTATCTCTCCCGAAGGTTGCCATACACCTTTCATGGCCAGACTCTGCTTCAGCTGCACCAACAACATGGCCGAGTATGAAGCTTGTATCTTTGGTCTCAAGGCTGCCATAGACTTAGGAATAAAATCCTTGATTGTATTTGGGGACTCAGCTTTGGTTATCAGTCAAATCAAAGGAGAGTGGGATACTAAACATCCAAACCTCATCCCTTACAAAGAACATGTCTTGACATTGTTACCACATTTCAAGCAGATTACCTTCGAGCACTTCCCGCGAGAAGAAAATCAGCTAGCGGATGCTCTAGCTACAATGTCATCCATGTTTAAACTTAACTGGGATAATGAGGCTCCTCAAATCACCATTGAACGGATGGACGAACCTGCACATTGTCACGAGATTAATACCGAAGAAGTAGTGGACCGACCATGGTTTCATGACGTCAAAAGGTATCTCGAAGCACAAGAATACCCTGAAGGAGCTTCAGTCAACGAAAAAAAGTTTCTAAGGAGGTTCTCAGCCAAGTTCTTCCTGAGCAATGGTATCCTATACAAGCGCAATCATGATTGAATTCTACTCCATTGTGTGGATAAGGTTGAAGCTGAACAGATCATGGCTGAACTGCACAATGATACCTTTGGCACTCACTCAAGCGGATATACAATGGCTAAGAAGATTCTACGGGCAGGCTATTACTGGTCTACCATGGAAGCTGACTGCCATCAATATTCCCGTACTTGTCACAAATTCTAAATCTATGCCGACAAGGTACATATACCTCCAGTTCCTCTCAATGTCTTAACAGCTCCTTAGCCATTCGCTATGTAGGGAATCGACATGATTGGAGAGATCAAGCCTACAGCATCTAATGGATATCACTTCATCCTGGTTGCCATTGATTACTTCACCAAGTGGGTCGAAGCTGCTTCCTTCGCATCCGTTACAAAGAATGTGGTTGCCCGCTTCATCAAGCAGAACCTCATTTGCCGATACGGCATCCCTGACAAAATCATCACTGACAACGGTACAAACCTGAACAACACTATGATCACCACTATGTGCGAGCAGTTCCAGATTCAACATCACAATTCATCTCCCTATCGGCCTAAGATGAACGGTGCTATCGAAGCTGCGAACAAAAATATCAAGAAGAGCATACAAAAGATGACAGTCACCTACAAGGACTGGCATGAGATGTTACTGTTTGCTCTGCACGGGTACCGTACCACGGCACGAACATCAACTGGGGCAACACCCTATTCTTTGGTATACGTCATGGAAGTTGTTTTACCAATCGAGGTTCAGATTCCCTCCTTGAGAATCATGAAAGATGCTGGTTTGAGTGAAGACGATTGGATTCAGACCCGGCTTGATCAACTTAACTTGATTGACGAAAAGCAACTTACTGCTATTTGCCATGGTCAAGCGTATCAAAAACGAATGAACAAAGCTTTCAACAAGAAAGTCAGACGCCAGGTATATCAATTCGGGGATCTTGTAATCAAGAGGATCATCTTGCCACAAAGTGATCTCAGGGGCAAATGGACTCCTACCTATGAAGGACCATTTGTGATCAAAAACATCTTTTCTGGTGGGGAAATGATCCTGACCACCATGGACGGCGACGACCTGCCGCACCTTGCGAACACAGACATAGTCAAAAGATACTATGCATAAACGACCCGACAAGTTGAAAACCCGAAAGGGCGACTTGGGCAAAAATGGGCATCCCAGTGAATCGAAACCCGAAAGGGCGACTTGGGCAAAAATGGGCATCCCGGTGAATCGAAAACCCGAAAGGGCGGTTCAGGCAAAAATTAGGGATAAAATAAAAAATATGTACACCCGACAAGTTGAAAACCCGAAAGGGCGACTTGGGCAAAAAAAGGGTTTCCTGGTGGACTGAAAACCCGAAAGGGCGGTCCAGGCAAAAGTTAGGGAAGTAAAGCGTATGACTATGTCTCGTCGGATCACTTTAAGGACAATCTCTTCACGGACAAGCTCCGGGCTTCTGATCAATCTAATCATCGTCGGACGAAGCAACGAATGGACAAGATATCCAGAGTTACGAAGGTTATAGCAAAATGGGAACCCCATGGAATTTTTACACATAACCACCTTTCTTTGTATAAATTTTTCTCAATTTTATGACAACATTATCTTACTAGAATGTCTGTCTCCTTTGTACAAAATACTTACACAAAGTTAATACAAAGATACTTCAAAGTGCAGAAAACTATTTGCCTTTTCTTTTTCTTTACACTTGTGTTTTATTTGAAAACGTCCAATGGTTTATTAAATGAGCATATGCATTTGAATATAATCACTGTTTACAAATAAACGAAATGTGAAAGAATAATTACTGACAGGTTGAAAGTATAGGAAAACGTCTTCAGGCTATTCCAAGAGAAATCCCCTGCAGTACATCATCTGGATCCCCAGTAGAGCTAAAACCTTGAAATACATATCCCCAGCGGAATTACAATTTCAAAATCCCTGCTAGAGTCTAATCTACAAACTCTCAATCCCCAACGGAGTCATATTTTCAAACCCTTAATCCACCATCAGAGTTAAGTTTTCAAAATCCCAATCCTCAGCGGAGCAAAAACTTTGGGTCATAAATCACCAGCAAAGATGAAACCTTCTTCCCCATCGAAGTCAAATTTCCAACTACCAATCCACAGCAGAAACCATCCAGTTTCTCCAGATTCCCCAGCAAGTTATCTTAAAATCTGGGAATCAACCAGATAACAGTTAACTTTTATCCCCAACTAAGGATAATTCCCTAGTAGATTGGCATACAACCCAAACTCCTGAACTTTTTCCAAACAAGAATAAACCTTTTCCCCCAGAGTCTTGAACTTACTTTCCAGCAGGATAGCTTACTATCCAACAATATAGCTATTCCCCACAGAGCTTTTACTCCCCAACATAATAAAGATTCTCATTCTTAACTCCCCAATTTGAAGTCCCCAGGGATTTATTTTCCCCTAGCAGATTGAAGATTCTCACTCCTGATTCCCCAGTGAAGTTACCAGAGCCTTCATTACTCCCAGCATGAATTTGTCAGAATTTTTAATCCCCTACAGATCGAAGATTATCATTCTCACTTCTCCAGTGAAGCCCCAAGGGTTCATTTCCCCAGGAGATCGAAGTTTCTCATTCTTAACTCTCTGCAGAAGCCATCAAAGTTTTCTTTCATCTAATCCCCAGTAGAGATCGTCAGAGTTTCCTTATTCCCCAGCCAAGTAAGGATTCCTATTGTGTAATCTCCAACCATAGTCATCAAAATTCTCTGGATTCCCCAAACAGGTTTCTCAAGCAGATTTGAAGGATCTCTATATTCCCAGGAAATTCATGAAGGATTCTCACATCCCTACAGAAGTTGTCAGAGTTCTTGTTAATCCCCACAAGTTGCCAAGGATTTTCTATCCCCAACAGTGGTCCAAGGATTTCTCATCCTCAGCAATCAAAGATTTTGAATCTCCAACAGCGGTCATGGATTTATTTTCCCCGGCAGCAGTCAAGGATTTTATTATCTCCAGCTATCAAGGATTTATTCTCCTCAGCAAGACAACTACTCAGCTTACATGCGCATACATTACATTCATATATCATAAACATTGATAAAACACCTTTATTGCATCATACATTTCATGCAAGATAACTTTGTGTTTTGGCTAACATTTTACCCTTTTCAGGATAAGATCAAAAGCTATCTTTAACAAATATTCAAAGATTTCAGATACAGTACGGATACACTCCAAGACATGGAAGTAATTCTGTTACTCATTCAGATCTCTTATTCAGATACAGTGTGGATACACCCCAGACACGGAGGTCATTCTACTACTCATTCAGAATTCAAAGTCAAGATACAGTCCATATACGCTCCAGACACGGATGCCATTCTGTCACTCATTCAGACTTCAATAATCAGATACAGATTAGATACGCTCCAGACACGGAAGCCATTCTATTTCTCATTCAGATTCAACTATCAAATTCAAGTCCAGATACACTCCAGACAAGGAAGTAATTCTGTCACTTATTCAGATCCCAGTTACAGTTCAGATACAATCCAGACACATAAGTCATTCTACTACTCATACAGATCTCAACTTCAGATACAGTCCAGATACGCACCAGACGCAGTTGCCATTCTGTCACTCATTCAAATGTTTCCCCAGCTCAGAGATGCTCCAGACACGGATGTCATTCTGTCACTTATTCAGATTTCAGATTTAGATACAATACAGATACACTCCAGACACGGAAGTCATTCTGTTATTCATTCAAATTCAATCTCCAGATACAACTCAGATACGTTCCAGATACATATACCATTCTGATGCTCATTCTCCTGATTTTCAACAAGCATTCTTGGATGGAATCTTTAAGCCCATCTCCGACAAGATTCTGTCACCTCTCTAAATGGCATCTTTAAGCCCATTCCCTCAACTACATTTTGACGAGTGCAAATTTACGGGCACTCTAGTGTCCAATCCTCTTTTACCTTCGAGTCACGAAAGGCGAACTCGCCAATTTAACTCTTCAGGTTCAAGAAGATTGAACAGGGGAAGCTGTTGTACCCCAAACTTTGCCCTCTCATTTTATCAAGATTTCCCCTCACAAGACTCTTTGGACTCCAGACAAGATTAGGGTTTGATCTGCTCAAGACATCTCCTTGCAATGTTGACCTGAAATTAAGATTTGAGTTTGCACAAGGATTTTTGGACTTCCAATGCTCAATGTGACTTCCATACTTCATGTTGGACCTATAAGATTGCCTATACCAAGTTTCAAGCCTTGAATCAAATTTTTGCCCAGTCAATTGGACAGTTGACCTAGAAATCAACTATATTGGGGAAAAAAGTCAACTGTGGCCAATTTACAGTCAAACCTCATAATTTTTGATCCACATCAAGATTATAGACTCATATGAACCATTTGATCAAATTTGGACCACAACTCCTCAAGAAATTTGATCAGATCACCAAAAGGGCAAAATGGTCATTTTTAGGGTTTTGACTGTATAAGGGCAATTTCTGATTTTTAACCTAGCCAATGGCAAATTGGGTTCAAGCATGGATTCAAGGAATCAATGGCATCATCTTTACCTAATCACAAGGTTCAAAAGATCTCAAATGCATTGGATTGACAGATGAATTTTCCAGTCAACTGATCAAAAATCAACTATACACTGAAAAGTCAAACTTTGACTTTTTGGTCAAAATCAAGTGCCAAGGGTCATTTTTCATCAAGATATGTCAAAACATGAAACTTGTTCATCAAGAAACCTAATTTTGAAAATTAGGGTTTAAAATGGAAAATTTTCATAACTTAGAAAATTTCTAAGTTATGAAAATTTCTTATTTTTTCCCAACTTTTCCCAACATTTTCACCATGATGCAATTGGATTCAAACAAAACTTCCAACACGAAAGTTGTATACCTCCACAAAATCTACAACTTTGATTCACAAGGTTTTCCCAAAAGATGCTTGGATATCAAGTTATGATTTTGTGAACAAGGGTCCATGAAACTTTTAACTTAGTGAAATTTTGCCCTAGTTTAGGCAGGATTTTGACCTATCTTCATGGAAATTTTTCACATAGTTCCAATTGGAATCTCAAATTTCATTTCAAATATGGATTTTAGATAATGTTACGAGCATTCCAAAATGTCCAAGAACTCTCCAAAATCATTTATGGTTAGGGAGAATCGAAGGTTTGAATTTGGAAAAATATCACTTTAGTCCATGGCATTTTTCATGTTGACACAAGTTGCAATTTCTGTCCAGCCTTGCTTGTACTTGTTTACAGGTCCTTAAACCCTTCCACACTCAAAAATTGAATGCAAACACAATGGATTAAGGCATTGTTCTGAGCTTTAGAAGTTTATACAAAGGATTAATCTAAAAATGGCAAAAAGGCAACATTGCCACTTTGATAAAGTTGGCTTTATGTCAAGTTGTTCCTCTTGAGCTGTGAACCCAATCCTTTGCAGCAAACCAACTCCATAAACTTAGGGAAAAGTATACCAATTATCACCAGGCTTGGAGCTAGCAAGTACAGCCCTTTGCATTGTCAACTCACACTTTTCTTCAAAACCAAGTCAACTTGCAAAAAGCACATAACTCTTGTATCAGATATAACCAAGTGTTGTAAACATTTCAAACAAGTTTGGCATATCACACTAAGCCAGAAACACGAGCTAGCAACCTCTTAAACACCCTTGTACACAAAAATCACATTTTCTTGCAAAACAGGGCAGGTTCTGCATTTTGATTTCCAAATCACAAACCACTCGTGCGTTTTGCTTGCAACCAGTTCCAACACACTCCATACAACCTACCTAAACTATCCCAACCATTCCCAAGTCACTGTAACTCCATTTACACACTTCACCATTTCTGAATTTTGAGTTTGTAGGTTGAGTTCTATAGAGAGATTCAAGCAAGTTCAAAGCTATCTAAGCATTGGGAAAGCTCAAAGGAACTTCAAGCAAGCTCACAAGCATCTCAGGCCTCACTGAAAACCCCTGCATTGCCATACTCGAGCTTGACTGAAACAGGTAAAGTTCAAACTTCTATCTCTCTATTTAGGAAACATTAGGCTTAGGTTTGTGAATAAAAAATGTAGTACTCATTGCCCTTGAGCTGTACATATGCATAGAATTCATTTAAGTTAACTGAGCTGGGAGAATTTGAATGATGAACTTTCTGAAAAAACTAGGTTAGAAATTAGGGCCAGAGAAATTCTCTCTGGTCTTTGAGAGTTAGATTATGTTTTTTACATGGTTAGAATCGTGTGATAATGCTCTATAACTTTCATGTTGCAAGTTTTTGTTTTTAAGCACAAATGCAGGATTTCCAGTTTTGAATACAGGGCGCGCGTTTTTCTTGTCACAAGGTCAGGGATGAAGGCCATCTGGGCTGGGCTTGGCTTGGCATGACTGTTTACACCCCCTTGGCTCATTGTTTTATTTTTTCATATTTTTCAATTCTATTTTCATTTCTGACTTTTATATTTTTTTTCTAAATATAAAAAAATCATCAAAAACATTTTCTTAATTTTTACATTTTATTTTATTATTTTTTTAATTATTTTTGCATAAGAATAGTTAAAAAAATAATATATACTTTTATTTTCTTAAATAAGTTTGTAAATAAAATTAAAATACTTACATATTTTTTATTTTTATTATTTACACATATAAAATAATATTTTCTCACATATTTCATTTTTTAATATTTTTGTAAATATTTTATTTATTTTCTTGTACATAAATAAATAATTAATATATATATATATATATATATATATATATATATATATATATATATATATATATATATATATATATATATATATATATATATATATATATATATATATATATATATATATATATATATATATATATATATATATATATATATATATATATATATATATATATATATATATATATATATATATATATATATATATATATATATATATATATATATATATATATATATATATATATATATATATATATATATATATATATATATATATATATATTTCTTAAAACTAAATTAGGGTTTCCACCCCTTTCAAAAAAAAGACCATTAATATTTTTTAATATTTTTACGATATTAAATAACTTAGTTTTACATACATAAAAATAAATACAAAAACATTTTGCATATTTATAATATATTGCATATTTAAATATTTGTCCATTTATTCATTTGTACAATGAGTTCAATATGGTTGTAATAGTTGACTTAGAGTTTTATTTTCTTGCAAATACCCCCCTATCCAAATTTGTATCCCCCTCTCCATAATCAAGTTGTAATAGTTGTAGATTTACTTTTACGCACTTTATTGCTTTCAAGTATGCCATGATAGAAAGATTAGGGTTTGTATGCAAAAATCCAAAATCAAACAAATAGCTTGACTAAAACAAGACAAAAATGCATGAAAATAACAACATAATACACACAAGCACCCCTAGGGTTTCATCCACTTGTTGCCTTTAAAATGGCCATGGTGTGCATGCTAGGTGTCTTGGCAAAACAAAAATCAAAACAAAAGATCATAGTCCCTCGATGACGCTATCTTGGTTGCCTATACAAAATGATCTAGTCCCTCAAAAACTTGCTAAGATACTTGGCACTATTGCTTTCATGGTCATACGATGACCTGCACCTGTCCCGTTTAACATCCAAACACAAGGTTGTTTACCAAATACAATGGTAAAACAACAATGTCAAAGGGTTAAAAATGTAGGAAAAACTTTTGAGTAGGTAGGGTAGACAACTCCTAGTTACTTGATCATACTTGCAAACATCCTTGCTATTTTCAAACTATCACACAACACAATTTCAAAATAATTTCCCAAAACAAACTTTCAAACATTGAAACCTTTTTCAAAAGACAAACACCTTTGTATACATTCAAACAAGAATCATTACAAAGGTTGCCACAATGATGGCCTCTTTTCAAAATACTTTCAAAACCACACACAAAAGCACCATTTCAAACAATTGAAAAACAAAAGCAAGTGATCTAAAACAAGTAACTAAGAGCCCATGGAAAACCATGGATGAAAAGGGTGCTAGCACCTTCCCTTTTCATAATCTACCCCCCTAACCCAAGAAAACATATCAAAGGTCTTTCCTGTGCTTTTTGACCTTTCCTCTGGATAAATAAAAAGTCGATGGCGACTCTTGCTAAACCGAAACATTTGCGAACACAAATGTGAAACCTCAAGTCAGTTCTCCCACCGCATCACAAGGTACATTTGTATGCTGGATGCTTTTTATTTTCTATCCATCTTGAAAATATGTCTTCCTTGTAGAGTGTCTTTGAGAATATTTTATCCTCTTAAATGGAAGATGATTCTTTCATGTTTCTCCCTAAGGTTTATGTCTTTCCTATTCTTTTTTCGACTGTTGAAGAAACTTCTTCATCTTCTTTTTTGTTCTTTGAATAAGAGAATTCTTTGTATGATGATGATTGTTCAATGATAGAGCACGTTATTTTGAAGGATTGAAGTTGTGTTATATGATATGGATAGGACGAGGACGATGATTCTTCGGTTTGGAATTGTTCATATTTGAGTAGTTGAATCAACACGTCCATCTTTTTTATGATTTCCTTCTTTCTTGCCTCGTGTGTTCATCTTTTTTAGCTTGATACTTGGAGAAGATCCATATATTTTTCCCAGAGTATCCCACATTTCCTTGGCGGTTTTACAATGACAAACATCAAATAGGTTATTATCATCTAAAAACATTACTATAAATTTTTTGGATTTGAGATCTATATCTAGTTTTGTCTTTTCTTATTCGGTAAAAAAAAGAATAAGGTTTTTCCAGTTCTTCATCATTTACTTTATGAGTAAGATAAATCAGACCATTGATTATGATTTTCCATAAATCATGATTTATACTTTGAAGAAGAACTTTAAATTTGATTTTACAAATATCAAAACTATCTTTTTCAAAAGGTGGTGGTGTATTTAAAAACAATCTTGTGTTGAAAGTCATCCTCCTCCTAAGAATATTAGTCCTTAAATAGGAGTTACGATCTGATGCCACTTGTTAAACTTGAGACTTTATACACAAGAGGAAGTGAATTGTGTAGTTTGAAAATATGTGGTTTTGAAAACTTTTGGCAAGTTATATCAGAGTTTGAAAATATTTTCTAAGTCTAAGCAGCAGAAAGTAAATGATCTAAATTAAAGTGAATAAATTAAAGAGTTAAAGGAAAAAGGAGAACACAAAGAGTTATAGAGTTTCACTCAAAAGAAAAAAGTACTTACTCTTCTCCCCAAGATATGGTTCTCATAGTTTCCAATGATACTTTATAGCTTTTAGTAGGAAAGACTCACGAACAACCCCTTATACAAGGAAATGATGTTTGACCTTCAACCAAAATGTTATAAGACGAATGATATATGCATTTGCGTCTTTTCTCTAACACAATTTATTGAGAGTGAAGTGGACAAGCTTCCTTCTCAATTGTAGATTGAAGTGGTTAGTCTTCTCTCCATGAACACACACGTTGTAGGGGTTAGTCTTCAAGTTCCAAAATATCTGAGATCCTTTTTATTTTAATAGGATAACCAAATAATATCTAATACTTTAGTGAGGCTAATCTCAAACCAATGAATATTTTGGGACGAGTCTAAACTTCAACCTATCTTTATTTTAGCCAGGCTAAACAAGAACCAATGAAGATTTTGGGACAAGGCTAATCTTCAACCTATAACTAGGATTGATCACATAATCCCCAAAAATAAACTTTTAACGAGTTTAGCTTAGAACCACATATTTGGACAGTATTCAACCAAGGTTTATAAACATGATTACCTTGGTGAATTTTTACAATTCTACCCTTCAAGAATTACAATGGTGTCCTCACTCACAAATGGTACTTTCCTTACCAAAGTATTTGACTACAAGAACTAGTGAGAGAAAGTTAAAATAAAACTTAGAGAGAGAGAGAATGTGTGTGAGTTTCAATATACAAATTTGTGTTCTAGATGATTTGAAATGAGAAAATGAGCCTCTATTTATAGGCTTGAGGTTCCCAAAAAAAAGAAATATCATTTGAGCAAAAAAAAGTCGTTATCTAATAGATTAAAGCTTTTTTCTAATCCTTAAATTTTGAAACTTAATCGTATATAAGTTTCCAATATGGAAAAATAAGATATATATATTGTTTTGGACTAGGTTGACACTTGCCCCACCGTTGGGGAAGGCCCAGTCCAACGCCTTTGTTGTGGCCCAATAGCTTTGGGCCCAAGACTGATAGTCGTTGGGGATTTCTCCCACGTGCCCATTAGAGAACGTGCCCCTAGTTATCATTAACCACCACCTGTCCTCCGAGAATAATGGGTTCACTGTCCCTACATTCTCGGGGCGCTTCACCAGGGAGGGGGCCACGTACTAGACCCTATTACTCGCGTAAACCCTGGCAGTCCATGTTATTGGGCCCAAATTGCTTAGCCCATTACATGGATCTTGGCCTAGCGCTGGAGGCTAAAAACATCCTCTCACCTGAGAGGGTAAAGTATCCATTCAATCATTCATTCTACCTCACTTACTTTACTTGCTCTCACTCTGAACCTCACTTTGGCATCAGAGTGTCTTGCAGGTACCCCCTTATACTTCATATTCAATCATTGCTCAACTTGAAGCTCGCGGGCCTTGATGATCTCTTCTAATAAGGCACGACCAGTGGTGCCGACTAAGGGAGTGATTTTTCCCTGTCTTTCATTCATGCAAGACCAAAGCGACATCTTGAACCTTCAGGTTGCTTGGCTGACCAAGCTATCAATAATGACCAGAACGTTCACTTTGCTGACGTTGGAAACAACAACAATGCTGGAAACAACAGCAACACGGCCAACAACAATAAAGTTGTCACCCCCAAGCAAGACCTCCGGGACAGGATGACCGCACCATCCTCGGCAAAATTATGATCCGACCGCATATCAGGAGATCCCTGTTCTCGAAAACATTGACGCCACGACCAGAGCCATGTTTGCAGCGATCAACCAGAAGAACTACATGATCTTCACACAAGGTGAGCGCCTGATGATGCTGGAACATACTCTTCGGTCCCCCAGAAAACACTGAAGATCTGATCCTCGAACTTCTCCTCCCCGATGGAATGAGGAAAGCTCCTGATCTCCCCCACATAGACACAGATGGGACGATTCTAGAAGCCCTTCTGCCTGCCGAACTGGGTGAGGTCTTGCATTGGAGAGGATCCAGCCCGAAGCTGTCAAGAAGCACGATCACCCCCCTCACAAAGAACGACTATCCTCTGAAGGTAAAAGGAACAAGGGCGACGAAGAAAAGAAGTCTCAGTCGAGGAATCCCCCCTCCCCGTGTCCAAGACCAACACAGAGATCACCACTACAATAGGTACCCCTCTTGCTCCCTGGAAAGAAGCGACGAAGACGACCCCCGCGGTCCACTGTCCCAAGCTATCATGGATGCCCCTATTCCTAAAGGGATGGAGAAGCCTCCCCATCTGAAGGAGTACGACGACATTATTGACCCCGTCGACCATATCGACCACTTTGAGGCGATGCTCCATTATCACAACTTCGGAGGCCCTATTAAATACATGTTATGTTCCCCACGACGCTGAGGAAAACAACCATGGACTGATATAAGAGCCTCCTCCCCGGGTTGATCACCTCATGGAGGAGTCTGAAGAACCAATTCATCAGCGGCTCTATAGTATCTCTCTGACACCAAAAAATGGAGGCTACCCTCGAGGAAATCATCTAGAGGAACGGTGAAACCCTCGGAGAGTATATTGATTAGTTCAACCGCGAGGCCATTCAGGTCCTCTGCGCTGATCACATGAAGTGGTACTTGCTCGAGAGGGGACTCATCCCAGGAACTGAGTTCAGAAATGTCATCGGCATTGTGCCTCCCAGGTCTTTTGACGCACTCCTCGAAAAATCTCGGGCATACATGGACTACGAGGAAAAAGAGGCCACCAACAACGCCCATGATTTGAGGAACCACATACCAACTAACTTCCCACGATACAATGATGCGGACTCTTCTTGACGAACAAGGGAGAAGAGAAGGGAGGAGAAACCTCGCGACCCCCACGAGCACAAAGGACCAGTCGGGTGGTTCATCGAATACACCCTGCTGACTGCTTCCCATGAGTGTATCCTTGAAGAGTGCTCTAATGTCGAGTTCAAGGACGACAGGGTCAAGCGTCCTCGACCCACCCCTGAAAAGTCTGGGGCTGACAGAATAAATATTGTCAATACCACTAGAGCCACGATCACCTAACTGAAGACTGCGTTCACCTGAAGGATGCCATTGAGACTCTCATCAAGACAGGGAGACTCAGATAGTACAAGCGGAATGAAGCCCCTCGTCAAGATACCTGCAAGGTTAAAGAAATTGAGGAGGATACCCGACCATCTGATGAATCTGGTCACCTCTAGGTAGCCTTCTGTGTCTCAAGGCCCAAGGACTTCCACATCCCCAACAGTCTTGAAGATGACGAGCCTTTGTTCACCCACAACAGATGGGAGAAGTTCCCCTCCACCATGGTCATATCTGGCAGAGGATTCACTAACATCTCGGTGAATTCAGCAAAGAGGAAACTCAACGAGCTGGTGGATGCAACTCCGATCCAAGTTATAACCCTTGAAATATTCAAGGTAAAATATGAGCCGATCACCTTCTATCTCGAGGAGCTTCCCGACACAGCCCCCAACTCCAACATTCATCTATTGGTGAGGGAAAATATGGCCAACTTTGATATGCATCGCATCCTGGTTGACAAGGGGAGTTCCGTCGATGTCATGTACACCCACCTATTATGCACCCTGCAGCTCAATGATACCCACCCGTCACCATATGTGGGATCCGACCTGCAAGGATTTAATGGTTCAACCTCTAAGCCATGGGGCTACATCAAGCTGTTCGTCATATTCGGGGAAGAAACTGCATCTCGACATGTCAAAGTGAGGTTTTTGATGATAGATTACTAGTCTCTCTACAATTGCATCTTGGGGGACTAACACTAGCCGAGCTGACCGCCGTACCCTCCATGGTGCATTTAAAGATTAAGTTCTACACCAAGAGGGCCCGCGTCGCCACCATCCATGGAGACATCTCAGCTGGCAGTAGATGTTTCAACGCGGATTCCAAAGGGTAAAACATGGTTGACATTGGGGAACGACCTACTAAAAGAGCAACCACCTTGACAACAACAACTACTTTGGCAGACAAACCTGCTCGAGTTAAAGAACAACAAGCTCCACCAAAGGTCAACTCCGTTAACCTCGACACCCGCTTTCACAAAGATGAAGTCGAGGCCACCAATGGCGAACATGATCCTTTCCTACCCATCCCAGACAAAGACTTCGAGTTCATCCCCTTCGGTAAAGACTCGAGCAAAGGCGTGAAGATCAGTGTTGGACTCCCTGACTTGGCGAGGAAGCAGCTCAGAGCCTGCCCAATGCTGAATTGTTCACGTGGAGCGCTGCGGAGATTCCCGGACTCGACCCCGAGGTCGCCTGTCACCAACTTGTGGTGGATCCAGCCGCTAGGGAAGTAGTACAACATAGGCGTAGGCAGTCTCCCGAAAAAGAGAAGGCTGCTGAAAAAGTAGTAAAAGACCTCATAGAGGAAAACTTTATTTTTGAGGCCCGGTATTCAACCTGGCTCTCCAACACTGTACTTGTTAAGAAAAATAATGGAAAATGGCGTATGTGTGTTGACTATACTGATCTCAACCAGGCATGTCCCAAAGATGCATTTCCTTTATCTAACATTGACATACTGGTCGACAACTTGGCCGACTATAAATTTTTTATCATTTATGGACGCTTACTTGGGCTATAATCAAATCCCCATGGAGATGAGTGATAAACATTGCACTTCCTTCATGACCGGATCGGGAAATTACTACTACAATGTAATATCTGTTGTACCCCAAAATTTGCCCTCTCCTTTCATTCTAAAATATCCTTCCATACTCCTAGGGCTTTTAATCCCACTTCTGACACCAATGTTCATGGTTCAATGGTTGCGAAATATTAGGGTTTACATTTGAGTTTATCTTGAGACATGTTTTGATTCATGATGAAGGCTGTAGAGTTTGAGGACTCTTTGATGATACATTGTTTGCTTGTGAAGAAAGTTAACCGAAGTTGGATTTAAGATTGGGGTTTGCTCATCTTTTGGTTTGTTTTTGTTGATAATTATCGATGGAGGATTTGCTGGAACTTTATGTCGAATCTCACACATCTTCAAAGTTCACTAAAGCATCACCACTTTAAGTGAGCATTCAAATATTTGCTTGGAATTTAGAAAGGTCTAAATTTAATTGCATAATGGACATCAAGATTTTTGAACTCAAGTTTAGAAAACAAAAGAGTTTTCAGACTTGGTACAGATGAGCAAGTTCACATTTGCTGATGAACTCAAATTCGTTTCTTTCAATTACAAACATGGAATTTATTTTTATCTCAAAACTTCACTTGTCATCTCAAATTCACTTTCAAGAAACCGAGTTACATTCTTCATTTAGGTTTCAACATCCATTTGGAATCAAATTCAAAAAATGAAGAGTTTTCCATTTGACATTATTAAATCTTAAAAGACTACAAAAACTTCACATTTGTTCCAAATTGTTTAGGATTTAACAAATGTGTTACAAAAGGAAAGAATTAAAGCTTGCTCAAAGTTTCAAATGACATTCAAAATTTTAAATGTACATAGTCCTAAGTTCCAAAACTACTTTCTAATGTTACAAAGGCATTCATTCTATGGCCTAATCACAAATTCCTATATCTAATTCTATCCATATTGCGAATTGGCCTTTGTACTCTCCACTTCAAGCATTGCCCCGGTTTCATCTTCAAAGTCTTCCTTCATCACCCTTCCAAGCTTATATCAATGCCAAATGCCTGAAACAAAAGAAATGGAAGTTGGTTAGCAAACAAAAGTGGACATAAACAGGAATTTTCCAAGAGTTTATAAATTCATCACTAGGGTGTGGTTTAAGGAATCAGAAAAAGAGTTTGTTCAAGCTATAAGCCTCATGCATTGGATTTCAATTTAATCATAGGCCAGGTTTATCTATTGCAAATCACAAAGAAATTTGGTTCACAATAAACAAAGACAAAGAGGTTAAAAACATAATTTCATCACAAAACAACCCAGTTACAGCAGGCACAGGTTCAAAGGCCCAAAGAGACAAAAATCCAAAAGTCATAATTCACTATCAAGCCCAACAAAAGCCTCATTATTTTACAAACAGAATCAGATGCAATTCAATCACATGCCAAGTCACATCTCTACTACAAATCACAAATTCAGTTGGTTCACAGTGAGATGAAATCAAAGAGAAAAAAAACTCAGAAAAAGGGTTCATCATAGTCAGAGTTGTCAAAAAAAATGTATCACAATCAACCTCACTTTGCTTTATTCCAACAAAAAGTCAGAATTGCATTGTCAATCATAGGCCTAGCCCTTACTACAAATATAAAACAAATAAAAAATTTTTTTTGGTTCACAGTAGGCATTGATTAAAGATTCAGAAAAAGAAAATATACATCACAAAGTACAAAGGCCAACAAGCAACAAAGTACAAAAGCCAGCAACTAGTACAGAAAGGCAAAAGCACAACAAAAGAAATAAGTACAAACTCATGTACTATAAATCGGAGCCAGCAAGCAACAAGTGATAGGCATATCATAGCAAAAGCAACATAACAAAGTGACAGAACATGCAAAGGTTGTTCTCTCCCATCAACTTCAACAAGTCAAACCCTTTACAGAAAAGAGAGATATACAGAAAATCGAGCGGTAGCAGGACATAACCCCTTGAAAATTTGTTTCAACAAATAGAGTTGTAGCAACAACATAAACCCTGTAAAAAAAAATTGTTCACAGACAGAAAAGAGGGAAGCCACAACAAGAACAAAGTCAAACCCTTCTGAATCGTCCAAAGCCCAAACAAATAGTAAACAAATTCAGAAATAACAAAACCCTAAAGAATTTGTATCATCACTTTCCAAATCCTAACCCTTCAGAAACGAAGAGAGGAAAAGATTTCATAAACACAAACCCCAGAACGAACTTACCCAGAATCAGCGTAAAAGGCCAAATCGAAGCCGCTAGGGTTTCGCTCCCTCCCTTCAAGATCTACTCCAAACCATTGATCTCCTACAAAATCAAAACACAGAGGCATAATCAGAAGAAGAAGACGAACAAATTGATGTAAAAAAAATGAAGATCAGAGTCAAGCTGCCGTAAGAGCCATCATCTACCACCGCCCGCCATTGCTGAGGGCCATTTTTGGAGAACGCAAGAAAATAGAGGAGAACAAGAGAATACAAGGAAGAAGAGAGAGACATTTTTCTCTGTTTTTTAACAAAATGAAATATTAATTCTTTTTGTTACATTTACTTTTTTTCTAACAAATTTTAGCTGGTGGTGACTGTTGTACCCCAAAATTTGCCCTCTCATTCTTCAAGGTCTCTCTCACAATGATTCTCAAAGTTCAAGCTTGAACAAATGCATTGGGATTTTCCAGTACCAAAGTTAAAAGGAAACTATCAAAAAGGGAGAAAATAGATAAAAACATTATTTTGACAAAATTGGAGAAATACAAGTGCTCTTCGATCAACTTCCTTCGAGTGGCCTTTTGGCCTCTTTCGACACAAGCTTGACTTGCATCCTTCTATTGGGAACTTTGGTTCTTTCGATGTAGGTTTGGTTACATCCTTCAATTGGGCG
The DNA here is from genome assembly GCA_948472305.1 of Vicia faba. Classification (NCBI taxonomy): domain Eukaryota; kingdom Viridiplantae; phylum Streptophyta; class Magnoliopsida; order Fabales; family Fabaceae; genus Vicia; species Vicia faba. The sequence continues at coordinate 375,412,992 of OX451739.1, read as the reverse complement.
CTGGACTCCTTTTGGGCAAGTTCATTTCTTGTTTCATTGGGACTTTGAACTTCGTTTGAATGTTATATTCTCTTAGTACAAATATTTCACTTGGCCATATAGCCTCTCTCCTGCGTGTTAACCAAGATTTACAAGGCAAAATTCCTTACCATGCTAGCATGCACAAAGCCAAAATCACCTTTTAAAACAACTTGTTACAAGCTTCGACTGAGGCAAAGGCTTCCTTCGATTCCAAGGCAAAAAGTTCCCTTTGGATGTCCTTCGATCCAGGAGGAAAAAGGCTCTCTTTTACCCTCTTTCGATCACACATCCTGCCCTTGCACGCCTCTTTCGTTTGGGGGAGTAACTTCTCCAACGTTGCAAGTTTCGATTGAGCTTTCCATCCCAAGAGCATTAATTTGGCACATTCGAAGGATTGTCTAGGGGAGTCATTCAAATGTCACTTCGATTGAAAAAAGAAGAAGAAGATGGTTTCTGAAAGTCTAGTCGAAGGGTGAGGTCAGGGAGTCAAAATAAAAGGATGAGAGGCAAAAGGAATTTGTTGACTAAGTCTCATGCGCTGCCAGGCAGGGGCCTGATTCACTGGCCATAAAACGCCAGGACTACTGTACAGCAGTTCTGAAACACTGTCCAAATTCCTTGCACCGAAATGGCAATAAAATACTGCCCCTCGAAAGCTACAAATACAACATACCCCTTCTGTTTGAATTTTTTTGTTTTCCCTCTCAAAGTGTCAGCCAGGCCACGTCTTTGTTTTTTAACTCCCAAACCTTTCCTCTATAAATAGAGGAATCATTGACAAAGAAAAGGGCCAGATTTTTGACTAAGAGAAAAAATCACAAGAAATCCTCAAGCAAGAAAACTCTAGAGAAAATTCTCAAAAAAAAACTCTTAGACACTTCCCAACGTTTTATTCCTAACACTCTTAAGAAAAACTCAGACCCTTTCATACCTTGATGGATCCTTCGATTCACTCTCCAACAGCCAGATAACCAGCCTTCGATTTATCCTTTAGACTGTTATATAACAACTTTCAATTCACTCACCACTATTAAACTCCCTCCTTTGATTCAGTGACGGTTCAAGCAAGGTGGTGATCGAACCAGCCTCAGAAAGACCCCAACAAACTTCCATTCATCACCAAGGAAGTCACTTACAATTTCCTTTGATTTAAGTGCTTCAAGAGGTAAGTTCACTCTAAACTTAGAACCATTTCATTTTTATATTATGTGTGCATACCAATAAAAAATGTAGATATTTAATCTAGGGAGTTTGACCATGTTTCAATCTTCGATCCTGAATGCCTATATGTTAAAAGTTTCAACCCTGACTGTTTAGACTTTGGACTTTTGAGACCCGTTAATCTTGTGCTAACCCATGGCCTGTAGCTTTGAAAGTTACATTTGAGTGTTGTGTTTTAAAAGTTTAAAACAGGTTCTCTGTATCCTTCGATTGGCTAAGTATTCAAGCCTTTTGAACCTCAACCTAAGGGCCTAGCACTCCTGCAGTCGAAAGAAGCAGGAGAAGGGTGAAATCGAAAGACACGACCTTACTGACTCCAGGCCTCAAACGAAAGAAGTAGCCAGAAGGATGTCCACACTGACTGCCAAGTCTCAATCGAAAGAAGTAGGAGAAGGGTTAAATCAAAAGACACGACCTTATTGACTCCAGGCCCAAATTGAAGGAAGTCAGGAAGGGCAGAATCGAAGGGTGTCTCTGTCCAGATCGAAAGGATCATTTTTATTCCTTTTATTTTGTCTTTACATTTCTTGCTTTCCAATATGGTTGTAATAGCGTAGGATTTATTTTCTGCATTTTTTATTACTTTCGCACAAATGCTAGTAATTAGGATGTATGGAAAGATGAAAACAACAAGTAGATAACCCCTAATCAAAGACTAAATGCATGCAAATCAAACACATATTTCACACATGCACCCCTTAGGGTAATTCCACTTGTTGCCTCGGAAAATGCAATCATGTCCCTCGAGTATGAGACACTCTAGCAATTGTCCCTTCAATAAACAAAGATCGTAGTCCCTCGATGACCCTCTATGTTGCCTTCGATGAAACGATCTCGTCCCTTACGAAATTGCTAGAGCGTCTCACAAGTTGCCTTCAATGATTGCATACGATGACCCGCGCCTGTCCCGTTTAAACATCCTAACACAAGGTTGTTCACCAAATACAATGGTGAAACAACACTGTTAAAAGGGTTAAAAAAAACATGAGAAAGATCTTTGAGTAAAATTAGGGTAGATTGCTCTTAAGTTACTTGGTCAAACTTGCAAAATATCCTTGCCATTTTTCAAAACACAACTTCAAAAACAACTTTCAAAAACATTGAAATATCTTTTCCAAAGCATTTTCAAAACCACACACACAAAGCACCATTTCAAACAATTAAAAAGCAAAAGGCAAGTGATCTAAGCAAGTAACTAAGAGCCCATGGATAACCATGGATAGAAAGGGTGCTAATACCTCCCCTTTCTATAATCTACTCCCCGAACCCAAGAAAACATCTCAATGTTCTTTCCTGTGCTTTTTGGCCTTTCCTTAGGATAAAATAAAAAGTCGATGGTGACTCTTGCTAAACCGAACATTTGCAAACACAAACGCAAAACTCAAAGTCAGTTCTCCCACCGTATCACAGAACTGGCGACTCTGCTGGGGAATTACTTTAAAAGTGGAGTAACCTTAGGGCTTAGATCACCTTTTGCATGATTAATTGTTTGCTTTGATTGCTTTACATTTTGGTTCTCTTGTTTGGGCTTGAAATCCTCCACCCGAATTTGGGAAACATTTATAGATAGCAATATGTTGTGGAAACTGTGCGGGGTATACCGACACGGTTGAAGCAATAGCTATATTAGTGCGACATATTTGTGAGTACCGGTAGCCTTTGAGTCAATCAAAGAGAATACGGGGCCGCTGAGTGATGTCACTAAGCACTAATGACCTAGAACCTTACTTGACCATCTTGGCCTTTTATTAGGGGTAGTGAGATGACCGGCTTTGGTGCAGTCCGAAGTTGGTAGATACTCGATACTACACTCATTGAGGGTTATTTTCTTGGAATATTTTGGTCGCTAGTTATGTGGCTAAACCAAAACAATGAACATAGAAAACAATCCAATGATATTGAGCTCCTTAGAACCCATTTACTATTTATAGGACAGGTTTTGAGCCAACTACACTCAAGAGTGTACTTACTTATGAAACCTCATGCAAGCCTGAAACTAGGGTTTTGTGTGACTTGCTTGTACATGTGTTTGTACATACATCATGAACATCATAAAGCATCATATGCATCCACTAACCATTTCAAGGGTTTGGATCTTCATCTTTGTTCTTGTTTTGTAGGTCATGGAATCTCTTCGCAGGAAAACAATTCAAGTCAACCTTGTGAGAATCCCTCCTCAACTCAAGGAGCTTACATCCAGAATTCCAGAAAATTCTCTCTTCAGTGAAAGACATGGTAGACTTCTCAACCTAGTCAACACCAGCATCGAAGAAGACATGATGAAAGTGTTGTTCCAATTCTTTGACCCCCTTCACCATTGTTTCACATTCCCCGACTACTAATTGGTGCCTACTTTGGAGGAATTTTCTCAACTCCTGAGAATTCCTATTCTTAATCAACTACCCTACAATGGTACGGAAAAAGAACCAAAGCCTGAAGATGTTGCTCAAGCATTACACTTGCAACCATCTGATATCAAGGGGCATTGGGAAACCAGAAGTGGTGTCAAGGGCTTCTTGGCAAAGTTCTTGTTTGAGAAGGCACAAGAGTGTTGGAATTCCTTAGATCTGCAAGCCTTTGAAGAGATTGTGGCACTCCTTATTTATGGGTTGGTCTTGTTCCCAAACCCTGACCAACTTATAGATGTGAATGCTGTCAAGATTTTCATATCCAGGAATCCCATACCTACATTGCTTGGGGACATCCTCCACTCATTTTACACACGAACAATGAAGAAAAGAGGTGTTCTCATGTGCTGTACTCCTCTCCTAGCAAGGTGGTTTATTTCTCACCTTCCACAATCAGTTTTGAAGAATGAGCAGGGCTCAAGGTGGGCACAACGATTGATGACCCTCACATATTCTGATGTACATTGGTGTTCGTGGTCCAGAGAAAATGTCATCATCATTGATCATTGTGGTGAGTTCCCTAATGTCCCATTACTTGGCATTAGGGGAGGCATTACCTACAACCCCTGCCTAGCCTTGAGACAATTTGGATATGCTCGGAGGGATGGCCCTCATGACATGCTGATTCCTGACCTAGTTTTTGACTTCGACAACGATGCACAAGGACTTCGATAAAGGTTCATCAGAGCTTGGAGGATGCCTAACAAGGTGGATAGTAAGACACTGGGGCACAAGAATTCCATCCCCCTTGAGCCTTACCTCAAGTGGGTACGAACCCGCTCCCAGAATCTTATGATGCCATACCCTCATATTCTCCCCTTGATCAAAGAGCCTGTTAAGGAAGGAGAGGTTCCATACACCATCCTACATCCAGACATGACAACATCATGGGAGGAAATGCAGAAGAGTTGGATCTAACTCAAAGAAGAACAGAATACTTTTGAAGCCAGTTTCTATGCCAGTGAGAAGAAGGTTTTGGAGCTTACCCGACGACTTCACGAGGAGGAGATCCTCAACACTTACATCGCACCAAAAAGGATGTGCAACGTCTTTTTACCTTAAGAAGCTTTGTAATATTTGGCCCATGGGGCATTTATGTACCGACAAAATTTCTTCTTATTAATATGACGTGTGTTCTTTTGTCTGCAACAACTTTGAGTTTCTAAATCCTTGAATGCATTACATGAATAAACATATCATTCATCATATGCATAAACAGGTCTTCGCACCAGGTTTCCTTATCTTTCTGCTGTTTATTTCAGCAAGATGGATATTGAGCAGACGGTCAAAGATCTGCAAGCGCAGAATTCGCAATTTCAACAACTCCTCATGACCTTGGCAAAGGGTCAGGAGGATCTTAAAGCACTGTTAGAGAAGAAAGAGCAGGAAAAAGGAAAAAAGAAAAAGAAGAGAATTGGGGTAGCTACACTGGGAAGAAGATTTGAGAATGAAGCTAGGAGAGTTCTGGAATTCCCCTCAACGTCTGACGAAGGGACCGACAAGGGAAAAGGAGCTGCAGTACCCTCTGAGTCTGAGGCTGAAGAGGAAGAGGTTGAAGAAGATGAAGACTATTCTGAACAACAATACCCACCAGCTGACGACAAATATAAGAACCTTGAGGACAGGTTGGCAGCTATGGAGTTGCAAAGGATTCCCGGGCTAGACTTTGAAGAGTTGGGATTGATTGCTGGGATTGTTATCCCTCCCAAGTTCAAGGTGCCAACCTTCGCCAAATACGATGGTCTGTCTTGTCCTAAGATGCACCTAAGGTCGTATGTCAGAAAAATCCAACCTCATTCATCCGATAGAAATCTCTGGGTACACTTTTTCCAAGACAACTTGTCTGGTACTCAGTTAGACTGGTTTTATCAGCTAGAGAGGTCAGAAGTTCATAATTGGGAAGACCTGGCAGCTGCTTTCTATCGTCAGTATCAGTACAACGCTGACTTGGCACATACCCGTACTCAGCTACAAAGTATGGGGATGGCCTCAAATGAGGGGTTTAAAGAGTACGCCCAGAAGTGGCGCGACCTAGCTGGAAGGGTGCAGCCACCGCTATCAGATAGGGAACTAGTTGATATGTTCTTGGGGACCCTATCTGGCCCTTTCTTCAACCATCTTATCGGGAGCTCCTCTGTGGGATTTACCGAACTGATTCTGACTGGCGAAAGGGTGGAAGCCGGTATTAAGAGTGGAAAGATCCAAAAAGATGCCTCTACATCCACAGCTATTAAAAAACCTTTCAAGAAAGAAGAATCTGCTATTTACCCTCAGAAGGGATTGGGAAGAACTGAGCGCCGGCCAACTGTAGGGGCCGTGATGATTCAAAATTCGTCAAATGATCAGCCTCGTAACAATCAGTCGAGACCTAATCAGCAACGGGTAGAATGGCCACAACGGCAGTTCACCCGCATCAACATGACGCCCGCACAAGTTCTTCCCCATTTGTTGAAGCTGAATCTGACCAGTTTGAGAGAGGCTCCAAAGAGTGTGAATACCACCTCTCCATCTTACAATCCAAATGCTAAGTGTGCTTATCATTCAGACAGCCTGGGGCACGACACCAACAATTGTTGGGCCCTCAAGAATAAGATTCAGGATTTAATAGACGCTAAGGAAGTGGAATTTGACGCCCCTGAAAAGCCGAATGTAATCTCTGCTCCAATGCCAAAGCATGGCCACAATGCCCATGCTGTTGAAGAGGATCTGTTTGTTGCTACCATTGGTGATTTGATAACTCCGCTACTGATAATCAAGTTGAATTTGCTGAAGGCTGGGATTTTCCCAGGTTGTGAAGAAGATTGCTGCCTTTGTTCATCCTTACCAACCGACTGTCCATGTTGAAGTTAGGCATCCAACGCCTAATGGATAACCAAGAAATCCTTTTTGAAAAAACTCCTGTTACACCGACTCCTATCAATGATGTTTCAATAATAACCATATCCTCCAATCTTTCCAAGGTCTCCAAAAGACCTGTTAAGATTACATCCGCTCCGAAGACTGCACCTTTGAAGATAACCATGCCCGGGCCCGTCCCATACAAGTCCGACAAATCAATACCGTGGAACTATGGTGGAGAAATCTACTACCACGGTATTAAACAAATTGAATCAACTGAAGAGAGTTCTGATGAAGAGACTTCCGACATTGGAAACATTGCTGGAACGAGCAAAATCACCCGCAGTGGAAGAATTTTCTCTCCAGAGATTGCCCCTCCAAAGGCAATCTTTGGACCCTCAGCTGCTCCTAAGATCACCCCTGCACCGGTAAACGTATCTGCAAGAACTCCAATTATTGAAGAAGTTGTAACTCCTGTGGTTGTCCCTTCTGCTGCTGCTAATGATAGGGGGAAAGGGATCCAAGAAGAGCCCGTCAGGATGAGGGCTCAGCCATTAGTCATCCCTGAAAACTCTCAAAAAGAAATGGAAGAGATTCTGAAAATAATCAAGAAAAGTGATTATGATGTTGTGGAACAACTGGGGCAAACCCCCTCAAAGATCTCTATGTTGGCCCTGCTGCTTTATTCAGAGGCTCATGCCAAAGCTTTGATAAGATTTTTGAAGAAAACCCATGTACCCCAAGAGACCTCGGCTGACCAATTTCAGAATTGTGTAGCCAGTCTTACTGCTGACAACGGCCTGGGTTTTTCCGACGCTGACCTGACTCCTAAGGGAAGGAAGCACAATGATGCATTACATGTTTCGGTTGAATGCCGAGGAACCACTCTCGCCCATGTCTTGGTCGATACTGGTTCTTCCTTAAATGTGCTGCCTAAGAAAGCTCTGGACCGGTTGGATTATGAAGGCTTGGAGCTGAAACCAAGTAATATTATTGTCAGGGCCTTTGACGGGTCTAAGAGGATGGTGCATGGGGAGGTCGATATTCCCATCAAGGTAGGCACCGGAGTGTTCAACTCCACTTTCTACGTAATGGACATCCGCCCATCCTACTCTTGTTTGCTAGGAAGACCTTGGATCCATTATGCTGGGGCAGTCACTTCCTCTTTACATCAGATGCTAAAGTACCCTGTTAAGGGTAAAATCATAACTGTACACAGTGAGGAGGAGTACATGATCAGTCATCTCAATTCCTTTCGGTATGTGGAGGTGGATGGCGAGTTCATCGAAACACCTTTTCAACATTTCGAGGAAGTTTCTCCCGAGGTGGCAGTAGCGAAGGCAGTGGTGGAGGTACCTATCATTCCCAAGCAGGTGGCTAGGATGGCATCTCTCAAAGACGCGAAGGCTGCGATTAAGGAAGGAAAGAGCGCAGTATGGGGACAATTGCCCGACTTCCCCTATAAGACAGACAAGTTTGGGTTGGGGTTTACTGCTGCGGGACAAAAGGCTATGCGTCGTTCCAAAATTGAAAAAACACCCGTCAAGATTTCTCATCATGGAATCAATGCTTTAAGAGATGATGATGAAGAGGGCAACTTTGAAAATTGGATCTTTCCAACCATTGAAGGAGGACTGAACAACTGGGAGGCGAAAGACTTCGTTCCCATTACTTTCATCAATCAGTAATTTATCTTTTGAACATTTCCTGTTTGGTCTGTAATAATTATTAAACAATTCGCACACTATTTTTCACCTCATGCCTTGCCCGAGGCATGTAGGTCCATTTGTAAGGGCTTGATTCTCTTCATAATCATATGCCATGTTTTAACGAATCATTGGACGTTTTTCATTTATAAACTACTGTGTTCATTTTCTTTCCTTTTGCATTTTTGCTTGTTTAAGGATGGCTATCCCTTACACACACCCACACTCACAAATGCAGGTACCCATCCACTCCGGATTCCATGGGTGACTATTCTGTTTTATCCTTCGATAACTCTGAAGATTTGGTCAATCAGGCTGAGTGCGAAGTTGACGAAGATTGTGAAGTACCGAGAGAGTTAGCCAGACTTCTACAACAAGAAGAGAGGACCATCTTGCCTCATGAAGAGTTGCTAGAAACCATCAACTTAGGGACAAAGGAAGATAGGAAGGAAGTAAAAGTGGGTGCCAATTTGGAACAAAGTGTCAAGGAGAGCTTAGTACAGTTATTGAATGAAAACGTTGAAATCTTCGCCTGGTCTTATGAAGACATGCCAGGGTTAGACACAGATATCGTGGTTCACCGTCTCCCTACAAGAGAAGACTGTCCGCCGATCAAACAAAAGGTCCGTCGAATGAGGCCTGACATGTCTGAGAAAATTAAGGCTGAAGTAATGAAGCAATTCAACGCCGGATTTCTGGCTGTTACATCCTATCCACAATGGGTTTCTAACATCGTACCCGTACCTAAAAAAGACGGCAAAGTCAGAATGTGTGTGGACTATCAGGATTTAAACAGGGCCAGCCCTAAAGATGATTTTCCGCTACCACATATCGACATCTTGGTTGACAACACAGCTCAGCACAAGGTTTTTTCCTTCATGGATGGATTCTCGGGTTACAACCAGATTAAAATGGCCCCCGAGGACATGGAGAAAACTACCTTTGTTACACAATAGGGTACCTTCTGCTACAAAGTGATTCCATTCGGACTGAAGAACGCATGGGCAACCTATCAACGCGCCATGGTAGCTTTGTTTCATGATATGATACATCACGAGATTGAAGTTTACGTAGACGACATGATAGCTCGATCACAAACAGAAGAAGAACACCTTGAACATTTGCAAAAGTTGTTTGCCAGGTTGAAGGAATACAAACTCAGACTGAATCCAAGTAAGTGCACTTTTGGAGTTAGGTCTGGTAAACTTCTGGGATTTATTGTCAGCAACAAGGGTATTGAGGTTGATCCTGCTAAAGTGAAGGCTATACAAGAAATGCCTGCCCCCTGTACTGAAAAGGAGGTTAGAGGATTCTTTGGACGCTTGAACTATATTGCAAGGTTCATCTCTCACCTGACGTCTACCTGTGAGCCAATTTTCAAACTACTGAAGAAGGATCAGGTAGTTGAATGGAACGACGATTGTCAAGTTGCTTTTGATAAGATCAAGGAGTATTTGCTAGAACCTCCTATTCTGATGCCACCCGTCAAAGGAAGGCCATTAATCATGTATCTGACTGTTTTGGATAACTCAATGGGGGTGCATACTGGGCCAACATGATGAGTCTGGTCGAAAAGAGCATGCCATTTATTACCTTAGCAAAAAGTTTACCGACTGTGAGACTCGCTACTCACTGCTCGAGAAAACTTACTGCGCTTTGGTATGGGCTGCTCGCCGGCTAAGGCAGTATATGTTGACTCATACCACTTTGCTGATTTCCAAAATGGATCCAATCAAGTATATCTTCGAGAAGCCTGCTTTATCTGGAAGAATCGCTAGATGGCAGATGATCCTGACTGAGTATGACATCCAATATACTACCCAAAAAGCTATAAAAGGGAGTGTACTAGCTAACCATCTAGCTCATCAAGCCGTCGAGGATTATCAGTCTATGAGATTCGACTTCCCAGACGAGGACATCATGACATTAGACAACGTCGAAGGTAACGGACCGTATGACGAACCTGAAAATGGATCCCGATGGACCCTGTACTTTGATGGTGCTTCAAACGCACTTGGCAACGGTATCGACGCGGTAATCATTTCTCCAGAAGGTTACCATACACCCTTCACTGCCCGACTTTGTTTCAGCTGTACCAACAACATGGCCGAATATGAAGCTTGCATCTTTGGTCTCAAAGCTGCTATAGACCTGAGGATTAAATCTTTGGTCGTATTTGGGGACTCGGCTTTGGTTATCAGTCAAATCAAAGGAGAGTGGGACACCAAACATCCTAATCTCATCCCATACAAAGAACATGTCCTGACATTGTTGCCTCATTTCGAGCAGGTTAGTTTCGAGCATTTCCCGCGAGAAGAAAATCAGCTAGCAGATGCTCTGGCTACAATGTCTTCCATGTTTAAACTCAACTGGGATAACGAGGCTCCCCAAATCACCATCGAGCGAATGGATGAACCTGCGCATTGTCATGAGATTAATACCGAAGAAGTAGTGAAACAACCTTGGTTTCATGAAATCAAAAGGTATCTCCAGACTAGAGAATACCCCGAAGGAGCTTCCGTAAATGACAAGAAATTCTTAAGGAGATTTACGGCCAAGTTCTTCCTAAGAAACGGCATCCTTTATAAGCGCAACCATGATTGTGTTTTACTTCGATGTATGGACAAAGCTGAAGCAGAGTTGATCATGACTGAGATACACAGCGACACATTCGGCACCCACTTGAGCGGACATACTATGGCTAAGAAGATTTTAAGGGCAGGCTATTATTGGTCTACCATGGAAGCTGATTGTCATCAACATTCCCGCACTTGCCACAAATGCCAAGTCTATGCCGACAAAGTACATATTCCTCTTGTTCCTCTCAACGTTCTGACAGCTCCTTGGTCGTTCGCAATGTGGGGCATTGACATGATTGGAGAGATCAAGCCCACAGCGTCCAATGGACATCGCTTCATCTTGGTCACTATTGACTATTTCACCAAATGGGTCGAAGCAGCTTCCTTTGCCTCTGTTACGAAGAATGTGGTTGCCCGCTTCATCAAGCAGAACCTCATATGCCGGTATGGTGTCCCCGACAGAATCATCACAGACAACGGTACAAATCTGAACAATACTATGATTACCGCTCTATGCGAACAGTTCAAGATTTATCATCATAATTCATCTCCCTATCGGCCGAAGATGAACGGTGCTGTTGAAGCTGCAAACAAAAACATCAAGAAAATCATTCAGAAAATGACAGTTACCTACAAGGACTGGAATGAGATGTTACCGTTTGATCTGCATGGATATCATACCACGGCACGTACTTCAATAGGGGCAACCCCATTTTCTTTGGTGTATGGCATGGAAGCTGTCCTACCTATGGAAGTTCAGATTCCTTCTTTAAGGATTATGAAAGACGCTGGTTTGAGTGAAGACGATTGGATTCAGACCCGACTTGATCAACTCAATTTGATCGACGAGAAGCGACTCACTGTTGTTTGCCATGGTCAGACATACCAAAAACGGATGATCAAGGCTTTTAATAAGAAATTAAGACGCCAGGTATATCAAGTCGGAGATCTTGTAATCAAGCGGATCATCTTGCCGCAAAGTGATCCCAGGGGCAAATGGACTCCTACTTACGAAGGACCGTTTGTGATCAAGAGCATATTTTCTGGTGGTGCAATGATTCTGACCACCATGGACGATAGTGATTTGCCACACCCTGCGAATGCGGACATAGTCAAAAGATACTACGCATGAAACAACCCGACAAGTCGAAAACCTGAAAGGGCGACTTGGGCAAAAATGGGCATCCCGGTGAACCGAAAACCCGAAAGGGCGGTTCAGGCAAAAATTAGGGATAAAACAAAAAAAACTGTACATCCGGAAAGTTGAAAACCCGAAAGGGCGACTTGGGCAAAAAAGGGTTTCCCGGTGGATCGAAAACCCGAAAGGGCGATTCAGGCAAAAGTTAAGGAATTAAAAGCGTATGACTGTGTCTCGTCGGATCACTTTAAAGAACAAACTCTTCATCAACAAATTCCGAGCTTCTGATCAATCCAATCACCGGCGGACGAAGTAGTGAATGAACGAAATATTCAGAGTTGTGAAGGCTATAGCAGAATGGGAATCCCATGGAATTGTTACACATAGCCTTCTTTCTATTGTATAAAAAATTTCAATGTTTACGACAACATTCTCTTACTAGGATGTCTGTCTCCTTTGTACAAAGATACTCATAAAAAGTTAATACAAATACCCTTCCAAATGCAGAAATTTGCTTTGTCTTTCTTTTCTTTTTACACTTATGTTTTATTTGAAAAACGTCCAATGTTTTGTTAAATAGGCATATGCATTTGAACAATAATCATTGCTTACAAATAAAACAAAAATTAAGAAAAGATGATTGCTGATAGGTTGAAGGTATAGGTAGATATCTTGATGCCCTTTCAGAAGAAATCCCCAGCGGAATTAAACTCCAAGTTCCTCAACAGAGTTAAAGTTCAGAATATATTTCCCCAACAAAGTTAAGCTTCAGGATCCTCAGCAAAGCGAAAGCTTTCTAAAAGCTGAATTCCCCAGCTAAAGAGCATACCAGAACTTAATTCCCCTCAGAGTCAAGTTTCAAGACCCCCAGTGGAGCTAAAAAAAAAAACTGAAAATCTTGTACCCAGCGGAACCGGAATAGTGAACATTCTCCCCACAAAGATACTTCCCATCAGATTGAAGATTCTCAGTCTCACTTCTCCAGCATAAGTCTCCCAGGTTTTAACTTCCCAGTAGAGATTTTCAAAGTTTTCCTTATCCCTCAAGCAGTCAGTAGTCAGCAAGGATTTCTCATCTTCAGTAATCAAAGATCCTTGAAATCCCCAGCTTCGGTCATGGATTTATTTTCCCCGACAGCAGTCAAAGATTCCGTTATCTCCAGCTACCAGGATTTATCTTCCTCAGCAAGGTAACTACTCAGCTTACATGCATAACCATTACATTCATATATCATAAACATTGATGAAATACAGTTCATTGCATCATACATATCATGCAGTATAACTTTGTGTTCAGCTAACATTTTACCCTTTTCAGGATAAGATCAAAAGGCTATCATTAACAATTATTCAGATACAGTATGGATACACCCCAAACACGGCGGTCATTCTATTACTCATTCAGAACTTCAAGTCAATTACAGTACAGATACACCCCAGACACGACGATCATTCTACTACTCATTCAGACTACATCAATCAGATACAGACTAGATACGCTCCAGACACGGCAGCCATTCTATCTCTCATTCAGATTCATTTATCAACCTCAAGGTCCAATGCATTCCAAACATGAATACCATTCTGACCCTTACATCAGCAGTTTGATTCTCTCAGTGCAGTCACCACGGAAGTCATTCTGTCATTTGTCCAGATCCAAGTTACAGTACAGATACACTCCAGACACGGAAGTTATTCTGCTACTCACACAGATCTCAACTTCAGATACAGTCCAGATACGCTCCAGACACGGTTGCCATTCTGTCACTTATTCAGATCCCAGTTACAGTTTCAGATACACTCCAGACACGGAAGTCATTTTGTTACTCGTGCAGATCTCAACTTCAGATACAGTCCAGATACGCTCCAGACACGGTTGCCATTCTGTCACTCATTCAGAATTTATTCCCAGCACACAGTGGCTCCATACACAGATATTTCTCTGTTACCCAAATACAATACAGATACACTCCAGACACGGCAGTCATTCTGATATTCATTCTACATTCAAACACAGTCACAACTCAGATACGCCCCAGACGCGGAGGCCATTCTTTTGCTCATACAAACTTAGTCTCCAGATACAGTTCAAATGCATTCCAGACACTGATACCATTTTAATCCTCATTATTCCGACCTACCACATTGCAATTCAACAAAGATTCTCGGATGGCATCTTTAAGCCCATCTCCAGCAAGATTCTACCATCTCCAAATGGCATCTGTAAGCGCATTCCCTACATCATAATGCTGATACTACACCATGCGAGTGCAAATTTTTTTGGGCACTCTAGTGTTCAATTATCTTCCACCTTCGGATCATGAAAGGCTCGAAATCCAATCTATATCCTCAGGTTTAAGAAAATTGAACAGGGGCAACTGTTGTACCCCAAAATTTTCCCTCTCATTCTTCAAGGTCTCTCTCACAATGATTCTCAAAGTTCAAGCTTGAACAAATGCATTGGGATTTTCCAGTACCAAAGTTAAAAGGAAAATATCAAAAAGGGAGAAAATAGATAAAAACATTATTTTGACAAAATTGGAGAAATACAAGTGCTCTTCGATCAGCTTCCTTCGAGTGGCCTTTTGGCCTCTTTCGACACAAGCTTGACTTGCATCCTTCGATTGGGAACTTTGGTTCTTTCGATGTAGGTTTGGTTGCATCCTTCGATTGGGCGCTGGACTCCTTTTGGGCAAGTTCATTTCTTGTTTCATTGGGACTTTGAACTTCGTTTGAATGTTATATTCTCTTAGTACAAATATTTCACTTGGCCATATAGCCTCTCTCCTGCGTGTTAACCAAGATTTACAAGGCAGAATTCCTTACCTTGCTAGCATGCACAAAGCCAAATCACCTTTTAAAACAACTTGTTACAAGCTTCGACTGAGGCAAAGGCTTCCTTCAATTCCAAGGCAAAAAGTTCCCTTTGGATGTCCTTCGATCCAGGAGGAAAAAGGCTCTCTTTTTCCCTCTTTCGATCACACATCCTTCCCTTGCACGCCTCTTTCGTTTGGGGGAGTAACTTCTCCAACGTTGCAAGTTTCGATTGAGCTTTCCATCCCAAGAGCATTAATTTGGCCCATTCGAAGGATTGTCTAGGGGAGTCATTCGAATGTCACTTCGATTGAAAAAAAAAGAAGAAGATGATTTCTGAAAGTCTGGTCGAAGGGTGAGGTCAGGGAGTCAAAACAAAAGGATGAGAGGCCAAAGGCATTTGTTGACTAAGTCTCATGCGCTGCCAGGCAGGGGCCTGATTCACTGGCCATAAAACGCCAGGACTGCTACACAGCAGTTCTGAGACACTGTCCAAATTCCTTGCACCGAAATGGCAATAAAATACTGCCCCTCGAAAGCTACAAATACAACATACCCCTTCTGTTTGAATTTTTTTTGTTTTCCCTCTCAAAGCGTCAGCCAGGCCACGTCTTAGTTTTTTAACTCCCAAACCTTTCCTCTATAAATAGAGGAATCATTGACAAAGAAAAGGGCCAGATTTTTGACTAAGAGAAAAAATCACAAGAAATCCTCAAGCAAGAAAACTCTAGCGAAAATTCTCAAAAAAAAACTCTTAGACACTTCCCAACGTTTTATTCCTAACACTCTTAAGAAAAACTCAGACCCTTTCATACCTTGGTGGATCCTTCGATTCACTCTCCAACAGCCAGATAACCAGCCTTCGATTTATCCTTTAGACTGTTATATAACAACTTTCAATTCACTCACCACTATTAAACTCCCTCCTTTGATTCAGTGACGGTTCAAGGAAGGTGGTGATCGAACCAGCCTCAGGAAGACCCCAACGAACTTCCATTCATCACCAAGGAAGTCACTTACAGTTTCCTTTGATTTAAGCGCTTCAAGAGGTAAGTTCACTCTAAACTTAGAACCATTTCATTTTTATATTATGTGTGCATACCAATAAAAAATGTAGATATTTCATCTAGGGAGTTTGACCATGTTTCAATCTTCGATCCTGAATGCCTATATGTTGAAAGTTTCGACCCTCACTGTTTAGACTTTGGACTTTTGAGACCCGTTAATCTTGTGCTAACCCATGGCCTGTAGCTTTGAAAGTTACATTTGAGTGTTGTGTTTTAAAAGTTTAAAACAGGTTCTCTGTATCCTTCGATTGGCTAAGTATTCAAGCCTTTCGAACCTCAACCTAAGGGCCTAGCACTCCTGCAGTCGAAAGAAGCAGGAGAAGGGTGAAATCGAAAGACACGACCTTACTGACTCCAGGCCTCAAACGAAAGAAGTAGCCAGGAGGATGTCCACACTGACTGCCAAGTCTCAATCGAAAGAAGCAGGAGAAGGGTGAAATCGAAAGACACGACCTTACTGACTCCAGGCCCAAATCGAAGGAAGTCAGGAAGGGCAGAATCGAAGGGTGTCTCTGTCCAGATCGAAAGGATCATTTTTATTCCTTTTATTTTGTCTTTACATTTCTTGCTTTCCAATATGGTTGTAATAGCGTAGGATTTATTTTCTGCATTTTTTATTACTTTCGCACAAATGCTAGTAATTAGGATGTATGGAAAGATGAAAACAACAAGTAGATAACCCCTAATCAAAGACTAAATGCATGCAAATCAAACACATATTTCACACATGCACCCCTTAGGGTAATTCCACTTGTTGCCTCGGAAAATGCAATCATGTCCCTCGAGTATGAGACACTCTAGCAATTGTCCCTTCAATAAACAAAGATCATAGTCCCTCGATGACCCTCGATGTTGCCTTCGATGAAACGATCTCATCCCTTACGAAATTGCTAGAGCGTCTCACAAGTTGCCTTCAATGATTGCATACGATGACCCGTGCCTGTCCCGTTTAAACATCCTAACATAAGGTTGTTCACCAAATACAATGGTGAAACAACACTGTTAAAAGGGTTAAAAAAACATGAGAAAGATCTTTGAGTAAAATTAGGGTAGATTGATCTTAAGTTACTTGGTCAAACTTGAAAAATATCCTTGCCATTTTTCAAAACACAACTTCAAAAACAACTTTCAAAAACATTGAAATATCTTTTCCAAAGCATTTTCAAAACCACACACACAAAGCACCATTTCAAACAATTAAAAAGCAAAAGGCAAGTGATCTAAGCAAGTAACTAAGAGCCCATGGATAACCATGGATAGAAAGGGTGCTAATACCTTCCCTTTCTATAATCTACTCTCCGAACCCAAGAAAACATCTCAAAGGTCTTTCCTGTGCTTTTTGGCCTTTCCTTAGGATAAAATAAAAAGTCGGTGGTGACTCTTGCTAAACCGAACATTTGCGAACACAAACGCAAAACTCAAAGTCAGTTCTCCCACCGTATCACAGTGACACTTGTCACCACCCTTGTGGTTGCAGGTTATCTAATTCCATGCATTGGTTCCATCATAGCTATCATATACCTTCACTCAACAACACTTGATCATCATCAAGCGCCCCAAAACGTGCATTCCATCTTGCACCCTCATTGCTGTAGGCGCTGGATCATAAACATGTAGCTGGGCCTGGACATTTTTGCTTTACCCCTTTTTTTACTTGTGCTGCCTAACAAAATGATTTTTGGACTTAGAGCATTAAGCCCAGCGAAATTATTTTCAACCTACCCCCTCTTGTTTACTTCAATATATGGCCCACTGACTTTCTTTTGTTTTTTTTTATTATTTTATTTCTAACAAAAAAATCTTTTTGGGCCCTGCTTGCTATTTCTAACACCCATTTTTACTTTTTTAATCGCCAAGCCCATTTCTTCATCCACATCCATGAACCCAGATGAACATCCATGGAGGTTCATTCTAGAACCCAAGAATCTTCATCCATAGGTTCATCCGTTCATGGAAAAATCCAAGTGTTTAATCTAAAAAATCTAAGAAAAACACGATCAAGATGAAATCACTTACTTGGATGAGATGAACGTGAAGGTGTCTACGACGGTGTTGGAGGAGACGAATGCAAGGGAAATGGGAGGAAAGAGAGCTTGAAAATATCAAAGTAAATCTATGATTCCCCTTTTATAGATAGCCCCCACCCCACGAGGTAGCACGCGAAAAGTCATCATTACTTGGGCTCTTAGACTGCCCTATGTAATGATGACACCCCAAACAGCTGCCACATGGGGCTCGCGAGACGACACGTCACCCACAATAGTCTCACGCAAAACCACGCGCATGCACTATTCCACTCTCGTTAGCAGATAAACGCTCAGCATCATTTGCAACGCCTCATGAACGTGTACCTCGTAGGCACGCGTTCGGGGAAACTCATCGCCTCCCCACGAGTGAAAATTACTACCGGGCACCTTGTCGATACGAGCAGGGGAAATCGACCTATGAAACTCTCTGAGAGTTGACGCAGGCACATCACACATAAATCCTTGAGTCCTCCTCGACATGAGCCACAAAAACTTCCTCGATGGTAGTTGATAGTTTCCCCTATTTGGTAGCTCCTCCCCAGTACTCGAGCTAGTCTTAAGTCATCACCCTTTCGCCTAAGGGCAATAACTTGGGGGACTCCTGTTCTGGACTGGGCTGGAACTTTCCCCGTCGTTAGGGAAGGCCCAATCCAATTCCTTTGTTGTGGCCTAATAGATTTGGGCCCAATAATAATAGCTGTTGGGGATTTCCCCCACGCGCCCATTAGAGAATATGTCCTTAGTCATCATCAACCACCACCTGCCCTCCGAGAATAACGAGTCCATTGTCCCTATATTCTTGGTGTGCTTCACGTGGGAGGGGACATATGTTGGACCCCATTACTCGTGTAAACCCTGGCAGTCCATGTTGTTGGGCCCAAATCGCTTGGCTCATTACATGGATCATGGTCTAACATTGGGGGCTATAAATGCCCTCTCACCTGAGAGGTTCAGGTATCCATTCATTCTACCTCAGCTACTTTACTTGCTCTCGCTCTGAACCTTACTTTGGCATCAGAGTGTCTTGCAGGTACCCCCCACTTCACATTCAACCGCTGCTCAACTTAGAGCTCATGGGCCTTGAAGATCTCTTCTGACCAGGTACGATGACACACACACACACAAATATATATATATATATATATATATATATATATAGTCGCTGCATAGAATTTGGGGGCACTTAACTTGTCGTACGCCTCAAGTTTGCGCATTTCTAATCGATAGATAATTTGATATAATCAATTAGATAAAGTCAAAAATTCTTTCATGGCTTTTTGACTGCTCCCATATTGTTCTATGCAACTTATATATGTTTTCAAAGTGATTTTCTTTGGCAACTCATTTGAGAAAATGTTTTAGTGTGAGTGTGCTTATAGCCACACACTTCTATAAAAAGTTTCTTTGTTTTTACATAGTTTCACTCACTTACTAATTTAGGATATTTTCTTTAAGCCTTTGTCGGTTGTAATCTTTTGTATTGAGACTTGTTTGTTAAGATCTCTTGAGGCTTTAGATAAAATCTATTTTTTTGCCTTCATCAGATAGTCAAGTTTATCAAACCTTTATATTCATGGTTTACATCTTTAACCGCTTAAGTGCATTGTTTGACGTATCATTGGTTGCATCTTCAACATGATAGATGTGCTTGTTCTTTTCTTTATAGTTGTCATCATCAAAAGATGATGTCTTGATAAAAAAAATTATTAGTTCAAAACAAGGTACCACAATTAGGACTTCATATTTCAGCATTCTTGGTGTTTGTTGGGCCTTGTGATGGATTTTCCATCTTTATGCACCCTCATTGGTCATTATTTGCACCTTTTGCTATGGAACACTAACATACTTATTTTTATGGGTTAGAAATATTTTAATTTAAACGAGCAAATAAATAAAATAATTATTTTAAGGGTTTAACCAGATTTTTCTGAGCATTTTAATCTTCAAATAATTTTACCTTTTTATCAAGAATTCTTGATAAATATTCCCTAAGGGGAAGAAGCCACATGGTATATCCTTTTCTACACATTGTTGGATGTGAGAGTTGGTAAATCTACAAGAGTGGATAAATTGTGTGTTTCCGAAAAATGGTAGTTTGAAAAACATTTACAACTATTTTTAGAGTTTAAAACATTTTGAAAATGTTTTATAATTTAGCTGCGGAAATTCGAATTGTGAAAAGTAAAAGTTAAGGGAAGAGAGAAGACACTGGGAACTATACATGTTCAGTCAAGAAGACTTAGTATTGTACCCCAAGATTTGATCTTAAGACTATCCAGTAAAATTTAAGAGCTTTTAGTAAGTTGAACTCTTGAATCCCCATATACAAGAAAAGTGAAGTTTCAGGCTAACTTCTAACCATACAGCAAACACTGGAGAGAAGTGGTTAGTCTTCCTTTCAAACAGTGAATTTAAGCAGTTAATCTTCTTTCCAAAAAACAACTTGAAGCGGTTAGTCCCCAAGATAAACCAATATTTTACACGGGCTTATCTCGAACAAAAACTCATGAGCCGAACCAAAGTTTTGACCTGGATGACCATGAACTAATATGAGATTTTGAAATCGGCTTATCTTAAACCTAAGAAAGCTTTTAATCAGACTGGACTTACAAATTAAGATGGGTTTTTACCAGGATGACCATGAACCAATGTGAGACTTTGACCGGGTTGATCTCAAGTTAAGAAAGCTTGTGAACTGATTGAGCTTACAAACTGAAATGGTGCCTTAGATTCTAAATCCCCAAAGTAAAAGATTTTTAAAATGTTTAGCTTTGAAATAAAACAAACAATCCCTAATAGATAATTTATTTAACCAAGATAATAATCCTTGGCATATTTACAATTATACCCTTCCATAATACAAAATTCTTCACCAAACAAAAGACCTTTCTCGAAAGCACTATGACTAACTTCTAAGTGAGAGAAAATGATAAAATATTTTATAAAAAAATTAAGGAGTGAGATATGAAAGCTCTTGATTCTGTATGTAAGAATATAAGGAATATACCTCTATTTATAGGCTAGAGGATGACACCAAAAGGAAAAAAAATTGGAGCCAAATTTAATGAGCCAATAAATTGCATCATGCTCTAATCGATTAGTTGGCCTATAAATAAACTTTTAGAAGGTTTTAATATGAAGGAAAAAATATAGAATCATTCTCGTTTATTAAGACATTGTCCTAAATATTTAAGTCACATTTTTAACTAACCGAATCGATTAGGTGTAAGTGTCAATCGATTGACCAATACAAAAAATTGTCCAAAACTTTTCTAGCAGTTTCCAATTCAACTTGCACGACTTCAAAATATTTTTAGAAATATTTTTAAGAAAAAATAGTTTTACTCCTGATGTTGTTGGATCTTTTTACAGATCCTATTGGACTTTTGACGTTGTTGTTACTATTGCTGAACTTTTTAATGTTGTTGTTGTTGGAATTTCTATTGACAATGTTGAACTTCTTTCTGCTGTAGTTACTAGATTTTTGTTGTTGTTGTTAGATGATTGGATATGTCAATGCCAAATGTTGAGTCTATTATTGGAAGATTCAATTATGTTACATTGATTTATGTATGTACAATGGTTCATGGATTCAACACTCTCATTTTTCACTTTTTACACTCCATATCATCTTCTCTCTCTTCCACTTAATAATTCAACACTCATTCAACTTTTGCTCAATACAATAGTTTTGTTTAATAAAATTCAACACCTTATCCAACTACTTTTATTTCATATTCTTATTTTCTTTTATGTTTTTTGTTTAATAAATTCGTTTTTTTTTCTATCTCCAAATCAAATGAACCAAGTCTCTATTTATAGACGAAAAAATGATGAATTTTGGTGAAAATAGAAATAAATAAAAAATTGATTTACTATAAAATAATTGACTCCAAATAATTAAGATAAGATAAATATCTAAACAATCACAACAACTAATAAGATTTTGCAAAGTATTATATGTGTCCCCCACTGCCTCCTCATTCAACATGTTGAATGTTTTAAATACCAATTAATCCACCTCACTTTCAACACCTCATTCAACACACAATTACAACTATTTAACAGTTGAATAATTTTTTCAACACCCCTATTGTAAATGGTCTAATATGTTACCAATGATAAATGAATTTGTTGCCTTTTAAATTTTACATTTTTAGGTATTAGACCAATAGATTTATGTGATGTTGTTTACTTGCTTTTTGTATTATTTCCAATTTATAAATTTTATGGAAATGACTTGTTTTGTGGAATTTTCTTCTATTATTAATTTTTATGATGATATATATATAATAAATATCTTTTAGAGAGAGAACCTCCATTTTCTCTCTAGATTTCATGCAAACTCTATATATAGAATATGAGCTTTAGATTTTTTTGATACTGTGAGCTTAGTCTTCCTTGCTCGCTCTTATGGATCCCTTCTCCCTATGGATTCTTTACGAGCATCCATCTCCCACTAAATTAACTCCAATTGCAACTTCCAACCCTCCTACAAAATATTTGGCTCAAGCTCTAAATGGAGTTTGTGACATCCTCTCATCTTAGCTTCCTTGAGATATCATGAAGGGACACTACTACGGATAAGTCATAGCACAACAGTTGGAAAAGTGATACCACAACACCTGGCCAACCATTGTGAGGTAAGGAGTGATTGTATGTCTAGTGCTTTCCACCACAATCTCGAGACCATGATAATAAGTCAGAACATACACTATATATCACAACGATTACGCTAACTAACCGTTGTGATATATATACAATTTGATAATCGGTTCGAAACTAATAAGCAACAATTTCTTTGGAAAATAAATAACATTTCATCACAGTTACATTAGATAATCGTTGTGGAAAGTAACCATAGTTTATTAAATATTATGTAGATTGCTTATTTTCCTATACACCTCACTAAATAAATATAACCATTTAAATTGATGAAGTATATAATCTGAAAATTAAACTATTCTTGAAACAACTTAAACAAACAACTATTTTCTAAATTGATGTGTCTCATCATCCATTTCTCGCTTTTTAACATATAGAATATGGTTCAATGGTCTAAGTCTTTCATGGCATTGATTCATTCGATTCCAGTTTAATTTGAATAATATCAATTTATTCAAATTAAACTATAAGAGAAGATATTGATGTGATGAAGAAATCAAGTCATTGAACCATATTCTATATGTTAAAGAACATGAAATGAACAATGAGAGACATGCAATTTATAAAACATTGATTGGTAGAAGTTGGTTTTCAAATACAACTTAATTTTCAAATTATAAGTTTCTATGTCAATTTAAATGAATGTATTTTCAGTGAAATGTTAGTGAAACAAACAATCTACATAGCATATAATAAATAACTCAACTTCATCTATTGTCAACCTGCATAAGAATTTAAAGAACAAAACATTGTTAAGTCACAAGAAGCCTTTTTCTTGTGACTTAACAATGTTTGGTTCTTGTTCTAAGAACATTTATCAACAAAAACAACAACTTACAACAACACAAATCAACAAATAAATACAAAAAAAAATAAAAAAACATACCTTTTAGAGACAAAATACTAACATCATACAACAACACAAGATATAATAAAATATTTCTAGAACGCACATTTTATTGAAACTAATCGTGGAACTGGAACAAATTATGAAGTTCATCTAGTTTATGAAGCTATGAAAAATAAATACAAGGTGGATGAAGTTTATACAATAGCTTTATATTTCTTGTATTTTTTCATAGCCACACAAACCATATGTACCATAGACAAAGTATGCGCTTTGTTGAGGTGGTGAAGACGTATCTAAAAAAACGAGAACATTCACCAAATAAAAAAAATGAGAACTCGTTCTTAACAAGAAACGTAAATGAAATCAGAGCATAAGTTTAATGAACGAACCTCAAGGTAGCGATTGGTGAAGACGAATTTGAAGGTTGCAGTATGGATGAAGAGTGACATGGATGTTAGGGTTATGTGTTGAGAGAGAAGAGTGAAATATATTAAGGTTTTCTTTAGAGATAAAGGGTAATTATGTAATGGGTGGCAGATACTTTCGCTTATATATTAAAAATATATCAATTTTCATCATGGTTGACAAGAAGAACCGTGCTGCAATGATTGGACTTTACACCAAGGTTGAAAATAATAACCGTAATGATATATAATGAGCTTGGAAATTAAGGGACTGGGATTTGAACCATGTAACTCTTGGTACATATCACTACGTACTTTAACATATGCCGTAGTGAAATACCTTTTAGTAAAAACAAAAAAAAAGCCCAAAATTGTGTTTCCATCATGGTTAAAGAAAGGTCGTTGTAATATTGTTTGACGAAAGGTGTTTTTAGTAGTAGTGGGATACAAGTTATCCATTATAATCCTAGAAGATGCATACATAGCGAATCTCAAAAATAGAAAGCACAATCTTCATGGCAGAATCATATGGTCAAAAGGTACCACCCATCTTACTGTCTTTACGCTGCGCTTAGAACTTATAATTCTCTAGTATGATATGAAAATTAGGGAGTTCTCTCCCTTGGTAAGGGGTTTTATGAACTCATGTAATCTTGTGTAGAATATATGAGGAGAGTTAGGGCCTCTGGTTCCTTGAATCTTAACCCAAGAATTGTCAAGCCATTTTCCTGGACGAGGAATTTTAATCCCTCAATTTCAACAAAATATGTAGGTGTAATTGTGGGTTAGATTATTTGGTCTTTCTCAAGAATATTAGACCTGGTATCCAATTTTCTATTGTCAATGGTGTAGGTACCCTAATTTGTATTGACACAACTTCATTCAAGCTAAGTTTCCATCGCACATTTGAGCAGTTTATTTGGGTTTTAGTTGATATGGATCTCTCGTAGCTGCTTAGACATAATGTCTGTAAGAAAAATAGAAGGGATGGTAAAGTGGTGTATAAGAGATGAATAGAAACCACAAAATAATAAAGTTTATATGAAGAAAAAGGTTATGATATTGAATTGCATAAATCTGAAAAATACTATAAAATATATAGAGTCAAGCAATAAGCTTACTTGTTGGAGTGAAAATAAAATGCAAAACAACACTATTCTAAATAGTATGCATCATTAGCTATTGCCTACTTTTACAAGCAAGAATATAATCATTATAGTAACAATAGCAAGTAAAGTGACACAACAAGTAAAGTAACACACAAGTAAAGTAACACACAAGTAAAGTAACATGTTAGAAAAATATCAATTTCTAACACTCCTCCTTGAGATTTTTCTTGAATACTCCAAGCATTAATCTCAATTCTTCAAACTTTCCCATGAAAACAACTTTGGTCATTATATTTCCAATCTGATTTTATAAATTTCAATACTCTAAACTGTTTTCCTTTGTCTACAAGATGCCATATTTTATTTTTCTCTATCATCTTTATCTCCTCCTACATGGCAGCTTTCCATCCCTTAACATTAGTGTGATACGGTGGGAGAACTGACTTGGGATTTTGCGTTTGTGTTCGCAAATGTTTCGGTTAAGCAAGAGTCGCCATCGACTTTTTATTTTATCCTAAGGAAAGGTCAAAAAGCACAGGAAAGACCTTTGAGATGTTTTCTTGGGTTCGGGGAGTAGATTATAGAAAGGGAAGGTATTAGCACCCTTTCTATCCATGGTTATCCATGGGCTCTTAGTTACTTGCTTAGATCACTTGCTTTGCTTTTCAATTGTTTGAAATGGTGCTCTTCAATTGTTTAAAATGGTGCTTTGTGTGTGGTTTTGAAAGATGTTTTGAAAAGAGGCCATCATTGTGGCAACCTTTGTAATGATTCTTGTTTGAATGTATACAAAGGTGTTTTTGTCTTTTGAAAAGTTTTCAATGTTTGAAAGTAGGGTTTTGAAATTGTGTTGTGGAGTGTGTTTTGAAGATAGCAAGGATGTTTTTGCAAGCTTTGATCAAGTAACTAAGAGTTATCTACCCTATTTTACTCAAAGATCTTTCTTATGTTTTTAACCCTTTTAACAGTGTTGTTTCACCATTGTATTTGGTGAACAACCTTGTGTTAGGATGTTAAACAGGACAGGCGCGGGTCATCGTATAGACCATGATAGCAATAGTGTCAAGTATTTTTTGGCAATTTTCTTGAGGGACTTGATCATTTTGTTTAGGCAACTCAGATAGCGTCATCGAGGGACTATGATCTTTTGTTTTGTTTTTGTTTTGCCAAAGTACTTGACATGCATACCATGGCCCATTTTTGAAGGCAACAAGTGGATTGTAACCCTAGGGGTGCAAGTGTGCATTGTGTTTGTTTTCATGCATTGTTATCTTGGATTAGGTCAAACTAATTGTTGATTTTATTTTGCATACAAACCCTAGGTCTAATCATGGCATACTTGAAAGCATTTAAAGGTGCGAGAATTTAAATTCTACACTATTACAACATGATATAGGGAGGGGGGTACAAATTTGAATTGGGGATTATTTTGCAAGAAATTAAATCCTAAATTATTACAACCAAATTGAATGGGTAAGGCATAATATTAAATGTACAATATTTAAATAAATACAATAAATAAATATTAAATAAATGTATTATGCAAAAAAAGTTTTTATGTATGTAAAAAGTATTTTTAATGTGTAATGTAAATAAATAAAAAGTCAATTTCAATTATTTTTATTTTTTAGGGCAAAAACCCTAATTTCTTAAATAAATTGTATTATTTATTATTTATATACAATAATGTATTAATTTGTAAAAAATATAAGTATATTAAAAAAATGGCATTTTTAGTATAAAATATTAATAAAAATAAAAATGTATTATTTTTGTGTTTTTTTGTCCTAATTAATTAATAAAATATGTATATATATGTATTAAATATATTAAATATATTAAGTGTGTATAAAAATAAAATAAATTATTTACAAAAAGGTATATTTTTCAAGAAAATATTTTCAAATGTGTATAAAATAATAAATGAAAATAAACATATTTTTTACATTATTTTTAAGTTTTAATAAAAATTATATAAAGTATTTAAACAATTTTATACTAGTAAAAATAAAAATAAATACCAAATAAATGTAACAATAATATAAAAATAATTTTGGCATTTTTTATATTTGGACATAAAATAATAAAGTCAGAATAAAAAATAAAAATGCAAAAATGACAAATATACAAGAAATGGGCCAGGAGGTGTAAAAAGAAAAGAGAGGGGGGGGGGGGGGGTGCCAAAAGCAAGCCTGTACAGGCCCAGCCCAGAAACAACTTCATCTTCTTCCTCTAGACAGAACGCGCGCGTGCCATGTACAAAATGCTATCTCCTGATTCCTTGCTTTTTTGACAAAACTCATAACATGAAACTTGTAGAGCATCAAACAACGAATCTAACCATATAAAAAACTTAAGCTAACTCTCAAAGACCAGAGAGAATTTCTCTGACCCTAATTCTTAACCTAGTTTTTTCAGAAAGTTCATGAACAAAATTTTCCTAGCACGATTAATATAAATAAAAACTAAGCACATGTATGGTTTCAGGGCTATGAATACAACATATTTCATTCACAAACCTAAGTCTAACTATTCCTAAATAGAGAGATAGAAGTTCATGAAATACCTGTTTCAGTTGACTTCGAGCTGGACAATGCAATACTTCCAAGGGTGCTTGAGTTTCTTTTGAGCTTGTCTGAGGTCCACTGAAGCTTTCCCAATGCTTGGCTTGTTTTGGAGTGGCCTGAATCGTGCTACAGAACTCAACCTGCAAAGCTTTGAAACAAAAATGGCAATGTATGTTAATGGTGTTACAGCTAGCAATGGAGGTCTGGAATAGTTCAGGTGAGTTGAATGGAAGGTATTGGAACAAGTTTGAGGCAAAACGCACGAGGGAAAGTGGAGATGGAGGTGGTTCTGCAGGGCTTGCCCTATTTTGCAGAAAAATGGTGATTTTGTGTATAAGGAGGTTTGAGTGGTGAAGAGCTCGTGTTTATGACTCAAAGGGTTGTGTCAAATGTGTTTGCAATGTTTGTGTAAGCTGACTATGGATGGTTTTGAGTTGGGAAGATTTTGGACAAATTTCTTCTTTTTGAAGCAAGAGTGTGTAACCCGTGATTACAGGCCTGTACCCTCTATCTTGTAAGCTGCATACCTTGCCCTTGATACTTCCCCTTTGTGGATTTGATCTTGCCTCAGAGATATGGCCCCATGCTCCAAAGATCTTGGTTTGACATAAAGTATAACTTTTCAAAAATGGTAAAATACCTTTTTCCAAATGGGGATTAGTTTTGTGTGCAATGTCCAAATGGCCAAGAAAATGCATTAGCTCAGTGGATTTGCATTCAATTAAGGAGTGTAAAATGGTTTAGAGGCCTGCAAGCTAGTACAAAGCATGCTGATTTGAAAATGCAAGTTGTATGAACATGTATTGGCCATGGATCAAAGTGAGTTTTTGCCAACTTCAAGCATTCGATTCTCCCTAACCACAAAGGTGTTTGAGGAGTTCTTGGACAATTTGGAAAGCTTGCAACATTTACTATAATCCATCTTTGAAATGAAACTTGAAACTCCAAGTGGAACAATGTGAAAAATGGCCAAGAAGATGGGTCAAAATCCTGCCTAAACTAGGGCAAAATTTCTCTAAGTTAAAAGTTTTAGGTACCCTTGTTCCAAAAATCATAACTTGAGATATAAGCCTCTTTTGAGAAAACTTTGTGAATCAAAGTTGTAGACTTTTTGATGGACTACAACTTTCATGTTTCAAGTTTTGTTTGAATCCATTTGCATCTTGGTGAAAAATGGGACAAAGTTAGGAAAAAATAAGAAAATTTTATAACTTAAAAAAATTCTAAGTTATGAAAATTTTCCATTTTAAATCCTAATTTGCATTCTTGGGTTTATTGATGAAAATTTTTCATAATTTTACATGTATTGATGAAAAATGACCTTTGGCACTTGATTTTGACCAAAAAGTCAAAGTTTGACTTTTCAGTGTACAGTTAAATTTTGATCAGTTGACTGAAAAATTCATCTGTCAATCCTATGCATTTGAGATCTTTTGAACTTGTTGAATGGATCAAGATAATGTCCTTGAGTCCTTGAGTCCATGGTTGAGCTTGATTTGCCATTGGATAGGTCAAACAGTCAAAAATTGCCTTTGTACAGTCAAAACCCTAAAAATGACCATTTTGCCCTTTTGATGATCTGATCAAATTTCTTGTGGAATTGGGATCCAAACTTGATCAAGTGGTTCATATGAGTTCATAATGTTGATGTGGTTCAAATTTCATGAGGTTTGACTGTCAATTGGCCACAGTTGACTTTTTTCCCAATACAGCTGATTTCTAGGTCAACTGTCCAATTGACTGGACAAAAATTTGAATCAAGGCTTGAAACTTGGTATGGACAAACTTGTGAGTCCAACATGAAGTATGAAAATAATTTTGGTCATTGTAGGTCAAAACATCCCTGTGCAAACTCAAACCCTAATTTAGGTCAACAGTGCAATGAGGTGTCTTGAGCAGAGCAAACCCTAGCTTGATCTTGAATTACAAGAGTCTTGTGATGAGTAATGTTGATGAAATGAGAGGGCAAATTTTGGGGTACAACAGTTGCCCCTGTTCAATCTTCTTGAACCTGAAGAGTTAGATTGGCAAGTTTGCCTTTCGCGACTCGAAGGTAAAAGAAGATTGGACACTAGGGTGCCCGTAAATTTGCACTCGTCAAAAATATAGATGCGGGAATGGGCTTAAAGATTCCATTTGAAGATGGTAGAATCTTGCTGGAGATGGGCTTAAAGATGCCATCCAAGAATGTTTGTTGAATTGCAATGTGGTAGGTCATAAGAATGAGCATTAAAATGGTATTCGTGTCTGGAATGCATTTGAACTGTATCTGGAGACTGAGTTTGTATGAGCGAAAGAATGGCGTCCGTGTATAGAGTGTATCTGTATTGTATCTGAATTCTGAATGGGCGACAGAGACACATCTGTGTATGGAGCATGTCTGGGTTGGGGATAAATTCTGAATGAGCGACAGAATGACAACCGTGTCTGGAGCGTATCTGGACTGTATCTGAAGTTGAGATCTGTATGAGTAGCAGAATGACTTTCGTGTCTGGAGTATATCTGAGACTGTAACTGGAGTTGAGATCTGTATGAGTAGCAGAATGACTTCCGTGTCTGGAGTATATCTGAGACTGTAACTGGGATCTGAATAAGTGACAAGATGGCTTCCATGGCGACTACACTGGGGAGAATCAAACTGCTGGTGTAAGGTCCAGAATGGCATCCGTGTCTGAAGCGTATCTGAACTTGTGGTTGATAGTTGAATCTGAATGAGAGATAGAATGGCTGCCATGTCTGGAGCGTATCTAGTCTGTATCGGATTGCTGAAGTCTGAATGAGTAGTAGAATGACCGTCGTGTCTGGGGTGTATCTGTATTGTATTTTGACTTGAAATTATGAATGAGTAATAGAATGACCGCCGTGTCTGGGGTATATCCATACTGTATTTGAATAATTGTTATCAACAACCTTTTAATCTTATCCTGAAAAGGGTAAAATGTTAGCTAAAACACAAAGTTATGTTGCATGATATGTATGGTGCGATGAATTGTGTTTCATCAATGTTTATGATATATGAATGTAATGGATGTGCCTGTAAACTGAGCAGCTGTCTTGCTGAGGAAAATAAATCCTTGACAATTGGAGATAATGAAATCTTTGATTGCGATCGGGGAAAGTAAATCCTTGACCGATGTTGGGGATTCCAAAGATCTTTGATTATTGAAGATGAGAAATCTTTGCTGTCTGCCTGGGGATTAAAGATCTCTGATTGTTGAGAAGGATAAAACCTGGGACCAACGCTGGAGATTGAAAATCCTTGGAGATTTGTAGGGATTAACAAAGCCTTTGACAACTTCTGCAGGGAATGAGAATCCTTCATGACTTTCCTGGGATGTAGGGAAACTCTGAAAATCTCTACTAGGGAGTTAAAACCTAGGAGGCTTCTGCTTGGAGAAATGAGACCGAGAATCTTCGATCTTGCTGGGAGATAACTCTGTGGGGGAAATGTTCACTATTCTGGCTCCGCTGGGGATCTTGAGACTTAACTCTGATGGGAATTTTGAAACTTAACTCAGCCGGGGAATCAAGTTTTAGAATGCACCGGCTCCGCTGAGGATCTTGAAGCTTAACTCCGCTGGGGAGATATACTCCAAATTTTAGCTTTGTTGAGGATCTGGATGATGTATTGCAGGGGATTTCTTCTAGAATGGCATAAAGATATCTTCCTACATCTTCAACCTATCAGTAATTATCCTTTCTCAATTTCGTTTTATTTGTAAGCAGTGATTATATTCAAATGCATATGCCTATTTAACAAAACATTGGACGTTTTCAAATAAAACATAAGTGTAAAAAGAAAAGAAAGGCAAGCAAATTTCTGCACTTTGAAGTATCTTTGTATTAACTTTTGTGAGTATCTTTGTACAAAGGAGACAAACATCCTAGTAAGATAATATTGTCGTAAAAATTGAAATTTTTTTTATACAAAAGAAAGATGGCTATGTGTAACAATTCCAGGGGATTCCCATTCTGCTATAGCCTTCACAACTCTGAATATCTTGTCCACTCGCTGCTTCGTCTGCCGATGACTGGATTGATCAGAAGCTTGGAGTTTGTTGGTGAAGAGATTGTTCTTAAAGTGATCCAACGAGACATAGTCATACGCTTTAATTCCCTAATTTTTTCCTGGACCGCCCTTTCGGGTTTTTGATCCACCGGGAAACCCTTTTTTGCCCAAGTCGCCCTTTCGGGTTTTCAACTTGCCGGGTGTACATATTTTTTTGTTTTATCCCTAATTTTTTCCTGAACCGCCCTTTCGGGTTTTCGATTCACCGGGATGCCTATTTTTGCCCAAGTCGCCCTTTCAGGTTTTCAACTTGTCGGGTTATTTTATGCGTAGTATCTTTTGACTACGTCTGCGTTCGTAGGGTGCAGCAAGTCGTCGCCATCCATGGTAGTCAAAATCATTGCCCCACCAGAAAAGATGCTCTTGATCACAAATGGTCCTTCGTAGGTAGGAGTCCACTTTCCCCTGGGATCACTTTGCGGTAAGATGATCCGCTTGATTACAAGATCTCCGACTTGATATACCTGACGCCTGACTTTCTTGTTGAAAGCCTTGATCATCCGTTTTTGATACGTCTGACCATGACAAACAACAGTAAGTCGCTTTTCGTTAATCAAATTAAGTTGATCAAGCTGGGTCTGAATCCAATCTCTTCACTCAAACCAGCGTCCTTCATAATCCTTAAGGAAGGAATCTGAACTTCCATGGGTAGAACAACTTCCATGCCATACACCAAAGAAAATGGGGTTGCCCCTGTTGAAGTACGTGCCGTGGTACGATATCCATGTAGAGCAAACAGTAACATCTCATGCCAATCTTTGTAGGTGACTGTCATCTTTTGAATGATTTTCTTGATATTTTTGTTCGCGGCTTCAACAACACCGTTCATCTTCGGCCGATAAGGAGATGAATTGTGATGATAAATTTTGAACAGTTCGCATAGAGCGGTGATCATAGTGTTGTTCAAATTTGTACCATTGTCTGTGATGATCCTGTCGGGGACACCATACCGACATATGAGGTTCTGCTTGATGAAGCGGGCAACCACATTCTTTGTAACAGAGGCGAAGGAAGCTGCTTCGACCCACTTGGTAAAATAATCAATAGCGACCAAGATGAAGCAATGTCCATTGGATGCCGTAGGCTTGATCTCTCCAATCATGTCAATGGCCCACATTGCGAATGGCCAAGGAGCTGTCAGAATGTTGAGAGGAACAAGAGGAATATGCACCTTGTCGGTGTAGACTTGGCATTTGTGGCAAGTACGGGAATATTGATAACAATCGGCTTCTAGGGTAGACCAGTAGTAGCCTGCCCTTAGAATCTTCTTAGCCATCGTATGTCCGCTCAAGTGGGTGCCAAATTTGCCACTATGTATTTCGGTCACGATCAACTCCGCTTCACCCTTGTCCACACAACGAAGTAGAACACAATCATGGCTGCGCTTATAAAGGATGCCATTGCTTAAGAAGAACTTGGCAGAAAATCTCCTTAAGAACCTTTTGTCATTGACGGAAGCTCCTTCAGGGTATTATCTGGTCTGAAGATACCTTTTGATTTCATGAAACCAGGGTTGTTCCACTACTTCTTCGGTATTAATCTCATGATAGTGCGCAGGTTCGTCCATTCGCTCGATGGTAATTTGGGGAGCCTCGTTATCCCAGTTGAGTTTAAACATGGAAGACATTGTAGCCAGAACATCTGCTAGCTAATTTTCTTCTCGCGGGAAGTGCTCGAAGGTAATCTGCTCGAAATGAGGAAACAATGTTAAGACATGTTCTTTGTATGGGATAAGATTAGGATGTTTTGTATCCCACTCTCCTTTGACTTGACTGATAACCAAAGCCGAGTCCCCAAATACGACCAAAGATTTGATTCCCAAGTCTATAGCAGCCTTGAGACCAAGGATGCAAGTTTCATATTCAGCGATGTTGTTGGTACAGTTGAAGCAAAGTCGGGCAGTGAAGGGTGTATGGCAACCTTCCGGAGAAATGAGTACCGCACTGATACCGTTTCCAAGTGCATTTGAAGCACCATCAAAGTATAGGGTCCATCGGGATACTTGTTCGGGTCCGTCATACGGTCTGTTACCTTCAATGTTGTCCAATGTCATGATGTCCTCGTCAGGGAAGTCGAATCTGATAGATTGGTAATCTTCGACGGCATGATGAGCTAGATGGTCAGCTAGTACACTCCCTTTTATAGATTTTTGGGTAGTATACTGGATATCATACTCAGTCAGGATCATTTTCCATCTAGTGATTCTTCCAGATAAAGCAGGCTTCTCGAAGATATACTTGATCGGATCCATCTTGGAAATCAACAAAGTGGTATGAGTCAACATATACTGCCTTAGCCGCAAGCAGCCCATACCAAAGCGCATCAAGTTTTCTCGAGCAGTGAGTAGCGAGTCTCACAGTCGGTAAATTTTTTACTAAGGTAATAAATGGCATGCTCTTTTCGGCCAGACTCGTCATGTTGGCCCAGCACGCACCCCATTGAGTTATCCAAAACAGTCAGATACATGATTAACGACCTTCCTTCGACGGGTGGCATCAAAATAGGAGGTTCTAGTAAATACTCCTTGATCTTATCAAAAGAAACTTGATAATCATTGTTCCATTCAACTACCTGATCTTTCTTCAACAGTTTGAAAATTGGCTCACAGGTAGATGTCAGGTGAGAGATGAACCTCGCAATATAGTTCAAGCGTCCCAAGAATCCTCTAACCTCCTTTTCAGTACGGGGGGCAGGCATTTCTTGTATAGACTTTACTTTAGCAGGATCAACCTCAATGCCTTTGTTGCTGACAATAAATCCTAAAAGTTTACCAGACCTAACCCCAAAAGTGCACTTGCTTGGGTTCAGTCTGAGCTTATACTCCTTCAACCTGGCAAATAACTTTTGCAAATGACTAAGGTGTTCTTCTTCTGTCTGTGATCGAGCTATCATGTCGTCTATGTAAACTTCTATTTCATGATGTATCATATCATGAAACAAAGCTACCATGGCGCGTTGATAGGTTGCCCCTGCATTCTTCAGTCCGAATGGCATCACTTTGTAGCAGAAGGTACCCTATTGCGTGACAAAAGTAGTTTTCTCCATGTCCTCGGGTGCCATTTTGATCTGGTTGTAGCCCAAGAATTTGTCCATGAAGGAAAAAACCTTGTGTTGAGCTGTGTTGTCAACCAAGATGTCGATGTGTGGCAGTGGAAAATCATCTTTGGGGCTAGCCCTGTTCAAATCCTGATGGTCCACGCACATTCTGACTTTTCCGTCCTTCTTAGGCACGGGCACAATGTTAGCAACCCATTATGGATAGGAAGTAACATCCAGAAAGCCAGCGTTGAATTGCTTCATTACCTCAGCTTTGATCTTCTCAGACATGTCGGGCCTCATTCGGCGGACCTTTTGCTTGATCGGTGGACAATCTTCTCTTGTAGGGAGACGGTGAACCACAATATCTGTGTCTAGTCCCGACATGTCCTCATAAGACCAGGCGAATATTTCAACATATTCGTTTAACAACTACACTAAGCGCTCCTTGACATCTGGTTCCAGGTTGGCACCCACTTTTACTTCTTTCCTGTCTTCCTCTATCCCCAAGTTTATGGTTTCTAGCAACTCTTCATGAGGCAGAATGGCCCTCTCTTCTTGTTGCAAAAGTCTGGCTAACTCTCCCGGCACTTCACAGTCTTCGCCAACTTCGTACTCAACATGATTGACCAAATATTCAGAGTTATCGAAGGTTAAAGCAGAATAGTCACCCATGGAAAATGGAGTGGATGGGTACCTGTATTTGTGAGTGTGTGTGTGTAAGGGATAGCCATCTTTAAACAAACAAAATGCAAAAGGAAAGAAAATGAACACAACAGTTTATAGATGAAAAACGTCCAATGTTTCATTAAAACATGGCATATGATAATGAAGAAGATTAAACCCTTACAAATAGACCTACATGCCCCGGGTAAGGCATGAGGTGAAAATAGTGTGTGAATTGTTTTAGTTATTACAGACCATAAATGGGAAATTGTTCAAAGATAAAATTAATGGTTGATAAAGGTGATGGGAATAAAATCCTTTGCTTCCCAGTTGCTTAAACCCCATTCGACGGTCGGAAAGATCCAATATTCAAAGTGGCTCTCTTCATCTTCATCTTCTACAACATTGATTCCATGGTGTGAGATCTTGACGGGTGGTCCTCCAACCTTGGAGCGACGCATAGCCTTTTGTCCTGCGGCAGTGAACCCTAACCCAAACTTGTCCGTCTTATGGGGAAAGTCAGACAATTGTCCCCATACTGTGCTCTTCCCCTCTTTAATTACAACCTCTGCATCCTTGAGAGATGCCATCCTAGATACATGCTTGGGAATGATAGGCACCTCAACCATTGTCTTCGCAACTGCTACCTCAGGAGAAACTTCCTCAAAATGTTGGAAAGGCGTTTCGATGAACTCGCCATCCAACTCCACATAGCGGAAGGAATTGAGATGACTTATCATGTACTCTTCCTCGACGTGCACTGTTATAATCTTACCCTTAACAAGATATTTCAGCATTTGGTGTAAAGAGGAGGTAACTGCCCCGGCATAATGGATCCACAGTCTCCCTAACAAACAAGAATATGACGGACGAATGTCCATCACATAAAAGGTGGAGTTGAAGAATTATGTGCCTACTTTGATAGGAATGTCAACCTCTCCATGAACCATTCTTTTGGACCCATCAAAGGCCCTAACAATGATGTTACTAGGTTTGAGGGTCAATCCTTCGCAATACAAACAGTCTAAAGCTTTCTTCGTCAACACATTCAAGGAAGAACCAGTATCAACTAAGACATGGGCGAGGGTGGTTCCCCTGCATTCAACTGAGACATGTAGCGCGTCGTTGTGTTTCCTTCCTTTGGGAGTCAAGTCAGCATCGGAAAATCCAAGGCCATTATCAGCAGTAAGACTGGCCACACACTCCTGAAACTGGTCAGCCGAAGTCTCTTGGGGTACATGTGCCGCCTTCAAGAATTTGATCAGGGCCTTAGCATGGGCCTCAGAGCAGAGTAGAAGAGCCAACATTGAAATTTTAGAAGGGGTCTGCCCTAGCTGTTCCACAACGTCGTAGTCACTTTTTCTGATTATTTTCAAGATTTCATCCATTTCTTTCTGAGTGGTTTCGGGGATAACCACATCATGAGCCTTCGTCCTGATAGGAACTTCTAGTATCCCTTTACCCTTATTGATAGTATCAGCAGATGGTCTTACTTCAGGAGTATCCAATTCTTCAATCATTGGGCCTTGCACAGATGGTCCAACAGGTACAGAAGCTTTCAAGGGTCCGAAAACTGCTCGAGGGGGAGAAATCTCCGGAGAAAAGATCCGGCCGCTGCGGGTTATCTTGCTTGTACCCGCAATTTTCCCTATATCAGGGTTTTCTTCTTCAGAATTCTCTTGGACTGCCTCAATTTGTTTGATACCATGGTAGAAGATTTCTCCTCCATAGTTCCATGGTATCGTTTTGCTGGATTGGTACGGGACAGGTCCCGACATGGTGATCTTTAATGGTACACACTTAGAGTTGGGTGTAATCCTGACAGGCCTTTTGCAAGCCTTGGGAGGATTGTCGGAAATGGTTATGATCTCAATATCGTTGGTTGAAGTAGCAAAAGGAGTAACAGGATTGAAGGTATCAACAGGGGTTTTCTGGAAAAGTATCTCTTGGGTATCCATCAGGCGTTGGACACCTGACTTCAACATTGGGCAATCACCTCATATGTTCAAACAAAAATAGCAGTCTTTACCACAACCAGGAAAGATCCCGACTCTCATCAAATTCTCTTTAATCACAAGTAACGACGTCAATAGGTCAACAACATCAGTAATATAAAGGTCCTCTATAACAACATGAACATTATTACTGTGCTTGGGCATCGGAGCAGAAATCACATTGGGCTTCTCAGGCGCATCAAATTCTACTTCTTTGGCATCAATCAAGTCCTGGATTTTGTTCTTAAGCGCCCAACAATTATTAGTATCGTGCCCAACACTGTCGGAATGGTAAGCACATTTGGCATTGGAGTGGTAGTATGGAGAGGAGGTGTTAGGGTTCTTTGGCGCTTCCTTCAAACTGGTAAGATTCAGCTTCAACAAATGTGGGAGTACCTAAGCTGGCGTCATGTTGATGCGGGTGAACTGCCATTGTGGCCTTTCTACACGTTGTTGATTAGGTCTCGACTGATTGCCGCGATGTTGATCATTTGAAGAATTTTGAATCATCACAGCCCCTACAGTTGGTCGGCGCTCGGTTCTTCCCTGACCCTTCTGAGAATACACAACAAATGCTTCCTTCTTAGCTGGGAAGGGTTTTTTAACAGCTGTGGATGCAGAAGCATCCTTTTGAATCTTTCCACTTTTAATATCGGCCTCGACCCTTTCGTCGGTCAAAATTAGTTCAGTAAATCCCGCGGAAGAACTCCCGATTAGATAATTGAAGAAGGGGCCAGACAGGGTCCCCAGAAACATGTCAACTAACTCCCTATCTGACAACGGTGGCTGCACCCTTCCATCCAGATCACGCCACTTCTGGGCGTACTCTTTAAATACTTCATTGGAAGCCATCCCCATACTTTGTAACTGAGTACGAGTGGGCGCCAAATCAGCATTGTATTGATACTGGCGATAAAAAGCAACTGCTAAGTCTTCCCAATTGTGAACCTCTGATCTCTCGAGCTGATAGAACCAGTCCAACTGCGTGCCTGACAAGCTGTCTTGAAAAAAGTGCACCCAAAGGTCTTTATCAGATGAGTGGGGTTGGATCTTTCTGACATACGATCTCAGGTGCATCTTTGGGCAAGACAGACCGTCGTACTTGGCGAATGTTGGCACCTTGAAATTGGGAGGGATAACAATCCCAGCTACCAACCCTAGTTCTTCAAAATCCAAACCGGGTACCCTCTGCAACTCCATGGCTGCCAGTCTATCTTCAAGATTCTTATATTTATCATCCGCTGGAGGATATTGTTGTTCGGAGTAGTCTTCTTCTTCTTCCTCTTCCTCCTCTTCAACCTTAGATTCAGAAGGTACAACAATCCCTTTCCCTTTATCGGCCCCTTCGTCAGACGTTGAGGGGAACTCAAGAACCTTTCTGGCATTGCTTTTAAACCTTCTTCTAAAAGTGGCTACTCGAGGCCGCTTTTTCTTTTTCTCTTTATTCTTCTCCAACAGAGCTTTGAGGTCCTCTTGACCCTTTGCCAAGGTCATGATGAGTTGCTGGAATTGTGAATTTTGTGCCTGCAGATCCTTTACCGTCTGCTCCAAATCCATCTTGCTGAAATAAACAGCAGAAAGATAAGGAAACCTGGTGTGAAGACCTGTTTATGCATATAATGAATGGTATGTTATTCATATAATGCATTCAAGGGTTCAGAAATTCAAATTTGTTGCAAACAAAAAGAACGCACGTCATATTAAGAAGAAATTTGTTAGTACATAATTTCCCCATGGGCAAAACTCTTTGGTGCGATGTAAGTGTTGAGAGTTTCCTCCTCATGAAGTCGGCGGGTAAGCTCCAAAACCTTCTTCTCACTGGCATAGAAGCTGGCTTCAAAAGTATTCCGTTCTTCCTTGAGTTGGACCCAACTCTTTTGCATTTCTTCCCATGATGTTGGCATGTCAGGATGCAGGATGGTGTATGGAACCTCTCCTTCCATAACAGGCTCTTTGATCACGGGGAGAATGTAAGGATATGGCATCATAATATTCTGGGCGCGGGATCGTACCCACTTGAGATAAGGCTCAAGGGGGATGGAATTCTTGTGCCCCAGTGTCTTACTATCCACCTTGTTGGGCATCCTCCAAGCTCTGATGAACCTTTGTCGAAGTCCTTGCGCATTGTTGTCGAAGTCAAAAACTAGGTCAGGAATCAACATGTCATGAGGGCCATCCTTCCGAGCATATCCAAATTGTCTTAGAGCTAAACAGGGGTTGTAGGTAATGCCTCCCCTAATGCCAAGTAGTGGGACATTAGGGAATTCTCCACAACGATCAATGATGATGACATTTTCTCTGGACCGAGAACACCAATGAACATCAGAATGTGTGAGGGTCATCAATCGTTGTGACCACCTCAAACCCTGCTCATTCTTCAAAACTGATTGTGGAAGGTGAGAAATAAACCACCTTGCTACGAGAGGAGTACATCACATGAGAACACCACTTTTCCTCATTGTTCGTGTGTAAAATGAGTGTAGGATGTCCCCAAGCAATGTAGGTATAGGATTCCTGGATATGAAAATCTTGACATCATTCACATCTATAAGTTGGTCAGGATTTGGGAACAAGACCAACCTATAGATAAGGAGTGCCACAATCTCTTCAAAGGCTTGTAGATCAAGAGAATTCCAGCAGTCTTGTGCATTCTCAAACAGAAATTTTTCCAAGAAACCCTTGACACCACTTCTGGTTTCCCAATGCCCCTTGATGTCAGATGGTTGCAAGTGTAATGCTTGAGCAACATCTTCAGGCTTTGGTTCTTTTTCCGTACCGTTGTAGGGTAGTTGATTAAGAATAGGAATTCTCAAGAGTTGAGAAAATTCCTCCAAAGTGGGTACTAACTGGTAATCAGGGAATGTGAAACAGTGGTGTAGGGGGTCAAAGAACTGGAAGAGAACTTTCACCATGTCTTCTTCAATGTTGGTGTTGACCAAGTTGAGGAGTCTACCATGTCTTTCACTGAAGAGAGAATTCTCTGGAATCCTGGATGTAAGCTCCTTGAGTTGAGGAGGGATTCTCACAAGGTTGACTTGAATTGTTTTCCTGCGAAGAGATTCCATGACCTACAAAACAAGAACAAAGATGAAGATCCAAACCCTTGAAATGGTTAGTGGATGCATATGATGCTTTATGATGTTCATGATGTATGCACAAGCACATGTACAAGCAAGTCACACAAAACCCTAGTTTCAGGCTTGTATGAGGTTTCATAGGTAAGTACCCTCTTGAGTTTAGTTGGCTCAAACATGTCCTATAAATAGTAATCGGGTTATAAGGAGCTCAATATCACTGGATTATTTTCTATGTTCATTGTTTTGATTTAGCCACATAACTAGCGACCAAAATATTCCAAGAAAACAATCCTCGATGAGTGTAGTATCGAGTATCTACCAGCTTCGGACTGCACCAAAGCCGGTCATCTCATTACCCCTAATAAAAGGCCAAGATGGTCAAGTAAGGTTCTAAGAGTTCATTAGTGCTTCATGACATCACTCAGCGGCCCAGTATTCTCTTTGATTGACTCAAAGGCTACCGGTACTCACAAATATGCCGCACTAATATAGCTATTACTTCAACCATGTCGGTATACCCCGTACAGTTTCCACAATGTATTGCTATTTACCTATGAATGTTTCCCAAATCCGGAAGGAGGATTTCAAACCCAAATAAGAGAGTCAAATGTAAAGCAATCAAATCAAACAATAATCATGCAAAAGGGTGATCTAATCCCTAAGGTTACTCCACTTTTAAAGAGATCCCCAGCAGATTCTCCAGTTCTGTGATACGGTGGGAGAACTGACTTGGGATTTTGCGTTTGTGTTTGCAAATGTTTCGGTTTATCAAGAGTCGCCACCTACTTTTTATTTTATCCTAAGGAAAGGTTAAAAAGCACAGGAAAGACCTTTGAGATGTTTTCTTGGGTTCGGGGAGTAGATTATAGAAATGGAAGGTATTATCACCCTTTTTATCCATGGTTATCCATGGGCTCTTATTTACTTGCTTAGATCACTTGCTTTGCTTTTCAATTGTTTGAAATGGTGCTCTTCAATTGTTTGAAATGGTGCTTTGTGTGTGGTTTTGAAAGATGTTTTGAAAAGAGGCCATCTGTGATTGGTGGGAATAGAACTGACTGTTTTGGAATGCTGATCGCGTTTGCGTTTCGCAAAATGTCGCGGTAAGCAAGA
This sequence comes from Vicia faba, assembly GCA_948472305.1. Lineage (NCBI taxonomy): Eukaryota > Viridiplantae > Streptophyta > Magnoliopsida > Fabales > Fabaceae > Vicia > Vicia faba. The sequence continues at coordinate 375,371,624 of OX451739.1, read as the reverse complement.
GTCGCCACCGTCTTTTATTTTATCCAACAAGGAAAGGACAAAAGCACAGAAAAATTCCTTTTCGAGATGTTTCTCGGGTTCGGGAGGTAGATTATAGAAAGGGAAGGTGTTAGCACCCTTTCTATCTGTGGTTATCCACGGGCTCTTAGGTACTTGCTCAAAGTGTTTTCAAAAAGTTTTACTTTTCTTGTGTTTGTGGGTTTTGAAAAGAGTTTTGTTTGAAAACTTCGATTTAACTCTTGTTTCTGTCCTCAAGAGTGTATGAAGTGTTGTTGAAAACTTTGTTTGAAAAGTGTAAGTGTGAAAAATTTGTTTTGTTTTGAAAGAGCAAGTACCTAAGAACCTCTACCTACTCAAAAGAAATTAAACTGTGTAAATGTCCCTTTAGACAATGCTATCCCACTATGAAGGAGTAGGTAGCATCGTCGTTGGAGTTTTCGGGTCAATTTGATTTTAGGGACGAGTGGTCACTAAAGCAACGTTAGGACGCCTTAGTGGTAACCCTAATGTCTTAGATCACTTTTATCCGAGGCAACCGTTTCGAGGCAACTTCGATCTTTAGACAGGAGGGCGACCCCTAAAACATTCTATACTCAATGACCACGTTCGAGGCAACCAAGTGAGGCGTACCCTAGGAGTGGCATGTGCAAGTGTGTCAATTTTTAGTTTATGTTATCTTTGCATGTCATGGTGAGCTATTATTGATTTCAAGTTAAGAATTAATCTTGTCATGCATAGCCTAGTTAGCATACATCTAGCAGTTAATGGTTGCGGAAAATAAATTGCGGAAAATAAAACTAAGCTATTACAAGGTGTCGGGTATTTACATCGCCAAAGACAAACCCTTAAAAGTAAATGCGGAAAGTAAATAAAAACACTAAATAAATCCTAAGTTAAAACTATTACATCCTCGGAGCAATTACAATATATAGATCAAAATAATACGCGCGAGAAAAGTTGAATCAAATTGTCCTTTAGGGTTTTGACCCTTTTTGAAGAAAGCATGTTTTTGGGTCTTTTTTGAATTAAGAATCAAGTCTAAATTAATAATGGATTTAAAGAAAAGGTGTTTTTGAGCTTTATTTTAATTAAGGAAATAAAATTGGAGTGATTAAAAAAGTTAATAAAATCCTAATTCTAACTCAATTTTAATTTAATGCAAAATTGTTAAAATTAAACCTAATTAAAATTAAATTAATTGGTCACAATTTATTTACAAAAATAAGTAATAAAATTAAAATAAAAGTATTTTTGTTGTTTCTGATTTTTTTATGAAAAAGAGTTAATTAATTAATTATGGTGATAAAATAAAAAAACAGTGAAAAGAAAAAAAATAAGGAAAAACAAACTCAGGGGTGCTGGGTTCGAAAAGGGAGCATGAATTGCAGTTTCTAAGCCCAAACGTCCAGCCTGTTTGACTCTCAGATTGCCTGGGCATTCGTTGGCCAAGGTTCATGGTGAACCTCATCCTGGACCACAAGATATGGATCTGGGACCACCTGGCGCGTGAGATCTGGAGGTGTATGATGCTCCCTGCCTGGAGCGCTGCATCTGAGCACCTGTAGAAAAATGTAACAAAGTTTTGGGGGGACGTGGGATTCGAACCCAGGTCCAAAGGGGTTTTGCCATAGCGTGCTTGCCAACTCGTCCAATCTGCTTCATTCGTTAGTTAAATAGAACATAAATATTATATCAAACACTAATTATGCCTGGCCTAAAAAAAATAAAAGGACGCGCAATTGGTTCAAACGAACCAATCACGCCCAGCCACGTTATCATCTTCCTCACAATAGCCTGGTTCGTTTACCTGCAGATTTTGTTCTGCAGGAAGTTTCGTGGGGTCATTCGAACGTCTCTCCTAGGCCATGAAAATAAAATCTAAGAGTACCAACGTACTCGTCTCTTCCTCCTGGCCATCCCTGTAACCATGGTTTGCGCTGATTTTTCCTGTGACACAAACGCCTAAAAAACCAGAACCGGAACCCTAGGTTCTATATATGGGGTTAGAAGCCATGAAAATTAAATTGGATAATGCCAAAACATTCTAAATCAAGTAACAATCACAAATATGTTAATATTTTAAAGAAAAGATGCAAGCATGGATGTTTTCGATTTCATGTTCAGAGGCGTTTTCTAGAACACTTACAGTGCGATTTAGATGATGAAAATATTGGTTTTTGATTGGCCTCGCTTCAGGAGGTTGATGGCAAGAGAGTTGCGTCTTTCTTTGGGTCGGAATCTGCCTCCAAACTAAAACCTGATCACCACTTTTCAAGCTTTTCTTTTCAAGGTTGGGGCGCCGTTTCTGCAGAGTTTGTGTAGGTGTTTTTCACGTCTTTCTGCAAGGGTTTTTTGTGTGTGATTTGTTTATGAGCAGCAGGTTTATATAGGCAAAGAAATTAGGTTAACAAATGTGTATCAAATCTTGGTCCATTATGGTGGAGAGATTTGATTTGATCTTAATGAAAACTTGCCAAATTTGATTCAATCATGCGTTTCTGCCAGCTTGCTCTGAGTTGTTTAGGCCTCCAACTTGATGGAAATAAAAAACTGACTTACCCCTTCGATTTTGCCTTCTTTGCCAGTTTCGATTGCTTCAAAGTCCCCATTCGAATCTATTCCTTATTAGACAACCTCTACCAGCCCTTGGCCTTGTGATGAGTCTAAGTTCTGATTCGAAGTGTTCAGAACTTCCTTTATCAGATCATCTTAGGTTGAGAGAAACTCTGCATTGAAATGCCATTCGAAAATCATTTCGTTCTGATGTTCTTATTCAGGGAAATTCTGCACTGAAATGCCATTCGAAGGGCATTTGTCCATATACCATTCGAAGGGTACTAATTGAAACTTCAATCGAAAGACACTGTTAACAGGCCGCCGAAAGGTCTCGTTCATGCTAATCGAGGGGTCTTGTGTTGCTATTCGAAGGGTCTTGCACTGCCTCCTTCGAATGGACTTCTTGTGTACCTTTCGAATGGGCCTTCTGAGTGCTTCTTCGAATGAGTCATTTACATGTTCTTCGAATGAGCTTCTTGCCTGGTGAGTCGAAGGTAAGCCTGAAGTATCTAGTGCATGGTCAAAGCATTGTGATATTGACTTGATCGAAGGAGGGTCCAACGCTCAATTGAAGACCTGCAGACCAAAGCTTGATCGAAGAGTTCCAAATGTTCAATCGAAGACTGGTGAACCAAACCTGATTGAAAGGTTCTGAACGCTTAATCGAAGCCTTTTCCCAGATGCCGATCGAAAGACACTTTGTATATCTTCAGAAACTTTATTTTTGTTAGGCAAGTGTTTGTGACTAACTATGTAAGGGAAGACCTTTGGAAACATGAGAGGGCAAATTTTGGGGTACAACACCATCATTGTGGCAACCTTTGTAATGATTCTTGTTTGAATGTATACAAAGGTGTTTTTGTCTTTTGAAAAGTTTTCAATGTTTGAAAGTAGGGTTTTGAAATTGTGTTGTGGAGTGTGTTTTGAAGATAGCAAGGATGTTTTTGCAAGCTTTGATCAAGTAACTAAGAGTTATCTACCCTATTTTACTCAAAGATCTTTCTTATGCTTTTAACCCTTTTAACAGTGTTGTTTCACCATTGTATTTGGTGAACAACCTTGTGTTAGGATGTTAAACGGGACAGGCGCGGGTCATCGTATAGACCATGATATCAATAGTGTCAAGTATTTTTTGGCAATTTTCTTGAGGGACTTGATCATTTTGTTTAGGCAACTTAGATAGCGTCATCGAGGGACTATGATCTTTTGTTTTGTTTTTGTTTTGCCAAAGTACTTGACATGCATACCATGGCCCATTTTTGAAGGCAACAAGTGGATTGTAACCTTAGGGGTGCAAGTGTGCATTGTGTTTGTTTTCATGCATTGTTATCTTGGATTAGGTCAAACTAATTGTTGATTTTATTTTGCATACAAACCCTAGGTCTAATCATGGCATAATTGAAAGCATTTAAAGGTGCGAGAATTTAAATTCTACACTATTACAACATGATATAGGGAGGGGGTACAAATTTGAATTGGGGATTATTTTGCAAGAAATTAAATCCTAAATTATTACAACCAAATTGAATGGGTAAGGCATAATATTAAATATACAATATTTAAATAAATACAATAAATAAATATTAAATAAATGTATTATGCAAAAAAAGTTTTTATGTATGTAAAAAGTATTTTTAATGTGTAATGTAAATAAATAAAAAGTCAATTTCAATTATTTTTATTTTTTAGGGCAAAAACCCTAATTTCTTAAATAAATTATATTATTTATTATTTATATACAATAATGTATTAATTTGTACAAAAATATAAGTATATTAAAAAAAATGGTTTTTTTAGTATAAAATATTAATAAAAATAAAAACGTATTATTTTTGTGTTGTTTTGTCCTAATTAATTAATAAAATATGTATATATATGTATTAAATATATTAAATATATTAAGTGTGTATAAAAATAAAATAAATTATTTACAAAAAGGTATATTTTTCAAGAAAATGTTTTCAAATGTGTATAAAATAATAAATGAAAATAAACATATTTTTTACATTATTTTTAAGTTTTAATAAAAAGAATATAAAGTATTTGAACAATTTTATACTAGTAAAAATAAAAATAAATACCAAATAAATGTAAAAATAATATAAAAATAATTTTTTGCATTTTTTATATTTGGACATAAAATAATAAAGTCAGAATAAAAAATAAAAAAAAACAAAAATGACAAATATACAAGAAATGGGCTAGGGGGGTGTAAAAAGAAAAGAAGGGGGGGGGGGGGGGGTGCCAAAAGCAAGCCTATACAGGCCCAGCCCAGAAACAACTTCATCTTCTTCCTCTAGACAAAACGCGCGCGTGCCATGTACAAAATGCTATCTCCTGATTCCTTTCTTTTTTGACAAAACTCATAACATGAAACTTGTAGAGCATCAAACAACGAATCTAACAATATAAAAAACTTAAGCTAACTCTCAAAGACCAGAGAGAATTTCTCTGGCCCTAATTCTTAACCTAGTTTTTTCAGAAAGTTCATGAACAAAATTCTCCTAGCACGATTAATATAAATAAAAACTAAGCACATGTATGGTTTCAGGGCTATGAATACAAAATCTTTCATTCACAAACCTAAGTCTAACTATTCCTAAATAGAGAGATAGAAGTTCATGAAATACCTGTTTCAGTTGACTTCGAGCTGGACAATGCAGCACTTTCCAAGGGTGCTTGAGTTTCTTTTGAGCTTGCCTGAGGTCCACTGAAGCTTTCCCAATGCTTGGCTTGTTTTGGAGTGGCCTGAATCGTGCTACAGAACTCAACCTGCAAAGCTTTGAAACAAAAATGGAAATGTATGTTAATGGTGTTACATCTAGCAATGGAGGTCTGGAATAGTTCATGTGAGTTGAATGGAAGGTATTGGAACAAGTTTGAGGCAAAACGCACGAGGGAAAGTGGAGATGGAGGTGGTTCTGCAGGGCTTGCCCTGTTTTGCAGAAAAATGGTGATTTTGTGTATAAGGAGGTTTGAGTGGTGAAGAGATCGTGTTTATGACTCAAAGGGTTGTGTCAAATGTGTTTGCAATGTTTGTGTAAGCTGACTATGGATGGTTTTTGAGTTGGGAAGATTTTGGACAAATTTCTTCTTTTTTGAAGCAAGAGTGTGTAACCCGTGATTACAGGCCTGTACCCTCTCTCTTGTAAGCTTCATACCTTGCCCTTGATACTTGCCCTTTGTGGATTTGATCTTGCCTCAGAGATATGGTCCAATGCTCCAAAGATCTTGGTTTGACATAAAGTATAACTTTTCAAAAATGGCAAAATACCTTTTTCCAAATGGGGATTAGTTTTGTGTGCAATGTCCAAATGGCCAAGATAATGCATTAGCTCAGTGTATTTGCATTCAATTAAGGAGTGTAAAATGGTTTAGAGGCATGCAAGCTAGTACAAAGCATGCTGATTTGAAAATGCAAGTTGTATGAACATGTATTGGCCATGGATCAAAGTGAGTTTTTGCCAACTTCAAGCATTCGATTCTCCCTAACCACAAAGGTGTTTGAGGAGTTATTGGACAATTTGGAAAGCTTGCAACATGTACTATAATCCATCTTTAAAATTCAACTTGAAACTCCAAGTGTAACTATGTGAAAAATGGCCAAGAAGATGGGTCAAAATCCTGCCTAAACTTGGGCAAAATTTCTCTAAGTTAAAAGTTTTAGGTACCCTTGTTCCAAAAATCATAACTTGAGATACAAGTCTCTTTTGAGAAAACTTTGTTAATCAAAGTTGTAGACTTTGTGATGGACTACAACTTTCATGTTTCAAGTTTTGTTTGAATCCATTTACATCTTGGTGAAAAAATGGGACAAAGTTAGGAAAAAAATAAGAAAAATTTGTAACTTAGAAAAATTCCAAGTTATGAAAATTTTCCATTTTAAACCCTAATTTGCATTCTTGGGTTTCTTGATGAACAATTTTCATAATTTGACATGTATTGATGAAAAATGACCTTTGGCACTTGATTTTGACCAAAAAGTCAAAGTTTGATTTTCAATGTACAGTTAAATTTTGACCAGTTTACTGAAAAATTCATCTGTCAATCCTATGCATTTGAGATATTTTGAACTTGTTGAATGGATCAAGATAATGTCATTGAGTCCTTGAGTCCATGGTTGAGCTTGATTTGCCATTGGCTAGGTCAAACAGTCAAAAATTGCCTTTGTACAGTCAAAACCCTAAAAATGACCATTTTGCCCTTTTGATGATTTGATCAAATTTCTTGTGAAATTGGGATCCAAACTTGATCAAGTGGTTCATATGAGTTCATAATGTTTATGTGGGTCAAATTTCATGAGGTTTGACTGTCAATTGGCCACAGTTGACTTTTTCCCCAATACAGCTGATTTCTAGGTCAACTGTCCAATTGACTGGACAAAAATTTGAATCAAGGCTTGAAACTTGGTATGGACAAACTTGTGAGTCCAACATGAAGTATGAAAATCATTTTGGTCATTGTAGGTCAAAACACCCTAGTGCAAACTCAAACCCTAATTTAGGTCAACAGTGCAAGGAGGTGTCTTGAGTAGAGCAAACCCTAGCTTGATCTTGAATTCCAAGAGTCTTGTGATGAGTAATGTTGATGAAATGAGAGGTAAAATTTTGGGGTACAAAAATTAGCAGCTTCAACATACTGTGTAGGATCTAATGTAGCTATATTGCACCTGGCATAAATATCATCCAAGGTTATAGTACCTCAGGTTGGAAAATCAACATCACTATCATAATTTTCTACTTCATCTTCTGAATTTTGATCTTCCAAATTATCTTTCATAGGAAATACCTTACTTGGACCTTAAACTTAACTTTTATCCCAATTCCATTTAGAGAACACATCAAACTTCACATCTCTGCTAACCAGAATTTTTTTGTCTCCAAATTATAAATTTGATACCCTTTGGAGTTACTGTTGTACCCCAAAAATATACCAACCATAGACTTTGTCTCCAATTTAACTCTTTTCACATTTGGAACATGGACATAGCACACACATCCAAATATTTTTAAATGTTGAACATACGATTTTCTTTTATACCATGCTTCAAAGGGTGTTTTACCCTTCAAGGCTTTGGTAGGCAACAAATTCAGCAAGTAAGTGAGGTGTTGACAGCCTCAGCCCAAAAGGTTTTAGGAATATCTTTCTCAAAAGCAAACATCGAGACATCTCCATGATTGTCTTGCTCTTCCTTTCACTTACTCCATTTTGTTAATGAGTGTAAGGAACAGTAAATTGATGTTGGATTCCAGCTTGTTCACAATTTTTTTTAAATTCACCTGTTGTATACTCAGTTCCATTATCAGATCTGAGACTTTTAATTTGACAATCTACCTCTTTTTAGATCATAAGTTTGAAACTCTGAAATGCAACAAACACATCTGACTTTTGTCATAGAAAAAATACCCAACTCATCCTTGTAAAATCATCAATAAATAGAAAAAAGTATATATAAAAATAGACTTTAAAAAATTACTTTTAAGTCTGTGAAATAAGCGTGTTGAACCTAACGAGTTAAACCGAGATATTCGTGAACTTCTAACAAATCGAGTTTGAGCTGATTTTTTTTTGTGATGAAATCAAACTCGAACTTGGCCAATTCTCAACGAGTCAAGTTTGAGCTGAAAAAAAGTGTGTGATGTACTCGAACTCAAACTCAACTATTTCTTAACGAGTCAAACTAAGCTGAGTCGAGTTCGACTCGACTCGACTCATTTCCAGCCCTACCGAAGAGCAATGCAGAATAATAGGACCTTAAGCCACTTAAGGATTTTGCCCTACCTTCTAACGAAGAACCTCATTCGAGTATTCTTAAATCTGCAATTCCTGATCACAATTTCAAATTGAAACCTGCTTTGTTGTAGATCGTGCAACAAAACCAATTCGTCGGTCTTCCGGCGAAGAACCCTAACTAACACTTAGAAGTGTTTATCCAGCTAGCTGATACATTGAAAAGTAATGCTGCTCCTCTTGAGGCTATACGTTTACACATATTCCTTTTTCCCTTAGAGATAGAGCAAGAACGTGGCTAGACTCTCTCTTGATGAATTCTATCACCACTTAGAATGGCCTCAAGAAAATTTTCCTTGCTAGATACTTTCCACCGAGTAAGACGACTGTCTTGTGAAACCAAATAACCCAATTTACTCAAAAAGATGGTGAATCTCTATTCGACGCTTAGGAAAGATACAAAGAAATGCTAAGAGCCTGTCCACACCATAAATTAAAACAATGGCTGATTATCTATACCTTATATAATGGACTTCTCTACAACACAAAGATGACCAAGTTGATTGCAGGCTCTATATTTAACTCCTGGTCTGTACCAACAATAATTTTTTAAATGAGTTTCCTTTTTGCAATGTTGACAAAGTGGAAACTTCTTTTTCCAACTCTCTCCTTTGTTGTTGAATTCCACCCTTTTTCCTTTTCCTTTCTTCTCACCAAAATACTTTTTCTCAAAACTATTGTAGCTTTGGTTTTTGCCTTTTGTGTTGGCCACAAAAGCACCTTCAACATTTTCTTCCATCCCTAAGCATCTTCTCTGTTCAGTAGCTTGCAAAGCATTAACAATTTCTGCAAGTGTGATTTGAGAAAAGTCCTTACTTTCTTCGAGAGAGGATATTTTTACTTCAAACCTCTCTAGAAGACACACCCGAATTTTTTACACAACTCTTTGATCACTGAGTTCCTTTCCCAGCAATCTGATCTGTGAAACAACCTTCGAAATTATGTCAGAAAATTCTCTAACAGTTTCAGTTTCTTTCATTTTTAGTGCTTCAAACTCTCTTCTCAAGTTCAACACTTGCATCTTCTTTGTTATTTCATTCCCTTGGAACTCCTCCTTCAGCTTGTCCCAAGCTTTTTTTTGCAATCTCAAGATTCAAGATCTTGATAAATATATCATCATGTAGTGATGCATGTATAATGGGAAGTGCTCTTCCTTCTTTTGCAACTTCCTCATTGTGATTTTTTATTTGAGCCATTGTTGGGTTATTTGGAAGAGGTGTTGGATTGCTTCCATTTTCCACAACATCCCATAAACTTTGAGCTCTTAAATAAGCTTTCATTTTTGCATCCCACAAATGATAGTTTTTTCCTACTAACACGTGAGGTGGAGGTAAAGAACTATGGTTGGAAGCCATTTATGGTGTTTAGAGGTTTCTTGTGAATTTTTTCTTGTTGATTTTTTTTCTCACAGACCCGTTAAGATCAATGAAGCTCTAGATACCAAGTAATAAAAATATAAGGGATGGTAAATTGGTGTAGAAGAGGTGAATAGAAACCACAAAATAATAAAGTTTTTATGAAGAAAAAGGTTATGATATTGAATTGTATAAAGCTGAAAAATACTACAAAATATATAGAGTCAAGCAATAAGCTTGCTTGTTGGAGTGGAAATAAAATCCAAAGCAACACTATTCTAAATAGTATGCATCATTATCTATTTCCTACTTTTACAAGTAAGAATATAATCATTATAGTAACAATAACAAGTAAAGTGACACAACAAGTAAAGTAACACACAAGTAAAGTAACATGTTAGAAAAATATTAATTTCTAACAATGTACTTGTTAAACGAAATGGTTTATCTTTCTTTGCTGATATAGAGTATGAAAATATTATGGAATTTTATTCTCATTGTAAGAAAATAAGGCACAATGTTAAATCCTACAAACTGTTATAGAAAGACTCCACCCCCCTGATCCAAAACTCAAAAAATTCAAGTATGAGTAGAAGACACCCATTATCACTTCTCATAAACATAACTTTACTCAACCTATAGTGGTCCCTACTATGGATGCAGACCCGAATAGTGTATTTCCTCCGTTCCAAAATAAGTATCTCTTTAGCTTAAAAAATTTGTCCTAAAATAAGTGTCGTTTTACTTTTCCAATGTAACATTAATTGATTTTTACCAATTTTACCCCTAACTAATTATGTATTCACTAATCTCAAGGCATTAAATTTCCATTTTATTTTATGAAAATATAAAAGTAACCAATAATCATTAAGGACAATTTTGTAAATGTGTTATATTTATTCTTTCACTCATTACTTTTCTTAATCTGTGTGCCACAACCTTAAAAGACGTTTATTTTAGGATGGAGAGAGTACAACCTATATCGGTACCTCGAGTAGAGGTTGATTAGGCTCCCTATAAACCCAACCTGAGCTTTGTTTCTTAACCCTCTAACTATTCCAACATACAACTCCCTATGTTTGTGACAACTACTCAAGACATTGAGTTAATTAACCCCCTCCTCAATTGCAGAGTTTGTATCTATGGGTGAAACAAAACTACATAATAGGGAATTTATACAAAATTCTTGGGAAATTTTAACAAATGCAAAATAGAAAGTGATCTCATAACCTATCCATGGTTTTTTTTATAGCTGTATCAAAACTCGATGAGAAACACAAGGAAAAAAATTGCAAAATCTAACCAAAAGTACAACATGAGGTCCCAAGCAGGCCTTAAATCTCACACTCTATGAAGAGCCTATTTTGGAATATCATATCAGAGGAGTGACTGATTCTCCACCAAAATTAATCTTAAAAATATTAACTCTTGTACACAAACCTAACTACATCTTCATTGTAGACCCCAAATTATGTTGTGTCAATTTCCATGCCAACTAGTTTCCCATGATGGGATTTTAACCTTTTCTTTCACTACCAAACCTAAACCCTCTCTGTGGTATTTTTGTTGTACTGATATATACCCTAACCTTCTTTAATCCACTGATCAAATGGTAGCTTTCTCTTTAAATGTTGATAATACCCTTTTGGCTTATGTTATTTATATGCTTTTACCAACCAAACTAAAAGAAGAAAAAAACTTTGGAAGGATTTCCTCAATTTACAAGTCAATCACCTCTTGCCTTGGTCTTTCTTATGTGACTTTAATGCTATCTTAGGAGCCCATGAGCATAGAGGTAGTAATACTCCTACGAAAGGCCCAATGCTTATTTTTAAAGCTAGACATAAACTAACAATCTCTTTCATATCCCTACCAAAGGTACCAAATTCATGTGGCCAAACAAAAGATAAAACCCTTAATACATTTAAAGAAGATTATATAATTGTATTTGTAATCAATATCGGTTGGATTCTTATGCACTTATTTAAACTTCAAATCTCACCAAACTTATGTCTGATCACTTTCTGATTCCCTTGGAATTTCAAATCAACATTCAAAGTGGTTTCCCAATTTAAGTTTCTTAAAATATGGATATCATATGAGAAATGTAGGGCATTTATTGAAACCTATTGGGACCAAAATATCACAGACGGCCTTATGTATGTTATGGCCAAGAAGCTTTAAATTATCAAAGGTAAAGTGGGATATTGGAATCACAATACTTTTGGAAATGTACCCAACAATGTGAAAATTATTGAATAAAACCTTGACCTTATTCAATATTAAATTCAATTTTATAGTGGTGATGAAATTATTAAGAAGCAATAATTGGATGCTCAGACTATCATGTCAAAGGATTTAGATATAAAGGAAAGCTTTTGGAGGGAGGAATCCAAAATAAAATGGAATTTGGAAGGGGATCGAAATACGACTTTCTTTCACGTCTATTTTTAGCTCTTATTCCTTTGCTCTTATTCATTTGCTCTAGTGTAATGTCTCTTTACATACTCAATCTTTTGAATGTGCTAACTAGTTTCAACAAAAGTACCATGCCATTTAACTATCTTGGGGTGCCATTTTTTAATAGTAAACATAAAACTCATCATCTTCAACCTATTATGGATAAGTTTAAATGAAACTCACTTCTTGGAAAGATTCCTTATTATCTTTTACAGGTGGGGTTGAATAGATGAAATCGATCCTTTAAGGCATGATTATTCATTCAATGGTTGTTTATGCTTGGACAATTACTCTTGTTAGAGATTTAGAGCACACTACTAGAAATTTCATCTAGAGTGAAGATACATCTAAAAGTAATATGGTCACAGGGGCTTGGAAGATTATTTGGAAACCTTATTCAAAAGGAGGATTGGGTCTTAGATCTTTAGTTATCCTAAATGAAGCCACTAACTTAAAACTTGATCGGGATCTTATCAATTACGAGGAATCTTGGGATATTCTCCTCAACATCCAGGTTTTGAGAAAAACAAAGCTATTAAGAATCATATATTCTCTTATATTTGGGCTAGTATCAAGCATGAATATCCTAACATTATAGGTAATTCTTCCTGGATCCTTGGGAATGACACCTCCATAAACTTCTGGTTAGACTCTTGGTGTTCCCCCATTATTCTTGAGATAGGTGACTCTAATATAGTTGAAATTATTCTTGTGGGCCCCTTTATTCTCAACCAGCAGTGGAAGTTATCTAGGATAACTCCTCTTATTCTAAATCTTTTAAAAGACAAGATTCATACATGCCTCATTGTTGTACCCCAAAATTTTCCCTCCCTTTTTCACAAGAAATCACAACTTTGGGGTTTTCCCTGGTTTTTTCAAATTGGCTCAAGAATCGGTCAAACATACTTTTCTTTATCAGTCAATCCAGAATTAGGGTTTCCATTGATTTTGAGTTGATCAAGCAGACGTTTCTTTGACAATAATCCAGGATTAGGGTTTGCGCACGCATTTCTCAGAAGAAATTGAATCCACAGTATTTCAATTGACTGTTACATTATTTTTACGCTTGTTCCAGATTGCTGTTTGTTTCTCAAAACCTAAACACCTGGGATAGGAGCTGAGGCTTTTGATTGAAACTTTGGGGCATTAGGTTTGATCAGTGAAGTGAAAGGTGTGTGGAATGCTGGTTTGTTTAACTTTACAAAGCATATGATTAATTGGAGTGCCAGGCGTATTGTGGTTAATGCAAGGTTGCGAGACTGCAAAGTTTGTTGATTATTTATTTTATCTGAGTTAAAATTATTGGGATGCATTTCCAGTTGTTTTAATTTAAGAGATTTAAATAATTAAATAAACAGTGCAAAAGAAATAAGGAAATACTTGACAAAGACTTTTTATTTATTTCAAATATTGTTACAAATGTTATTCAAATATTGTAAATTTATTTACAGTGTTTACAATAATATTTATTACAATAAATGAAAAGAAAATAAATCTAAAGCCTAAGTCTCTTGAAATCTTCTATCTTCTACTGCTTCTTCCATTATCCAACTGGTATTTACCTGCAAAGACAAAAAGAAATCAGTGCAGTTAAATTGAAAAGCATTTTCAAGCAGATAAATATAAAGTCATCATTAAAGCTTGTTGGCCGGAATCAGATTGTTTTTGGTTTCATCATGTTTTACTCGTCCTCTTTGCAAATCACAAGAAGATTTCTCTTCTTGGTTCACAAAGAGGAAAGTAAAATAATTTGCAAATCATACAATCAATTAAATGCAAAGATACAAGGCACAAGGCTGCACACAAAGAAGGCACAAGGCTGCACACAATGTCAAACTGAACTGCCAAACTGAGTTTCAACATGCAAACTAACTGTCAAAACAGAAAAGCAAACTAAGTTGAAAACTGTCAAAACAAGTACACAAGTTGTCAAAAAGCATACAATGCAGAAAATATGAAAAGTACAATGCAGAGGTAAACCAAGATACAAGCAAGCAGGCTTGTCAAACTTCTCATCATGTTCTGGCCAACAAAACTTTTCAGAATAAAAAATACATTAAGCAATTTAAAAATGCTTTATGGAGAGAGAAAGAGAGAACTAGAAAGGGTTTTTGCAGTTTGGCAGGCTGTACAAAAGCAATGAGAAAGAAAATAAATAGAACAGTTTTAACAGTTCAGGGGGAGAGAGCCACAAACTGCAACTGAAAGCAAACCAGAAGCAAAAACTGCCTCCAAACACAACCTGCAAGTTATTAAACCTGCAAAACTGCTTGTAAACACAAGCATAACAAGTTACCAAACCTGCATAAGCCTGCTTTCAAAACCTTCAAACTGCTAAACCTATTCAAAAGTCCAACCATTTAAACAAGCTTAACAAAACTCTCAAAACCTGCTTCCAACAAAAACAAGCAAGCTTAACAAAAGTCTCAAACCTACCTCAAACTAAACAACAAGCCTTTCAAAACCTGTAAAACTGCTTGTAAACACAAGCACCAAGAATCACACAAGCCAGTTCAACCTGCAAAACTCATCAAACTGCTATAAAAAAACACAAGCCTATTCAAACCTGCAAAACTGAAAGTTTAAGAATAACTCAAGCTTGCCTTCGAAAACACCAGCCTGCCTTCAAAAGAAAAACTGCAAAACCACTCAAGCCTGCATTACAAGAACTCAGGCCCAACTACAAACTCAAACAAATACAAAACCAAAGAGAACAACAAACAATCCTCAGAATAAAATTCATCATCAGAATCAACAAATCCCACAAAGAGGAAGAGTTTCGAAGCAAGCGATATCTCAGAAAAATCATCATCATTGACAAAACAAGCAGAGGAAGAGTGAAAGATCAAAAACAACAAGTTCATCATTAACATTCATCACCAACAAGTTTCAATATCAACATGATCAACAACAACAAGTAAGTTTCAGAATACGTATGTTCATCATCAACAAATCATAAGTCAAATCAACAACAATAGCAACATCTCAGAAGAATTCATCACTAACATAGCAAAGAGAAGAAGAAGAGAAGATTCATAAGCAAAATGGTATAGGGTTTTCAGAATATACATCATCATTAAACGCTTCAAAAAATGAGTTAAAGATACAGAAATACCAAACCTGAGCTAGCATCATCATCACGCTCCTCCTCTTCCGGCCACCGAGAGCACCGCCATTCCAACCCTCCATCTGTTCCCCAGAGACGAAGCCACCAAGGTATCAGTTTCTCTCTTTCTTTTTCTGCATCACCATATCATAAATATCAAAGGTTAAATCTTTGTAAAACGATAACATGCAAGAGTAAAACCTAAACCTTAAAACGCGCTTAGAACGAAAAACGTACCTTTTCAAATCACTGCCATGTGTAGTCACAGAGATGAGAGGGTGGAGGTAGTGCTCTGGCGACTGGAAGCTTGGAGAGAGGAATCAAAAGCCCCATGGTTTGAGAAAGACAAAGAGGACGAAGACGAGAGGAGAGGAGCGCCGCTGTGCAAACTGTAAACCCTATTTCCCAATTATGAAACAACCCTAAACAAATTTGTTCAAACCCATAAGATGGGCCTTCGCCCAACAAAACCCATAAAGCCCAATTGCTTTCAGCGCCTGCACCCCCCCCCCCCCTTTAGTCTAATTCTATTTCTTTTATTTGGGCCAAATGCATTCCTTAAGCCCATTTTCCCTTTTTTTAATGTTTTAAAAACCAATACTTTTTTTTATAATCTAAATTCTTTTTTTTATGTTAAATAAAGAGAACATATTAAATTTTATTAATAATTTTTCTTTAAACAATTATTACATTTAAAATACATATACGATAAAATTTTAACTTAAAGTAATTTTTCTTTTCTTTAAAACTCTTGTTTATATAATTAACAGAAATACAAAAAATAATAATAAACACTTAATTTTCATTAGGTTAATATTTTATTTGATCATTTGTAAATAACCACATACATCTCACAATAATTTTGATTTTCTTTGATTCTTATACCTTGTTATATTTTTACATTGAGAATGCGACGATTCGATTTGGTTGTAACATAATACTTGGACATTACTATTCCGATGAGACTCATCCCCATTTGTAAACATTTGTACCCCCATTCCCGGATACTCATTTGTAATAACTTAGACTTTAAATTCCCGCAATTTATCGCTTTCCATATACTGTATAGTAATTAGGGTTTGTATGCGAAGATTCAAAATCAACCGCTAGATGACCTAATACAAGATAAATACATGATAATCAATACACAATTCACACTTGCACCTCTAGGGTAACCTCGCTTGTTGCCTCGGAAAATGCAATCATGTCCCTCGAGTATGAGACACTCTAGCAAATGTCCCTTCAATAAACAAAAATCGTAGTCCCTCGATGACCCTCGATGTTACCTTCGATAAAACGATCTCGTCCCTTACAAAATTGCTAGAGCGTCTCACAAGTTGCCTTCAATGATTGTATACGACGATCCGCACCTGTCCCGTTTAACATCCTAACGCAAGTTTGTTCATCAAACACAATGGTGAAACAACACTGTTAAGAAGGGTTAAAAACATAAGAAAGATCTTTGAGTAAAATAGGGTAGACAAACTCTTAGTTACTTGATCAAAAATCTTGCAAAATATCCTTGCCATTTTCAAACACACTTCACAACACAACTTCAAAACAATTTCAAAACAACTTTCAAAACATTGAATTATCTTTTCAAAAAGACACACACCTTTGTATATATTCAAACAAGAATCATTACAAAGGTTGCCTAGACAAGGCATCTTTTTTCAAAACATTTTCAAAACCACACACACAAAGCACCATTTCAAACAATTGAAAAGCAAAGGCAAATGATCTAAAACAAGTAACTAAGAGACCATGGATAACCATGGATGAAAAGGGTGCTAGCACCTTCCCTTTTCATAATCTACCCCCCGAACCCAAGAAAACATCTCAAAGGTCTTTCTTGTGATTTTTGGCCTTTCCTTAGGATAAAATAAAAAGTCGATGGTGACTCTTACTAAACCGAACAAGTGCGAACACAAACGCAAAATCCCAAGTCAGTTCTCCCACCGTATCACATAACTGGCGACTCTGTTGGGGATATTTTAAAAGTGGGGTTACCTTAGGGTTTCTAGATCACCTTTACATGATTACCTTGATTGCTTTGATTGCTTTACTTTTTGGGTTCCTTGTTTGGGTTTGTTTTAAATCCTACACCCAGATTTGGGGACACCTTTTAGGTAAGTAGCAATAAACTGTGAGGGAATTGTGCGGGGTATACCGACATGGTTGAAGCAGTAGCTACGTTAGTGTGACATATTTGTGGATACCGGTAGCCTTTGAGTTAATCAAAGAGAATACAGGGCCGCTGAGTGATGTCGTGAAGCACTAACGAACTCTTAGAAACCTTACTTGACCATCTTGGCCTTATTAAGGGTAGTGAGATGACCGACTTTGGTACAGTCCGAAGTTGGTAGATACTCGATACTACACTCATTGAGGATTGTTTTCTTGGAATATTTTGATCGCCAGTTAAGTGGCTAAACCGAAACAATGAACACAGAAAATAATCCAATGATATTGAGCTCTTTAGAACCCGGTTTCTATTTTAGGACATGTTGAGCCAACTAACTTCAAGAGGGTACTTACCTACAAACCCCATGCAAGCCTAAACCTAAGGACTTGTCTGCTTTGTGTGAATATGACTGTCTGTATATACACTTGTCTACCTCTGCATACATGTACATAACATCATAACATCATACCATAGCATTTTCAATAACCATTTCAAGGATCTCGACGGTCTTTTGATGCAGGGGCACGTTGAACCAGACGTCTACCAAAGGGCAAGAGGTTTCATTTTCCTCTAAACAAACGCCATCGAAGATCAAGTGCAACAACTTGAATCGGGGGATATGACCCACTTGACATGGTGAGCTTGATTCTCGTGGAAAGACATCCACCAATACAAATTTCCCCAATCAAAGATGTTGATCAAAATTCGACCTCTAACATTTTCTTGTGTTTACCCCGAGAGATCCTTGAAAACATGCATCCACATATCATGCATTGTATCATAACAGGTTTTCCTTTTCAGGGTTCCTTATTCTCCTACTGTTTATTTCAGTAGAGATGGCTCTAGAAAGGACTGTCAAAGATATCCAGGATCAAAACCCTCAGCTTCAAGAAATGTTCTTGAATCTATCCCAGGGGCAAGAAGAAGTGAAAGCTCTCCTCACAAGGGGCATGGTCCTAGGCAATTCAGGCAGTGTCAGGAATGATCAGTTGGAAGAGCTGCAGATTGAGCTGGCAACAATGAATATCCAGATGATGGGACAACTGGTGGGCCAGATGGCTCTCATTCAAGACTTGGCTCAAAGACAAGAGGAGCTCAGGGTTCTCGTCAACAAACTGCTTCGAGATAACCAAGTGGGGAAAACAACTAGGGTTGAAGATCAAGTCATTATTCCACCTCCTTTGAGACAAGAAAACAAGGGAAAGGCTCCCCAACTTGCTTCAGGGTCACAAGCCCAGCAACAACCTCGTCAGCGTCAACAGGGTAATCAGCGTAGGAAAAATACGTCTGGAAGACATTTCTCTGAGACTGACATACCATTATCTTTAATACTGAAACGCTTGTTAGAGGTCAATCTTCTTGCTTTAAGGGATCCTATTCGGAAGCTCAATACCTCTACTCCTAGCTATCACCCCTATGCATTTTGTGTATACCACTCCCATAGTCCTGAACATGACACCGATGACTGTTGGGCTTTGAAAAACAAGATCCAAGACTTGATTGACGAAGGAGTGCTGGAATTCATGCCGGATGGCGAGATGAAAATCTTCCGCTAAGGGTTCTCCACCTGAAATGACAAAGCTCGAACTGACAGACTTTTATTCCATTTGAATTTTCAAGTTGTAATTTCTTTTGTTATTCAAACAATTATCTGTTGATGTCAAACTCTGTTTCATTAATGCATTGCATATGTTTGTCTTGAATTCATCCATTCGTTTTCACTATTCTTATGCTTCCTACTTTCTTTATGATATTTAACTCTTGATAAAAAGCTACAAGCATTTAGAGGGAGGATGACGAAACAATACCATAATCTCATACAGTATGTTTTTGAATAGACCTTGCTGACGATGTACAGGCGTTTCTTTCAAACCCTAAACACTGGAGTTATAAGGAAGATAATCCCTAGTCAACCCCTTCGAGCCAAAAAACTATAAGTTTTCTGTTTTAAACACAAATTGAAACCTTTGATTTAAACCTGAGGCAGGGTAGTCTCTCAGTTAATTCAAAAGAATGCGCATTGAAGTCGCAAAATCTCAGTTCGTAATTCAACGAATGACATCAAAAACATTCCCTGGGAATCAATAGACAGTGATGGTTCCTTATCTCATAGGTAGTCATTACCTATCAAAAGAGAAAAGCCCACTAAGCCAAAACCTATAAAAGAGACTTAAGAAAGCTGGGGCATCCCGCTGACTGTAATCTCGAAAACCAGAACAATCAGGCAAAAGTTAGGGATAACAAATCAAAAGAAAGAGGTCATTACCAATCCTCAACAACGTGAAAAATGTTGCAAAAATGATGATTGCCTTCCATAAAATTCAACTGGTGTGAACCATCACCAAAATGTCGTTCCAAACTCGAATAGAGTTCGACGCACAATTAACTGAGTTTAGGACTGAAGGACATCACGAAGAATGGGTGGGAACAAATATACTTTGAGCCTTTATCCTTTGTTTCTTAAACCGTGAACCAAGCCACGTTACACCCCTTCGAAAGTCCTAATTGAAGCATGGGTTAGTTCGGAAGCATACTATTACAAAGGGTATCCTGACTCCTGTAAGGCTTTGCCCTAAATCTTGTGTTGATTTTGTCTTATAAAAAGTTTTCTGCTAAAAAACGCATTTTTCAAAACTTCGAGACAAGCATAAACTTTGCATTATTCGAATATCATTGTTGGCACATATTTATTTGTTCGACAGCGAAGAAATTCACAACAGTGAATGTTCGGAGGAACGAAAGCTCTCTCAGTAAGTAAAATCACTTCAAGTGAGATGACACTCCCATGGCAAAAATCTCCCATCAACAAAGGGGGACTTGGTATGGTGTTGTCCAGCAAATCTGGGGAAGTCGAGTCAAGATTTCAACAAATCTTTCAAAGACCATTAAACCTGGGGCAGTCCAATCAAGATTTCAAGAAATCTCTCAATTGCAGGTTAACCTAGGGGCAAGTCTCCCTCACCATCACTTGGGCATTTAAACGTCAATCTCATCAAAGGGTTACGTACAGTCCAAGTTTCCTGGAAATACCACAAACATGTCTGTTGTACCCCAAAATTTGCCCTCCCATTTCATCAGCATTTTCTCACCACAAGACTCTTGGAGCTCAAGATCAAGTTAGGGTTTACACTACTCAAGACTCCTCCTTGCACTGTTGACCTAAATTAGGGTTTGAGTTTGCACAAAGATGTTTTAACCTAAAATTCCCAAAATGATTTTCATGCTTCATTTTGGATTCACAAGTTTATCCATACCAAGTTTCAAGCCTTGATTCCAATCTTTGCCCAATCAATTGGACAGTTGACCTAAAAATCAACTGTATTGGGGAAAAAGTCAACTGTGGCCAATTGACAGTCAAACCTCATGAAATTTGACCCACATCAACATATTGAACTCATATGAACCATTTGGTCAAGTTTGGATCACAATTCCACAAGAAATTTGATCAGATCACCAAAAGGGCAAAATGGTCATTTTTAGGGTTTTGACTGCACAAAGGCAATTTTTGACTGTTTGACCTAACCAATGGCAAATCAAGCTCACGTATGGACTCAAGGACTCAATGGAACTGTCTTGACACATTCAACAAGTTCAAAAGGTCCCAAATGCACAGGATTGGCAGATGAATTTTCCAGTCAACTGATCAAAATTTGACTGTATACTGAAAAGTCAAACTTTGACTTTTTGGTCAAAATCAAGTGCCAAGATTCATTTTTCATCAAGACATGTCAAATTATGAAACTTGTTCATCAAGAAACCCAAAATGGAAAATTAGGGTTTAAAATGAAGAAATTTCATAACTTAGAAATTTTCTAAGTTATAAAATTTCCTTATTTTTTTCCTAACTTTGTCCCATTTTTTAATCAAGATACATTTGGATTCAAACAAAACTCAAAACATGAAAGTTGTAGTCCATTGCAAAATATACAACTTTGATTCACAAAGTTTCCTCAAAAGAAGCATGTAGCTCAACTTATAATTTTTGGAACAAGGGTGCAAAATTTCTTAACTTAGAAAATCTTTGACCTATTTTAGGCAGGATTTTTTCTCAACTTCATGGCCACTTTTCACATGCTTCCACTTGGAATCTCAACTTGCATTACAAAGATGGATTATAGTACACATTCCAATCTTTCCAAATTGTCCAAGAACTTCTCAAACACCCTTGTGGTTAGGGAGAATCGAATTTGCAAAGTTGGGCAAAATCCATTTTTGTTCTTGACCAAGGCATGTTCATACACTTTGCATTTTCAAACTCAACATGGTTCAAGCTAGATTACAGGCCTCTAATCTTTCTCACACTCAATAATTTAATTCATATCCTTTGTGTTCAAGTCTTATTTTGTGTATTTAGCCATTACATGCAAGATTAGTCCATAATTAGAAAAAGCATTTTTGCCATTTTTGAAAAGGTCCACTTTATGTCAAATTCACAAATCAAAGAGGTACAAGCCAGATCTTTTAGGCACAATTTTATGGAAAAATCCCATTGATCAAGAAGAGAAAATGCAGCATGCTTGAGGGGCCTGCATTGGCCTATAACCCAACTTGCATTTTGTTTGCTTAGATAAGAAGAAAACTTGCATATTGAACCATAACTCTCATGCCTGCAAAGACCAATAAAAAACAAACTTTGTAAACACATTTCATACTCCCTAACTGACCTAAAGCACGACCAAAATACCCTTGATCCCTCCTCATACAGAAAATCACCATTTTTCTGCAAGAAACAGGGCATTCTGCATTTTGACTTGGCCAACATCATTCACTCGTGCGTTTTTTCCCAAACAAGTTCCAATACACTCCATACCATCCATTGAAGTTGTCTCAAGCCTTAGATACAAGCTGTAACATCCATAGCCAAGTGTGCCATTTTCACTTTTCTCTTTTGCAGGTTGACTTCCATAGCTTGATACAGTTAGATTCAAAGCAAGCTATGTGTTGGAGAAGGTTCCTGGGACCTCAAGCAAGGTGTACAAGTCCTCAAACACCATTGAAGTTGGCCATATTACTCTGTTCGAGTCAAGCTGAAACAGGTAAAATGTGAACTTCTATCTCTCTATCCAAGCATATTTAGGCTTAAGTTTGTGAAGAAAGTATGCTCTACTCATAGCCCTGAAGCTATCCATATACTTATTTTTCATTTATATTGTGCGTGCTATGAGAATTTTTGACCTGAACATAGAAGAAAAGCTAGGTCAGAAATTGGGGGAGAAGAAATTCTCTCTCGTTTCTGAGAGTTAGGACAACTTTTTTATATATTTGAAATCGTGACATGATGCTCTATAATATTTGTGTTGTGAGTTTTTGTTAAAAGTCAAGGAAGCAAGAGATGGCAGAGATGGAAGGAAGCGCGCGTTTTTTGTTTGAATCTGGCTGAAGGTTGAAGACAGAGTTGACTTGGGCTGGGCCTGAGTCAACCTGCGTTTTGCACCATCTTTTTCCACTTACACCCCTTGGCCCATTGTGTGTTATTTTGATCATTTTTTCTTTTTTTCTTTTTTGATTCTGACTTATTATTTTTTGCTCAAATATAAAAAATATAAAAAATATTTTTCCACCCATTTTTGCATTTATTTGGAATTTATTTGTTTTATTTTAACTTATACATGTAAAATAATATATATACTTTTATTTAAAATACTAAAAAATAACACAAAAATATATTTTTTTTAGTTATCATTTTTTGTCTAAATTTTGAAAACATTTTCTAAAAAAAAATATACTTTTTTTTTGTAAATAATTAATATTTCATTTTTATATATATTTAGTATATTTAATATATAATATAAATACCTATACATATTTTATTAAATATTTAGGATAAAAATGTAAAAGTAATACCTTTTTATTTTTATTAATATATGACATCAAAAATACTTTTTTTTTCACAATATACTTCTTTTTTTATTTTTTGTATATAATTAACAAATATTATATATAATATAATTAATAAATACTATTTATTTAGAAAACTAGGGTTTTGCCCTAAACCATGAAAATATCCAAAAAAAATTGACTTTTTATTTTTGTTTATATTTTACATTGAAAAACACTTTTACATACATAAAAAAACATTTTTGTGCATAATACATTTTGCATTTTGTATTTATTTAATTATTGTACAAATTAAATAACTTGTATATTCAATATGGATGTAATAGCTTAGATTTAAATTTCTTGCTAAATATCCCCCATTTGAACATTTGTACCCCCTCCCTATATCATGATGTAATAGCTTAGTTTTTAAAGTTCCGCATTTTAAAGCTTTCTAATTATGCCATGACAGACCTAGGGTTTGTATGCAAAAATCAACCAACCAATAGCTTGACTAATACAAAGACAAAAATGCATGAAAATGGACAACACTAATCACACTTGCACCCTTAGGGTTACTCCATTTGTTGCCTTCAATAATGGGCCATGTTTGCATGTTGAGTGTCTTTGGTAAAACAAAACAAATCAAAATGATCATAGTCCCTCGATGACGCTTTCTCAAGTTGCCTAAAAAATGATCAAGTCCCTTAAAGGAAAATTTGCCAAAGACACTTGGCACCATTGCCTCCATGGTCTAAACGATGACCCGCGCCCGTCCCATTAACATCCTAACACAAGATTGTCCACCAAATACAATGGTGGAACAATACTGTTAAAAGGGTTAAAACATAGGAAAAATCTTTGAGTAAATTTAGGGGTAGACAACTCTTAGTTACTTGATCGAACTTGCAAAACAAAACCTTGCCTATTTTCAAAAACACACATCACAACTTTCAAAACAACTTTCAAAACATTGAAAACTTTTCAAAAGACAAATATACCTTTGTATACATTCAAACATGGATCATTACAAAGGTTGCCACCACCATGGCCTCTTTTCAAAATATCTTTCAAAACACACACAAAGCACCATTTCAAACAATTGAAAATGCAAGGCAAGTGATCTAAGCAAGTAACTAAGAGCCCATGGATAACCATGGATAGAAAGGGTGCTAATACCTTCCCTTTCTATAATCTACTCCCCGAACCCAAGAAAACATCTCAAAGGTTTTTGCTGTGCTTTTTAACCTTTCCTTAGGATAAAATAAAAAAGTCGCTGGCGACTCTTGCTAAACCGAAACATTTGCGAAAACAAACGCAAAACCCAAGTCATTTCTCCCACCGTATCACAATGTCATACTAGGGGCAGTGACGAGTCTCTCTGAAATCTTTCTGAAAAGAAATTTAAGCGTCCTCGAGAAGTTTGTCACCTCTCTAGCAGACCAGCAGTCATGGGTTTATTTCCCCAACATTTGTCAAGGATTTATTCTCCAAAACAAATTACATTTCAAATTGCATGGTCGTTAAAAATTTCCTTCATCACCTGCTGGAAGTTACGGTCGTCATAAAAAATTCCTTCATCACCTGTTGGAATTCACGGTCGTTAAAAATTTCCTTCATCACCTGTTGGAAATTACGGTCGTCATCAAAATTTCCTTCATCACCTGTTGGAAGTTACAGCCACCAATAGAATAACGGACAACTAAAGCTCCTAAAAATCTGTTTCTCTCAAGAATGAAGATTCTCATCCTTGAAACCTCAGAAGGTTAGTATACTCCCAACCTCCTGACCCTTAACAAAATGAAGATTCTCATCCTTGAAACCTCAGAAGATTGGTATACTCCCAACCTCCTGACCCTTAACAGAATGAAGATTCTCATCCTTGAAACCTCAGAAGATTGGTATACTCCCAACCTCCTGACCCTTAACAGAATGAAGATTCTCATCCTTGAAACCTCAGAAGATTGGTATACTCCCAACCTCCTGACCCTTAACAGAATGAAGATTCTCATCCTTGAAATCTCAGAAGATTGGTATACTCCCAACCTCCTGACCCTTAACAGAATGAAGATTCTCATCCTTGAAACCTCAGAAGATTGGTATACTCCCAACCTCCTGACCCTTAACAGAATGAAGATTCTCATCCTTAAAACCTCAAGAGATTGGCATACACCCAATCTTATGACCCAAGACCTGAATGAAGATTCTCATTTTGGCTTCCCCAGTAGATTGGCAAACACCCAACCTCCTGATATTCCCGACAGAATGAAGATTCTCATTTCTTAAAGTGGTATAACATCTGAATTTCTGATATTCCCGACAGAGTGAATATTCTCATTCTTAAAGTGGCATACAACCTAAACCTGAACTTCTTCCAGACAGGAATAAGCTTTTTCCAGAATCCTGAGTTTTACTCTCCGACAAGATATCTAATTTTCAATAGTATGGCTATTCCCCACATAATTCTTATTCCCCAAGTAGAACGAGGACTCTCATTATCAGTTCCTCACAGAGTATTCAGATATTCCCCAGTAAAGATCTCCTTAAAACAGGAATCCCCAGTAGATTGGCATACCACCCAAACTCCTGATTTCCCCAACAGTGGTCCCATGACTTTTCATTTTCAACGATTAAAGGATTTTCAATCCCCAACAGCAGTCAAGGATTTTCAATCCCCGGCAGCAGTCAAAGATTTCACTATCCAAGATTCATCTTCCTCAGCAAGACAACTACTCAGCTTACATGCACATCCATTACATTCATATCATAAACATTGATGAAGTACAGTTCACTGCATCATACATATCATGCAACATGACTTTATGTTTTGGCTAACATTTTACCATTTTCAGGATAAGATTAAAAGGCTATCGTTAACAATTATTCAGATACAGTACATATACACCCCAGACATGGCGGTCATTCTAATACTCATTCAGACTTCAGCAACCCGATACAGACTAGATATGCTCCCGACGCGGCGGCCATTCTATCTCTCATTCAGATTCAACTATCAACCATAAGTTCAGATACGCTCCAGACGCAGATGCCATTCTGTCCCTTACACCAGCAGCTTGATTCTCCCCAGCGCAATCGACACAGAAGTCATTCTGCTACTCATACAGATCTCAAATTCAGATATAATACAGATACACTCCAAACACGAAAGTCATTCTGCTACTCATACAGATCTCAACTCCGGTTATAGTCTCACATATACTTCAGACACGGAAGTCATTCTGCTACTCATACAGACCTCAAGACTTCTGAAAACAGTTTACAGATTCTCCAAACACGGATGTTAATCTATCGCTTGTTCAGATTCAACTTTTGAAAACAGTTTACGGATGCTTCCCAACATGGATGCTGATCTATTGCTTATTCAACTCAAGACTTCTAAAAATAGTTTACGGATTCTCCAAACACGGATGTTAATCTATCGCTTGTTCAGATTCAACTTTTGAAAACAGTTTATGGATGCTTCCCAACACGGATGCTGATCTATTGCTTATTCAACTTCTGAAAACAGTTTATGGATTCTCCAAACACGTATGTTAATCTATCGCTTGTTCAAATTCAACTTTTGAAAACAGTTTACGGATGTTTCCCAACATGGATGCTGATCTATTGCTTATTCAACTTCAACTTCTGAAAATAGTTTACGGATTCTCCAAACACGGATGTTAATCTATCGCTTGTTCAGACTCAATTTCTGAAAACAGTTTACGGATTCTCCAAACACGGATGTTAATCTATCGCTTGTTCAGACTCAACTTTTGCAAACAGTTTACGGATGCTTCCCAACATGGATGTCAATCTATTGCTTATTCAGACCCCCAGCTCAGAGATGTTCCAAACATGGATACCTTTCTGATACTCACCCACTCACCTACGGCATACAGTTCAACAAACATTCTTGGATGGCATCTTTAAGCCCATCTCCGACAAGATTCTGTCACATCTCCAGATGGCATCTTTAAGCCCATCTCCGACAAGATTCTGTCACATCTCCAGATGGAATCTTTAAGCCCATTCCCTCAACTATGCTTTGACGAGTGCAAATTTTTGGGCACTCTAGTGTCCAATCATCTTTTACCTTCGAGTCGCGAAAGGAAAACTCGCCAATCTAACTCTTCAGGTTCAAGAAGATTGAACAGGGGCAACTGTTGTACCCTAAAATTTTCCCTCCCTTTTTCACAAGAAATCACAACTTCGGGGTTTTCCCTGATTTTTTCAAATTGGCTCAAGAATCGGTCAAACAAACTTTTCTTTATCAGTCAATCCAGAATTAGGGTTTCCATTGATTTTGAGTTGATCAAGCAGACGTTTCTTTGACAATAATCCAGGATTAGGGTTTGCGCACGCATTTCTCAGAAGAAATTGAATCCACAATATTTCAATTGACTGTTACATTATTTTTACGCTTGTTCCAGATTGCTGTTTGTTTCTCAAAACCTAAACACCTGGGATAGGAGATGAGGCTTTTGATTGAAACTTTGGGGCATTAGGTTTGATTAGTGAAGTGAAAGGTGTGTGAAATGCTGGTTTATTTAACTGTACAAAGCATATGATTAATTGGAGTGCCAGGCGTATTGTGGTTAATGCAAGGTTGCGAGACTGCAAAGTTTGTTGATTATTTATTTTATCTGAGTTAAAATTATTGGGATGCATTTCCAGTTGTTTTAATTTAAGAGATTTAAATAATTAAATAAACAGTGCAAAAGAAATAAGGAAATACTTGACAAAGACTTTTTATTTATTTCAAATATTGTTACAAATGTTATTCAAATATTGTAAATTTATTTACAGTGTTTACAATAATATTTATTACAATAAATGAAAAGAAAATAAATCTAAAGCCTAAGTCTCTTGAAATCTTCTATCTTCTACTGCTTCTTCCATTATCCAACTGGTATTTACCTGCAAAGACAGAAAAATAAATAAGTGCAGTTAAATTGAAAAGCATTTTCAAGCAGATAAATATAAAGTCATCATTAAAGCTTGTTGGCCGGAATCAGATTGTTTTTGGTTTCATCATGTTTTACTCGTCCTCTTTGCAAATCACAAGAAGATTTCTCTTCTTGGTTCACAAAGAGGAAAGTAAAATAATTTGCAAATCATACAATCAATTAAATGCAAAGATACAAGGCACAAGGCTGCACACAAAGAAGGCACAAGGCTGCACACAATGTAAAACTGAACTGCCAAACTGAGTTTCAAAATGCAAACTAACTGTCAAAACAGAAAAGCAAACTAAGTTGCAAAACTGTCAAACCAAGTACACAAGCTGTCAAAAAGAATACAATGCAGAAAATATGAAAAGTACAATGCAGAGATAAACCAAGATACAAGCAAGCAGGCTTGTCAAACTTCTCATCATGTTCTGGCCAACAAAACTTTTGAGAATAAAAAATACATTAAGCAATTTAAAAATGCTTTATGGAGAGAGAAAGAGAGAACCAGAAGGGGTTTTTGCAGTTTGGCAGGCTGTACAAAAGCAATGAGAAAGAAAATAAATAGAACAGTTTTAACAGTTCAGGGGGAGAGAGCCACAAACTGCAACTGAAAGCAAACCAGAAGCAAAAACTGCCTCCAAACACAACCTGCAAGTTATCAAACCTGCAAAACCGCTTGTAAACACAAGCACAACAAGTTACCAAACCTGCATAAGCCTGCTTTCAAAACCTTCAAACTGCTAAACCTATTCAAAAGTCCAACCATTCAAACAAGATTAACAAAACTCTCAAAACCTGCTTCCAACAAAAACAAGCAAGCTTAACAAAAGTCTCAAACCTGCCTCAAACTAAACAGCAAGCCTTTCCAAACCTGTAAAAATGCTTGTAAACACAAGCACCAAGAATCACACAAGCCAGTTCAACCTGCAAAACTCATCAAACTGCTATAAAAAACACAAGCCTATTCAAACCTGCAAAACTGAAAGTTTAAGAGTAACTCAAGCTTGCCTTCCAAAACACCAGCCTGCCTTCAAAAGCAAAACTGCAGAACCACTCAAGCCTGTATTACAAGAACTCAGGCCCAACTACAAACTCAAACAAATACAAAACCAAAGAGAACAACAAACAATCCTCAGAATAAAATTCATCTTCAGAATCAACAAAGCCCACAAAGAGGAAGAGTTTCGAAACAAGCGATATCTCAGAAAAATCATCATCATTGACAAAACAAGCAGAGGAAGATTGAAAGATCAAAAACAACAAGTTCATCATTAACATTCATCACCAACAAGTTTCAATATCAACATGATCAACAACAACAAGTAAGTTTCAGAATACATATGTTCATCATCAACAAATCATAAGCCAAATCAACAACAATAGCAACATCTCAGAAGAATTCATCACTAACATAGCAAAGAGAAGAAGAAGAGAAGATTCAGAAGCAAAATGGTATAGGGTTTTCAGAATATACATCATCATTAAACGCTTCCAAAAAAGAGTTAAAGATACAGAAATACCAAAAGTGAGCTAGCATCATCATCACGCTCCTCCTCTTCCGGCCACCGAGAGCACCGCCATTCCAACCCTCCATCCGTTCCCCAGAGACGAAGCCACCAAGGTATCAGTTTCTCTCTTTCTTTTTCTGCATCACCATATCATAAATATCAAAGGTTAAATCTTTGTAAAACGATAACATGCAAGAGTAAAACCTAAACCCTAAAACGCGCTTAGAACGAAAAACATACCTTTTCAAATCACTGCCCTGTGTAGTCACGGAGAGGAGAGGGTGGAGGTAGTGCTCTGGCGACTGGAAGTTTGGAGAGAGGAATCAAAAGCCCCATGGTTTGAGAAAGACGAAGAGGACGAAGACGAGAGGAGAGGAGCGCTGCTGTGCAAACTGTAAACCCTATTTCCCAATTATGAAACAACCCTAAACAAATTTGTTCAAACCCATCAGATGGGCCTTCGCCCAACAAAACCCATAAAGCCCAATTGCTTTCAGCGCCTGCACCCCCCCTTTAGTCTAATTCTGTTTCTTTTATTTGGGCCAAATGCATTCCTTAAGCCCATTTTTCCTTTTTTTAATGTTTTAAAAACCAATACTATTTTTTTATAATCTAAATTCTTTTTTTTTATGTTAAATAAAGAGAACATATTAAATTTTATTAATAATTTTTCTTAAAACAATTATTACATTTAAAATACATATATGATAAAATTTTAACTTAAAGTAATTTTTCTTTTCTTTAAAACTCTTGTTTATATAATTAACAGAAATACAAAAAATAATAATAAACACTTAACTTTCATTAGGTTAATATTTTATTTGATCATTTGTAAATAACCACATACATCTCACAATACTTTTGATTCTCTTTGATTCTTATACCTTGTTATATTTTTACATTGAGAATGCGACGATTCGATTTGGTTGTAACATAATACTTGGACATTACTATTCCAATGAGACTCATCCCCATTTGTAAACATTTGTACCCCCATCCCCGGATACTCATTTGTAATAACTTAGACTTTAAATTCCCGCAATTTATCGCTTTCCATATACTGTATAGTAATTAGGGTTTGTATATGAAGATTCAAAATCAACCGCTAGATGACCTAATACAAGATAAATACATGATAATCAATACACAATTCACACTTGCACCTCTAGGGTAACCTCGCTTGTTGCCTCGGAAAATGCAATCATGTCCCTCGAGTATGAGACACTCTAGCAAATGTCCCTTCAATAAACAAAAATCGTAGTCCCTCGATGACCCTCGATGTTACCTTCGATAAAACGATCTCGTCCCTTACAAAATTGCTAGAGCGTCTCACAAGTTGCCTTCAATGATTGTATACGACGATCCGCACCTATCCCGTTTAACATCCTAACGCAAGTTTGTTCATCAAACACAATGGTGAAACAACACTGTTAAGAAGGGTTAAAAACATAAGAAAGATCTTTGAGTAAAATAGGGTAGACAAACTCTTAGTTACTTGATCAAAAATCTTGCAAAATATCCTTGCCATTTTCAAACGCACTTCACAAGACAACTTCAAAACAATTTCAAAACAACTTTCAAAACATTGAATTATCTTTTCAAAAAGACACACACCTTTGTATATATTCAAACAAGAATCATTACAAAGGTTGCCTAGACAAGGCATCTTTTTTCAAAACATTTTCAAAACCACACACAAAAAGCACCATTTCAAACAATTGAAAAGCAAAGGCAAATGATCTAAAACAAGTAACTAAGAGCCCATGGATAACCATGGATGAAAAGGGTGCTAGCACCTTCCCTTTTCATAATCTACCCCCCTAACCCAAGAAAACATCTCAAAGGTCTTTCTTGTGCTTTTTGGCCTTTCCTTAGGATAAAATAAAAAGTCGGTGGAGACTCTTGCTAAACCGAACAAGTGCGAACACAAACGCAAAATCCCAAGTCAGTTCTCCCACCGTATCACACTCATTCCCTTTTATCTCAAATCAGATAAGCCGATCTGGAATCATTCTCCCACAGATGAATTCTCCCTTAAGCAAGTTTGTGAGTACACTACTAAAGATTGATGCAAGTTTGTTTGGTCCAAATATTTACCCCCTCTAATCTTTCACGGTTTTGAGGGTTTTATTAAACAAAATCCAAACTGATGGGCAGTTAAAAAGAAGAGGCTTCTATTTTCTTTCAAAATACAGCCTTTGTAAAAAAGAAAATAATCTTCCTCTCACTTGTTTTTTTATTGTATATATGTCCAAGCTCTGGTTTTGGTTGTATTTTACTTTGAACATTCATTCACGCATTCATAATTAGGATGAGGTTTGAAGTATTTGTAGCAGGGCCTGGTCTACACAATGTGCATTGGTGGTTAATATGGAGGAGTATTTGTAGTAGGTCCTAGTCTTGGAGCTTTCTTTGATTTTTTGGGTGTCACTATCTCTCACATTGTCGGACTCTCGGGTGCTATGAAAGCCATTGATTTCACCAATTAGAAAGGTTGACACAATCTTTGGTTGAAATCCGACTATGTTATAGTGGTACATACTTTCAAGCTTCATTTTAAAGTGCACTAAAAAATTTGCACCATATGGATTAAGAGATTAAATATCGCTTCACACATGTTTTTTATTGTAGTTTCTCACACTTATAGAAAAGAGAATAGTTGTGCAAACTACTTGCTAACTTACGTCTCATTGTTACAGATTCAATTCCTTTTGACTTGTTGCCTTTAAATTTAAGATCAGAGGTTGTAAATAATAAATTATATTTGTCTTTATCTAGGTTTGTTTCCCAAAGAAACTGTCTTGGTATAACCCCCTCTCCTCTTTGACTTACTATTTTCATTTTTATATATTTAACCTTATTTAGTAAAAAGTGTTATAACATATATTAATGAATTTTTATTAGATATTATAAATTATGTTTCATCTCATTTAAGTGTTTGACATATGCATAATTATATTGAACCGTGTTATAGATTTTTTATAATTAAAAATATATTTTATACACAACATACAAATTCAATCCATGCATGATCGAGTCCATTCGATTCAGTTCTAATTATAAAGTTGTGGGTTGATGATAAATTCAACCCATTAAAAATTGAAAGAGTTGGATAAAAAGTTAGGTTCTAGAATTACACTTTAATTCTCACTCACAAAATGACTTTTCTCACAAAGGCACTGAGGCTAAAGTATTAGTGAGATAGAGTAAAAAAGAAGTTTAGAGAGAGAGGGAGAGAGTGAGTTGTGTCAAAATACGATTTTGGATCAAATGAAATGGGACAAAGGATCTCTATTTATAGGCTAGAGGTTGGCTCAAAAATTATTTTCATATAAATGTATTTTATGAAAACCTAATCGATTAGAACGTGTATCCAATTGATTAAAAGTTTGAAATATAATCGATTGTAAGTTCAAAATAGAAAAGAAAATATATATCTAGCCTTTGCACATCATTAAGGTTCTGTCCTAATCACTTGAGACTCAATTTTTAACTGAGCTAATCGATTAGATAAGTTAAAAAATTTCCTATAGCTATTTTGACAGTATACTTTTGAATAGACCTTGCTGACGATGTACAGGCGTTTCTTTCAAACCCTAAACACTGGAGTTATAAGGAAGATAATCCCTAGTCAACCCCTTCGAGCCAAAGAAGTAGAAGTTTTCTGTTTTAAACACAAATTGAAACCTTTGATTTAAACCTGGGGCAGGGTAGTCTCTCAGTTAATTCAAAAGAATGCGCATTGAAGTCGCAAAATCTCAGTTCGTAATACAACGAATGACATCAAAAACATTCCCTGGGAATCAATAGACAGTGATGGTTCCTTATCTCATAGGTAGTCATTACCTATCAAAAGAGAAAAGCCCACTAAGCCAAAACCTATAAAAGAGACTTTAGAAAGCTGGGGCATCCCGCTGACTGTAATCTCGAAAACCAGAACAATCATGCAAAAGTTAGGGATAACAAATCAAAAGAAAGAGGTCATTACCAATCCTCAACAATATGAAAAATGTTGCAAAAATGATGATTGCCTTCCATAAAATTCAACTGGTGTGAACCATCACCAAAATGTCGTTCCAAACTCGAATAGAGTTCGACGCACAATTAACTGAGTTTAGGACTGAAGGACATCACGAAGAATGG
The DNA here is from genome assembly GCA_948472305.1 of Vicia faba. Classification (NCBI taxonomy): domain Eukaryota; kingdom Viridiplantae; phylum Streptophyta; class Magnoliopsida; order Fabales; family Fabaceae; genus Vicia; species Vicia faba. The sequence continues at coordinate 375,337,749 of OX451739.1, read as the reverse complement.
GTGGGAACAAATATACTTTGAGCCTTTATCCTTTGTTTCTTAAACCGTGAACCAAGCCACGTTACAACCCTTCGAAAGTCCTAATTGAATCATGGGTTAGTTCGGAAGCATACTATTACAAAGGGTATCCTGACTCCTGTAAGGCTTTGCCCTAAATCTTGTGTTGATTTTGTCTTATAAAAGGTTTTCTGCTAAAAAACGCATTTTTCAAAACTTCGAGACAAGTATAAACTTTGCATTATTCGAATATCATTGTTGGCACATATTTATTTGTTCGACAGTGAAGAAATTCACAACAGTGAATGTTCGGAGGAACGAAAGCTCTCTCAGTAAGTAAAATCACTTCAAGTGAGATGACACTCCCATGGCAAAAATCTCCCATCAACAAAGGGGGACTTGGTATGGTGTTGTCCAGCAAATCTGGGGAAGTCGAGTCAAGATTTCAACAAATCTTTCAAAGACCATTAAACCTGGGGCAGTCCAATCAAGATTTCAAGAAATCTCTCAATTGCAGGTTAACCTAGGGGCAAGTCTCCCTCACCATCACTTGGGCATTTAAACGTCAATCTCATCAAAGGGTTACGTACAGTCCAAGTTTCCTGGAAATAACACAAACATGTCTGTTGTACCCCAAAATTTGCCCTCCCATTTCATCAGCATTTTCTCACCACAAGACTCTTGGAGCTCAAGATCAAGTTAGGGTTTACACTGCTCAAGACTCCTCCTTGCACTGTTGACCTAAATTAGGGTTTGAGTTTGCACAAAGATGTTTTGACCTAAAATGCCCAAAATGATTTTCATGCTTCATGTTGGATTCACAAGTTTATCCATACCAAGTTTCAAGCCTTGATTCCAATCTTTGCCCAGTCAATTGGACAGTTGACCTAAAAATCAGCTGTATTGGGGAAAAAGTCAACTGTGGCCAATTGACAGTCAAACCTCATGAAATTTGACCCACATCAACATATTGAACTCATATGAACCATTTGGTCAAGTTTGGATCACAATTCCACAAGAAATTTGATCAGATCACCAAAAGGGCAAAATGGTCATTTTTAGGGTTTTGACTGCACAAAGGCAATTTTTGACTGTTTGACCTAACCAATGGCAAATCAAGCTCACATATGGACTCAAGGACTCAATGGCACTGTCTTGACACATTCAACAAGTTCAAAAGGTCCCAAATGCACAGGATTGACAGATGAATTTTCCAGTCAACTGATCAAAATTTGACTGTATACTGAAAAGTCAAACTTTGACTTTTTGGTCAAAATCAAGTGCCAAGATTCATTTTTCATCGAGACATGTCAAATTATGAAACTTGTTCATCAAGAAACCCAAAATGGAAAATTAGGGTTTAAAATGAAGAAATTTCATAACTTAGAAATTTTCTAAGTTATAAAATTTCCTTATTTTTTCCTAACTTTGTCCCATTTTTTTATCAAGATACATTTGGATTCAAACAAAACTCAAAACATGAAAGTTGTAGTCCATTACAAAATCTAAAACTTTGATTCACAAAGTTTCCTCAAAAGAAGCTTGTAGCTCAAGTTATGATTTTTGGAACAAGGGTGCAAAACTTTCTTAACTTAGACAATTTTTGACCTATTTTAGGCAGGATTTTTGCCCAACTTCATGGCCACTTTTCACATGCTTCCACTTGGAATCTCAACTTGCATTACAAAGATGGATTGTAGTACACATTCCAAGCTTTCCAAATTGTCCAAGAACTTCTCAAACACCCTTGTGGTTAGGGAGAATCGAATTTGCAAAGTTGGGTAAAATCCATTTTTGTTCTTGACCAAGGCATGTTCATACACTTTGCATTTTCAAACTCAGCATGGTTCAAGCTAGATTACAGGCCTCTAATCTTTCTCACACTCAATAATTTAATTCATATCCTTTGTGTTCAAGTCTTATTTTGTGTATTTAGCCATTACATGCAAGATTAGTCCATAATTAGAAAAAGCATTTTTGCCATTTTTGAAAAGGTCCACTTTATGTCAAATTCACAAATCAAAGAGGTACAAGCCAGATCGTTTAGGCACAAGTTTATGGACAAATCCCACTGATCAAGAAGAGAAAATGCAGCATGCTTGAGGGGCCTGCATTGGCCTATAACCCAACTTGCATTTTGTTTGCTTAGATAAGAAGAAAACTTGCATATTGAACCATAACTCTCATGCCTGCAAAGACCAATAAAAAACAAACTTTGTAAACACATTTCATACTCCCTAACTGACCTAAAGCACGACCAAAATACCCTTGATCCCTCCTCATACAGAAAATCACCATTTTTCTGCAAGAAACAGGGCATTCTGCATTTTGACTTGGCCAGCATCATTCACTCGTGCGTTTTTGCCCAAACAAGTTCCAATACATTCCATACCATCCATTGAAGCTGTCCCAAGCCTTACATACAAGCTGTAACATCCATAGCCAAGTGTGCCATTTTCACTTTTCTCTTTTACTGGTTGACTTCCATAGCTTGATACAGTTAGATTCAAAGCAAGCTATGTGTTGGAGAAGGTTCCTGGGACCTCAAGCAAGCTGTACAAGTCCTCAAACACCATTGAAGTTGGCCATATTACTCTGTTCGAGTCAAGCTGAAACATGTAAAATGTGAACTTCTATCTCTCTATCCAAGCATATTTAGGATTAAGTTTGTGAAGAAAGTATGCTCTACTCATAGCCCTGAAGCTATACATATACTTATTTTTCATTTATATTGTGCGTGCTATGAGAATTTTTGACCTGAACATAGAAGAAAAGCTAGGTCAGAAATTGGGGGAGAAGAAATTCTCTCTCGTTTCTGAGAGTTAGGACAACTTTTTTATATATTTGAAATCGTGACATGATGCTCTATAATATTTGTGTTGTGAGTTTTTGTTAAAAGTCAAGGAAGCAAGAGATGGCAGAGATGGAAGGAAGCGCGCGTTTTTTGTTTGAATCTGGCTGAAGGTTGAAGACAGAGTTGACTTGGGCTGGGCCTGAGTCAACCTGCGTTTTGCACCATCTTTTTCCACTTACACCCCTTGGCCCATTGTGTGTTATTTTGATCATTTTTTCTTTTTTTCTTTTTTGATTCTGACTTATTATTTTTTGCTCAAATATAAAAAATATAAAAAATATTTTTCCACCCATTTTTGCATTTATTTGGAATTTATTTGTTTTATTTTAACTTATACATGTAAAATAATATATATACTTTTATTTAAAATACTAAAAAATAACACAAAAATATATTTTTTTTAGTTATCATTTTTTGTCTAAATTTTGAAAACATTTTCTAAAAAAAAATATACTTTTTTTTTGTAAATAATTAATATTTCATTTTTATATATATTTAGTATATTTAATATATAATATAAATACCTATACATATTTTATTAAATATTTAGGATAAAAATGTAAAAGTAATACCTTTTTATTTTTATTAATATATGACATCAAAAATACTTTTTTTTTCACAATATACTTCTTTTTTTATTTTTTGTATATAATTAACAAATATTATATATAATATAATTAATAAATACTATTTATTTAGAAAACTAGGGTTTTGCCCTAAACCATGAAAATATCCAAAAAAAATTGACTTTTTATTTTTGTTTATATTTTACATTGAAAAACACTTTTACATACATAAAAAAACATTTTTGTGCATAATACATTTTGCATTTTGTATTTATTTAATTATTGTACAAATTAAATAACTTGTATATTCAATATGGATGTAATAGCTTAGATTTAAATTTCTTGCTAAATATCCCCCATTTGAACATTTGTATCCCCCTCCCTATATCATGATGTAATAGCTTAGTATTTAAAGTTCCGCATTTTAAAGCTTTCTAATTATGCCATGATAGACCTAGGGTTTGTATGCAAAAATCAACCAACCAATAGCTTGACTAATGCAAAGACAAAATGCATGAAAATGGACAACACTAATCACACTTGCACCCTTAGAGTTACTCCATTTGTTGCCTTCAATAATGGGCCATGTTTGCATGTTGAGAGTCTTTGGCAAAACAAAACAAATCAAAATGATCATAGTCCCTCGATGACGCTTCCTCAAGTTGCCTAAAAAATGATCAAGTCCCTTAAAGGAAAAGTTTCCAAAGACACTTGGCACCATTGCCTCCATGGTCTAAACGATGACCCGCGCCCGTCCTGTTAACATCCTAACACAAGATTGTCCACCAAATACAATGGTGGAACAATACTGTTAAAAGGGTTAAAACATAGGAAAAATCTTTGAGTAAATTTAGGGGTAGACAACTCTTAGTTACTTGATCGAACTTGCAAAACAAAACCTTTCCTATTTTCAAAAACACACATCACAACTTTCAAAACAAATTTCAAAACATTGAAAACTTTTCAAAAGACAAATATACCTTTGTATACATTCAAACATGGATCATTACAAAGGTTGCCACTGCCATGGCCTCTTTTCAAAATATCTTTCAAAACACACACAAAGCACCATTTCAAACAATTGAAAATGCAAGACAAGTGATCTAAGCAAGTAACTAAGAGCCCATGGATAACCATGGATAGAAAGGGTGCTAATAACTTCCCTTTCTATAATCTACTCCCCGAACCCAAGAAAACATCTCAAAGGTTTTTGTTGTGCTTTTTAACCTTTCCTTAGGATAAAATAAAAAAGTCGCTGGAGACTCTTGCTAAACCGAAACATTTGCGAAAACAAACGCAAAACCCAAGTCAGTTCTCCCACCGTATCACAGAACTGGCGACTCTGCTGGGGACAAATTTAAAAGTGGAGTAACCTTAGGGCTTATATCACCCTTTTGCATGACTAATTGTTTGCTTTGATTGCAATACCTTTTGGTTCTCTTGTTTGGGCTAGAAATCCTAACCCGGATTTGGGAAACATTTCATAGATAGCAATACGTTGTGGAAACTGTGCGGGGTATACCGACACGGTTGAAACAATAGCTATATTAGTGCGACATATTTGTGAGTACCGGTAACCCTTGAGTTCAATCAAGGAGAGTACGGGGCCGCTGAGTGATGTCATAAGCACTAATGACCTAGAACCTTACTTGACCATCTTGGCCTTTTATTAGGGGTAGTGAGATGACCGACTTTGGTGCAGTCCGAAGTTGGTATATACTCGATACTACACTCATTGAGGATTGTTTTCTTGGAATATTTTGGTCGCTAGTTAAGTGGCTAAACCAAAACAATGAACACGGAAAATAATCCAATGATATTGAGCTCCTTAGAACCCAGTTACTATTTATAGGACAGGTTTTTAAGCCAACTTCACTCAAGAGGGTACTTACCTATGAAACCTCATGCAAGCCTGAAACTAGGTTTTTGTGTGACTTGCTTGTACATATGTTTGTGCATACATCATGAACATCATAAAGCATCATATGCATCCGCTAACCATTTCAAGGGTTTGGATCTTCACCTTTGTTCTTGTTTTGTAGGTCATGGAAACTCTTCGCAGGAAAACTATCCAAGTCAACCTTGTGAGAATCCCTCCTCAACTCAAGGAGCTTACATCCAGAATTCCGGAAAGCTCTCCCTTCAGTGAAAGACATGGTAGACTGCTCAACCTAGTCAACACCAACATTAAAGAAGACATGGTGAAAGTGTTGTTCCAGTTCTTTGACCCCCTTCATCACTGTTTCACATTCCCCGACTATCAATTGGTGCCTACTTTGGAGGAATTTTCTCAACTCCTGAGAATTCCTATTCTTAATCAACTACCCTACAACGGTACAGAAAAAGAACCAAGGCTTGAAGATGTTGCTCAAGCACTACACTTGCAACCATCTGACATCAAGGGGCATTGGGAGACTAGAAGTCGTGTCAAAGGCTTCTTGGCAAAATTCTTGTTTGAGAAGGCACAAGAGTGTTGGAATTCCTTGGATCTACAAGCCTTTGAAGAGATTGTGTCACTCCTCTTTTATGGGTTGGTCTTGTTCCCAAATCCTGATCAACTTATAGATGTCAATGCTGTCAAGATTTTCCTATCCAGGAATCCCATACCTACATTGCTTGGGGACATCCTCCACTCATTTTACACACGAACAATGAGGAAGAGAGGTGTTCTCATGTGCTGTACTCCTCTCCTTGCAAGGTGGTTTATTTCGCACCTGCCACAATCTGTTTTGAAGAATGACCAAGGCTTAAGGTGGTCACAACGGTTGATGACCCTCACACACTCTGATGTACATTGGTGTTCTCGGTCCAGAGAAAATGTCATCATCGTCGATCGTTGTGGAGAGTTCCCTAATGTTCCATTACATGGCATTAGGGGAGGCATTACCTACAACCCGTGTCTAGCTTTGAGACAATTTGGATATGCACGGAGGGATGGCCCTCATGACATGTTGATTCCCGACTTAGTTTTTAACTTCGACAACGATGCGCAAGGACTTCGCCAAAGATTCATCAGAGCTTGGAGGATGCCTAACAAGGTAGATAGCAAGACACTGAGGCACAAGAAATCCATCCCTCTTGAGCCTTATCTCAAGTGGGTAAGGACCCGAGCCCAGAGTCTAATGATGCCTTACCCTCATATTCTCCCTTTGATCAAAGAGCCCGTTAAGGAAAGAGAGGTTCCCTACACCATCCTATATCCTGACATGCCAACATCATGGGAGGAGATGCGGAAGAGTTGGATCCAACTCAAGGAGGAACATAATACTTTTGAAGCCAGCTTCTACGCTAGTGAGAAGAAGGTTTTGGAGCTTACCCGCTGACTTCATGAGGAGGAGACCCTCAACACCTACATCGCACCAAAAAGGATGCGCAACGTCTTTTTACCTTAAGAAGTTCTTGTAATATTTGGCCCATGGGGCATTTATGTACTGACAAAATTTCTTCTTATTAATATGACGTGTGTTCTTTTTGTTTGCAACAATTTTGAATTTCTAAATCCTTGAATGCATTGCATGAATAAACATATCATTCATCATATGCATAGGCAGGTCTCCACACCAGGTTTCCTTATCTTTTTGCTGTTTATTTCAGTAAGATGGATCTCGAACAGACGGTCAAAGATCTGCAGGCACAAAACTCATAGTTTCAATAACTCCTAATGACCTTGGCAAAGGGTCAGGAGGATCTAAAAACACTGCTTGGGAACAAAGAGCAAGAGAAAGTGAAAAAGATGAAGAAAAGAGTCGGGGTAGCTACGCTGGGAATAAGGTTTGAGAATGAAGCTAGAAGAGTTCTTGAATTTCCCTCCGCATCTGAGGAGGAAACCAGTAAGGGAAAAGGAGTTGCACTACCTTCTGAGTCCGAGGCTGAAGAGGAAGAGGTTGAGGAAGATGAAGACTACTCAGAGCAACAATATCCGCCAGCGGACGACAAGTAAAAAAACCTGGAGGATAGACTAGCAGCTATGGAGCTACAAAGGGTTCCTGGGTTAGATTTTGAAGAATTGGGTTTGATTGCTGGAATTGTGATCCCTCCAAAGTTTAAGGTGCCAATTTTTGCAAAGTATGACGGGCTGTCTTGCCCAAAGATGCACCTGAGGTCGTATGTCAGGAAAATTCAACCTCATTCATCCGGCAGAAATCTTTGGGTACACTTCTTCCAGGATAGCCTGTCTGGTACACAGCTAGATTGGTTTTACAAGCTTGAGAGGTCAGAGGTACATATTTGGGAGGATCTGGCAGCCGCCTTTTATCGCCAGTATCAATATAACTCTGACTTGGCGTCAACCCGTACTCAACTACAAAGTATGGGAATGGCCTCAAATGAGGGATTCAAAGAATACGCCCAGAAATGGCGCGACTTGGCTGGAAGAGTGCAGCCACCTCTTTCTGATAGGGAACTAGTTGATATGTTCTTGGGGACCCTATCTAGCCCATTATTCAACCATTTGATCGGGAGCTCCTCTGCAGGGTTTACTGAATTGATTCTGACGGGCGAACGGGTGGAAGCTGATATTAAGAATGGGAAGATTCAAAAGGAGGCCTCTACATCTACAACTGCTAAGAAATCATTTCCAGCCAAGAAAGAGGCAGCTGTTGTGTACTCTCAGAAGGGGTTAGGAAGAACTGAGCGCCGACCAACTGTGGGGGCCGTGATGATCCAAAATTCATCAAATGATCAGCCTCGTAACAATCAGTCCAGACCAAATCAGCAACGGGTAGAACGGCCACAATGGCAGTTCACCCGCATCAATATGACGCCTGCACAAGTTCTTCCCCATTTGTTGAAGTTGAATCTAACTGGTTTAAAGGAGGAATCGAAAAACCCTAACACCACATCTCCGTACTATCATGCCAATGCCAAATGTGCCTACCATTTTGATAGTGCCGGACATGACACCAACAATTGTTGGACGCTAAAGAATAAAATTCAAGACTTGATAGATGCAAAGGAGGTCGAGTTCAATGCTCCAGAGAAGTCGAATGTAATATCCGCTCTGATGCCAAAGCATGGCCATCAGGTTCATGCTGTTGAAGAAGATCTGTATGTTTCTGCTGTTGATGATCTGGTAACCCCACTGTTGACAATCAAGTTAAATCTGTTGAAGGCTGGGATTTTCCCAGGATGTAAAGAAGACTGCTACTGTTGTTCCTGCCTACCAATCGACTGTCCATTGCTGAAGATAGGCATCCAAGGCCTAATGGACAGTCAACAAATTCTTTTCGAAAAGATTCCTGCTATTCCAACTCCTATCAAAGATGTTTCAATAATCACCATTTCCACCAATCTTTCTGAGGTCCCTAAGAAGCCTGTTAAGATTACATCTGCTACGAAGTTTGTTCCTCTGAAAATAACCATGCCTGGGCCTGTCCCCTACATTTCTGACAAATCAATACCATGGAATTACGGTGGAGAAATCTACTACCATGGTGTTAAACAAGTTGAGGTAACTGAAGAGAGCTCTGACGAAGAAGATGCCGACATTGGAAACATTGCCGGTACAAGCAAGATTACCCGAAGTGGGAGAATATTTTCTCCAGAGATTGCCCATCCAAAGGCAATCTTTGGACCCTCAGCTGCTGCCAAAGTTACTCCTGCACCGATAAAACTTTCTGCAAGAACTCCGTTAATTGAAGAAGTTGTTACTCCTGTGGTTGTCCCTCCTACTTCTGCTGATAAGGGGAAAGGGATCCAAGATGAGCTCGTCAGGACGAAGGCTCAGCCCTTGGTTATCCCCGAAACCTCTAAGAAAGAAATGGAGGAGATTCTAAAAATAATTAAGAAGAGTGATTATGACGTGGTGGAGCAACTGGGGCAAACCCCCTCGAAGATCTCCATGTTAGCATTGCTGCTTTGTTCTGAGGCTCATGCTAAAGCATTGATAAGGTTTCTGAAGACAACCCATGTTCCCCAAGAAACCTCAGCCGATCAATTCCAGGATTGTGTAGCCAGCCTTACCGCAGACAACGACCTAGGTTTCTCTGTTGCTGACCTGACTCCGAAAGGAAGAAAACACAATGACGCATTGCATGTGTCAGTTGAATGCCGAGGAACTACTCTTGCCCATGTTTTGGTCGACACTGGTTCTTCTCTGAACGTGCTGTCTAAGAAAGCTTTGGATCAATTAGATTGCGAGGGCTTGGAGCTGAAACCAAGTAATATCATTGTCAGGGCCTTTGACGGGTCTAAAATAATGGTGCATGGGGAGGTCGACATCCCTATCAAGGTAGGAACTGAAGTATTCCACTCAACCTTCTATGTGATGGACATCCGTCCGTCATACTCTTGCTTGCTAGGGAGACCATGGATACATAATGCTGGGGCAGTCACTTCCTCCCTACATCAGATGCTAAAATACCCTGTCAAAGGAAAGATTATAACTGTACACGGTGAAGAAGAATATATGATCAGTCACCTGAACTCCTTTCGGTATGTGGAAATAGAGGGCGAATTCATTGAGACACCGTTCTAACACTTCGAGGAAATTGCTCCCGAGGTTGTTGTAGCAAAGGCAGTAGCTGAGGAACCCAAGCAGGTGGCCAGGATGGCATCTCTGAAAGACGCAAAGGCTGCAATGAAGGAGGGAAAGAGCTCAACATGGGGACAGTTTCCTGACATTCCCCACAAAACAGACAAGTTTGGGTTGGGATTTACCGATGCGAGGCAAAAAGCTATGCGTCGCTCAAAAATTGAAAGAACACCCATCAAGATTTCTCCTCATGGAATCAATGCCTTGGAAGACGAAGACGAAGAGGGTAACATTGAAGACTGGATCTTCCCAACCATCGATGGGGGACTACACAACTGGGAGGCGAAAGACTTCGTCCCCATTACTTTCATTAATCAGTAACTTATCTTTCGAACATTTCCTATTGGTCTGTAATAATTACTTTTAAACAATCTGCACACTACTTTTTCACCTCATGCCTTGCCCGGGGTATGTAGGTCCATCTGTAAGGGTTTTGATTCTCTTCATATCCATATGCCATGTTTAATGATTCATTGGACGTTTTTCATTGATAAACTGCTGTGTTCATTTTCTTTCCTTTTGCATTTTTGTTTGTTTAAGGATGGTTATCCCTTACACACACCCACACTCACAAATGCAGGTACCCATCCACTCTGGATTCTATGGGTGACTATTCTGCTATGTCCTTCAATAACTCTGAAGATTTGGTCAATCAGGTTGAGTATGAAGATGACGAAGATTGTGAAGTACCAGGGGAGCTAGCCAGACTTCTACAACAAGAAGAAAGGGCCATCTTGCCTCATGAAGAGTTGTTGGAAACTGTCAACTTGGGAATAGAGGAAGACCGGAAGGAAGTGCAAGTGGGTGCCAACCTAGAACCAAGTGTCAAGGAGCGTTTGGTACAGCTGTTAAATGAATACGTTGAAATCTTCGCCTGGTCTTATGAAGACATGCCGGGTTTATACACTAATATCGTGGTTCACCGTCTCCCTACAAGAGAGGATTGTCCACCGATCAAGCAAAAAGTCCGCCGAATGAGGCCCGACATGTCTGAGAAGATTAAAGCAGAAGTAATGAAGCAATTAAATGCTGGCTTTCTGGCTGTTACATCCTATCCACAATGGGTTGCTAACATTGTGCTAGTACCTAAAAAAGACGGCAAGGTCAGAATGTGTGTGGACTACCGGGATTTGAATAGGGCCATCCCTAAGGATGATTTTCCGCTACCGCACATCGACATTTTGATTGACAACACAGCTCAGCATAAAGTGTTTTCCTTCATGGATAGATTCTCGGGCTATAACCAGATCAAAATGGCCCCCGAGGACATGGAGAAAACAACTTTTGTTACACAATGGGGTACCTTCTGCTACAAGGTGATACCGTTCGGACTGAAGAACGCAGGGGCAACTTATCAACGCGCCATGGTAGCTTTGTTTCATGATATGATACATCATGAGATCGAAGTTTACGTAGACGATATGATAGCTCGATCACAAACAGAGGAGGAACACCTTGAACACCTGCAAAAGCTGTTTGCCAGGTTGAAAGAGTACAAACTCAGGCTGAATCCAAGTAAGTGTACTTTTGGAGTTAGGTCTGGTAAACTTCTAGGATTTATTGTCAGCAACAAAGGCATTGAGGTCGATCCAGCAAAAGTGAAAGCAATACAAGAAATGCCTGCTCCCCGTACTGAAAAGGAGGTTAGAGGGTTCTTAGGGCGCTTGAACTATATTTCCAGATTCATCTCTCATCTGACGTCTACCTGTGAGCCAATTTTTAAACTATTGAAGAAAGATCAGGTAGTCGAATGGAACGACGATTGCCAAGCTGCTTTTGATAAGATCAAGGAGTATTTGCTAGAACCTCCTATTCTGATGCCACCTGTCGAAGGAAGACCGTTGATCATGTATCTGACCGTCTTGGATAACTCAATGGGGTGTGTTTTGGGTCAGCATGACGAGTCTGGTCGAAAAGAGCATGCTATTTATTACCTTAGCAAAAAGTTTACTGACTGTGAGACTCGCTACTCACTGCTCCAGAAAACTTGGTGCGCTTTGGTATGGGCTGCTCGCTGACTAAGGCAGTATATGCTGACTCATACCACTTTGTTGATTTCCAAAATGGAACCTATCAAGTATATCTTCGAGAAGCCAGCTTTATCTAGAAGAATAGCTAGATGGCAAATGATCCTAACTGAGTATGATATCCAGTACACTACCCAAAAAGCTATAAAGGGGAGTGTACTAGATGACCATCTAGCTCATCAAGCCATCGAAGATTATCAGTCCATGAGATTCGACTTCCCGGACGAGGACATCATGAATTTGGACAACATTAAAGGTAACGAACCGTATGACGGACCTGAAAATGGATCCCGATGGACCCTGTACTTTGATGGTGCTTCAAATGCACTTGGAAATAGTATCGGTGCGGTACTCATTTCCCCGGAAGGTTGTCACACGCCTTTCACGGCCCGACTTTGCTTCAGCTGTACTAACAACATGGCTGAATATGAAGCTTGCATTTTTGGTCTCAAGGCTGCTAATGACCTGGGGATCAAATCTTTGATCGTATTTGGGGACTCGACTTTGGTTATCAGTCAAATCAAAGGAGAGTGGGATACCAAACATCATAATCTTATCCCATACAAAGAACATGTCCTGACATTGTTGCCTCATTTCGAACAAATCACCTTCGAGCATTTCCCGCGAGAAGAGAATCAGCTTGCAGATGCTCTTGCCACAATGTCTTCCATGTTTAAACTCAACTGGGATAACGAGGCCCCCCAAATCACCATCGAGCGAATGGATGAACCTGCGCATTGTCATGAGATTAATACCGAAGATGTAGTGGAACAACCCTGGTTTCACGAAATCAAAAGGTATCTCCAGACTAGAGAATATCCCGAAGGAGCTTCCGTAAATGACAAGAAGTTCCTAAGGAAATTTGCTGCCAAGTTCTTCCTGAGCAACGACATCCTCTATAAACGCAACCATGATTGTGTTTTACTCCGATGTATAGACAAAGCTGAAGTAGAGCTAATCATGACCGAGATACACAGCGGTACATTTGGCACCCACTTGAGCGGGCATACGATGGCTAAGAAGATTCTAAGGGCAGGCTATTACTGGTCTACCATGGAAGCCGATTGCCATCAGCATTCCCGTACTTGCCACAAATGTCAGGTCTATGCTGACAAGATTCATATTCCTCTTGTTCCTCTCAACGTTCTGACAGCTCCTTGGCCATTCGCAATGTGGGGCATTGACATGATTGGAGAGATCAAGCCCATGGCGTCCAACGGACATCGCTTCATCCTGGTTGCTATTGACTATTTCACCAAATGGGTCGAAGCAGCTTCCTTCGCCTCTGTTACAAAAAATGTGGTTGCCCGCTTCATCAAGCAAAACCTCATATGCCGGTATGGTGTCCCCGACAGGATCATCACAGACAACGGTACAAATCTGAATAATACTACGATCACCGCTCTATGCGAACAGTTCAAGATTTATCATCACAATTCATCTCCCTATCGGCCGAAGATGAACGGTGCTGTTGAAGCCGCGAACAAAAACATCAAGAAGACCATTCAGAAAATGACAGTTACCTACAAAGACTGGCATGAGATGTTACCGTTTGCTCTGCATGGATACCGTACCACGGCACATACTTCAACCGGGGCAACCCTATTTTCTTTGGTATATGGCATGGAAGTTGTCCTGCCCATGGAAGTTCAGATTCCTTCTTTAAGGGTTATGAAGGATGTTGGTTTGAATGAAGACGATTGGATTCAGACCCGACTTGATCAACTCAATTTGATCGACGAGAAGCGGCTCGCTGCTGTTTTCCATGGTCAAACGTATCAAAAACGGATGATCAAGGCTTTCAACAAGAAAGTCAGACGTCAAGTATATCAAGTCGGAGATCTCGTAGTCAAGCGGATTATCTTACCGCAAAGTGATCCCAGGGGCAAATGGACTCCTACTTACGAAGGACCATTTGTGATCAAGAGCATATTTTCTAGTGGTGCAATGATTCTGACCACCATGGACGGCGACGATTTACCGCACCCTGCAAACGCAGACATAGTCAAAAGATACTACGCATAAAACAACCCGACAAGTCAAAAACCCGAAAGGGCGGCTTGGGCAAAAATGGGCATCCCGGTGAACCAAAAACCCGAAAGGGCGGTTCAGGCAAAAATTAGGGATAAAACAAAAAAAATCTGTACACCCGACAAGTTGAAAACCCGAAAGGGCGGCTTAGGCAAAAAAGGGTTTCCCGGTGGATTGAAAACCCGAAAGGGCGACCCAGGCAAAAGTTAGGGAATTAAAGCGTATGACTATGTCTCGTCGGATCACTTTAAAGAACAATCTCTTCATTAACCAGTTCCAAGCTTCTGATCAATCCAGTCATCAGCGGACGAAGCAGCGAATGGACAAGTATTCAGAGTTGTGAAGGCTATAACAGAATGGGATCCCATAGAATCGTTGCACATAACCATCTTTCTTTTGCATAAATTTTCAATTCTTTACGACAGCATCCTCTTACTAGGGTGTCTGTCTCCTTTGTACAAAGATACTCATAAAAAGTTAATACAAATACTTTTCCAAGTACAAAAATTTGCTTTGTCTTCCTTTTTTTCTCTTTTGCACTTATGTTTTATTTGAGAAACTTCCAATGTTTTGTTAAGTAGGCATATGCATTTGAACATAATCATTTTCCTTACAAACCAAGAAGAGATGATTGCAGATAGTTTAAGGGTACAGATAGGTATCTCGATACCCTTTCAAAAGAAATTCCCCGCAGATTTAAACTCCAAATTCTTTGGCAAAGTCAAAATCCAGAACTTAATTCCCCAAACAGAGTTAAACTTCAGGATCCTCAGCAGAAAAGCTTTCTCAAAACTGGCTTCCCCAGCCAGAGAGCCTTCCGAAACTCAAATTCCCCACAGAGTTACGTTTCAGTATCCCCAGTGGAGCCTTAGGAATATGAAAATCCTATCCCCAGCGGAGCTAATACTTCCAACTATCAATCCCCAGCGGAACCAGACTAGTGAACTTTCTCCCCGCAGAGATGCTTCCCACCAGACTGAAAATTCTCAGTCTTGCTCCTCCAGCATAAGTCTGCCAGGTTCTGGATTCCCCAGTAGAGGTCATCAGAATTCTCTTGCCCTACCAGTCACCAAGGAATTCCAATCACCAACAGTGGTCCTAAGATCCCTCAACAATTGAAGATCTTGCATTCCCTAAGCAGATTGAAGACTCTCATTCTCAGTTCTTCACGGGATATTCAGATATTCCCCAGCAAAGATCTCCTCAAGACAGTAATCCCCAGTAGATTGGCACACAACCCAAACTCCTGATTCCCCAGCAGTAGTCAACAAGGATGGCTCAGCTTCAGCAATCAGAGATTCCTGCATTCCCCTGCAGCAGTCAATGATCCACTTTCCCTGACAATAGTCAAGATTCTATTATCTCCGGCAATCCAGGATTCATCTATCCTCCGCAAGGCAGCTCTTCAGCTTACATGCGCATTCATTTACATTCATATCATAAACATTGATATAACATATATATTGCATCATACATATCATGCAACATAACTTTGTGTTTTAGCTAACATTTCATCCTTTTCAGGGTAAGATTAAAAGGCCATCATTAACAAATATTCAGATACAGTATGGATACACCCCAGACACGGCGGTCATTCTATTACTCATTCAGAATTTATTCAGATACAGTATGGATACACCCCAGACACGGCGGTCATTCTATTACTCATTCAGAATCTCAAGTCAGATACAGTACATATACATCCCAGACACGGCGGTCATTCTACTACTCATTCAGACTACGGCAATCAGATACCGACTAGATACGCTCCAGACGCGGCAGCCATTCTATCTCTCATTCAGATTCACTTATCCACCTCAAGGTTCAATGCATTCCAAGCGCGGATACCATTCTGACCTTTACAACAGCAGTTTGATTCTTCCCAGTGCGTTCGCCACAGAGGTCATTCTATCATTCATTCAGATCCTAGTTACAGTTTCAGATACACTCCAGACACGAAAGTCACTCTGCTACTCATACAGATCTCTACTCCAAGATACATTTTCAGATACGCTCCAGACACGGTAGCCATTCTGTCACTTATTCAGATCCTAGTTATAGTTTCAGATACACTCCAGACACGGAAGTCACTCTGCTATTCATACAAATATCAACTTCAGATACAGTCCAGATACGCTCCAAACATGGTTGCCATTCTGTCAGTCATTCAGAATTTGTCCCCAGCACGCAGTTGCTCTATACAGATATTTCTCTATTAACCGGATACAATACAGATACACTCCAGACACGGCAGTCATTCTGATATTCATTTTACCTCCAAACGCAGTTAAAGCTAGGATACGCCCCAGATACGGAAGCCATTCTGTTGCTCATACAAACTCAGTCTCCAGATACAGCTCAAATGCAATCCAGACACGAATACCATTTTGATCCTCATTCTTCTGACCAATCATATTGCGGTTCAACAAATATTCCAAATGGCATCTTTAAGCCCATCCCCGACAAGATTCTGTCTCCCCTCTAGATGGCATCTTTAAGCCCATCTCCAAATGGAATCTCTAAGCCCATGTCCGCATCCATTGAGTTGACGAGTGCAAATTTAAGGGCACTCTAGTGTCCAATCTCCTTTTACCTTCGAGACGCGAAAGGCAAACTTTCCAATCTAACTCTTCAGGTGCAAGAAGATTGAACAGGGGCAACTGATGTACCCCAAAATTTTCCCTCCCATTTCATCAGCATTTTCTCACCACAAGACTCTTGGAGCTCAAGATCAAGTTAGGGTTTGCACTGCTCAAGACTCCTCCTTGCACTGTTGACTTAAATTAGGGTTTGAGTTTGCACAAAGATGTTTTGACCTAAAATGCCCAAAATGATTTTCATGCTTCATGTTGGATTCACAAGTTTATCCATACCAAGTTTCAAGCCTTGATTCCAATCTTTGCCCAGTCAATTGGATAGTTGACCTAAAAATCAACTGTATTAGGGAAAAAGTCAACTGTGGCCAATTGATAGTCAAACCTCATGAAATTTGACCCACATCAACATATTGAACTCATATGAACAATTTGGTCAAGTTTGGATCATAATTCCACAAGAAATTTGATCAGATCACCAAAAGGGCAAAATGGTCATTTTTAGGGTTTTAACTGCACAAAGGCAATTTTTGACTGTTTGACCTAACCAATGGCAAATCAAGCTCACATATGGACTCAAGGACTCAATGGCACTGTCTTGACACATTCAACAAGTTCAAAAGGTCCCAAATGCACAGGATTGACAGATGAATTTTCCAGTCAACTGATCAAAATTTGACTGTATACTGAAAAGTCAAACTTTGGTTTGGTCAAAATCAAGTGCCAAGATTCATTTTTCATCAAGACATGTCAAATTATGAAACTTGTTCATCAAGAAACCCAAAATGGCAAATTAGGGTTTAAAATGAAGAAATTTCATAACTTAGAAATTTTCTAAGTTATAAAATTTCCTTATTTTTTCCTAACTTTGTCCCATTTTGTTTATCAAGATACATTTGGATTCAAACAAAACTCAAAACATGAAAGTTGTAGTCCATTGCAAAATCTACAACTTTGATTCACAAAGTTTCCTCAAAAGAAGCTTGTAGCTCAAGTTATGATTTTTGGAACAAGGGTGCAAAACTTTCTTAACTTAGAAAAATTTTGACCTATTTTAGGCAGGATTTTTGCCCAACTTCATGGCCACTTTTCACATGCTTCCACTTGGAATCTCAACTTGCATTACAAAGATGGATTGTATTACACATTCCAAGCTTTCCAAATTGTCCAAGAACTTCTCAAACACCCTTGTGGTTAGGGAGAATCGGATTTGCAAAGTTGGGCAAAATCCATTTTTGTTCTTGACCAAGGCATGTTCATACACTTTGCATTTTCAAACTCAGCATGGTTCAAGCTAGATTACAGGCCTCTAATATTTCTCACACTCAATAATTTAATGCATATCCTTTGTGTTCAAGTCTTATTTTGTGTATTTAGCCATTACATGCAAGATTAGTCCATAATTAGAAAAAGCATTTTTGCCATTTTTGAAAAGGTCCACTTTATGTCAAATTCACAAATCAAAGAGGTACAAGCCAGATCTTTTAGGCACAAGTTTATGGACAAATCCCAGTGATCAAGAAGAGAAAATGCAGCATGCTTGAGGGGCCTGCATTGGCCTATAACCCAACTTCCATTTTGTTTGCTTAGATAAGAAGAAAACTTGCATATTGAACCATAACTCTCATGCCTGCAAAGACCAACAAAAAACAAACTTTGTAAACACATTTCATACTCCCTAACTGACCTAAAGCACGATCAAAATACCCTTGATCCCTCCTCATACATAAAATCACCATTTTTCTGCAAGAAACAGGGCATTCTACATTTTGACTTGGCCAGCATCATTCACTCGTGCGTTTTTGCCCAAACAAGTTCTAATACACTCCATACCATCCATTGAAGTTATCCCAAGCCTTAGATACAAGCTGTAACATCCATAGCCAAGTGTTCCATTTTCACTTTTCTCTTTTGCAGGTTGACTTCCATAGCTTGATACAGTTAGATTCAAAGCAAGCTAAGTGTTGGAGAAGGTTCCTGGGACCTCAAGCAAGCTGTACAAGTCCTCAAACACCATTGAAGTTGGCCATATTACTCTGTTCGAGTCAAGCTGAAACATGTAAAATGTGAACTTCTATCTCTCTATCCAAGCATATTTAGGCTTAAGTTTGTGAAGAAAGTATGCTCTACTCATAGCCCTGAAGCTATCCATATAATTATTTTTCATTTATATTGTGCGTGCTATGATAATTTTGGACCTGAACATAGAAGAAAAGCTAGGTCAGAAATTGGGGGAGAAGAAATTCTCTCTCGTTTCTGAGAGTTAGAACAACTTTTTTATATATTTGAAATCGTGACATGATGCTCTATAATGTTTGTGTTGTGAGTTTTTGTTAAAAGGCAAGGAATCAAGAGATGACAAAGATGGAAGGAAGCGCGCGTTTTTTGTTTGAATCTGGCTGAAGGTTGAAGACAGAGTTGACTTGGGCTGGGCTTGAGTCAACCTGCTTTTTGCACCATCTTTTTCCACTTACACCCCCTTGGCCTATTGTGTGTTATTTTGATCATTTTTAATTTTTTTTTTTTGATTCTGACTTATTATTTTTTGCTCAAATATAAAAAATATAAAAAATATTTTTCCACCCATTTTTGCATTTATTTGGAATTTATTTGTTTTATTTTAACTTATACATGTAAAATAATATATATACTTTTATTTAAAATACTAAAAAATAACACAAAAATATATATTTTTTAGTTATTATTTTTTGTCTAAATTTTGAAAACATTTTCTAAAAAAAAAATATATACATTTTTTTTGTAAATAATTAATAATTCATTTTTATATATATTTAGTATATTTAATATATAATATAAATACCTATACATATTTTATTAAATATTTAGGATAAAAATGTAAAAGTAATACCTTTTTATTTTTATTAATATATGACATCAAAAATACTTTTTTTTCACAATATACTTCTTTTTTTATTTTTTGTATATAATTAACAAATATTGTATATAATATAATTAATAAATACTATTTATTTAGAAAACTAGGGTTTTGCCCTAAACCATGAAAATATCCAAAAAAAATTGACTTTTTATTTTTGTTTATATTTTACATTGAAAAACACTTTTACATACATAAAAAAACATTTTTGTGCATAATACATTTTGCATTTTGTATTTATTTAATTATTGTACAAATTAAATAACTTGTATATTCAATATGGATGTAATAGCTTAGATTTAAATTTCTTGCTAAATATCCCCCATTTGAACATTTGTACCCCCCTCCCTATATCATGATGTAATAGCTTAGTATTTAAAGTTCCGCATTTTAAAGCTTTCTAATTATGCCATGATAGACCTAGGGTTTGTATGCAAAAATCAACCAACCAATAGCTTGACTAATGCAAAGACAAAAATGCATGAAAATGGACAACACTAATCACACTTGCACCCTTAGGGTTACTCCATTTGTTGCCTTCAATAATGGGCCATGTTTGCATGTTGAGTGTCTTTGGCAAAACAAAACAAATCAAAATGATCATAGTCCCTCGATGACGCTTTCTCAAGTTGCCTAAAAAATGATCAAGTCCCTTAAAGGAAAAGTTGCCAAAGACACTTGGCACCATTGCCTCCATGGTCTAAACAATGAGCCGCGCCCGTCCCGTTAACATCCTAACACAAGATTGTCCACCAAATACAATGGTGGAACAATACTGTAAGTGCCTTCGTTTGGGATTGGCTCATCTCTTGTAAAACAAATAGCAACAACAATAATGTAATGTAATATACAATAGGAACAGCCTGAAAATTCTATTGTAAATGCCTAAACATGTTGATCAACATCTGGAACAACATGTCTCAAGAGATGTCATAACATCATACCAGACATCAAGCTACTGAACTGTCAAGACTGATGCAGTTCTGTTCCTAAAGTTATGCAGAATATTCTGCCAAATAGAATGCATAACAAGTAGCGAAAATTGAAGACATATGTGGAGCCCTAGAAGATTCAATCAGAAGCTAAGGATAAGGAGAAAAGCTCGATGGAAGACCTAACTTACAGCAGAAGTTTTCTGCTTACTTTATGCAGGTCGTTAAAGCTGCATTGCTGTCATATGAAGGCCCATAATCCAGTTGGGTAAAAAGGGTTATAAATAGAAGCATTGTAACCTAATTTAAGTGAGGTCATGGATTGACAAGATGTAATGATTTAGGGCTAGTTTTGTTGTGAACCACCCGGGCTGTGGGATGGTCACCATACTCCTTGAAACCTGTAGGTAAAAGGATGTATGCATTGTACTTGATTGAAGCTTTTAAGCATGATCAAGATGTGTAATGGAAGTGTATCTTCCGAACAGTTTATGTACTGTAGAAAGTTATCACTGCGGTGATTGAGGGGGAGTGAGAGGGGTCTCATATCTAGGATTGGATCTTAGGTAAAAGTGTCATTGGGTAGTGATTAAGTGAGGAGGCTGTCAACGGGTGTGTTGGCTGTAGGGTCTTTGAATTGATACTACTAATAGTGAACTTTATCCCTGGCTTGGAAGCCCCCAGATGTAGGTTGGTTGAACCGAACTGGGTGAACAATTCTGTGTGTTATTTACCTTCTGCATTGGTTATGTGTTTGATGTTACAACAATCCTCGTGACATCAATGTATTTGATTAACCTTAACTGTTCTGAACTTCAGTAAATCAGAACCTGCGTTTGTCAAAAGGTGTTGCAGGCTCTGGTATGATAGCCCAGTGACTGTTGTAGAACAGATATCAAAAGTACAGCCTATTCTACCTGTATTGCGCTTAATGTCAGATCAGATGTCTTAACATTCCATTAGACATCCTGAGTCTGTGACATACCAGGAATTTCAATTGGTATCAGAGCGGGCATCCTGTCTGTCTCTGGATGAGATCCATGGGGGATACTTTCCTGTTGTGTACAAGGTAGAATATTGTTTGAACCAGTAGTGTTCATATTGTTTGGTCCCTAGGAGTGGAGGATGGACCAATTTGGGAGAAACTAGATCAATCTGATCAGCTATGTTGAAGGAAGGTGAAAATGTTTGAACAAATTCAAAGACCTCATGCGGGAGTGAAGATTTTGGAGAGCATTGTTCAACCTATATTCAGTACAGAAGAATAATATTATCAAAACCTTCATGCGGGAGTGAAGATATTGATAAGGCATCATATGTGCTTATAAAGCTTCCTTTTAACAGGGCTGTAGAGTTGGGTCTAGAAAGTTGCTTGGTGAAGAAGCAAACAACTTGAAGGATTGATTTAAGCAGGTTCTGTTGAAGTACTGCTATTCCGCTGCACAACTTCTGATACAACCCCTAAAGTGAAAGAAGAACTCTAGGGTTATTATTTTCAACAGAATTTGTAAGCAGATTTTGCAATCTATCAATAATGTCAAAGATACTTGAGATTTCCTCAAGTCCACTCATAAAGGCTTTTATTGTCAGTGTTGATGAGTATCAATTGATCAATGATTCTCATATACATCTGCAAGCTGCTTGAAGACCTTGAAGATTATCAAGGATGATGTGTTCCAAGGAGATGGAACTGATGTTCTTAAGGATGTTAGAACATCATGCAAATGCCAGTTGAAGAACAGATGTTCTGGGTGCTAAACACATGTAATGTGAGTACATATGTTTGGAACCTACTCCTGATCTGGAAGAGGAGACATCTGTTTTGGAATAATTGATCAGGACACGATCAACAGGTCATCTACTCCAGTTGTGAGTTTAAGGGAGTATATGTACTGAGCTAAATGCACTTAAAAGGACTTTAAAGCTATGATTTCCAGGTTTCCCCTCATGTGATGGATGATGGAACATCATTTCTGTATCTTCAGTCAAGAAAATATGCTTAGCAAGCATGAAGAAGTAATCAGTCAGGATCATCTAGTGTGATTAAATAATTCTGTGATAAATATGTGGAAATCAGAATCAAAAGCTCGTGATGAAAAAGGATGTACAACATCACAACTATTGAAGACTTCAGTTGTTCCAGACTTATCAAACATCCTCATGATTGATAATGAAGTTTCTTCTAGTATAAGTTACAGAATGTGGCAATTTGAAACTTGTACAGCAAGCAAACTAAGGACTCTTAATTTGAAACCTGTGGCAAATTCCAAATAAAGAGTACTTACTATGTGTCTAAAGTAAAGAGCTCAACAATGTATCCATAAAGAGGGAAGTTGGATAACCCTCTGTTCAGAGGCAGTAATATGATCAAGCTGATGTGAAAGGGAGTTCATCTTACCTTGTTCTGTAAGATGCTTGAGTTTATTTCTCATGATCTTAGTGATTTCCAAGGAGGATAGGAATAAGAACAGGTTATGTGGTTGTTATGGATCTGATCATAAAGGATGATTAGCTTCTGGTGAGCTCTTGTATCCTCTACATGAAAAGTGTGCTTGGGATCAATGTTACAACATCATCTCAAACGAAGGGTCTCTTCAACAAAGGAAACTTGTAAGGACCAGTTGGTTCTTCATGCATGGAGTAATTATACTACCTTGAGAAGATGGCATAATCTAACTAATAATGAATACTTTGACGGGAGACTAAGTGTTTGTATAATATGCATGCAAGGCTGTATTCTGAACCTATTTCTCAGAACTTGGTAGAGAGTTTATTTTTCTCTAAGAGTATTCTGGTGAGTAATTATTTCCGAAGATGAAGATCATACCTTTCTTATGGGGAATATAAAAGGGCATCAATCCCCTGGATGTTAACTTCAGAACCCAAGCAGATAGGTTCATTCTGTAACATCATTATTGTTAGAAGTCAGTGGCAGAGACTTGGGTCTGTGAATCTTAATATTCTATTGCCTCATTCAGAAGTGGCAGTTCTATTGTTGGTTTGGAATAAGTAGATTCTACTTGTGTTTAAAAGTAGTATGCTTAACAATGCATAACTACTGTTGTGGTCTGAAGAACTTACTAGTATTAGCAACTACTAGTAAATATATTATACATGATCAAAGGATAATCCTTCTAGAAAGTCTGAATCTTAGTAAAGCTTGTAAGCACACTAAGAAGGTTGGAGGTTGGTTTCAGACTATGGCTACATGATTTCTCAGCCATCCAAAGAGTCATGATAACTGTGGAAGTGCAAGGGCATGAATCAGAGATATCCTTACTATTCTACGACTAGTTCATGGTGCTTGAAGTTACTACCTCAGAGCTAGTGCTACTGGTTTCCACGCTACGGTTTGATTGGCCTTAACAAGGGGAGTCACTGAGAGTTGCACTTTCCCCAATTACAATATACATTAAAGGGAGACTTTGTATGTATTGTTGAACTTGATCTGAAGATCAGAAGTCAGAAGAGGACGGTTGTATACTGATGTTTATGTGACATTGTGAACTTCTAAGTGAAGTCATGAATAATGTCTCAACATCAGGAGATTGAAGAATTGCTCTTGTTACCTGTCTGGGTTCAGGAAGAAAATCTCAGAGATTCTTAAAAATCTCATAAGTGGCAGTTTTGATACTTTGAAGCAATTTGGAAGATTCAGATCTTATCAATAACAACTTGGTCTGGCAAATCAGAAATGCTTTAGCTACTACTAGTGAATGGTAGATCAGAAGAAGTAAATCAGATTAAGAAATCTGATATATTCAGCATAAGTTCAAGGGGTCCTTTTACTACAAGAAATTGACGTGGCATCTAAATTTTGTGTATTAGAACTAATATGTGATGTCTTGTGAAGCATTTTGGAGCCTTCTGGTTTATTCCCTCCTTCCTTATTTTGCTGTCTGGAAGATGGTAGAAAGTAATTGTGGTGGATCTCAGCAACATTTAAGAAAGCATGATTGATGGCCATGCTTAATGTTACTAGTCTCTTGTTACTAGCTGTTTAAAGTGTCCTTCTCTGTGCCTGACTGAGAGAAGTAAAAAGAAGGCTGCTGTTGTTGAAGAATGTCTAAGTAAGTGTCATGACATTACCAACGACATTACAACCTTGGGGAAATCAAGAAGAATACGTGGAAAATAACGTCACCACGTAATTGTAGCTATTCAGAAGCTATATTTGGTATTCTGTTTCCCAAAAGAATCTTCAACCTTAAAAGTCGGTCAAAGGCTGATTTTATTCAGGAATTGCTTTGACCCAAACTTATGCATGTATTAGGACTGGTTCTTTTGGCAGAAACAAACAAATGCATGCACAGTCAGTCTGAAATATGCAAACAACTTTAACAGGTATCCTTGACCAAGATTTTATATTACCATCGTCTTGAACCTGTTATCTCCTTATATAACCTCCTGTCACACATTCTTTTCTCTCACAACCATCATGGGGTTCATACGGATTTGGGAAAACTGTTCTTGGATCTGGTTTTGTGAGGGCTTTCTTTGTCAATTTTTGGCCAAAAAGGGGGAGAAAGGAGTACTGTTAGAAACTGTCCTCATTGCAGCAGCTACTCAAAATTTTGATCACAAAGACTTGTCACAAACTCAGCAGAAATTCAAATGGCGTGAATTTCTTTGTGACTTGTGATCCGAGTTATGAACACAGTTGTGACCTGTGTTCTGAGTTACAAGGGAGATATTCTGGTCACTCCTTAAAGGTTCTCTGATGCCTCTGAAAGGATAGTTTATCTCCCACGGTCCTCTTTTTCCACCATCAGTGACAAGAAATGGTTCGTGGTCTAAAAGGGAATGAGGTGCATCCTCTTCCTCCTGTGCCTCAAGAGGTCCTGAATGGTGAGTATTATTGTTGTATTTGTTTTAGCCAAAATTAGCCAAAGGGGGAGATTGTAAGTGCCTTCGTTTGGGATTGGCTCATCTCTTGTAAAACAAATAGCAACAACAATAATGTAATGTAATGTACAATAGGAACAGCCTGAAAATTCTATTGTAAATGCCTAAACATGTTGATCAACATCTGGAACAACATGTCTCAAGAGATGTCATAACATCATACCAGACATCAAGCTACTGAACTGTCAAGACTGATGCAGTTCTGTTCCTAAAGTTATGCAGAATATTCTGCCAAATAGAATGCATAACAAGTAGCGAAAATTGAAGACATATGTGGAGCCCTAGAAGATTCAATCAGAAGCTAAGGATAAGGAGAAAAGCTCGATGGAAGACCTAACTTACAGCAGAAGTTTTCTGCTTACTTTATGCAGGTCGTTAAAGCTGCATTGCTGTCATATGAAGGCCCAAAATCCAGTTGGGTAAAAAGGGTTATAAATAGAAGCATTGTAACCTAATTTAAGTGAGGTCGTGGATTGACAAGATGTAATGATTTAGGGCTAGTTTTGTTGTGAACCACCCGGGCTGTGGGATGGTCACCATACTCCTTGAAACATGTAGGTAAAAGGATGTATGCATTGTACTTGATTGAAGCTTTTAAGCATGATCAAGATGTGTAATGGAAGTGTATCTTCCGAACAGTTTATGTACTGTAGAAAGTTATCACTGCGGTGATTGAGGGGGAGTGAGAGGGGTCTCATATCTAGGATTGGATCTTAGGTAAAAGTGTCATTGGGTAGTGATTAAGTGAGGAGGCTGTCAACGGGTGTGTTGGCTGTAGGGTCTTTGAATTGATACTACTAATAGTGAACTTTATCCCTGGCTTGGAAGCCCCCAGATGTAGGTTGGTTGAACCGAACTGGGTGAACAATTCTGTGTGTTATTTACCTTCTGCATTGGTTATGTGTTTGATGTTACAACATTCCTCGTGACATCAATGTATTTGATTAACCTTAACTGTTCTGAACTTCAGTAAATCAGAACCTGCGTTTGTCAAAAGGTGTTGCAGGCTCTGGTATGATAGCCCAGTGACTGTTGTAGAACAGATATCAAAAGTACAGCCTATTCTACCTGTACTGCGCTTAATGTCAGATCAGATGTCTTAACATTCCATTAGACATCCTGAGTCTGTGACATACCAGGAATTTCAAATACTGTTAAAAGGGTTAAAACATAGGAACAATCTTTGAGTAAATTTAGGGGTAGACAACTCTTAGTTACTTGATCGAACTTGCAAAACAAAACCTTGCCTATTTTCAAAAACACACATCACAACTTTCAAAACAACTTTCAAAACATTGAAAACTTTTCAAAAGACAAATATACCTTTGTATACATTCAAACATGGATCATTACAAAGGTTTCCACCACCATGGCCTCTTTTCAAAATATCTTTCAAAACACACACAAAGCACCATTTCAAACAATTGAAAATGCAAGGCAAGTGATCTAAGCAAGTAACTAAGAGCCCATGGATAACCATGGATAGAAAGGGTGCTAATACCTTCCCTTTCTATAATCTACTCCCCGAACCCAAGAAAACATCTCAAAGGTTTTTGCTGTGCTTTTTAACCTTTCCTTAGGATAAAATAAAAAAGTCGGTGGCGACTCTTGCTAAACCGAATCATTTGCGAAAACAAACGCAAAACCCAAGTCAGTTCTCCCACCGTATCACAATTTCATACTAGGGGAAGTGACGAATCTCTCTGAAATCTTTCTGAAAAGAAATTCAAGCGTCCTCGAGAAGTTTGCCACCTCTCTAGCAGACCAACAGTCATGGGTTTATTTCCCCAACATTTGTCAAGGATTTATTCTCCAAAACAAATTACATTTCAAATTGCATGGTCGTTAAAAATTTCCTTCATCACCTGCTGGAAGTTACGGTCGTCATCAAAAATTCCTTTATCACCTGTTGGAATTCACGGTCGTTAAAAATTTCCTTCATCACCTGTTTGAAATTACGGTCGTCATCAAAATTTCCTTCATCACCTGTTGGAAGTTATAGCCACCAACAGAATAACGGACAACTAAAGCTCCTAAAAATTTGTTTCTCTCAAGAATGAAGATTCTCATCCTTGAAACCTCAGAAGGTTGGTATACTCCCAACCTCCTGACCCTTAACAGAATGAAGATTCTCATCCTTGAAACCTCAGAAGATTGGTATACTCCCAACCTCCTGACCCTTAACAGAATGAAGATTCTCATCCTTGAAACCTCAGAAGATTGGTATACTTCCAACCTCCCGACCCTTAACAGAATGAAGATTCTCATCCTTGAAACCTCAGAAGATTGGTATACTCCCAACCTCCTGACCCTTAACAGAATGAAGATTCTCATCCTTGAAATCTCAGAAGATTGGTATACTCCC
Organism: Vicia faba; assembly: GCA_948472305.1. NCBI lineage: Eukaryota > Viridiplantae > Streptophyta > Magnoliopsida > Fabales > Fabaceae > Vicia > Vicia faba. The sequence continues at coordinate 375,310,050 of OX451739.1, read as the reverse complement.
AACCTCCTGACCCTTAACAGAATGAAGATTCTCATCCTTGAAACCTCGGAAGATTGGTATACTCCCAACCTCCTGACCCTTAACAAAATGAAGATTCTCATCCTTAAAACCTCAAGAGATTGGCATACGCCCAATCTTATGACCCAAGACCTGAATGAAGATTCTCATTTTGGCTTCCCCAGTAGATTGGCAAACACCCAACCTCCTGATATTCCCGACAGAATGAAGATTCTCATTTCTTAAAGTGGTATAACATCTGAATTTCTGATATTCCCGACAGAGTGAATATTCTCATTCTTAAAGTGGCATACAACCTAAACCTGAACTTCTTCTAGAATCCTGAGTTTTACTCTCCGACAGGATATCTACTTTTCAACAGTATGGCTACTCCCCACAGAATTCTTATTCCCCAAGTAGAACGAGGACTCTCATTATCAGTTCCTCACAGAGTATTCAGATATTCCCCAGTAAAGATCTCCTCAAAACAGGAATCCCCAGTAGATTGGCATACCACCCAAACTCCTGATTTCCCCAACAGTGGTCCCATGACTTTTCATTTTCAACGATCGAAGGATTTTCAATCCCCAGCAGCAGGCAAGGATTTTCAATCCCCGGCAGCAATCAAAGATTTCACTATCCAAGATTCATCTTCCTCAGCAAGACAACTACTCAGCTTACATGCACATCCATTACATTCATATCATAAACATTGATAAAGTACAGTTCACTGCATCATACATATCATGCAACATGACTTTATGTTTTGGCTAACATTTTACCCTTTTCAGGATAAGATTAAAAGGCTATCGTTAACAATTATTCAGATACAGTACATATACACCCCAGACATGGCGGTCATTATAATACTCATTTAGACTTCAGCAACCCGATACAGACTAGATATGCTCCAGACGCGGCGGCCATTCTATCTCTCATTCAGATTCAACTATCAACCATAAGTTCAGATACGCTCCAGACGCAGATGCCATTCTGTCCCTTACACCAGCAGCTTGATTCTCCCTAGCGCAATCGACACAGAAGTCATTCTACTACTCATACAGATCTCAAATTCAGATACAATACAGATACACTCCAAACACGAAAGTCATTCTACTACTCATACAGATCTCAACTCCGGTTATAGTCTCAAATATACTTCAGACACGAAAGTCATTCTGCTACTCATACAGACCTCAAGACTTCTGAAAACAGTTTACGGATTCTCCAAACACGGATGTTAATCTATCGCTTGTTCAGATTCAACTTTTGAAAACAGTTTACGGATGCTTCCCAACATGGATGCTGATCTATTTCTTATTCAACTCAAGACTTCTGAAAACAGTTTACGGATTCTCCAAACACGGATGTTAATCTATCGCTTGTTCAGATTCAACTTTTGAAAACAGTTTATGGATGCTTCCCAACACGGATGCTGATCTATTGCTTATTCAACTTCTGAAAACAGTTTACGGATTCTCCAAACACGGATGTTAATCTATCGCTTGTTCAGATTCAACTTTTGAAAACAGTTTACGGATGTTTCCCAACATGGATGCTGATCTATTGCTTATTCAACTTCAACTTCTGAAAACAGTTTACGGATTCTCCAAACACGGATGTTAATCTATCGCTTGTTCAGACTCAATTTCTGAAAACAGTTTACGGATTCTCCAAACACGGATGTTAATCTATCGCTTGTTCAGACTCAACTTTTGAAAACAGTTTATGGATGCATCCCAACATGGATGTCAATCTATTGCTTATTCAGACCCCCAGCTCAGAGATGTTCCAAACATGGATACCTTTCTGATACTCACCCACTCACCTACGACATACAGTTCAACAAACATTCTTGGATGGCATCTTTAAGCCCATCTCCGACAAGATTCTGTCACATCTCCAGATGGCATCTTTAAGCCCATCTCCGACAAGATTCTGTCACATCTCCAGATGGCATCTTTAAGCCCATTCCCTCAACTATGCTTTGACGAGTGCAAATTTTTGGGCACTCTAGTGTCCAATCATCTTTTACCTTCGAGTCGCGAAAGGCAAACTCGCCAATCTAACTCTTCAGGTTCAAGAAGATTGAACAAGGGCAACTGTTGTACCCCAAAATTTTCCCTCCCTTTTTCACAAGAAATCACAACTTCAGGGTTTTCCCTGATTTTTTCAAATTGGCTCAAGAATCGGTCAAACAGACTTTTCTTTATCAGTCAATCCAGAATTAGGGCTTCCATTGATTTTGAGTTGATCAAGCAGACGTTTCTTTGACAATAATCCAGGATTAGGGTTTGCGCACGCATTTCTCAGAAGAAATTGAATCCACAGTATTTCAATTGACTGTTACATTATTTTTACGCTTGTTCCAGATTGCTGTTTGTTTCTCAAAACCTAAACACCTGGGATAGGAGATGAGGCTTTTGATTGAAACTTTGGGGCATTAGGTTTGATTAGTGAAGTGAAAGGTGTGTGGAATGCTGGTTTGTTTAACTGTACAAAGCATATGATTAATTGGAGTGCCAGGCGTATTATGGTTAATGCAAGGTTGCGAGACTGCAAAGTTTGTTGATTATTTATTTTATCTGAGTTAAAATTATTGGGATGCATTTCCAGTTGTTTTAATTTAAGAGATTTAAATAATTAAATAAACAGTGCAAAAGAAATAAGGAAATACTTGACAAAGACTTTTTATTTATTTCAAATATTGTTACAAATGTTATTCAAATATTGTAAATTTATTTACAGTGTTTACAATAATATTTATTACAATAAATGAAAAGAAAATAAATCTAAAGCCTAAGTCTCTTGAAATCTTCTATCTTCTACTGCTTCTTCCATTATCCAACTGGTATTTACCTGCAAAGATAGAAAAAGAAATAAGTGCAGTTAAATCGAAAAGCATTTTCAAGCAGATAAATATAAAGTCATCATTAAAGCTTGTTGGCCGGAATCAGATTGTTTTTGGTTTCATCATGTTTTACTCGTCCTCTTTGCAAATCACAAGAAGATTTCTCTTCTTGGTTCACAAAGAGGAAATTAAAATAATTTGCAAAGCATACAATCAATTAAATGCAAAGATACAAGGCACAAGGCTGAACACAAAGAAGGCACAAGGCTGCACACAATGTCAAACTGAACTGCCAAACTGAGTTTCAAAATGCAAACTAACTGTCAAAACAGAAAAGCAAACTAAGTTGCAAAACTGTCAAACCAAGTACACAAGCTGTCAAAAAGAATACAATGCAGAAAATATGAAAAGTACAATGCAGAGATAAACCAAGATACAAGCAAGCAGGCTTGTCAAACTTCTCATCATGTTCTGGCCAACAAAACTTTTCAGAATAAAAAATACATTAAGCAATTTAAAAATGCTTTATGGAGAGAAAGAGAGAACCAGAAGGGGTTTTTGCAGTTTGGCAGGCTGTACAAAAGCAATGAGAAAGAAAATAAATAGAATAGTTTTAACAGTTCAGGGGGAGAGAGCCACAAACTGCAACTGAAAGCAAACCAGAAGCAAAAACTGCCTCCAAACACAACCTGCAAGTTATCAAACCTGCAAAACCGCTTGTAAACACAAGCACAACAAGTTACCAAACCTGCATAAGACTGCTTTCAAAACCTTCAAATTGCTAAACTTATTCAAAAGTCCAACCATTCAAACAAGATTAACAAAACTCTCAAAACCTGCTTCCAACAAAAACAAGCAAGCTTAACAAAAGTCTCAAACCTGCCTCAAACAAAACAGCAAGCCTTTCAAAACCTGTAAAACTGCTTGTAAACACAAGCACCAAGAATCACACAAGCCAGTTCAACCTGCAAAACTCATCAAACTGCTATAAAAAAACACAAGCCTATTCAAACTTGCAAAACTGAAAGTTTAAGAATAACTCAAGCTTGCCTTCCAAAACACCAGCCTGCCTTCAAAAGCAAAACTGCAAAACCACTCAAGCCTGCATTACAAGAACTCAGGCCCAACTACAAACTCAAACAAATACAAAACCAAAGAGAACAACAAACAATCCTCGGAATAAAATTCATCATCAGAATCAACAAAGCCCACAAAGAGGAAGAGTTTCGAAGAAAGCGATATCTCAGAAAAATCATCATCATTGACAAAACAAGCAGAGGAAGAGTGAAAGATCAAAAACAACAAGTTCATCATTAAAATTCATCACCAACAAGTTTCAATATCAACATGATCAACAACAACAAGTAAGTTTCAGAATACGTATGTTTATCATCAACAAATCATAAGCCAAATCAACAACAATAGCAACATCTCAGAAGAATTCATCACTAACATAGCAAAGAGAAGAAGAAGAGAAGATTCAGAAGCAAAATTGTATAGGGTTTTCAGAATATACATCATCATTAAACGCTTCAAAAAAAGAGTTAAAGATACAGAAATACCAAAAGTGAGCTAGCATCATCATCACGCTCCTCCTCTTCCGGCCACTGAGAGCACCGCCATTCCAACCCTCCACCCGTTCCCCAGAGACGAACCCACCAAGGTATCAGTTTCTCTCTTTCTTTTTCTGCATCACCATATCATAAATATCAAAGGTTAAATCTTTGTAAAACGATAACATGCAAGAGCAAAACCTAAACTCTAAAACGCGCTTAGAACGAAAAATGTACCTTTTCAAATCATTGCCCTGTGTAGTCACGGAGAGGAGAGGGTGGAGGTAGTGCTCTGGCGACTGGAAGTTTGGAGAGAGGAATCAAAAGCCCCATGGTTTGAGAAAGACGAAGAGGACGAAGACGAGAGGAGAGGAGCGCCGCTGTGCAAATTGTAAACCCTATTTCCCAATTATGAAACAACCCTAAACAAATTTGTTCAAACCCATCAGATGGGCCTTCGCCCAACAAAACCCATAAAGCCCAATTGCTTTCAGCGCCTGCACCCCCCCTTTAGTCTAATTTTATTTCTTTTATTTGGGCCAAATGCATTCCTTAAGCCCATTTTCCCTTTTTTTAATGTTTTAAAAACCAATTCTTTTTTTTTATAATCTAAATTCTTTTTTTTATGTTAAATAAAGAGAACATATTAAATTTTATTAATAATTTTTCTTAAAACAATTATTACATTTAAAATACATATACGATAAAATTTTAACTTAAAGTAATTTTTCTTTTCTTTAAAACTCTTGTTTATATAATTAACAGAAATACAAAAAATAATAATAAACACTTAATTTTCATTAGGTTAATATTTTATTTGATCATTTGTAAATAACCACATACATCTCACAATACTTTTGATTCTCTTTGATTCTTATACCTTGTTATATTTTTACATTGAGAATGCGACGATTCGATTTGGTTGTAACATAATACTTGGACATTACTATTCCGATGAGACTCATCCCCATTTGTAAACATTTATACCCCTATCCCCGGATACTCATTTGTAATAACTTAGACTTTAAATTCCCGCAATTTATCACTTTCCATATACTGTATAGTAATTAGGGTTTGTATATGAAGATTCAAAATCAACCGCTAGATGACCTAATACAAGATAAATACATGATAATCAATACACAATTCACACTTGCACCTCTAGGGTAACCTCGCTTGTTGCCTCGGAAAATGCAATCATGTCCCTCGAGTATGAGACACTCTAGCAAATGTCCCTTCAATAAACAAAAATCGTAGTCCCTCGATGACCCTCGATGTTGCCTTCGATAAAACGATCTCGTCCCTTACAAAATTGCTAGAGCATCTCACAAGTTGCCTTCAATGATTGTATACGATGATACGCGCCTGTCCCGTTTAACATCCTAACGCAAGTTTGTTCATCAAACACAATGGTGAAACAACACTGTTAAGAAAGGTTAAAAACATAAGAAAGATCTTTGAGCAAAATAGAGTAGACAAACTCTTAGTTACTTGATCAAAAATCTTGCAAAATATCCTTGCCATTTTCAAACACACTTCACAACACAACTTCAAAACAATTTCAAAACAACTTTCAAAACATTGAATTATCTTTTCAAAAAGACACACACCTTTGTATATATTCAAACAAGAATCATTACAAAGGTTGCCTAGACAAGGCATCTTTTTTCAAAACATTTTCAAAACCACACACACAAAGCACCATTTCAAATAATTGAAAAGCAAAGGCAAATGATCTAAAACAAGTAACTAAGAGCCCATGGATAACCATGGATGAAAAGGGTGCTAGCACCTTCCCTTTTCATAATCTACCCCCCGAACCCAAGAAAACATCTCAAAGGTCTTTCCTGTGCTTTTTAGCCTTTCCTTAGGATAAAATAAAAAGTCGGTGGCGACTCTTGCTAAACCGAACAAGTGCGAACACAAACGCAAAATCCCAAGTCAGTTCTCCCACCGTATCACACTCATTCCCTTTTATCTCAAATCAGATAAGCCGATCTGGAATCATTCTCCCACAGATGAATTCTCCCTTAAGCAAGTTTGTGAGTACACTACTAAAGATTGATGCAAGTTTGTTTGGTCCAAATATTTACCCCCTCTAATCTTTCACGGTTTTAAGGATTTTATTAAACAAAATCCAAACTGATGGGCAGTTAAAAAGAAGAGGCTTCTATTTTATTTCAAAATACAACCTTTGTAAAAAAGAAAATAATCTTCCTCTCACTTGTTTTTTTATTGTATATATGTCCAAGCTCTGGTTTTGGTTGTCTTTTACTTTGAACATTCATTCACGCATTCATAATTAGGATGAGGTTTGAAGTATTTGTAGCAGGGCCTGGTCTACACAATGTGCATTGGTGGTTAATATGGAGGAGTATTTGTAGTAGGTCCTAGTCTTGGAGCTTTCTTTGATTTTTTTGGTGTCACTATCTCTCACATTGTCAGACTCTCGGGTGCTATGAAAGCCATTGATTTCACCAATTAGAAAGGTTGACACAATCTTTGGTTGAAATCCGACTATGTTATAGTGGTACATACTTTCAAGCTTCATTTTAAAGTGCACTAAAAAATTTGCACCATATGGATTAAGAGATTAAATATCGCTTCACATATGTTTTTTATTGTAGTTTCTCACACTTATAGAAAAGAGAATAGTTGTGAAAACTACTTGCTAACTTACGTCTCATTGTTACAAATTCAATTCCTTTTGACTTGTTGCCTTTAAATTTAAGATCAGAGGTTGTAAATAATAAATTATATTTGTCTTTATCTAGGTTTGTTTCCCAAAGAAACTGTCTTGGTATACCCCCTCTCCTCTTTGACTTACTATTTTCATTTTTATATATTTAACCTTATTTAGTAAAAAGTGTTATAACATATATGAATGAATTTTTATTAGATATTATAAATTATGTTTCATCTCATTTAAGTGTTTGACATATGCATAATTATATTGAACCGTGTTATAGATTTTTTATAATTAAAAATATATTTTATACACAACATACAAATTCAATCCATGCATGATCGAGTCCATTCGATTCAGTTCTAATTGTAAAGTTGTGGGTTGATGATAAATTCAACCCATTAAAAATTGAAAGAGTTGGATAAAAAGTTAGGTTCTAGAATTACACTTTAATTCTCACTCATAAAATTGAAAGAGTTGGATAAGAAGTTTAGAGAGAGGGAGAGAGTGAGTTGTGTCAAAATACGATTTTGGATCAAATGAAATGGGACAAAGGATCTGTATTTATAGGCTAGAGGTTGGCTCATAAATTATTTCATATAAATGTATTTTATGAAAACCTAATCGATTAGAACGTGTATCCAATTGATTAAAAGTTTGAAATATAATCGATTGTAAGTTCAAAATAGAAAAGAAAATATATATCTAGCCTTTGCACATCATTAAGGTTCTGTCCTAATCACTTGAGACTCAATTTTTAACTGAGCTAATCGATTAGGTAAGTTAAAAAATTTCCTATAGCTATTTTGACAGCTCCCTTTATCTGTCACAACTTCAAGATATTTTTGAAAATATTTTCTTTGGTAAAAAGCAATTTGAAAATATATTTTAGGGCGTGTGTGCTTTAGCCATGCACTTTTATGATAAAGACCTTATATTTTACAATTGGTTCACTCACTACTAATTTATAAGGGTTTCTTAGCACTTCAAGACTTGTCAAAATTCTTTCTCTTTTATGCTTGACTTGTTAGAAGACTTTAGTTGTCATCATCAAAATTTGATGTCCTTGTTAAAAGCATATTACCTGCAAAAAAAGGTTCCACATATGAGGATTCCCTGGAGAAAAGAGCATATTCATTCGACTCATTATAAGCCTTTTTATCAAATATCGGTGAAGAGATTAATCATTTTGAGGTCCTTATTCCTTTTCCATCTTAAGCAAAGATGAAATACAAGCCAATCGATAGATTAAAGAACACGCTAAAAGTATCACCCATATTTTCCTGATAACCAATGATTATGAACCCAGCGACACTGAAGTGAAAGCCTACTTGGATTTCAAGGTCAACCAGATGTAGTGTATTGGTTCACGCTCGACGAACATTCTAAGATCGGTCATCTAGACCAGAAAGGATTAACATTAGTGGAGTCGTCCCATTCAGTGAATTACAATTAGGTAGAGGTCAAGATACTAGGCACCACACATATCCTAAATATTGGAGAAATAATAAAGGTTGTTAGCATTATGGTTTGTGATATTCAAGATTGGTCAGCTCTTCCTATGTCTCCAAAGAAGATGATATGTGTGATACGGTGGGAGAACTGACTTGAGGTTTTGTGTTTTGTGTTCGCAAATGTTGCGGTTAGCAAAAGTCGCCACCGACTTTTATTTTATCCAAAAGAAAAGGTAAAAAGCACAGGAAAGACCTTTGAGATGTTTTCTTGAGTTCGGGGGGTAGATTATGAAAAGGGAAGGTGCTAGCACCCTTTTCATCCATGGTTTTCCATGGGCTCTTAATTACTTGTTTAGATAACTTGCTTTGCTTTGAAATTGTTTTAAATGGTGCTTAGTGTGGTTTTGAAAGTATTTTGAAAAGAGGTCATTATTTAGGCAATCTTTGTAATGATTCTCATTCGTAAGAATGTATACAAAGATGTTTGTCTTTTGAAAAATGTTCCAATGTTTTGAAAGTTGTTTTGAAATGTGTATGTGTTTGTTTTTGAAAATAGCAAGGATTGTTTTGAAATTGGACAAGTAACTAGAAGCTTATCTACCTACTCAAATGTCTTTCTTGTGCATTTTTATTCCTTTGACATTGTTGACTTACCATTGATTTGGTAAACAACCCTATCTTTGGATGTGAACGGGACGGGTGTGGGTCATCGTATGACCATGATAGCAATATTGCCAAGTATCTTAGCAATTTTGAGGGACCAATATCATCTTTGTTTAGGCAACCTTTTGATAGCATCGTCGAGGGACTATGATCTTATTTTGTTTTGTTTTGCCAAGATACTTCGCATGCGTAACATGGCCATTTTTATTTAGGCAACCGAGTGGGTGAAACCCTAAGGGTGTTTGTGTGCAATGTGTGTCATTTTACATGCTTTTGATTTGTCTTGGATTAGGTCTTGTCTATTTGTTTTGTTTTTGGTCTTGTCATACAAATCCTAGTTTACTAAACATGGTATAAATGCATTAAATTGCGTAAATGTAAACTAAACTATTACAATAATTATTATGGGAGGGGGGATACAAGTTTTTGAATGGGAATATTGCACAAAATAAACCCTAAAAATACTATTACAACCCAATTGAATATTGTGCGAATTAAATAAATGTACAAATATTTAAAATGCAATAAAAAATGTATTTATGTAAAATGTTTTGTATTTAATTTTTGTATGAGAAAAATGATTTATTTAAGCCCTTAAAATAAGAGAAAAATATTATTATTTTTGAAAGGGTGAAACCCTAATTTTCAATTAAAATAAAATATATGTTCTATATTATTATTTTGTCCATTTTTTGTACAAGAAAATAATAAATAATATTATGTACAAATATTAAAAATTAAAATATGTATGAAAATAAATATTTTATGTATATAAATAACATAATAAAAATGTATAGTACTTTTAAATATATTTATAATTTATTTAAGAAAATAAAGTATATTATCCTAATAAACTATTTTTTATGCCAAAAAATAATGAAAAAATAAAATAAAAGTGTGGAAATAAATAAGTTATTTTTGGGTATTTTTTATCATTAGAAAAAATAAATGCAAGTAATAAATATAAAAATATGCAAGAAAATGCAAAAATATAAGAAAATAGTCAGGGGGGTGCAAAAATAATCCAGGGGGTGTGAAAAGCAGAAACAAAAAGGCCAGAAGTGCCAAAAAGCCCAAGGCACAACTTCGTCCCTGTCCTCTGTCTTCTCCTTCGCGCGCGTTTCCTTCAAACCTGCAACTTGCTCATGCTTGCACAAAAACAAAAACCCATAACATGAAACTTGTGGCATTTAATCTCACGATTTCAACCATATAAAATTTGTAATCTAACTCTCAAAGACCAGGGAGAATTTTATCAGCCCTAAATCGTGACCTAAAAAATCCAGGAACTTCAAGCTTTAAATTCTCATGGAACAGTTGATATAAATGACAAGTATGCATATGTACAGCTTCACCATGTTATAGACTACATCTTTTCTTCACAAATCGTGGCTTGAGGATGCCTAAATAGAGAGATAGAGTTTTGAAAAATACCTCCTTCAGCTGGATTTGGATATGATAATATGGGGACTTTGAGTGAGGCCTGAGGATCATGTGAGCTTCCTTGAACTTCCTTCAAGCTATTCCAATGTTTAGCTTGCTTCGTGGATGGCCAGAACTCTTTGCACAAGTCAAGTTGCAAGCTCCAAGTTTGAAAATGGAAATGGCTGAAACATGGCTTACAGATGCAGGATCAATGCTTGGATAGCTTAGGTAGGATTTTTATGAAGTGTTTGAAGTGTCAAGCCACAAAACACACGAGCCAAAAATGAAATGGCTATGATTTTGCAGCAACTGGATGTTTGGACAGAAAAATGCAGTTTTTGAGTTTTAGTGAGTTTCAGATGTCAAGCCTTTGTGTTTAACCTTGCAATGAGTTTATATATTTGTATAGAATGATACAAAGTCCATTCCTTATCAGTTGTACAAGTTCTGACCTCTTTTGCGACTTTTCTTGCATTTGAAGAAAAGTGAAGTGACCAATGCAAACATGCTTGTACTGGCTGGCTTGTGAGCTGCAGATAGTTGGTATACATTGCTTGTGTCCTGTGGAAATTGTTTGCATCAAAGGGACAGGTCCAAGGCTCAAGATGGACAAAGTTGCAAAAGCTCACTTTATGAAAATGGCATTGTGCACTTTTGGCCAAAAATGGAAATGTATCTTGTACCATGCTTCAAAAGTGAAAATAAAGCCTTTAACCTCTGAGTTTGAATTTAATTATGGAGTGTAGAATGAGTTTAGGACCTGTAATTCAAGGTACAAGCATCATGGATCTGATTTGCAACTTGATACTTTGTGAAAATGGCATGAACAAAAGTGATAAAATGCCAATTTCTCTTCTTCGATTCTCCCTAACCACAAATGATCTTGGAGAGTTATTGAATATTTTGGAAAGCTTGTAATATGCTTTATAATCCATCTTTGAAATGCATTTTGAGATACCTCTTGAAACTAGGTGAAAAATGTCCATGAAGTTGGGTAAAAAAACTGCCTAAATTAGGGCAAAGTTTCACTAAGTTATTTAGTTCATGAACCTATGTTCACAAATTCATAACTTGAGATCCAAGCATCTTTTGGGAAAAGTTTGTGAATCAAAGTTGTAGATTTCATGGAGGACTACAACTTTCATGTTGAAAGTTTTCTTTGAATCAAATTGCATCATGGTTAAAAAGTGGTGGGAAGTTGGGAAAAAATAAGAAAATTTCCATACTTAGAAAAATTCTAAGTTATGAAAATTTTCAAATTCAAAACCGTAATTTTCAAAATTGGGTTTCTTGGTGAACAAGTTTCATATTTTAACATATATTGATGAATTATGACCCTTGGAACTTGATTTTGACCAAAAAGTCAAAGTTTAACTTTTTAGTGTACAGTTGACTTTTGATCAGTTGACTGCAAAATTCATCTGTCAATCCAATGAACTTGAGATCTTTTGAACCATGTAATTAGATTGGAGAGTTTTCCATTCGTGACTCGAAGTTAAAAGATGATTGGACACTAGAGTGCCCATAAATTTGCACTCGATAAAGTGTAGTTGAGGGAATGGACTTAAAGATGCCATTTGGAGAGGTGATATAATCTTGTTGGAGATGGGCTTGTAGATGCCATCCTAGAATATTTGGTGAATTGTAAGTTGTAAGTCAAAAGAATAAGTATCAGAATGGTATCCGCGTCTGGAACGTATCTGGGTTGTATCTGGAGACTTGAAATCTGAATGAGAAACAAAATATCATCCGTGTCTGGGGCGTATCCGTACTGTATCAAGAGTGTGAAATCTGAAATTGAATAAGTATCAGAATGGCATCCGCGTCTGGAGCGTATCTGAATTTGAAATCTGAATAAGGGCCAGAATGGCGTCCGTGTCTGGAGCGTATCTGAATTGTATCTTTGAAGTTGAGGTCTGAATGAGTAGAAAAATGACTTATGTGTCTGGAGTGTATCTGAACTGTATCTGAACTAGAATCTGAATAAGTGACAGAATTACTTCCGTGTCTGGAGCATATCTGAACTGTATCATGAAATTGGGGTCTGAATGAGTTAGTAGAATATCATCCACGTCTGGAGCGTATCTAAAATGTATTTGAACTTGGAATCTGCATAAGGGCCAAAATGGCATCCGTGTCTGGAGCGTATCTGAACTAGACATCTGAATAAGTAACAGAATGACTTCCGTGTCTGGAGTGTATATGTACTGTATCTTGAGTTGAGATCTGAACTGAGTAACAGAATGACTTCCGCGTCTGGAGTGTATCTGTACTATATCTGAAATATTTGAACATTGTTAATGGTAACTGTTAATCTTATCCTGAAAAGGGTAAAATGTTAGCCAAAACACAAAGTTATGTTGCATGAAATGTATGATGCAATATATGTACTTTATCAATGTTTATGATATATGGATGTAATGTATGCGCATGTAAGCTGATGTGCTGTATTGTTGAGGAAAATAAATCCTTGACTGTTGTCGGGGAAAATAAATCCTTGACTGCTGAGGATAAGAAATCCTTGGCGACTGGTTGGGATTAAAAATCCCTGGCGACTTCTCTGGGGATATAGGGATCCTTCATGTCTTGAAGTTGGAGCATCGACAAAAAAATTTATTGCGAACAATGCCATACTGCTTGAGTAATCCGCTTGGGGAATCCAGAGAATTTCGATGACTTCTACTGGGGATTACACAATGGGAAACCTTGTTCCGTTGGGGAATAGAGAAAACTCTGATGACTTCTGCGGGGAATTAAGAATGAGAATCTTCATTCTATTGGGAAGCAATAAAAACACTGGGGAAGAAGGCTTACTGCTGGGGAATAGGTTCAGGAGTTTGGGTTGTCTGCCACTCTACTGGGGAGTTATCCTAGGTTGGGGAGAGACAAAAGTTAACTGATATCTGGTTGATTCTCAAATTTCAAGATAACTTGCTGGGGAATATGGAGAAACTGGATGGTCTCCACTGGGGATCGGTAGTTTAAAGTTTTGGCTCCGCTGGGGATTGGGAGTTTGAAGTTTTAACTCTGATGGGGATTAAGGGTTTGAAATTTTAGCTCCGCTGGGGATCTAGATGATGTACTGTAGGGATTGCTCATGGAATAGCCTAAAGACTTTTTCCTGTCCTTTCAGTCTGTCAGTAATTGTTCTTTTCCATCCTATTTATTTGTAAACAATAATCATGTTCAAATGCATATGTTCATCAATGAATCATTGGACGTTTTTGCAAATAAAAACATAAGAGTAAAGAAAAAGGAAAATAGTTTTTTGTTCTTTGAAAGAGACATATTTGTATTTACTTTGAATAAGTATTTTGTACAAAGGAGACAAGCATCCTAGTAAGAGGATGGTGTCATAAAAGTAAGAAAAATTTATACAAAGAAAGATAGCTATGTGTAAAAAATCCATGGGGTTCCCGTTCTGCTATAGCCTCCGTATCTCTGAATATTTTGTCCATTCGTTGCTTCGTCCGAAGATGATTGGATTGATCAGAAGCTCAGAGTTTTTCAGTGAAGAGATTATCCTTAAAGTGATCCGACGAGACATAGTCCTACGCTTTAATTCCCTAACTTTTTCCTGGACCGCCCTTTCGGGTTTTCAGTCCACAGGGAAACCCTTTTTTGCCCAAGTCGCCCTTTCGGGTTTTTAACTTGCCAGGTGTACAGATTTTTTTAATATTTTATCCCTAATTTTTGCCCGAACCTTTTTGGTTCGCCAGGATGCCCTTGTTTTGCCTAGGTGTGTCAACCTAGCGGGTCTCTTATGCATAGTATCTTTTGACTATGTCTGCGTTCGCAGGGTGTGGCAGGTCGTCGCCGTCCATGGTGGTTAAGATCATTGCCCCACCAGAAAAGATGTTCTTGATTACAAATGGTCCTTCATAGGTAGGAGTCCATTTTCCCCTGGGATCACTTTGTGGCAAGATGATGCGCTTGATCACTAGATCTCCAACTTGATATACTTGGCGTCTGACTTTCTTGTTGAAAGCCTTGATCATCCGTTTTTGATACGTATGACCATGGCAAACAGCAGTAAGCCTCTTCTCGTCAATTAAGTTCAACTGATCAAGTTGGGTCTGGATCTAATCGTCTTTACTCAAACCTGCATCCTTCATGATTCTTAAGGAGGGGATCTGAACCTCAATAGGTAAAACAGCCTCCATGCCATAAACTAAAGAATAGGGTGTTGCCCCAGTTGATGTGAGAGCCATATTACGGTACCCGTGGAGAGCAAACGGTAGCATCTCATGCCAGTCCTTATAGGTGACTGTCATCTTTTGTATGATCTTCTTAACGTTTTTGTTAGCAGCTTCGACTGCACCATTCATCTTTGGCCGATAGGGAGATGAATTGTGATGTTGAATTTTGAACTGCTTGCACAAGGCGGTGATCATAGTATTGTTAAGGTTTGTACTGTTGTCAGTGATGATCCTTTCGGGGATACCGTACCGACAAATAAGATTCTGCTTGATGAAGCGGGAAATAACATTCTTAGTAGCGGATGCGAAGGAAGCTGCTTCGACCCACTTGGTGAAATAGTCAATGGCCACTAGAATGAAATGGTGTCCATTGGAGGCTGTAGGCTTGATCTCTCCAATCATGTTGATTCCCCACATAGCGAAGGGCCAAGGAGCTGTTAAGACATTTAGAGGAACCGGAGGCATGTGCACATTGTCTGCATAGATTTGACACTTGTGACAAGTCCGAGAGTGTTGATAGCAGTCAACTTCCATGGTAGACCAGTAATAGCCTGCCCGTAGGATGTTCTTCGCCATCGTATGCCCACTAGAGTGAGTGCCAAAGGTACCCTCATGCAATTCATCCATGATCTTTTCACCTTCAATCTTGTCCACACAACGAAGCAGAATAGAATCATGATAACGTTTGTACAGGATGCCATTACTTAGGAAGAACTTTGTCGAGAATCTCCTTAAGAACTTTTTGTCATGGACTGAAGCTCCTTCTGGGTATTCTTGAGCGTCGAGATACCTTTTGACTTCATGAAACCACGGATGGTCCACTACTTCTTCGGTATTAATCTCGTGACAGTATGCTGGTTCGTCCATCCGTTCAATGGTGATTTGGGGAGCCTCATTATCCCAATCAAGTTTAAACATAGATGACATTGTATCTAGAGCATCTGCTAACTGATTTTCTTCTCGCGGAAAATGCTCGAAGGTAATCTGCTCGAAATGTGGTAACAATGTCAAAACATGTTCTTTGTATGGGATGGGGTTTGGATGTTTAGTGTCCCGCTCTCCTTTGATCTGGAAGATGACCAAAGCTGAGTACCCAAACACATCTAAAGATTTGATTCCCAAGTCTATGGCAGCCTTGAGTCCAAAGATGCATGCTTCGTACTCTGCCATGTTGTTCGTACAGTTGAAGCAAAGTCTGGCCGTGAAAGGAGTATGGCATCCTTCCGGAGATATGAGCACAACGCCGATACCGTTACCAAGTGCATTGGATGCCCCATCAAAGTACAGGGTCCATCGGGATCCTTGTTCAGGTCCTTCATGTGGTCTGATCTCTTCGCAGTTGTCCAATGTCATGATGTCTTTGTCAGGGAAGTCAAACTTCATGGATTGATAATCTTCTACAGCTTGATGAGCCAGATGATCAGCTAGCACACTGCCCTTTTATAGCTTTTTGGGTTGTGTACTGTATTTCGTATTCCATTAGGATCATCTGCCATCTAGCTATCCTCCCGGACAGAGCAGGCTTCTCAAAGATGTACTTTATCGGATCCATCTTAGATATCAACAAAGTGGTATGAGTCAACATATAATGTCTCAGTCGGCGAGCAGCCCATATCAAAGCGCATCAAGTTTTCTCGAGCTGTGAATATCTGATTTCACAGTCGGTAAACTTTTTGCTTAGGTAATAAATGGCATGCTCTTTTCGGCCAGACTCGTCATGCTGCCCCAGTACGCACCCCGTTGAATTCTCTAAGACGGTCAGATACATGATTAGAGGTCTTCCCTCGACGAGTGGCATCAAGACAGGAGGTTCTAGCAAATACTCCTTGATTTTATCGAAAGCAAACTGACATTCATCATTCCATTTGACTACCTGATCTTTCTTCAACAGCTTGAAAATTGGCTCACAAGTAGACGTTAGGTGAGAAATGAATCTGGCGATGTAGTTTAGGCGTCCCAAGAAACCTTTGACTTCCTTCTCAGTGCGAGGAGCAGGTATTTCTTGTATCGCTTTGACTTTGGCAGGATCCACCTCAATGCCTTTGTTGCTGACAATGAAACCTAAGAGCTTACCGGATCGGACTCCGAATGTACACTTGTTTGGGTTTAATCTTAGCTTGTACTCCTTCAACCTGACAAACAGCTTTTGCAAGTGATCAAGGTGTTCTTCTTCAGTTTGTGATCAGGCTATCATGTCATCTATGTAGACCTCTATCTCATGATGTATCATATTGTTGTACCCCAAAATTTGCCCTCGCATTTTTTCCCACAAGAAATCTCAGCTTCAAGCCTTTCCTGACTTTTTCAAACTGGCTCAAGAATCGGACAAACGAACTTTTCTTGTCAGTCAAGCAAAATTAGGGTTTTTACTGATTTTCAGAGCTCTGGATTGTTTCATACAGTTGGCTTAGGGTTGTGGTTAATTCTGGCGCATTTCTGATCAGGCGAATGTTATTTGGCATTTAATCAGGAATTAAGGTTTCATGGGCATATTCTCAGCAAAATTAAAATTCCACAGCACTTTGCAAGTTATTCCGAGATTCGGATTGAATTAGCGTTGTTTTGATTTAATCAGTAAAATAGACAGTGGTTTGAATTCAGTTTGTTTTGTTTGGGCCAGTCAAAAGATATGTGCAGTTTGGAATTACAGTGCTTGGCAAAGAATCAGTAAGAAAGGATTGCATCTGATCAGTTTTTGTGTTCGACTGTGCGTTGCTTTGGATGATGGAGACGTCCAGTTCATTTATTTTGATCAACAAGGTTTAGTTGATTATTTATGGTTCTAAGAATTAAATACTTGAAATTTAACTTTCATTTTATTTAATTTAAGGAATTATAAATAACAAGTAAACAAAGAAAAGGAATTGAAAAGAATTAAATGTCAATGGAATTTTTATTTCATATTTAATAGTTGTTACAATTATTATTATTTGGATACAAGTATTTATTACGAAGTATTTAAAATAATAATAGTGTACAAAAATTAAATTGAAAATAAAAAAATTCTATCCTATTTCTAATTCTTCATTCTTCACTTCGCTCCGGTGCTCCATTTTTTATCTGCAAAAAGAAGAAGAAAAGTCAGAAAGCAGTTGAATTAAAAAAGACAGATAAAATTTGTTCATCATTAGGGGCCACTGATTGGGATCAGTTAACCCTCTCTGCAAATCACGGGATTTCTCCCGGTTCACAAAGAGGGAAGAATTTCATTTTTATTCATGAATGCAAAGTGCATAAATTCCAAAGTTCAAACTGCATAGTTCAAGTTCAACCAAACTGAAAATCCAATTCCACTTTCTATCAAAAGCAAAAGGTACAGTTTGCTGTCAAATGCCAAAGTCTACTCAAAGAAAAATCAAAAAGAGCAATTTACTGTCAAAAGTACAAGTCTACTCAAGGCTGCCAATAAAAAGATTTGGCAAAGATATGGAAGATAACACAAAGTGTAGAAAGCTGTCAAAGAAGAGATATATATGCAGAAAAATTTGTTATGCAAGCAAGATCTTAATCATCATTTCCCAGGGCCCCTTCAGAACAAAGTACAGCATAAACATTTAAAAATTCCTTAAAATGTACTATGGGGAGAAAGAGAAGAGAGATAAAGTAAGCATAGGCAGGCTTTAGGCTTAGACAGAAAAGGCAGAAAAAAGATATACAAGAAATAGAGAGGACGGTTCACAAAGAGGAGAGCGGATTTTCTCACCAAAGCAAAGACAGAAAATGTACAAACTGTCAAGCAAAAACCTGCTGAACTGAAGCCTCTAAGCTTCAAACTGTGAACCTCCACCAGCATAGGAACCAGGAACCTTTACCATCAAAACCACGAACACATAACCCAACCAAAACTCTGTTAAGCCAAGCCTAACCAGAACCTGCATCAAGCCTCACCCTCAAAGCCATCAAACACATTTCAAAACTCAAAAAACTGCTAAGCATTTCACATACCAGAAACTAACCACCAAAACCCCTGTCAAACCATAACCCATCCTAAAGCCAACCACATAAACCTGTCAAAAAGCCAAGCAAACATACAGAACATACAAACTACACAACATAACTTGCCAAGACCACTATACTGTCAAACATAAACCAATATAGGCCAAACTCAAAACCTACTACCAAGTTCAAACCCAAGGCCAAACCTCATAAAACCTGAAGCTCAACCTCAAAGGCCTAACCTGCTATGTCAACAAACCAAACCTTTCCATCTCTGCAAAAATGAAGCAAAACAACAAAATCTGTAAAGGCAATTCCTAAGCCTCAGAATTTCTTCATCATAGGCAAGCATATCCAAAGGCAAAATGAGCAATAGAGAAGAGGAAAGAAGTGAACTCAGAACCCTTTCACCATAAACAAACATCTAGAAACACGTTTTCAACAAGCATTCCCAAATCAAAAATCCTAGGCCCTCAGTATGAACATCATTGGGCAATAAAACGCTTCAGAAGGCATCCAACTCAACGATCGTTCAAGGGGCAAAATCATAAGAAAGTCAGAAGAAGAGAGCAAAGTTCAGGGCAACTCAACACTAGGCCCTCAGCAAACATACATCACTGGGCATTAAGACGTTCCAAAGGCATCCAGTTCAAGGTAACACAGGGCAACACGCAGTAGAAGAGATAAAGAAGTGAATTAAAAAGGGGTTCTCAGCACAAGTCAATCATCATCAAAACCCTAAGGAACAAGATAAAAGATACCAGGAAAGCTCAAAGAGAAAGCGTCACGTTTCCTCCGCCCCGGCCGTCCTCAGCGCCTCCACTCCGCCTCTCCTCCATCTCCAAAGAACGAAGGTAGCCAATCTTCTTCCCCTTTCTTCTTCACCACCTCATAATAGTACAAATTTAAGAATCAAAACTCAAATTAAAATAACACACGCAAATTCGTAAAAAAGGAGATAAGAGCATAAACATTGAAACAAACCTTGTATCAAGAGGACGCGGAGCTTATGCCTTGGAGGGAAGAAAGGTTTGGAGGGTGACGCTGGTGGCCGGAAAGAGAAGCGCTCAGGAAGTTGACGATCGGAGAAGACGAACAAGTACAAACGGCACGCTCAAACCCTAACGCGTCTCACTGAACAAACAAATCCCTAACCCTAAAAATTTGTCTCAAGTTCAACTTGGGCCTTGCCCATTCTGCACCCCCCAAAAGCCCATTAAGATTTTCATTTCTAACCAAACATTTTTATTAAACACTAACCTTTTTTTTATATATATGTTATATAAACATTTTATTTTCTTTACAAAATCATTTTAATACAAAATACATTTTTTTACAGTCTTTAATATTTACAATATAATTAAAACATTTTTTTTATATATACTTAATTCAATTAACTTGAAAACATTTTTTAATACACATTAAAATACATTTGTATATAAAATCATAAAATACTTTTTTTATCATATAATTAAAATTGAAAACATTTTTTTAATTAAAATATATCTTTGTACATAACAATTAAGAATACACTTCTTTTTATCCATAATTCAATTTTTTGACATTTAATACATTTTATACATAATCTAATTAAAACTTGAACATACGATTTAATTAAAACATTTTCTTTTTTGTACATATTAAAAATATACAAATCAAAGTCTAAAAACACATATTTCGGTCAAATACCCTAATACGCTTCAATTTCACATCTCGCACCTGTAAATAAATTACATACATATACACACTTACACTTACACAATACAATCACATTGCCCTATACACATTTGTTTATCTTATATTTGTATATTCGATATTTACATTTGATCGCACATTCGATTTGGTTGTAACTTATTGGATATTATAAGTCTCATCCCCATTCATACACTTGTACCCCCACTCCCGGATACTATTTTGTAATAGCGTAGATTTTACATTCCGCAATTTACAGTTTTCCAATTATACCATGGTTAGACCTAGGGTTTGTATGTACATAAAATCAAACGCTAGATAACCTAATACAAGACAAATACATGTAATCAATACACAATCACACTTGCACCCTCTAGGGTAATCCCACATGTTGCCTTCCAAAATGGGCCATGCTTGCACGTCGAGTATCTTTGGCAAAACAAAATCAAATGATCATAAGTCTCAAAGTGTTGCCTAAACGGAATGATCATAGTCCCTTCAAAGCAAATTGCCAAAGACACTTGGCATCATTGCATTCATGGTCCATACGATGACCCGCGCCCGTCCCGAATAAATTTCCTAAACGCAAGATTGTCTACCAATTTCAATGGTAGAACAAAATTGTTAAAAGGGGTTAAAACATAACAAAAACCTTTGAGTACAATAGGGTAGACAAAACTCTTAGTTACTTGAGATCAATTTGCAAAAACACTTGCCTTCTTTTCAAAAACCACAATCCACAACACTTTCAAACAAACTCTCAAAAACATTTGAAACATCTTTTCGAAAAGATCCACACTTTTGTAAAACACTCAATCACGAGTCAAATACATTAGTTGCCTAAGACAAGGCATCTTTTTCCAAAAACATTTTCAAAAAGCACCCACACACACACCATTTTCAAGCAATCGAAAAAACAAGGCAAGTGATCTAAAAAACCAAGTAACTAAGAGCCCATGGATAACCATGGATGAAAAGGGTGCTAATACCTTCCCTTTTCATAATCTACCCCCCGAACCCACAAAATATCTCAAAAGGTTTTTGCTGTGCTTTTTTAACCTTTCCTTTAGGATAAAATAAAAAGTCGGTGGCGACTCT
Organism: Vicia faba; assembly: GCA_948472305.1. Taxonomy (NCBI): domain Eukaryota; kingdom Viridiplantae; phylum Streptophyta; class Magnoliopsida; order Fabales; family Fabaceae; genus Vicia; species Vicia faba. The sequence goes on along the minus strand of OX451739.1, from coordinate 375,288,496 downwards.
TGCTCAACCGCACAAGTGCGAATACGAATGCAAAACACTAGTCAGTTCTCCCACCGTATCACAGGACTGGCGACTCTGCTGGGGAGAATTTTTGAAGTGGGGTTACCTTAGGGTTTAGATCACCTTTACTTTCAATTGATTGCTTTGTTTGCTTTACATTTGTGGGCTTTGTATCGGAGTTTTATAGATCCTAACCCGGATCTGGGGAAACCCTTTTAGGTAGCATAATCTATGAGGGACCTGTCCGGCGTATACCGACATGGGTGAAGCAGTGGCTACGTTGGTGTGGCGCCTTGGTCTGTACCGATATCCCTCGTGTAAGACGGGGAGAATATGGGTCTTCCAAGGAGTCATTAAACACCAACCGACTTTAGAACCCTAATTGACCAACTTGGCCATTAGAACAGTAGCAGTATGCTACACTCATTGAGGCTAAACTCTCGAGATGGTTCCGGCCGCGAGAAAAGGTTGCGATGCTGGAGTTATGACCGATTGAGGGTAGCCAATGATATGAGATTCTCTAGAACCCGGTTACTTTTGATAAGACAGGTTTTAACCAACAAACTGAAAGAGGGTAGTACCTGAACCTCATGCAAGCCTAAACCTAAGGACTTGTTTGCTTTGTGTGAATATTGTTTGCCTGTATATACACTCACTTGCTTTCCGCATATATGTACATAACATCATAACATCATACCATAGCATTTTCAATAACCATTTCAAGGATCTCGAGGGTTCTTTTGATGCAGGGTTACGTTGAACCAGACATTTATCAAGGGGTAAGGGGTTTCTCCTCTAAACAAAGCTCTCCAGTCAAAGTTCAAGTACAACAACTTGAATCAGTGGCTATGACCCACTCGACATGGTGAGCTTGATTCTCGTGGAAGGACATCCACCGATACAAAGCTCTCCAATCAAAGTTCAAGAACAACAACTTGAATCAGTGGCTGCGACCCACTCGACATGGTGAGCTTGATTCTCGTGGAAGGACATCCACCGGTGCAGAGATCTCCAATCCAAGAGCAGAGTTCGACCTCTAACATTTTCTTGTGTTTACCCCAAGAGATCCTTGAAAGCATGCATCCACATATCATGCATTTCATTTTGACAATCTTTCCTTTTTCAGGTTTCCTTACTCTCCTGCTGTTTATTTCAGCAAGAGATGGCTCTAGAAAGGTCTGTCAAAGACATCCAAGACCAGACTGCTCAGCTGCAGGAGATGTTCCTGAACTTGTCTCTGGGGCAAGAAGAGATGAAAGCTCTCCTCACCAAGGGCTTGGGGAATTCCAACAATGCCAGGAGTGATCAGATTGCGGAGCTACAGTTTGATCTGACAACACTGAGGACTCAAGTGATGGGACAGTTGGTGGGCCAGATGGCTCTCATCTAAGACCTATCTCAAAGACAAGAGGAACTCAGAGTTCTTGTCCGCCAACTGCTTCCAAACAACCAACTGGGGCAAACATCTGAGGTAGAAGAGCAAGTCACCGCTCAGCCTCCATCAACTCAAGAAGACAAAGGGAAAGCTCCTTTGCTTGCTTCAGGGTCACAATCCCATCAACAACCTCGCCAGCGTCAACGGAGCAATCGGCGTAAACAAGAAAAGTCGGGAAGACAGTTTACGGAGACTGAAATAACATCATTCTTCATACTGAAGCGCCTGTTGGAGGTCAATTTGCTTACCGTAAAGGATCCTCCTCAGAAGCCCAATATCTCCTCTCCTCACTATAATCCCGACGCATTCTGTGTTTACCACTCCTACAGCCCGGGACACGGCACCAACGATTGTTGGGCCTTGAAGAACAAGATTCAAGATCTGATCGACATTGGGGTGCTGGAATTCATGCCAGACGGCGAGATGAAAATCTTCCGTTAAAGGGTTCTCCATCTGAAGTGACGAAGCTCAAGCTGAAAGACCTTTGCTTCTTTTTGAACTTTCAAAGTTGTAATTTCTTTTGCTGTCAAACAATTATCTGTTGATGTTAAACTCTGTTTTCATTAATGCATTGCATATGTTTGTATTGAATTCATCCATTTGTTTCACTACTCTTATGCTTTTCTTTATGATATTTGACTCTTGATAAAAAGCTGTGAGCCTTTAGAGGGAGGATGACGAAACAATACCGTGATCTTATACAGTATGCTTTTGAACAGACCTTGCTGATGACGTACAGGCATTTCTTTCAATTCCCAAACACTGGAGTTATAAGGAAGTTAATCCCTAGTCAACCCCTTCGAGCCAAAGAAGTAGGAGTTTTCTGTTCTAAACAATCGAAACCTTTGATATAAACCCGGGGCAGGGTAGTATCTCAGTTAATTCAAAAGGAAATGTGCATTGAAGTCGTAAACTCTCAGTTCGTAATACAACGAACGATGTCAAAAAAAAAAACATTCCTTTAGAATCAAAAGACAAGGGTGGTTCCCTATCACATAGACAGTCAATCTCTCAAAAGAGAAAAGCCCACCAAGCCAAAATCTGTAAAGGAGGCTTAAGAAAGTTGGGGCATCCCGCTGACTGTAATCCCGGAAAATGGGAACAGTCAGGCAAAAGTTAGGGATAACAAATCAAAATCAAAATAGTGAGGTCATTACAAGATCCTCAACAACATGAAAAATGTTGAAAAAAAGAAAAGAAGAGATGATGACTGTCTCCCCAAATTCAAACTGGTGAACCATCGCCCGAAAGTCGTTCGAAACTCGAAACAGAGTATGACGCCATTAACTGAGCTTAGGTTGGAGAACATCACAAAGAGCGGGTGGGTACAAATATACTTTGAGCCTTTATCCTTTGTTTCTTAAACCGTGAACCAGGCCACGTTACAACCCTTCAAAAGTCCTAATTGAAGCATGGGTTAGTTCGAAAGCATACTGTTACAAAAGGTATCCTGACTCCTGTAGGGCTTTGCTCTAAATCTTGTGTTAACTTGTCTTATGAAAAGTTTTCTGCTAAAAACGCATTTTTCAAAACTTCAAAGACAAACATAAACTTTGCATTATTCGAATATCACTGTCTGCATTTGACCCTTTTGTTTGACAGCGAAGAAATTCATACAGCGAATGTTCGAAGGAACGAAAACTCTCTCAGTAAGTCAAAATCACTTCAAGAGGATAACACTTCCATCAAATCCCCTTATCAACAAGGGGCATGACATGTCACAATCTAATTAACCTGGGGCAGTCCAGTCAAGGTCCAACAGATCTTTCAAAGTTCATTAACATGGGGCAGTCCAGTCAAGGTCCAACAGATCTTTCAAAGTTCAGTAACCTGGGGCAGTCCAGTCAAGATTTCAAGAAATCTCTCAATATGCAGAGTAATCTGATTCAAGATTCCTTCATCACCACTTGGGGCATTCGAATGTCAAAAGTGTTCAACAAATCAATTACAACATTTCCAGACTCAATTCCTGTATCTAGCCAGGGCACGTCTGAAGAGTTCGAGGATTCGATTCCTGTATCCAGCCAGGGCATATCTGTTGACGACTATTTCGAGATTCGACTCCTGTATCCAGCCAGGGCATATCTGTTGACCACATTTCCAGACTCAATTCCTGTATCTAGCCAGGGCACGTCTGAAGAGTTCGAGGATTCAATTCCTGTATCCAGCCAGGGCATATCTGTTGACGACTATTTCCAGATTCGACTCCTGTATCCAGCCAGGGCATATCTGTTGACCACATTTCCAGACTCGATTCCTGTATCTAGCCAGGGCACGTCTGAAGAGTTTGAAGATTCGATTCCTGTATCCAGCCAGGGCATATCTATCAACTATCACCTTTCCAGATTCGATTCCTGTATCCAGCCAGGGCATGTCTGAAGAATTCCAGATCAACACCTGTAACAATCCAGGAAACATCTGTGAACGACCGATGGTAGACCAACACCTGTAATAAGCCAGGAATTTATCTACATCACCACTTGGGGCATTCGAATGCCAAAAGTGTTCAAAACCCGATGCAGTTTTTACACAAGCTCATCTTCAGGAAGCCCTACACCAGTTCCTCTTCAAGACTTCTGAAACAAGTTTACGGATTCTTCCCAACAACGGATGTCAATCTACCAACTTGTTCAGACTCTTCTCAACCGTTGAAAACAGTTTACGGACGCTTCCCAACAACGGATGCGGCTCTATTGCTGATTCAACTTCAAGATTTCTGAAAATAGTTCACGGGTTCTCCAAGTAAACGGATGTTAACCTATCACTTGTTCAGATTCTTCCCAAGACTTCTGAAAACAGTTTATGGATTCTTCCCAAGTAACGGATGTTAATCTATCAGCTTGTTCAGATGCAACCTCTGAAATTAGTTTACGGACGCTCCCCAACAACGGATGCGGCTCTATCGCTGATTCAACTTCAAGATTTCTGAAAATAGTTCACGGGTTCTCCAAGTAAACGGATGTTAACCTATCGCTTGTTCAGATTCTTCTCAAGCTAACCACCACGGAAGATCGCGCTCGCCAAAATTCTCCCTATCCCCAGCGGAGTTCATCAAAAATCCCCAGCCAGAGAATCCTCCGGAATTCACTTCCCCTCAGAGTTTAAGCTTTAGTATCCCCAGCGGAGCCAGACCATTGAACCTTCTCCCCACAGAGTTTTGGGAGGGCAAATCTTGAGTTCCCCAGTGAGATCACCAGAGTTACTTCCCGTCAAGCCAAAGATTCTCAATCTGGCCTCCCCAGCATGAGTCTACTAGTTTGGAACCCCCAGTAGAGGTCATCATGAATTCTCTTCCCCAGCGACAGCCGAGGATTTATTTTCCCCGGCAGCAGTCGAGATGCTTTTATCTTCAGCCATCTCGGATTCATGTATCCTCGGCAAGATTAGCTCATCAGCTTACATGCGCATTCATCGCATTCATGTCATAAACATTGATGTCACGTGCGTTGCATCATGCATCATAACATTGCATACAACTAACCCTTTGCCTTTTCAGGTAAGATCAGTCGACAGACACAGATCAACTCCCAAGATTCATCCTGAAATAGTTCAGATGTGACCCAGACACGGCGACATTCTGATACTTATTCCAGATTCATTCAGACGCATCATCAAGAAACCCTACGCCGGTTCCTCTTCAACTTCAAGACTTCTGAAAATAGTTTACAGGTTCTTCCCTACAACGGATGCCAATCTACCGACTTGTTCAGACTCTTCTCAACTTCTGAAAACAGTTTACGGATTCTTCCCTACAACGGATGTCAATCTACCGACTTGTTCAGACTCTACTTAACTTCTGACAACAGTTTACGGATTCTTCCCAACAATGGATGTCAATCTACCAACTTGTTCAGACTCTTCTCAATTTTTGAAAATAGTTTACGGACATGTCCCAACAACGGATATTGCTCTATTGCTTATTCAATCTCAGATAGTTTACAGATTCTCCAGACATGGACGTCAATCTGTTGCTTGTTCAGACCCCTAATTCAGAGATGTTCCAAAACATGGATGCCCTTCTGATACTGGTCCACTCACCATTGACATACAGTTCAACATGTCCAGATGGCATCTATAAGCCCATCCTCCTACCAGCAGTCGCCGAATGGCATCTGTAAGCCCATTCTCAGATGGCATCTCTAAGCCCATCCCCCGACAAAATTCTATCGCACCAGATGGCATCCTTAAGCCCATCACCAAATGGCATATTTAAGCCCATTCACATTTACCGTCACATCGACGAGTGCAAATTTTCTGGGCACTTTAGTGTCCAATCTTCTTTTACCTTCAAGTCGCGAAAGGCAAACTTGCCAATCTAACTTTTCAGGTCCAAGAAGATTGAACAGGGGCAACTGTTGTACCCCAAAATTTGCCCTCGCATTTTTCCCCACAAGAAATCTCAGCTTCAAGCCTTTCCTGACTTTTTCAAACTGGCTCAAGAATCGGACAAACGAACTTTTCTTGTCAGTCAAGCAAAATTAGGGTTTTTACTGATTTTCAGAGCTCTGGATTGTTTCATACAGTTGGCTTAGGGTTGTGGTTGATTCTGGCGCATTTCTGATCAGGCGAATGTTATTTGGCATTTAATCAGGAATTAAGGTTTCATGGGCATATTCTCAGCAAAATTAAAATTCCACAGCACTTTGCAAGTTATTCCGAGATTCGGATTGAATTAGCGTTGTTTTGATTTAATCAGTAAAAGAGACAGTGGTTTGAATTCAGTTTGTTTTGTTTGGGCCAGTCAAAAGATATGTGCAGTTTGGAATTACAGTGCTTGGCAAAGAATCAGTAAGAAAGGATTGCATCTGATCAGTTTTTGTGTTCGACTGTGCGTTGCTTTGGATGATGGAGACGTCCAGTTCATTTATTTTGATCAACAAGGTTTAGTTGATTATTTATGGTTCTAAGAATTAAATACTTGAAATTTAACTTTCATTTTATTTAATTTAAGGAATTATAAATAACAAGTAAACAAAGAAAAGGAATTGAAAAGAATTAAATGTCAATGGAATTTTTATTTCATATTTAATAGTTGTTACAATTATTATTATTTGGATACAAGTATTTATTACGAAGTATTTAAAATAATAATAGTGTACAAAAATTAAATTGAAAATAAAAAAATTCTATCCTATTTCTAATTCTTCATTCTTCACTTCGCTCCGGTGCTCCATTTTTTATCTGCAAAAAGAAGAAGAAAAGTCAGAAAGCAGTTGAATTAAAAAAGACAGATAAAATTTGTTCATCATTAGGGGCCACTGATTGGGATCAGTTAACCCTCTCTGCAAATCACGGGATTTCTCCCGGTTCACAAAGAGGGAAGAATTTCATTTTTATTCATGAATGCAAAGTGCATAAATTCCAAAGTTCAAACTGCATAGTTCAAGTTCAACCAAACTGAAAATCCAATTCCACTTTCTATCAAAAGCAAAAGGTACAGTTTGCTGTCAAATGCCAAAGTCTACTCAAAGAAAAATCAAAAAGAGCAATTTACTGTCAAAAGTACAAGTCTACTCAAGGCTGCCAATAAAAAGATTTGGCAAAGATATGGAAGATAACACAAAGTGTAGAAAGCTGTCAAAGAAGAGATATATATGCAGAAAAATTTGTTATGCAAGCAAGATCTTAATCATCATTTCCCAGGGCCCCTTCAGAACAAAGTACAGCATAAACATTTAAAAATTCCTTAAACTGTACTATGGGGAGAAAGAGAAGAGAGATAAAGTAAGCATAGGCAGGCTTTAGGCTTAGACAGAAAAGGAAGAAAAAAGATATACAAGAAATAGAGAGGACAGTTCACAAAGAGGAGAGCGGATTTTCTCACCAAAGCAAAGACAGAAAATGTACAAACTGTCAAGCAAAAACCTGCTGAACTGAAGCCTCTAAGCTTCAAACTGTGAACCTCCACCAGCATAGGAACCAGGAACCTTTACCATCAAAACCACGAACACATAACCCAACCAAAACTCTGTTAAGCCAAGCCTAACCAGAACCTGCATCAAGCCTCACCCTCAAAGCCATCAAACACATTTCAAAACTCAAAAAACTGCTAAGCATTTCACATACCAGAAACTAACCACCAAAACCCCTATCAAACCATAACCCATCCTAAAGCCAACCACATAAACCTGTCAAAAAGCCAAGCAAACATACAGAACATACAAACTACACAACATAACTTGCCAAGACCACTATACTGTCAAACATAAACCAATATAGGCCAAACTCAAAACCTGCTACCAAGTTCAAACCCAAGGCCAAACCTCATAAAACCTGAAGCTCAACCTCAAAGGCCTAACCTGCTATGTCAACAAACCAAACCTTTCCATCTCTGCAAAAATGAAGCAAAACAACAAAATCTGTAAAGGCAATTCCTAAGCCTCAGAATTTCTTCATCATAGGCAAGCATATCCAAAGGCAAAATGAGCAATAGAGAAGAGGAAAGAAGTGAACTCAGAACCCTTTCACCATAAACAAACATCTAGAAACACGTTTTCAACAAGCATTCCCAAATCAAAAATCCTAGGCCCTCAGTATGAACATCATTGGGCAATAAAACGCTTCAGAAGGCATCCAACTCAACGATCGTTCAAGGGGCAAAATCATAAGAAAGTCAGAAGAAGAGAGCAAAGTTCAGGGCAACTCAACACTAGGCCCTCAGCAAACATACATCACTGGGCATTAAGACGTTCCAAAGGCATCCAGTTCAAGGTAACACAGGGCAACACGCAGTAGAAGAGATAAAGAAGTGAATTAAAAAGGGGTTCTCAGCACAAGTCAATCATCATCAAAACCCTAAGGAACAAGATAAAAGATACCAGGAAAGCTCAAAGAGAAAGCGTCACGTTTCCTCCGCCCCGGCCGTCCTCAGCGCCTCCACTCCGCCTCTCCTCCATCTCCAAAGAACGAAGGTAGCCAATCTTCTTCCCCTTTCTTCTTCACCACCTCATAATAGTACAAATTTAAGAATCAAAACTCAAATTAAAATAACACACGCAAATTCGTAAAAAAGGAGATAAGAGCATAAACATTGAAACAAACCTTGTATCAAGAGGACGCGGAGCTTATGCCTTGGAGGGAAGAAAGGTTTGGAGGGTGACGCTGGTGGCCGGAAAGAGAAGCGCTCAGGAAGTTGACGATCGGAGAAGACGAACAAGTACAAACGGCACGCTCAAACCCTAACGCGTCTCACTGAACAAACAAATCCCTAACCCTAAAAATTTGTCTCAAGTTCAACTTGGGCCTTGCCCATTCTGCACCCCCCAAAAGCCCATTAAGATTTTCATTTCTAACCAAACATTTTTATTAAACACTAACCTTTTTTTTATATATATGTTATATAAACATTTTATTTTCTTTACAAAATCATTTTAATACAAAATACATTTTTTTACAGTCTTTAATATTTACAATATAATTAAAACATTTTTTTTATATATACTTAATTCAATTAACTTGAAAACATTTTTTAATACACATTAAAATACATTTGTATATAAAATCATAAAATACTTTTTTTATCATATAATTAAAATTGAAAACATTTTTTTAATTAAAATATATCTTTGTACATAACAATTAAGAATACACTTCTTTTTATCCATAATTCAATTTTTTGACATTTAATACATTTTATACATAATCTAATTAAAACTTGAACATACGATTTAATTAAAACATTTTCTTTTTTGTACATATTAAAAATATACAAATCAAAGTCTAAAAACACATATTTCGGTCAAATACCCTAATACGCTTCAATTTCACATCTCGCACCTGTAAATAAATTACATACATATACACACTTACACTTACACAATACAATCACATTGCCCTATACACATTTGTTTATCTTATATTTGTATATTCGATATTTACATTTGATCGCACATTCGATTTGGTTGTAACTTATTGGATATTATAAGTCTCATCCCCATTCATACACTTGTACCCCCACTCCCGGATACTATTTTGTAATAGCGTAGATTTTACATTCCGCAATTTACAATTTTCCAATTATACCATGGTTAGACCTAGGGTTTGTATGTACATAAAATCAAACGCTAGATAACCTAATACAAGACAAATACATATAATCAATACACAATCACACTTGCACCCTCTAGGGTAATCCCACATGTTGCCTTCCAAAATGGGCCATGCTTGCACGTCGAGTATCTATGGCAAAACAAAATCAAATGATCATAAGTCTCAAAGTGTTGCCTAAACGGAATGATCATAGTCCCTTCAAAGCAAATTGCCAAAGACACTTGGCATCATTGCATTCATGGTCCATACGATGACCCGCGCCCGTCCCGAATAAATTTCCTAAACGCAAGATTGTCTACCAATTTCAATGGTAGAACAAAATTGTTAAAAGGGGTTAAAACATAACAAAAACCTTTGAGTACAATAGGGTAGACAAAACTCTTAGTTACTTGAGATCAATTTGCAAAAACACTTGCCTTCTTTTCAAAAACCACAATCCACAACACTTTCAAACAAACTCTCAAAAACATTTGAAACATCTTTTCGAAAAGATCCACACTTTTGTAAAACACTCAATCACGAGTCAAATACATTAGTTGCCTAAGACAAGGCATCTTTTTCCAAAAACATTTTCAAAAAGCACCCACACACACACCATTTTCAAGCAATCGAAAAAACAAGGCAAGTGATCTAAAAAACCAAGTAACTAAGAGCCCATGGATAACCATGGATGAAAAGGGTGCTAATACCTTCCCTTTTCATAATCTACCCCCCGAACCCATGAAATATCTCAAAAGGTTTTTGCTGTGCTTTTTTAACCTTTCCTTTAGGATAAAATAAAAAGTCGGTGGCGACTCTTGCTCAACCGCACAAGTGCGAATACGAACGTAAAACACTAGTCAGTTCTCCCACCGTATCACACATATCATGAAACAAAGCTACCATGGCGCGTTGATAGGTTTCCCCGGCATTCTTCAGTCCGAATGGCATCACTTTGTAGCAGAATGTACCTCACTGTGTGACAAATGTAGTTTTCTCCATGTCCTCAGGTGCCATTTTGATCTGGTTATAGCCCGAGAATCCATCCATGAAAGAAAATACTTTGTGCTGAGCTGTGTTGTCAACCAGGATGTCGATGTGTGGAAGTGGAAAATCTTCTTTAGGGCTGGCCCTATTTAAATCCCTATAATCCACACACATTCTCACTTTTCCGTCCTTTTTAGGCAAGGGCACAATGTTGGCCACCCATTGAGGATAGGAAGTAATATCCAGAAATCCAGCATTGAATTGTTTCATAACTTCTGCTTTGATCTTCTCTGACATGTCAGGTCTCATGCGGCAGACCTTTTGTTTCACTGGTGGACAGTCTTCTCTGGTGGGTAGACGGTGTACCACAATGTCTGTATCGAGTCCCGGCATGTCTTCGTATGACCAGGCAAAGATCTCAACATAATCATTCAATAGCTGAATTAGGCGCTCCTTGACACTCGGCTCTAGATTGGCACCTATTTTGATTTCCTTTTTATCTTCCTCGGTTCCCAAGTTGATTGTATCCAACTGCTCCTCATGAGGCTGAATTGTTATTTCTTCTTGCTGTAATAATCAGGCCAATTCCCCTGGCACCTTACAATCTTCCTCACCTTCGTATTCGGCTTGGTAGACTGGATCTTCAGAGTCACTGAAGGCTATAGCAGTATCATTACCCATGGGATCCGGAATGGAAGGGTACCTGCATTTGTGAGTGTGGGTGTGTGTAAGGGTATAGCCATCTTAAAACAATAAAATGTAAAAAAAAGACAATGAGCATAAAAGGTTTATATGTGAAAAAGCTTCCATGATTCATTGAATGACATATGTAGATGAAATAAAAACCCTTACAAATGGACCATTGTGCCTCGGGTAAGACACAAGGTTTTTAAAGTGCGAATTGTTTGTGAATTATTACAGTCCAACAAAAATGTAAAAGATAAATTACTGCGGTATGAAAGTTATCAGAACGAAGTATTTGGCTTCCCAGTTGCAAGGTCCTCCGCTGACAGTAGGAAATATCCAATCTTCCAAGCTTCCCTCCTCTTCATTGTCTTCTACCACGCTAACGCTTTGATTGGTAATCTTTACAGGTGGCCCCCCAGCACGGGTACGGCGCACAACCTTCTGACCGGTCAAAGTAAATCCCAAGCCAAACTTGTCTGATTTGTAAGGAATGTCTGGAAGATGACCCCAGATTGTGCATCCCTCTTCTTCCACTATTGCTCTTGCATCCTTTAAAGATGAAATCCTAGGCGGAGGTCTTGTGATCTTAGGAATCGAGGATACCGCCTTGGTTGCCGCTATTTCTTCAGAGACTTCTTCAAAATGTTGGAAAGGGGTCTCTATGAACTCGCCATCTAACTCCACATAACGGAAGGAATTCAGATGACTAATCATATACTCCTCCTCCCCATGGTCAGTTATGATCTTCCCTTGGATGGGGTACTTGAGCATCTGATGCAAGATGGAGGTGACAACACCGGCATTGTGGATCCAGGGGCGTCCCAATAGACAGGAATAAGAAGGACGAATGTCCATCACATAGAAGGTTGAGTTGAACACCTGAGTTCCCACCTTGATTGGGATGTCCACCTCCCTATGGACCATTCTCTTTGAACCGTCCAAAGCTCTGACCACTATATTGCTGGATTTTAGAGTCAGCCCCTCGCAATCCAACCTATTAAGGGCTTTCTTTGGTAAGACATTTAAAGATGACCCAATATCAACCAAGACATGAGCTAGGGTTGTTCCTCTACACTCCACTGAGACATGTAGTGCATCATTGTGTTTTCTCCCTCGGGGTGTTAAGTCATCATTGGAGAAGCCCAGGCCATTATCAGCTGTCAAACTGGCAACACTGTCCTCGAACTGGTCAGCAGACGTCTCTTGCGGCACATGAGCTGTCTTCAGAAATTTTACCAGTGCTTTGGCATGTGCTTCAGAGCACAACAGCAGGGCTAGCATAGAGATCTTGGAAGGGGTCTGCCCCAATTGTTCAACCACATCATAATCACTTTTCTTAATAATCCTCAGGATTTCCTCCATCTCCTTCTTGGATGTTTCAGGAATAACTAATGATTGAGCCTTCGTCTGGACAGGCTCCTCTTGAACATTCTTTCTGTTATTCTCAGCAGCGGAAGTAGGGATATGAATTGTATTGTCTTTGTTGGTAGGTACACTTGCAGGTACAATCACTGGTGTAGAGGTAATCTTCGGAATGGCCACGGGTCCAAAGACTGCTGTTGGAGGAGAAATCTCTGGAGAGAAGATCCTACCACTGCGGGTGATCTTGCTAGTTCCAACAATATTGCTAATGTCGGGACTGTCCTCTTCGGAGCTTTCTTCTTCAGCAGTCAGTTCATCCTGTTCAATACCATGGTAGTAGATTTCTCCACCATAATTCCATGGTACTGATTTATCTGATTTGTATGGGGCGGGCCCGGGCATTGTAATCTTAAGCGGAGCAGTCTTCAGAGCAGGTGTAATCCTAACGGGTCTTTTAGGGGCCCTGGAAGGATTGGCGTAGATGGTTATTATTGAAACTTCTTTCACTGGAATGGGTGAAATAGGAGCTTTCTCAAACAAAATTTCTTGGTTATCAATCAGTTGTTGGATTCCTTTCTTCAACAGAGGGCAGTCAAATGATGAGGACAGGGAAACATGGCAGTCTTTGTCACAACCTGGGAAGATGCCAGCTTTTAATAAATTCAACTTGATGGTCAGGAGCGGAGTTAACAGTTCATCCACGGTAGCAACAAATAGATCTTCTTCAATAGCGTTGGCATTGTGACCATGCCTCGGCATCGGAGCGGAAATAAAATTCGGTTTCTCAGGCGCTTCAAACTCAACTTCCTTTGTGTCTATCAGATCTTGAATCTTGTTATTCAGAGCCCAATAGTTGTTGGTGTCGTGCCCTGGACTTTCAGAATGGTACGCGCATCTGGCGTTGGGATGGTAATATGGAGAAGTAGTATTGGGATTTTTAGGGGCCTCTTTTAGAGTGGCCAGGTTCAACTTCAAGAGATGTGGTAGAACTTGGGCCGGAGTCATGTTAATCTTGGTAAACTGCCGAACTGGCCTTTCTACCCTTTGCTGATTAGTTCTTGGCTGGTCTGATGCAAGCTTCAGAATCATAACGGCCCCCACCGTTGGTCGGCGCTTGGTTCTTCCATGATTCTGCTGTGAATAGACAGTAGATACTTCCTTTCTTCTAGTGAAGGGCTTTTTTACAACTGTTGAGGCAGACGCGTCCTTTTGAATCTTCCCATTTCTTATACCAGCCTCCACTCTTTTGCCAGTTAGAATCAATTCGGTAAACCCTGCAGAGGAACTCCCAATCAGATGATTAAAGAAAGATCCTGAAAGAGTTCCCAAGAACATGTCCACTAACTCCCTCTCAGATAGAGGGGGTTGCACCCTTCCGGCTAGGTCTTTCCACTTTTACGCGTAATCTTTAAAGCCCTCATTGGAAACCATGGCCATACTATGTAGCTGAGTACGGGTTGGCACCAAGTCGACATTGTATTAATACTGTTTATAGAAGGTTGCTGCCAAGTCTTCCCAATTGTGAACATCTGCTTTCTCCAACTGGTAGAACCAATCAAGTTGCGTTCCTGATAAACTGTCTTGGAAAAAGTGGACCCACAGGTCTTTGTCGGAAGAATGTGGTTGAATCTTCCTGACATAGTATCTGAGGTGCATTTTAGGGCAAGACACCCCATCATACTTAGCAAACAGTGGCACTTTAAACTTTGGAGGGATTACAATTCCTGACACCAGCCCTAACTCCTCAAAATCTAGCCCTGGTACTCTCTGAATTTCCATAGTGTTTAGTCGCTCTTCAAGGTGTTTGTACTTGTCATCAGCCAGAGGGTATTGTTGTTCAGAGTAGTCCTCTTCTTCCTCTTCTTCTTCTTCAGAATCTGATGGTACTTCCGTTCTTTTTCCTTTTCTTTCCCCCTCTTCAGATGTTGTTGGAAATTCTAAGGTCAGTCTGGCTTGTCCCTGAAACCTCCTGCCCATGATAACCACACCAGCTGGCTTCTTTTTCTTTTTCTCTTTTTCTTTTTCTAGCAAAGTCTTCAGCTCCTCCTGCCCCTTGGCTAAGGTCATGAGCAACTGTTGAAATTGTGAATTCTGAGCTTGCAAATCTTTGACCGTTTGTTCGATATCCATCTTACTGAAATAAACAGTAGAGAGATGAGGAAACTTGCTGTGAAGACCTGTTTATGCTTATGATGAATGATATGTATTCATGCAATGCTTTCAAGGATTCAGAAATTCAAATTTGTTTTAAGCAAAAAGAAACACACGTCATATTAATAAGATAGAATTGTTAGTACATCAATGCCCCTTGGGAAAAATAATACAAAATTCTAAGGTAAAAAGACGTTGCGCATCCTCTTTGGTGCAATGTAGGTGTTGAGAGTCTGCTCTTCATGAAGTAGCCGAGTGAGTTCCAAAACCTTCTTCTCGCTTGTGTAGAATTGGGCTTTGAATGTATCACGCTCTCCCTTGAGTTGTATCCAACTCCTTTGTAGATCTTCGAGTGATTTTGGCATGTCAGGATGTAGGATGGTGTATGGAACCTCTCATTCCTTAACAGGCTCTATAATCACTGGGAGAATATAGGGATAAGGCATCATAAGAATTTAGGCGCGGGTTCGTACCCACTTGAGGTAAGGCTCAAGAGGGATGGAATTCTTGTGTCCCATAGTCTTGCTATCCACCTTGTTGGGCATCCTCCAAGCTCGGATAAATCTCTGACGGAGTCCTTGGTCGTCGTTGTCGTAGTCGAAAACCAATCCTTAAATCAGCATATCATGTGGGCCATCCCTTCGGGCATAACCAAACTGTCTTAGAGCCAAGCAAGGGTTGTAGGTGATGCCTCCCCTAATGCCAAGTAGAGGGACATTAGGGAATTCCCCACAACGGTCAACAATAATAATATTCTCTCTGGATCGAGATCACCAATGAATATCTGAATGGTTAAGTGTCATTAACCTTTGTGACCACCTCAAACCTTGATCATTATTCAAGACTGATTGGGGAAGATGAGAAATAAACCATCTTTCCAGGATAGGAGTGCAACACATAAGAACACCTCTTTTCCTCGTTGTACGAGTGTGAAAAGAGTGGAGGATATCCCCAAGCAATGTAGGCACCGGGTTGCGAGACATGAAGATTTTGACAGCACTTACATCTATGAGTTGGTCAGGATTAGGGAACAAGACCATCCCATAGATGAGAAGAGCTACAATCTCTTCAAAAGCTTGCAAGTCTAGGGAATTCCAACAGCTTTGGGCCTTCTCAAACAGAAACTTTGACAAGAAGCCTTTAACACCACTTCTAGTTTCCCAATGAGTTGTGAAATCAGATGAGTGCAAGTGTAGGGCTTGAGCAATCTCTTCTGGATTTGGATCTCTTCTCGTACCGTTGAAGGGTAGTTGATTGAGAATAGGAATTCTCAAAAGTTGAGAATACTCCTCCAAAGTGGGCATAAGTTGATAGTCAGGAAATGTGAAGCAATGATGCAAAGGGTCAAAGAACTGGAAGAGAACTTTCAGCATATCCTCCTCTGTGTTGGAAGTGACCAAGTTGAGTAGACGACCATGTCTCTCGGTGAATGGAGAATTCTCAGGAATCCTTGAAGCTACCTCCTTGAGTTGTGGAGGAATTCTTACAAGGTTGATCTAGATAGTTTTCCTGCGAAGTGAATCCATAACCTACAAAACAAGAACAAAGATGAATCTCCAAAATCCTTGAAATGGTTAGTGAATGCATATGATGTTCATGATGTCCATGATGTTATGCACAAGTATATATGTACAAGCAAATCACACAAATTCTTAGTTTAGGCTTGCATGGGGTTTCATAGGTAAGTACCCTCTTGAAGTTTAGTTGGCTCAACCTGTCCTAGTAAAAGTAACTGGGTTCTAAGGAGCTCAATATCACTGGATTGTTTCCTTGTTCATTGTTTCAATTCAAGCCTCTTTACTGGCGACCGAAATATTCCAAGGAACCAACCCTCAATGAGTGTAGTATCGAGTATCTACCAACTTCGGACTGCACCAAAGCCGGTCATCTCACTACATCCTAAAAGCCCAAGTTGGTCAAGTAAAGGTTCTAGAAGTTCATTAGTGCTTCATGACATCACTCAGCGGCCCCGTATTCTCTTTTATTGACTCAAAGGCTACCGGTACCCACAAATATGTCGCACTAATATAGCTATTGCTTAGACCATGTCGGTATACCCCGCACAGTTTCCACAACGTATTGCTATTTACCTATAATGTTTCCCCAAATCCGGCTAGAGGATTCAAACCCAAACAAAGAACCAAAATGTAAAACAAACAACTCAAACAAGGTAAGCATGTAAATGTGATCTAAAACCCTAAGGTAACCTCACTTTTAGAGTTTTCCCCAGCAGAGTCGCCAGTTCTGTGATGTGGTGGGAGAACTGACTTGAGGTTTTGTGTTTTGTGTTTGCAAAAGTTGCGGTTAGCAAGAGTCACCATCGAATTTTCTTTTATCCAAAAGGAAAGGTAAAAAAGCACATGAAAGACCTTTGAGATGTTTTCTTGAGTTCGGGGGGTATATTATGAAAAGGGAAGGTGCTAGCACCCTTTTCATCCATGGTTTTCCTTGGGCTCTTAATTACTTGTTTAGATCACTTACTTTGCTTTGAAATTGTTTGAAATGGTGCTTAGTGTGGTTTTGAAAGTATTTTGAAAAGAGGCCATTGTTTAGGCAATCTTTGTAATGATTCTCGTTCGTAAGAATGTATACAAAGATGTTTGTCTTTTGAAAAATGTTCCAATGTTTTGAAAGTTGTTTTGAAATGTGTATGTGTTTGTTTTTGAAAATAGCAAGGATTGTTTTGAAATTGGACAAGTAACTAGAAGCTTATCTACCTACTCAAATGTCTTTCTTGTGCATTTTTATTCCTTTGACATTGTTGACTTACCATTGATTTGATAAATAACCCTATCTCTGGATGTAAACGGGACGGGCGTGGGTCATCGTATGACCTTGATAGCAATATTGCCAAGTATCTTAGCAATTTTGAGGGACCAAGATCATCTTTGTTTAGGCAACCTTTTGATAGCATCGTCGAGGGACTATGATCTTATTTTGTTTTGTTTTGCCAAGATACTTCGCGTGCGTAACATGGCCATTTTTATTTAGGCAACCAAGTGGGTGAAACCCTAAGGGTGTTTGTGTGCAATGTGTTTCATTTTACATGCTTTTGATTTGTCTTGGATTAGGTCTTGTCTATTTGTTTTGTTTTTGGTCTTGTCATATAAATCCTAGTTTACTAAACATGGTATAAATGCAATAAATTACGTAAATGTAAACTAAACTATTACAACAATTATTATGGGAGGGGGGATACAAGTTTTTGAATGGGGATATTGCACAAAATAAACCCTAAAAATACTATTACAACCCAATTGAATATTGTGCGAATTAAATAAATGTACAAATATTTAAAATGCAATAAAAAATGTATTTATGTAAAATGTTTTGTATTTAATTTTTGTATGAGAAAAATGATTTATTTAAGCCCTAAAAATAAGAGAAAAAATATTATTATTTTTGAAAGGGTGAAACCCTAATTTTCAATTAAAATAAAATATATGTTCTATATTATTATTTTGTCCATTTTTTGTACAAGAAAATAATAAATAATATTATGTACAAATATTAAAAATTAAAATATGTATGAAAATAAATATTTTATGTATATAAATAACATAATAAAAATGTATAGTACTTTTAAATATATTTACAATTTATTTAAGAAAATAAAGTATATTATCCTAATAAACTATTTTTTATGCCAAAAAATAATGAAAAAATAAAATAAAAGTGTGGAAATAAATAAGTTATTTTTGGGTATTTTTTATCATTAGAAAAAATAAATGCAAGTAATAAATATAAAAATATGTAAGAAAATGCAAAAATATAAGAAAATAGTCAGGGGGTGCAAAAGTAATCCAGGGGCGTGAAAAGCAGAAACAAAAAGGCCAGAAATGCCAAAAAGCCCAAGGCACAGCTTCTTCCCTGTCCTCTGTCTTCTCCTTCGCGCGCGTTTCCTTCAAACCTGCAACTTGCTCATGCTTGCACAAAAACAAAACCCATAACATGAAACTTGTGGCATTTAATCTCACGATTTCAACCATATAAAATTTGTAATCTAACTCTCAAAGATCAGGGAGAATTTTATCAGCCCTAAATCGTGACCTAAAAAATCCAGGAACTTCAAGCTTCAAATTCTCATGGCACAGTTAATATAAATGACAAGTATGTATATGTACAACTTCACCATGTTATAAACTACATCTTTTCTTCACAAATCGTGGCTTGAGGATGCCTAAATAGAGAGATAGAGTTTTGAAAAATACTTCCTTCAGCTGGATTTGGATATGACAATGTGGGGACTTTGAGTGAGGCCTGAGGATCGTGTAAGCTTCCTTGAACTTCCTTCAAGCTATTCCAATGCTTAGCTTGCTTTGTGGATGGCCAGAACTCTTTGCACAAGTCAAGTTGCAAGCTCCAAGTTTGAAAATGGCAATGGCTGAAACAGGGCTTACATATGCAGGATGAATGCTTGGGTAGCTTAGGTAGGATGTTTATGAAGTTTTTGAAGTGTCAAGCCACAAAACGCACGAGCCAAAAATTAAATGGCTATGATTTTGCAGCAACTAGATGTTTGGATAGAAAAATGCAGTTTTTGAGTTTTAGTGAGTTTCAGATGTCAAGCCTTTGTGTTTAGCCTTGCAATGAGTTTGTATATTTGTATAGAATGATACAAAGTCCACTCCTTATCAGTTGTACAAGTTCTGACCTCTTTTGCAACTTTTCTTGCATTTGAAGAAAAGTGAAGTGACCAATGCAAACATGCTTGTACTCGCTGGCTTGTGAGCCGCAGAGAGTTGGTATACATTGCTTGTGGCCTGTGGAAATTGTTTGCATCAAAGGGACAGGTCCAAGGCTCAAGATGGACAAAGTTGCAAAAGCTCACTTTATGAAAATGGCATTGTGCACTTTTGGCCAAAAATGGAAATATATCTTGTACCATGCTTCAAAAGTGAAAATAAAGTCTTTAACCTCTGAGTTTGCATTTAATTATGGAGTGTAGAATGAGTTTAGGACCTGTAATGCAAGGTACAAGCATCATGGATCTGATTTGGAACTTGATACTTTGTGAAAATGGCATGAACAAAAGTGATAAAATGCCAATTTATCTTCTTCGATTCTCCCTAACCACAAATGATCTTGGAGAGTTCTGGGACATTTTGGAAAGCTTGTAATGTGCTCTGTAATCCATCTTTGAAATGCATTTTGAGATACCTCTTGGAACTAGGTGAAAAATGTCCATGAAGTTGGGTCAAAAAACTGCCTAAATTAGGGCAAATTTTCACAAAGTTATTTAGTTCATGGACCTATGTTCATAAATTCATAACTTGAGATTAAAGCATCTTTTGGGAAATGTTTGTGAAGAAAAGTTGTATATTTCATGTTGTAAGTTTTCTTTGAATAAAATTTCATCATGGTGTAAAAGTGGTGGAAATTTGGGAAAAAATAAGAAAATTTCCATACTTAGAAAAATTCTAAGTTATGAAATTTTTGAAAATCAAAACCCTAATTTTCAAAATTGGTTTTCTTGGTGAACAAGTTTTATGTTTTGACATATCTTGATGAATTATGACCTTTGGCACTTGATTTTGACCAAAAAGTCAAAGTTTGACTTTTCAGTGTACAGTTGACTTTTGATCAGTTGACTGCAAAATTCATCTGTCAATCCAATGAACTTGAGATCTTTTGAACCATGTAATTAGGTCAAGATGATGCCATTGAAACCTTGAAATCATTTTTGAACCCAATTGGTCATTGTCTAGGTTAAAAATCAGAAATTTCCCTTTCTCAGTCAAAACCCTAATTTTGACCATTTTGCCCTTTTGATGATTTGATCAAATTTCTTGAGGAGTTGTGATCCAAACTTGATCAAATGGTACATATGAGTCTAAAATGTTGTTGTGGATAAAAAATTATGAAGTTTTGACTGTAAATTGGCCATGGTTGACTTTTTCCCCAATACAGCTGATTTTTATGTCAATTGTCCAATTGACTGATCAAAAATGTGGTTCAAGGCTTGAAACTTAACATGAGCAATCTTAGGGGTCCAATATGATGTATGAAAGTGACATGAAGCATTGGTGTTCCAAAAATCCTTGTGCAAATTCAAACCCTAATTTTGGGGTATCAGTGCAAGATGAGATGTCTTGAGCTGACCAAACCCTAATCTTGTCTTGAGTCCAAGAAGTCTTATGAGAAAAATATTGATAAATTAGAGGGAAAATTTTGGGGTACAACAATATGCAACTCATTTGATGACTGTGTGGTCCCACTTTAATAGTGCATGTTCATAAAGATATGATTGCAATTTCCTTCCTCTGAATTTGAAGTGGCCATCCTCAAACATTTAAAAGTTTCTCCTTCACAACTACATCTGAGGTCTTAGGCATATATGAGGGTATTCCAGCAATTTGCCTAGCATAAGTATTGAAAGCCATCACTCAGTTTATTTTTCAATATATTTTATATGGTCTTCACCTCTTAGGACGACTACTGCAATCAAAGGCTCATTAGATTTCACACAGACTACCCTTGGTTTAATTTAAGGATGGAAAAAAATCTTGTACCCATGGATATCCACAAATAAAATATTTCACAAATACGGGGCGGGTGGCTTAATGGATATCCACAGATAAAATAAATGTATATTTAAATATCCATTTGTTAATGGATATGGATGCAAGTTTAGTGATACCTGTGCCCGTGGATATCTGTATTCGTTAATAAATTATACAAATTATTTAAATATCATCAGTTCATTATACCTTGTTTTTCATCTTCTAAAAAATAGTATTCTTATGTTTTTTTTGAAATTTTCTTTGAAGAAAACCTTTCACATTCCTTACAAATTCTATTAGCCATTTCATATTTAAGCTTCTTAAATACTCCATACCTCACTTCAATAATTCCACAGTCCAACCAACTAATGTCGATGTCGTCCTTCATCTGTCGAACTAGTGTCTTCCTTCTTACTCCTTTGTCGTCTGTTTTTCCACCATAACTCACAATCACAATATCTTTTATTTGTTTCATTAAAAATGAAAAGTATGGATATTATGTTTGGATATTATTATGTTTTGGTATAAAAAAATAAAATTAATGTGATGAAATTGTATTGTTAAGTTAAGAGTGGATTGTATGGATGTTATGTGATAATAACTTTTTGTGTCTTTAAAAGAAGCTAAAAATATATTTTTTTTAAATATAATTTAGAAAAAAAATATACACGGATATCTATAAATATTTGCGGATACCAAAAACCCACGGATATGAGGCGGATACGGATACCATATTTATCCAACGAGGCAAATACATATATCATAGTATATGTCCTCATGGATATCCATTTATATCCCTAGTTTAGTTAGCTCACCCAAGAATGAGTCTATTTCCTAAGGTGCTTCTTATTGGTGAAACCTCGTACACCGAAGACCCATCTCACTTTCTGTTACTCCCATGCCGAGTCTTACCACTTATGGAAAGACTCATTTTTGAAATATTGGTCTTCAGGTCATTTTTGTTGGGATGTCCTTTCTTGTTGTACTAAACCACATATGATTTCCCATGATGAGGCGGTGATGAATAAAGACTTTCACTCCTGGTTTCTCGGCCTCGTTTATGAGGAATGGTTCAACCCAAATGAGGTTTCATATGTCGAGGTGAGGAAAAGGGTAATCGATACTTACGCCATTGTGAGTACAATTAGTAGGGGATAAAGGAAAAATATTTTTGGTGAGGACGAAGTCTTAGTTTTTTATTGACATGTGTGATTGAATTTAAAAGATAAGATGATCAATATGAAAATGTTCTATGACCTTGTAAGTGCTCAATGTATTCAGGTTGTGGTGTCTCCTCTGACTACTACTATTTCTACTCCGACCATCACTCCAACCTCAACCACTAAAACCTTAGTTGTTGCCCTCAATGTTGAGCAACTTGTTAATGTTGTTACTACTTTGACTAAGGGCAAGTCATACATGTCTCTGATTTCAACAAAAATGGGCCTAAACGAATATAAATTATCTAGAGGGGGTGAATAGATCCCAAGTTAAAAATTTATTTTGAAAAATAAGTTTTAAAAAGTTTGTTAATTATGGCAAGCGAAAAACACTCGGATCAACTATCGTCTAATCTGAATCGCTATCAAAAATTTTAGATATGCATTAAACCAATGTTAAATGCAATGATAATGATAAGTAATAGAGACAATATAATTCCACAAACAACACATTTGAATATAATCACAATAGTAACACGTTTCCAATAAAATCTAAAACAACAAACACAAAGAAGAAAATTATCAAACACATGATGTGCAATTGATATTGGCCATATTTTTCTTATTATTTTGTTGATTTCAAAAACCAATTACAATCTTATATATTGTAATCAACTCAACAAAATAATTTTGAATTTACCAAAGGTTTATCTAAACATGTCAATTGCATAATCAACATGTTTAATAATTTTTAATTGAAAGTAAATGATAGAGATAGATAGAGAAAGAGTGATAGAGAGAGAAAGAGAGAAAACAAAGATGTTTTAGGCAGTCCACCCATCGTCCTTGCTATGGTTATATCTTCCCCCAATTTCGTTCAGAATTGAGATAATCAATCTTACTTTGCAAAAAATTGTTTACAAGAGAAAAGTAGCAATCAAACTTTACAAACCCTATGTTTAATGTTGATCCTAACTATTTATCTTCCCTTGATCTTGAGCTTGATCAAGTCACCCAACAATACCAATTTGATCCTATGGTTATCACTACTCCTTCGATCGAACCCACTGTTCTTTGAAGCTTTCACTCGGCTGAATCCAAATTGCAAATTATTTTCACCCGAAACTTTTAGTCAATCCTCCGATTATTGTTACTCCTTCGACCGAACCCACCATTCTTCAAAGCTTTCACTCGACTGAATCCGAATTGCAAAATCTTGTACAAAACCCCCAAATTTTAACACCTTGTCTTGGTGGAAAAACCTTATGGTTTTTCCTAATGAGACCCCAAAGATTCTCAACCCAAGTTACCATAACACATGCCTAAATTGGACGTTATCAACTCTAAATCTAGATGGCACCCAAACAAAGAATGATTATGTGTAATTTATTTGTATGTATGCATAAAAAGAGAGGTTGAGGATGAAGAGATTTTACTTTGTATGTTTATGGTTTCATCAAGTTTTAAATGATGCATATATATATATATATATATATATATATATATATGTGTGTGTGTGTGTGTGTGCGTGTGTGTGTATGTGTATGTGTGTGTGTGTGTGTTTGTGTGTTTGTGTGTGTGTGTGTGTGTGTGTGTGTGTGTGTGTGTGTGTGTGCGCGTGCCAGTTGGAGGCAAACAGAAATGCAAAAAGCTTTAAAAAAATCCCAAAACTTGGAAATTTTTTATGCATGTGTCGACCTCTGTAAGTTACGCTTGGTCTATTAGATTCATGTGTCTACATTATAGGTTATGTGCTGACACATGCATTACAAATCCTACAGGAATTAAAAATCACCTACATATGTCGACTCATACGATGCATGTGTCGACTCATAGAAGTAATTTTTTTCCATGTGTCAAATCATATGCTATTATGTGTTAACACATGCATTACATAACATACATTCTTTAAAACACAAGTACATGTGTTGACTCATAGGTCATATGTGTCGACCACCATAGTGTTCACCACAGGGGTGGCCATGAGTGGTCCATGTTCTAACGGACAAAAGACTAAGTCCTTGACACTTAAGGAGCATGGTGTTTGCTATGGAGGGTGTGGCAGTCGACACACATTATAAAGGGCAGGTGGTTGAAAAGTGGGCTTTCTTGGTCAAGAACTCACCCCACTTCCTCCTATTCTCTCTCAACGCATTTGACAACCTCCTTTGTGACTTTAGGATTTTTAGAATCCTATAAATACCACTACTTCATCACTTTGCAATCCATCCAAGCTTAGTTACAAACTTAAGCCATATATTGTCGACGTTGTAAGCAATTAACTCTTCACATCATAGGGTTATCACATTTTTCATCGAATTTGTAGTCGAGTTTGGATCAATCTTTATCACATTGTTCAGCAATTTACTTCAAGTACCAGATTAAAGTCTCTTCAGAGCAGGTTTTTTTTAATCATATTATCTTTATTTTATCGTCTCTTTATTTTAATCGCATTCTCTTCTTCTGCCTTTATTTTAATTTCACGTTTTAAAACTTATATGTTTACTATGTCTTATCACATGAACGAATCAATTGCTTTAGTTTATGTCATAATCATGTCTAGCTAAATTTATAAGTTTTGGAATGTGAGGACCGTCAATTTGACGGTACTCTAGATGGTTGTTCTTTGAAAAATTCTATTGGGAATGTTTTGATTTTAATCATAACTTTTCTAAAACTTAATTTTGTCGATTAATACTATTGTACCCCAATTTCCCCCCCTAAGACCCATTCATCATACCATGTTGATTCAATCACAACAAGATCATATTAGGGCTTTTGGTTCCCCCCTATCTTTAGCTTTTATATTTGAGGAATCACCAAGCACATTGAATTGTTTTCTTTTGTGATCATGAATATTTTGTCTTTATTTTTATTTTAGTTAATAAAATGCAATGTTGGTTTGTCTCACTTGTTAATAATGTAGGTAAAGGCAATGCGGCTTAGCAAGTTGCTCCATGGGTTCATGATTTTATTTACATACCCTAGTCAATAAAATTTGAGAAGTTCAAACCTCACCATTGAAGTTATTTTGGAAAAATGGAATGGCAAGGTTATTTTGGTTCACCATATTTCAAAGTTATCAAGATTGATTCAAAAGTACAAGGGGTTGATTGAAGAAGTTGTCATGTTTGGACAAGGCTTTGTTCCCATTGGTCACAAGTGCATATTTATATCAATTCTCAAGATATGGAAGTGGATTTGGTGGCTATGAGTTCTCATTTTCATCCTCAACAATTCCTATTTACAAAGCAATTTTGTTGGTACAAGAAGTTTGTTCAAAATTGTCAAAGTTCCTCAAAGCATTTTCTTGATCTAGGAACTAGGGTTTTGAACTTCAAAGTAGCATATCTTGCTCGTCTTTTGGTATTTTTGAGTGATTCCAAGGACATCCTTCTCTTCAAAGGGTTATTAACAAATCACTTCAAAATTTTCTAGGAGTTTGCATGTGGAAGAAACTTGATGATGAAGAAAGATTACAAGTCCTCCAGATGAACCCCCAATTTCTCATGCGTGACTTCAAAAGATTATAAGTTGGTCAATTTTTATCACCTTGATCCCAATATTTTTCCATAATTACCTTTAAGATGTGAAATTTATGCCTTCTTTTATGTGAAAAGTGAGAAAATGGATGGAAGATACCCTAAGGATACAAAAGATTATAGGTCATTTCATGATTTTTTTGCCAACTTCAACAATTTATAACTCTCTCAATTTTTTGAGATTTTGAATGGTTCAAGTTTCAAGATGTCATTCAAGAGGTCTATTTCATGCCATCTTTTTTGGTAAAGAGAAAATTCCAAGTGGAAGGCCATGTTTGGATGCAAAACATTATAGGTCACTTTTGAAGAAAAATTTGAAATATTTCTAAGTATGGAAAGTCAACCTTTTTTCCCCAACTTTGACTCGATGCAACTTTCAGCTCAAACATCCATTTGATTCCATTCTTTTTCCATTGCAAAGCTTGTAACCTCATCTTTCTAAAGCATCAGGAATCATGCCTCAAGACTCCTTGAGCTGAGAATGCCATTGGATTGAACTTGGTAACTTGGAACCGAAGTTTCTTTATAAGTCAGAATTTGAAATTCATGTTTTGGCCTCTAAACATCAAATTACCATGCGTTTGTGATCTAAACATGTTTAACCAAGTTGCCAAAGTGGGTTAGAGCCTTAAAACGCAAGGATTGGGTGAGTTTTGATGGAAATCATATCATACTTTGCTTGTGCATCAAGTTCACACGATTTCCCTCCAAACTTCATCATTTCACACGCCTGAACATTCCATTTGATTCCCTATAAATAGAGGGTCGTCCCCCATTAATTTCCTCAAGTTTTAGAGCCAAAAACACTCTGTCAAAACCTCACGCGAACTTCAAAATTTTGAAGTCAGTTTCTGAGATTCCAGCCTTTTCTTCCAAAATTATTTGCACATTCATCTTCCTTAAGCATCATACAAACTCTCCAACACTTAAACCAAGCAAAACGAGCTATAATCCAAGCTACAGAAGTCCAGTTTCAGAGCTTCTTTCTTGAACTTCATAAAGGTAGAATTCTCCACCATTTGGATCCAAATATAGCACTAACATGTTCTACTTCTTCTCCTGACTCTAGTGCTTCTTACAATTTTTAAGTCCATTGAGAATTGAGAGAGAAATCTTTAATTGAAGGTGCTCGCTATTTTCTGGGTTTTTGATTCATATCTCTTTGTATACTTTATATAAATTTGGCGCGATGGTGGTGTTAGGATCGTCTTGAAGAGACGAATCCAATGATACTGGTTTGGGATCCTAATTTTTTCATTTGAAAGACCTCACAAAATCTCCATTGCAGGGTGGATGGAGGTTGAAGACGATGACATGTCTCGTCTCAGCCAATGATAGTGTGCCAAACGTTTTAATTTCATTGGTTGCCTTTTTTCTGATTCCCTGCGTATCTTACTAAGGTCCATATCAAGCACATCGCATCTAGTCCATTGGATTAGCTTACTAACGCGTTTTGACTATGATCTGATGGCCCATATCTTTTTGGTTTTATTTTATTTTCTGATTTTTATATTTTAATTGATTTAATTTTCAAAAATTCATAACTCTTTTATTTTTTATCCAAAAATTATGAAAATATTCACAAAAATATTTTGAATTATTTCTGATCTCATGGATATTTTTTCATATTTTTATTTTGAAAATTGATATTTTTTATATTTTTTGCATTGTTTGCTTTGTTTTAATTACCTTAAAAATACTTTCTGACATTTCTTAATTCTAAAAAAATTCATAAATATCATTTTGCGTATTTCTGACTTTTTGAAAATTTTATGGAATTTTATATTGATGTTTACTATTTTTGATCTATTTTCTATTTGTTTGAACAATTTTAATTAGTTTTAAAGTAGTTTCTGACTTTTAAAAATTGCCAAAAAATTTATAAAAATATTTGAGTCCTTTTCTGATTTTTCTATGGTCTTACTTAATTTTTCTTGATTAATTTGAATATAGTTGATATTTTTCTTTCTTATTCCCATTTTAAAACATTTTTTAAAACCTTTTTTTAATGTATATATTTGTTGTACCCCAAAATTTTCCATCCCGTTTTACTCAACATATGTTCTTGGAAATCCTCAACTTGCTCAAGGATACCCAAGAGTTGACCAGACAAACCCTCTCCTAAAGCAAGGAACCTCCAACTAGGGTTTCCCTTTTCATCAAGATGGGTGAGCCCCAAAGGCCTAAAATCTTCTCCATGCTCCTAATATGTTCTTAAGATCATCCATGCCTAGTTGCATGCCTTGCACAAGAAGTTTACTCAGTTAACTGCTCAGATGCTTGAGAATCGACTGTATTAGGTCAAAAGTCAACTGTGACCCACATATAGTCAAACTTCAAGATTTTTGGTCAAAATAAACATTTTGAAGTGATATCCATCATTTTATCAAGGGTTGATCATGATTCCTCAAGGAATGCTCCTAATTCATCAAAACTCAAAAGTTGCTAAATTAGGGTTTCTTAGGAAAAGTCAACCAAACTTTGACCAAGCATTACTTTCTCATAATTTATCAGAAATTTCTCACCCAAGGCTCATTTTGAAGAGAATCCAATTTCCTACAACTCATCTTCATCCCTAAAGTTCAAAAAATTCACTCATAAAAATATATGAATTTCTACATTATAGGTCCTTTTGAAAAGTCAACAAAAACACCTTTTGGGTCAAAGCTTCTTACATGAACATGGAAGACCCAATTGGGATGAAACCAAAAGGGTTGATTAGGGGACATCCTAAGCTTTCTAAAAAGTCAGTGTACACCTCCCTAGGGTCAAAATTAGAAGATATATGCATTGTCAAAATTGGCCATTTTTGGAAAATTGCCAAAAGTCAAATGTGCTCAAAAGTGCATTTTTTATCAAATGGGCCTAGCATTTCAGGATTGTATCTTGTGTGGGACATGGTCCACGACCCAAATCAGCAGCCATATATTATTTTCTCTATTTATTTATTTTATTTTGATTTTTATCTATTAAAAGTCACATTAAATCAAATAAATGACAAAAAAATATAAAAGATTGATGTTTTGATCTGATTTTTGTCAGAATCAAATCTAATCAAGCTGGCCTAATCATATCAAATCAAATCAAGGCAAATTGAGGCAAAAATAGCATGATTAGGATGGTTTTGGAAATATGTCATATAGCAAACAAACCACATTCAAAATCCATGATTCCAAAAGATCCATGTTGTTTTTGTTGCCCTAATTCATCACACTACATATATTGAACACAAACAGTGCAAAAGGACAAGGGTTGCAGTCGTGAGAGCTGAAGAACAAAACTCAAATTTTGGCAAAAAAGTGGTGGATCGTTTTCTCACATAGAGGGTGATTCAAAGCATTCCAAAGCTTCTAATCGCTTCCTGGATATCTCCTGAAGCTAACACGATCAATTGCAAGCATTCCCAAGCCCAGAATCATCCCATAGCCTTCACACGGTTTGCCTTTTTTTTTCAAAACCGATTACAACAATTCTTGCATCATAAGCATATTCTAATGATGTATTTGTGATTATTGACATATTTACAACATGCTTGAATGATTTAATTGACGTTTTGATGCATATATTGATAATTGCCATGATTAGGGTTTAAGAAGCCGTTTTGGGGCTTCTCTGTACAGGTTAAATTGGACCAAGAAAATAATTCCATGATACTCGTGAGATCAAGACGAGTTGATTGGTATAGCTAGAATTAAGAGCCCGTGGAAAACCATGGATAGAAAGGGTGCTAACACCTTCCCTTTCTATAATCTACCCCCCGTACTCAGAAACATCTCGAAAAAGGTTTTTTCCTGTTATTTTTCCTTTTCCTTTGTTGGATGAAATAAAAGTCGATGGCGACTCTTGCTTACCGTGATATTTGCGAACAAAAAACACAAACCAGTATTAACAGTCGGTTCTGCCACCGTATCACAGAACTGGTGACTCTGATGGGGACTTATAAATAAGTGGGGTATACCTGAGGATTTTATATCACTTCTAAATTGCTTGCTTGTCTCTTGCTTTTCCTGCTTTATATTCAAGGGTTTTTGTTGGGGTTATATAGATCCTACACCCGGATCTGGGGACACCTTTTATGTAAGTAGCAATAAATTGTGAGGGAACTGTGCAGGGTATACCGACACGGTTGAAGCAGTAGCTACGTTGATTTAGTACTTTGGTTGGTACCGGTAACCCTTAAGTCAATCAGGGAGAGTACGGGGCCGCTGCGTGGTATCGTGAAGCATCAACTGACCTTAGAACCTTTAATCGCACAACTTGGCTAGTAGGACGTAGCGAGATGGATGGCCTTGGTGTATTCCCAAGGTTGATAGATACTCGATGCTACACTCATTGAGGTTTGACTCTTGAGTTTTGTTTGGTTGCGAGTCAATCGCCTATTGAACGAAGCTGGGGGAAAGATCAATGATATTGAGATCCCTTAGAACCCGGTTACTATTTATAGGACAGGTTGAACCAATTCAACTTCAAGTGGGTATGACCTTAAAACTCATGCATGCCTTAAACCTAAGGACTTGGTATGACTTGATTGTTGTTTGCTATACCTGTGATTTTCTAGCATAATCATGACATCATAAGCATGACATATCATAACTAACCATTTCAAGGATTTCCTAGGGCTCATTTTTGCTTTTTTTTTGTAGGACATGGCATCCGCCAGTAGGAACACTATACAGATTAACCTTGTGAAAGTGTCTCTCCAACTAAAGGACCTGGCATTAAGGGTTCTTGAAAGTTCTCATTTCACTAAAAAGCATGGTCAGTTGCTTAATTTGGTCACTGCAAAACCCGATGAAGAATTATTAAAAGTGTTGTTTCAGTTCTTCGATCCTTTGCACCATTGTTTCACCTTCCCGGATTACCAGCTAGTACCTACTATGGAGGAATTTTCTCAATTGTTAGGGGTACCTATTCTTGATCAGTTACCTTTCAACGGTATGAAAGAGCATCCAAAGCCTGAAGAGATTGCTAGAGCTCTGTCCTTACAATGGTCTGACATAGTGATAAGTTGGGAGACTAGAGGGAGTGTATAAGGAATCCCAGTTAAGTTTCTATTCGATAAGGCTTACCATTTTTGGGATACCCTGGATTTACAAACTTTCCAAGAGGTGCTGGCACTTCTCGTAGATGTGAACACTATTAAGGTTTTTCTGTCTCATAATCTGGTGCCTACATTACTCGGGGATATTCTACACTCTCTGCATGCTCGCACTCTAAAGAGAAGGGGTACCCTCCTATGTTGCACTCCTCTATTGGCTAGGTGGTTTATTTTTCACCTACTCAGGTCTGTTTTGAAGAATGAACAGGGTTTGAAATGGTCTCGTAGGCTGATGTCCCTTACACATTCAGACATTTATTGGTGTTCACGGTTCTCGGAAGATGTTACCATCATCGATCGCTGTGGTGAATTCCCTAATGTCCCTCTCTTAGGCATTCGGGGAGGAATCACTTATAACCCTTGTTTGGCACTGCGTCAGTTTGGTTATGCGAGAAGAGATGGTCCTCATGATACACTTATCCAAGGAATCGCCTTCAACTATGAGAATGATGTTCAGGGATACCGAACTTACTCCTACTCGTACTCAACTCTAGAGTATGTCCATGGGTGTAAGTGAAGGATTTAAGGACTATGCACAGAAGTGGAGAGACTTGGCTGGAAGAGTCCAACCCCCTTTGTCTGATAGGAAGTTGGTCGATATGTTTTTGGGGACGCTCTCTAGTCCATTCTTTAATCATTTGATCGACAACTCATCAGCTGGTTTCACCGAGCTGATTCTAACTGGAGAGAGATAGTAGAAGCTGGGATTCGGAGCGGTAAGATACAGAAAGATGCCTCTTCGAGCTTGGTAAAAAAGCCTTTCACTGGTAAGAAGGAAGCCAGTGCCATCTATAGCCCGAGAGGCCAAAGCAGAGCTGAGCATCGTCAGACAGTAAGTGCCGTAATGATACCTAGACCTGAAGTTGCTCCACAACGCAACAATCAACAAAGGGTGGAAAGACCACAACGGCAGTTTACCCTAATTACAATGACATTGGCTGAAGTTCTACCCCATATGCTAAGATCCAACTTGGCAACCTTGAAAGAGGCTCCCAAGAATATGAATACCGCATCTCCCCGATATAATCCAAATGCTCGGTGTGCCTATCATTCTGAGAGTCCTGGCCACGATACCAATGACTGTTGGGCTCTGAGAAATAAGGTACAGGATCTGATCGAGGCCAAGGAGATTGAGTTCGATGCTCCGAAAAAGCCCAATGTCATAACTGCTCCCATGCCTAAGCATAATCATGGAGTTAATGTTGTTGATACGGATCTGTTTGTGGCCTTAGTTGATGAAGTTTCTACTCCTCTTATGACAGTTAAGAAGAATTTGTTGTCGGCCGGTTCATTTCTGGGTTGTGGTGAAGGTTGCCACATACGTTCATCTCTGCCTTTTGGTTGCCATTTGATGAATTCAGGTGTTCAGCGCCTGATGGACAGCAAAGAAATCTTGTTCGAGAAAACTTTGATTCCCATTGTTCCGTTTGAAGATGTCGCTATTATAACCATTTTTGCCAATCCTTCTAAGGTCTCCTCGAGAAGACCTGTTAGGATTACATCTGCTCCAAGAGTCGCTCCATTAATAATCACCTTTCTTGGTCCTGTCCCGTATGCCTCGAACAAAGATGTCCATTGGCATTATGGTGCCGATGTGTACTATCATGGCATCAAACAAGATCTGAAGAATGAAGAGGCTGATCCTGATGTCAGTAACATTGTCGGGACCGACAAGGTTACCTGAAGTGGTAGGGTTTTCTCTCCCGAGAATTCCCCAAAGACTATCAATAGGCCTGTTGTTATTCCATTTGTTATTCCTATTGATACTTCAACTACTACGTCTGTTCTTACACAAATTATCACTCCCACCGTCGAGTCATCTGGGACCCGAGGCAAAGAAGTTATAGGTGAGCCTGCCCGGACGGAGGCACCTAGAAAAATTGTCGTAGAAGCCTATAAGCAAGAGATAGAGGAAATATTGAAAATAATCAAAAAGAGCGACTACAATATGGTCGAGTAGCTGGGGCAGACCCCCTCAAAGATATCCATGTTATCCCTGCTATTATGCTCTGAGGCCCATGCGAAGGCTTTGATTGCATTCCTCAAGACTGCGCATGTGCCGCAAGAGACCTCAACTGATCAATTCAAAGATTGTATGGCCAGCCTGTCTGCTAACAATGGGCTGGGTTTTTCAAATGCATACTTGACACCGAAAAGGAGGAAGCATAATAATGCTCTGAATGTCTCGATTGAATGTAGGGGCACCACTATGGCTCATGTGCTGATAGATATTGGGTCTTCGCTGAATGTTCTGCCTAAGAAGGCGCTGGATCGGTTGGATTGTGAAGGCTTGACATTAAAGGCTAGTAACATTGTGGTAAGGGCTTTTAATGGGTCGAAGAGAATGGTGCATGGGGAGGTGGATATCCCTGTCAAGGTAGGCTCTCAAACTTTTGAGTCCACTTTCTATGTAATGGACATTCGGCCGTCATACTCCTGTTTGTTGGGGCGTCCTTGGATCCATGAAGCTGGGGCAGTTACTTCTATACTGCACAAAATGCTGAAGTATCCAGTAAAAGGGAAGATTGTCACTGTGCATGGTGAAGAGGAGTATATGGTGAGCCACCTCAATTCCTTCAGGTACGTAGAGATGGACGGGGAATGCATAGAGACTCCTTGCCAGAACTTTGAAGAGGTTCCCCAGATCTTGGCATCGACTGAAACTACTACCAGCAATAAACCTCCTCTGAAGATGGCTTCTCTCAAAGACGCCAGAGCAGTGGTTGAAGAAAGTGGGTATACCAATTGGGGACAGCTTCTAGATTTTACTCACAAAACTGAAAAGTTTGGTTTGGGCTTTACTTCAGGAGCTCAAAGGGTTGTTTGACGCGCTCGGTATGGAGGACCTCCCCTATGCATCAGCAATCGGGGAATTAATGCCATTGAAGACAGTGAGGGAGACTCCGACATTGACAACTGCATCTACCCAATTACCAACGGTGGACTGAGTAACTAGACATCTAGGGACTTTATACCAGTTTCTTTTATTTCGCAGTAATTGTCTTACTTGTTTTGAGATTTTTTAATAAACAATTTAAACTCGACAACCTTGTCCCTTGCCCGAGGCACATTGGCTTTGTTTGTGAGGGCTATTATTTGTCATTTCATATATCATTAATAAAACATTGGACGTTCCTTGCATACAAATTTTGTGCTCTCTATTTTTCTTTTCTGTTTTCACTTTATTAAAACAACTATGCTCTTACACACACTCACGTATCATACTGTAGATCCATATCCATTCTGGATCCCATTGATAACAGCTCTGCTACCGTCAGTTATGACTTCGAAAATCCGATCAACCAAGCCGAGGACTAAGGTGAGGATGATTGTGAGGTGCCTGGAGAGCTTGCTAGACTATTACAGTAGGAAGAAAGGGCTATACAGCCTCATGAAGAGCCAGTTGAGACGATCAACCTGGGCACGGAGATAGACAGAAAAGAAGTCTCGATCGGCACAAATTTTGAAGTTAAGGTCAAACAACGGTTGATACAAATGTTGCACGACTACGTTGAGATCTTCGCTTGGTCATATGAAGACATGCCAAGTTTAGACACTGATATTGTGGTACATCGTCTGCTGACTAAAGAAAACTGTCCTCCGGTTAAACAGAAGGTCCACCGTATACGCCCTGAAATTCCAGAGAAGATCAAGGCGGAGGTCATGAAGCAGTTCGACACAGGGTTCTTAGATGTCACCTCCTATCCACAGTAGGTTGCTAACGTCGTCCCGCTACCTAAGAAGGACGGTAAGGTACGGATGTGTGTGGATTAAAGAGATCTGAACAGAGCAAGCCCCAAGGATGACTTCCCACTTCCTCACATTGATGTTCTGGTCGACAACACCATGCAACCCAAAATCTTCTCCTTCATGGATGGTTTCTCTGGCTACAACCAGATCAAGATGGCTCCTGAAGACATGGAGAAGACAACCTTCGTTACACAGTGGGGCACCTTTTGTTACAAGGTGATGCCTTTTGGGTTGAAGAATGCTGGGGCAACTTATCAGCGCGCCATGGTCGCTTTGTTCCATGATATGATCCACCATGATATTCAGGTTTATGTTGATGACATGATAGCCAGGTCTCAAACCGAGGAAGAACACCTTGATCATTTACAAAAGTTGTTTGACAGGTTAAAGACATACAAGCTGAGGTTGAATCCAAACAAGTGCACCTTCGAGGTAAGGTCTAGTAAACTCCTGGGTTTCATTGTTAGCGACAAAGGCATTCAAGTAGATCCTGCGAAGGTAAAGGCAATACAAGAAATGCCAGCTACTCGTACAGAGAAGGAAGTTAGAGGTTTCTTGGGACGTTTGAATTATATCGCTAGGTTCATTTCACATCTAACTGCTACTTGTGAGCCCATCTTCAAGCTTTTGAAGAAAGATGAAGTGGTAAAATGGAATGACGAATGCCAGACAACTTTCGAAAGAATCAAGGAATACCTCCAAGAACTACCAATTCTGATGCCTCCGGTTGAAGGAAGACCTTTGATATTGTATTTAACAGTGCTAGACAATTCAATGGGGTGTGTGATGGGGCAGCATGACGAGTCTGGTCGAAAAGAGCACGCAATATACTACCTTAGCAAAAAGTTTACCGACTGTGAGACACGATACTCACTGCTCGAGAAAACTTGCTGCACTTTGGCATGGGCTGCTCGCCGACTAAGGCAGTATATGCTGACTCACACTACTTTGTTGATATCTAAGATGGATCCAATCAAATACATCTTCGAGAAACCCGCTCTCTCCGGAAGAATAGCAAGATGCTAGATGATCTTAACTGAGTACGACATACAATATACAACCCATAAATCAATCAAGGGGAGTGTATTGGCTGATCATTTGGCTCATCAGGCCGTGGATGACTACCAATCCATGAATTTTGAGTTCCCAGATGAGAATATTATGTTGGTGACTGACTACGAAGAACCTGGACCGGATGAAGGACCCGAAGAGGGATCCCGATGGACTATGGTTTTTGATGGAGCTTTGAACGCACTTGGTAATGGCATCGACACTGTAATCATATCTCCTGAGGGCTGTCATACTCCTTTCACCGCCCGACTATGTTTCAACTGTACTAACAACATGGCAGAGTATGAAACCTGTATCATGGGTCTCAAGGCCGCTATTGACCTCAGGATCAAGTTCTTGGATGTTTTTGGGGATTAAGCCTTGGTAATAAGTCAGATTAAAGGTGAATGGGATACGAAGCATCCGAATCTTATCCCATACAAAGAGTACGTGCTGACATTGCTCCCACACTTTGAGGAGGTAACTTTTAAACATTTCCTGCGAGAGGAGAATCAGTTAGCGAACGCACTAGCTGCCATGTATTCTATGTTCAAAGTCGGGTGGGACAACGAAGCTCCCCAAATCACCATTGAGAGGTTGGATGAACTAGCACATTATTGTGAGATTGATACTGAAGAGGTAGCAGACAAACCCTGGTTTCACGAAGTCAAGAGGTATCTCGAGACTCAAGAGTATCCCGAAGGGGCATCTTTCAATGATAAGAAGTTTTTGAGAAGGTTCGCTGCAAAATTCTTCCTCAGTAATGGAATCCTCTACAAGCGCAATCATGACTCTATCTTACTACGATGTGTAGACAAGAGCGAAGCAGAGAGGATTATGACAGATCTACATGAAGGTGCCTTCGGAACCCATTCCAGTGGATATACCATGGCTAAGAAGATCCTACGAGCAGGATATTATTGGTCTACTATGGAAGCAGATTGTTATCAGCACTCCCGAACTTGTCATAAGTGCCAAATCTACGCTGATAAGGTGCATGTGCCTCAGGTTCCCTTGAACGTCTTGACAGCTTCGTGGCCCTTTGCAATGTGGGGCATTGATATGATCGGAGAAATCAGGCCCACTGCTTCCAATGGACATCGCTTCATTCTAGTGGCCATTGATTACTTCACGAAGTGGGTTGAGGCGGCCTCTTTTGCTACTGTGACCAAGAACGTTGTGGCGCGGTTTATCCGACATAATCTGATCTGTCGGTATGGTGTGCCAGAGAGAATTATTACCGACAATGGTACAAATCTCAATAACACAATAATCACCAAACTCTGTAAATAGTTCAAGATACAACATCATAACTCTTCTCCCTACCGGCCGAAGATGAATGACGCTGTTGAGGCGGCTAACAAGAACATCAAGAAAATTGTACAGAAGATGACGGTTACATACAAAGACTGACATGAGATGTTACCATTTACTCTTCATGGATACCATACCTCAGCATAGACGTCGACAGGGGAAACACCCTACTCTTTGGTATATGGCATGGAGGCAGTCCAACCCATCGAAGTCCAGATACCTTCTCTCAGGATTATGAAGGATGCGGGTTTGAACAAAGACGACTGGATCCAAACTTGACTTGATCAGCTAAATCTAATCGACGAGAAGAGACTTACTGCTATCTGTCATGGTCAGACGTATCAAAAGTGAATGATTAAGGCTTTTAACAAGAAAGTCAGACGTCAAGAATATCAAGTCGGGGATCTAGTGATCAAGCGCATCATACTGCTGCAAGGTGATCCCAGGGGGAAATGGACCCCCCATATACGAAGGGCCATTTGTGGTTAAAAACATTTTCTCGGGTGGAGCTATGATTCTAACCACCATGGATGGTGACGACCTTCCTCACCCTGTCAATGCAGACATAGTAAAAAGATACTACGCCTAATTAGAAGACCCGCTAGGTTGACTGGCCTAGGCAAAAATAAGGGCTTCCCAGCGAACCAAAAGGGTTCGGGCAAAAATAAGGGATGAAAATGGAAAAATCTGTACACCCGGAAAGCTGAAAACTTGAAAGGGCGGCTTGGGCAAAAAAGGGTATCCCGGTGGACTGAAAACCCGAAAGGGCAGTCCAGACAAAAGTTAGGGATGTAAAGCGTATCACTATGTCCCATTGGATCATCTTGCCACCAGCCTTCAGTAGCAACTATCAAGCTCGGACGGCACCAATCAATCCAATCAACTTTCGACCAAGTAGCAAAGTGATGAGACACTCGAAGACATAAGGGCAATATCAGAGTTGGAACTCAATGGGATTGTTTCACATAGTTGTTTTCTTTTACACAAAATTGTATAGCTTCTATTTTTATGGCGGCGTTCTCTTACTAGAGCGTCAGCCTCCTTGTACGAAAATGCCTATTACAGGCCAACTTCAAAAATCAATTCAAAATCATTTTCACAAGAAACTTTGATTATTTTCTTTTTCTGTTTTGTTTTGCAAGAACGTCTAATGATTTATTCTTGACATATGCATTTGAATATGATTGCTGCTTATAAATATTTACATAAGAAACAAAAAGACAATTACTCGTAATTCCAGAAACAGGGGCAAAAACAAGAAGTGTCAAACCCGACAGTTACTCTACCCAGCAGGTACCAGGACAAAGACAGCTTTGGGGCACAATCGTCAGTACATACACTCCCCACAGAGTAAAAGTATTCAAAAGCATTGATGTCAGCTTTCCTGAAACAGGAAGTAATCTCCCCATCTAGGGCCATTCAGAAACCTGACAGCTGTATCCCCCAGCCGAATTTCATAATCGCGAGAGGGTCAGTAACTTTCATCTCCCAAGCATAGTTTATTTCTATGGATACATAAGCTCAATCCCCGACAGAGTTTATCCCTTCGGCTATGGAAGTTCATCCTCCAACAGAGTTATTTCCCCGCAGAATTATTCTCAAACAGAATCTCTTCCTGACAGAATATTCATGAATAACAAAGAGTAGATCTCCAGCATAGTCATTTCCATTCACCAGCCCCGACAGAAGTAGAAGAACCACAATTCTCTACAACAGTCAGGAATGCTATATTCTCCAGCAGCAGTCAGGGATTTATTTTCCCATACTCGGACATACCCCAATAGCATTTCATGTACATACATCACGACATGCACATACATATCACATACAACATAATCTCATTAATTTTGAGAACATCATTCCACCATGCATTTCATGCATCACATATAATTAACCCTGTTGTCTTTTCAGGAAATACGATTATCTTCAACAATACCAGCAGTTATACAGGTCACGTCTGCAAACAACTGATGGAAACTCAGTTCCTGAAACCTAACGAGTCAACTAATCTACATTATCACTTCGAAGTAACCCTACGACCCAGGTTCCTTATCATAGCCTTACTATCCAGGCTTTCATCCTGAAGTAACCCTACTATCCAGGTTCCTTCTCATAGCCCTACTATCCAGGCTCTCATTCCGAAGTAACCCTACGACCCAGGTTCCTTCTCATAACCCTACTATCCAGGCTTTCATTTCGAAGTAACCCTACTATCCAGGTTCCTTCCCATAGCCCTACTATCCAGGCTCTCATTTCGAAGTAACCCTACTATCCAGGTTCCTTCTCATAGCCCTACTATCCAGGCTATCATTTCGAAGTAACCCTACTATCCAGGTTCCTTCTTATAGCCCTACTATCCAGGCTTTCATTTCGAAGCAACCCTACTATCCAGGTTCCTTCTCATAGCCCTACTATCCAGGCTTTCATCCCGAAGTAACCCTACTATCCAAGTTCCTTCTCATAGCGCTACTATCCAGGCTTTCACCTCGAAGCAACCCTACTATCCAGGTTCCTTCTCTCCTATTTCCAGATAACCGTTTGCAGTACTGTAAGACCTGGACCCAACCAGTTACGATCGAGTTCACCTTTCTCCAGTAAGTCACTGTGCAACACTGGACCCTGACCAGATATCCAGTTCACTTTCACCTCCTCAATCAAGAATTAATTCCCCAATAGAGTAATGGACAACCAAAGCTCATATACTCTATCTCCAAAAACACAAATCAACTTTCCTCGGTGAAGTCCTCCTCAGCGACAGGTACAAGAATTATCGCAAAGGAATCTCTTATGCAACCAAGATCTTTTCTAGATGGCATCTGTAAGCCCATTCCCGATATTATCGATCGACATTCACTTCATGCGAGTACAAATTTCTGGGCACTCTAGTGTTCAATCATCTTTCACCTTCAAATCACGAAAGGTAGGTGTTGTACCCCAAAATTTTCCCTCTCATTTATCAAGACTTTTCTCACAAGACTTCTTGGACTCAAGATAAGGTTAGAGTTTGGTCAGCTCAAGACATCTCATCTTGCACTGATGACCCAAAATTAGGGTTTGAGTTTGCACAAGGATTTTTGGACCACCAATGCTTAATGTGACTTTCATACATCATTTTGGACCCCTAATATTGCTCATGTTAAGTTTCAAGCCTTGAACCACATTTTTTATCAGTCAATTGGACAGTTGACCTAAAAGTCAGCTGTATTGGGGAAAAAGTCAACCATGGCCAACTTACAGCCAAACTTCATAATTTTTTATCCACATCAACATTTTAGACTCACATGTGCCATTTGACCAAGTTTGGATCACAACTCCTCAAGAAATTTGATTAAATCATCAAAAGGGCAAAATGGTCAAAATTAGGGTTTTGACTGAGAAAGGGCAATTTCTGATTTTTAACCTAGCCAATAACCAATTGGGTTCAAACATGATTTCAAGGGTTCAATGGAATCATCTTTACCTAATCACATGGTTCAAAATATCTCAAGTTCAATGGATAGATAGATGAATTTTGCAGTCAACTGATCAAAAATCAATTGTACACTGAAAAGTCAAACTTTGACTTTTTGGTCAAAATCAAGTGCCAAGGGTCATAATTCATCAAGATATGTCAAAATATGAAACTTGTTCACCAAGAAAAATAAATTTTCAAATTAGGGTTTTAATTTGAAAAATTTTCATAACTTAGAATTTTTCTAAGTATACAAATTTCTTATTTTTTCTCAACTTTGCACCACTTTTTCACCATGATGCATTTTGATTCAAAGAAAACTTCCAACATGAAATTTGTAGTCCTCCATGAAATATACAACTTTGCTTCACAAACTTTTCCCAAAAGATGCTTGTATCTCAAGTTATGAATTTGTGAATATAGGTCCATGAACTTCTTAACTTAGTGAAATTTTGCCCTAATTTAGGCAGGTTTTGGACCCAACTTCATGGACATTTTTCACCTAGTTTCAAGAGGTATCTCAAATTTCATTTCAAATATGTATTATAGAGCACATTTCAATCTTTCCAAAATGTCCAAGAACTCTCCAAGATCATTTTTGAGTAGGGAGAATCGAAGAAGGGAAGTTGGCATTTTCTCACTTTTGTTCAAGCCATTTTCACATAGCATCAAGTTGCAAATCACATCTATGTTGGTTGTATCTTGCTTTACAGGTCCTAAGCATGCTATAACTCCATAATTAAATGCAAACTCAGTTGACAAAGGCTTTATCTTTGCTTTTGAAGCTTTGTACAAAAGATATTTCCATTTTGGGCAAAAAATTCACAATGTCATTTTCATAAAGAGAAGCTTTTGCAACTTTGTCAATCTTGAGCATTGAACCTGTCCCTTTGATACAGGAAATCTGAACAGCTCTCAAGCAATTGGTACAAGTTCATTTCAGGCCTCAAGCAAGCAAGGACAAGCATGTGAGATTAGTCACTTCACTTTACTTCAAATGCAAGAAAAGTTGCAAAAGGTGCTAGAGCTTGCACAGCTAGTAAGGGTTGACTTTGTATCCCTTATCTACATATTTACAAACTTGTTACAAGGCATAGCACGATTGGCTGGCACCTAAAACACTCTGAAATTCAAAAACACCAAATTTCTGCCAAAATACTCAGAATCTGCAAAACCATAGCCAACTCTCATTTGGCTCGTGCGTTTTGTGTTTAAACACTTCAAGCATCTCATAAACATCATACCAAAGCAATCCAAGCCATCACCCTGGTTCTGTAACCCCTGTTTCAGCATCCACCATTTTCACTTTGGAAGCTTGCAGCTTGACTTGTCCAGAGAGTTTCAGCCATCCTCAGAGCAAGCTAGGCATTGGAATAGGTTCAGGGAAGTTAAAGGAAGTTTAAACAATCACCAAGCCTCCATTAAAGTCCCTACATTATCCTACATAAATCCAGCTGAAGGAGGTAATTTCTTAAACTCTATCTCTCTGAATAGGCAACTTCATGCCACGATTTGTGAAGAAAAAATGTAGCCCTTATCATGACAAAGCTGTACATATCATTACTTTTCATTTATGTTACTTGTGCTAAGAGAATTTGAAGCTTGAAGTTCCTGAAATTTTTAGGTCACGAATTAGGGGTTCCAAAATTCTCCTTGATCTTTTAGAGTTAGGTTACATAATTTATATGGTTGGAATCGTGAGCTCAAATACCACATGTTTCATGTTATGAGTTTTTTGTTTTTATGCAAGCATGAGCAAGATGCAGGTTGAAATGGAAAACGCGCGCGCAAGGCTGGCCAGAGGACAGGGACGATGATGTTTGGGCTTTTTGTGCTTTGGCCTTTTTGTTTTCACTAATCACACCCCTTGTA
Organism: Vicia faba; assembly: GCA_948472305.1. Classification (NCBI taxonomy): domain Eukaryota; kingdom Viridiplantae; phylum Streptophyta; class Magnoliopsida; order Fabales; family Fabaceae; genus Vicia; species Vicia faba. The sequence continues at coordinate 375,246,106 of OX451739.1, read as the reverse complement.
TTGCTACTACACCCCCCTTGACTAGTTTTTTTTTAATATTTTTGCATTTTCTTTCATATTTTTATTTTTATTACTTTCATTTATTTTTCTTAATGATAAAAAATACCAAAAAATGATTTATTTATTTTCACACTTTTATTTTATTTTTTTTAATTATTTTCTTACATGAAAATGGTTTATTTTGATAAATATAACTTATTTTATTAAAAAATTTATAAATATAAATAAAAAATACTTAATATTTTTATTATACTATTTATACTCATAAATACTTATTTTCTACATACATTTAATTTTTAATATTTAGGCATAATATTATTTATTATTTTCTTATACAAAAAATGTACAAAATAATAATTTGAAACATTTATTTTCTTTTATTTTAAAATTAGGGTTTCACCCCTTTTAAAAAGAATAAATATATTTTTCCTTTTAATTTTTAGGGTTTAAGTTAAATTATTTTTCATACAAAAACAAAACACAAAAACATTTTTTAACATACAAATTTTGCAATGCATTTTAAATATTTGCCTTATTTATTTAATTCGCACAATATTCGATTTGGTTGTAATAATAAATTTAGGTTTATATTTGTGCAAAATCACCATTCAAAACTTGTATCCCCCCTCCCATAAAAATTGTTGTAATAGCTTAGTTTATTTTACGCAATTTATCGCTTTATATATTATGCTTAGTAAATTAGGGTTTGCATGACAAGAACAAAAATCAAAGCAAAATCGAAAACCCTAAATACAAGACAAAAGCATGAAAATGATAGACTTTGCACACAAGCCCCCTTAGGGTTTCTCTCACTTGGTTGCCTAAAATAAAATGGCCATGTTACGCATGCGAAGTATCTTGGCAAAACAAAACAAATATAAGATTATAGTCCCTCGATGACGCTATTCAAAGGTTGCCTAAAACAAAATGATCTTGGTCCCTCAAAAATGCTAAGATACTTGGCAACATTGCTATCATGGTTATACGATGACCCGCGCCCGTCCCGTTTACATCCAAAGATAGGGTTGCTTACCAAATCAATGGTAAGTCAACAATGTCAAAGGAATAAAAATGCACAAGAAAGACATTTGAGTAGGTAGATAACTTCTAGTTACTTATCCCAATTCAAAACAATCCTTGTTATTTTAAAAAACAAACACACACATTTCAAAACATCTTACAAAACATTGAAAACATTTTCAAAAGACAAACATCTTTGTATACATTCTTACGAACGAGAATCATTACAAAGATTGCCTAAACGAATGGCCTCTTTTACAAAATACTTTCAAAATCACACCAAACACCATTTCAAACAAAACAAAGCAAGTGATCTAAATAAGTAACTAAGAGCCCATGGAAAACCATGGATGAAAAGGGTGCTAGCACCTTCCCTTTTCATAATCTACCCCCCGAACTCAAGAAAACATCTCAAAGGTCTTTCCTGTGCTTTTTTACCTTTCCTTTTGGATAAAAGAAAAGTCGGTGGTGACTCTTGCTAACGGCAACAGTTGCGAACACAAACGCAAAACCTCAAGTCAGTTCTCCCACCGTATCACAGAACTGGAGACTCTGCTAGGGAATGTCTAAAAGTTGGGTTACCTTAGGTTTAGATCACCTTTATTTGCTTGCAATTGTTTGACTTGTTTGCTTTACAATTATGGTTCTTTGTTTGGGTTTGAATCCTCTACCCGGATTTGGGAAACATTATAGGTAAATAGCAATACGTTGTGGAAACTGTGCGGGGTATATCGACATGGTCTAAGCAATAGTTATATTAGTGTGACATATTTGTGGGTACCGGTAGCCTTTGAGTCAATCAAAGAGAATACGGGGCCGCTGAGTGATGTCATGAAGCACTAATGAACTTCTAAAACCTTTACTTGACCAACTTGGCCTTTTAGGATGTAGTGAGATGACCGACTTTGGTGCAGTCTAAAGTTGGTAGATACTTGATACTACACTCATTGAGGGTTGGTTTCTTGGGATATTTCGGTCGCCAGTAAAGAGGCTTGAACTGAAACAATGAACAAGGAAACAATCCAGTGATATTGAGCTCCTTAGAACCCGGTTACTATTTTTAGGACAGGTTGAGCCAACTAAACTTCAAGAGGGTACTTACTTATGAAACCCCATGCAAGCCTAAACTAAGAACTTGCTTGATTTGCTTGTACATATATACTTGTGTATAACATCATGGACATCATGAACATCATATGCATTCACTAACCATTTCAAGGATTTTGGAGATTCATCTTTGTTCTTGTTTTGTAGGTTATGGATTCACTTCGCAGGAAAACTATCCAAATTAACCTTGTAAGCATTCCTCCACAACTCAAGGAGTTAGCTTCAAGGATCCCTGAGAAATCTCCATTCACCGAGAGACATGGTCGTCTACTCAACTTGGTCACTTCCAACACAGAGGAGGATATGATAAAGGTTCTCTTCCAGTTCTTTGACCCTTTGCATTATTACTTCACATTTCCTGACTATCAACTTATGCCTAATTTGGAAGAATTCTCTCAAATCTTGAGGATTCCTATTCTCAATCAACTACCTTTCAATGGTACAGAAAGAGATCTAAAGCCAAAAGAGATTGCTCAAGCCCTGCACTTGCACTCATCTGATGTCACAACCCATTGGGAAACTAGAAGTGGTGTCAAAGGCTTCTTGTCAAAGTTTCTGTTTGAGAAGGCCCAAAGCTGTTGGAATTCCCTAGACTTGCAAGATTTTGAGGAGATTATAGCTCTTCTCATCTATGGGATGGTCTTGTTCCCTAATCCTGACCAATCCATAGATGTAAGCGTTGTCAAAATCTTCATGGCTTGCAACCCGGTTCCTACATTGCTTGGGGATATCATACACTCTTTTCACACTCGTACAATGAGGAAAAGAGGTGTTCTTATGTGTTTTACTCCTCTCCTGGAAAGATGGTATATTTCTCATCTTCCCCAATCAGTATTGAAGAATGAGCAAGGTTTGAGGTGGTCACAAAGGTTAATGACACTTAACCATTCAGATATTCATTGATGTTCTCGATCCAAAGAGAATGTTATCATTGTTGACCGTTGTGGGGAACTCCCTAATGTCCCTCTACTTGGAATTAGGGGAGGCATCACCTACAACCCGTGTTTAGCTCTAAGACAGTTTGGTTATGCCCGAAGGGATGATCCACATGATATGCTGATTCAAGGATTGGTTTTTGACTACGACAACGACGACCAAGGACTCCGCCAGAGATTCATTCGAGCTTGGAGGATGCCAAACAAGGTGGATAGCAAGACTTTAGGACACAAGAATTCCATCCCTCTTGAGCCTTATCTCAAGTGGGTACAAACCCGCGCTCAAAGTCTTATGATGCCTTATCCCTCCATTCTCCCAGTGATTATAGAGCATGTTAAGGAAGGAGAAGTTCCATACACTATCCTACATCCTGACATGCCGACATCACTCAAAGATCTACAAAGGGATTGGATACAGCTCAAGGGAGAGCGCGATACTTTCGAAGCCCAATTCTACGCAAGCGAGAAGAAGGTTTTGGAACTCACTCAGCTACTTCATGAAGAGAAGACTCTCAATACCTACATTGCACCAAAGAGGATGTGCAACGTCTTTTTACCTTAGAATTTTGTATTATTTTGCCCAAGGAGCATTGATGTACTCAAATTCTATTTTATTAATATGACATGTGTTTCTTTTTTGTTTAAAACAAATTTGAATTTCTAAATCCTTGAAAACATTGCATGAATACATATCATTCATCATAAGCATAAACAGGTCTTTGCAACAAGTTTCCTCATCTCTCTACTGTTTATTTCAGTACGATGGATCTCGAACAAACTGTCAAAGGTTTACAAGCTCAGAACTCACAATTTCAACAGTTGCTCATGACCTTAGCCAAGGGGCAAGAGGAGCTGAAAAATCTACTAGAAAAAGAGAAAGAGAAAAAGAAGAAGAAGTCAACTGGTGTGGTAATCATGGGTAGAAGATTTCAGGGACAAGCCAGAAGGACCTTAGAATTTCCAACAACATCTGGAGAGGGGGAAAGAAAAGGAAAAGAAACGGCAGTACCATCAGATTCTGAAGAAGTAGAAGAAGGGAAGGACTACTCTGAACAACAATACCCTCCGGCTGATGACAAGTACAAACAACTTGAAGAGCGATTAAGCGCTATGGAAATCCAAAGAGTACCTGGGCTAGATTTTGAAGAGTTGGGGATGGAATCAGGAATTGTGATCCCGCCAAACTTTAAAGTGCCATTATTTGCCAAGTATGATGGGGTGTCTTGCCCTAAAATGCACCTCAGATCATATGTCAGGAAGATTCAACCACATTCTGCCGACAAAGACTTGTGGGTCCACTTTTTCCAAGACAGTTTATCAGGAACGCAACTTGATTGGTTCTACCAATTAGAAAGGGTTGATGTCCATAATTGGGAAGACCTAGCAGCAGCTTTCTATAAACAGTATCAGTACAACACCGACTTGGCACCTACCCGTACTCAGCTTCAGAGTATGGCCATGGTTTTAAATGAGGGCTTCAAAGATTACGTCCAAAAGTGGAGAGACCTAGCCGAAAGGGTGCAACCCCCTCTATCTGAGAGGGAGTTGGTGGACATGTTCTTGGGTAATCTATCAGGTCCTTTCTTCAATCATCTGATTGGGAATTCCTCTGCAGGGTTTACTGAATTGATATTAACCGGCGAAAGAGTGGAGGCTGGTATAAGAAGTGGGAAAATTCAGAAAGACGTGTCTACCTCTACAGCGGTGAAAAAGCCCTTCACTGGAAGAAAGGAAGTATCTACTGTGTATTCACATAGGAATCGGGGTAGAACTGAGCGCCGACCAACAGTGGGGGCCATTATGATTCCAAAGCCTACATCAGACCAGCCGAGAAATAATCAGCAAAGGGTAGAAATGCCAGTTCGACAATTCACCAAGATTAACATGACTCCAACCCAAGTTCTACCACATCTTCTAAAGTTGAATCTGGCCACTCTAAAATAGGCCCCAAAAAATCCCAATACTGCATCTCCACATTACCATCCCAACGCCAAATGTGCGTACCATTCTGAAAGTCTAGGGCACGACACCAACAACTGTTGGGCTCTGAAGAACAAAATTCAGGACCTGATCGATGCAAAGGAAGTTGAGTTTGAAGCGCCTAAGAAACCAAATGTTATTTCTGCCCCAATGCCTAGGCATGGTCACAATGCCAACGCTATTGAAGAAGATCCGTTTGTTGCTACCGTGGATGAACTATTAACTCCGCTCCCGATTATTAAGTTGAATTTGTTGAAAGCTGGTATTTTCCCAGGGTGTGACCAAGACTGCCATGTTTTCCTATCTTCATCATTTGACTGCCCTCTGTTGAAAAAAGGTATCCAACGACTGATGGATAACCAAGAAATTTTGTTTGAGAATGCTCCTGTTTCACCCATTCCAGTGAAAGAAGTTTCAATTATAACCATCTACGCTAATCCTTCCAGGGCCCCTAAAAGACCCGTTAGGATTACACTTGCTCCAAAGACTACTCCACTTAAGATTATAATGCCCAGGTCTGCCCCATACAAATCAGATAAATCAGTACCATAGAATTATGGTGGAGAAATCTACTACCATGGTATTAAGCAAGATGAACTGACTGCCGAAGAAGAAAGCTCTGAAGAGGACAATTATGACATTAGCAATATTTCCGGAACAAGCAAGATTACCCGTAGTGGTAGGATCTTCTCTCCAGAGGTTTCCCCTCCAACGGCAGTCTTTGGACCCGTGGTCGTTCCTAAGATTACCTCTGCACCAGTGATTATACTTGCAATCGTACCTACCAACGAAAACAATATAATCCCTATCCATACTTCCACTGCTGAGAATAAAGGAAAGAACGTTCAAGAGGAGCCTGTCCAGACGAAGGCTCAATCACTAGCTATTCCTGAAACATCCAAGAAGGAGATGGAAGAAATCCTGAGGATAATAAAGAAAAGTGATTATGATGTGGTTGAACAGTTGGGGCAAACCCCTTCAAACAACTTTATGCTAGCCCTGCTGCTATGCTCTAAAGCACATGCCAAAGCTTTGGTAAAATTTCTGAAGACAGCTCATGTGCCACAAGAGACCTCTGCAGACCAGTTCCAGGACTGTGTGGCCAGTTTGACAGTTGATAATGGCTTGGGTTTCTCTGATGCTGACTTGACACCCCGAGGGAGAAAACACAACGAGGCATTACATGACTCAGTGGAGTTTAGAGGAATAACCCTAGCCCATGTCTTGGTTGATACTGGGTCATCTTTAAATGTCTTGCCAAAGAAAGCCCTTGATAGGTTGGATTTCAAGGGGTTGACTTTAAAACCAAGCAACATAGTGGTGAGAGCTTTTGATGGTTCGAAGAGGATGGTCCACGGGGAGGTGGACATACCAATAAAGGTGGGAACTCAGGTTTTCAAATCAACCTTCTATGTGATGGACATCCGTCCTTCTTATTCCTGTCTGTTGGGACACCCCTGGATCCACAATGCCGGTGCTGTCACCTCCACCTTGCATCAGATGCTAAAATACCTGGTCCAAGGAAAGATCATAATTGTCCATGGGGAGGAGGACTATATGATTAGTCATTTGAATTCCTTCCTGTGATCGGTGGATCTGGAACTGACTGTTTAACGCCGGTTCGCGAAATGTCGCGGAAGCAAGAGTCACCACCGTCTTTTATTTTCTCCAAATGGAAAGGACAAAAGCACAGAAAAATTCCTTATAGAGATTGCTCTCGGTTCGGGAGGTAGATTATAGAAAGGGAAGGTGTTAGCACCCTTTCTATCCATGGTTATCCATGGGCTCTTAGATACTTGCTCATTGTGTTTTCAAAAGGTTTGTTTGCTTTTCAATTGTGGGTTTTAAAAAAAGTTTCTTTGAAAATTTCAGTTCGACTCTTGTATCGGTCCTCAAGAGTGTTTGAAAAGTTGCTTTCGAAAGCTTTTTGAAAAGGTGTCGGTGTGAAAAGTATTTTTGATTTGTTTTTGAAATTAGAGCAAGTATCTAGAGTCGTCTACCTACCCTAAGGAATTCGTCTGTGTAAATGTCCTTAAAGTAGTGCCATCCCACTATTGAGAGGTAGGTAGCACCACCGTTGGAGGTGTTCGGGTCAATTCGAGGGTTCGGGACGTGGTGATCACCGGAGTAATGGGAAGACACCTTAGAAGCTACCCTCATGCCAGGTTCCTGGATCATGAGGACTTACTAAAACGTCCTCTACTCGACGATCACCTTTCGAGGGGCAAGGCAACAGTGAGGCGTACCCTAGGGGTGGTGTGTGATTTGTGTGTCATGTTCATTTATTTTTGTCTTGTCATGCATTAGTGATCTACGCGTTGCTTTTACTTTGACATTCATTCTTTCATGCAATAGTTAACAGTTAAAAGATGTGAGAATTAAAAGTTCTATGCTATTACAAAGGCGCGGGTCCACATCGCCAAATTAATCCAGGACCCGATTTGAAATAAAATAAAGCGCGAAAAATAAATAAATGTCTAATTAAGCTATTACATGGCTTTGGGAGAATTACATGAAAAAGGGAAATAAAATAAAATGTGAAGAGAATTAAAATCGGGAATGCGAGGGCGTTGGACCCTTTTTAGGAAATTAAATTATGATTATGAAATTAATTAAATTAAATGTGAAAGGAAATTATTTTTTTGAGTTTTTTGTATTTATGGATTTTAATGAGAATTAATGGAATTAAAACCTAATTCTAACTATTTTTAATTTATTAAAAATAAATGTGAAAATTAAACCTAAAGTTAACCTAATTAATTAATACAATTTTATTTACAAAAATAAATAATTAATTATTAATAATGATAAAAAAAAGGAAAAAAAAAGGGATAAAAGTAATTAAAAACCCTAATTCTACATTTTTTTATTTTATTAAGAAAAACATTTAAAATTAAACCTAGATTTAACTAACTAATTGGTAAAATTTATTTACAAAATAACATTTAAATAAAATATATTTTTATTTTGTGACTTTCTGATCTTTTATTATTTTTTTATGTTATGAAAAATTAATTTAAAGAATTGAAATTAAAATTAAATAAAACCAATAGAAATAAATAAAAAAAGAATGAAAGAAAGCAAACTCAATGGGGGGTGTTGACCCCAGTTTGGAGGTTTTGTCCCAGTAATTAGGCCCATTAAGCTTGGCCCTTTCTGACTTTTCAACGATCATGTGTTGATGCGTTGACTGAGACATTCCCTAGGCTTTGGATCTGGACCATTGGATTAAGATTATTGGCCATGTGGCAAGCCTGGATGGTGGGTGTATGATGAACCCCTGGAGAGAACGCTACATGCAAACATGGTCAGAAAAATAATATGGAGAGAGGAGGGGACCTGGGAATCGAACCCAGGTCCCAGAGTGTACCAAACCAAATGCCTTGCCACTGAGCCATTCACACGCTTTGGATATAATATAGAAAACAAATAACATAATGCAAAACAAGGGTTAGTGGGTAATTTTCGCGCGAAATTCAAATGAGCCTGTAAGCCATGGACACGTCTGTCTTCTTCTTCAATTGCCTGTAAAATAAAAGGAGATAGCGGGGGTTTTAAACCCCCACTAAATGGTGAACATAAAAATAGCGAATAGGAATTGGCTTATGATAAATTGAGCGCGAGTATGCCATGTTAATCGTCATGAGCTTCTGATTCTGATGGCATAAGTCTTGTTGCCTGATTTTTCCTTAAACGTAAAGCCCCAATTTTACAGTTTGGAAACCCTAACGAGCTTCAATGGTGAATTCGTGTATGATGCACAAAAACTCAATTAAGATACATGGTTAGCTTCAGCATGATTATATTAGTGTAAAACAACAATTAAATGGTATGAAAAATGCCCAGAAATTGAAATACGATTATGCACAAAGTATGAGAATTCTCGACTTCTATGTACCAATCCTTGATGCTATGGGCGTGGAAAAGTATTCAGTCAGGTTCAGTGATTCCTCAGGAACGTAATGGGATGGTTATCTTGCCTTGAAACCCTTTGGAATGATGTTTTCAGTTTTGAAAAAATTCACAAAAATTGCAAAGTGTATGAGCGGTTTTGAGCGCAGCCTTCTGGTCCTGGCTTTAGGTTTAGCTTCTGACTTATGCATGGAATGAATTAGGGTTGAGTTTTGAGTCCAAAAATCCTTGCATTGATGTATGAGATATTTGATTTTCATGGCATATTTTTTCAAATCTTTTTCACATGTTTTTGATTCCAATCATGGCCAATCTTTCCAATTTTGGTATGCACGAAATCCTGAGTATCCAATGAATGATTACACTGCATAAAAAGATTCAAATGCATTGGTTTAGTATTTTTTTTCCATATTTTATTTAATTAAATGAATTAATTGTGATTAAAAAATTCAAATAAATAATAAAAATGATGAAATAAATCCCCTTTGGGCCAAATGGTCTTGCATATGCTTTGGATGATGAATCTTGGAAGAAAATGTGGCCCATTAGCAATTTTAAGGCATTTGAAGCAAAGTTAACTTTTCAAAATTCCCAAAAATTTCCCAACTTCCACAAGGCATATCTTGCTCAATATTTAAGATTTGATCATGTTCTTGGCCATTTTGGAAAGGTCTTGAAGTCCTCTAACCAATGTCTTTGGTCCCATGTCATTTTGATTTACCAATCTCAAGTTATGGCCTTTGACTTAAAGTCCCTTTTTGTTGACTTTTGAAAATGACCTATAATGTTGAAATTGATAACTTTTTGTGAGAGCATTTCTTGGACTTGAAGTGTGAAGAGGAGTTGTAGTAAATGTCTTTATCTTCAAAATGAGCTTTGGATGGAATTTTTCTGATAATCCATGTGGAAGTTATGCCTTGGTCAAGTTACAGTTGACTTTTTCAATTGTCCAAATATGGAAACTTTTGCATCTTGAGGCTTTTTGAGCCATACCTTGAAAATCATGATCAAGAATTGATCCAATGATGTTTGTGGCTTCAAAATGAGATGTTGACCAAAATTTTGAACTTTTGACTGTCAAATGACCATTTTGCCCTTGCAGTTGACTGTAGGGCAATTAGGGTTTTTGACTGTACAATTTTGTGCTGTAAGTCTTGAAACTTGACATGAGGATGCTTGACCATGTTTATAGGCATGTGGGACTTGATTGGACCCTTGGAAACTTCAATTTCTTTGTCAGAACCAAAACCCTAGTTTTTGACTGTTAGGAGGCCCTTGAACTGTGCAACCCTTGGGGAGACTTTGAAGCATGCTCTTTGCAAATCTTGAAGAATATGGGAGGGCAAATTTTGGGGTACAACAGTTGCCCCTGTTCAATCTTCTTATACCTGAGGATGCAGATTGGCTGACGTGCCTTTCGTAATCCGAAGGTGGAAGATGATTGAACACTAGAGTGCCCAGAAATTTGCGCTCACATAGTAGTGTGATGGTGGGAATGGGCTTATAGATGCCATTTGGAGATTGATGAATAGGATGATGGGCTTATAGATGCCATGCTAAGAAATGATGGAAAGTGGATGGGCTTATAGATGCCATCGGGGTGTCAATCGTGTAAGAGTTTCCTTAGCGAGAACTTGCGTACCTGAAAAAGAAAGATGATTACCTGACCTGTTACAGGAGCTGGTCTTCAAACTCTTTGTATAGATGTGCCCTGACTGGTTACAGGAATTGAATCTGGGGCTTCAAACGGTGATGAATGAACCAGGGATGGTTACAACCTCAACAGGAATGCTGAGAGAACCTTGGGTGATTACTACCTCAACAGGGATGCTGAGAGAATCTGGGGCGATTACTACCTCAACAGGAACACTGAGAGAATCTGGGGACGATTACTACCTCAACAGTAACGCTGAGAGAATCATAGGCGACTTCAACCTCAACAGTAACGCTGAGAGAATCTTGGGCGACTTCAACCTCAACAGTAACGCTGAGAGAATCTTGGGTGTCTTCTACTGAGTCTTTATCAGGAAAATCTTTTAGGGGTTGATTTAACTGGACTAGAGAAGGCCTTTGACTGGATAAGCAACAGAAAAATCTTAGGGTCGATTTAACTGAACCAGACAAGGTCTTGAAATCTTCAACTGGATAAGAAACAGGGAGATCTTAGGGTCGATCTGACTGAACCAGAGAAGGCCTTTGACTGGATAAGAAACAGGAAAATCTTAGGGTCGATTTAACTGAACCGGTCTAGGTCTTGAAATCTTCAACTGGATAAGAAACAGGGAGATCTTAGGGTCGATCTGACTGAACCAGAGAAGGCCTTTGACTGGATAAGAAACAGAAAAATCTTAGGGTCGATTTAACTGAACTGGTCTAGGTCTTGAAATCTTCAACTGGATAAGAAACAGGGAGATCTTAGGGTCGATCTGACTGAACCAGAGAAGGCCTTTGACTGGATAAGAAACAAAAAATCTTAGGGTCGATTTAACTGAACCGGTCTAGGTCTTGAAATCTTCATCTGGATAAGAAACAGGGAGATCTTAGGGTCGATCTGACTGAACCAGAGAAGGCCTTTGACTGGATAAGAAACAGAAAAATCTTAGGGTCGATTTAACTGAACCAGACTAAAGTCTTGAGATATAGCTGAGAACTTAACTGGATCTTTCCTGAAAGGTAAAGGTCAGTCATATGCAATGCATGATATGAATCAAGCAATGATGTTCTCAATATAAATGAGATTTGTAGGATACGATGCGTATATGCATGCTGTAATGTATGAAAATGCGATGTTTATGAATGTATGTTTTCGTCTTAGGAAAGTAAATCCTTGACAGATGCCGGGAAGTCACTCCTGGGCTGATGTTGAAGAATAGATCTTTGCTTCCGCTGGGGATGATAGTTGCAAGAATACCGGTAGGAGAAGATGACTCCGTTGGGGGAAAAACTTGGTGAATGGATTACTCTGCGGGGAGACAAGTACTCTGACGATCTTGCTAGGGAGCAATACTCTGTGGGGAAGAGGTACTTTGCTGGAATGTTGATGGTAACTTCGCTGGGGATACCATTGTTGTGTTGGAAGTGCTAATAGACTTCGCTGGGGATAAGAAGACTTTGTCGACGACGATCTTCTCATGGCTTTTGGCTGAGGATAACCCAGTTATATCCTGGTAGGGAAATAACTCTTTGAATAAAGTCGGGAGACGCGTTCGTGCTCTGTAGGGATAAGCTTCCAGAATCTACTGGGGATAAGCTTACTGCTTGGGGAGATGGTTCAAACTTTCCTGGGGAAACTGGATTGGACTCTATAGGGGAAGTTTTGAACTGTAATGGGGAAGTGACTCCATTGAATGTTTGATATGTCGCCGGGGAACAATCTTTAGGTTAAGACTACCGGGGATGCTTGTTAAGAATGCCTGTATGTTGCTGGGGATTGTTGAGATCTGTTGGAGGATACTCAACTTCCTTAAGGCTGATATTATAGCTTTGCTTGGGGAGAGTGCACTGACTTGCTGGCTCACTCTCTGGGGAATTAAGATATCTGGTTATGTTCTTCAGTTGAACTTATCCTTGGTACCTTGGTGGACGGAACAATTAGATCGCTTAGACAACTCTTTATTGCCCCTGTTTCTAATGTTACCTGCAATTAATCCTTTGTTTCGTATGCAAATATTCATGAGTTAGCAAATTCGTGTCAATGCATATATCACAAATTGAACCTTGGACGTTCTTCGCAAAACAAAACAAAAAAAAGGAAAAAACAAAAGGCAATTTGAGCTGAGAAGTGATTTTTGTATTGATTTTTTGAATTTGCCTGTAAAATAGGCGTTTAAGTACAAGAGGCTGACGTCCTAGTAAGAGAACACCGCCGAACAAAAGAGTTTATACAAGTTTGTACAAAGGAAAATAAACAGCTGTGTGAAATGGAATGATCCCACTGGGTTTCAACTCTGCTATTGCCTTTATATCTCTGAGTGTCTCATCACTTGATGACCTTAGTTGAAGATGAAGCTGACTGATCGATGCCGTCTGAACTTGATGTAGATGCCGGATTCTGGATGCAAAGTGATCCAATGAGACATAGTATTACGCTTTATCCCTAACTTTTGCCTGGACCGCCCTTTCGGGTTTTCAGTCCACCGGGATACCCATTTTTGCCCAAGCCGCCTTTTCAGGTTTTCGACTTGCCGGGTGTACAGATTTTTTTCATTTCATCCCTTCATTTTGCCCGAACCCTTTTGGTTCGCCGGGAAGCCCTAATTTTTGCCTAGGTATGTCAACCTAGCGGGTCCTTTTTTATGCGTAGTATCTTTTTACTATGTCTGCATTAGCGGGGTGAGGAAGGTCGTCACCATCCATGTTGGTTAGAATCATGGCTCCTCCTGAGAACACATGTTTAACCACAAATGGCCCTTCGTACGTAGGGGTCCATTTGCCCCTTGGATCACTCTGAGGAAGGATGATTCGCTTGATTACCAGATCCCCAACTCGATATTCTTGTGGTCTGACCTTTTTGTTAAATGCCCTGATCATCCGTTTTTGGTACGTCTGACCATGGCAGATAGCAGCAAGTCTCTTTTCATCAATAAGGTTTAGCTGATCAAGTCGTGTCTGTATCCAATCATCTTCGCTCAGATCTGCATCCTTCATTATCGGGAGAGAGGGTATCTGCACTTCGATCGGTAAGACTGCCTCCATACCATAGACCAAGGAGAAAGGTGTTGCCCCGGTTGACGTCCTGGATGAGGTACGGTACCCATGTAGAGCGAACGGTAACATCTCGTGCCAATCTTTATAAGTCACTGTCATCTTCTGCACGATTTTCTTAATGTTCTTATTTGCTGCTTCTACAGCCCCATTCATTTTCGGTCTGTAAGGAGAAGAGTTGTGGTGCTGTATCTTAAACTGCTCGCAGAGCTCAGTGATCATCTTGTTATTAAGATTGGTACCGTTGTCTGTAATGATTCTTTCTAGGACACCGTATCGACAGATCAGATTATGCCGAATGAACCGTGCCACAACAGTCTTGGTTACCGTAGCGTAGGAAGCCGCTTCAACCCACTTTGTGAAGTAATCGATCGCCACCAGGATGAAGCGATGCCCATTGGATGTTGTAGGTTTAATCTCACCGATCATGTCTATGCCCCACATTGCAAATGGCCAGGGCGCAGTTAGAACATTTAGAGGAACTGGAGGAACGTGCACCTTGTCTGCATATATCTGGCATGTCCGAGAATGTTGGTAGCAGTCAGCTTCCATTGTGGACCAGAAATACCCTGCCCGAAGGATCTTCTTTACCATAGTGTGTCCACTGGAATGTGTTCCGAAGGTCCCTTCATGTAGCTCTTCCATAATCCTTTCTGCTTCTGTCTTATCCACACAACGCAGTAAGGTCGAATCATGGTTTCGCTTGTACAGAATGTCGTTACTAAGGAAGAACTTCGCTGCGAACCTTCTCAGAAACTTCTTATCATTGATAGATGCACCTTCAGGGTATTCCTGGGCTTCCAAGTATCTCTTCACCTCATGGTACCAAGGCTTCTCAGTCACTGATTCAGTCTCGAGATCACAACAGTATGCCGGTTCGTCTAGTTTCCAGATGATGATCCGGGGAGCCTCATTGTCCCATTTGACCTTGAACATAGAAGACATCGTAGCTAACGCGTCCGCCAGCTGATTCTCCTCTCTCGGAAAGTGTTCAAAGGTTATTTTTGTGAAATGGGGGATCAATGTCAACACACATTCTCGGTAAGGAATAAGATTCGGATGTTTCGTATCCCACTCGCCTTTGATCTGATTGATCACGAGAGCGGAATCTCCGAAGACACTCAGAAACTTGATCCTTAGGTCGATTGCAACTTGAAGACCCATGATGCATGCCTCATACTCTGCCATGTTGTTGGTGCAGTTGAAACATAGCTGGGCAGTGAGTGGAGTATGAGTGCCTTGAGGAGATATGATTACAGTGCCAATGCCGTTACCCAAAGCGTTGGAGGCTCCGTCAAAGTGCATAGACCATCGGGATCCTTCCTCAAGTCCTTCATCCGGTCCAGGTACTTCACAATCAGTCACAATCATGATGCTCTCGTCTGGAAACTCGAAGTTCATTGACTGATAGTCGTCTACTGCCTGATGTGCCAAGTGGTCTGCCAATACACTTCCTTTGATGGCTTTCTGGGTCGTGTACTGGATGTCGTATTCTGTCAAGATCATCTGCCATCTTGCTATTCTCCCAGACAGAGCAGGCTTTTCAAATATGTACTTTATAGGATCCATCTTTGAGATCAACAAAGTAGTGTGAGTCAGCATATACTGTCTCAGCCGGCGAGCAGCCCATACCAAAGCGCAACAAGTTTTCTCGAGCAGTGAGTATCGGGTCTCACAGTCGGTAAACTTTTTGCTAAGGTAATAAATGGCATGCTCTTTTCGGCCAGACTCGTCATGCTTCCCCAGCACACACCCCATTGAGTTATCAAGTACTGTCAGGTATAGTATCAGAGGTCTCCCTTCAACCGGTGGCATAAGAATGGGTGGTTCTTGGAGATACTCTTTGATTTTGTCAAAAGCAGCCTGACATTCCTCATTCCAACGTACTACCTGATCTTTTTTCAGCAGCTTGAAGATTGGTTCACAGGTGGCAGTCAGATGCGAGATGAATCGGGCAATGTAATTCAGGCGTCCTAGAAAGCCCCTGACCTCTTTCTCTGTCTTAGGAACTGGCATCTCTTGAATAGCTTTAACCTTGGCAGGGTCCACTTGAATTCCCTTATCACTTACAACGAAGCCTAGCAACTTTCCAGATCTTACCCCGAAGGTGCACTTGTTCGGGTTCAACCTCAGCTTGTACAACTTCAGTCGGTCAAACAATTTCTGCAGATGATCTAGGTGTTCTTCCTCAGTCTGGGACCTTGCGATCATGTCGTCAACATACACTTCTATCTCATGATGGATCATGTCATGAAATAAAGCAACCATGGCACGTTGGTAGGTTTCCCCAGCATTCTTCATTCCAAAAGGCATGACCTTGTAGAAGAAGGTGCCCCACTGAGTAACAAAGGTAGTCTTTTCCATGTCTTCAGGAGCCATCTTGATTTGATTATAACCTGAAAAACCATCCATGAAAGAGAACACCTTATGTTGAGCCGTATTGTCAACAAGGACATCAATGTGAGGTAGAGGGAAGTCATCTTTGGGGCTGGCCCTGTTCAGATCCCAGTAGTCGACACACATTCTGACCTTTCCGTCTTTCTTTGGTACCGGCACCACATTAGCAACCCACTGAGGGTAAGAAGTCACTGCAAGGAACCCAGCGTCAAACTGTTTCATAACCTCGGCTTTGATCTTATCAGACATCTCTGGACGCATACGGCAGACCTTTTGCTTAACCGGAGGGCAGTCTTCCCTGGTAGGCAAGTGATGGACCACAATGTCGGTATCCAACCCGGGCATGTCTTCGTAGGACCAGGCAAAGATTTCCATATAATCATGTAACATTTGAGTCAACCGTTGCTTCACGCTGAGCTCTAGGTTGGCACCAATTTTTACCTCCTTTCTGTCTGCCTCAGTACCCAGATTTATTGTTTCCACTGGCTCTTCGTGTGGTTGAATTGCCCTCTCTTCCTGGAGTAACAGTCTTGCAAGCTCGCCAGGCACTTCGCAATCATCTTCACCTTCGTCTTCGGCTAAGTTGATCGGATTTTCGAAGTCATAACTGGCAGTAGCAGAGTCGTTACCAGTGAGATCCAGAGTGGATTGAAACCTGTATGAGTGAGTGTGTGTAAATACAGCTGTTTTGCAATATATAAAGAAAGGAAAGAAAGAAAAAGGAGCATAAGATTTGAAATGCGAGAAAACGTCCAAGATCTTTATTCATGATATATGAAATGACAATTAATATACCCTCACAAATGAAGCCAACGGTGCCTTGGGTAAGACACCGGGCCATAGAGTTTTAATTGTTTATTACAAAAAACAAAAGAATTCATTACTCAGTAACAAGAGAAACAAGTAGGTTGTCCTTTGCAATCCAATTGCTAGGTTCACTGTCGGTTTCCGGGTAAATCCAGCTGTCGAACTCAGCTTCATCCACTTCATCATCCTCCCTGATAGCATTTACTCCATGGTTAGGCATGGGAGCAGTTACCACATTGGGCTTCTCAGGTGCCTCAAACTGTACCTCCTTGGCGTCAATAAGATCTTGCACCTTATTCCTTAAGGCCCAACAGTCATCAGTGGAATGCCCCGGGCTATCGGAGTGATAAGCACAGCGGGCATTTGGATTGTACTTGGGAGAAGCCGTATTCACAACCTTTGGGGCCTCTCTGACAGTCACTAGGTTGGTGGACAGCAACTGCGGCAAGATTTGCGATAGAGTCATACTTAAACGGGTAAACTCTCTTCTGGGTCTTTCACCCCTTTGAGGATTGGTTTGCCGAGGAGCGGCGGCAGGCTTAGCAATCATTACCGCGTTGACAGACTGGCGGCGCTCAGGTTTCTCTTGTCTTCTAGACCCATATACAGCACTGGCCTCCTTCTTAAAGGGCTTCTTCTCAGAACTTGCAGATGCACCCTTCTGAATTTTACCAGACTTCATCCCAGCCTCTATTCTCTCTCCAGTCAAAATGAGATCAGTGAACCCTGCAGACGAGTTACCGATAAGATGGTTGAAAAATGGCCCAGATAGGGTCCCCAAGAACATGTCTACCAACTCCCGGTCAGTTAACGGAGGCTGCACCCTGCCAGCCAGATCCCTCCACTTCTGTGGTACTCTTTAAAAGCTTCGCTTGAACCTAGCGACATACCCTGGAGTTGGGTACGTGTAGGGGCAAGGTCGGCATTATATTGATACTGCTTGTAAAAAGCAGTAGCCAACTCCTCCCAGTTACGAACCTTAGTCCCATCCAGCTGATAGAACCATTCGAGATGAGTCCCTGAAAGACTCTCCTGGAAGAAGTGGATCCACAAGTTCTTGTCCACTGAGTACGGTTGAATCTTCCGCACATAAGATCTGAGGTGTAGCTTGGGACAAGACGCCCTGTCATATTTGGTGAAGGATGGTGCCTTAAACTTGTGAGGAATAATCACACCAGTAGACAAACCCAAGTCTCCAAAATCCAGCCCAGGCACTTGTTGGATCTCCATTGCATTCAGTCTGTCCTCCAACTGCTTGTACCGGTCTTCAGCCGGAGGGTATTGTTCCTCATTGAAGTCAGTCTCGTTGTCAGAGACTACTGGACTAGGACCTTTTCCCCCTTGGGGACTGCTCTTGCCTATAGAAGAACCAGCCTCTTCATTCCGCAGAGTGTTTCCAAACCTTCGGCCCGAGTTGAAAAGAGCAGTTCTCTTCTTCTTCTTCTTCTCCTTCTTCAGGAGCAAAGCCTTCAGTTCTTCTTGGCCTTGAGCCAAACCCATGATCAGTTCCTGAAATTGCGCGTTCTGCGCCTGAAGAGCTTTGATAGACATCTCGGTTGAGGATGAGTCAGGATTCATGATGCTGAAATAAACAGCGAAGAACAGTAAGCAACCTGAAAAGAAGAAAACCTGCTATGCACATGATGAATGGAATGCGTATGATTTATGTTTTCAAAGACAATCGGGAATCAACTTTGTAAACAAAAAGGAACACACTTCATTAGATTCAACTTTGAAACTTAAATTGTTCAACAGGTTTCCCTTAGGCGTTACATGAAAGGAAATACTGAAAAGGGAAATAAAATAGTAAAAAGAACATCTAGATCTCCTTATTGATCCCATGGTCTCCTCTTCTCAGTACGGATGTAGTCATTCAGAGCTCGCTCATTCTCCAACTGCTTTGTCAGCTTCTGGATCTTCAATTCCTGCTCGTTGAACTTTTCCCGGTAAGAATCCCGCTCTTCTCGCAGTTGCGACCAAGACCTCTTTAATGTCTCATAATCAGTAGGTATCTGAGGAGGGAGGACAGTTGGAGGAACTCCGTCTTTGTCAGGATACTCAAGAATGATGGGTCTGACAGCTTCGTATGGCATACCTAATTTCTGAGCACGGATGCGAACCCATTTGTAGTAGGCTTCCATAGGTAGAGAAGTCTTTGGCCCCAACTCTTGTGGGTCAGCTTTATGAACTTTGTCCCAAGCCTTTATGAACCTACGACGCAGCTCGTCACTATCCACCTGAAACTCGAAACTGATGTGAGGCACCAACATCTCATGAGGCCCTGCTCTTCTGGCCCTTCTAAATTGTCGGAGTGCTAGACATGGATTGTAAGAGATCCCTCCTTGGGTACCAATCAAAGGAACATTAGGATATTCCCCGCAACGATCAATAACAGCTATCTCATCCAAACCTCTGAAAGTCCAAATGATGTCCTTATCAGTGAGAGACATTAACCTATGAGCCCAACCTCTTCCTTCTTGGTTCTTCAGCACGAACTTAGGGAGATGCGAAATAAACCACCTCACCAACAAAGGGATACAACACCATAGAGTTCCCCGTCTTCGGGCAGTACGAGCATGAAGTTGTTGCAGGATATCACCCAAGAGAGTGGGCACAGGATTCTGAGACGTAAAGATCCTTATGGCAGTGACATTAACGAAGTTGTCAGGATTAGGAAACAAGACTAGCCCATAGATTAAGAGAGCTAGGATGTCTTCATACGCCCTAAAGTCCAAGTCATTCCAGAAACTGTTAGCTTTACCAATCAGAAACTTGGCCAAGAAACCCTTAACTCCGCTTCTAGTCACCCAGTTGTCCATTACTTCTTGATGTGTCAAGGGAAGAGCTGCAGCAACCTCCTCAAGCCTGAGGGTCTTTTCCCAACCAATAAAGGGAGTCTGATCCAAGATAGGGATGCCAAGTAGATCAGAGAACTCTTCCAGGGTAGGGACCAGCTGGAAGTCTTGAAAGGTGAAGCACTGGTACAGAGGGTCATAGAACTGGGTCAGGACACTCATCAACTGTTGATCCCGCTTTGCAGTGACTAAACTGAGAAGAGAACCATGCCTCTGGATGAAGGAAGTGGTATTTGGAATCCTGCTAACCAACTCTTCAAGCAACTCAGGGGAGTGAACAAAGTTGAACCGGATAGTATTCCTTCGCACAGGCATCATGGTGTCCTACAAAACAGAGCAAAGGTGAAACCCTCTTGTCTTTGAAATGGTCAGTCCTTATGCAGGATGCATGCAATGCTCATGATGTTATGATGTTATGATAAAGCACACCACAAATAGATACAAAGGCAAACATGGTAAGGCACACAAGTCACACAAGGCAAGCCCTTAAAGTTTAGGCCAGCATGAGGTCTAGGTACTACCCTCTTTCAGTTTGTTGGTTCATATCTGTCCTATCAAAGTAACCGGGTTCTTAGAGGATCCCAATATCATTGACTACCCTCAATCGGTCATAAATCCAGCATCGCAATCTTTTCTTGCGGCCAGAACCATCACGAGAGTTTAGCCTCAATGGGCGTAGCATACTGCTACTGTTCTAATGGCCAAGTTGTGTCATTTAAGGTTCTAAGGTTGTTGGTGCTTAATGACTCCTCAGAAGACCCATATTCTCCTCGTTGCAACATAAGGGATATCGGTACAGACCAAGGTGCCACACCAACGTAGCCACTGTTTCACCCGTGTCGGTCTACGCCGGACAGGTCCCTCACAGCTTATGCTACCTAAACAGGGTATCCCCAGATCCGGGTTAGGATCTATGTAACTCCCATGCAACCCATAATTTAAAGCAAGCAAGTCAATACAATTGAAAACACAGTTATGAACTACCCTAAGGTACACCTCACTTTAAGTTTAGATTCCTCAGCAGAGTCGCCAGTTCTGTGATCGGTGGATCTGGAACTGACTGTTTAACACCGGTTCGCGAAATTTCGCGGAAGCAAGAGTCACCACCGTCTTTTATTTTCTCCAAATGGAAAGGACAAAAGCACAGAAAAATTCCTTATAGAGATTGCTCTCGGTTCGGGAGGTAGATTATAGAAAGGGAAGGTGTTAGCACCCTTTCTATCCATGGTTATCCATGGGCTCTTAGATACTTGCTCATTGTGTTTTCAAAAGGTTTGTTTGCTTTTCAATTGTGGGTTTTAAAAAAAGTTTCTTTGAAAATTTCAGTTCGACTCTTGTATCGGTCCTCAAGAGTGTTTGAAAAGTTGCGTTCGAAAGCTTTTTGAAAAGGTGTCGGTGTGAAAAGTATTTTTGATTTGTTTTTGAAATTAGAGCAAGTATCTAGAGTCGTCTACCTACCCTAAGGAATTCGTCTGTGTAAATGTCCTTAAAGTAGTGCCATCCCACCATTGAGAGGTAGGTAGCACCACCGTTGGAGGTGTTCGGGTCAATTCGAGGGTTCGGGACGTGGTGATCACCGGAGTAATGGGAAGACACCTTAGAAGCTACCCTCATGCCAGGTTCCTGGATCATGAGGACTTACTAAAACGTCCTCTACTCGACGATCACCTTTCGAGGGGCAAGGCAACAGTGAGGCGTACCCTAGGGGTGGTGTGTGATTTGTGTGTCATGTTCATTTTTTTTTGTCTTGTCATGCATTAGTGATCTACGCGTTGCTTTTACTTTGACATTCATTCTTTCATGCAATAGTTAACAGTTAAAAGATGCGAGAATTAAAAGTTCTATGCTATTACAAAGGCGCGGGCCCACATCGCCAAATTAATCCAGGACCCGATTTGAAATAAAATAAAGCGCGAAAAATAAATAAATGTCTAATTAAGCTATTATATGGCTTTGGGAGAATTACAAGAAAAAGGGAAATAAAATAAAATGCGAAGAGAATTAAAATCGGGAATGCGAGGGCGTTGGACCCTTTTTAGGAAATTAAATTATGATTATGAAATTAATTAAATTAAATGTGAAAGGAAATTATTTTTTTGAGTTTTTTGTATTTATGGATTTTAATGAGAATTAATGGAATTAAAACCTAATTCTAACTATTTTTAATTTATTAAAAATAAATGTGAAAATTAAACCTAAAGTTAACCTAATTAATTAATACAATTTTATTTACAAAAATAAATAAATAATTATTAATAATGATAAAAGAAAAGGAAAAAAAAATGGATAAAAGTAATTAAAAACCCTAATTCTACATTTTTTTTATTTTATTAAGAAAAACATTTAAAATTAAACCTAGATTTAACTAACTAATTGGTAAAATTTATTTACAAAATAACATTTAAATAAAATATATTTTTATTTTGTGACTTTCTGATCTTTTATTATTTTTTTATGTTATGAAAAATTAATTTAAAGAATTGAAATTAAAATTAAATAAAACCAATAGAAATAAATAAAAAAAGAATGAAAGAAAGCAAACTCAATGGGGGGTGTTGACCCCAGTTTGGAGGTTTTGTCCCAGTAATTAGGCCCATTAAGCTTGGCCCTTTCTGACTTTTCAACGATCATGTGTTGATGCGTTGACTGAGACATTCCCTAGGCTTTGGATCTGGACCATTGGATTGAGATTATTGGCCATGTGGCAAGCCTGGATGGTGGGTGTATGATGAACCCCTGGAGAGAACGCTACATGCAAACATGGTCAGAAAAATA
This sequence comes from Vicia faba, assembly GCA_948472305.1. NCBI lineage: Eukaryota > Viridiplantae > Streptophyta > Magnoliopsida > Fabales > Fabaceae > Vicia > Vicia faba. The sequence continues at coordinate 375,223,614 of OX451739.1, read as the reverse complement.
ATATGGAGAGAGGAGGGGACCTGGGAATCGAACCCAGGTCCCAGAGTGTACCAAACCAAATGCCTTGCCACTGAGCCATTCACACGCTTTGGATATAATATAGAAAACAAATAACATAATGCAAAACAAGGGTTAGTGGGTAATTTTCGCGCGAAATTCAAATGAGCCTGTAAGCCATGGACACGTCTGTCTTCTTCTTCAATTGCCTGTAAAATAAAAGGAGATAGCGGGGGTTTTAAACCCCCACTAAATGGTGAACATAAAAATAGCGAATAGGAATTGGCTTATGATAAATTGAGCGCGAGTATGCCATGTTAATCGTCATGAGCTTCTGATTCTGATGGCATAAGTCTTGTTGCCTGATTTTTCCTTAAACGTAAAGCCCCAATTTTACAGTTTGGAAACCCTAACGAGCTTCAATGGTGAATTCGTGTATGATGCACAAAAACTCAATTAAGATACATGGTTAGCTTCAACATGATTATATTAGTGTAAAACAACAATTAAATGGTATGAAAAATGCCCAGAAATTGAAATACGATTATGCACAAAGTATGAGAATTCTCGACTTCTATGTACCAATCCTTGATGCTATGGGCGTGGAAAAGTATTCAGTCAGGTTCAGTGATGCCTCAGGAACGTAATGGGATGGTTCTCTTTCCTTGAAACCCTTTGGAATGATTTTTTCAGTTTTGAAAAAATTCACAAAAATTGCAAAGTGTATGAGCGGTTTTGAGCGCAACCTTCTGGTCCTGGCTTTAGGTTTAGCTTCTGACTTATGTATGGAATGAATTAGGGTTGAGTTTTAAGTCCAAAAATCCTTGCATTGATGTATGAGATATTTGATTTTCATGGCATATTTTTTCAAATATTTTTCACATGTTTTTGATTCCAATCATGGCCAATCTTTCCAATTTTGGTATGCACGAAATCTTGAGTATCCAATGAATGATTACATTGCATAAAAAGATTCAAATGCATTGGTTTAGTATTTTTTTCCATATTTTATTTAATTAAATGAATCAATTGTGATTAAAAAATTCAAATAAATAATAAAAATGATGAAATAAATCCCCTTTGGGCCAAATGGTCGTGCATATGCTTTGGGTGATGAATCTTGGAAGAAAATGTGGCCCATTAGCAATTTTAAGGCATTTGAAGCAAAGTTGACTTTTCAAAATTCCCAAAAATTTCCCAACTTCCACAAGGCATATCATGCTCAATTTTTAAGCTTTGATCATGTTCTTGGACATTTGGGAAAGGTCTTGAAGTCCTCTAACCAATGTCTTTGGTCCCATGTCATTTTGATTTACCAATCTCAAGTTATGGCCTTTGACTTAAAGTCCCTTTTTGTTGACTTTTGAAAATGACTTATAATGTTGAAATTGATAACTTTTTGTGAGAGCATTTCTTGGACTTGAAGTGTGAAGAGGAGTTGTAGGAAATGTCTTTCTCTTCAAAATGAGATTTGGATGGAATTTTTCTGATAATCCATGTGGAAGTTATGCCTTGGTCAAGTTACAGTTGACTTTTTCAACTGTCCAAATATGGAAACTTTTGCATCTTGAGGCTTTTTGAGCCATACCTTGAAAATCATGATCAAGAATTGATCCAATGATGTTTGTGGCTTCAAAATGAGATGTTGACCAAAAATTTGAACTTTTGACTGTCAAATGACCATTTTGCCCCTGCAGTTGACTGTAGGGCAATTAGGGTTTTTGACTGTGCAATTTTGTGTTGTAAGTCTTGAAACTTGACATGAGGATGCTTGACCATGTTTATAGGCATGTGGGACTTGATTGGACCCTTGGAAACTTCAATTTCTTTGTCAGAACCAAAACCCTAGTTTTTGACTGTTAGGAGGCCCTTGAACTGTGCAACCCTTGGGGAGACTTTAAAGCATGCTCTTTGCAAATCTTGAAGAATATGGGAGGGCAAATTTTGGGGTACAACACTTCCGATATGTGGAGTTAGATGGCGAGTTCATTGAAACCCCTTTCCAACATTTTGAAGAAGTCTCTGAAGAAATAGCGGCGACCAAGGCGGTATCCTCGGTTCCTAAGATCACAAGACCTCCGCTTCGGATGTCATCTCTAAAGGATGCAAGGGCAATAGTGGAAGAAGGGGGATGCACCATCTAGGGGCAGCTTCCAGATATTCTGTACAAATCAGACAAGTTTGGCTTGGGGTTTACTTCGACTGGTCAGAAGGTTGTGCGCCGTGCCCGTGCTGGGGGGCACCTGTAAAGATTACCAACCAAAGCGTCAATGCAGTAGAAGACAATGAAGAGGATGGCAGCTTGGAAGATTGGATATTTCCCACTGTCAGCGGAGGACTTCACAACTGGGAAGCCAGAGACTTTATTCCGATAACTTTCATCTCTCAGTAATTTGTCTTTTACATTTCTATTGGACTTGTAATATTCACGAACAATTCGCGCTTTAAAAACCTTGTGTCTTACCCGAGGCACAATGGTCCATTTGTAAGGGTTTTTATTTCATCTACATATGACTTTCAATGAATCATGGATGCTTTTTCACATATAAACCTTTTATGCTCATTGTCTTTCTTTTACATTTTATTGTTTTAAGATGGCTATACCCTTACACACACCCACACTCACAAATGCAGGTACCCTTCCATTCCGGATCCCATGGGTAACGATACTGCTATAGCCTTCAGTGATTCTGAAGATCTGATCTACCAAGCCGAATACGAAGGTGAGGAAGATTGTGAGGTGCCAGGGGAATTGGCCAGACTATTACAACAAGAGGAAAGAGCTATTCAGCCTCATGAGGAGCTGTTGGATACAATCAACTTGGGTACCGAGGAAGATAAAAAGGAAATCAAAGTGGGTGCCAATCTAGAGCCGAGTGTCAAGGAGCGCCTAATTCAGTTGTTGCATGATTATGTTGAGATTTTTGCCTGGTCATACGAAGACATGTCGGGACTCGATACAGACATTGTGGTACATTGTCTACCCACAAGAGAAGACTGTCCACCAGTGAAACAAAAAGTCCTCCGCATGAGACCTAACATGTCAGAGAAGATCAAAGCGGAGGTTATGAAATAGTTCAATGCTGGATTTCTGGCTGTTACTTCTTATCCTCAATGGGTGGCCAACATTGTGCCCGTGCCTAAAAAGGACGGCAACGTAAGAATGTGCGTGGATTATAGATATTTAAACAGGGTCAGCCCTAAAGATGATTTTCCACTTCCACACATCGACATCCTGGTCGACAATACAGCCCAGCACAAAGTATTTTCTTTCATGGACGGATTCTCAGGCTATAACCAGATCAAAATGGCACCTGAGGACATGGAGAAAACTACTTTTGTCACACAGTGGGGTACGTTCTGCTACAAAGTGATGCGATTCGGACTGAAGAATGTCGGGGCAACCTATCAATGCGCCATGGTAGCTTTGTTTCATGAGATGATACATCATGAGATAGAGGTCTACGTAGACGACATGATAGCTCGATCACAAACAGAAGAAGAACACCTTGATCACCTACAAAAGCTGTTTGTCAGATTGAAGGAGTACAAATTAAGGTTGAACCCGAACAAGTGCACATTCGGAGTCTGGTCCGGTAAACTCTTAGGTTTCATTGTCCACAACAAAGGCATCGAGGTTAATCCTGCCAAAGTCAAAGTGATACAAGAAATGCTTGCTCCTCGCACTGAGAATGAAGTCAGAGGTTTTTTGGGACGCCTAAACTATATTTCCAGATTCATTTCTCACCTAACGTCTACTTGTGAACCAATCTTCAAACTGTTGAAGAAAGATCAGGTAGTCAGATGGAATGATGAATGTCAGATTGCTTTTGAAAAAATCAAGGAGTATTTACTAGAGCCTCATGTCTTGATGCCTCCAGTCGAGGGAAGACCGCTAATCATGTATCTGGCCGTCTTAGAGAATTCAATGGGGTGCGTATTGGGGAAGCATGACGAGTCTGGCCGAAAAGAGCACGCTATTTATTACCTAAGCAAAAAGTTTACCGACTGCGAAACCAGATATTCACTGCTCGAGAAAACTTGCTGCGCTTTGGTATGGGCTGCTCGCCGGCTAAGACAGTATATGTTGACTCATACCACTTTGTTGATATCTAAGATGGATTCGATAAAGTACATCTTTGAGAAGCCTGCTCTATCTGGGAGAATAACTAGATGGCAGATGATCCTAACGGAATATGACATACAGTACACTACCCAAAAAACTATAAAGGGCAATGTGCTAGCTGATCATCTTGCTCATCAAGCTGTAGAAGATTATCAGTCTATGAAGTTTGACTTCCCTGACGAAGACATCATGACATTGGACAACAATGAAGAAATCAGGCCATATGACGGACCTGAATAAGGATCCCGATGGACCCTGTACTTTCATGGGGCATCCAATGCACTTGGTAACGGTATCGGCGCTGTACTCATATCCCTAGAAGGTTTCCATACTCCTTTCACTGCCAGACTTTGCTCCAACTGTACGAACAACATGGCAGAGTACGAAGCATGCATCTTTGGTCTCAAGGCTGCCATAGACTCGGGAATCAAATCATTAGATGTCTTTGGGGATTCAGCTTTGGTCATCATTCATATCAAAGGAGAGTGGGACACTAAGCACCCAAACCTTATCCCTTACAAAGAACATGTTTTGACATTGCTACCACATTTCGAGCAGATTACCTTCGAGCATTTCCCGCGAGAAGAAAATCAGCTAGCAGATGCTCTAGCTACAATGTCATCTATGTTTAAACTTAATTGGGAACGAGGCTCCCCGGATCACCATTGAATGGATGGACGAACCGGCACACTGTCACGAGATTAATACCGAAGAAGTAGTGGACCAGCCGTGGTTTCATGAAGTCAAAAGGTATCTCGAGGCTCAAGAATACCCAGAAGGAGCTTCAATCAATGACAAAAAGTTCTTAAGGAGATTCTCAGCTAAGTTCTTCCTAAGTAATGGCATCCTGTACAAATGCAATCATGATTCTATTCTGCTCCGTTGTGTGGACAAGATTGAAGCTGAAAAGATCATGGCTGAATTGCATGAAGGTACCTTTGGCACTCACTCTAGTGGGCATACGATGGCGAAGAAGATTCTATGGGTAGGCTATTATTGGTCTACCATGGAAGCAGACTGCTATCAACACTCTCGGACCTGTCATAAGTGTCAAATCTATGCAGACAAGGTGCACGTGCCTCCGATTCCTCTAAATGTCTTAATAGCTCCTTGTCCCTTCGTTATATGGGGAATCGACATGATTGGGGAGATCAAGCCTACAACATCCAATGGACACCGCTTTATTCTAGTGGCCATTGACTATTTCACGAAATGGGTCGAAGCAGCTTCCTTCGCATCCGTTACTAAGAATGTTGTTGCCCACTTCATCAAGCAGAATCTCATCTACCAGTACGGTATCCCAGAAAGGATCATCACTGACAATGATACAAACCTTAACAATACTATGATCACCGCCTTGTGCGAGCAGTTCAAGATTCAACATCACAATTCATCCCCCTATCGGCCAAAGATGAATGGTGCGGTCGAAGCTGCTAATAAAAACATTAAAAAGATCATACAAAAGATGACAGTCACCTACAAGGACTGGCATGAGATACTACTGTTTGCTCTCCACGGGTACCGTACCACGGCTCGTACGTCAACTGGGGCAACACCCTATTCTTTGGTTTATGCCATGGAGGCTGTTTTACCTATTGAGGTTCAAATCCCCTCTTTGAGAATCATGAAAGATGCAGGTTTGAGTGAAGACAATGGATCCAGACACGACTTGATCAACTGAACTTGATTGATAAAAAGAGACTTACTGCTGTTTGCCACGGTCAGACGTATCAAAAACGAATGATCAGGGCTTTTAACAAGAAAGTCAGACGCCAGGTATATCAAGTTGGAGATCTAGTGATCAAGCGCATCATCTTGCCACAAAGTGATCCCAGGGGCAAATGGACTCCTACCTATGAAGGACCATTTGTAATCAAGAACATCTTTTCTGGTGGGGCAATGATCTTAACCACCATGGACGGCGACGACCTGACACACCCTACGAACGTAGACATAGTCAAAAGATACTACGCATAAGAGACTCGCTAGGTTGACACACCTAGGCAAAACAAGGGCATCCCGACGAACCAAAAAGGTTCGGGAAAAAATTAGGGATAAAATTAAAAAAATCTGTACACCCAGGAAGTTGAAAACCCGAAAGGGTGACTTGGGCAAAAAAGGGTTTCCCAGTGGACTGAAAACCCGAAAGGGCGGTCCAGGCAAAAGTTAGGGAATTAAAGCGTATGACTATGTCTCGTCGGATCACTTTGAGGACAACTTCAATCTCTTCACGAACAAACTCGGAGTTTCTGATCAATCTAATCATCTTCAGATGAAGCAACGGACAGACAAGATATTCAGAGATACGAAGGCTATAGCAGAATGGGAACCCCATGGGATTATCACATATAGCCATCTTTCTTTGTATAAATTTTTCTTACTTTTATGACACCATCCTCTTACTAGGATGTCTGTCTCCTTTGTACAAAATACTTATTCAAAGTAAATACAAAGATATCTCTTTCAAAGTACAGAAAACTATTTCCCTTTTTCTTTACACTTGTGTTTTTATTTGCAAAAACGCCCAATGATTCATTAATGAACATATGCATTTGAACATAATTACTGTTTACAAATAAACAGAATGGAAAAGGACAATTACTGACAGGTTGAAAGAATAGGAAAACGTCTTTAGGCTATTCCACGAGCAATCCCTACAGTACATCATTAAGATCCCCAGCGGAGTTAAAACTTCAAACTCTCAATCCCCAGCGGAGTTAAAATTCAAACTCTCAATCCCCAGCAGAGCTGAAATTTCAAACTATCAATCCCCAGCGGAAACCATTCAGTTTTTCCAAATTCCCCAACAAGTTGTCTTGAAGTCTGAAAATCAACCGGATAACAGCTAACTTTTGTTTCTCCCCAACCTAGGATAACTCCCCAGTAGAGTGGAAGACGACCAAAACTCCTGAACTTTTTCCAAACAGGAATAAGTTTTCTTCCCCACAGAGTTTTCTTTGTTCCCCAGCAGAACAAGGATTCCCATTGTGTAATCCCCAGTAGAAGTCATCAAAATTCTCTGGATTCCCCAAGCAGATTACTCAAGCAATATATATCATTACCCTCACAACAGATGTTTTGTCAAAACTCCAACTTCAAGACATGAAGAATCCACATATCCTCAGCAGTCAAGGATTTATTTTCCTCAGCAGTCAAGGATTTATCTTCCTCAGCAATACAGCGAATCAACTTACATGCGCATACATTACATCCATATATCATAAACATTTATAAAAACACATATATTGCATCATACATTACATGCAACATAACTTTGTGTTTAAGCTAACATTTTACCCTTTTCAGGATAAGATTAACAGCTACCGTTTAACAAATATGCAATCATGATACAGTTCAGATACGCTCCAGATACGGATGCCATTTTGATACTCATTCAGATTCAGCTTTCAGATACAGTACAGATATGCTCCAGATACGGATGCCATTCTGATGCTCATTCAGATTCAACTTCAAAATGCAGCCCATATACGCTCCAGACATGGTTGCCATTCTGTCACTTATTCAGATTCCAAGTTCAGATACACTCCAGACATGAAAGTCATTCTGTTACTCATTCAGATTCCAACATTCAGATACAATACAAATACACTCCAGACACGGAAGTCATTATGTTACTCATTCAGACTTCAACATTCAGATACAGTTCAGATACGCTCCAGATACGGATAACATCCTGATACTTATTCAGATTTCAACTATCAGATACGGTTCAGATACGCTCTAGATACGGATGTCATTCTGATACTTATTCAAATTCAGATTTCACACTCTTGATACAGTACGGATATGCTCCAAATACGGATGTTATTCTGTTTCTCATTCAGATTTCAAGTCTCCAGATATAGCTCAGATACGTTCCAGACGCGAACACCATTCTGATACTTATTCTTCTGACTTACAACTTATAATTCAACAAACATTCTTGGATGGAATCTACAAGCCCATCTCCAACAAGATTCTATCACCTCTCTAAATGGCATCTTTAAGCCCATTCCCTCAACTACATTTTTGTCGAGTGCAAATTTATGGGCACTCTAGTGTCCAATCATCTTTCACCTTCGAGTCACGAACAACAAAACTCGCCAATCTAACTCTTCAGGTTCAAGAAGATTTAATAGGGGCAGCTGTTGTACCCAAAAATTTTCCCTCTCATTTATCAAGACTTTTCTCACAAGACTTCTTGGACTCAAGACAAGATTAGGGTTTGGTCAGCTCAAGACATCTCATCTTGCACTGATGACCTAAAATTAGGGTTTGAGTTTGCACAAGGATTTTTGGACCACCAATGCTTCATGTGACTTTCATACATCATTTTGGACCCCTAAGATTTCTCATGTTAAGTTTCAAGCCTTGAACCACATTTTTTACTAGTTAATTGGACAGTTGACCTAAAAGTCAACTGTATTGGGGGAAAAGTCAACCATGGCCAACTTACAGTCAAACTTCATAATTTTTTATCCACATAAACATTTTAGACTCACATGTACCATTTGACCAAGTTTGGATCATAACTCCTCAAGAAATTTGATCAAATCATTAAAAGGGCAAAATGGTCAAAATTAGGGTTTTGACTGAGAAAGGGCAATTTCTGATTTTTAACCTAGCCAATTACCAATTGGGTTCAAACATGATTTAAAGGGTTCAATGGAATCATTTTGACCTAATCACATGGTTCAAAAGATCTCAAGTTCATTGGATTGACAGATGAATTTTGCAGTCAACTGATCAAAAGTCAATTGTACACTGAAAAGTCAAACTTTGACTTTTTGGTCAAAATCAAGTGCCAAGGGTCATAATTCATCAAGATATGTCAAAATATGAAACTTTTTCACCAAGAAAACTAAATTTGCAAATTAGGGTTTTTATTTGAAAAAATTTCATAACAGAATTTTTCTAAGTATAAAATTTTTCTTATTTTTTCTCAACTTTGCACCACTTTTTTACCATGATGAATTTTGATTCAAAGAAAAATTCAAACATGAAAGTTGTAGTCCTCCATGAAATCTACAACTTTTCTTCACAAACTTTTCCCAAAAGATGCTTGGATCTCAAGTTATGAATTTGTGAATATAGGTCCATGAACTTCTTAACTTAGTGAAATTTTGCCCTAATTTAGGCAGGTTTTGGACCCAACTTCATGGACATTTTTCACCCAATTCCAAGAGGTATCTCAAATTGCATTTCAAATATGGATTATGTAGCACATTTCAAGCTTTCCAAAATGTCAAATAAGTATCCAAGATCATTTTTGAGTAGGGAGAATCGAAGAAGGGAAGTTGGCATTTTCTCACTTTTGTTCAAGCCATTTTCACATAGCATCAAGTTGCAAATCACATCTATGCTGGTTGTATCTTGCTTTACAGGTCCTAAGCTTGCTATACACTCCATAATTAAATGCAAACTAAGTTGACAAATACTTTATCTTTTCTTTTGAAGCTTTGTACAAAAGATATTTCCATTTTGGGTAAAAAGTTCACAATGCCATTTTCATAAAGAGAAGCTTTTGCAACTTTGTCAATCTTGAGCATTGAACCTGTCCCTTTGATACAGGCAATCTGCATAGCTCTTAAGCAATTGGTACAAGTTCATTTCAGGCCTCAAGCAAGCAAGGACAAGCATGTGAGATTAGTCACTTCACTTTACTTCAAATGCAAGAAAAGTTGCAAAAGATGCTAGAGCTTGCACAGCTAGTAAGGGCTGACTTTGTATCCCTTCTATACATATTTACAAACTTGTTACAAGGCATAGCACGATTGGATTGCACCTAAAACACTCTGAAATTCAAAAACACCAAATTTCTGCCAAAATACTCAGAATCTGCAAAACCATAGCCAACTCTCATTTGGCTCGTGCGTTTTGTGTTTAAACACTTCAAGCATCTCATAAACATCATACCAAAGCAATCCAAGCCATCACCCTGGTTCTGTAACCCCTGTTTCAGCATCCACCATTTTCACTTTGGAAGCTTTCAACTTGACTTGTCCAGAGAATTTCAGCCATCCTCAGAGCAAGCTAGGCATTGGAATAGGTTCAGGGAAGTTCAAGGAAGCTTAAACAATCACCAGGCCTCCATTAAAGTCCCTACATTGTCCTACACAAATCCAGCTGAAGGAGGTAATTTCTTAAACTCTATCTCTCTGAGTAGGCAACTTCAAGCCACAATTTGTGAAGAAAAAATGTAGCCCTTATCATGACAAAGCTGTACATATCATTACTTTTCATTTATGTTACTTGTGCTAAGAGAATTTGAAACTTGAAGTTCCTGAAATTTTTAGGTCATGAATTAGGGGTTCCAAAATTCTCCTTGATCTTTTAGAGTTAGGTTACATAATTTATATGGTTGGAATCGTGAGCTCAAATGGCACATGTTTCATGTTATAAGTTTTTTGTTTTATGCAAGCATGAGCAAGATGCAGGTTGAACTGGAAAACGCGTGCGCAAGGCTGGCTAGAGGACAAGGACGATGATGTTTGGGCTTTTTGTGCTTTGGCCTTTTTGTTTTCACTAATCACACCCCCTGTATTGCTACTACACCCCCTTGACTAGTTTTTTTTTATTTATATTTTTGCATTTTCTTTCATATTTTTATTTTTATTACTTTCATTTATTTTTCTTAATGATAAAAAAATACCAAAAAATTATTTATTTATTTTCACACTTTTATTTTATTTTTTTTAATTATTTTCTTACATGAAAAATGGTTTATTTTGATAAATAGAACTTATTTTCTTAAAAAAATTATAAATATAAATAAAAAATAGTTAATATTTTTATTATACTATTTATACTCATAAATACTTATTTTCTACATACATTTAATTTTTAATATTTAGGCATAACATTATTTATTATTTTCTTATACAAAAAATGTACAAGATAATAATTTGAAACATTTATTTTCTTTTATTTGAAAATTAGGGTTTCACCCCTTTTAAAAAGAATAAATATATTTTTTCCTTTTAATTTTTAGGGTTTAAGTTAAATTATTTTTTATACAAAAACAAAACACAAAAACATTTTTTAACATACACATTTTGCATTGCATTTTAAATATTTGCCTTATTTATTTAATTCGCACAATATTCGATTTGGTTGTAATAATATATTTAGGTTTATATTTGTGCAAAATCCCCATTCAAAACTTGTATCCCCCCTCCCATAAAAACTGTTGTAATAGCTTAGTTTATTTTACGCAATTTATCGCTTTATATACTATGCTTAGTAAATTAGGGTTTGCATGACAAGAACAAAAATCAAAGCAAAATCGAAAACCCTAAATACAAGACAAAAGCATGAAAATGATACACTTTGCACACAAGCACCCTTAGGGTTTCTCCCACTTGGTTGCCTAAAATAAAATGGCCATGTTTCGCATGCGAAGTATCTTGGTAAAACAAAACAAATATAAGATCATAGTCCCTCAATGACGCTATTCAAAGGTTGCCTAAAACAAAATGATCTTGGTCCCTCAAAAATGCTAAGATACTTGGCAACATTGCTATCATGGTTATACGATGACCAGCGCCCGTCCCGTTTACATCCAAAGATAGGGTTGCTTACCAAATCAATGGTAAGTCAACAATGTCAAAGGAATAAAAATGCACAAGAAAGACATTTGAGTAGGTAGATAGCTTCTAGTTACTTGTCCCAATTCAAAACAATCCTTGTTATTTTCAAAAACAAACACACACATTTCAAAACATCTTACAAAACATTGAAAACATTTTCAAAAGACAAACATCTTTGTATACATTCTTACGAACGAGAATCATTACAAAGATTGCCTAAACGAATGGCCTCTTTTACAAAATACTTTCAAAATCACACCAAACACCATTTCAAACAAAACAAAGCAAGTGATCTAAACAAGTAACTAAGAGCCCATGGAAAACCATGGATGAAAAGGGTGCTAGCACCTTCCCTTTTCATAATCTACCCCCCGAACTCAAGAAAACATCTCAAAGGTATTTCCTGTGCTTTTTTACCTTTCCTTTTGGATAAAAGAAAAGTCGGTGGCGACTCTTGCTAACTGCAACATTTGCAAACACAAACGCAAAACCTCAAGTCAGTTCTCCCAATGCATCACAGCAGGCCAAGCCAATCTAAATCCTCAGGTTTAAGAAGATTGAACAGGGGCAGCGGTTGTACCCCAAAATTTGCCCTCCCATTTTACTCAACATATGTTCATGGAGATCCTCAACTTGCTCAAGTATACCCAAGAGTTTACCAAACAAACCCTCTCCTAAAGTAAGGAACCTCCAACTAGGGTTTCCCTTTTCTTCAAGATGGGTGAGCCCCAAAGGCCTCAAATCTTCTCCATGGTCCTAATATGTTCTTAAGATCATCCATGCCCAGTTGCATGCCTTGCACAAGAAGTTTACTCAGTTAACTGCTCAGATGCTTGAGAATCGACTGTATTAGGTCAAAAGTCAACTGTGACCCACATACAGTCAAACTTCAATATTTTTGGTCAACATAAACATTTTGAAGTGATATCCATCATTTGATCAATGGTTGATCATGATTCCTCAAGGAATGCTCCTAATTCATCAAAACTCAAAAGTTGCTAAATTAGGGTTTCTTAGAAAAAGTCAACCAAAATTTGACCAAGCATAACTTTCTCATACTTTATCATAAATTTCTCATCCAAGGCTCATTTTTAAGAGAATCCAATTTCCTACAACTCATCTTCAGACATCAAGTTCAGAAAATGCACTCATAAAAGATATGAATTTCTACATTATAGGTCCTTTTGAAAAGTCAATAAAAACATCTTTTGGGTCAAAGCTTCTTACATGAACATGGAAGACCCAATTGGGATTAAAACAAAAGGGTTGTTTAGGGAACATACTAAGCTTTCTAAAAAGTCCAAGAACACCTTCCTAGGGTCAAAATTGGAAGAGATATGCATTGTCAAAGTTGGCCATTTTTGGAAAATTGTCAAAAGTCAAATGTGCTCAAAAGTGCATTTTTTGTCAAATGTGCCTAGCATTTCAGGATTGTATCTTGTTTGGGACATGGTCCACGACCCAAATCAGCAGCCATATATTATTTGCTCTATTTATTTATTTTATTTTGATTCTTATCTATTAAAAGTCACATTAAATCAAATAAATGACAAAAAAATATAAAAGATTGATGTTTTGATCTGATTTTTGTTAGAATCAAATCTAATCAAGCTGGCCTAATCAAATCAAATCAAATCAAGGCAAACTGAGGCAAAAATAGCATGATTAGGATGGTTTTGGAAAGATATCATATAGCAAATTTCTTTATATGAGTGGGAGGACCTGGGTTCGATCCCAAGTACCATCATATTTCTTTATTTTTCTTAACATATGATTGCAGATTCCATGCATTACATGGAAAGATGTCCATCATGCGCCCCACTGATCCAGCCACTGGATCATTGCCAATACATATCCAACACTCAAACCAAGGAAGGACCATGGTGCACTCTCCAGGCGTATCAACACAGAATCAGGCGCAGGAATGGGCTCAGCCATGATGGGCTTGGACAAATTCAGAAGCGCACCCCCCTATTTGCTCATTATATCAGGCCCAACTCTATTCTTTTTTTTCAATTCTCTTTTATTATTTATTAATTGTTTCTTTTTTCAAATAACACCAAAAATCATGTTTTTTATTTAATCAGAAAATCATAAAAACATCAAAAATAATTTTTTCATAAAAAATATTTTATTAATTAATCAATTTAATTAAATTAGGGTAATTTAATTCCTTTTTATTATAATTTAAAATAAATAGAATTAGGGTTAAATTTGTACATAGCCTAATTTTTCTCAAAAAATAACCTAAATATGTTCTCAATTAGATTTTTAGGTTCTCCAATTATTTCTCGCATTTAATTCGCCGCGCGCGCCTTTAATTTCCTTTTTTTTATTATTGTAATTGCTCTGAGTTTGTAATAGTAATTAGGGTTTTAAATTTCCGCATCTTTAATTACAGTTAAAATAATTATGTATCTGCGAAAGCCTTGTAATAGCTAGGACTTTAATTTCTCGCATTTTAATTTCCGCAAACTATAAACTACTTAGATGTATGTTAATAGGATTGTATGGAAAGACAAATTGAAATTAAAACAGTAGAAAACCCTAATTATGCAAAGATAATTAACTGAAAAAATACACTTGCACATGCTCACTCCTAGGGTTTACTCCACTCCGGTTGCCTTCGGTAAACGGTCATGAAGTATAGGGAATGTTAATGGTCGTCCTCTAGTCCCAAAAGATCTAAAATGACCCATTCGGATGTTTCCTCGGAAAAAGATCTTTAAGGTTTTAGGATGATTACTAAAATTTCCTAACACTTCTTTTGTGATCGTACTTGTCCTTTCGAATGTCCCTTAAAACTCCAACGACAGTGCTACCTATTCCTTAATAATAGGATAGCCCTGTCTAAAGGAAAACAAACAGACTTTTTTCGAGTAGGTAGATTAGTTCCTAGGTACTTGCTCAAACAAATTTTTTCACACAAACACTTTTCAAAACAGTTTTCAAAACAACTTCGTCACACTCTTGAGGACCCATACAAGGATTATCACGAAGTAAAACTTTTCAAAACAAGCACACACAAGCAATTTTAAAAAATGATCAAGGTACCTAAGAGCCTGAGGAAAACCATGGATAGAAAGGGTGCTAACACCTTCCCTTTCTATAATCTACGCCCCGTACTAAGAAACATCTCGAAAAAGGTTTTTTCTGTTCTTTTTCCTTTTCCTTTGTTGGATGAAATAAAATTTGGTGGCGACTCTTGCTTACCGCGACATTTGCAAACAAAAAGCAAAAACCAGTATTAACAGTTGGTTCTGCCACCATATCACAATATTAAATGCAATATTATTTTGTAATTATTTTCTGGCTGATCTTGGGTTGAATTTTGATCATGAACTTTATTAACATCATTGGATCCATGGTGTTGAGTCTAACTCCATAAAAATGGATGAATGATTTTAATAATAGTTTGATTTAAATTTAATTCAAATGTGGTTTGTATATTCTTTCTCATCCCTCTTCATCTTGTCCCTTTCTTATTGCACTAAGTGTTATTGGAGCATGATCTCTATATCATGTCTCAAAATAAATGGTGCATAGATTTCTATTGACCAACCTCAAAATAGGTGCGACTTCTATATAAGTCCACTTACGATTGCTTAACATATCGCTAAATTTTGTCCCGATTCAAATAAATGATCATTCATGGCCCAAACCTATGTTTGAAAGCCCAAGTATGTTAATTTGATCTCTTTGATCCAATAACCTTGAGATTAATTGTGTGGAGGCTTTGAATCTACCAATTCTCTAATGGATCTACAACACTTTTGGTCAACGCAGATCACTTAAACATCGTTGATCATTAAATGGTACTTTTGAGGATTCCAAATGGATGATATACTTGACAAAAAGCAAATGCAACTTGTTGTGTGGAGGATATGGTTCTACCAATCCTCTAATGAGTTCCAAATGCAAGTTTCAAGATGGTCATCCAACTGACCACTAATTATTAAATTGTTTTTACTTTATGCCCTTTTATTTTTATGCTTTATGTACCATTTACTTTAAGCATTACATTTCATGTCATTTTTATTTTGCTCACCTGAGCCTTTTCTTTTCTCTTCTAAGACACCTAATAATTATGAACCATAAAAACCTATAATGATACTTGGACTATTTGGTTACTATCCTGGGCATTATGGAGTATTGGACTGCTTGGACTAGAATTAGAAACCTTGGCCTATATTGGAGACCTTGTGACCTTAATTGATATTTTGTCTGGAGTTTTTGAGGTTTACCTCAAGACATTGGGTTGTTTGTTTGTTTTGTGTGCAGGTTATTGTGATTAAATTCTTTGTTTGTAATTTGGCATTCACCCGTATACAGTTGTTACTCTGCTCAATTTTTGTGAAGACTTAATACACTTGAAGTTTAGTTCTCTCAAGAGGTCTAGTATTTTTGCTTGCTTGGTTTCAATCCAAAGAATGGGAATTTTATATTGACTCATAATGTCAAGTATTAGCTTCTTGTTGGTTAGATGGTTCTTATCCCTAGCTTTTACCTTATGCTTTAGGATAGTCTCTTCTTCTCCTCCCATCTTCTTTAATTTCAAAAATTCTCTCCCTCCTTTTGAAAATTCTTTTTGTTTTTAAACTTGAACCACTTTCATAATAAACTTGGACTTAGGTCCATGCATTTTCAAAACATTTTCATAAATAAACTCTAATCAACTTAATAATACCTGGACATTTTTTGTGAGAAGACTAAAAGTCAAACAATCTCATTTCAAACCATTTTAGCTTTTTTTTACTTTAAAACTTTTCTCAAAAGATTGGACTCTTGTCAACACTTGTAGTGATGCAAACAACTATACTTCCATGATATGTAGTGAAGTGATATATTTTCCACTTGGGTGTTGAGTGAGGAATTGTTGATTTTAATATCCAAGCCATATCCTCCACTTTGAGATGATGCAAATTCTCCTTTCTCATGATTGTGGGTAGTAAGTATGTTTTCCACACGGACAATGAAGACGGTGTCTTATATCATAAAATTAACCAACACATTTGTGTTTTAAAAAACCTTAAAAGAGGAACTACGTGTACCATGATCCCCTATTGCACGAAAGGTGGTACGTAGGCACTAAAGATTCGCAACCGCGGCAGATGCAAAAACTCAAAACCATAAAAATATATTTCTTTTCTCACCTCCACCATCCATTTTTATACAACATTTTATAGCCAAAATATACAGATTTTACAAAGAGGTTCCTGTGGAGTACCATAGATATTTAGGGTGCTAATACCTTCTCTTTGCATAACCAACCCCCTTACCTTGAATCTTTCCCCCTCTTTTTTGGGTTACTCGCTCTTTTCCCATTCCTTTGGAAACAATAAAGCGCGATGGTGATTTTTTTTATCTGTATAAGTCTAGTCAATCTAATGGAATAGTCTTAAACATTTCTACTGCTACAACTATGAAAGTAGAACCGTTTATATGTCGGGTAAGATTGAAATCTGTCTGATACAAAAGATTAAAGTTGCTTAGTAAGTAATTGATAAAAACCGCGGAAGTACTTTATCAATTAATTAGGAAGTCTAATATTTCTATAAAGTGATTTTAAAACTATTTATGAAAGCACGCATTCATAGGTTTAGGATTTGGTTACATAAGCGAAAGCTTGGAACCCTTTTAAGTTAAACTTTCCAATCAAAATCACTTTTCAAACTGAGTAAATAATCTAATTTCTTAAAATAGGTTTTATTTCTTTAACGTAATATGCGCCACCAATGTGACAGTGGATGGTATAATTTAGAGAGTAAAACTCGGTTCTGAATACGCGAAAGCAACTGTTCTTGTTTACTTAGTTCTTTTCAAAGTAGAAAATATTGTCCCATAGAAGTTAAACTTATGAACAACAAGAGTACTAACGAGTTGATGAGATCCATATTCCAACATTTCTTTTCTGATGATAATTCAAGTTTTTTATTTACTTTTACCTGCACAACTCCAACCTATATTTTATTAGCCTTAGATAAACACCGTAATGATAGAAAATGATAGCTTGACTATTAGGGTTTCTATGAGTTCAACACTCTTTGTATTACTCTGATAATTTCATACACTTGCGAAATACCACATCAAGTTTTTGGCGCTGTTGCCGGGGACCAATTACGTAAAATATCATAACTTTGTTGTTACACCGTCTAGACTAAAGCAACCTTTTTCGGTAAATGCAAAGAACTCGTAGTACTGGAGCTCTAGAAAATCCATTAGATGAACCAAAAAGATACGCACGAGCGAGACTTTTGCTTTGACGAATCCGAAGAGTAGGGCTAACAATGAATCAAACCAACTCAAAAATAGTTTAAAATTCGATTTGAAAATTAAATCGTTGAACTAGGTTCATGAACCAAATGAGCTGAATATGAGCTAAAAACTAAGTTCATTAATTAAATGAGCTGAACTTGAACTATACATAGTTCGACTCGTTAGGTTCATGGGTCAATTTGATTATATATGAGATATATTATATTTATCTTTAAGAGTAGGTTTAAAGATTTTCTCTAAATATTAGTCTCATATTTTCTTTAAATCAGACAGTTTTAATTGATAATTTATATTCTCAAGTGAGTAAAATATTTCTACAAATAATTATACAAATAAAATTAACATCGTATAAATTCCAATCTTATAACTTTTATTTTATTTCTATATTTTTCATTTAAAAATATTAATTTAAAATGTCATATATATATATATATATATATATATATATATATATACTTTAAAAAATTACTTTTAAGTCCGAGAAGTAAGCGAGTTGAACCTAACAAGATAAACCTAATGAGTTGAACCGAGATGTTCGTGAACTTCTAACAAGTCGAGTTTGAGATGAAAAAAAAGTTCGTGATGAACTCGAACTCGGCCAATTCTTAACGAATCGAGTTTGAGCTGAAAAAAGTTTATGATATACTTGAACTCGAACTCGACTAATTCTTAATGAGTCGAACTGAGCTGAGGCGAGTTCTACTCGACTTATTTCCAACCCTACCAAAGAGTAATGCAAAAGAGCAGGACCTTAAGCCACTTAAGGATTTCTCCCTACCTTCTAACGAAGAACCTCATTCGAGTATTCTTAACTCTACAATTTTGGCTCGTAGTTTTGAATTGAAACATGCTTTGTTGCAAAACGTGCAATAAAACCAATTTATTGGTCTCCCGAATGAGAACCCTAACTAACACTTGGAAGTGTTTATCCAGCTATCCGATACATTAAAAAGTAATGATGCTCCTCTTTAGGCTATACGTTTACACATATTCCTTTTTCCCTCAGAGATAGAGCATGAACGTGGCTAGACTCTCTCCCAGCTAATTCTATCATCACTTGGAATGACCTCAAGAAAGTTTTCCTTGCTAGATACTTTCCACCAAGTAAGACGGCTGTCTTGCGAAACCAAATAACCTAATTTACTCAACAAGATGGTGAATATATATTCAATGCTAAGGAAAGATACAAAGAACTGTTAAGAGCCTGTCCACACCATAGATTAGAATAATGGATGATTATTCATACCTTATATAATGGACTTCTCTACAACACAAAGATGGCCATCGACGTTGCCGTTGGCGGTGCACTGATGAACAAACCATACCCCAAAGCATGTGAACTCATAGAAGACATGGAACAAAACTATTACCAGTGGGGAGTTGAATGAACATCAGTAGAGAAGAAAGAAACAAAGGGAGGAATATACGAAGTGGGTAGTCTAGATCATATGAATGCTAAAATGGACGCCTTAGCGCAAAAAGTTAAAAGCTTAATCGTAAAATCTAAAACCACTACAGATGCAGTACAAACTGGATACGAAGTCTGTGGAACTCAAGTACACATTACTGCAGACTGCAACCTTCTTGCTGAATCGAGCCTAGATCATATGAGTTACGCTAGGGAAACCTATACTCGAATACCTATAACCCTGGATGGAGGAACCAACCAAAATTTTATTATAAGAACAACAATCATATCCAAAACACTTCACCTCAAAGATTGCAAGGTTCTCAAGCCCAAAGGCCTACACAACCTACTCAAGCCATACCCCAGAAATTGAGCCTTAAAAAAATCATGGAAAATTAATTTCCGCCCAAACTCAGCAGAACAAAGAGTTTATGAACCAAAATGTTCTTATAAACAAGATGATTACACAATTAAACAACAAGGTCATGCTATACACAATTACACAATTAAACAACAAGGTCATGATTACACAATTAATTTCCGCTCAAATCTATCAAGTAGCACAACAACAAGCTGCCCAGGCTATACCAGGAGGATCGTTCCCTGGACAATCTTAACCTAACCCTAAAGGTCATGCTAATGCTATTTCATTGTAAATTGGAATTGCATATGATAGGCCTGTAAACTCTAGGTTGAACAACAATCTAACAAAGATAGCAGAGAAACCAAAAGAAAATGTTGTGGCTACACTAGAAAATTTGGCGGTGAAAGAACCAGTTGACCAGAGAAATAAAAAGAAGAAAAAGTTAAAGATAAAGGAGCTGGGAAGGATAACCAAACTTATGTACCACCTCCTCTGTACAAGCCACAAATCCCATATTTGTAAAGGCTTAAACAAACCAAATGAGACACCTAATATAGAAAGTTCAGGAAGGTGATTGAGAAACTCCATGTTGAAATACCCTTCACTGAAGCCACACCCCAAATACCATCTTATGCCAAATTCCTGGAAAATATTGTAGTCGTAGTGTTGTACCCCAAAATTTTCCCTCTCATATTTCTCAAAACATTGCAAGAAAAATCTCCAAGTTGCTCAAGTTTGCTCAAGAGTGGGTCAGACAAATCATCTCCTAAGGCAGTCAACCCCAAATTAGGGTTTTGTGTTGCATCAAGATCCTTGAGTCCAAATGACCTAAAATGCTCCCTAATGTCCTAATATGTTCTCAAGGTCATCCATGTAAAATTCCAAGCCTTGCAGAGGAAGTTTGCTCAGTCAATTGCTCAAAGGGTCCAAAAATCGATTGTGCTAGGGCAAAAGTCAACTGTGACCCAAATACACTCAAACTTCAAGATTTTTTATCAACATTCTCATTTTGAAGGATATTTCATCATTTGATCAAGGGTTGATCATGATTCATCAAGTATTTCTCAAATTCATCAAGACTCAAAAGTTGCTAAATTAGGGTTTTGTAGGAAAAGTCAACTCAACTTTGACCAAGCATAACTTTCTCATAATTTATGAGAAATGACTCATACAAAGCTCATTTTAAAGAGGATGCAATTTCCTACAATCCATCTTCATACCCCAAGATTATAAAATGGACTCACAAGAAGTTATAAATTTGGACATTATAGGTCATTTTTTAAAGTCAACAAAAACACCTTTTTTACCAAAGCTTATAATTTGAGCATGGAACATAAAAATGAGATGAGACCAAAAGGGTTGCTTAGAGGACATCTCAAGATTTCTAAAAAGTCCAAGAACAATTCCAAAAGTTCAAAATTGAAGAAGTTATGCATTGTTGAAGTTGGGCATTTTTGCAAAATTGTCAAAAGTCAACTATCCCCAAAACTTCAAATTTTGTCAAATGGGCCCATTCTTTTCCACTTTATTTGAACTTTCCACATTGAACACGTGTCCTAGCTTCAGCCTTGTGTCCATTTATCAATTTTATTATTTTATTTGATTTTTTATTGAATTATTTCATTTTAAATCAAATTAAATCAAATTAAATCCCAAAACTTGATTACATGAGATTTTTTGCTATTTTCAGGACTTAATCATCATCATGGTCAGCATCAAATTTGTATCTCACCATATCATGTACAAAAGAATGGATTTTTGACAAATTAGGCAAGCTTTCAAAAGTGAATAAAATCAAATATCTTATGCATTGATGGGGAAGATTCAAGGCATATTTGTTAACCTAATGCCTTCCATATTACATAAGGAAGCTTAAGGCACGATTACAAGGGTTAGAGGCAGCAAGAACCAATAGAACAAAACTTGGAAAAAGTGTGAAAAAGCTTGAGTTCGAATTCACACTTAGAGGCAAATTCAAAAGCCAAGAACGATCTCAATCGTTTCCTTGACAATCACTGAAGTAGAACCAACCCAAAGTCGGTCTCCTTACACGCTCAAACGCACTATAAGTGTCACAGAAAACCTCCCTTCTTTTGAATTCGTAAATCTTATTCCTTGCACCTTTTATACAAACCATTTGCATATTCATAATCTTCATCAAATTTCCAAGCGTTCTGCATTAGCCAATTGCGTTTTTCTGGCCTAGATGAAGAACCCCCATAGCTAGGGTTCTTCATTCGTGTTTTAAGGTTTTCTTTTTCAGGAGAAATCAAGACTCAAGAAGGGCATGGGGTTAATCAGGAAGCCCAGATGAACTCAACCATGTGCTTGGAATTGATTTTCATGGACTGGAATGGATTTTAGAGTGAGCTTGCGCATTCAGCTGCAGATCCAAATCCGCAGGTAATTTATGCAGGGTTCAGAGGTAGGAGACGACAAGCTGTCGTTCTCCCATTGGCCAATTTAAATCAAATTTCGCGCATTTTATTTTTCTGGATGTTAACGTGTTTTCTTTTATTATCATTATCTGGTATCTAATTGACAAATGAAGCACAATGCCCTGGTGGTAAAGCAAGCTGGCAGTCATGTACATGACCTGGGTTCGAATCCCAGGTCCCCCATATGCTTTGTTATATTTTTTCTTCAGGTAATCATGTGCTAATCCAAGCGTGAGGTCTATCATGCACTCTCAAACATTCAATGGACAGATGGCCATAGGCCAGATCTGATGGCCAAGAGATGATGGTCCATTGTGGACCAAGTCAACCAACGCGCATGGGATCTCTCAAAGTCAACAAGGCCAGCATGTTATTGGGCCATAGAATTGCAATTCAAACACCACTAATCAGGCCCACACCCCTAACTCTTTCTATTTCATTTTTTTAGTTTTATTTGTTTTATTATTTTTATTTAATCAATTAACCAATCAAATCTTTTTCTTTAATAAAATTAAAACCATAAAAATGTTTTCTTCATAAAAATCAAATTTTTATTTTTTATTAATAAACATTAATTTAATTAATTTAGGCCATTAATTAGAATTAACTTTAATATATCTTTCAATAATTAAAATTAACTTAGACATAATTAGGTTTTTATTAACATTGATCAGTTTTATTTTTCTTTCTTAAAATATTAAAAACACAAAAATATTTATCTTTATTAGTTAATTTATTTATTAATTTAATAATTTTAGATTAATTTCTTTCTTAATTCAAAAATAACAAAAAAATCTTTTCTTTAATCCAAAAGGGTCAAAACCCTAGAACTTGCGCCCGATTTAATTTCCCGCACGCGATCCATTTTATTCAAAATTGTATTTGTTTCCAGAATGTAATAGATAATTAGGACTGTTTTTATCGCTTTATTTATTTTCCGCATTTAAATTTCAAAGGGTTGCTTTTGGCGATGTAAATACCCGACGCCTTGTAATTTAATTTCCGCAATTTATTTTCCGCAAAATATAACTGCTAGATGTTTGATAATAGGGATGCATGACAAGATTGAATGTTTAACCTAAAATCAACTTAGATAACCATTGACATGTACAAAGATAAAAATAAACTGAAACGACACACTCGCACATGCGCACTCTTAGGGTACACCCCACTTGGTTGCCTTCGTACACGGTCATTGAGTATAGGTTGTTTTAGAGGTCACCCTCTTGTCTAAAAGATCATAGTCGCCTCGAAATGGTTGCCTCGGATATTGTTGCCTCAAAACAAATGATCTAAGACATTATGGTTACCGCTAAGGCGTCCTAACATTGCTTTAGTGATCGTAAGCCCCTAAATTTGAATTGATCCTTAAACTCCAACGGCGGTGCTACCTACTCATCAATAGTGGGATAGCATTGTCTAAAGGAAGATAGCATATGACGATTCCTTTTTCGAGTAGGTAGATGGTTCTTAAGTACTTGCTCTTTCAAAAAACAAAATCTTTTTCACACTTATACTCCTTTTCAAACAAAGACTTTTTCAAACCCACAATCACAAAGAAAGTAAAATTTTGAAAACAATATGAGCAAGTACCTAAGAGCCCGTGGATAACCACAGATAGAAAGGGTGCTAACATCTTCCCTTTCTATAATCTACCCCCCGAACCCGAGAAATATCTCGAAAAAGGAATTTTTCTGTGCTTTTTTCCTTTCCTTGTTGGATAAAATAAAAGTCGGTGGCGACTCTTGCTTACCGCGATATTTTTGCGAAAACAAATGCAAAACGCAAACCAGCTGTTATACCCCAAAATTTGCCCTCCCATATTCCTCAAGAAATTGCCAGGCCAAGCTAGAAAATTCCCCAAGGGTTGTGCAGTGCAACAGTCTCCTACACAGTCAAAACTAGGGTTTGAGTTCTAGTCAGGCAAATGAACTTTTCAAAGGCCCAATCAAGTCTCATATGCTTACAAACATGGTCAAGCATCCCCATATCAAGTTTCAAGGCATTCAGCTCAAGATTGCACAGTCAAAACCCTAAATTGCACTACAGTCAACTGTAGGGGCAAAATGGTCATTTGACAGTCAAAAGTTCAAATTTTTGGTCAACCTATCATTTTGAAGCCACAAACATCATTTGATCAATGCTTGATCATGATTCTCAAAATTTGGCTCAGAAATCATCAAAGATGCAAAAGTTGCTATATTTGGACAGCTGAAAAAGTCAACTGAAATTGACCAGGGCATAACTTTCACATGGATTATCAGAAAAATTCCATCCAAAGCTCATTTTGAAGAGAAAGACATTTCCTACAACTCATCTTCATACTTCAAGTCCAAGAAATGCTCTCACAAAAAGTTATCAATTTCAACATTACAGGTCATTTTCAAAAGTCAACAAAAAGGGACTTTAAGTCAAAGACCATAACTTGAGATTGGTAAATCAAAATGACATGGGACCAAAGGCATTGGTTAAAGGACTCAAATACCTTTCCAAAATGTCCAAGAACATGTGAAAAGCTTAAAAATTGAGCAAGTTATGCCTTGTAGAAGTTGGGAAATTTTTGTGAAATGGCAAAAGTCAACTATCCTTGAAAATCCAATTTTGACAAAAGGGCCCCATTTTTCTCACTTTGTCCATCCTTGTCATGCCACACACGTGGCCCATGGTTGATTTCAAGACCAAATGTTGACTTTTTTATTTTATTTAATTTTTGATGATTTAATTCATTTTAATTCATTGAAAATTCAAATAAAATTTAAAAATCAATGAAATGGTGTCAAATGAATTTGGACAAGTTCTATACATCATGAATCAACTCAAAAATCAGGCCAAGGTTCATTTTCATACTAAGTCTAGGTTTTGGCTAGAAATTAGGAAAAAATGGTTAATGGACAAACCCTAATGCCAATTCTTTCTCAAGCATGGATTAAGGAGAGTTAGCATGCCTATTCAATTCCATAAGGATCATTGAGTCAAACCCTACCAAGAACATAGCACAAAACTCGTTCAAAGGCCATTTGACAATTTGAAAATTTGGACATAAAAGGCAAAACTGATTTCAAAGCTAGGGATCTTCTCAAGCCAAAATTTTTATACCATTAGCATCCTTAAGCAACTCTGAACACGTTCCAATCAATCTCAAGCACAAAAGCTTCAGGAATTGACGCCTAGGACTCAGACTGCATTGCAAAAAATTCACAATCGTATAGCATTCTTTAAGCACTTTTACAACATTCTATGCATTGCATCATGTTTGTTTTGAGCTTCTGAAACTAACCCTTATGCTTGATTGAAGTTTTGCACATTGTACACAAAGATGCCATGGCTGAGTATTAGGGTTCGTGAGATTCAAAATTAGGGATTCCTAAAACAAGAAAAATTAGGACTCAGCAGTACTACCATTGCATCCAGCACACCA
The DNA here is from genome assembly GCA_948472305.1 of Vicia faba. Classification (NCBI taxonomy): domain Eukaryota; kingdom Viridiplantae; phylum Streptophyta; class Magnoliopsida; order Fabales; family Fabaceae; genus Vicia; species Vicia faba. The sequence continues at coordinate 375,197,998 of OX451739.1, read as the reverse complement.
AGACGAAGGGATTGGCATACTCGCGAACAATTTATGATGCCCAGGGTTCTATTCGCTATTTTCTTGAAAACCCCCTAAAGCAACGTTTCAAAACCGTTGCCTTCTTTGTTTATGTTTCAGGAAATTGGAAGGGACGATGGCGTGGCACCAGTGGATTGGCTGAGCTTGAATTCGCGCGCGTTTTAAATAAGCACTAACCATTTTCTTTTATATGTTTTATTGACTATTATAAGTTAAATGAAATCAGCATAGCACAGCTGGCCAAGACACGCGCGTGTAATCTCAATGACCTGGGTTCAAGTCCCAGGTCCTGCAAAAATTCAATATCATTTTTCCTTTCCAGGTTCCATGCAACGCTCATATTGATGCTCACCATACACTTCAGCATCAGCCCATCCACGTGTCCCAGAGCACTCACATCAAAGGCAAGGATTGGGAAACATGCTACACTCCAGTCAAATGCATCTCACTGGATCCAGAAAGTCAACCAATTCCCACAAAAATGGGCCAGGCCTTTCTAATTAACACCCTCCAAATTGGGGTTCTCCCACCCTGGTTTGCCTACTTTGATTATTTTTTTTATTTTTTATCTTTTTATTTATTATTTCAATTGTTATGTTTTATTGTCTTATTTAATTAATTTTTACAAAAATATAAAAAAAAAACATTAAAAATACAGAAAAGGCAAAAAACAATATAATTAATTTTGATCCTTTTTTAATAAATTTAAAATGTAAATCATTTAGTTTAATTAGGTTTTAATATTCATTTTAATTCTTTTTTCATAATAAAAATCCAAAAAATGTAGAATTAGGTGAATTATTAATTTTTATTTCCTTTTTTAATTCTTTAATCTTTTTCTCACAATATTATTATCTATTATTTATTTTCTATAAATCAAAAATTGTACATAATTAGTCTAGAATTTACTTAGGTTAGAAATTAAATCTTTTTTCATAATAAACTTAGAAAACATTAAAACATTAGGTTTAGCACTTTAACTCTAATTAATTTTTTTTCCTTTTTTTCTTTTAGACCTAAAAAACACAAAAACATTATTTTTTCATTTTATTTTTAATTTTAGAGTTCTTGATTAATTTTTAATTGTTTGTAAAAGGGTCCAACGCCCTAATTTTGTTTAGTCTTTATTTCACGCATTTATTTTACATTGTTTAAATACCTCTGTATATGCCCCAAAGCCATGTAATTAAAAACTCTCGGACTTTTATTTATTCGCTTTATTTTACTTTCAGTCAAATCGGGTTCGGTTTTTTTGGCGATGTGGACCCGCGCCAGTTGTAATAGTTAGATTTATTTTCTCGCAAGTATAACTGTTAATAAATATGCCTGAAAGAATGAATGCCCGAAAAATAAAATTGAATCGTTAGATCACCAATGCATGACAAGACAAACAATGAACTGAAAATGACACACAATTCGCACACACCACCCCTAGGGTACGTCTCACTGTTGCCTTTCGAAAGGTGGTCGTCGAGTAGAAAACGTCTTAGTAAGTCCTCATGGTCCGGGAACCTGGCATGAGGGTAGCTTCTGAGGTGTCTTCCTATTGCTCCGGTGACCACCACGTCCCTAAAACTCGAATTGACCCGAACACCTCCTACGGTGGTGCTACCTACCTCTCAATGGTGGGATGGCACTACCTTAAGGGACATCTATACAGACTAATTCCTTAGGGTAGGTAGGTTCTCAAAGGTACTTGCTCAATGTTCAAACAAAACAAAAACTCTTTTCACACCAACACTTTCAAAAACTTTCAAACAAACTTTTCAAACACTCTGACGTACGAGTTGAATCGAAACTTTTTTCAAAGAATATTTTTGAAACCCACAATTGAAAAGCAAACAACAATTTTGAAAACACATTGAGCAAGTACCTAAGAGCCCATGGATAACCATGGATAGAAAGGGTGCTAACACCTTCCCTTTCTATAACCTACCTCCCGAACCGAGAGCAATCTCTTTAAAGGAATTTTTCTGTGCTTTTGTCCTTTCCTATTGGAGAAAATAAAAGACGGTGGCGACTCTTGCTTCCGCGACATTTCGCGAACCAGCTTTAAAACAGTCAGTTCCAGATCCACCGATCACAGAACTGGCGACTCTGCTGGGGACAAACTTAAAGTGAGGTGTACCTTAGGACTAAGATCACTGTGTTTTCAATTGCTTTCCTTGTATGCTTTAAAATTGTGGGTTGCTTGGGAGTTCTATAGATCCTAACCCGGATCTGGGGGATACCTTTTAGAAAGTAGCAACAAGGCTGTGAGGGAACTGTGCGGGGTATACCGACATGGTTGAAGCAGTCTGCTACGTTGATGTGGCATTTTGGTGTGTACCGGTAACCCTTGAGTCAGTCAAGGAGAGTACGGGGCCTCCATGTGGTGTCATGAAGCATCAACAGACCTTAGGAACCTTAATTGAACCATCTTGGCCTCTTTAGGGTAGTGAGATAACTGACTTTGGTGCAGTCCGAGGTTGGTTGATACTCGATACTACACTCAATTGAGGGTTGCTTTCCTGGAATATTTCGGTCGCCAGTTCAGTGGCTAAATCGAAACGATGAACAATGAAAGCAATCCCGTGATATTGGGAACCTTAGAACCCGGTTACTTTGATTAGGACAGGATGAACCCACCAACTTCAAGAGGGTACTATCCAGACCTCATGCTGGCCTTAAACCTTAAGGGCCTGTCTTGTGTGACTTGTGTGCCTTACATGTTTGTCTTTGTATATATCAGTGGCGTGTTTAATCATAGCATCATGACATCATCCAGCATCATATGCATTAACTAACCATTTCAGGGGTTCGAATTTTCATCTTTGTTCTTGTTTTGTAGGACATGGAAACTGTTCGTAGAAAGACAATTCCGATCAGTCTGGTAAGGATCTCTCCTCAGCTTAAGGAGCTTATATCCAGGATTCCCGAGAACTCTTCTTTCAGTGAAAGGCATGGAAGCCTCATCAGCTTGGTCAACACCAACATTGAGGAAGATATGATAAAAGTCCTGTTCCAATTCTTTGACCCTCTGCATCACTGTTTCACCTTCTTGGACTATCAGTTGGTACCTACATTGGAGGAGTTCTCCCGACTCCTGAAGATCCCTATCCTTGATCAGCTACCCTTCAACGGTACAGAAAAGGAACCTAAGCTTGAAGAGATTGCTAAAGCCTTGCACCTGCAGTCATCTGACCTCAAGGGACATTGGGAAGTTAGAAGTGGTATCAAAGGGTTCTTAGCCAGGTTTCTGTTTGAAAAGGCCTATGATTGTTGGAACTCCCTTGACTTGCAAGCTTTTGAAGAGGTTGTGGCCCTCCTTGTTTATGGTTTGGTGTTGTTCCCTAACCCAGATCATCTCATTGATATCAGTGCTGTCCAGATCTTTATGTCCAGGAATCCTATACCTACGTTGCTAGGGGACCTCCTTCACTCATGTTACACTCGAACCATGAGAAAAAGAGGTGTCCTTATGTGTTGCACTCCTCTCCTGGGAAAGTGGTTTATTTCGCACCTTCCACAATCAGTCCTGAAGAACGAGCGGGGTTTGAGATGGTCACAACGGTTGATGACTCTTACACATGCAGATATACATTGGTGCCCTAGGTCCAGAGAAGATGTCACTATCATTGATCGTTGCGGAGAGTATCCTAATGTTCCTTTACTTGGAATCAGAGGGGGTATTACTTATAGTCCATGCCTGGCTTGGAGACAGTTTGGTTATGCTCGGAGGGATGGTCCTCATGACATGTTGATTCCTGACATAGTTTTTGACTTCGACAACGATACTCAAGGACTTCGCCAGAGATTTATCAGAGCTTGGAGGATGCCTAGTAGGATAGACAGCAAGACACTGGGGCACAGGAACTCCATCCCTTTGGAGCCTTACCTCAAGTGGGTACGAGCCCGTTCTCAGAAGTTAGTAATGCCTTATCCTCACATGCTTCCAGTAATCAAAGAGCCTGCCTTGGAAGGAGAGGTGTCTCATGTTATTCAGCACCCTGATATGCCCACATCCTGGGAAGAGATGCAGAAGAGTTGGATCCAGCTTAAAGAAGAGAGGAATTCTCTTGAGACTAGTTTGCATGCCAGTGAAAAGAAGGTCTTGGAGCTCACCCGCCTGTTGCATGAGGAAAGGAGTCTCAACACTTACATAGCTCCAAAGAAGATGCGCAACATATTTTGGATGTGATTTGATCTTTTTGTACTTTTGCCCATGAGGCTTTAATGTATTAAACAATGATTTTCTTAATAATAACGCGTGTTCCTTTTGGTCTACAACAAATTTGAAATTTCGAACTCTTGAATGCATTGCATAAACACATATCATTCATCATGTGCATCATAAATACTCTTCTTTTCAGGATGTTTACCGTTCTCCGCTGTTTATTTCAGCATCATGAACCCTCCTGAATCATCAACCGATGCGGCTATCAAGGCTCTTCAGGCGCAGAACGCCCAGTTTCAGGCGCAAAACGCCCAATTTCAGGAGCTGATCAAGGGCTTGTCTCAGGGTCAACAAGAGTTAAAGACCATGCTGTTGAAGAAGACTAAGAAGAAGAGGAGGACTGTGCTATTTAACACTGGGCGCAGACTCGGGAACACTTTGGTTGTTGAAGCTGAAAGGACTCCTCCATCTGTGACAGAAGGTAGTCACCATGAAAGGGAGGTCACTACTCCTGTGGGCTCTGATACTGAAACAGACTTCAATGACGACCAGTACCCTCCTGCTGAAGACCGGTACAAACAGCTGGAAGACAGATTAAAGGCTGTGGAAGTTCAACGAGTACCTGGATTGGATTTCGGAGACTTGGGGTTATCTACTGGAGTGGTGATCCCGCACAAGTTCAAAACACCTGCCTTCGTGAAGTATGATGGGGCTTCCTGTCCCAAGATGCACCTCCGTTCTTATGTAAGGAAGATCCAGCCTTACACAGCAGACAAGAACCTTTGGATCCACTTCTTCCAGGAGAGTCTTTCAGGGACTCACCTCGATTGGTTCTATCAACTAGATGGAATCAGCATTCGTAACTGGGAGGATCTGGCCACTGCTTTTTACAAGCAGTATCAGTATAATGCCGACCTCGCTCCTACGCGTACCCAGCTCCAGGGTATGTCGCTAGGGTCGGGTGAAGGTTTTAAGGAGTATGCTCAGAAATGGAGAGACCTGGCTGGCAGGGTGCAGCCACCGTTGACGGATCGGGAGCTGGTAGATATGTTCTTGGGGACCCTGTCTGGTCCATTTTTCAATCATCTCATTGGTAATTCCTCTGCCGGGTTTACTGATCTGATCCTGACTGGTGAAAGGATCGAGGCCGGTATAAAATCGGGGAAGATACAGAAAGTTGCCTCCTCCAGTACTGAGAAGAAACCCTTCAAAAAGGAGGCTAGTGCTGTATATAACTCCCGGAGGACAGAGCGACCTGAACACCGCCAATCTGTCAGTGCGGTAATGATTGCCAAACCTGCTGCCGCTCCTCGGCCAACTAATCCTCAAAAGTTTGAAAGACCCCGGAGAGAGTTTACCCGGTTAAGCATGACCTTATCACAGATCCTGCCACAGTTGCTATCCACCAATTTAGTGACTGTCAAGGAGGCTCCAAAGTTTCCCAACACTGCATCTCCCAAGTTCAATCCAAATGCTCGCTGTGCTTATCACTCCGATAGCCCGGGGCATAACACAGATGACTGTTGGGCCCTAAGAAACAAGGTTCAAGACCTCATTGATGCCAAGGAAATACAGTTTGAAGCGCCCGAGAAGCCAAATGTTGTAAATGCTCCCATGCCCCAGCATGGAGTGAATGCTGTTGAGGAGAATTTGTATGTAGCTTCGGTGGATGATGTTGCTACTCCGTTGCTGATGGTCAAGAGGAATCTGTTGCTAGCCGGTTTATTTCCGGGATGTAGCGAAAGTTGCCCTCTATGTGTTGCTTCCCCTGCTGGTTGTTCTCTGTTGAAGTCAGGCATCCAAAACCTGATAGATAATAGAGAGATTTTGTTTGAAAAGACTGTTGTTCCTGCTGCTCCTGTTGAAGAAGTGTCAATCGTTACCATCTTCAACAACTATTCCGAGGCTCCTTCAAAGAAGCCTATACAAGTTTTGTCAGTTCACAAGAATGTTCCCATCACCATTACTGTTCCGGGGCCTATACCCTACAAATCTGATAAGGCTGTCCCGTGGCACTATGGGGCGGATGTTTATGTTCTGGGTGTGAAACAAGAGTGCAACATTGATACTGGTGTCTCCAACATCACCGGGCCTGCTAAGGTCACTCGTAGTGGAAGACTGTTCTCGCCAGACATTGCTCCTCCAGCAATTCATAGGCCTTTGATCTTCACACCTGCCAGAGTGCCTGTTTCTCCTTCTGACCAAGTATCCACCCCTGCTGCTGAGTCATCTGATACTCGGGGCAAGGGAATTGCTGCTGATGTGCCTGCCAGGACGGAGGCACCAAAGACCATTGTTGAGGCCTCCAAGCAGGAAATGGAAGAAATTCTCAAGATAATAAAGAAAAGTGATTTCAATGTTGTGGAACAGCTGGGGCACACCCCCTCTAAAATCTCCATGTTGTCACTGCTGCTGTGTTCAGAGGCCCATGCAAAGGCTCTGATTGCTTTCTTAAAGACTGCCCACGTACCCCAAGATACGACTGCTGACCAGTTCACCGATTGTGTGGCCAACCTAACTGCTGATAATGGCCTGGGTTTCTCTGATGCCGATCTGACAGCAAAGGGGAAGAACCATAATGATGCCCTGCATGTCTCCATTGAATGCAGGGGCACTACTCTTGCTCATGTGCTGGTTGACACAGGTTCTTCATTAAATGTGCTGCCCAAGAAGGCTCTGGATAGGCTGGATGGTGAGGGTCTAGAGCTCAAACCAAGTAGCATTGTTGTCCGGGCCTTTGACGGGTCCAAAAGAATGGTGCATGGTGAAGTGGACATCCCAATCAGGGTTGGGTCACAAGTATTTGATTCAAAATTTTATGTGATGGACATCCATCCGTCCTATTCTTGTTTGCTGGGTCGCCCATGGATCCACAAGGCTGGAGCGGTGACCTCCACATTGCATCAGAAGCTCAAGTACCCGGTCAGGGGGAGGATCGTAACAGTGCAAGGGGAGGAGGAATACATGGTCAGCCACCTCAACTCTTTCAGATACGTGGAAATGGATGGGGAGTTCATTGAAACCCCCTTTCAACATTTTGAGGAGGTACCACCAACCTTGGCAACAGCAGAAGATGAAGAGGTGTCTCCTATGAAGATGGCCTCCTTAAAGGACGCCCGGGCTGTGATCGAAAAAGGTGAATGTGCAAATTGGGGCAAGCTCCCTGATCTTACTCCTAAGACTAACAAGTTTGGGCTGGGTTTCACCACAGAAGCTCAGAAAGCGGTGCGCAAGGCAAGAATTGGAAGACCTCCGTTGCTCATTACTCAGCATGGAGTGAATGCTATTGGAGAGGAAGATGAAGTGGGAGAGTCAGAGTTCGATAGCTGGATCTACCCGACGGCCGACGGTGGATTGACCAATTGGACTGCTAAAGATTTTACTCCTATAACTTTTGTTCCCCAGTAATGAATTTCTTTGTTTTTTTGATTTGTAATAAACAATAATTTGAGACTATATGGCCCGGTGTCTTACCCGGGGCACCGTGGTTTTATTTATGAGGGCTTTTTGTTTGTCACTATCATATATCATGAATAAAAGCATTGGACGTTTTTCACATTTCAAATTTTGCGCTCCTTTTCTTTCCTTTCTTTACATATTGCAAAACAGCTGTATTTACACACACACTCACTCATACAGGTTTCAATCCACTCTGGATCTCACTGGTAACGACTCTGCTACTGCCGGGTATGACTTCGAAAATCCGATCAACTTAGCCGCCGACGAAGGTGAAGATGATTGCGAAGTGCCTGGTGAACTTGCAAGACTGTTACAACAGGAAGAGAGGGCAATTCAACCCCATGAAGAGCCAGTGGAAATAATAAACTTGGGTACGGAGGAAGACAAGAAAGAGGTGAAGATTGGTGCCAACCTAGAACTCAGCGTGAAGCAACGGTTGACTCAGATGCTGCATGACTATAAAGAAATCTTTGCCTGGTCCTACGAAGATATGCCCGGATTAGATACCGACATTGTGGTCCATCATTTACCAACTAAAGAAGATTTCCCTCCGGTTAAGCAAAAGGTTCGTCGGATGCGTCCAGAAATGTCTGAGAAGATTAAAGCCGAGGTTATGAAGCAGTTTGATGCCGGGTTTCTTGCAGTAACTTCTTACCCTCAGTGGGTTGCTAATGTGGTGCCGGTACCTAAGAAGGACGGCAAGGTCAGGATGTGTGTTGATTACAGGGATCTGAACAGGGCCAGCCCCAAGGATGATTTCCCTCTACCCCACATTGATGTCCTTGTTGATAATACAGCTCAGCATAAAGTGTTCTCTTTCATGGATGGTTTTTCAGGCTACAATCAGATCAAGATGGCACCTGAAGACATGGAAAAGACTACCTTTGTTACTCAGTGGGGCACCTTCTGTTACAAGGTCATGCCGTTCGGGTTAAAGAATGCTGGGGCAACCTACCAACGTGCCATGGTTACCTTATTTCATGATATGATCCATCATGAGATAGAAGTGTATGTGGACGACATGATCGCTAGGTCCCAGACTGAGGAAGAGCACCTAGATCATCTGCAGAAGTTGTTCGACCGGTTGAATCTGTACAAGCTGAGATTGAACCCGAACAAGTGCACCTTCGGGGTAAGATCTGGGAAGTTGCTAGGCTTCGTGGTCAGTGACAAGGGAATTCAAGTGGACCCTGCTAAGGTCAAAGCCATTCAAGAGATGCCAGTTCCTAAGACAGAGAAGGAAGTCAGAGGCTTTCTAGGACGTCTGAATTACATTGCTCGGTTCATCTCACATTTAACTGCTACCTGTGAACCAATCTTCAAGCTGCTGAAGAAAGATCAGGTAGTACGTTGGAATGATGAATGCCAGGCTGCTTTTGACAGAATCAAAGAATATCTCCAAGAACCACCCATCCTTATGCCACCAGTTGAAGGGAGACCTTTGATACTTTACCTAACAGTGCTTGATAATGCAATGGGGTGTGTGCTGGGGCAGCATGACGAGTCTGGCCGAAAAGAGCATGCCATTTATTACCTTAGCAAAAAGTTTACCGACTGTGAGACCCGATACTCACTGCTTGAGAAAACTTGCTGCGCTTTGGTATGGGCTGCTCGCCGGCTGAGACAGTATATGCTGACTCACACTACCTTGTTAATCTCAAAAATGGATCCTATAAAATACATATTCGAAAAGCCTGCTCTGTCTGGGAGAATTGCAAGATGGCAAATGATCTTGACGGAATACGACATTCAGTATACAACCCAAAAAGCCATCAAGGGAAGTGTATTGGCAGACCATCTAGCACATCAAGCTGTGGATGACTACCAATCAATGAACTTCGAGTTTCCAGATGAAAGCATTATGATAGTAACTGACTGTGAAATACCTGGACCGGATGAAGGACCTGAACCAGGATCCCGATGGTCTATGCACTTTGACGGAGCCTCCAATGCTTTGGGAAATGGTATCGGCGCCATAATCGTATCTCCACAAGGTACTCATACTCCACTCACCGCCCGGCTGTGTTTCAACTGTACCAACAACATGGCGGAGTATGAAGCGTGTATTATGGGTCTTCAAGCTGCGATCGACCTGAGGATCAAATTTCTAAGTGTCTTCGGAGATTCCGCTCTTGTGATCAATCAGATCAAAGGAGAGTGGGATACGAAACATCCAAACTTGATTCCTTACAGAGAATGTGTGTTGGCCCTGATCCCCCACTTCACAGAGATAACATTTGAGCACTTTCCAAGAGAAGATAATCAGCTGGCGGACGCGTTAGCTACAATGTCTTCAATGTTCAAGGTTAAATGGGATAATGAAGCTCCCCGGATCATCATCTGGAAACTGGACGAACCGGCATACTGTTGTGATCTCGAAACTGAATTGGTGACTGAAAAGCCTTGGTACCACGAAGTGAAGAGATATCTGGAAGCTCAGGAATACCCTGAAGGTGCTTCTGTCAATGATAAGAAGTTCCTGAGGAGGTTTGCAGCCAAGTTCTTTCTTAGCAATGGCATCTTGTACAAGCGAAACCAGGATTCAACCCTACTGCGTTGTGTAGATAAGACTGAAGCGGAAAGAATCATGGAAGAGCTACATGATGGGACCTTTGGTACACACTCCAGTGGACATACCATGGCAAAGAAGATCCTACGGGCAGGGTATTACTGGTCTACAATGGAAGCTGACTGCTACCAACATTCCAGGACATGCTACAAATGCCAGATTTATGCAGATAAAGTGCATGTTCCTCCGGTTCCCCTGAATGTTCTGACTGCGCCTTGGCCATTTGCAATGTGGGGCATAGACATGATCGGTGAGATAAAACCTACGGCATCCAATGGACATCGCTTCATCCTAGTGGCAATTGATTATTTCACGAAGTGGGTTGAGGCAGCATCCTATGCTACGGTAACCAAGACTGTTGTGGCACGGTTCATTCGGCACAACCTGATCTGTCGGTACGGCGTCCCTGAGCGGATTATTACAGACAACGGTACCAATCTGAACAATAAGATGATCACCGAGCTTTGCGAACAGTTCAAGATACAGCACCACAATTCTTCTCCTTACAGACCGAAGATGAATGGGGCTGTAGAAGCAGCTAATAAAAACATCAAGAAGATTGTGCAGAAGATGGCAGTAACGTATAAAGATTGGCACGAGATGTTACCGTTCGCCCTGCATGGGTATCGTACTTCAGCTAGGACGTCAACCGGGGCAACTCCTTTCTCTCTGGTTTATGGCATGGAAGCAGTCTTGCCGATTGAGGTACAAATTCCTTCTCTCCGGATAATGAAGGATGCAAATCTGAACGAAGATGATTGGATCCAGACACGACTTGATCAACTCAACCTTATTGACGAAAAGAGACTTGCTGCTATCTGCCATGGTCAGACGTATCAGAAGCGAATGATCAGGGCATTTAACAAAAAGGTCAGACCACAGGAATATCAAGTCGGGGATCTGGTGATCAAGCGAATCATCCTTCCTCAGAGTGATCCAAGGGGCAAATGGACCCCTACGTACGAAGGGCCATTTGTGGTTAAGCATGTGTTCTCAGGAGGAGCAATGATATTAACCAACATGGATGGTGACGACCTTCCTCACCCCGCCAATGCAGACATAGTTAAAAAATACTACGCATGAAAAATGACCCGCTAGGCTGACATGTCTAGGCAAAAATAAGGGCTTCCCGTCGAACCAAAAGGGTTCGGGCAAAATGAAGGGATGAAAATGAAAAAATCTGTACACCCGGCAAGTCGAAAACCTGAAAAGGCGGCTTGGGCAAAAATGGGTATCCCGGTGGACTGAAAACCCGAAAGGGCAGTCCAGGCAAAAATTAGGGATAAAAGCGTAATACTATGTCTCATTGGATCACTTTGCATCCAGAATCCGGTATCTACATCAAGACGGCATCAATCAGTCAGCTTCACCTTCAACCAAGGTCATCAAGTGATGAGACGTACGGAGTATAAAGGCGATAGCAGATTTGAAACCCAGTGGATCATTCATCTTTCACACAGCTGTTTTATTTTCTTTTGTATAAAACTTGTAATAAACTCTCTTGTTCGGCGACGTACCTCTTACTAGGACGCCAGCCTCTTGTACACAAAACGCCTATTCACAGGCTATTCAAAATCAATACAAATATACTTTTCAGTTAAACGTGCCAACTGTTTTTCTTTTTCCGTTTTGTTTTGCGAAGAACGTCCAAGGTTCAATTTGTGATATATGCATTTGACAATAATTTGCTAGCTCATAAATATTTGCATACGAAACAAAGAATTGATTGCAGGTGACACTAGAAACAGGGGCAATAAAGAGTTGTCTGAGCAGTCTGATTGTTCTATCTTCCAAGGTACCAAGGTAGGTTCAGCTAAAGAATCCAACCAGATATCTTAAGTTCCCCAGAGAGTGGGACAGCAAGTCAGTGCATTCTTCCCCAGCATATCAAAGCATATCTTAAATTCCCCAGGAGAGTCCCATCCAAGTTCCCTAGGAAAGATGGAATTCATCTCCCCAAGCAGTAAGCTTATCCCCAGTAAATTCTGGAAGCTTATCCTTCACAGGACACGAACGCGTCGTCTGGCTTGATTTAAAGAGTTATTTCCTTAACAGGATATAACTGGGTTATCCTCAGCCAAAAGCCAAGGGAAAGTCGTCGTCAACGTAGTTCTTTCCTATCCCCAGCGAAGTCTATTCACACTTCCAGTACAACAACGGTATCCCAACAGAGTTACTATCAACATCCAGCAAAGCATCACTCTTCCCACAGAGTATTGCCTCCCAGCATGATCGCTAGAGTATCTTTTCTCCCCGCAGATTCTTTCATTCGCCAAGTTTATTCCGCAATGGAGTCATCTTCTCCTACCGGTATCCTTGCAGTTATCATCCCCAGCGGAAGCAAAAGCTTATTCTTCGACATCAGCCCAGGATACGACTTCCCGGCACCCGTCAAGGATTTACTTTCCTAGACGAAAACATACATAAAACATCACATACATCATTATAGCATGCATAACGCACTGCATCATACAAATCTCATTTATGTTGAGAACATCATTGCTTGATTCATATCATGCATTGCACATGACTGACTTTTATCTTTCAGGAAAAACTCAGTTAAGTTCTCAAGCTACATTTCAAGACCTAGACTGGTTCAGTCAAAGGCCTTCTCTGGTTCAGTTAAATCGTCCCAAGATTTTCCTGATTGCTTATCCCATTGAAGACATTTCAAGACCTAGACTGGTTCAGTCAAAGGCCTTCTCTGGTTCAGTTAAATCGTCCCAAGATTTTCCTGATTGCTTATCCAGTGGAAGACATTTCAAGACCTAGACTGGTTCAGTCAAAGGCCTTCTCTGGTTCAGTTAAATCGTCCCAAGATTTTCCTGATTGCTTATCCCTTTGAAGACATTTCAAGACCTAGACTGGTTTTCAGTCAAAGGCCTCCTCTGGTTCAGTTAAATCGTCCCAAGATTTTCCTGATTGCTTATCCAGTGGAAGACATTTCAAGACCTAGACTGGTTCAGTCAAAGGCCTTCTCTGGTTCAGTCAGATCGACCTAAGATCTCCCTGATGCTTATCCCTTTGAAGACATTTCAAGACCTAGACTGGTTTTCAGTCAAAGGCCTCCTCTGGTTCAGTTAAATCGTCCCAAGATTTTCCTGATTGCTTATCCAGTGGAAGACATTTCAAGACCTAGACTGGTTCAGTCAAAGGCCTTCTCTGGTTCAGTCAGATCGACCTAAGATCTCCCTGATGCTTATCCCTTTGAAGACATTTCAAGACCTAGACTTATTCAGTCAAAGGCCTTCTCTGGTTCAGTTAAATCGTCCTAAGATCTCCCTGATGCTTATCCCTTTGAAGACATTTCAAGACCTAGACTTATTCAGTCAAAGGCCTTCTCTGGTTCAGTTAAATCGTCCCAAGATTTTCCTGATTGCTTATCCCTTTGAAGACATTTCAAGACCTAGACTGGTTCAGTCAAAGGCCTCCTCTGGTTCAGTTAAATCGTCCCAAGATTTTCCTGATTGCTTATCCAGTGGAAGACATTTCAAGACCTAGACCGGTTCAGTTAAATCGTCCCAAGATTTTCCTGATTGCTTATCCAGTCAAAGGCCTCCTCTGGTTCAGTTAAATCGTCCCAAGATTTTCCTGATTGCTTATCCAGTGGAAGACATTTCAAGACCTAGACTTATCCAGTCAAAGGCCTTCTCTGGTTCAGTCAGATCAATCCTAAGATCTCCCTGATTCTTATCCCAGTAGAAGACACCCCAGATTTTTCTCAACGAGCGTTGTTGAAGTTAAAGTCGCCCAAGGCTCTCTTACCATTCATGCTAAGGAAGTAATCATCCCTGGTTCTTTCATTGCTGTTTGAAGCTCCAGACTCAGCTCCTGCAACGTGTCAGGTACTCATTTTCTGTTTTGCAGGTATGCAGGTTCTCGCTAAGGAATCTCTTACGCAATCAAACACCCAGATGGCATCTATAAGCCCATCATCCCATCCAGCAATCTCCAGATGGCATCTATAAGCCCATTACCCTCATTGCCAACATGTGAGCGCAAATTTCCGGGCACTCTAGTGTCCAATCATCTTTTACCCTCGGATTACGAAAGGCACGTCAGCCAATCTACATCCTCAGGTCTAAGAAGATTGAACAGGGGCAACTGTTATACCCCAAAATTTGCCCTCCCATATTCCTCAAGAAATTGCCAGGCCAAGCTAGAAAATTCCCCAAGGGTTGTGCAGTGCAACAGTCTCCTACACAGTCAAAACTAGGGTTTGAGTTCTAGTCAGGCAAATGAACTTTTCAAAGGCCCAATCAAGTCTCATATGCTTACAAACATGGTCAAGCATCCCCATATCAAGTTTCAAGGCATTCAGCTCAAGATTGCACAGTCAAAACCCTAAATTGCACTACAGTCAACTGTAGGGGCAAAATGGTCATTTGACAGTCAAAAGTTCAAATTTTTGGTCAACCTATCATTTTGAAGCCACAAACATCATTTGATCAATGCTTGATCATGATTCTCAAAATTTGGCTCAGAAATCATCAAAGATGCAAAAGTTGCTATATTTGGACAGCTGAAAAAGTCAACTGAAATTGACCAGGGCATAACTTTCACATGGATTATCAGAAAAATTCCATCCAAAGCTCATTTTGAAGAGAAAGACATTTCCTACAACTCATCTTCATACTTCAAGTCCAAGAAATGCTCTCACAAAAAGTTATCAATTTCAACATTACAGGTCATTTTCAAAAGTCAACAAAAAGGGACTTTAAGTCAAAGACCATAACTTGAGATTGGTAAATCAAAATGACATGGGACCAAAGGCATTGGTTAAAGGACTCAAATACCTTTCCAAAATGTCCAAGAACATGTGAAAAGCTTAAAAATTGAGCAAGTTATGCCTTGTAGAAGTTGGGAAATTTTTGTGAAATGGCAAAAGTCAACTATCCTTGAAAATCCAATTTTGACAAAAGGGCCCCATTTTTCTCACTTTGTCCATCCTTGTCATGCCACACACGTGGCCCATGGTTGATTTCAAGACCAAATGTTGACTTTTTTATTTTATTTAATTTTTGATGATTTAATTCATTTTAATTCATTGAAAATTCAAATAAAATTTAAAAATCAATGAAATGGTGTCAAATGAATTTGGACAAGTTCTATACATCATGAATCAACTCAAAAATCAGGCCAAGGTTCATTTTCATACTAAGTCTAGGTTTTGGCTAGAAATTAGGAAAAAATGGTTAATGGACAAACCCTAATGCCAATTCTTTCTCAAGCATGGATTAAGGAGAGTTAGCATGCCTATTCAATTCCATAAGGATCATTGAGTCAAACCCTACCAAGAACATAGCACAAAACTCGTTCAAAGGCCATTTGACAATTTGAAAATTTGGACATAAAAGGCAAAACTGATTTCAAAGCTAGGGATCTTCTCAAGCCAAAATTTTTATACCATTAGCATCCTTAAGCAACTCTGAACACGTTCCAATCAATCTCAAGCACAAAAGCTTCAGGAATTGACGCCTAGGACTCAGACTGCATTGCAAAAAATTCACAATCGTATAGCATTCTTTAAGCACTTTTACAACATTCTATGCATTGCATCATGTTTGTTTTGAGCTTCTGAAACTAACCCTTATGCTTGATTGAAGTTTTGCACATTGTACACAAAGATGCCATGGCTGAGTATTAGGGTTCGTGAGATTCAAAATTAGGGATTCCTAAAACAAGAAAAATTAGGACTCAGCAGTACTACCATTGCATCCAGCACACCAAGACGAAGGGATTGGCATACTCGCGAACAATTTATGATGCCCAGGGTTCTATTCGCTATTTTCTTGAAAACCCCCTAAAGCAACGTTTCAAAACCGTTGCCTTCTTTGTTTATGTTTCAGGAAATTGGAAGGGACGATGGCGTGGCACCAGTGGATTGGCTGAGCTTGAATTCGCGCGCGTTTTAAATAAGCACTAACCATTTTCTTTTATATGTTTTATTGACTATTATAAGTTAAATGAAATCAGCATAGCACAGCTGGCCAAGACACGCGCGTGTAATCTCAATGACCTGGGTTCAAGTCCCAGGTCCTGCAAAAATTCAATATCATTTTTCCTTTCCAGGTTCCATGCAACGCTCATATTGATGCTCACCATACACTTCAGCATCAGCCCATCCACGTGTCCCAGAGCACTCACATCAAAGGCAAGGATTGGGAAACATGCTACACTCCAGTCAAATGCATCTCACTGGATCCAGAAAGTCAACCAATTCCCACAAAAATGGGCCAGGCCTTTCTAATTAACACCCTCCAAATTGGGGTTCTCCCACCCTGGTTTGCCTACTTTGATTATTTTTTTTATTTTTTATCTTTTTATTTATTATTTCAATTGTTATGTTTTATTGTCTTATTTAATTAATTTTTACAAAAATATAAAAAAAAAACATTAAAAATACAGAAAAGGCAAAAAACAATATAATTAATTTTGATCCTTTTTTAATAAATTTAAAATGTAAATCATTTAGTTTAATTAGGTTTTAATATTCATTTTAATTCTTTTTTCATAATAAAAATCCAAAAAATGTAGAATTAGGTGAATTATTAATTTTTATTTCCTTTTTTAATTCTTTAATCTTTTTCTCACAATATTATTATCTATTATTTATTTTCTATAAATCAAAAATTGTACATAATTAGTCTAGAATTTACTTAGGTTAGAAATTAAATCTTTTTTCATAATAAACTTAGAAAACATTAAAACATTAGGTTTAGCACTTTAACTCTAATTAATTTTTTTTCCTTTTTTTCTTTTAGACCTAAAAAACACAAAAACATTATTTTTTCATTTTATTTTTAATTTTAGAGTTCTTGATTAATTTTTAATTGTTTGTAAAAGGGTCCAACGCCCTAATTTTGTTTAGTCTTTATTTCACGCATTTATTTTACATTGTTTAAATACCTCTGTATATGCCCCAAAGCCATGTAATTAAAAACTCTCGGACTTTTATTTATTCGCTTTATTTTACTTTCAGTCAAATCGGGTTCGGTTTTTTTGGCGATGTGGACCCGCGCCAGTTGTAATAGTTAGATTTATTTTCTCGCAAGTATAACTGTTAATAAATATGCCTGAAAGAATGAATGCCCGAAAAATAAAATTGAATCGTTAGATCACCAATGCATGACAAGACAAACAATGAACTGAAAATGACACACAATTCGCACACACCACCCCTAGGGTACGTCTCACTGTTGCCTTTCGAAAGGTGGTCGTCGAGTAGAAAACGTCTTAGTAAGTCCTCATGGTCCGGGAACCTGGCATGAGGGTAGCTTCTGAGGTGTCTTCCTATTGCTCCGGTGACCACCACGTCCCTAAAACTCGAATTGACCCGAACACCTCCTACGGTGGTGCTACCTACCTCTCAATGGTGGGATGGCACTACCTTAAGGGACATCTATACAGACTAATTCCTTAGGGTAGGTAGGTTCTCAAAGGTACTTGCTCAATGTTCAAACAAAACAAAAACTCTTTTCACACCAACACTTTCAAAAACTTTCAAACAAACTTTTCAAACACTCTGACGTACGAGTTGAATCGAAACTTTTTTCAAAGAATATTTTTGAAACCCACAATTGAAAAGCAAACAACAATTTTGAAAACACATTGAGCAAGTACCTAAGAGCCCATGGATAACCATGGATAGAAAGGGTGCTAACACCTTCCCTTTCTATAACCTACCTCCTGAACCGAGAGCAATCTCTTTAAAGGAATTTTTCTGTGCTTTTGTCCTTTCCTATTGGAGAAAATAAAAGACGGTGGCGACTCTTGCTTCCGCGACATTTCGCGAACCAGCTTTAAAACAGTCAGTTCCAGATCCACCGATCACACCAGCATTCCAAAAAACAGTCAGTTCTTCCCACCGTATCACACGTAGAAATATTGAGACTAAGCCATTATATTGACTTAACTCGCACAGATAAAAATAAAAACCTCCACCGTGCTTTATTGTTTCTAAAGAAAATGGGAAAAAGAGTGAATAAACCTAAAAAGTTGGGGGAGAGTATCTAGGTACGGTGGTTGGTTATGAAAAGGGAAGATATTAACACCCTAAACATCTACGGTACTCCATATGAACCTCTCTGAAAATCTGTGTATTTTGGCTATAAAGGTGTATATAAAAATAGAGGTGGAGATGAGAAAAGAAGTATTCTTTAAAAATTTTCACCCACCGCGGTTGTGAACCTTTAGTTCTTACGTACCACCTTTCATTAAATAGGGGATCAGAGTACTCATAGTTCACCTAAAATTTTTAAAACACATGTGTGTTGGTTAATTTTAAGAGAAGAGACATCATCGTCATATCCGAGTGGAAAACATACTTACTACCCACTATTATGATAAAGGAGAATTTGAATCATCTCAAAGTGGATGATATAGCTTGAATTTTAAAATCAACAAATCATAGAAGTATAGTAGCTCGCATTACTACAAGAATCGACAAGAGTCTAATCTTTTAAGAAAAAAGTTTTTTAAAGTAAAAAGCCAAAGTGGAAAAATGGTTTGAATGAGATTAATGACTTTTAGTTTTCTCACAAAAAAAATGTCAAATTATGATTAAGTTGGTTAAAGTTTGGTTAAGAAAAGATTTTGAAAATGCATGGACCTAAGTCCAAGTTTATTATAAAAGCGGTTCAAGTTAGAAAACAAGAAGAGTTTGAAAAGGAGGGGGAAGATTTTTGAAATTAAAGAAGATAGTAGGATATGAAGGTAATATCCTAAAGCATAAGGTAAAAGCTAAAGAAAAGAAAGATCTAATCAACAAGAAGCTAACACTTGACATAAAGAGTCAATGTAGAATTCCCTTCCTTTAGATTGAAACCAAGCCAGAAAAAAATACTAAACATTTGGGAAATACCACACTTCAGCTGAATTAAATCTTCTAAAAAAATTAGGTAGAGTAACGGCTGTATACAGAGGAATTCTCAATCATAGACAAAGCATATAATCAGAATAACCTGCACACAAAGAAAATTAACCCAATGCCTTGGATTAAACCCCGAGAACTTCAGATAGAATAACAACAGAGCAACAAGGTCCCAAAGTATCAAGGCTTCTAATCCTAAGTCCGATAGGTCCACAACTCCATAATGCCAAGGATAGTAACCAAATAATCCAAGTAACCTTAAGGCTTTTAATGTTCAAGTTGATTATTAAGTGTCTTAAAAAAGAAAATAAAAGCTCAAATGAGCAAAATAAAATTTACATAAAGATAAATACTCATGTGAGCAAAGATAAAATGACATAAAGGTAAATACTCAAATGAGCAAATATGAAAATGACATGAAAATGTAAATGCTAAAATAAATGGTACATAAGTAAAGGCAAAAAATAAAGACGTAAAGTAAAAGCACAAAGTAAAATTAATTGTTAGTGAACTAGAAGTTAGAAGATTAGTTGAATGACCATCTTGAAACTTGCATTTGGAAACTCATTAAAAGATTGATAAAATCAAATCTTCTCAACAACAAGTTTCATTTTCTTTTTTTTCAAGTATATCATTCATTTCAAGCACTTAAGGCAACCACATATGATCAATGATGTTCAAATGATTCACTTAGACCAAAGTTCATGAAGTTCATTAGAGGGTTGATAAGATCAAAGCTTCCTAACAGTGAACTCCAAAGTTATGGGATCAAAGGTTTCAAATTAAACATACTTGGACTTACAAACATAGGTTTGGGCCACGAATGATCATTTTTTGAATTGGGACAAATTTAGCGCTATGTTAAGCAATCGTAAGTGGACTTATGTAGAAGTCACACCTATTTTGAGGCCGGTCAATAGCAATCTATGTACCAACATGTTAGAAAAATGATATGTAGATTATTCTCTAACAACAAGTAGCACAAGTAGAAACAAGAAAGGGATAAGATGAAGAGGGAGGGGATGTATAAGACGAAATTAAGATTTAAAATATCATCAACATCATTCATCCATTTTAGTGGATTTGGTTTTTTAACCTATCAACATCCAAGATCCAATGATGTTGAGGAACTTGTCCCAAAATAATTGCTCAAATCAGGACCAATAAAAAATAATAAAATAATATTTAAAAAAACAATATTCAAATGAATAATAAAAGGGGAAATTATTAGTAAAATATACAAAATATGTTAAAACACCAAATAAAAATCCTAAAAAAATATCAGATGTCAAACATGAGTCAATAAGTGTTGACAAAATTTTTTAGAAATTTTTAAAGTCAGAAACTATTTTTAAAATTTAAAGAAATAAGCAAAACAAACCAAAATTTGAGAAAAATAGTAAAATAAAAAATAAAAATAAAACAAGGTCACCAATATTTGTCAAGAGGTCATTGGATCCTTCCATAATTTTTTAACAATTTAAAAATCAAGAAAAAGCATTTTTAAACAATATAAAATCACTCCAATAAAGTGAAAAATCATAAAAAATATCAAATCACAAAATAAAATTATGAAAAAATAAAAATCATAAAGAGAAAAATCAAAAGTATTTTTGAGAATTTTTTCAGAATTTTAGAAGTTGAAATGTTTTTTTTTTAATTTTTGAAGTTTAAAATAATTAAACAGAAAAATCATAAAATGAAAATAAAACAAAAAATATGTAGACCATTGGATCAATGTCAAAATGCGTTAGTAATCAAATCCAAGAGACTTGGCTGGTTGTGCATGATATAGACATTAGTGAATAAACTAGCAGATCATTAATTAAAAAACAAATTTAAAAAAAATGTGTGGCATAATGTCATTGATTGAGAGATGACACGCTGGCCATCTTCAACCTCCATCCACGCGCGAATTTTTAGGTCTCACAATATGTAAAATCAAGAGCTCAGACCGGTGCCATTCGCTTCGTCTCTTCAAGATGATTTCAATGGTACCCTCGCAAAAAAATTATTTAACTTGTAGCTCATTCGATTTGAGAAAAACCAGAGAGTTTTGAAAATTTTTGAAATTGAAAATAGATGTATCAAACACACCAATTGATCAAAATTAAACCATCAACAAGCATCAGTGAACATCATAGACCATTCCAGTAATTTGAGTTAGAAGAATTGATGCCAATTACTATCTGAATGAAGTATGAAGAAATTGCTCTGAAAATTAACTTGGCTAGCACAATTCAGGGCACCTCAAGGCTTGGTTCTTCTTCTGTTAGTCTCAGTGAAGTTCAAGGATGAAGAATCAGCAAAGAAATTAGATTGAAAAATGCTTTAGAACCAAATTTAAAGTTGCAGAATTGAGAGGTATGGAGGAAGTTCAATAGTGATTCTTTGGCTCTCTAAAGCTTGTAAAATGAAGTAGAGGAGGTATCTATTTATAGGAGAATGTGATGCAATGCTGAGAGAGGGTGAATGAAAAGCAATTAAGTGAAATTTTGTGCACCTTAATCATGATAAAAGTGTGACTTCTAACTCATCAAACCTCAGCTAAATCTCGCGTTTCAAGGTGTTAATCGCTTCTGGAAGGTTGTTAAGCATGATTAGAAGTAAAAACATGCAACAATTTAGTGATTAGAGGCCACATTAACCAATTTGCAATCTAACTGGTTTGACAAAATCAGTTTCAAGGTGCCAACTTTGAATCCATGGTGCACATAACTCAAGAGGCTTTAGGGCATAATTGTTGAAGCATTTGAATGACAAATTCACAATCTTTACAATATGACAAAAAAGACTCCATTGGATAATTGAGCTGAAAGTTATGTCCATTTGAATTTGTGAAAAACACACAGATATTTGTACTTAGAAAAATTATAAGTGTTGAACTTCAAAATGACCTATAATATTCTTCAAATTTAAATGACTTTCCACTCAAAATTTGATCTTGATATCTGAAGATGACATAAAGTAGACCTCTTAAATTGAATTGTGAAATTGAGATCACTCAAAAATCATAAAAATTGAAATAGTTATGGTCTTTGGAAGATGATGAATAAATTTGGGAAAAATCACAAAAGACCTATAATCTTTTCAATTCTTCAACAACTTTCCAAGCATTTTCAAGTCTTGCAAATAAAAACAAATTTGTAGTAGACACCCCAAATATTATTGTGGAAAAATAATGGGCTCAAGGAGATAAAAGTTGACCAAGTTATGATCATTTTAAGTCAAACCCTAGAATTCAAAGGCTCTTCAAGGAGACTTGTAATGTTTCTTAATAATTAGGGATCTTCCATTCAAAATTAGCCTTATATATATGAAGAGAGCTTGTTGAGTACCATTTAAAGAGAATCATGGCTTTGGAGTCACTTAAAAATCTCAAAAAATGAGAAAGATATGGTCCTTGGAAGTCAACAAACCCTAGCTCAGAGAGTGTCAAAATGATTTGAAACCCCTTTCAACTTTTGATGATTTTTCTTACACAGTTATATCTTGTCATGTGAAGAGAGGTTGTTGCATATGGTGGTAAGAATACATAGCAAAAGGAAACAACTCAAAATGTTGAAAATTGAGAGAGTTATGCACTTATGATCACTAAATCTAGTATTTGCTCAATTAGGTCAAACTTGTTGAATCAACGTTGAATCTTTTTGGACTTTATTGGAAAAATAAGCATGATGGATCATAAGAGACCTTGAAATGGTGTTGTCTTAAAGCATACTCAAAGATGGAGCTTAAGTCTTAGTGAAGTTTGTTGGAGAAGGCATGGAAATAAACACATGAACCTAAGAATCTTATTGATGAATTCCACCACTAACTTTGGGGAGATCTTAGTCTAAACAAAGTGAGAGATCTCTTTGAACCACAAATATTTGATATCATAGATATAACCTTGAAGCTTAATCTCTTGCAAGTCATTAGAGAACCATTTGATTGAGAATCACTCCTCAAACGCTAGATTAGATGGTGAGATGAATGCAATTGTAATCACCTACAATATGAACATTCAAAGAAACATATATACATATCTTGATGTTAGTTTAAAGAGCATATGTATAAGATACACAAATCAAAGTGCTTGGTGATATCTCAAGAGAAAAATTAAAGATAGGATAAAGTAGAAAGAGAGGACCAACCTTAATGTGTGATATTGATGTATTATGATGATATGAGGTGATGAGAGATCTTAGGGGGGAAATTGGGGTATACCAAATATCTTGACGAACAAGTGCAAGATTGATGACCTTAAACCACTGGAGTGCAATTCAATAACTAAAAGAAAATTGGCTAAAAAGCAGAAAGATCCTGGAAGTTTTTCTATATCTTGTGTGGTAGGACGACATGTTATTGAAAATGCACTACTAGATTTAGGAGAAAGTGTGAGTTTAATACCGCTAGTTGTTTGCAATAGGTTAAACCTATGATATGTACAACCAACAAGGATGTCCCTCCAACTGGATGATCGATCAATTAAGTATCCAATCAGTATATTAAAAGATATTCCAGTTAGGATCGGTCAATTTTATATTCCTACAGATCTTTTTGTTATGGACATTAAAGAAGATAATGATATCCCCATCCTTCTAGGTAGACCATTTTTGTCAACTGTTGGAGCCATGATAAATGTCAAAAGAGGGAAAATGACGTTTGAAGTAGGGGATGAAAAGGTTGAGTTTATCCTATCCAAATTCCTAAAAGCACCATCCATGAATGAATTATGTTGTGTTATTGATATTATTGATGAATGTACAAGGGAATTAGATACAAAAACATATATTGAAATGATAAAACTCCGCTCAATACCCATAATGGAAGATGATGGAATCAAAGTTTATACACCATATGTGGACGACAACCTTCATGAATGTTTAACACTCACTCCTGACCATGTCCTTGGCCCTAAGAAACCATCCATGGAGCTTAAGGAACTACCTAAAAATTTGAGATATGAGTTTCTTGATAAAGAGCTAAACTGTCCAATTATAGTTAATGTTAATCTAGATAGAGACGAAACTAATAAGCTCTTAGATATCTTAAGAAAATACCATGCGGCCATAGGCTATAATATATCTGACTTAAAAAGGATAAGTATGTTTGTGTGTATGCACCGAATAATGCTAGAGGAAGACTCTAAACTATCTAAAGAACACCAAAGAATGGTCAATCCCATCATGAGCTATGTGGTCAAGAGATAAGTGTTAAAATTACTCGAAGCTGGAATCATCTATCAAATACATGATAGTAATTGAGTTATCCATGTACATGTGTGGAGTAAATAGAAAAATAATAAACAATGAAGTCGCAATCGAATGTTTATTTATCCAACAGAAGGGAAAGGAAAACATCGAAGAAAACCTGAGAAGGGAAATCATGGTCTCGCGACCAAGAGAACGAGTACTGGAGTCAATTACGCAAGAGGAAGGTATTAACACCTCCCATATTTGTGGTACTCCACAAGATCCACTCTTGTTGTCTAATCAAAGGGCGTGTCAAACTAAAGCTTACAAGCTAAGGGAATGCATGAGTGCAGAGAATTATATACAAACAAAAAAAAACTTTTTTATTATTGCGCTCGCCTTTGATCGTGAGACCTAGTGCCTACGTATCCCGAAAGAATCAGAGCATCGTAGTTCTTCTCAAAAAATTTGGTTTGTTTTGTGTTTTTTTAGGCGAATAATGTTACATTCACACTCTAGCCGTTGACATATTGCAGCCCGACCTTTGGGGACTTATGCATCGTATTATGCATGATAGAAATAACACATCCTTTTTTATGAAAAAATATTTTCAAAAGAAAAGCCCGAAGGGAGAAGAGTTTGAATTTGTTGAGTGTTTTTGACAGGATAGTAGCAAATGACTCCCAGTGTAGGGGGGCACCAACAATTTCTCCGCTTATTTGCAAAAGATTTTGAGATTTGAACCACATTAAAGTATGTGATTGAGAAGAAGCACAAGGTTAGAAATGTACCACCTCATACTCGTCTCAATACTTAAGTCTCGTGACACATGGTTTGCATCATTATTGTTAAGTGTTTTGAGATTTGATAAAGAAACGAGTTTTAGTTTTAAAGATGCAAAAGGGAATAGAAAAAGTCTAAGGGAAACTCAAGTTCTAATGTTGTCATGTACAATGATCCTAAAGTTAGGATAACAAAGGGAAAGCTACCTAATGTTAGCATGCAAAGATGGACCTATTGGTGAGGATAAAGGGAACTACATAATATTATCATGCATGGTTTTAAAGCATAAGGTCTATTTAGTTCACACCTTGAACAAGATGGAATCAAACTACTAAAGGAACATGCTATTTCACAAGAAAGAAACAAGAAGATGAGAGCAAGCATCAAACACTTAACTAATATTTGAAAATAAACAAACACATATGGATTTATCAACCAATTAGACATGTCAAGAGAATACACCAAAAACCTCAAATATGATTCCCCAAACATTTTATAGGTCTAACTCTACCCTAAACAAAGCATCAAGGGTCAAGAAGAAGAGAAGACAGCCTAACTAGGCAAGTAGAAGAGGCAAACATAAAATTAGAAGTAAACATTTCACCATTGCTACCTTAACCAAATAAACCATTAAATGAGAAGCACAAAGTAAAAACATATGTCTAAACATTATTCAAGAGGTCACACCACAAATTGATTCATGTTATCAAACACTTTCAAACAAGAAAGGCATAAATGAAGAGGAAAAGCAAAACTTCTCAAATAAGTGGCCATCAAAAGGTTCAAACCTTAAGCATGTATAAAAAACTATCAAGGAAGCAATTTCACATAAAAGTAACCTATTATACATGTCAAACAATCCATAGGGGTCATGCATAAGAGGTATGTGCATTAGGAACACGAGAGAAGGCAAACAAATAAGCACACTAGCATGTTAAGCTCTATGTGTCAATTGCCTAACCAATCATGGATAAGAAGGTGAAGTAAAGTGAAAGAGATGAAAGGACATACAAGTAAGTAAATAAGGCATAAATAACTCATAATAATCATACATTAATTCTTGGGAAAGAGGCACAACAAAATCACACAAGCACATGGTCACAAAAACCCCTAAGTGGAAACTAGTCCTCTAATCAAGAAGTTCTAACA
Organism: Vicia faba; assembly: GCA_948472305.1. Lineage (NCBI taxonomy): Eukaryota > Viridiplantae > Streptophyta > Magnoliopsida > Fabales > Fabaceae > Vicia > Vicia faba. Next base: position 375,171,812 of record OX451739.1, on the reverse strand, counting down.
AGTAATGCAAAATAGATAGGTACATGGTGAAAGAGAAGAGAAAAATATAAAAAATATATTAAATTAAGACATTTCTCAATGGCACAATAATATTCAAACAATAATTTAATTCAAAATCCTAAACATCAAAGCAATACAAACATTTAGCAAAAGTTGTCAAAAGAAGTGAACTATACCTAACAAGGAAAGATAAAAATCAAGCATGGAATTAGGCACCAAGACATAATAATTCATAAGGTTGGACATGTTATAATCATACATGAAAGACTCAAGAGTTACACAAAGGTCTTACACATAGCATGCTTGAAGAAAATACACAAGATAGCAAACCAAAACCCTAAGGCGTTCTCTAAAAGACATTTATCATCATGTTAAACCAAAGAGAAGAGACACGTGGAAAATAGGTATCAAACTTAACTAAGTAAGAAGATAAAGAATGTAATATCCATCATATAAGTCACTCAAGCATCAAGGAACAATTGTATGGGATAAGCTCAAGGAGATGCACCAAGATAGGCAAACATAAACAAGAAGTTCATACAAATGTATCAACATTCAAAGGGGCATAGAATGACCTATAAAAATAGGGACACAGGTTTTACCACATGGTATCTCAATTAAGAAAAATATGGAATCACAATTCCTAAATGGTTGCTGTTGTACCCCAAAATTTGCCCTCCCATATTCTTCAAAATTTGCCAAAGTCAAAGCTTCAAAATCTCCCCAAGGGTTGCACAGTTCAAGGGCCTCCTAACAGTCAAAAACTAGGGTTTTGGTTCTGACAAAGAAAATGGAGTTTCCAAGGGTCCAATCAAGTCCCACATGCCTACAAACATGGTCAAGCATCATCATGCCAAGTTTCAAGACCTACAGCACAAAATTGCACAGTCAAAAACCCTAATTGCACTACAGTCAACTGTAGGGGCAAAATGGTCATTTGACAGTCAAAAGTTCAAATTTTTGGTCAACATCTCATTTTGAAGCCACAAACATCATTTGATCAATGCTTGATCATGATTCTCAAAGCTTGGCTCAAAAAGTCTCAAGATGCAAAAGTTTCCATATTTGGACAGTTGAAAAAGTCAACTGTAACTTGACCAAGGCATAACTTCCACATGGATTATCAGAAAAATTCCATCCAAATCTCATTTTGAATAGAAAGACATTTCCTACAACTCCTCTTCACACTTCAAGTCCAAGAAATGCTCTCACAAAAGGTTATCAATTTCAACATTATAGGTCATTTTCAAAAGTCAACAAAAAGGGACTTTAAGTCAAAGGCCATAACTTGAGATTGGTAAATCAAAATGACATGGGACCAAAGACATTGGTTAGAGGACTCAAGGTCCTTTCCAAAATGTCCAAGAACATGAGCAAAGCTTAAAAATTGAGCAAGTTATGCCTTGTGGAAGTTGGGAAATTTTTGGATATTTTAAAAAGTCAACATTGCTTCCAAAGTCTTGAAAATGCTAATGGGCCTCTTTTTCTTCCAAAATCCATCATCCAAAACATGTGCACGACCATTTGGCCCAAAGGGAAGTTTTTTTATCATTTTTATTTATTTATTTGGATTTTTAATTATTAATAATTCATTTAATTAAAATAAATATGTGGAAAATACCAAACCTAAGTTTTTAAATCTTTTTGTGCATAAAATAGTCTCAAGATTTCGTGCAGGATCTGATTTAGAAAGAATCCATGTGATTGGACATGATTGGAACCAAAATAGCATGAAAAAGATTGAAAATATTTGCCATGAAAATCCAATATCCATTCCATCAATGCTTTGATCCTTTGGCTCAGATTTTTTACCCTAATCATTCTATACATAAGCCTAATGCAAACCCTAATGCCAATGACCACAAAGCTGCGCAAGAACACCATAACCAAGCTTGAGTTTTTTGACAAAAATTCCAAAACTGAAAACTAGGTTACAGTGCGATTCAAGCCAAAATAACTATTCCAATGTCTTGCTGAGACATCAAGGAAGGTGCCTGGATCAATATCATAGCCTGAAACATCAAGAATTGGTATATCAGGGTCAAACTTTTCACGAAAACATCCATAATCGTATCATGAATTTTATGCATTTTTCATGTGTTTTCTTTACTGATTTGCACTAATTGGATGATTCTGAAACTAACCGCATGATTTAATTGAGTTTTTAAGCATTGTGTGTGATTTCACCATGGATACGTGCTAGGGTTACCAAGCTGTGGAATTGGGCGTTTTTGAATCTTGTAAAATTATGACACCTTAATACCATGGATGAAATCAGGGAGCTTGGACGAATACAACACACCCCTCGCGCCTAATTTATGTGATACCATGGCCTATTCGCTATTTTAGAAAACTGCCTGTTTTGGGGGGGTTCAAAACCCCCGCTAACCCTTTGTATATTTCAGGAAAAGCAAAACGATGAAGAAGATGATGAAGTGTCAAGGCGTGGTTGGGTTATTTGAATTTCGCGCTAAAATTCCCACTAACGCTTATTTTGTATTATAATGTCTATTGATTATATAATATACAAAGGAACACAGCAGCGCGGTTGGTAGGCATATGCATTGGTAACCTCTAGGACCTGGGTTCGATCCCAGGTCCCCCTCCCTTTCCTTATATTTTTCTTCTAATGGTATTCTTGTGCAGCTTCAGTCCAAAGCGTCTACCATACGCTCCTCAATCAAACGCGCCACACGTCCCACTGCATTCAACCAAGGGCCAGGATTCAGAGACCATGATGTGCACCAGTCAACCATCCCACACGCTAACCAAAAAGTCAACTAGGCAAAAAGCTTAATGGGCCTGAATTACTGAACAAAACCTCCAATTGGGGACAGACCCCCATGGTTTGCCTTTCTCATATTTTTCTATTTTTGTTTTAATTAGTTTTTCAATTTAATTCTTTAAACCAATTTATTTTCATAAAAATATAAAAAACAATATAAAAATCAGAAAAGACAAAAATCAAAATATATTTTATTCAATTAATATTTTTGTAAATAAATTTCACTAATTAATTAGATTTAAATTTAGGGTTAATTTTAATATCTTTTCTTAATAAACTTAAAATTTGTAGAATTAGGGTTTTTTATAATTTTTATCTTTTTTCTTTTCCTTTATCATTATTAATCATTTAATATTATTTTTGTAAATAAATCTTGCCATTAATTAATTAATTTAATTTTAGATTTAATATTAACATATCTTTTCTTAATAAATCAAAAATTGTAGAATTAGTGTTAATTAATTAGTTTCTTAATTTCGTTTAATTCTCATAAAAAACCATAAAGACAAAAAACCTCAAAAATAATTTCTTTTTTTTTAATTTCATTTCATTAATTTAATAATCATAATTTAATTTCATTAAAAAGGGTCCAACGCCCTCGCTTCCAATTTTAATTCTAATTCGCGCGTTTTATTTTATTTCTTATAATATTAATGTAATTCTCCCAAAGCCTTGTAAACTCAGACATTTTATTTCTCGCACTTTTACTTTCTGTCAAATCGGGTCCTGGATTTTAATTTGGCGATGTGGACCCGCGCCTTTGTAATAGTTTAGGAACCTTTAATTTTCCGCAACTTTTTAACTGTTAATAAATGCATGCAAGAATGAATGACAAAAATAAAAACAAACGCGTAGATCACCTGACATGAACAAGATAAATGTAAATGAACATGACACACAAATCACACACCACCCCTAGGGTACGCCTCACTGTTGCCTTGCCTTGAAAGGTGATCGTCGAGTAGAGGATGTCTTAGTAAGTCCTCATGATCCGGGAACCTGGCATGAGGGTAGCTTCTAAGGTGTCTTCCTATTGCTCTGGTGATCACCATGTCCCGAACCTCGAATTGACCCGAACACCTCCAACGGTGGTGCTACCTACCTCTCAATGGTGGGATGGCACTACTTTAAAGGACATTTACACAGACGAATTCCTTAGGGTAGGTAGACGACTCTAAATAATTGCTCTAATCTCAAAACAAATTCAAAAATACTTTTCACACCGACACCTTTTCAAAAAGCTTTCGAAAGCAATTTTTCAAACACTCTTGAGGACTGATACAAGAGTCGAACTGGAATTTTCAAAGAAACTTTTTAAAACCCACAGTTGAAAAGCAAACAAACCATTTTTGAAAACACAAATGAGCAAGTATCTAAGAGCCCATGGATAACCATGGATAGAAAGGGTGCTAACACCTTCCCTTTCTATAACCTACCTCCCGAACCGAGAGCAATCTCTATAAGGAATTTTTCTGTGCTTTTGTCCTTTCCATTTGGAGAAAATAAAAGACGGTGGCGACTCTTGCTTCCGCGACATTTCGTGAACCAGCGTTAAACAGTCAGTTCCAGATCCACCGATCACAGAACTGGCGACTCTGCTGGGGAATACTTTAAAGTGAGGTGTACCTTAGGACTAAGATCACTTGTGTTTTCAATTGCTTTCTTTGCTTGCTTTAAATTGTGGGACTGTCTTGGGAGTTCTATAGATCCTAACCCGGATCTGGGGATACCTTCTTAGAAAGTAGCAACAAGGTTGTGAGGGAACTGTGCGGGGTATACCGACATGGTTGAAGCAGTCTGCTACGTTGATGTGGCACTTTGGTGTGTACCGGTAACCCTTGAGTCCAGTCAAGGAGAGTACGGGGCCGCCGTGTGGTGTCGTGAAGCATCAACTGACCTTAGGAACCTTAATTGAACCATCTTGGCCTCTTTAGGGTAGTGAGATAACTGACTTTGGTGCAGTCCGAGGTTGGTTGATACTCGATACTACACTCAATTGAGGGTTGTTTTCTTGGAATATTTCGGTCGCCAGTTCAGTGGCTAAATCGAAACGATGAACAATGAAAGCAATCCCGTGATATTGGGACCCTTAGAACCCGGTTACTTCTAATAGGACAGGTTGAGCCCACCAACTTCAAGAGGGTACTACCCAGACCCCATGCTGGCCTTAAACCCTAAGGGCTTGTCTTGTGTGCCTTGTGTGCCTTACATGTTTGTCTTTGTAAATATCTGTGGTGTGTTTAATCATAGCATCATGACATCATCCAGCATCATATGCATTGACTAACCATTTCAGGGGTTCGAATCTTCATCTTTGTTCTTGTTTTGTAGGACATGGAAACTGTTCGCAGAAAGACAATTCAAATCAGCCTTGTAAGGATACCTCCTCAACTTAAGGAGCTTATATCCAGGATTCCCGAGAGCTCTTCATTCAGTGAGAGACATGGAAGACTCATCATCTTGGTCAATACCAACATTGAGGAAGATATGATAAAGGTCCTGTTCCAGTTCTTTGACCCTCTGCATCACTGTTTCACCTTCTTGGATTATCAGCTGGTACCTACATTGGAGGAGTTCTCCCAGCTCCTGAAGATCCCTATCCCTGATCAACTACCCTACAACGGTACAGAAAAGGAACCCAAGCTTGAAGAGATTGCTAAAGCCTTACACCTACAATCATCTGGCCTCAAAGGACATTGGGAAGTTAGAAGTGGTATCAAAGGGTTCTTAGCCAGGTTTCTGTTTGAAAAGGCCCATGAATGTTGGAATTCCCTTGACTTACAAGCTTTTGAAGAAGTGGTGGCCCTCCTTGTCTATGGTTTGGTGTTGTTCCCTAACCCATATCAGCTTATAGATATCAGTGCTGTCCAGATCTTCATGTCCAGGAATCCTATACCTACGTTGTTGGGGGACATCCTTCACTCATGTTACACTCGAACCATGAGAAAAAGAGGTGTCCTTATGTGTTGCACTCCTCTCCTGGGAAGGTGGTTTATTTCGCACCTTCCACAATCAGTTTTGAAGAACGAGCGGGGTTTGAGATGGTCACAACGGTTGATGACTCTTACACATGCAGATATACATTGGTGCCCTCGGTCCAGAGAGGATGTCACTATCATTGATCATTGTGGGGAGTACCCTAATGTTCCTTTACTTGGAATCAAAGGAGGTATTACTTACAACCCATGCCTGGCTTGGAGACAGTTTGGTTATGCTCGGAGGGAGGGCCCTCATGACATGTTAATTCCTGACATAGTTTTTGACTTCGACAACGATGCACAAGGACTTCGCCAGAGATTCATCAGAGCTTGGAGAATGCCAAGTAGGATAGACAGCAAGACACTGGGGCACAGGAACTCCATTCTGTTGGAACCTTATCTCAAGTGGGTACGAGCCCGCTCCCAGAAGTTGGTAATGCCTTATCCTCATATGCTCCCAGTAATCAAAGAGCCGGTCTTGGAAGGAGAAGTGTCCTACACCATTCAGCATCCTGATATGCCCACGTCCTGGGAAGAGATGCAGAAGAGCTGGATCCAGCTTAAGGAAGAACGAACTTCTCTTGAGACCAGTCTACATGCTAGTGAAAAGAAGGTCTTGGAGCTCACCCGCCTATTGCATGAGGAGAGGAATCTCAACACCTACATAGCTCCAAAGAGGATGCGTAGTGTCTTCTGGGATTGATGTGCTTTTGTATTATTTTGCCCATGAGGCTTTGATGTACTGAACAATTATTTCCTAAATGATAACGTGTGTTCTTTTTGTCTACAAAAAATTTGAACTTTCGAACCCTTGAATGCATTGCATAAACACATATCATTCATCATTTGCATAGCAGGTTTTCTTCTTTTCAGGTTGCTTACCGTTCTTCGCTGTTTATTTCAGCATCATGAATCCTGACTCATCATCAACCGAGATGTCCATCAAGGCTCTTCAGGCGCAGAATGCGCAATTTCAGGAACTAATCATGGATTTGGCTCAGGGCCAAGAAGAGCTGAAGGCTCTGCTCCTGAAGAAGGAGAAAAAGAAGAAAAGGAGAACTGTTATTTTTAACTCGGGCCGAAGGTTCGGCAACACTCTGCAGAATGAAGAGGATGGTTCTTCTATAGGCAAGGGTACTCCCCAAGGGGAAAAAGGTCCTAGTCCGGTAGTCTCCGACAACGAGACTGATTTTGATGAGGAACAGTATCCTCCTGCAGAAGACAGATATAAGTAGTTGGAGGACATATTGAATGCTATGGAGATCCAACAAGTGCCTGGGCTGGATTTTGGAGATTTGGGTTTGTCTACTGGTGTGATCATTCCTCGTAAGTTCAAAGCACCATCCTTTACCAAGTATGACGGGGCGTCTTGTCCCAAGTTACACCTCAGGTCGTATGTGCGGAAGATTCAACCGTACTCAGCTGACAAAAACTTGTGGATCCACTTCTTCCAGGAGAGTCTTTCAGGGACTCATCTCGAATGGTTCTATCAGCTGGATGGGACCAAGGTTCGTAACTGGGAGGAGTTGGCTACTGCTTTCTATAAGCAGTATCAATATAATGCCGACCTTGCCCCTACACGTACCCAACTCCAGGGTATGTCGTTAGGTTCAAGTGAAGGTTTTAAGGAGTACGCTCAGAAGTGGAGGGATCTGGCTGGCAGGGTGCAGTCTCCGTTGACTGACCGGGAGTTGGTAGACATGTTCCTGGGGACCCTATCTGGGCCATTTTTCAACCATCTCATTGGTAACTCATCTGCAGGGTTCACTGATCTTATTCTGACTGGAGAGAGAATTGAGGCTGGGTTGAAGTCTGGTAAGATTCAGAAAGGGGCATCTACAAGTTCTGAGAAGAAACCCTTCAAGAAGGAGGCCAGTGCTGTATATGGCTCCAGAAGACAAGAGAAACCTGAGCGCCGCCAATTTGTCAACGCGGTGATGATTGCCAAGCCTGCTGCCGCTCCTCGGCAAACCAATCCACCAAAGGCTGAAAGACCCCGGAGAGAGTTTACCCGTTTGAGCATGACTTTGTCGCAGATCTTGCCACAGTTGCTATCCACCAATTTAGTGACTGTCAGAGAGGCGCCAAAAGTCGTGAACACTGCCTCTCCCAAATACAACCCAAATGCCCGCTGTGCTTATCACTCCGATAGCCCGGGGCATTCCACTGATGACTGTTGGGCCTTGAGGAATAAGGTGCAAGACCTTATCGATGCAAAAGAGATACAGTTTGAAGCGCCTGAGAGGCCGAATGTGGTAACTGCTCCTATGCCCCAGCATGGGGTAAATGCTGTTGATGAAGATGTATACGCCATTTCTGTGAATGATCTAGCCACTCCCTTAACGACTGTCAAGAGGAACTTACTGCTGGCCGGTTTATTTCCGGGTTGCAGTGAGGGTTGCCTGTTCTGTGCTGTTTCCCTATCCGGTTGTCCTTTGCTGAAGTTGGGCATCCAAAGCCTAATGGATAGCAAAGAGATTCTATTCAAGAAGTCCGTTGTTCAGTTTTCTCCAGTAGAAGAAGTTTCTGTGGTTACAATCTTCAATAATCCAATCAAGGCTCTCCCAAGGAAGCCTGTTCAAATCATGACTGTCGCACCTGTTGTTATTACTGTTCCGGGGCCTCTCCCCTACGAATCTGATAAGGCTATCCCCTAGCATTATGGGGCAGATGTATATGTGAATGGAATCAAGCAAGAGTTCAACACTGGCACCAGTATCAGCAATATCACTGGTCCAGCAAAGGTTACCCGCAGTGGCAGGCTCTTCTCGCCTGACATTGCACCACCCGCTGTTCGAAGACCCCTTACTATAACACCTACAAGTGTAACTGTTCCTGTTTCTGATCAAGTTGTTTCCCCTGCTGCCGAGTTATCTAATGCTCGGGGCAAAGGGATTGAAGATGAGCCTGCCCGGATGGAGGCACCAAGATCTGTAACTGCTGAGGCCTCCCAACAAGAGATGGAGGAAATCCTAAAAATAATCAAGAAGAGCGACTTTAATGTTGTGGAACAGCTGGGGCATACGCCCTCCAAAATCTCCATGCTCTCCTTGCTCCTGTGCTCAGAGGCCCATGCTAAGGCCTTGATCTCATTTCTCAAGATGGCCCATGTGCCACAGGAGACATCTGCTGTCCAGTTTACTGATTGCGTAGCAAATCTGACAGCGGACAATGGCTTGGGTTTCTCAGATGCTGACCTTACTGCAAAGGGAAGGGACCACAATGATGCCCTGCATGTCTCTATTGAATGCAGGGGCACTACTCTTGCGCACGTGTTGGTGGACACTGGTTCTTCCCTAAATGTGCTACCCAAGAAAGCCTTAGACCATTTGGATTATGAAGGTCTGGAGCTGAAACCTAGTAATATCATCGTCAGAGCCTTTGATGGTTCCAAGAGGATGGTTCATGGAGAGGTTGACATTCCTATTCGTGTGGGCTCTCAAGTATTCGACTCTACCTTCTATGTGATGGATATCCGTCCATCATATTCTTGTCTACTGGGTCGACCTTGGATCCACAAAGCTGGGGCAGTAACCTCTACCTTGCACCAGAAGCTCAAGTACCCCGTCAGAGGGAAGATCGTCACTGTGCAGGGAGAGGAGGAGTATATGGTGAGCCATTTGAATTCCTTCAGATATATTGAGATGGACGGGGAGTTTATTGAAACCCCCTTTCAGCATTTCGAGGAGGTACTTCCAATTTCAGCAGCAGAAACAGCGGTCGAAGAGGATGTTCCTTTGAAGATGGCTTCCCTGAAGGATGCCCGGGCTGTGGTTCAGAAAGGTGAATGTGCTAATTGGGGCAAGCTCCCTGATTTTACACAGAAAACTGACAAGTTCGGATTGGGTTTTATTGCAGAGGGACAGAAAGCTATGCGGAAGGCAAAGACCAGAAGACCTCCTGTGCTCATTACCAATCCAGGAGTGAATGCTGTTGGGGAAGATAATGAAGTGGATGGAGCTGAGTTCAATAGCTGGATCTACTCGACAACTGAAGGCGGATTGACCAATTGGATTGCCAAAGACCATACTCCTGTTACTTTTGTTACGCAGTAATAAACTTCTTTGTTTTTGTCATTTGTAATAAACAATTAAAACTCTATGGCCCGGTGTCTTACCCGAGATACCGTGGTTTCATTTGTGAGGGCATATAAATTGTCATTTCATATATCATGAATAAAAATCTTGGACGTTTTCTCGCATTTCAAATCTTGTGCTCCTTTTCTGTCTTTCCTTTCTTTATATATTTCAAAACAGCTGTATTTACACACACTCACTCATACAGGTTTCAATCCACTCTGGATCTCACTGGTAACAACTCTGCTACTGCCAATTATGACTTCGAAAATCCGATCAACTTAGCCGAAGACGAAGGTGAAGATGATTGCGAAGTGCCTGGCGAGCTTGCAAGACTGTTACTCCAGGAAGAGAGGGCAATTCAACCGCACGAAGAGCCAGTGGAAACAATAAATCTGGGTACTGAGGTAGACAGAAAGGAGGTAAAGATTGGTGCCAACCTAGAGCTCAGCGTGAAGCAACGGTTGACTAAGATGCTACATGATTATATGGAGATCTTTGCCTGGTCCTACGAAGACATGCCCGGGTTGGATACCGATATTGTGGTCCATCATTTGCCTACTAAGGAAGACTGCCCTCCGGTTAAGCAAAAGGTCCGCCGTATGCGTCCAGAGATGTCTGAGAAGATCAAAGCCGAGGTTATGAAGCAGTTTGATGCCGGGTTTCTTGCAGTGACTTCTTACCCTCAGTGGGTTGCTAATGTGGTGCCGGTACCAAAGAAGGACGGTAAGGTCAGAATGTGTGTCGATTACAGGGATCTGAACAGGGCCAGTCCCAAGGATGACTTCCCCCTACCTCACATTGATGTCCTTGTTGAGAATACAGCTCAGCATAAGGTGTTCTCTTTCATGGATGGTTTTTCAGGTTATAAACAGATCAAGATGGCACCTGAAGACATGGAGAAGACTACCTTTGTTACTCAGTGGGGCACCTTCTGCTACAAGGTCATGCCTTTTGGACTGAAAAATGCTGGGGCAACCTACCAACGTGCCATGGTTGCTTTATTTCATGACATGATCCATCATGATATAGAAGTGTATGTTGACGACATGATCGCAAGGTCCCAAACTGAGGAAGAACACCTTGATCATCTGCAGAAGTTGTTTGACCGTTTGAAATTGTACAAGCTGAGGTTGAACCCGGACAAGTGCACCTTCGGGGTAAGATCTGGAAAGTTGCTAGGCTTCGTTGTAAGTGATAAGGGTATTCAAGTGGACCCTGCCAAGGTCAAAGCTATTCAAGAGATTCCAGTTCCTAAGACAGAGAAAGAAGTCAGAGGCTTCTTAGGACGTCTGAATTACATTGCTCGATTCATCTCACACCTGACTGCTACCTGTGAGCCAATCTTCAAGCTGCTGAAGAAAGATCAGGTAGTACGTTGGAATGATGAATGTCAGGCTTCTTTTGACAGAATCAAGGAGTATCTCCAAGAACCACCCATCCTTATGCCACCGGTTGAAGGGAGACCTCTGATACTATACTTGACAGTACTTGACAACTCAATGGGGTGTGTGCTGGGGCAGCATGACGAGTCTGGCCGAAAAGAGCATGCCATTTATTACCTTAGCAAAACGTTTACCGACTGTGAGACCCGATACTCACTGCTCGAGAAAACTTGCTGCGCTTTGGTATGGGCTGCTCGCCGGCTGAGACAGTATATGCTGACTCACACTACCTTGTTGATCTCAAAGATGGATCCTATAAAGTACATATTTGAAAAGCCTGCTCTGTCTGGGAGAATAGCAAGATGGCAAATGATCTTGACGGAATACGACATTCAGTACACGACCCAGAAAGCCATCAAGGGAAGTGTATTGGCAGACCACTTGGCGCATCAGGCCGTAGACGACTATCAGTCAATGAACTTCGAGTTTCCGGACGAGAGCATCATGATAGTGACCGATTGTGAAGTACCTGGACCGGATGAAGGACCTGAGGAAGGATCCCGATGGTCTATGCACTTTGACGGAGCCTCCAACGCTTTGGGTAACGGTATCGGCGCTGTAATCATATCTCCTCAAGGCACTCATACTCCACTTACTGCCCGGCTATGTTTCAACTGTACCAATAACATGGCGGAGTATGAGACATGCATCATGGGTCTTCAAGCTGCGATCGACCTAAGGATCAAGTTTCTGAGTGTCTTCGGAGATTCCGCTCTCGTGATCAATCAGATCAAAGGAGAGTGGGATACGAAACATCCGAATCTTATTCCTTACAGAGAATGTGTGTTGACATTGATCCCCCACTTCACAAAGATAACCTTTGAACATTTCCCAAGATAGGAGAATCAGCTGGCGGACGCGTTAGCTACAATGTCTTCTATGTTCAAGGTCAAATGGGATAATGAGGCTCCCCGGATCATCATCTGGAAACTAGACGAATCAGCATACTACTGTGATCTCGAGACTGAGTTGGTAACTGAGAAGCCTTGGTACCATGAAGTGAAGAGATATCTGGAAGCTCAGGAATACCCTGAAGGTGCATCTGTCAATGATAAAAAGTTTCTGAGAAGGTTCGCAGCGAAGTTCTTCCTTAGCAACGGCATCTTGTACAAGGGAAACCATGATTCGACCCTACTACGTTGTGTGGATAAGAATGAAGCAGAAAGGATCATGGAAGAGCTACATGAAGGGACCTTTGGCACACATTCCAGTGGACACACTATGGCAAAGAAGATCCTTCGGGCAGGATATTTCTGGTCCACCATGGAAGCTGACTGCTACCAACATTCCCGGACATGCCATAAATGCCAGATATATGCAGACAAGGTGCATGTTCCTCCAGTTCCTCTGAATGTTCTGACTGCGCCTTGGCCGTTTGCAATGTGGGGCATAGACATGATCGGTGAGATTAAACCTACGGCATCTAACGGGCATCGCTTCATCCTAGTGGCGATTGATTATTTCACGAAGTGGGTCGAAGCAGCCTCCTACGCTACGGTAACCAAGACTGTTGTGGCACGGTTCATTCGGCATAACCTGATCTGTCGATACGGCGTCCCAGAAAGAATTATTACAGACAATGGTACCAATCTCAATAACAAGATGATCACTGAGCTCTGCGAGCAGTTTAAGATACAACACCATAACTCTTCTCCTTACAGACCGAAGATGAATGGGGCTGTAGAAGCAGCAAATAAGAATATCAAGAAAATCGTGCAGAAGATAACAGTGACTTATAAAGATTGGCACGAGATGTTACCGTTCGCTCTACATGGGTACCGTACCTTAGTTAGGATGTCAACCGGGGCAACTCCTTTCTCCTTGGTTTATGGTATGGAGGCAGTCTTACCGATCGAAGTGCAAATACCCTCTCTCCGGATAATGAAGGATGCAAATCTGAATGAAGATGATTGGATCCAGACACGACTTGATCAGTTAAACCTTATTGATGAAAAGAGACTTGCTGCTATCTGTCATGGTCAGACGTACCAGAAACGGATGATCCGAGCATTTAACAAAAAGGTCAGACCACATGAATATCAAGTTGGGGATCTGGTAATCAAGCGAATCATCCTTCCTCAGAGTGATCCAAGGGGAAAATGGACCCCCACGTTTGAAGGGCCATTTGTGGTTAAACATGTGTTCTCAGGAGGAGCCATGATTTTAACCAACATGGATGGTGACGACCTTCCTCACCCCGCCAATGCAGACATAGTAAAAAGATACTACGCATGAAAAAGACCCACTAGGTTGACATACCTAGGCAAAAATTAGGGCTTCCCGGCGAACCAAAAGGGTTCGGGCAAAATGAATGGATGAAATGAAAAAATTTGTACACCCGGCAAGTCGAAAACCTGAAAAGGCGGCTTGGGCAAAAATGGGTATCCCGGTGGACTGAAAACCCGAAAGGGTGGTCCAGGCAAAAATTAGGGATAAAGCGTAATACTATGTCTCATTGGATCACTTTGCATCCAGAATCCGGTATCTACATCAAGTTCAGACGGCATCAATCAGTCAGCTTCACCTTCAACCAAGGTCATCAAGTGATGAGACGCTCGGAGATATAAAGGCAATAGCAGAGTTGAAACCCAGTGGGATCATTCATTTCACACAGCTGCTTTATTTTCTTTTGTACAAATTGTATAAACTCTCTTGTTCGGCGGCGTTCTCTTACTAGGACGTCAGCCTCTTGTACATAAAACGCCTATTTACAGGCAAATTCAAAATCAATACAAAAATCACTTTTCAGCTAAAATTGCCAATTGTTTTTCCTTTTCTGTTTTGTTTTGCGAAGAACGTCCAAGGTTCAATTTGTGATATATGCATTGACACTAATTTGCTAACTTATGAATATTTGCATACGAAACAAAGGATTAATTACAGGTAACATTAGAAACAGGGGCAATAAAGAGTTGTCTAAGCAAACTAATTGTTCTGTCCTCCAAGGTACCAAGGTAGGTTCAGCTAAAGAACACAACCAGATATCTTAATTCCCCAGAGAGTGAGCCAGCAAGTCAGTACACTCTCCCCAAGCAAAGTTATGATTATCAAACCTTAAGGAAGTCGAGTATCCTCCAGCAGATCTCAACATTCCCCAGCAGTATACATGCATTCTTAACAAGCATCCCCCGGTAGTCTTGGTCTAAAGATTGTTCCTCGGTGGTATATCAGACATTCAATGGAGTCACTTCCCCGATACAGCTCAAAACTTCCCCAAAAGAGTCCAATCTAGTTCCCCAGGAAAGTTGGAATCATCTCCCCAGCAGTAAGCTTATCCCCAGTAGATTCTGGAAGCTTATCCCTCGCAGAGCACGAACACGTCGCCCGGCTTTATTCAAAGAGTTATTTCCTTACCAGGATATAACTGGGTTATCCTCAGCCAAAAGCCACGGAAAGAGCGTCCTCGACGAAGTCTTCTTACCCCCCAGCGAAGTCTATCAACACTTCCAACACAACAATGGTATCCCCAGCAAGTTATTATCAACATTTCAACAAAGTACCTCTCTCCCCACAGAGTATTGCTTCCCAGCAAGATCGCTAGAGTACTTTCCTCCCCGCAGAGTAATCCATGCGCCAAGTTTATTCCCCAACGGAGTCATCTTCTCCTACCGGTATTCTTGCAACTATCATCCCCAGCGGAAGCAAAAATCTGTTCTTCAACATCAGCCCAGGAGTGACTTCCCAGCACCCGTCAAGGATTTATCTACCAAAAGACGAAAACATACATTCATAAACATCGCATTTTCATACATTATAGTATGCATATAGGCATCACACCTTACAAATCTCATTTATGTTGAGAACATCATTGCTTGATCCATATCATGCATTGAGTATAACTGACCTTTACCTTTCAGGAAGAATTCAGTTAAGTTCCCAGCTATATTCAAGACCTTGATCGGTTCAGTTAAGTCGACCCTAAGACTTTTACTGTTTCTTATCCAGTCAAAGGCCTTCTCTGGTTCAGTCAGATCGACCCTAAGATCTCCCTGTTTCTTATCCAGTTGAAGACATTTCAAGACCTAGACCGGTTCAGTTAAATCGACCCTAAGATTTTTCTGTTTCTTATCCAGTCAAAGGCCTTCTCTAGTCCAGCTAAATCGACCCCTAACAGATTTTCCTGATAAAGACTCAGTAGAAGATATCCAAGATTCTCTCAATGATACTGTTGAGGTTGTAGTCGCATGTGGTTCTCTCCCCGTTACTGCGGAGGTAGTAATCGCCCCAAGATTCTCTCAATGATTACTGTTGAGGTTGAAGTCGCCCAAGATTCTCTCAATGATTACTGTTGAGGTTGAAGTCGCCCAAGATTCTCTCAATGATTACTGTTGAGGTTGAAGTCCCCCAAGATTCTCTCAATGATTACTGTTGAGGTTGAAGTCGCCCAAGATTCTCTCAATGATTAATGTTGAGGTTGAAGTCGCCCAAGATTCTCTCAATGATTACTGTTGAGGTTGAAGTCGCCCAAGATTATCTCAATGATTACTGTTGAGGTTGAAGTCGTCCCAGATTCTCTCAGCGTTACTGAAGAGGAAAAGCAAAACTTCTCAAATAAGTGGCCATCAAAAGGTTCAAACCTTAAGCATGTATAAAAAACTATCAAGGAAGCAATTTCACATAAAAGTAACCTATTATACATGTCAAACAATCCATAGGGGTCATGCATAAGAGGTATGGGCATTAGGAACACGAGAGAAGGCAAACAAATAAGCACACTAGCATGTTAAGCTCTATGTGTCAATTGCCTAACCAATCATGGATAAGAAGGTGAAGTAAAGTGAAAGAGATGAAAGGACATACAAGTAAGTAAATAAGGCATAAATAACTCATAATAATCATACATTAATTCTTGGGAAAGAGGCACAACAAAATCACACAAGCACATGGTCACAAAAACCCCTAAGTGGAAACTAGTCCTCTAATCAAGAAGTGCTAACAAGTAATGCAAAATAGATAGGTACATGGTGAAAGAGAAGAGAAAAATATAAAAAATATATTAAATTAAGACATTTCTAAATGGCACAATAATATTCAAACAATAATTTAATTCAAAAGCCTAAACATCAAAGCAATACAAACATTTAGCAAAAGTTGTCAAAAGAAGTGAACTATACCTAACAAGGAAAGATAAAAATCAAGCATGGAATTAGGCACCAAGACATAATAATTCATAAGGTTGGACATGTTATAATCATACATGAAAGACTCAAGAGTTCCACAAAGGTCTTACACATAGCATGCTTGAAGAAAATACACAAGATAGCAAACCAAAACCCTAAGGCGTTCTCTAAAAGACACTTATCATCATGTTAAACCAAAGAGAAGAGACACGTGGAAAATAGGTATCAAACTTAACTAAGTAAGAAGATAAAGAATGTAATATCCATCACATAAGTCACTCAAGCATCAAGGAACAATTGTATGGGATAAGCTCAAGGAGATGCACCAAGATAGGCAAACATAAACAAGAAGTTCATACAAATGTATCAACATTCAAAGGGGCATAGAATGACCTATAAAAATAGGGACAAAGGTTTTACCACATGGTATCTCAATTAAGAAAAATATGGAATCACAATTCCTAAATGGTTGCTGTTGTACCCCAAAATTTGCCCTCCCATATTCTTCAAAATTTGCCAAAGTCAAAGCTTCAAAATCTCCCCAAGGGTTGCACAGTTCAAGGGCCTCCTAACAGTCAAAAACTAGGGTTTTGGTTCTGACAAAGAAAATGGAGTTTCCAAGGGTCCAATCAAGTCCCACATGCCTACAAACATGGTCAAGCATCCTCATGCCAAGTTTCAAGACCTACAGCACAAAATTGCAAAGTCAAAAACCCTAATTGCACTACAGTCAACTGCAGGGGCAAAATGGTCATTTGACAGTCAAAAGTTCAAATTTTTGGTCAACATCTCATTTTGAAGCCACAAACATCATTTGATCAATGCTTGATCATGATTCTCAAAGCTTGGCTCAAAAAGTCTCAAGATGCAAAAGTTTCCATATTTGGACAGTTGAAAAAGTCAACTGTAACTTGACCAAGGCATAACTTCCACATGGATTATCAGAAAAATTCCATCCAAAGCTCATTTTGAAGAGAAAGACATTTCCTACAACTCCTCTTCACACTTCAAGTCCAAGAAATGATCTCACAAAAGGTTATCAATTTCAACATTATAGGTCATTTTCAAAAGTCAACAAAAAGGGACTTTAAGTCAAAGGCCATAACTTGAGATTGGTAAATCAAAATGACATGGGACCAAAGACATTGGTTAGAGGACTCAAGGACCTTTCCAAAATGTCCAAGAACATGAGCAAAGCTTAAAAATTGAGCAAGTTATGCCTTGTGGAAGTTGGGAAATTTTTGGATATTTTAAAAAGTCAACATTGCTTCCAAAGTCTTGAAAATGCTAATGGGCCTCTTTTTCTTCCAAAATCCATCATCCAAAACATGTGCACGACCATTTGGTCCAAATGGAAGTTTTTTTTATCATTTTTATTTATTTATTTGGATTTTTAATTATTAATAATTCATTTAATTAAAATAAATATGTGGAAAATACCAAACCTAAGTTTTTAAATCTTTTTGTGCATAAAATAGTCTCAAGATTTCGTGCAGGATCTGATTTAGAAAGAATCCATGTGATTGGACATGATTGGAACCAAAATAGCATGAAAAAGATTGAAAATATTTGCCATGAAAATCCAATATCCATTCCATCAATGCTTTGATCCTTTGGCTCAGATTTTTTACCCTAATCATTCTATACATAAGCCTAATGCAAACCCTAATGCCAATGACCACAAAGCTGCGCAAGAACACCATAACCAAGCTTGAGTTTTTTGACAAAAATTCCAAAACTGAAAACTAGGTTACAGTGCGATTCAAGCCAAAATAACTATTCCATTGTCTTGCTGAGACATCAAGGAAGGTGCCTGGATCAATATCATAGCCTGAAACATCAAGAATTGGTATATCAGGGTCAAACTTTTCACGAAAACATCCATAATCGTATCATGAATTTTATGCATTTTTCATGTGTTTTCTTTACTGATTTGCACTAATTGGATGATTCTGAAACTAACCGCATGATTTAATTGAGTTTTTAAGCATTGTGTGTGATTTCACCATGGATACGTGCTAGGGCTACCAAGCTGTGGAATTGGGCGTTTTTGAATCTTGTAAAATTAGGACACCTTAATACCATGGATAAAATCAGGGAGCTTGGACGAATACAACACACCCCTCGCGCCTAATTTATGTGATACCATGGCCTATTCGCTATTTTAGAAAACTGCCTGTTTTGGGGGGGTTCAAAACCCCCGCTAACCCTTTGTATATTTCAGGAAAAGCAAAACGATGAAGAAGATGATGAAGTGTCAAGGCGTGGTTGGGTTATTTGAATTTCGCGCTAAAATTCCCACTAACGCTTATTTTGTATTATAATGTTTATTGATTATATAATATACAAAGGAACACAGCAGCGCAGTTGGTAGGCATATGCATTGGTAACCTCTAGGACCTGGGTTCGATCCCAGGTCCCCCTCCCTTTCCTTATATTTTTCTTCTAATGGTATTCTTGTGCAGCTTCAGTCCAAAGCGTCTACCATACGCTCCTCAATTAAACGAGCCACACGTCCCACTGCATTCAACCAAGGGCCAGGATTCAGAGACCATGATGTGCACCAGTCAACCATCCCACACGCTAGCCAAAAAGTCAACTAGGCCAAAAGCTTAATGGGCCTGAATTACTGAACAAAACCTCCAATTGGGGACAGACCCCCATGGTTTGCCTTTCTCATTCTTTTCTCATATTTTTCTATTTTTGTTTTAATTAGTTTTTCAATTTAATTCTTTAAACCAATTTATTTTCATAAAAATATAAAAAACAATATAAAAATCAGAAAAGACAAAAATCAAAATATATTTTATTCAATTAATATTTTTGTAAATAAATTTCACTAATTAATTAGATTTAAATTTAGGGTTAATTTTAATATCTTTTCTTAATAAACTTAAAATTGGTAGAATTAGGGTTTTTTATAATTTTTATCTTTTTTCTTTTCCTTTATCATTATTAATTATTTAATATTATTTTTGTAAATAAATCTTGCCATTAATTAATTAATTTAATTTTAAATTTAATATTAACATATCTTTTCTTAATAAATCAAAAATTGTAGAATTAGGGTTAATTAATTAGTTTCTTAATTTTGTTTAATTCTCATAAAAAACCATAAAGACAAAAAACCTCAAAAATAATTTCTTTTTTTTTTATTTTCATTTCATTAATTTAATAATCATAATTTAATTTCATTAAAAAGGGTCCAACGCCCTCGCTTCCAATTTTAATTCTAATTCGCGCGTTTTATTTTATTTCTTATAATATTAATGTAATTCTCCCAAAGCCTTGTAAACTCGGACATTTTATTTCTCGCACTTTTACTTTCTGTCAAATCGGGTCCTGGATTTTAATTTGGCGATGTAGACCCGCGCCTTTGTAATAGTTTAGGAACCTTTAATTTTCCGCAACTTTTTAACTGTTAATAAATGCATGCAAGAATGAATGATAAAAATAAAAACAAACGCGTAGATCACCTGACATGAACAAGATAAATGTAAATGAACATGACACACAAATCACACACCACCCCTAGGGTACGCCTCACTGTTGCCTTGCCTCGAAAGGTGATCGTCGAGTAGAGGATGTCTTAGTAAGTCCTCATGATCCGGGAACCTGGCATGAGGGTAGCTTCTAAGGTGTCTTCCTATTGCTCTGGTGATCACCATGTCCCGAACCTCGAATTGACCCGAACACCTCCAACGGTGGTGCTACCTACCTCTCAATGGTGGGATGGCACTACTTTAAAGGACATTTACACAGACGAATTCCTTAGGGTAGGTAGACGACTCTAAATACTTGCTCTAATCTCAAAACAAATTCAAAAATACTTTTCACACCGACACCTTTTCAAAAAGCTTTCGAAAGCAATTTTTCAAACACTCTTGAGGACTGATACAAGAGTCGAACTGGAATTTTCAAAGAAACTTTTTAAAACCCACAGTTGAAAAGCAAACAAACCATTTTTGAAAACACAAATGAGCAAGTATCTAAGAGCCCATGGATAACCATGGATAGAAAGGGTGCTAACACCTTCCCTTTCTATAACCTACCTCTCGAACCGAGAGCAATCTCTATAAGGAATTTTTCTGTGCTTTTGTCCTTTCCATTTGGAGAAAATAAAAGATGGTGACGACTTTTACTTCCGCGATATTTCGCGAATCAGCGTTAACCAGTCAGTTCCAGATCCACCGATCACAGTTGCACAAGTGCACCTCTAAACATCACACCAATATACACAAGTATTTAGGCAAGCATGCATGTATTGTATCCAACAAAGATAATACTTAAGAGGCTTAAAAAATGAATGAAAAATCATCAAAGTATCATTAAGTCAGTATATCAAATGTTTCCTAAAATATGCCTAAAGGAAGTGCACAAAATTGCTCAAAACACAATCAATCATTAAGCATCAAAGGCAACTATTGATCAAACAAGTTAAGCATAAAAAAGAAATTCAAAAATGAATCAAAATAATTGATCAAGGTATAAAATGAGAACTTAAAAATCCTACATACATGTACCTAAATATGTGCAAAAATTAAGATCAAGAAAAAATTAGAAAGACCAATAACCAAATCCTAAGTTACAAACTAAGTCAAATAAGACACATCTCATAGTAAAATTAAAATAAAATAGCAAAACAATTAGAAAAATAAAACAAAAATCAGAGAAAATTAAATATCAAATCAAAGTACGTTCATGAATTTTTTGGGAATTTTTAGAGTGAAGGAAGTATTGAAAACAAAATCAGGAATTAAAAGGAAAGAAAAAGAAATAAAATGGAATTTTAAATAAAATTGTGACAAAATGAAAAGTGTCACTATTAATTAGTGACACTTCCTCAGAAAGCACTGCAAAATATATTAGCCAGAACAAATCAACAAACGCCACGCGCCCTGGGATCACTTACCATTTCCCAACGTCTCTATTTCTCTTTCCACGTTTTATTTTTCTGATTTATTTAAGTGACACAAATAAACATGTAAATCAAATATCAATTGGTCAAGTTTGTTTAGATCGCTAAAATACAAAATAACAGGCCAACTAATCATAGCTTGACACCACTTCGTCTTCTTCATGCAAACATGAACCAAAACCAAAGTTTAACCCTAAAATATTTCATCACTTTCAGATCCACATAACTCTCTCAACAGTTCATGAAATTGAATGATATAAAAATAAAAAATGAAGTATGAAGAACATAGATCACAGTCATAACAAGTAGATCTCAACAAAATGGATCAAACATAGAGAATTTTAGCGCTAAAGTCATACACTCAAAACTGAAAACATGATTCAAAAATTGCAAACAAGCTCAGATTCAAAGATTCCCAGATCTGAATTTGAGCTTCTCTTGGCGTGTCCCCGTGAATGGAGAGAATGTATGAGTTATATAGAGAGTGTAGAGTGAGGTAGAGTGGCAACCATGGTCAAAAAACCGCTGGGAGGGAAAATTAGGAAGAATTTTCAAAATTGGAGAGTTGAGTGATAGCTTGTGTTTCATGTTGCTTCATGTAGTGCATTGGTGCATTTTGGTGAATGAATGAGGTCATGAAATGAGTGTGAAAGAGTGGCCACGTGAGAGATAGTATGCAATAAGTTTTTCAACTTTGCTTTTTTTGGCAAGTTTTGAATTTGGTGTGCATGCGTGAAGTGTGAATTGTTTGGCCATTTGGAGTAATGAAAGAGAGTGGTATGCGGTAATTTTGGTAGCTGGAGCATGTGCTGCAAGCAATGACATGAATTATGCACTTAATCAACAGCATTCAATTGAAGTAAAGCTTAATGATCAACCTTCTTCCATTCAATATAACTCCATAATATTTTGATCAATTGGAATGAAACTTGGGTCATTGGAAAGATACAAACATGGTGAACAATATTGATGTCGAAATAAATTTGAAATAAGGTTTATAAGTCACTTAAAAATTCCCACGAAAATGGCCATCTGAAACTGATCCAAGACTTGAAAAAAATTCACTAAGTTAAGAACCATTTTGCAACTTCAATGTTACATCTTCTTACAACCATAACTTGCTCAATAATGTACCAAATGTGATGAACTTGTGATCATTAGAAAGAGAAAAGATTGATCAACAACTTTGATGTTGAGTTTGTCTTGAAAATCAAATTGTATCACTATGAAATTTGTCCACCAAGTCAGGCCACTAACCATATTGAAGATTGCTTAAAATTTAAGTGTCAATTATCAAAAATGGATGAGAGCATCACTTCAACTTTGAATAACTTTTAATTCATGGATCTTTTGGACATGATTCCTTTTACAAAAATGGAGTATGATCTTTCCTCTTTAATATGACACCAAGTTTTCAAATTTCTGACTTTTGTGGAAAGAGTGATGAATCTTGGAAGATGGCCATATGAACATGAAATCTCCATATTTAGAAAAAAAAATTAAGTCCCAAAATGTCAACCTTAATCAACTTTGTTGATTTTCTTGATTCTTGTGATTCCACTTGGACAAATCTTAAATATTATCCATATTTAACTCATGGAACTCAAGTTTGACCATAAAGAGCCAGGAGTTGAATTTTTCAATATAGTCAAATTTCATTGTCTTTTGATCCATTGAACTTCTTCTGATGATTTTCATTGATCAATACTTCACACATAGATACTTTGGAACACATAGAAGATTATGGAATCAAATTTTTCTTAAAAAGTCAGGGAGAAGCTGATTTAATCCAAAATCCTAGTTTCATTCCAAAAAGATAGGAGATAGATTATCATCCTTAAAACCCTAATTCTGTTGAAGGAGCTTGAGAATCTCTTGAACACAAATGCCTTGTAAAGTGATGCTCGTGATGATGATCCTTTAAGTTCTAACCCTTGTAGGTCAATTCTTCTTCTTGAGTGACACTCACTCATGCAATCAAAACTCTTGATCTCATACAAATGAATTAATGTAATGCAAATATATGTATGATAATAAAGCATAAGATTAAAAGATATGAAAGACAATAGGGAAAATTTTGGGGTGTAACAATGTGGTACCCAAGAAAGGTGGCGTAATAGTGGTACAAAACGAAAAAGGAGAATCAGTAGAACAACGTATACAACTAGGTGGTGCATGTGTTGACTATAGAAAGCTAAACAAAATAACTAGGAAGGACCATTTCCCCCTTCCATTCATTGATCAAATGTTAGAACATTTATCCAAGCACTCCTACTTCTACTATTTAGATGGATACTCATGATTTTTCCAAATTTCTATTCACCCAAATGATCAAGAGAAAACTACTCTCATATGCCCCTATAGAACTTTTGCCTATTGACGAATGTCGTTTGGTCTATGCAAAGCCCTCGCAACTTTCCAACGATGCATGATGACCATATTCGTTGATTTCCTTGACGAAATAATATAAGTACTTATGGATGATTTTTTTGGTATGTGTGTGATACAGTGGAAGAACTGACTTGGGTACTTTGCGTTTTATCGCAAATGTTGCGAATAGCAAGAGTCACTATCGACTTTTCTTTTATCCAATAAAGGAAAGGGTGAAAAGAACAGGAAATACCTTTTGAGAATTTTCTTGAGTTCCGTGGGTAGGTTATGAAAAGGAAAGGTGTTAGTACCCTTTTCATCCGTAGTTATCTACGGGCTCTTAATTGTTAGCTCACTTTAAAATACTTTGTGTTTTGTGTAAGTTGGAAAATGTTTTGAAGATGTTTTCACTACTAAAAAAAAGACATTTGAGAAAAAGTTTTTACACCGGGTATCAAAATATGTGATGTAAAAAATACAGTTAACAAACTTTTTACATCAGGTATTTATTTGCAATGATATAAAAAATAAGGAAATTTTTTTTTCGTCACCTATTACATCGGGCAATCTCATCCACCGATGTAAAAGATTTCCAGGAAAAAAAACACGGTGGCATTTTTGTAAATAAGAAACAAGGTGACAAAAGCGTAAAAAAAATATAAGCAAGATATTACATCGGTTTAACTAAAAACCGATGTAAAAAATGCTCGCTTGAATTAATATATAAAATATATTAAAAAATCATAAAAAGCCAACGCGTGTAACGTAAAAAAAATATAAGCAAGATATTACATCGGTTGGACTTTCCACCGATGTAAAAAATGCTCGCTTGAATTAATATATAAAATATATTAAAAAATCATAAAAAGCCAACGTGTGTAACGTAAAGATATTACATCGGTTGGACTTTCCACCGATGTAAAGGCCAACTCTTGTATCGGTTGGAGGTTCCACCGATGTAAAAGCCAACGCCTGAATTAAGTTTTAAAATAATATACAAAACGCGTGTATCGGTTGGACTTTCCACCGATGTAAAAGCCAAACGCTTGTATCGGTTGGAAAGTCCATCGATGTAAAAAATTATAAAAACAAAATTCATAGGAACAGCCCACATTCTCGAACACTGTACAGTCTCCTCCATTTTACGACCCATTTTCTCCGACCCATTTTCTCCGTGACTTCATTCGCCGCGACGCCCACCGCTGCCATTTTCTCCGACCCATTTCGTCGTCTCTCCTCCGACCCATTTTCTCGTCTCTCCTCCAACACCGTCAACGACTCACCTTCGCCGCGACGCCCACCGTCAACGACTCACCTTCACCATCTCCGTTTCACGACTCCTCTCCGCCGATTGCCCTTCACGACTCCTCGCCGGCCGATTCACGCCCTTCACGACTCTTCGCTCGCCGTTTCAACTGTAAGTGCAAATTTTTGTTTGAAAATGAATGATTAGCATTATTCCTCTTTGAGTTTATATTTAAAGTATGTTAGATTGTAAGAAGAGATTGAAAAGAGAGAAATAGTGGAAGGGAGTATCTAAATTATTTTACCAAATAGTTGTTCAACGATATTTGGTTTAAAACCAATGTTTTGCCAAATTTTGCTTATCAATTCGTTGTTATAGTCTCATTACTATTACTATACTATTATAAATTACACTTTGTTACTCTATGTTTTATACTTTGTTCCCTTCTTGTTACTATTATTATACTATTATATTTGAATCCCTTTCTCCTATTTTTATGCTCACCAAATAAAAGCTCCTGCCAATTTTGTTGATTGTTCTGATCGAAAAAACTCTAAGTACTATGTTGTTGTTGTTCTGGTTATGTTTTTTATTTTGTTAATCTGTTTTGTTGGATTTTTCGTGGGTTAGTAAGGGTTTTAATGCGATTTGTTTTTATTTGCAGTATAGTGCTCGGTTCAATGCTGAAGCTGTGAGGAACTTTTTATACTCTCTAAACAATGAAACTATAGCCAAAAAGAAATTCAACTGTATGTATGCAATTTTGTTTTACTCACAACGCAAATATATCGTAGCTATACATGTTTTTGTGTCAAATTGTTTGGCCTTGTTTCTTACTGACTCTCCATGGAAATTGTCTTACTTTTGCATGTTGCTATAACAATTTCAATTTCCATTTGCATTGTGAGTCCAACAGCTAAATATAAAGGAAGACTTGGAAAAACTATAGTGACAACTTGCAATCTCGGAATCTCAGAATCTTCGTTTCACGACTCCTCGCCGGCCGATTCACGCCCTTCACGACTCTTCGCTCGCCGTTTCAACTGTAAGTGCAAATTTTTGTTTGAAAATGAGTGATTAGCATTATTCCTCTTTGAGTTTATATTTAAAGTATGTTAGATTGTAAGAAGAGATTGAAAAGAGAGAAATAACGGAAGGGAGTATCTAAATTTTTATAAATAATTAATATTCTAATTATGTTACCAAATAGTTGTTCAACGATATTTGGTTTAAAACCAAAGTTTTGCCAAATTTTGCTTATCAATTCGTTGTTACAGTCTCATTACTATTACTATACTATTATAAATTACACTTTTTTACTCGTGTGTTTTATACTTTGTTCCATTCTTGTTACTATTATTATACTATTATATTTGAATCCCTTTCTCCTATTTTTATGCTCACCAAATAAAAGAAGTAGAAAATTTAGAAACCTATGACAAAAGAATTAATGGTCCTCTCAGAAACACACTGTATATCTTTAACCTATCAAACTTAATAGAGTTATCACCTTGCCATTGAAGTTTGATTCTATTTTTCTTTCTCCGCGAAGCAGCGCAACTTGCAATCTCGGAATCTCCGTGAAGTAGCGCAGCCGCGGGCACACCGTTTGTCAGACCTTCCTCCGTGTGAACATAGTTATGGATCGTAGTTGGATGAGAGCTAATCGATTAAGTGACGAGTACGAACATGGAGTGATGGAATTTCTACAGTTTGCTGAAAGTAATGCTGACAAAAGTCTTCCTACGCTTTTTCTCTGTCCATGTATTCGTTGTGCAAATAAAGAACCAAAACGTAGTAAGAAAGAAATCATGGATCATCTAATTTGTGTAGGGATTTGTCAAAGTTATACAAAATGGATATGGCACGGTGAAGTAGTAGTAAAGTCAAACGTGTCTCAAAGAGATGATGTTAGTGTAGAAATGGATGATCGTCTAGAAGATATGATGCGTGATATTGGACAAGATTCGTTTAAGAGGGCACATACGTATGATACTATATGCAATGACAAGGATAAACCATTGTACCCGGGATGCAAAAAATTTACACGTCTGTCAGCCGTGTTAAAATTATTTAATCTGAAGGCAAAGAATGGGTGGACTGACAAAAGTTTTACCGAGTTGCTTGAATTGTTGACCGAAATGCTTCCAGAAGGTAATGTAATGCCAAGTCGTTATTACGAGGCGAAGAAAATATTGTGTCTGATGGGTTTGGAGTATGAAAAGATACATGCATGCCCTAATGATTGCATATTATACAGAAAAGAGTATGAAAAGTATAATCATTGTCCAAAGTGTAAGGCTTCACGCTACAAAAAGAAAGATGGTGAGTCAATTGATGATGAGGTGGTCAAAAAGGGTCCTCCTGCGAAAGTGGTATAGTACCTACCAATAATTTCAAGGTTCGAGAGATTATTCGCCAATGCAGATGACGCAAAGAATCTTAGATGGCATGCAGAAGAAAGAAAATATGATGGACAAATTCGTCATGTAGCTGATTCTTTGCAATGGAAGAAAATAGATTCTTTGTTTCCAAATTTTGGCAAAGAGTCGAGAAACCTTAGACTTGGACTTGCTACTGATGGAATGAATCTGTTCGGTAATCTGAGTACTAACCATAGTTCTTGGCCTGTTCTCTTGATGATTTACAACCTATCTCCTAGGTTGTGCATGAAGCGTAAATATATTATGTTATCGATGATGATATCGGGCCCAAAACAACCAGGAAATGACATAGACGTTTATCTAAGTCCACTGATTGATGATTTAAGAGTGCTGTGGGAGGAAGGGGTGGATGTTTTTGATGCGTATTCTGGCGAACAGTTCAATATGCGTGCCATGTTGTTTTGCACCATCAATGATTTTCCGGCATATGGTAATTTGTCTGGGTATAAAGTTAAAGGGCATAATGCGTGTCCTATATGTGAAAAAGACACTTGTTACCATCAGCTTGAAAAAGGAAAGAAGACCGTTTATCTCGGGCATCGAAAATTTCTAAAACGTTATCATCCATATCGTAGATTGCGGAAAGCTTTCAATGGGGAACAAGAGCATGGTGTTGCTCCAAAGCCCTTGTCTGGAGAGGAAGTTTATCAGCGACAACAGGGACTTGATGTTATCTTTGGAAAGT
Source organism: Vicia faba (assembly GCA_948472305.1). Classification (NCBI taxonomy): domain Eukaryota; kingdom Viridiplantae; phylum Streptophyta; class Magnoliopsida; order Fabales; family Fabaceae; genus Vicia; species Vicia faba. Next base: position 375,143,745 of record OX451739.1, on the reverse strand, counting down.
ACCAAAAACGATCTACTGTGAAAAATGTATGGAAAAAGAGATCGATTTTCTTCGATCTTCCATATTGGTCTAGTCTTGATGTAAGACATTGTATTGATGTGATGCATGTGGAGAAAAATGTACGCGATAGTGTAATCGGAACACTTCTCAACATTCAAGGCAAGACAAAAGATGGTATTAATGCTCGTCTGGATTTGGGTTTGATGGGTATACGAGAAGAGTTAACTCCACAATATATAGGTAACAAGAAATATTTGCCTCCTGCCTGCTACACTTTGTCTAAAAAAGAGAAAACAAGTTTTTGTGAGTGTTTATAAAGTATCAAAGTGCCGCATGGTTACTCATCATATGTCAAGAGGCTTGTATCAGTTAAAGATTTTAAATTAGTTGGCTTAAAATCTCACGACTGTCATGTCTTAATGCAACAACTACTACCATTGGCTATTCGTGGGATATTGCCTAACAACGTAAGGAAGACCATAACTAGGTTATGCTTATTTTTCAATGCAATTTGTTGTAAAACCATTGATCCACTAAAGTTAGACGATTTGGAAAATGAGGCTGCAGTTATCTTGTGCCAATTAGAGATGTATTTTCCTCCTTCATTTTTTGACATTATGGTTCACTTGATTGTTCATCTAGTAAGGGAGATTAGATTATGTGGTCCAGTTTTTTTACGGTGGATGTATCCAATAGAGCGATACATGAAGATTCTAAAAGGGTATACAAAAAACCCACACCGTCCGGAAGCATCGATTATTGAGAGGTACATTGTAGAAGAAGCAATTGAGTTTTGTTCTAACTATTTGTCAGGAGTGGATGTTGTAGGGGTTCCCAAGTCTCGTCATGATGGAAGATATGAGGGTGTGGGTACACAAGGTTTAAAAGTCAAGAGCTTAAGTATTGATGTGGTTGTTCAAGCGCATTTGTATATATTGAATAACATAGATGAAGTTCAGCCTTACTTATCTGCTCACAAAAGCATCGTAAAGAAAAAGTACCCCAAGATGAATGAAAGAGGGTTGTTAAAAGAGCATAATAAGAGTTTCTGAGTGGTTTAAAGAAAGAATTGCTAATGAAGATAGTGTTTCTAATACAATTAAGTGGTTGTCTTATGGGCCTAAATGTAACATAATAACTTGGAGTGGACATGATATTAATAAAACCTCTTTTTATACAAAGTCAAAGGATGACCGTAGTACCACGCAAAATAGTGGGGTAATGATTGTGGCCGAGTCCATGCACTTCTCTAGTGCTAAAGATAAAAACCCGGTTATGGCATCTACACCATACTTTGGGGTGATTGAAGAGATTTGGGAAGTTAATTATGTTGTGTTTAAAGTTCCTGTATTTAAATGCAAATGGATTGATATCAACAGTGGTGTCAGAATCGATGAATTTGGAGTTACACTGGTTGATCTTAGAAAGTTAGCTTATGCGAACGAACCATTCATCATGGCATCTCAAGCAAAACAAGTGTTTTATGTCACAGATCCTTCTAATAAAAAGTGGTCAGTGGTTTTACAAGGAAAGGTCCATGATAGTGATGAAAATCATGATGAGAATCTTGATATTTCTGAAACTCATCCTTTCTCAACAAATGTGACTACATTCATTGAAGAAAATGAAGGGGATGATGTGCATGCTATTCGCATAGACCATGAAGAAGGGATATGGGAGGACTAGTAAGATTTTTTGTATAAGTTAATTCCACGTTACTTTATTTTCTAATTGTTTTTATTTTGTGCTTAATTTTATTTCTAATTGTTTTTATTTTGTGCTTAATATTATTTCTAATTATTTTTGTTTTGTGTAAACAGATACATGGGTCATTCAAACCCCAATAAAAGAAGAGTTAGAGGTCCCACTTTGATGACACAAATTGACAAAGTTCATCAAATAGGTGAAAAGATAAAGGTCGAGTTTAATGCAAGAACCTATGAATGTATTGGTGTTGGTAAAAATGTTACACATTTCAAGAGTTATATAGCATCTCTTGCTCGACAGTATTGTAGCATTGTGAAAAATGATTGGAAAGAAGTAGATGAAGGCGTAAAAGATGCTATTTGGACTGATATTCAGGTATTTTAAATACAATACTTTATTATATTTTATAATCATATACTAATTAACAACATATGACATATACTACATTTGTAGGCTCATTTTACTATTCCAGAATGTAAAGATCCAAAGAAAGATAGGTTGAAGAAAGAATGGATTAAATATGCGGGAGAGCGATGGAGAGGTTTTAAGACACAACTCACAGATAGATATATTCATCATCCCATAGAAAATTATCCTCCTCCATATGTCAAGTATAACTTTATTACAGAAGACGCCTGGAAAGAGTTTCTCAAGATTCGAGATACCCCTGAATTTAAGGTTAGTAGGAGTTATATGTTTTTGTGTGCATAACATTTTTATTATATTTAGTGATTAATTACTTGTTTGAGTTTATAATAGGAAAAAAGTCAGAAGGGTAAGGATAATGTGGCCAAGAATTTATACCCACATGTATTGTCTCGTGGAGGGTATCGCTTACTTGAGGAGAAAATTATGAAAGAAAAGTCATCATCGAGAGATAATTCCACATTAGATGATAATGATAGTCCATCTCCACCATCACGCCATGAGTTATGGAAGAGAGCACGACAAAAAAGGAGGAGAATACACATCAAAATCTACACAAGAGGTTGCTGAAAAAATTGTAAGTAAACAACGAAAAATTATTCAAGTATCATTATATTTGTGATTGATTAATTGATGTTTTTGCATTTTGTAGGATTCTCTTGTTCAAGAAGCTGAAAAAGGTGCAATTGTTCCAGATGGACGTAACGATATCTTATCATTAGCCATTGGAACATCTGAGCATGGAGGTCGTGTTCGTGGTGTTGGAAAATACCATAAACAAAGCACTTACTTTGGAAGAAAAAGTCAACATATCGACGTAAATGAACAACTTGCAATATTGGAAACAAAACTTAGAGCTGAACTTGAAGAAAAGTTGGTTGAAGAGCGTAAGATGTTTCAGCAATCATTAATGGAGACACTTAAGTCTATGGGTTTATCACAAAGCATAGGTGATATTAAATGCATTGAAAAATTGGAAATTATCGATGGAAGCGGAAAAGGAAGTTGTTCAGCTGCAAAGGGAAGCACAAAAGAGAGCACAAAAGACGTGGAAGTTGATGATGTTCAGAGATTGTTACTCATGGTTTTGAAATTGGATGATAACCATTTGGCAATACAATTAAGTCATTGTGCGAGTGTCTCTAATTTTTATGTTTCAGCTAAATGTATCAGAGAGTTATTGGTGGATTTAGGTCATTGGCTTGACGTGTCTATTCTGCAAATTTGGTGCACGTAAGTACATTTTATTGTTTTATTAAAGTCAATCTCTATTAATATGTTATATCTCTCATCACTTTGATTCTAATGTTAATTTTAAAATTATTCAGGTATATTCATCGTGTTTGTCTTGAGAATTCCATTTCAGAATTATATGGATTTATGGACCCTGCTAGGTGTATTTATAATGATAATGTAGCGAAATCTCAAGAAGATGTTAAAAATTACGTGCTAGAAAAGTTACGTGATGAAAACAGAGCGTGCCACTTACTACCATTAATTCATGGGTAAGAATTTTTATGAAATTGTGTTTTATATTATTTAATTTTGATAACATATATATTTTATGCGACTTTTCTGTTTCCACACACACGTACAGGAGACATTGGCAATTAATAGTCATGTGTCCAAGAGACAATTTAGTTGTCGTATTTTGTTCACTTCATCGGGAAATTGACCAGAACACGAAGAAAATTATTACAAAGTAAGTTTATCTTTCATGTGACTTTCATTGACAACTAATAGTTATGTGATTTTTCATTGGCGAGTATATTTAGTTATGTGATGTTTATATCTTTCTGTATTAGTTCTTTTGGGATTCATCAAATGGCAAATGGAAATAGAAAAAAGGCTACATGGCTTCATCCTAATGTAAGTGTGATGTAAATTGTAATTCTATAGTTAAATTTATGATAAATATTCACTAATTATGTCATTCAATTGTAGACAAGGCAACAACATAACTCTAATGATTGTGGATACTATGTGATGAAAAATATGTTGGATATTGTCTCTGCTAATATAACCGAGAATTGGATGCAGGTACTAAAAATAACTTTACTTTGTTATTTACTTTTTGTTTTTCGACTTAATATGAATTTTTTAAAAATAACTTTATATTGTTATATTTATGTATTATAGGTATTTGATGACCCAACAGAATTAACCCCTAAGTGGAAACTAGTCCTCTAATCAAGAAGTGCTACATGGTGAAAGAGAAGAGAAAAATATAAAAAATATATTAAATTAAGACATTTCTCAATGGCACAATAATATTCAAACAATAATTTAATTCAAAAGCCTAAACATCAAAGCGATACAAACATTTAGCAAAAGTTGTCAAAAGAAGTGAACTATACCTAACAAGGAAAGATAAAAATCAAGCATGGAATTAGGCATCAAGACATGATAATTCATAAGGTTGGACATGTTATAATCATACATGAAAGACTCAAGAGTTCCATAAATGTCTTACACATAGCATGCTTGAAGAAAATACACAAGATAGCAAACCAAAACCCTAAGGCGTTCTCTAAAAGACACTTATCATCATGTTAAACCAAATAGAAGAGACACGTGGAAAATAGGTATCAAACTTAACTAAGTAAGAAGATAAAGCATGTAATATCCATCACATAAGTCACTCAAGCATCAAGGAACAATTGTATGGGATAAGTTCAAGGAGATGCACCAAGATAGGCAAACATAAACAAGAAGTTCATACAAATGTATTAACATTCAAAGGGGCATAGAATGACCTATAAAAATAGGGACAAAGTTTTACCACATGGTATCTCAATTATGAACAATATGGAATCACAATTCCTAAATGGTTGCACAAGTGCACCTCTAAACATCACACCAATATACACAAGTATTTAGGCAAGCATGCATGTATTGTATCCAACAAAGGTAATACTTAAGAGGCTTAAAAAATGAATGAAAAATCATCAAAGTATCATTAAGTCAGTATATCAAATGTTTCCTAAAATATGCCTAAAGGAAGTGCACAAAATTGCTCAAAACACAATCAATCATTAAACATCGAAGGCAACTATTGATCAAACAAGTTAAGCATAAAAAAGAAATTAAAAAATGAATCAAAATAATTGATCAAGGTATAAAATGAGAACTTAAAAATCCTACATACATGTACCTAAGTATGTGCAAAAATTAAGATCAAGAAAAAATTAGAAAGACCAATAACCAAATCCTAAGTTACAAACTAAGTCAAATAAGACACATCTCATAGTAAAATTAAAATAAAATAGCAAAACAATTATAAAAATAAAACAAAAATCAGAGAAAATTAAATATCAAATCAAAGTACGTTCATGAATTTTTTGGGAATTTTTAGAGTGAAGGAAGTATTTAAAACAAAATCAGGAATTAAAAGGAAAGAAAAAGAAATAAAATGGAATTTTAAATAAAATTGTGACAAAATGAAAAGTGTCACTATTAATTAGTGACACTTCCTCAGAAAGCACTGCAAAATATATTAGCCAGAACAAATCAACAAACGCCACGCGCCCTGGGATCACTTACCATTTCCCAACGTCTCTATTTCTCTTTCCACGTTTTATTTTTCTGATTTATTTAAGTGACACAAATAATGAAAGAGAGTGGTATGCGGTAATTTGGGTAGCTGGAGCATGTGCTGCAAGCAATGACATGAATTATGCACTTAATCAACAGCATTCAATTGAAGTAAAGCTTAATGATCAACCTTCTTCCATTCAATATAACTCCATAATATTTTGATCAATTGGAATGAAACTTGGGTCATTGGAAAGATACAAACATGGTGAACAATATTGATGTCGAAATAAATTTGAAATAAGCTTTATATGTCACTTAAATATTCCCACGAAAATGGCCATCTGAAACTGATCCAAAATTTGAAAAAAATTCACTAAGTTAAGAACCATTTTGCAACTTGAATGTTACATCTTCTTACAACCATAACTTGCTCAATAATGTACCAAATGTGATGAACTTGTGATCATTAGAAAGAGAAAAGATTGATCAACAACTTTGATGTTGAGTTTGTCTTGAAAATCAAATTGTATCACTATGAAATTTGTCCACCAAGTCACGCCACTAACCATATTGAAGATTGCTTAAAATTTAAGTGTCAATTATCAAAAATGGATGAGAGCATCACTTCAACTTTGAATAACTTTTAATTCATGGATCTTTTGAACATGATTCCTTTTACAAAAATGGAGTATGATCTTTCCACTTTAATATGACACCAAGTTTTCAAATTTCTGACCACATGAACATGAAATCTCCATATTTAGAAGAAAAAAATTAAGTCCCAAAATGTCAACCTTAATCAACTTTGTTGATTTTCTTGATTCTTGTGATTCCACTTGGAAAAATCTTAAATATTGTCCATATTTAACTCATGGAACTCAAGTTTGACCATAAAGAGCCAGGAGTTGAATTTTCCAATATAGTCAAATTTCATTGTCTTTTGATCCATTGAACTTCTTCTGATGATTTTCATTGATCAATACTTCACACATAGATACTTTAGGACACATAAAAGATTATGGAATCAAATTTTCTTAAAAAGTCAGGGAGAAGCTGATTTAATCCAAAATCCTAGTTTCATTCCAAAAAGATAGGAGATAGATTATCATCCTTAAAACCCTAATTCTGCTGAAGGAGCTTGAGAATCTCTTGAACACAAATACCTTGTGTATTAAAGTGATGCTCATGATGATGAGCCTTTAAGCTTCTAACCCTTGTAGGTCAATTCTTCTTCTTGAGTGACACTCACTCATGCAATCAAAACCCTTGATCTCATACAAATGAATTAATGTAATGCAAATATATGTATGATAATGAAGCATAAGATTAAAAGATATGAAAGACAATAGGGAAAATTTTGGGGTGTAACAATGTGGTACCCAAGAAAGGTGGCGTAATAGTGGTACAAAACGAAAAAGGAGAATCAGTAGAATAACGTATACAACTAGGTGGTGCATGTGTATTGACTATAGAAAGCTAAAAAAAATAACTAGGAAGGACCATTTTCCCCTTCCATTCATTGATCAAATGTTAGAACGTTTAGCCAGGCACTCCTACTTCTACTATTTAGATGGATACTCATGATTTTTCCAAATTTCTATTCACCTAAATGATCAAGAGAAAACTACTCTCATATGCCCCTATAGAACTTTTGCCTATTGACGAATGTCGTTTGGTCTATGCAAAGCCCTCGCAACTTTCCAACGATGCATGATGACCATATTCATTGATTTCCTTGACGAAATAATATAAGTACTTATGGATGATTTTTTTTGGTATGTGTGTGATACAGTGGAAGAACTGACTTGGGTACTTTGTGTTTTATCGCAAATGTTGCGAATAGCAAGAGTCACTATCGACTTTTCTTTTATCCAATAAAGGAAAGGGTGAAAAGAACAGGAAATACCTTTTGAGAATTTTCTTGAGTTCCGTGGATAGGTTATGAAAAAGGAAAGTGTTAGTACCCTTTTCATCCGTAGTTATCTACGGGCTCTTAATTGTTAGCTCACTTTAAAATACTTTGTGTTTTGTGTAAGTTGGAAAATGTTTTGAAGATGTTTTAAAAGTGGTCATTTTGTAATGATTCTCGTATCGTTGAGAATGTATACAAAACTTTTTTCTTTTGGAAATATTTTGAAAACGCCTTAGTATGACAAACTTTGTAATAATTCTCGTATCGTTGAGAATGCATACAAAGTGTTTGTTTTGAAAATATTTGTTTGAAAAGAGAGTGTTTGAAAAGATGTTGGTTTTTGAAAGTGTGAGGTGTGAAAATGATTTTAATTTGTGAGCAAGCAATTACGAGCAATATAACTACTAAAAAAGTCCTTATTATTTTTCTCCTCCTTTAGACAGTGCTACTTTACCATTGGTTGGTAGAGAGTCATATCATTGGATGTGAGGGACATGCGTGAGTCGTCGTACAGTCATAAAAGAAAACTTTTAAGATGTTTTAGCGATTGTCGTAAGGGACTAAGATCGTTTACTGAAGGCAACAATGAAGGGTCACCGAGGAACTATGATTTTTAATCGAGGGTCTTTGCTAAAACATCTCACGTTCGAGGGACATGACTGTTTATATCTGAGGCAACAAGTGTGGGTTATCCTAGAGGTGCATGTGTGTAAAGTGTTTTTTTCTATGTATTTTATCTTAAATTAGGGTTTTGATAAGTTTGATTTTAAGTCTTGTCATGCAAACCCTAATTACTAACAAAAATAAGGAAAGCGATAAATTGCGGAATTTAAATATCCTACGTCATTGAACGTGAAAAATGATAAAATGCACAAAATATAAAGATGAATAAGAAGAAAAAAAAGTTTTTGTGATTTTTTGATGGAAAAGGTTTAAAGATTAACCTAATCAAACTAATTAATTTTAATTACAAGAGAAACTAATTAATTATTTTAAACAAAACCTAAAATCTAAGTTGGTTAAAATAAAATCTATGTCTAATTTAATTGTCTAGAAAATAATCTTTGTTAATGTTAATTTGGAAAGAAAAAATGTTTTATAATATAAAAAAAGAATAATAAAATCTAATTTTAATTAACAAAAAATGAAATAAAGTGTTTAAATTAAAATATTTTTAATTTAATTATTTAAGAAAATATATTTCTTATATTTTTTATTAAATAAAATAAATAAATAAGTAAGAAGGAAAATGTAAAGGAATAAAAAAAGGTTGGACCTAGGCGCTGCAAAAAAAGAAAAATGGGGGTGTAAATGTTAAGCCCAAAAAAGTCAATTTTTGTTAGAAACAGAAGTAAAATAAAAATAAAAAAAGAAGAATGGGCCTGGTTGTTTTAGTAAAAAGGGGATGAGAAAACAAATTCAGTCAAGGCCCAGAAACCAAAAGTCCAGTGCTTATTGATCCAATGTTGTTGGCATATGAGAGTGCATCATGGTCTTGCTCATGTGAAGCGCTGGATTTAATGGCTGGAAGATCTAATGGCATTAATGTGAAGCTCATGGTAGGCACGCATGACTTATATGCACTAAATATGTAATAACAAAATAAGTGAAAAACAAAAAGGTACCACTGGGGCTCAAACCCAGGTCCCTATAGATCAATGACTTAGCGCGCACTTCTTTACCACTGGGGTAGTTGTTACCTCTGGTGGTAAAACAAGTTGCAATAAATTTAAAATAAACTCATTTTTGAACATGGTTTCATCTTCTTCGTCGTGTCAGAACAACAACACCATTGTTTTGAATTCTGAACTTGCTCATTTTTCAACCATTTTTAAAAATGTAAACATGAGAGTTCGTCCATTTTCTCCACGAATTCAACCATATAAATAACCTAAGCTAACTCTCAAAGATAAACATGAATTTATGTTGGTACCAAAATAAACCCTAATTTTTTCAGAAAGTTCAACTTCAAAATTCACATCACTCGGGAAACGTAAATGAAAACTAAAGGCATGGTTAGCTTCAGGGCAATGATGTCTACATTTTTCATTCACAAAGTAATCATTAATGATGTTTCTATAGTGTGATACGGTGGGAGAACTGACTTGAGGTTTTTGCGTTTGTTTTCGCACTTGTTCGGTTTAGCAAGAGTCGCCACCGACTTTTTATTTTATCCAAAGGAAAGGTCAAAAAGCACAGGAAAGACCTTTGAGATGTTTTCTTGGGTTCGGGGGGTAGATTATGAAAAGGGAAGGTGCTAGCACCCTTTTCATCCATGGTTATCCATGGGCTCTTAGTTACTTGTTTTAGATCACTTGCCTTTGCTTTTCAATTTGTTTGAAATGGTGCTTTGTGTGTGTGGTTTTGAAAATGTTTTGAAAAAGATGCCCTGTCTAGGCAACCTTTGTAATGATTCTTGTTTGAATATATACAAAGGTGTGTATCTTTTTGAAAAGATATTCCAATGTTTTGAAAGTTATTTTGAAATTGTTTTGAAGTTGTATTGTGAAGTGTGTTTGAAAACGGCAAGGATGTTTTGCAAGCTTTTGATCAAGTAACTAAGAGTTGTCTACTCTATTTTACTCAAAGATCTTTCTTATGTTTTTAACCCTTTTTAACAGTGTTGTTTCACCATTGTATTTGATGAACAACCTTGTGTTAGGATGTTAAACGGGACAGGCGCGGGTCATCGCATACAATCATTGAAGGCAACTTGTGAGACGCTCTAGCAATTTTGTAAGGGACGAGATCGTTTTATCGAAGGCAACATCGAGGGCCATCGAGGGACTACGATCTTTGTTTATCGAAGGGGCATTTGCTAGAGTGTCTCATACTCGAGGGACATGATTGCATTTTCCGAGGCAACAAGCAAGATTACCCTAGAGGTGCAAGTGTGAATTGTGTATTGATTTTCATGCATTTATCTTGTATTAGGTCATCTAGCGATTGATTTTGAATCTTCACATACAAACCCTAATTACTATACAATATATCGAAAGCGATAAATTGCGAGAATTTAAAGTCTAAGTTATTACAAATAAGTATCCGGGGATGGGGGTACAAATGTTTACAAACGGGGATGAGTCTTATCAGAATAATAATGTCCAAAATATTATGGGTTACAACCAAATCGAACTGTCGTATTTTCAATGTAAAAAATGTAACAAAATATAAGATAAAGAAAATCAGAGAAATATGAGATGCATGTATTTATTTACAAATGATCAAATAAAAATTTTGACCTAAGAAAGATTAAGTAATTATTATTATTGTATTTTTTATGAATTATGTAAATAAAGAGTTTTAAAGAAAAGAAAAATTATTTAAGTTAAAGTTTTATTATTTATGTATTTTTTTTGTTTTATTAAATGTAATAAATATTAAGGAAAATTATTAAGAAAATTTTATACAAAAAAAATTAATATATATACATTTTTTAACAAAAGAGAAGAAGAATTATATTATAAAAAATGAAAATAAAATGGTAAAAAAAAAGTGTTAGTTCAACTAAATGGAGAAAAAAATGATGATGGGCCTTATGAGCTTGTGGCCCAAAAAGAATGAAGAAGAACAAATCAATAATATCAAAAATGAAGAAAAGGGGGGTGTGGCGCTGGAAAATGTTTGGGCTTTAGGCGTTTTGCTTGGGCGAAGGCCCAGTTGCGTTGTACAACGTTTTAGGGTTAACATTTTGTGTGCTCAGAAATTAGGGTTTTCAGTTTTGGTACAGCGGCGCCTCTTCTTCATCTTCTCTCTCAGACCCATGAACAACTGATTCCTCCACTCGTGCCTTAGCCACCGGAGCGTGCCTCCCATCTCTCTCGTCTTCACGGTGGTCCAGAATCTTGAACGGTACGAAATGCTTCAACTTACGTTTTAAGGGTTTGTTACAGTTATGTTTTCGTTCGCTTAATTGTTACATGCATATTTAAATCCATGGTTTCTTTGATATTTATATGTAGTATGAGCTTGAGGGACGTACCTTGAGCGTTTTGTTCTGTAAGACGATGGAGGGAGAGGAACGTGGGACTGGTGGCGCTCTCAGGGGGGCTAGGCGGAGGAAGATGATGACCGCTCGCTTCTGGTATTTCTGTATCTTTTGACTTCTCTTTGAATCGTTTGATGATGAGACTGCTCTGAGAACTGCTTGTTGTTTTTGCTTCCAAGATTTTTCCTCTTTCTTCTGGGTTATTTGATATCAATGATGATGATATTCTGAGATTTGCTTGTTGTTGATTTGGTTGTTTTGATTTGAGTTGATGTTTGATGATGATTTCGTTTCTGAAAACCCTCTTACTTCTTTGTTGAATATTATTGATGAAATGGTTCTAAAAAGGCCAGCTTGATGATTTTGTTGTTCTGAGGACTATGCTTCTTCCTCTTCCTCTCTCTTTTTACTGATGTTAATGATGATCACCTCTGAAACTTGCTTGTTATTGATGGCTGGATAATTTGTTGGTTTGATGTTAGCTTGTAGACTGTTTGTGTGATTTGCAGTTTTGAGTTTTTGAGAGGCAGTTTGCAGTTGGTTTTGCAGACTTGTAGTGCTGGTTTGCAAGTTTTAGGCTTGCTTGTGTTTAGGCAAGTTTTGCAGTTTGGATATGCTTACAGGTTCTTGTCATTTGGCCTATTAGCAGGTTTTTGGCATTTGTAAGGCAGGCTGATGAGTTTTTTGAGTTTTGGAAACCTGTAATGCAGGTTTTTATGAACTTTGCTTGAGTTGTTTTTGAGTTTTGCAGGTTATGCAGTTTCAGCAGGCTTTAGTGTTTGTAAGGCAGGCTGGTGAGTTTTTTTTTTTGAGTTTTGGAAACCTGTAATGCAGGTTTTAATGAATTTGGCTTGAGTTGTTTTTGAGTTTTGGAAGTTTGTGGCTTTTTGAAACAGGCTTGTGAGTAAATTGCAGTTTTACTAAATTGCAGTTTTTTGGCCTTTGAAACAGGCCTGTAAGTTTTGGTGTTTTTTTCCAGGTTTTTTGGTTTTGAAAGCAGTTTGAGTGTTTAGTACAGGAAGGTTTTTTGAACTTTGGTTGCTCAATATTTGTTTTAACAGGCTGATGCAGTTTAAGCAGGTTTTCTTGTTATTGTCACAGTTGGATCTTTTTGGTAAGCAGACTGATGAGTTTTAAACATGTTTTGGACTTGCAGTTTTTTTTTGGGCTCTATCCTCCATCTGCTGGACTGTTAGACTTGTTATATATATTTGTTTTCTTACTGCCTTTTACAGCCTGCCAAAACTGCAAACCCTCACTCCACTCTCTTTCTCTCTCCCTCAAAAGCACTTTTAATTGCTTATTATATTATTCTGAAAAGCTGCTGGCCAGAACATGATGAGGGCTAGGACAAGCTCTCTTGCTTGTAACTTGGTTCATCTCCTGCATTATTGTACTTTTTTCCATATTTCCTGCATTGTACTTTCTTGGACAACTTTGCTAGTTACTATTTTATGTACTTGGTTGCTTGTATGCTTTCTTTGACAGCTTTTCTGCTTTGACAGCTTTGCAACTTAGTTTGACATTCAGTTTGAATTTGTAGTTAGCTTGCCATGCTTTCTCATGCTTACTTGGTTGACTAATGCATTTTGGAGTTCAATTTGCTTTGCCTTGCTGCCTTATATCTTTGCATTTTGAATTAATTGTATGCTTGCAATTTTATATATTTTATTTTTCTCTGTGATCGGTGGATCTGGAACTGACTGTTTAAAGCTGGTTCGCGAAATGTCGCGGAAGCAAGAGTCGCCACCGTCTTTTATTTTCTCCAATTTGGAAAGGACAAAAGCACAGAAAAATTCCTTATTAGAGATTGCTCTCGGTTCGGGAGGTAGGTTATAGAAAGGGAAGGTGTTAGCACCCTTTCTATCCATGGTTATCCATGGGCTCTTAGATACTTGCTCAATGTGTTTTCAAATTGTTTTGCGTGCTTTTCAATGTGGGTTTAAAAAGTTTCTTTGAAAAATTTCAGATCGACTCATACGTCAGAGTGTTTGAAAAATTTGCTTTGAAAGCTTTTGAAAAAAAGTGTTGGTGTGAAAAGTCTTTTGATTTGTTTGAAATTAGAGCAAGTATCCTTGAGAACCTACCTACCCTAAGGAATTCGTCTGTGGAAGAGTCCTTTAAAGTAGTGCCATCCCACCATTGAGAGGTAGGTAGCACCACCGTTGGAGGTGTTCGGGTCAATTCGATTTTTAGGGACATGGTGATCACCAGAGCAATGGGAAGACACCTTAGAAGCTACCCTCATGCCAGGTTCCCGGATCATGAGGACTTACTAAGACGTCCTCTACTCGACGACCACCTTTCGAAAGGCAACAGTGAGGCGTACCCTAGGGGTGGTGTGTGCGAATCATGTGTCATGTTTCAGTTATTTGTCTTGTCATGTTTGTCGTGTTCTACGCTTGATTTTAATTTGACATTCATTCTTTCATGCTTGGTTAACAGTTAAATATTTTGCGAGGAAATAAAGCTAAACTATTACAAATGGCGCGGGTCCACATCGCCAAAATTAAACCGGACCCGATTTAGCGAAAAAAATAAATAATGCGAAGAAATAAAGTGCGAAAAGTAAATTACATGGCTTTGGGACAAGTACAAAATTATAATTAAACGACATAAGATAAATGCGCAAAAATTACTAATTGACGAAACTAGGGCGTTGGACCCTTTTGCAAATAATTAAAATTCATAAGGATTAAGGATTAAAGGATTAAATGATTAAATGATTAAATGTTTTTTGGTATTTTTTATATTTTTTAGATTTAATAAGGAAAAGAAATTAATTGAAATCAAATTAAAAGACAAATCCTAATTCTAGTATTTTTTTAGTTATTAAGAAAGAATTAAAATAAGATCTAATATTAAACCTAAAATTTATTATGTACAATTTTAATTATGAAAATAATAAATAAATAGTATTGTGAGAAATAAAAATTAAAAAGATATTAAAACTATCAATTAACCTAATTCTACATGTTTTTGGATTTTCATTAAAAAAGAAATTAAAATTAAAGCCTAATTAAACTAAACAATTTACATTCTAATTTATTCATTGCAATAATAAAATAAAAATGGTATTTTTTGTCTTTTCTGTATTTTTTAATGTTAATGAAAAAAAGAAATTAAAATTAAATTAAGAAGCAAACCCTAATTCTAATATTTTTTATTTATTAAGAAAGAATTAAAATAAGATCTAAATTAACCTAAAATTTATGTACAATTTAAATAGGAAAATAAATAAATAAATAAATAATAATTATTGTTCTAAAAAAGAGGGGGAAAATATTAAAAGGAATAAAAAATAGCAATTAACCTAATTCTACATTTTGGATTTTTATTAAAAAGAAATTAATATTAAAACCTAATTAAACTAAGTAATCTACATTTTTATTTATTCATGAAAATAATTAATATATAAATATTTATTAATTTTGGCCTTTTCTGATTTTTATAATGTTTTTATATTTTATAGAAAAAATAAATTAATTAATTAAAGCAGCAAAAATAATATAATACAATAATTTAAACAACAAAAAGAAAAGAAAATCAAACCAGGGTGGGGTGTTGCCCCAAATAAGGAGGTGTTTTTGTGAAAAGCCTGGCCCAATAAGCTGGACGTTGGTTGACTTCCTGGATCATGTGCAACGCGTTGACTGGTGCTTATGACGTTCTTTGAATCTTAGCCTTTAATCTGATCATGTGGGACGCGTGGCTAATGGATGAGAGTGGAACATGGTACGTATGCGCTCCTGAAACTGCATGGGATTTATAATGGAAAAATAATATAGGATTTGGCCAGACCTGGGACTTGAACCCAGGTCTTTGATGTCACATGCATAGTGCGTTGCCAGCTGAGCTAAGCGAGTTTAATTAACATATAATATAATACAATTAATATGAAAGAAAAGTGGATTCACGCTTGGAACGCGCGCCAAAATTTGAAACGGCCACTCAGATGATGACATGTATTCGTCTTCTTCATGTTTCTTCTTGCCTGAAAAAAATAACAACGTTTAACGGGGGTTTTGAACCCCCTCAATATACGCGTATTTCCAGAATAGCGATTAGGTCATGGATACATATAAATTGAGCGCGAGCATCTTGTCTTCTTCGTCTCAACCTGTAGATTTCAATCATAGCATTTATACGTCCTAATTTTACAAGAATTGAGAACGCCCAATTTGGGAGTTTCGGAACCCTAGGCCTCTCTAATGGTGAATTGGCATATGTGGCTCAAAAACACAATCAAACATATTGGTTAGCACAGAAACATCATGACAAACAATAATCCACAAAGAAAAATGCAAGAGGATGCTTAAATCGTGCTATGCAATTTCAATATGTTCTTGATACGGTTTGAGTTCCAGATACCAGTTCAAGGCGTTTGAGTTGATGCCAATGGTTGGAATATGTCCAGGAATGCCTGAGAATGCTAATGGGATCAAAATCGAAGCTTGAATTGACCTCTAATGCACTTTTCAGTTTTGAGTTTTTTTGTGAAATTTTCAATATGCCAAAGCTTGAGTATGCGCAGCTTGGAGTCCTCTTTGCTTTTGGTCTTCATTCTGATCATATAGGGAGTGATCTAGGTCAACAAAAACTAACAAAATCTCATGAATTCATTATTTAGAGATTTGATTTGCTTAAGGATCTTTTCACATCTTTTTTCATGTTCTTTGTGTCAATTAGGTTCAAATCAATCCAAAACTTTCCTAAATGGGATATGCACGAAATATTGAATCCAAACATGTATAAAAAGATTTGTTTTAGGTTAAGGTTATATTTTTCATGTATTAAAATCATTTAAATGAATATAAATTAATATTAATTCAAATAAATAATTAAAAGATATGAGAATACTTCCCTTTGGGCCTAATGGTCGTGCATAGGCTTGGCATGAAGAAATTTGGAAGGAAAATAGGCCCATTTGCATTTTTAAGCCTTTTGCATCAATGTTGACTTTCAAAAATTTCCAAAAATTTCCCAACTTCCACAAGGCATAACTTGGTCAATTTTTAAGCTTTTCACATGTTCTTGGACATTTTGGAAAGGTCTTTGAGTCCTTTAACCAATGCCTTTGGTCCCATGTCATTTTGATTTACCAATCTCAAGTTATGGCCTTTGACTTAAAGTCACTTTTTGTTGACTTTTGAAAATGACCTATAATGTTGAAATTGATAACTTTTTGTGAGAGCATTTCTTGGACTTGGAACATGAAGATGAATTGTAGGAAATGTCTTTCTCTTCAAAATGAGCTTTGGATGGAAATTTTCTGATAATCCATGTGAAAGTTATGCCCTGGTCAATTTCAGTTGACTTTTTCAACTGTCCAAATATAGCAACTTTTGCATCTTTGATGATTTCTGAGCCAAACTTTGAGAATCATGATCAAGCATTGATCAAATGATGTTTGTGGCTTCAAAATGATATATTGACCAAAAATTTGAACTTTTGACTGTCAAATGACCATTTTGCCCCTACAGTTGACTGTAGTGCAATCTAGGGTTTTGACTGTGCAATTTTGAGCTGAATGTCTTGAAACTTGACATGAAGACACTTGACCACCTTTGTAAGCCTATGAGACTTGATTGGGCCTTTGAAAAGTTCATTTGCTTGACCAGAACTCAAACCCTAGTTTTGACTGTGTAGGAGACAGTTGAGCTGCACAACCCTTGGGGGAATTTTGTGACCTTGACTTGGCAATTTCTTGATGAATATGGGAGGGCAAATTTTGGGGTACAACAGTTGCCCCTGTTCAATCTTCTTAGACCTGAGGATGCAGATTGGCTGACATGCCTTTCGTAATCCGAGGGTAGAAGATGATTGGACACTAGAGTGCCCAGAAATTTGCGCTCACATAATAGCAATGATGATGAGGGAATGGGCTTATAGATGCCATTTGGATGTTGCTTGGATAGGATGATGGGCTTACAGATGCCATCTGGATGCTGATTGCGTAAGAGATTCCTTAGCGAGAACCTGCATACCTGCAAAACAGAAAAATGAGTACCTGACACGTTGCAGGAGCTGATTTTAGATGCTTGATATAGATATGTCCTGACTGATTACAGGAGCTGGGTCTGGAGCTTCAAACGTTGATGAATGAACCAGGGATGGTTACTGCCTTAGCCTGAATGATAAGTGAACCTTGGATGATTTCAACTTCAACGACGCTTGTTGAGAAAATCTTGGTGAGGATTACCATCTTCGTAGTGTCAGGAAGAGAACCAAAGGACATTATAATCTCAAAGGGAGTCACCTCACTCGCCGTTGGAGAGGGAACTATAGGAAATTATAATCTGAAAGGAGATATCACCTCACGCTCATGCCGGAGAGGGAAACATCTGAAGAAGGAATTACCACCTCACACGCCGTTGGAGAGGGAAACATCTGAAGAAGGAATTACCACCTCACGCGCCGTTGGAGAGGGGACCATAGGAGAATATCACCTCACGCTCATGCCGGAGAGGGGAACATCTGAAAAAGGAATTACCACCTCACACGCCGTTGGAGAGGGGACCATAAGAGACTATCACCTCACGCTCACCGTCGGAGAGGAAAACATCTTGAAAAAGGAATTACCACCTCACGCTCACCGTCGGAGAGGGGACCACAAAAGACTATCACCTCACGCTTACCGTCGGAGAGGGAAACATCTTGAAAAAGGAATTACCACCTCACGCTCACCGTCGGAGAGGGGACCACAAAAGACTATCACCCCACGCTCACCGTCGGAGAGGGAAACATCTTGAAAAAGGAATTACCACCTCACGCTCACCGTCGGAGAGGGGACCACAAAAGACTATCACCTCACGCTCACCGTCGGAGAGGGAAACATCTTGAAAAAGGAATTACCACCTCACGCTCACCGTCGGAGAGGGGACCACAAAAGACTATCACCCCACGCTCACCGTCGGAGAGGGAAACATCTTGAAAAAGGAATTACCACCTCACGCTCACCGTCGGAGAGGGGACCATAAAAGAAACTTTAACTTCAACAACGCTTGTTGAGGAAAAATCTTGGTAACCTCAACAACGCTCGTTAAGGAAATCTTGGGTGACTTTATCTTCAACAACGCTTGTTGAGAAAAATCTTGGGTGTCTTCTACTGGGATAAGAACCAGGGAGATCTTAGGGTCGATCTGACTGAACCAGAGAAGGCCTTGGACTGGGTAAGAATCAGGAAAATCTTAGGGTCGATTTGACTGGACCGGTCTAGGTCTTGAAATGTGATTGAGAATTTAAACTGCATCTTTCCTGAAAGGTAAAAGTCAGTCATATGCAATGCATGATATGCAATGACGTTCTTGATGTAAATTAGACTTGTATGATATGATGTGTCTATGCATGCTATAATGATGTATGTGACGTTTTATGAATGTATGTTTTTGTCTAGGAAAGTAAATCCTTGACAGGCGCTAGGAAGTCGTATCCTGGGCTGATGTTGAGGTATTGATTTCCCTTCCGCTGGGGATGGTAGTTGCAAGAATGCTGGTAGGAGGAGATAACTCTGTTGAGGAATAAACTTGGCAAATGGAAGATTCGGCGGGGAGAAAAGATACTCTGACGACCATGCTAGGAAGCGGTACTCTGTGGGGAGAGAAATGCTTTGCTGAATTATTGAGAACGACTTGCTGAGGAAACCCTTGTTGTATAGGAAGCGTTGATAGACTTCGCTGGGGTAGGAAGGCTTTGTCGACGACGCTCTTCCCGTGGCTTCTGGCTGAGGATAACCCAGTTATATCCTGTTAAGGAAATAACTCTTTAAATAAAGCCGGGCGATGCGTTCGTGCTCTGCGAGGGGATAAGCTTCCAGAATCTACTAGGGATAAGCTTATTGCTTGGGGATATGAGTCCCAACTTCCTGGGGAAACTGGATTGGACTCCTGGGGAAGTTTTGTTATGCAGGGGAAGTGACTGAGATACTGCCGGGGAACAATCTTGAGGCCAAGACTGCCGGGGATGCTTGTATTGAATATGTGCTGCTGCTGGGGAGGTTGAGATCTACGGGAGGATACTCAATTTCCTTGACAATCTGATAATAACTTGGAGAAGAAGGTATTGTTTTTACTGAACCACTCTCTGGGGATTTAAGAGGTACCGGTTATGTTCTTTAGCTGAACCTATCTTGGCACCTTGGGGGATAGAACCATTAGATTGCTCTTAGGTGACTCCTTATTGCCCCTGTTTCTGAGGTGGGAGAGAAAGACCTATGAGGTGCTGATAGTTATTGACGGGCAAACCTTCTTCTGGTAGGCAAGTGATGTGAATGACAGGACATAGTCGTACGCTTTGATCCCTAACTTTTGCCTGGACCGCCCTTTCGGGTTTTCAGTCCACCAGGATACCCATTTTTGCCCAAGCCGCCTTTTCAGGTTTTCGACTTGCCGGGTGTACAGATTTTTTCATTTCATCCCTTCATTTTGCCCGAACCCCTTTGGTTCGCCGGGAAGCCCTTATTTTTGCCTAGGTATGTCAACCTAGCGGGTCTTTGCTTATGCGCAGTATTTTTTCGACTATGTCCGTGTCCTCAGGATGTAGGGAATTGCCCCTGTCAGAAGTGTTTTGTCATGCCATCAAAGGGTGTTTGATCAGGCAAGATTTGTTGCTGGAATGCCCCAAGTGACTCAGGCGGAGATTTGCCCCAGGCTATTTGGCCTTTTGAGAGATTCTCCGAATCTTGATTGGACTGCCCCAGATAATGGACCATGATCATGTCATGCCCCTTGATTGGAAGTGCTCTTGTTCATTAGGCATTCGTCGTGCGAATTTCTATGCTGTTCAAACAAAAAGTCATATGCAAACAAAGTTATGTTAAAATGCAAAGCTTATGTCTGTCTTGAAGATTTTGAAAATGCATTCTTTTTCATAAAACAAGTGAATGTTTGTAAAACGTGATGTCAACTCCGTATTTACCGTAAGCCTTAAGGAGTCAGGATACCTTTCGTCACAGTATGCTTTCGAACTAACCCATGCTTCAGCTAGGACTTTTGAGGGTTATAACGTGGCCTGGTTCACGGTTTAAGAAACAAAGGATAAAGGCTCAAATTTTATTTGTACCCACCCGCTCTTCGTGATGTTCTCCAAACCTAAACTCAGTTGATCATACGTTAGACCTTGTTTGAGTCTTTGCTCTTATTTTCCGGTGATGATTCGGATGTTGATAACTTATTTTGAATAGGCAGTCATTCCTTTCTTGTTGAGGGTTGGTAAGACCTCTTTCTTGTTGATTTTATGATCCCTTTCTTTTTTTCTTTTTTTTGCCTGAACTGTTTTCTTTTTGGAATTACAGTCAGCGGGATGCCCCAGTTTTGTAAGTCCCTTTTTATAGGTTTTGACTTCTTGGGCTTTTCGTTTATGATTTTTTTTTTTGGATAATGACTGCCTGTCCTTTTGATTGTTCTGAACCATTACTTTTTTTGTTTAAGGATCTCTTTGGTGCCATTCGCTATGCACTTGGATCAACCGAGAGAACTACCCTGCCCCAGGTTATGATTAAGGGTTTCAATTTCGAAAATAAAACTCCTACTTCTTTGGCTCTGATGGGTTGACGAGGGATTATCATCCTTATAACTCCAGTGTTTAGGGATTGAAACAATGCCTGTACCTCATCAGCGGGGTCTGTTCAAAAGCATACTGTAAAGATCGTGGTATCGTTTTCGTCATCCTCCCTCAAGAGGCTTAGAATTTTAGATCAAGAGTTGACATCAGAAAAAATATGAAAATAATATGAAAATAATTGGCATTTAGTGAATACGAATATATTGATTCAAAATAGACATAAGCGATGCATTAATGTAATAACAATGTTTAACATGAATAAATGTTTGAACGGTCAAAAGAAAACACAACTTGAACATTCGAATGGACAAAAGTTTCTTAGTCTCGGAGCTTGTCACTTCAACTGATGATCCTTGGAGGAATGGTAGAAAAATTCAACCTGTCCATCTTGTGTGAACTCCACTGTCCCTTCATCGATCAGGTGCTGGATTTTGTTCCTCAGCTCCCAACATTCATTGGTGTCATGTCCTGGGCTAGCAGAGTGGTAGGCACATCTCTTATTGGGGTCATAGGCAGGAGATGCTGTGTTGGGATTCCGGGGACGAGCCTTTAATGTGATCAGATTCAACCTCAATAGGTGTTGCAAAGCTTGAAACAGCGACATGTTGAGCTGGGTGAATTGCCTCCTGGGCTTGTCTGGCTGAACTCGGTGAGGTTGGCGTTGAATTTGTGGCACTGGAGTCATTTGAGGAACTTTCCCCTTATCCTCTTGTCTCGAGGATGATTGGATGATGAATGGCTTTTTACCCTCAGATGTTTGCCCCAGTAGGTTACCCTGAAGCAGTTGGTTGAAGAGAAACCAGAGCTCCTCTTGTCTTTGAACTAGGCAATGAATGATATTCCTCTGTCCCAGCATCTGGGCTTTCATAGCATCCATCTCAGCTTGTAGGTGTTCCAACTTTCCATCCTCAGCATTGCCCCTGGCGGAGGTCTCTGTGAGAAGTGTCCTTAGCTCCTCCTGCCCCTTGGATAGATTCAGGAGGATTTCCCCGAACCGAGTCTCTTGAGCAAGAAAGTCCTGGTTGTCTTGTGGGCGAGCCATTGCTGAAATAAACAGCGAGAAGGGTGAGTGACCTGCAACAAGGGATACCTGCTATGCAATGATGGGTATGATATGCATGCAATGTTTTCAAGGACCTCGCGGGGTAAACAAGAAAATTGGTTAGCATTTGGATCCGGCAGTTTGATTGAAAGAACTTCATGTTTGTTGAGAGTCTTTCTTCCAAGGGTCAAAGGCTCACCATATCCAGTGGGTCATAGCCTCTGACTTTAGTCATCGTGTCTGGTTTAGATTTCCAAACAACCTTGGTTAAGGGGACCTTCTTCAGGAGTCAGAGCTCACCATATCAAGTGGGTCATAGCCTCTGACGACCTTAGCTGGAGGAAAATAAATCCTCTTTGCCCCTTGCTGGGCAGTTGGTTCATCATGACCTGCATCATAAGCCCTTGAGATCCTTGAAATGGGTTAGGATGTATGCAATGGTATGATGTCATGATGCACGGGGTAATGTAGGTAACCCTGTTATGAGTCCCAATTAAGGACTGCGAACCCAAAACCTGCAAGAAACTTGATAAACTTGTTATGAGTCCTGGTTAAGGACTAAAACAAACCCTGCAAGAAATTTGGTTAACCCTGTCATGAGTCCTAGTTAAGGGCTATAAACAAGACCTGCAAGAAATTAGTTCACCCTGTTATAAGTCCCGATTAAGGACTATGAACAGAACCTGCAAGACATTCGGTAAACTTTGTTATGAGTCCTAATTAAGGACTATAAACCAAACCTGCAAGAACTCAAGGGTTAGACAACAAGCATGCGAATAGTCAAGTACGAAGGCACACAAGTCACACAAAGAGCCCTTAGAGTTTAGGCCAGCATGGGGTCTAGGTATTACCCTTTTGAAGTTGGTGGGTTCATACCTGTCCTAATCAAAGTAACCGGGTTCTAAGGTTCCCAATATCACGGGATTGCTTTCATTGTTCATCGTTTCGATTTAGCCGCTGAACTGGCGACCGAAATATTCCAGGAAAGCAACCCTCAATTGAGTGTAGTATCGAGTATCAACCAACCTCGGACTGTACCAAAGTCAGTTATCTCACTACCCTAAAGAGGCCAAGATAGTTCAATTAAGGTTCCTAAGGTCTGTTGATGCTTCGCGACACCACGCGGAGGCCCCGTACTCTCCTTGACTGAACTCAAGGGTTACCGGTACACACCAAAGTGCCACATCAACGTAGCAGACTGTTTCAACCATGTCGGTATACCCCGCACAGTTCCCTCACAGCCTTGTTGCTACTTTCTAAGAAGGTATCCCCAGATCCGGATTAGGATCTATAGAACTCCCATGCAACCCACAAATTAAAGCACACAAGGAAAACAATTGAAAACATAGTTATAAGCTAGCCCTAAGGTACACCTCACTTTATAGTTTAATCCCCAGCAGAGTCGCCAGTTCTGTGATCGGTGGATCTGGAACTGACTGTTTAAAGCTGGTTCGCGAAATGTCGCGGAAGCAAGAGTCGCCACCGTCTTTTATTTTCTCCAATTTGGAAAGGACAAAAGCACAGAAAAATTCCTTATTAGAGATTGCTCTCGGTTCGGGAGGTAGGTTATAGAAAGGGAAGGTGTTAGCACCCTTTCTATCCATGGTTATCCACGGGCTCTTAGATACTTGCTCAATGTGTTTTCAAATTGTTTTGCGTGCTTTTCAATGTGGGTTTAAAAAGTTTCTTTGAAAAATTTCAGATCGACTCATACGTCAGAGTGTTTGAAAAATTTGCTTTGAAAGCTTTTGAAAAAAAGTGTTGGTGTGAAAAGTCTTTTGATTTGTTTGAAATTAGAGCAAGTATCCTTGAGAACCTACCTACCCTAAGGAATTCGTCTGTGGAAGAGTCCTTTAAAGTAGTGCCATCCCACCATTGAGAGGTAGGTAGCACCACCGTTGGAGGTGTTCGGGTCAATTCGATTTTTAGGGACATGGTGATCACCAGAGCAATGGGAAGACACCTTAGAAGCTACCCTCATGCCAGGTTCCCGGATCATGAGGACTTACTAAGACGTCCTCTACTCGACGACCACCTTTCGAAAGGCAACAGTGAGGCGTACCCTAGGGGTGGTGTGTGCGAATCATGTGTCATGTTTCAGTTATTTGTCTTGTCATGTTTGTCGTGTTCTACGCTTGATTTTAATTTGACATTCATTCTTTCATGCTTGGTTAACAGTTAAATATTTTGCGAGGAAATAAAGCTAAACTATTACAAATGGCGCGGGTCCACATCGCCAAAATTAAACCGGACCCGATTTAGCGAAAAAAATAAATAATGCGAAGAAATAAAGTGCGAAAAGTAAATTACATGGCTTTGGGACAAGTACAAAATTATAATTAAACGACATAAGATAAATGCGCAAAAATTACTAATTGACGAAACTAGGGCGTTGGACCCTTTTGCAAATAATTAAAATTCATAAGGATTAAGGATTAAAGGATTAAATGATTAAATGATTAAATGTTTTTTGGTATTTTTTATATTTTTTAGATTTAATAAGGAAAAGAAATTAATTGAAATCAAATTAAAAGACAAATCCTAATTCTAGTATTTTTTTAGTTATTAAGAAAGAATTAAAATAAGATCTAATATTAAACCTAAAATTTATTATGTACAATTTTAATTATGAAAATAATAAATAAATAGTATTGTGAGAAATAAAAATTAAAAAGATATTAAAACTATCAATTAACCTAATTCTACATGTTTTTGGATTTTCATTAAAAAAGAAATTAAAATTAAAGCCTAATTAAACTAAACAATTTACATTCTAATTTATTCATTGCAATAATAAAATAAAAATGGTATTTTTTGTCTTTTCTGTATTTTTTAATGTTAATGAAAAAAAGAAATTAAAATTAAATTAAGAAGCAAACCCTAATTCTAATATTTTTTATTTATTAAGAAAGAATTAAAATAAGATCTAAATTAACCTAAAATTTATGTACAATTTAAATAGGAAAATAAATAAATAAATAAATAATAATTATTGTTCTAAAAAAGAGGGGAAAAATATTAAAAGGAATAAAAAATAGCAATTAACCTAATTCTACATTTTGGATTTTTATTAAAAAGAAATTAATATTAAAACCTAATTAAACTAAGTAATCTACATTTTTATTTATTCATGAAAATAATTAATATATAAATATTTATTAATTTTGGCCTTTTCTGATTTTTATAATGTTTTTATATTTTATAGAAAAAATAAATTAATTAATTAAAGCAGCAAAAATAATATAATACAATAATTTAAACAACAAAAAGAAAAGAAAATCAAACCAGGGTGGGGTGTTGCCCCAAATAAGGAGGTGTTTTTGTGAAAAGCCTGGCCCAATAAGCTGGACGTTGGTTGACTTCCTGGATCATGTGCAACGCGTTGACTGGTGCTTATGACGTTCTTTGAATCTTAGCCTTTAATCTGATCATGTGGGACGCGTGGCTAATGGATGAGAGTGGAACATGGTACGTATGCGCTCCTGAAACTGCATGGGATTTATAATGGAAAAATAATATAGGATTTGGCCAGACCTGGGACTTGAACCCAGGTCTTTGATGTCACATGCATAGTGCGTTGCCAGCTGAGCTAAGCGAGTTTAATTAACATATAATATAATACAATTAATATGAAAGAAAAGTGGATTCACGCTTGGAACGCGCGCCAAAATTTGAAACGGCCACTCAGATGATGACATGTATTCGTCTTCTTCATGTTTCTTCTTGCCTGAAAAAAATAACAACGTTTAACGGGGGTTTTGAACCCCCTCAATATACGCGTATTTCCAGAATAGCGATTAGGTCATGGATACATATAAATTGAGCGCGAGCATCTTGTCTTCTTCGTCTCAACCTGTAGATTTCAATCATAGCATTTATACGTCCTAATTTTACAAGAATTGAGAACGCCCAATTTGGGAGTTTCGGAACCCTAGGCCTCTCTAATGGTGAATTGGCATATGTGGCTCAAAAACACAATCAAACATATTGGTTAGCACAGAAACATCATGACAAACAATAATCCACAAAGAAAAATGCAAGAGGATGCTTAAATCGTGCTATGCAATTTCAATATGTTCTTGATACGGTTTGAGTTCCAGATACCAGTTCAAGGCGTTTGAGTTGATGCCAATGGTTGGAATATGTCCAGGAATGCCTGAGAATGCTAATGGGATCAAAATCGAAGCTTGAATTGACCTCTAATGCACTTTTCAGTTTTGAGTTTTTTTGTGAAATTTTCAATATGCCAAAGCTTGAGTATGCGCAGCTTGGAGTCCTCTTTGCTTTTGGTCTTCATTCTGATCATATAGGGAGTGATCTAGGTCAACAAAAACTAACAAAATCTCATGAATTCATTATTTAGAGATTTGATTTGCTTAAGGATCTTTTCACATCTTTTTTCATGTTCTTTGTGTCAATTAGGTTCAAATCAATCCAAAACTTTCCTAAATGGGATATGCACGAAATATTGAATCCAAACATGTATAAAAAGATTTGTTTTAGGTTAAGGTTATATTTTTCATGTATTAAAATCATTTAAATGAATATAAATTAATATTAATTCAAATAAATAATTAAAAGATATGAGAATACTTCCCTTTGGGCCTAATGGTCGTGCATAGGCTTGGCATGAAGAAATTTGGAAGGAAAATAGGCCCATTTGCATTTTTAAGCCTTTTGCATCAATGTTGACTTTCAAAAATTTCCAAAAATTTCCCAACTTCCACAAGGCATAACTTGGTCAATTTTTAAGCTTTTCACATGTTCTTGGACATTTTGGAAAGGTCTTTGAGTCCTTTAACCAATGCCTTTGGTCCCATGTCATTTTGATTTACCAATCTCAAGTTATGGCCTTTTACTTAAAGTCACTTTTTGTTGACTTTTGAAAATGACCTATAATGTTGAAATTGATAACTTTTTGTGAGAGCATTTCTTGGACTTGGAACATGAAGATGAATTGTAGGAAATGTCTTTCTCTTCAAAATGAGCTTTGGATGGAAATTTTCTGATAATCCATGTGAAAGTTATGCCCTGGTCAATTTCAGTTGACTTTTTCAGCTGTCCAAATATAGCAACTTTTGCATCTTTGATGATTTCTGAGCCAAACTTTGAGAATCATGATCAAGCATTGATCAAATGATGTTTGTGGCTTCAAAATGATATATTGACCAAAAATTTGAACTTTTGACTGTCAAATGACCATTTTGCCCCTACAGTTGACTGTAGTGCAATCTAGGGTTTTGACTGTGCAATTTTGAGCTGAATGTCTTGAAACTTGACATGAAGACACTTGACCACCTTTGTAAGCCTATGAGACTTGATTGGGCCTTTGAAAAGTTCATTTGCTTGACCAGAACTCAAACCCTAGTTTTGACTGTGTAGGAGACAGTTGAGCTGCACAACCCTTGGGGGAATTTTGTGACCTTGACTTGGCAATTTCTTGATGAATATGGGAGGGCAAATTTTGGGGTACAACATTCTCTCTGTGAACCGAGAAGAGAAATCTTCTCGTGATTTGCAGAGAGGAAAATGAAACATGATGAACATAGCATTTCTGATTTCGGCCAACAGACTTTAATGATGATTTTTCTTTTTATCTGCTTCTGCTTGAAAATTCTTATACTAACTTCTTTCTGTCTTTTGCAGGTAAGTACCAGTTGGATGATAGAGGAAGCAGTAAAAGTAGAAGTCAAAGATCTCAAGAGATTTAGGCTTAGATTTATTATATTATTTTTTCATTTATTGTAAACAAATATTACTGTAAATACTGTAAATTATAAATTTACAATATTCGAATAAAATTTGTAACAACATTTGAAATAAAAAAAAAAGTCTTTGTCAAATATCTTCCAACTTTTCCTTGTATTGTCTACTTAATTATTTAAGACTCTTAAATTAAAATAACTGTAAATGTATCCCAATAACTTTAATCCAGATGAAATAAATAATCAACAAACTTTGTCGTCTCGCAACCTTGCATTAATCACAATACGCCTGGTATTCCAATTAACATATGCGTTGTACAGTTAAACAAACAAACATTCCATAAACCTTTCACTCCACTGATCAAGAAAATGCCTTAAGGTTCCAAACAAAAGTCTCAGCTCCTATCCCAGATATTTAGGTTTTGAGAAACAACCAGCAATCTTAAACAAGCGTAAAAATAATGTAACAGCCAACTGAATTACTGTGGATTCAATTTCTTCTGAGAAATACGAGCGAAAACCCTAATTCCAGATTTGTTGTCAAAGAAAAGTCTGCTTTATCAATTCCTGAGCCAATCTCAACAAAATCAGTGGAAACCCTAATTCTGGATTACCTGATAAAGAAGAGTCTGTTTGACCGATTCTCGAGCCGATCTTAAAAATCAGAGAAGAACCCTGGGGTTGTGATTTCTTGTGAAAAAGGGAGGGCAAATTTTGGGGTACAACATATAGGAAGTTCAAAGTTGAGAAAACTTACCTCAAAATTGGAAATCGTGTTTGTATTTTGAGCACTTCTGGAGAGGTTGTGATGATCTAGATAGCTTCACTGAACTTCTAGGAAGCTATTGCAATGCTTACTTTGGATTGATAGTGGTTGGATTCTTCTGGAGAAGTCAAGTTGCAAAGCTGAGTTTTGAAAATGGTGGATGGTGATGGAGGGATTATATAAGTGGTTCAAGTGTTTGTATCACTTCTATATGGTGTATAGATGATGTTTGATTGATTAAAATGGAAAACGCACGAGTGGATTATGAGTTTGGTGTTCAAAGTCAGAAATGGCAAACAATGGAGCTTTGGATGCAAATTCTAATTTCACGGAGTTTGAGGTGGTTTGAGGGCTATTGAACTTGTGTTAAGGATTTCAAACAACCTCTCTATTTATAGAGAAAAGGTTTTAGAGGCTCAAGTAATCAGAAATCAAAGATCACATGTTATGGTTATGTGACTTGATTTTGAAGCAAACTTGAAATACATAGTTTTAATGCATAGTACAAGGGCTTGTATGGTGGTTAACAAGTTGTAGATGGTTGCTTCTTGTATTTTATATTGTGTATGCTCAGAATAAACAATTGCAAGGCTCAAGGAGAGTGGACTTTGTGATTAAAGCCACTTTTCCAAAATGGAAGTCTTGGCTTTCTTCCCTAAATGGCAAGTCAACTTGAACAAAACATGAATCACTTGGACAATGGATCAATCCATTGTGTAAACATTAAATTATTGAGTGATTTTCAAGTTAGAAGGCCTGCAAAGCAAGATTATGCAGCATGGTTGAAGATTGGATCATAAGGTTCATTACAAAATGACCTAAAATTCAAGTTTATGATGCCATCTTCGTCTCTTCGAAACTTATAGATCAAGAATGATCTCTTCAATTTCTTGGAAATTTTGGAAAGCTTGAAAAATTGTATAAAACCTTCATGTTTACCATTTTGGCTAAATTAACTTGGAACTTGGTGAAAATTTTCCAAGAAGTTGGGACAAAAATCTGACCAAACTTATCGAAATTTTCACTGTGTTATGTTAAAAATGTCTTGACTTTATGAGCCTATATCTCCAAATCTAAGCATTTTTTTAACATCCACCCTCAAGGAAAAAGTTGTAGAATTCACTAAGATCTACAAATTTCTTGTTGAAAGTTTTCCTTGAATCATCTTGCATCTTGGTGAAAATTTGTCATGAAGTAGTGAAATTATCAAGGTAAAAAACACTTAGAATTTTTCAAAGTATTGAAAATCTTGAATTTTCTTGAATTTATTGATTATTGATGATAAAGTTTGATATTTTTGAATGTCTTGATGAATTTTGATCTTTGAAATTCAATGTTGACCAAAAAGTCAACGTTTGACTTTTTGTGTGTCAGTTGACTTTTCATCAGTTGATCCAAATTCAACTATCAACCCTTTGATCTTGATAAGTGATTTGAGCCATGAAATTAGGTCAATAAATTATGTTTGAATCCTTAAGATCATGCTTCAATCCATTAGATCATGTACTAGGTCAAAAGTCAATGATTAGTCAATCTCAGTCAAAACCCTAATTTTGACAATTTTGCCCCTTTGATGATTTGAATGCTTTCCTCGAGGAATTATGATCAGCCCTTGATCAATTGATGAATATGACTTCAAAATGTTGATGTTGGTCAAAAATATTGAAGTTTTACTGTATGTTGACCATAATTGACTTTTTACCCAATACAACTGATTTTCAGTCATCTGAGCAATTAACTGAGAAAATTTGTGGTGCAAGACTTGAAACTTGGCATGAGCGTTCTTAAAGACCTATAATGAACCATGAAAGTTACTTGAGGTATTAAAAGTCCAATTATCCTTGAGAAAACCAAAACCCTAATTTAGACCCAATGCTTAAGAGGTGAGCTTGTCTGATCAACTCTTAAGGATCCTTGAGCATTTGAGAACTTTTTGTGAGAACTATTTTGAAGAAAGGGGAGGGAAAATTTTGGGGTACAGCAACTTCCCCTGTTCAATCTTATTAAACCTTAAGAGTTATATTGGCTCGTTCTTCATTCGTGACTTGAAGGTAGAAGATGATTGAACACTTAAGTGCCCAGAAATTTGCACTCGTCTGTGCGTAAAGTAAAACTGTTTGTTGATTATATCAGGAATGGGATTAGAGATGCCATTTGGAGAGATGATAGAGATGGGCTTATAGATGCCATCCAAAGTAATTGTTGATAGAAGTATCAGAATGAGTCTACGCTCGACTGTATCTGAAGAATACTTTCCAGAGTGGACCTTTGGGAAATGTGTTTGAGTAACTTCTTGTCTTGTAGATGGTCACCCTGTTCAGTTTTGGGATTTGATCTACAATCTGCTTTGTTGGTAAACTCGTCTTATTTCGGGAGTTCATAGCATTGGTGATAAATATAGTCACCTCGTCCTGTTTTTGGAATTGATCTATAATCAGTTTATTGGTAAACACATCCTGTTTCGGGAGTTCATACAATTGGTGATAAAGATAGTCGCCCCATCCTATTTTGGGAATTGATCTTCATCTAACCATAAAGAAAGAAATATAGTTTTCCCCGTCCTATTTCGGGAGTTAATCTTCAACATGTTCATTCAGATAGTCGCCCTGTCTTATTTCAGGAATTGATCTACAATCTGTTTTACACAAATATTTGCCCTGTCTTGTTTCAGGAATTAATCTATATCCTGGTCTCGTAGATAGTTGCCCCGTCTTATTTAGGGAATTAATCTTGGACCTATTTGAGAATTGTTGATGATATTCATTTGTTTATTTATCTTTCCTGAAAAGGTAAAAAGTCATATGTATGCAATTACATGATGTATGAAATGCATTACGTAATGATGTTCTCAAAATAAATGAGATCGTCCTATATGCGTTTTTTATGCATATGCTATGATGTATGAATGTGAAATGTTGTTGAAGTGTATTTGTAAACTCGTGCAATATCTTTGTATGGGAAAATAAATCCCTGACTATTGTTTGGGATGAAGAGTATGTGTATCTTCAATTTTGTCTAGAATGCTTCCGCTGGGGATTCCTGCTTACTTGTTTGAGGAAACTCCACTGTGGAAAATTGACTTCCTGCTTGGGGAGAAAAGTTCAGGAACATTAGTCGTTCATCGCTCTACTGGAGAGTTTAATTCTTATATACCCTGACTGGGGATAAAAGAGATGGATAACCTTTTGATTCGTCTGGGGAGGATAATTCTTATATACTCTGACTGTTGATAAAAGAGATGGATAACCTTCCGACTTGTCTGGGGAGGATAATTCTTATATACCTTGACTGGGGATAAAAGAGATGGATAACCTTCTGACTCGTCTAGGGAGGATAATTCTTATATACCCTGATTGGGGATAAAAGAGATGGATAACCTTCCGACTCGTCTGGGGAGGATAATTCTTATATACCCTGACTGGGGATAAAAGAGATGGATAACCTTCTGGCTCGTCTTGGGAGGATAATTCTTATATACCCTGACTGGGGATAAAAGATATGGATAACCTTCTGACTCGTCTGGGGAGGATAATTCTTATATACCCTGACTTGGGATAAAAGAGATGAATAATCTTCCGACTCGTCTGGGGAGGATAATTCTTATTGTGACACGGTGGCAGAACCGACTGTTATACTGTTTTGCATTCTGTATTCGTAAATGTCGCGGTAAGCAAGAGTCTCCACCGACTTTTACTTCATCCAACTAAGGAAAAGTAAAAAGAACAAAAAAACCTTTTTCGAGAATGTTTCTGAGTACAGGGGTAGATTATAGAAAGGGAAGGTGTTAGTACCCTTTCTATCCGTGGTTTTCCACGGGCTCTTAGGTACTTTGCTCATTTTTAAAATTGCTTGTGTGTGTTTGTGTTGTACCCCAAAATTTTCTCTCTCATTTTACTAAACAAATGTCACGTGAGGTCCCCAAGTTGCTCAAGGAAGCCCAAGAGTTGACCAGACAAGCTCTCTCCTAAGGCAGTGTACCTCTAGTTAGGGTTTCTATTTTCATCAATATGGGTGAACCACAAAGGCCTAAAATGCTTTCCAAGGTCTCATTATGTTCTCAAGACCCTACATGTCAAGTTTCATGCCTTGCATAAGAAGTTTGCTCAGTAAACTACTCAGATGCTTGAGAATCGACTGTACTAGGTCAAAAGTCAATTGTGGCCCACATACAGTCAAACCTCAATATTTTTGGTCAATATCAACATTATGAAGTAAATTACATCATTTGATCAAGGGTTGATTATTATTCCTCAAGGGATGCTCCAAATTCATAAAAACCCAAAAGTTGCTAAATTAGGGTTTTGCAGGAAAAGTCAACCCAACTTTGACCAAGCATAACTTCTTCATACTTTATCAGAAATTTTCCATCCAAGGCTCATTTTGAATAGGATGCAATTCCCTAAAACTCATATTCATCTCACAAGTTCAAAATATGCACCCACAAAAAGATATGAATTTCTACATTATGGGTCATTTTGAAAAGTCAACAAAAACACCTTTTGGGTCAAAGCTTCATACATGAACATGGAAGATACAATTGAGATGAAACCAAATGGGTTGCTTAGGGGACATCCTAAGATTTCTAAAAAGTCCAAGAACACCTCTCTAGGGTCAAAATTGAGAGAGTACTGCATTGTCAAAGTTGGCAATTTTTGGAAAATTGTCAAAAGTCAACATTGATCAAATTTGCATTTTTTCCAAAGGGGCCCATGTTTTCTTGCTTGAAACATGTTTCTAATAGGACCCACAACCCCTGAGCTTTTCCACCTATTATTTTATTATTGTTATCATTTATTTTGATTTTTTATTCATTTAAATCAAAATAAATCAAATTAAATGGTAAAATAATGAAAACAAATCAAATCTTGGGATTTTTGTGCACATTTAGAGTCCATATACAGCTAGCATGATGATCAATTCGTGCAAGGCTCATTAGGGTTGGAAAATATTAGATTGAAGCTTGTTTTAGAAAGATATCATACATGAATCAAATCAAATCACATTTTCATAATTCTCAAAGATATGATGCAATTTTACAACCCTAATTCAGTCTACTATATGTATTGAACAATTCCAAATCATAAGAACAAGGTTTTTAGCCGTGAAAAGCCAGGAAGAAAACTCAAAAATTTGGACAAAAGTGTGAAATCAAAATCCATCTTAGAGCCATCCTCAAGGAGTTTCAAGGCTAGCAATACGTTCCTGGACATCTCAGGAAGCTTCCCCATTCATTTGCAAGCCTCAAAGCATCAAGAATCATCACATTAAAGTATCACGGTTTGCATCCAAAACTCAAATCTAATTTTAATGTTTCACGCATCATAAACATGTTCTAACCATATATTTTGGTTTATCATCTTGTTTGAAAGTTTTCTGTATCACTTAATTGTACTAACAGTGCAGGAATCCACACTTACCATTGTTAGGGTTTAAAGTCACGATTTGGGGATTTCTGGTATAGGAAAAATTGGACCATTAATGAGGTACCATGACACTCGTGAGACCAAGACGAGTTGATTGGTACCGTCACAATAAATTTATCATGCTTGTATTGCATTTGGGAATAACACAGGTTTTTAGCAACGAACACTATCTGTGGGTATAGGTGAATACCTAATATGACAGAATCCATGAAGAAGACGATGACTTGGCTTCATGTGACTGGCTCGTTTGAGCTTTCGTGCCTTCTGTTTTTGTTCAATTGTTTTGCAATATTATATTTCTTTTTCAGCATAATAATCAACAAGCCAGTTGGCCCAGTGGTGAGGCGCGCTAGGGGTAAATAGAAGGACCTGGGTTCGATCTCAGGTCCCAACAAAATGTATTTTCTTATTTTACCTTTGCAGATCTAGTACAATGCTCCCTCACACGCCTTCCATGCAACCTCATCACCCAGCGAATGGATGCACTGCTAGCCAGATCTAACGCTTCCTGCCTGAATGTCCTCAATGCACCTCAAGTCAACGCTTGCACATGATCTAGCATGGTTGACTGGGCTCAGCTTAATGGGTTGGAAATTCAGTTTCTCACCCCCCAGAGTTGCTAGTATACAGGCCCATATTCTTCTTTTCTTTATTATTTTCTTTTATTTTAATTGTTTTGTTTAATTATTTTTTCACCAAATTAATTACCTTTTTTAAAAATTATAAAATCAATAAATCACAAAATACCAAAAAAATATTTTTTTTATAAAATATTTATTTTAATTTAATTAGAAATATAGGTTAAGTTAATTTCTTTTATAGTTAAAATCAAATAGAAACTAGGTTTTAATTTTACAATTAAATTTATTTTTCTCAAATACAAAAACCAAAAATACACAGAATCTTGTTTTCTTTGTAAAATATTTTATATTCATGAAATTATTTAATTTAGCTAGATTAGGTTAATTTCAATTTCTTTTTCATAATTAAAAAGATTAGAATTAGGGTTTTAGGCGTACATAATTTAATCAATTCTTTTCTCAAAAATACAACCCAAACTATTTCTCAATTAGATTTTAGGGTTTTTAATTTTTCCTCGCATTTAATTTGCTGCGCGCTTGTTAATTATTTGTCTATTATTTTGTAATTGTTCAGGGTTTGTAATAGTTAACTTAGGGTTTTTATTTACTGTTTAAATCCCCGATTTTTGGTTATATAATTAATCCCCCTCCCCGAAGCCTTGTAATAGCTAGGTTTATTTTTCGCATTTTAAATTACCGCAATCTTTAACTGTCTAGATGTATGGCTAATAGGATTGTATGGAAAGAATGTCTGGAAAATTAAAACGGTAGATCACCTAATGTGCAAAGACTAAATAACTGAAAAAAACTCACATGCACATATTCACTCCCAGGGTTTACCTCATTTCGGTTGCCTTCGGTAAACAACCATTAAGCATAGGAGATTTTAGTGGTTGCCCTCCAGTCTAAAAAGATCAAATTGTCCCATTCGAATGTTGCCTCGGAAATGTTGCCTCGGAAATGTTGCCTCGGAAAGATCTTAAGACTCTAGGGTTACTACTAAAGTTTTCTAACTATTGCTTTAGTGATTGTATTTGTCCCTTTCGAACGTCCCTTACAACTCCAACAACGGTGCTACCTACTCCTTAATAGTAGGACAGCGCTGTCTAAAGGAAATAAAACGAACAATCTTTCTTTTTCAAGAAGGTAGAATCTTAAGTACTTTCTCAATGAAAACTTTTCTCACACAAACACCTTTCAAAACAAACTTTCAAAACAAACTTCGTCATATCCTTGAGGACTGATACAAGGATTATCACGAAGCAAAACATTTTCAAGACAAACACACACACAAGCAATTTGAAAAATGAGCAAGTACTTAAGAGCCCATGGAAAACCATGGATAGAAAGGGTGCTAACACCTTCCCTTTCTATAATCTACCCCCCGTACTCAGAATATCTCGAAAAAAGGTTTTTTTTGTTCTTTTTCCTTTTCCATGATTGGATGAAATAAAAATCGGTGGCGACTCTTGCTTACCGCGACATTTTGCGAACAAGAAACGCAAAACGCAAACCAGTATTAAACAGTCGGTTCTGCCACTGTATCACAGAACTGGCGACTCTTCTGGGGACATAATAAGTGGGGTATACCTTAGGATCTAGGTCGTTTAAATTGCTTCTCTTGATTGTCTTTATTGCTTTACTTTTTAGGGTTTATTTGGTGTTACTATAGATCCTACACCCAGATCTGGGGGCACTCATTAGGTAAACAACAATAGATCGTGGAGACTGTACGGCGTAGATCGATATGGTTTAAACGATGGTTGTGTTAGTGTGGCACTTTGGTTGGTACCGATATCCTTCGTGGGGAAACGAGGAGAATACGGGGTCGCCGCATGGTGTCGTGAAGCACTAACGGATCTTAGAACCTTAGTTGAACGACTTGGCCATTAGAAAGTAGTGAGATAGCCGGCCTTGGTGTAGAGCTGAGAACTGGTTGATACTCGATACTACACTCATTGAGATCAGAGTTTCGGGATATTTTGGCCGCAAGAAAAGATTGAGAGCTGAAATAATGCCCGATAAAGGATGGTCAGTGATATTGAGAATCTCTAGAACCTGGTTACTTTTCAGG
The DNA here is from genome assembly GCA_948472305.1 of Vicia faba. Lineage (NCBI taxonomy): Eukaryota > Viridiplantae > Streptophyta > Magnoliopsida > Fabales > Fabaceae > Vicia > Vicia faba. The sequence goes on along the minus strand of OX451739.1, from coordinate 375,107,023 downwards.
ACAGGTTTGAACCAACTAAACTTGAAGAGGGTACTACCTTTGACCTCATGCAAGCCTTAAACCTAAGGACTTTGTGTGATTTGACTATGCTTGCTATACCTGTGTTTGTTATACCTATGTTTTACCATGACATCATGCATCATAACATGGCTTCCATGCTTATTGCACTAACCATTTCAAATACCAAGGGAATTTATCTTTGTTCTGTTTTGCAGATCATGGCTTCTGCTCGTAGAAACACTATCTAAATCAGCTTTGTGAAGATACCTTCCCAACTCTAAGAGCTAGCATCAAGGGTTTCTGAAACTTCTGCGTTCACTAAGAGACATGGTCAACTTCTCAACCTGGTTACTTCAAACTTTGATGAAAAGATGATGAGTGTACTCTTTCAGTTCTTTGATCCCAAGCACCACTGCTTCACCTTTCCAGACTATCAGTTGGTGCCTACCTTGGAAGAATTCGCTCAACTATTAGATATCCCTATTCTTGAACAGGTACCCTTCACAGGTCTAGAAGAATTTCCTAAGCCAGAAGTCATTGCCTCAGCTTTGCACCTGAAAGGGCCAACGTGGTATCCAATTGGAAAACTAGAAGCGGAGTCAAGGGTTTTCTAGCTAAGTTTCTGATAGACAAAGCCCAGTTGTTTTGGGATGATATGGATTTTCAGGCTTTTGAGGAGGTCTTGGCTCTTCTTCTCTATGGTTTAGTTCTCTTTCCTAATCCGGACTCATTCATAGATGTGAATTCTATTAAGATATTTCTCTCTCGCAACCCGGTGCCTACTTTGCTCGGAGATATTTTACACACTCTCCATACTCATACCATGAGGAGAAGAGGGATTCTTGTATGCTGCATGACATTGTTGTCGAGGTGGTTTATTTCTCACCTCCCTAAGTCCATACTGAAGAATTAAGAAGGTCTAGTTTGGTCACAAAGGATAACGTCACTCGCTCATACGGATATTCTTTAGTATTCTCGATCTATGGAAAACATTGTTATCATTGACCGTTGCGGGGAGTACCCTAATGTTACACTGCTTGGTATCAGAGGGGGTATAACCTACAATCCTTGTTTAGCTTTGCAACAATTTGGTCACGCTCGAAGGGATGGTCCCCATGAGTTACTAATCGAAGGCATTGTGTTTAACTATGAGGAGGATATTCAAGAGTATCGCCGGAGGTTCACACGAGCTTGAGGCATGGTAAACAGATCAAGCGTCGGGGCTTTGGGGCTAAAGACTTCCATTCCAATGGAACCTTATCTACAATGGGTACGAGCTCGTTCCCAGAAGCTTATGATGCCCTATGTGGCCGTTTTACCAGTGATTGTGGAACCCACTACTAAAGAAGGCATTCCTTACACGGTTCTCTATCCTTACATGCCCACTGATCTTGGGGAATTACATAGGTCTTGGATTCAGTTGATGAAAGAGCGGGATACTTACAGGGATTAGTTCCATGCTCATGAGAGGAAGGTTTTAGAGCTCACAAAGCAACTCCATGAAGAAAAAGGGCTCAATGACTATCTCGGCACAAAGAGGAAGCATCCATGGGATTTTTGAAGTCTTTTATAGTTTTAGATTTGTTTATTTTTGATTGTAACGCCTAAAACGCATTTTAACTTCAAATTCAGCTAATAAAATCTTTGTTTATTTTGGTTTGCAAGTTTAAATTTCTCGAAGTCTTTGAAATTATTGCATACGCATCCCATTATCATACACATCATTACAGGTACCATTACAGGTTTCTCATCTTCTTCGCTGTTTATTTCAGCAGAGATGTCTTCCGAACAAAGCATTAAGGACCTGCAAGCACAGAACGCCCAGTTCCAACAAATGTTTATCAGTCTGGAAAAGTGGCAGGAGGATCTGAAAGCCCTCATTCTGAAAGAGAGGAAGAAAAAGAAGAAGGTTACTGGTATTCTGAACATGGGCCGAAGGTTTGGAGAGCGGTTGAAGCGACAAGTCGACCTGACCTCTTCATCTAAGGAAGGGGAGAATCAAGAATAAGAGAAAGACCTCAGTCCTGCATCGTCTGACAATGATACTGATTACAATGACGATCAATATCCTCCTGTTGAGGATATATACAAACAGTTGAAGGATTGTCTGAGTGCCATGGAGGTTCAGAGGATACCCGAATTGGATTTTAAAGAATTGGGTTTGGTGTCGGGAGTGGTCATCCCGCTGAAGTTCAAAGCTCCAGTTTTTTCCAAGTATGATGAGGTGTCCTGCCCAAAGCTCCATCTTTGCTCTTATGTCCGAAAGATTCATCCCCATACCGCTGATAGAAATTTGTGGGTGCATTTCTTTCAAGATAGTCTTTCAGGGACTCAACTTGAATGGTCCTACCAGCTGGAGGGAGCCAATGTCCGAAATTGGAAGATCTAGCTACTGCTTTCTACAAGCAGTATAAGTATAATGCCGACCTTGCTCCCACTCGTACTCAACTCCAGAGTATGTTCATGGGTGCAGGTGAAGGTTTTAAAGATTATGCACAAAAATGGATAGACTTGGCTGGGAGAGTTCAACCCCCATTGTTTGATAGGGAGTTGGTCGATATGTTTCTAGGGACGCTATCTGGTCCATTTTTCAATCATCTGATCGGCAGCTCGTCAGCTGGTTTCACCGAGCTGATTCTAACTGGAGAAAGAGTAGAAGCTGGGATTCGAAGCGGCAAAATACAGAAGGATGCCTCTTCAAGTTCAGTAAAGAAGCCTTTTGCTGGTAAGAAGGAAGCCAGTGTCGTCTATAGCCCGAGGTGTCAGAACAAGGCTGAACAACGTCAGACAATAAGTGATGTGATGATACCTAGACCTGCAGTTGCTCCACAACTCAACAATCAACAAAGGGTGGAAAGACCACAACGACATTTTACCCGCATCAACATGACATTGGCTGAAGTTCTACCTTATCAGCTGAGATCTAATTTAGAAACCTTGAGAGAGGCTCCCAAGAATCCAAATACTACATCTCCCTGATATAATCCAAATGCCCGGTGTGCCTATCATTCTGAGAGTCCTGGCCACGATACAAATGATTGTTGGGCTCTGAGAAACAAAATACAAGACTTGATTGAAGCCAAGGAGATAGATTTTGATGGTCCGGAGAAGCCAAACGTCATAACTGCTCCCATGCCTAAACATGGTCGTGGAGTTAATGCTATTGATACTAATTTGTTTGTTACCTCTATCGATGAAGTGTCTACTCCTCTCATGACTGTCAAGAAGAATTTGTTGTTGGCCGGTTTATTTCCGGGTTATGGTGAAGGTTGTCACATGTGTTCGCTTCTACCTTCTGGTTGCCATTTGCTGAAGTTAGTTGTTAAACTCCTGATAGATAGAAAAGAGATTTTGTTCGAGAAGACTATGATTCCTGTTGTCCCAATTGAAGACGTTGCCATTTTAACCATTTCTGCCAATCCTTCCAAGGTCTCCTCGAGAAGACCTGTTAGGATTACATCGGCTCCAAGAATTGCTCCGCTGATAATCACTGTTCTTGGTCGTGTCCCGTATGTCTCGGACAAAGTTGTCCCATGGCAATATGGTGCTGATGTGCACTATCATGGCATCAAACAAGATTTGAAAGATGAAGAGGCTGATCCTGATATTGATAACATTGTTGGAACCAGCAAAATCACCCAAAGTGGAAGGGTCTTCTCTCCCGAGATTTCCCCTAAGACTGTTAACAAGCCTATTGGTATCCCATTTATTGTTCCTTCCGGTACATCAACTATTGTTCCTATTCTTACTCCAGTCGGCAAATCATCTAATACTCGCGGCAAAGAGGTTGTAGGTGAGCCTGCCCAGACGGAGCCACCTAAGAAAATTGTCGTGGAAGCCTCTAAGCAAGAAATGGAGGAAATTTTGAAAATCATTAAGAAGAGAGACTACAATGTGGTCGAGCAGCTGGGGAAGACCCCATCGAAGATATCCATGTTGTCTTTGTTGTTATGCTCCGAGGCCCATGCGAAGGCTTTAATCTCATTCCTCAAAACTGCGCATGTGCCACAAGAGACTTCAGCTGATCAGTTCAAAGATTGTATGGCCAGCCTGACTGCTGATAATGGGCTGGGTTTTTCAGATGCGGATTTGACACCAAAAGGAATGAAGCATAATGATGTTCTACATGTCTCAATTGAATGCAGGGGCACCACTATGGCTCATGTGCTGGTAGATACTGGGTCTTCACTGAATGTTCTGCCGAAGAAGGCGTTGGACCGTTTGGATTGAGAGGGTCTAACTCTAAAGCCTAGTAACATTGTGGTAAGGGCTTTTGACGGATCGAAGAGAATGGTGCACAGGGAGGTGGACATCCATGTCAAAGTGGGTTCTCAGAATTTTGGGTCCACATTCTATGTGATGGATATCAGGCTATCGTATTCTTGTTTGCTGGGTCGCCCTTGGATCCACGAGGCTGGGGCAGTTACTTCCACACTCCACCAAATGCTGAAATATCCGGTGAAAGGAAAGATTGTCACAATGCAGGGTGAGGAGGAGTATATGGTGAGCCACCTAAACTCCTTCCGATACGTAGAGATGGACGGGGAATTCATCGAAACTCCTTGTCAGAATTTTGAAGAGGTCCCTCAGATCTTGGCATCAACTGAAACTACTAGCAACAAACCTCCTTTGAAGATGGCTTCTCTCAAGGATGCCAGGGCCGTGGTTGAAGAAGGTGGGTGTGCCAATTAGGGTCAGCTCCCTGATTTCACTCATAAGACTGACGAATTTGGTTTGGGCTTTACTACAGGGGCTCAAAGTGTTGTTAGACGCGCTCGGGCTGAAGGACCTCCCCTACGCATCAACAATCGGGGAATTAACGCCATTGAAGATAGTGAAGAGGAATAAAACATTGACAGCTGGATCTACCCGACTACCAACAGTGGACCGAGTAACTGGACGGCTAGGGACTTCATACCTATTTCTTTTATTCCGCAGTAATTGACTTATTTGTTTTAAGATTTGTAATAAATAATTTTAAACTTTACGGCCCTGTGCCTTGCCCGAGGCACACTGGCTTTACTTGTGAGGGTTATTATTTGTCATTTTATATATCATTAATAAAGCATTGGATGTTTCTTGCATACAAATTTTACGCTCTCTTCTTTTATTTTCTATTTTCACTTTATTAAAACAGCTATTCTCTTACACACACACTCACATATCATAATGCTGATCCGTATCCACTATGGATCCCATTGATAACAACTCTTCTATTGCCAGTTATGACTTCAAAAATCCGATCAACCAAGCCGAGGATGAAGGTGAGGATGATTGTGAGGTGCCTGGAGAACTTGCTAGACTATTACAACATGAAGAGAGGGCCATACAACCTCATGAAGATCCGGTTGAGACAGTGAACTTGGGTACTGAGGAAGATAGAAAGGAGGTTAAAATAGGTGCAAATCTGGAGTTTAGCGTCAAACAAAGGTTGATACAGATGTTGCACGACTACGTTGAGATCTTTGCCTGGTCCTATGAAGACATGTCTGGTTTGGACACTGATATTGTGGTACATCGCCTGCCGACTAAAGAAAACTGTCCTCCGGTTAAACAGAAGGTCCATCGTATGCGCCCTGAAATGTCAGAGAAGATCAAGGCAGAGGTCATGAAATAGTTTGATGCAGGATTCTTAGCTGTCACTTCCTATCCACAGTGGGTTGGTAACGTTGTTCCGGTACCTAAGAAGGACGGTAAGGTACGTATGTGTGTTGATTACAGAGATATGAATAGGGAAAGCCCCAAGGATGACTTCCCACTTCCTCACATCGATTTTCTGGTCGACAACACCGCACAACACAAAATCTTCTACTTCATGGATAGTTTCTCTGGCTACAACCAGATCAAGATGGCTCCTGAAGACATGGAGAAGACAACCTTCGTTACACAGTGGGGCACCTTCTGCTACAAGGTGATGCCTTTTAGGTTGAAGAATGTTGGGGAAACTTATCATCGCGCCATGGTTGATTTGTTCCATGATATGATTCACCATGAGATCGAAGTTTATGTTGATGACATGATAGCCAGGTCTCAGACTGAGGAAGAGCACCTTGATCATCTCCAGAAATTATTTGACAGGTTGAAGACATACAAGTTGAGGTTGAATCCGAACAAGTGCACCTTCGGAGTAAGATCTGGTAAGCTATTGGGCTTCATCGTCAGTGACAAGGGTATTCAGGTAGATCCTGCGAAGGTAAAGGCCATACAAGAGATGTTGATTCCCCATACAGAGAAAGAGGTTAGAGGTTTCTTGGGACGTCTGAATTATATCACCAGGTTCTTTTCACATCTGACTGCTACTTGTGATCCAATCTTCACGCTTCTGAAGAAAGATCAAGTGGTAAAGTGGAATTATGAATGCCAGACCACTTTCGAAAGAATCAAGGAATACCTTCAAAACCGCCAATTCGGATGCCTCCAGTTGAAGGAAGACCTTTGATATTATACTTGACAGTGCTAGACAATTCAATGGGGTGTGTACTGGGGCAGCATGACGAGTCTGGTCGAAAAGAGCACGCCATTTATTACCTTAGCAAAAAGTTTACCGACTGTGAGACCTGATACTCATTGTTAGAGAAAACTTACTGCGCTTTGGCATGGGCTTCTCGCCAACTGAGACAGTATATGCTGACTCACACTACCTTGTTAATATCAAAGATGGATCGATCAAGTATATTTTCGAGAAGCCCGCTCTCTCCGGAAGGATAACAAGGTGGAATATGATCTTAACTGAATACGACATACAATATACAACCCAAAAAGAAATCAAGGGGAGTGTATTGGCTGATCATTTGGCTCATCAGGCCGTGGATTACTACCAGTCCATAAATTTTGAGTTCCCGGATGAGAATATCATGTTGGTGACTGACTACGAAGAACCTGGACCGGATGAAGGAGCCGAGGAGGGATCCCGATGGTCTATGTATTTTGATGGAGCCCCGAACGCACTGGGTAACAATATTGGCGTTGTAATCATATCTCCGGAGGGCTGTCATACTCCATTCACCGCCCGATTATGTTTTAACTGCACCAATAATATGGCGGAGTATGAAGCAAGTATCATGGGTCTTCGAGCCGCTATTGACTTGAGGATCAAGTTCTTGAATGTATTCGGGGATTCCGCTTTGGTGATAAGTCAGATCAAAGGCGAGTGGGATACGAAGCACCCGAATATCATTCCTTACAAAGAGTATGTACTGACATTGCTCCCACACTTTGAGGAGATAACCTTTGAACATTTCCCATGAGAGGAGAACTAGTTAGCAGACGCGCTAGCTACCATGTCTTCTATGTTCAAGGTTAGGTGGGACAATGAAGCTCCCCAAATTACCATTGAGAGGTTGGATGAACCAACACACTGCTGCGAGATCGATACGGAAGAAGTGGCAGACAAACCCTGGTTTCACGAAGTCAAAAGGTACCTCGAGGCTCAGGAGTATCCTGAAGGGGCATCTGTCAATGATAAGAAGTTTTTGAGAAGGTTTGCTGCAAAGTTCTTCCTCGGTAACGGGATCCTCTATAAACGCAACCATGACTCCACACTACTACGGTGTGTAGACAAGAGAGAAGCAGAGAGGATCATGACAGATCTACATGAAGGCACTTTTAGAACCCATTCAAGTGGACATACCATGGCTAAGAAGATCCTACGGGCAGGATATTACTGGTCCACTATGGAGGCCGATTGCTATCAGCACTCTCGAACCTGTCATAAATGCCAAATTTATGTTGATAAGGTGAATGTACCTTTGGTCTCCTTGAACGTCTTGACAGCTCCGTGGCCCTTTGCAATGTGGGGCATCAACATGATTGGAGAAATCAGGCCCACCGCTTCCAATGGACATCGCTTCATCCTAGTAGCCATTGATTATTTCACGAAGTGGATTGAGGCAACCTCTTTTTCTACAGTGACCAAGAACATTGATCAGTGCATTTTGATGCACATTCTTTCATGATTGTACTTATCCATTTCCATGGTTTATTTAGCTTATTTTTGTATTTTATAGTGTTTTTCTATTTTAGTTTATTTCTACTCTTATTTTATTTTCGCACTTTATTTTCAGCATTAGCAGTTTGCACGAATAAATTCATAACTTGAGCTACGGGAGTCAGAATAAGACGTTCTACCAGTCGTTGGAAAGCTAAGAGAAATAGCTACGATTTTTATTCAGAAGTCGAGAGCTGAATCGGACTGTAGCAGGGCCATAAAATTCGTTGAAGTTGCAGCATTTTATATTTAAGTTTTGGGTCATTTGTTTTGGGTCTGGGTTATGTTTTCGACCCAGTTGGGTTATAAACCGAATCCTTGTCCTTGCTATACCTAGCATCCGCTACAGTAATTTAGTTTTTACCTTTTCATTATTAAAAAAAATATACATTTTGCTTTTACGCTTGAATGAAGAACTAATCATCCAGAGTTGATCTACTGTAATCGTGTTCCGATGCTTTGAGGTTTTTAACTTATCAATTCAATTTCGTTTCTCTTTCAATTCTATTTTATGAAATTGCATTTACTTAATCTGTTATTTCATGGAATGTCTTGATTAAATTCGTATGATTGTATTCCTAATCTTTACTCGTTGTTTACGTCGCTTAGTCGTTAAATCGCGTTTTATATCGTGTTTGCTTAATTCACAATTGTATTAATCCATTTGCTTAATTCGGAATGGGAATTCAATCTATTTTATATCTATTGCGCTTGTCAATTGTTATTGAAATCGAATAGAGGTCGAAACCGCTTAGGGAATTGGTAAGGTAAAAACCAATGATTAGCAGGAACCTGAAAATAGTAGATCGACTTATTTTTATAATCACTTATTTTAGTCACTTATTTTGTGTTATAAATCGATCCTAAAACCAACCCTCCATTCGATTTCTATTAGTTAATAATAAAATCAAGAATCCTTGCGATACGACTCGAGCCATTGTCGCTATACTGCATTTTACAAAATACTCATTTTTGATCCGTGTGCGAAGCGGATCAAACATCGTGGCGCGGTTTATCCGACATAATCTGATATGTCGATACGGTGTGCTAGAGAGAATTATTACTGACAATGGTGCGAATCTCAACAACACGATTATCACTGAGCTCTGCAAATAGTTCAAGATACAGTACCATAATTCGTCTCCTTACCGGCCAAAGATGAATGGCGCTGTTGAAGTAGCTAACAAGAACATCAAGAAGATTGTACAGAAGATGACTGTGACATATAAAGACTAGCATGAGATGTTACCGTTTGCTCTTCATGGGTACCGTACCTCAGCACGGACGTCGACAGGGGTAACACCCTACTCTCTGGTATATGGCATGGACGCAGTCCTACCCATAGAAGTCCAGATACCTTCTCTCAGGATTATGAAGGATGCGGGTTTGAACGAAGACGACTGGATCCAAACCCGACTTGATCAGTTAAATCTAATCGATGAAAAGAGACTTACTGCCATCTGCCATGGTTAGACGTATCAAAAGCATGATCAAGGCTTTTAACAAGAAAGTCAGACGCCAAGAATATCAAGTCGGGGATCTGGTGATCAAATGCATCATACTGCCACAAGGTGATCCCAGGGGCAAATCGACTTCCGCATATGAAGGGCCATTTGTGGTTAAGAACATTTTCTCGGGAGGAGCTATGATTCTAACCACCATAGATGGTGACGACCTTCCTCACCCTGTCAATGCAGACATAGTGAAAAGATACTACGCATAATCAAAGACCCGCTAGGTTGACTGGCCTAGGAAAAAATAAGGGCTTCCCGGCAAACCAAAAGGGTTCGGGCAAAAGTAAGGGATGAAAATGAAAAAAATCTGTACACCCGGCAAGTCGAAAACCCGAAAGGGAGGCTTGGGCAAAAAAGGGTATCCTGGTGGATTGAAAACCCGAAAGGGAAATCCAGGCAAAAGTTAGAGATTGAAGCATATCACTGTGTCTCATTGGATCATCTTGCGACCAGACTTCGGTATCGACTATCAAGCTCAGACGGCGCCAACAAATCTGATCAACCTTCGGCCAAGTAGCAAAGTGATGAGACGCTTGAAGATATAAAGGCAATAGCAGAGTTGGAACCCAATGGGGTCGTTTCACATAGCTGTTTTTCTTTCTTTTACACAAATTGTATAATTTCTATCTTTCGGCGGTGTTCTCTTACTAGAATGTCAGCCTCTTTGTACAAAACGTCTATTACAGGCCGACTTCAAAATCAATACAAATCATTTTCACAAGAAACTTCAGTCTCTTTTTCTTTTCCTGTTTTGTTTTGCAAGAACGTCCAATGATTTATTTTTTATATATGTATTTGAAAATGATTGCTGCTCATAAATATTTACATAAGAAACAAAGGCAATTACTCGTAATTCCAGAAACAGGGGAAAATAAGAAGTGCCAAACCCGACGGTTCCTTTGCCCAGCAGGTATCGGGATAAAGTCATGCTTGGGAACATAATTATTAGTATACGCACTCCCCACAGAGTAAAAGTATCCAAAGGCATTGATGTCAGCTTTCCCAAAAACAGGACACAACTATCCCCAGCTAAGGTTCGTAATCGCAGGCGAGTCAACAAATCTTATTCCCCAAGCAGAGTTTATTTCCATAAATACAAAAGCTCAATCTCCAACAGCGGAATTTCATCCCCAGCTAAATTTGTTCCTTCAGATCAGCAAGTCTACCAAACAGAGTATCTCTTCCCCCAAAGTTTGGTCCCTGCAGAGTCATTTCTCCAGCATCTCTTCCCGACAGAATATTCGCAAATCTCCAGTAACCGTCAGGGATTTATTTTCCCAGGCACGAGCACACCCCAACAACATTTCATGAACATACATCATGACAGACGCTTACATATCATATACAGCATAATCTCATTTATTTTTAGAACATCGTCTCGCCCTGCATTTCATGCATTGCATACAACTAACCTTAATATCTTTTGCAGGAAAAGACGATTAGCTTCAATGAATCCAGCAGTTATACATATCACATCTATAGATAACTAATGGAAACTCAGTTTCTGAAATCAAACGGGTCAACTAATCTACATTATCAGATCGAAGTAACCTTACCCCGGTTCCTCCTGAAGTTTTACACAAACTTATAACCTTACCCAGGTTTCCCCTGAAGTTTTACACGAACTTATAACCTTACCCCGGTTCCTCCTGAAGTTTTACACAAACTTATAACCTTACCCAGGTTTCCCCTGAAGTTTTACATGAACTTATAACCTTACCCCGGTTCATTATGAAGTTTTACACAAACTTATCTCAAAGTAACCTTACCCAGGTTCCCGCGGCAGTTTTACCCAAACTCCTCTTGAAACGACCTTACCCAAGCTTTCATATCGAAGTAACCCTACTATCCAGGTTCCTTCTCACAGCCATACTATCCAGGATTTCATATCGAAGTAACCCTACCATCCAGGTTCCTTCTCACAACCCTATTATCCAGGTTCATTCTCATAACCTTACTATCCAGGCTTTCATATCGAAGTAACCCCACTATTCAGGTTCCTTCTCACAGCCCTACTACCCAGGCTTTCATATCGAAGTAACCCTACTATCCAGGTTCCTTTTCACAGCCTTACTACCCAGGCTTTAATATTGAAGTAACCCTACTACCCAGGTTCCTTCTCACAGCCCTACTATCTGGGCTTTCACATCGAAGTAACCCTATTATCCAGGTTCCTTCTCACAGTCCTATTATCCAGGCTTTCATATCGAAGCAACCCTACTATCCAGGTTCCTTCTCATAACCTTACTATCCAGGCTTTCATATCGAAGCAACCCTACTATCCAGGTTCCTTCTCATAACCTTACTATCCAGGTTCCTCCTCTCTTATCTCCAAACAACAGTCCACAACACTGTAAGACTAGAACCTGATCAAACACGATTGAACCTGATCAAACAGCAGTCCTAAAATTCTATTTCTCCCAAGACAGATACCAATGTTCCTCAGCAGATTCCTCGTCGACAATAACAACAGGGACTTTCGTCAAAGGAATATCCCAGGAAATCAACATTCTCTAGATGGCATCTTTAAGCCCATCTCCGACAATTCTCCATCGCATCCAGGATGGCATCTTTAAGCCCATCTCCAACAATCTTCTATCATCGACCTCCAAATGGCATCTGTAAGCCCATTCCCGATATCATAAAGCAAGTGCCACTTCATGCGAGTGCAAATTTCTGGGCACTCTAGTGTTCAATCATCTTCCACCTTCAGATCACGAAAGGCAGACGAGCCAATCTACATCCTCAGGTTTAAGAAGATTGAACAGGGGCAGCTGTTGTACCCCAAAATTTTCCCTCTCATTTTACTCAACAAATGTCAAGTGAGGTCCCCAAGTTGCTCAAGGAAGCCCAAGAGTTAACCAGACAAGCTCTCTCCTAAGGTAGTGTACCTCCAATTAGGGTTTCTATTTTCATCAATATGGGTGAAACACAAAGGCCTAAAATGCTTTCCAAGGTCTTATTATGTTCTCAAGACCCTACATGTCAAGTTTCATGCCTTGCATAAGAAGTTTGCTCAGTCAACTGCTCAGATGCTTGAGAATCGACTATACTAGGTCAAAAGTCAATTGTGGCCACATACAGTCAAACCTCAAGATTTTTGGTCAACATCAACATTTTGAAGTAACTTACATCATTTGATCAAGGGTTGATCATGATTCCTCAAGGGATGCTCCAAATTCATCAAAACCCAAAAGTTGCTAAATTAGGGTTTTGTAGGAAAAGTCAACCCAACTTTGACCAAGCATAACTTCTTCATACTTTATCAGAAATTTTCCATCCAAGGCTCATTTTGAAGAGGATGAAATTACCTACAACTCATCTTCATCTCACAAGTTCAAAACATGCACCCACAAAAAGATATGAATTTCTACATTATGGGTCATTTTGAAAAGTCAACAAACACACCTTTTGGGTCAAAGCTTCATACATGAACATGGAAGATCCAATTGAGATGAAACCAAAAGGGTTGCTTAGAGGACATCCTAAGCTTTCTAAAAAGTCCAAGAACACCTCTTTAGGGTCAAAATTGAGAGAGTAGTGCAATGTCAAAGTTGGCAATTTTTGGAAAATTGTAAAAAGTCAACATTGATCATATTTGCATTTTTTCCAAAGGGGCCCATGTTTTCTTGCTTGAAACATGTTTCTAATAGGACCCACGACCCCTGAGCTTTTCCACCTATTATTTTATTGCTTTTATAATTTATTTTAATTTTTTATTCATTTAAATCAAAATAAATCAAATTAAATGGTAAAATAATGAAAACAAATCAAATCTTGGGATTTTTGTGCACATTTGGAGTCCATATACAGCTAACATGATGATCAATTCGTGCAAGGCTCATTAGGGTTGGAAAAGATTAGATTGAAGCTTGTTTTAGAAAGATATCATACATGAATCAAATCAAATCACATTTTCATAATTCTTAAAGATATGATGCAATTTTACAACCCTAATTCAGTCTCCTATATGTATTGAACAATTCCAAATCATAAGAATAAGGTTTGCAGCCGTGAAAAGCCAGGAAGAAAACTCAAAATTTTGGACAAAAGTGTGAAATCAAAATCCATCTTAGAGCCATCCTCAAGGAGTTTCAAGGCTAGAAATACGTTCCTGGACATCTCAGGAAGCTTCCCCATTAATTTTCAAGCCTCAAAGCATCAAGAATCATCACATTACAGTATCACGGTTTGCATCCAAAACTCAAATCCAATTTTAATGTTTCACGCATCATAAACATGTTCTAACTATATATTTTGGTTTATCATCTTGTTTGCAAGTTTTCTGTATCACTTAATTGTACTAACAGTGCAGGAATCCACACTTACCATTGTTAGGGTTTAAAGTCACGATTTGGGGATTTCAGGTATAGGAAAAATTGGGCCATGAATGAGGTACCATGACACTCATGAGACCAAGACGAGTTGATTGGTACCATCACAATAAATTTATCATGCTTGTATTGCATTTTGGAATAAAACAGGTTTTTAGCAACGAACACTGTCTGTGGGTATATGTGAATACTTAATACAACAGAATCCATGAAGAAGACAATGACTTGGCTTCATGTGACTGGCTCGTTTGAACTTTCGTGCCTTCTGTTTTTGTTCAATTGTTTTGCAATATTATATTTCTTTTTCATCATAATAATCAACAAGCCAGTTGGCCCAGTGGTGAGCCGCGCTAGTGGTAAATAGAAGAACATGGGTTCGATCCCAGGTCCCAACAAAATGTATTTTCTTATTTTACCTTTGTAGATCCAGTACAATGCTCCCTCACACGCCTTCCATGCAACATCAGCACCCAGCCACTGGATGCATTGCTAGCCAGATCTAACGCTTCCTGCCTGAATGTCCTCAATGCACCTCAAGTCAACGCTTGCACAGGATCCAACGTGGTTGACTGGGCTCAGCTTAATGGGCTTGGAAATTCAATTTCTCACCCCCCAGAATTGCTAGTATACTGGCCCATATTCTTCTTTTCTTTATTATTTTCTTTTATTTTAATTGTTTTGTTTAATTATTTTTTCACCAAATTAATTACATTTTTTAAAAATCATAAAATCAATCAATCACAAAATACCAAAAAAAGTATTTTTTTTATAAAATATTTATTTTAATTTAATTAGAAATATAGGTTAAGTTAATTTCTTTTATAATTAAAATCAAATAGAAACTAGGTTTTAATTTTACAATTAAATTTATTTTTCTCAAATACAAAAACCAAAAATACACAAAATCTTGTTTTCTTTGTAAAATATTTTATTTTCATGAAATTATTTAATTTAGCTAGATTAGGTTAATTTCAATTTCTTTTTCATAATTAAAAAGATTAGAATTAGGGTTTTAGGCGTACATAATTTAATCAATTCTTTTCTCAAAAATACAACCCAAACTATTTCTCAATTAGATTTTAGGGTTTTCAGTTTTTCCTCGCATTTAATTTGTTGCGCGCTTTTTAATTATTTGTCCATTATTTTGTAACTGTTCATTGTTTGTAAGAGTTAACTTAGGGTTTTTATTTACTGTTTAAATCCCCGATTTTGGTTATGTAATTAATTCCCCTCCCCGAAGCCTTGTAATAGCTAGGTTTATTTTTCACATTTTAAATTCCCGCAATCTTTAACTGTCTAGATGTATGGCTAATAGGATTGTATGGCAAGAATGTCTGGAAAATTAAAACGGTAGATCACCTAATATGCAAAGACTAAGTAACTAAAAAAAACTCACATGCACATATTCACTCCTAGGGTTTACCTCATTTCGGTTGCCTTCGGTAAACAACCATTAAGCATAGGAGATTTTAGTGGTTTCCCTCCAGTCTAAAAAGATCAAATAGTCCCATTCGAATGTTGCCTCAGAAATGTTGCCTCAGAAAGATCTTAAGACTCTAGGGTTACTACTAAAGTTTTATAACTATTGCTTTAGTGATTGTATTTGTTCCTTTCGAACGTCCCTTACAACTCCAATGACGGTGCTACCTACTCCTTAATAGTAGGACAGCGCTGTCTAAAGGAAATAGAACGAACAATCTTTCTTTTTCGAGAAGGTAGAATCTTAAGTACTTGCTCAATGAAAACTTTTCTCACACAAACACCTTTCAAAACAAACTTCATCACATCCTTGAGGACTGATACAAGGGTTATCATGAAGCAAAACATTTTCAAGACAAACACACACACAAGCAATTTGAAAAATGAGCAAGTACCTAAGATCCCATGGAAAACCATGGATAGAAAGGGTGCTAACACCTTCCCTTTCTATAATCTACCCCCCGTACTCAGAATATCTCAAAAAAAGGTTTTTTATGTTCTTTTTCCTTTTCCATGATTGGATGAAATAAAATTCAGTGGCGACTCTTGCTTACCGCGACATTTTGCAAACAAAAAATGCAAAACGCAAACCAGTATTACGCAGTCGGTTCTGCCACCATATCACAGTTTGTTTTGAATAAGTTTTACTTCGTGATAACCCTTGTATCATTCCTCAAGAGTGTGACGAAGTTGTTTTGAAAATTGTTTTGAAAAGTGTTTATGTGAAAAGCTTTGTTTGAGCAAGTACCTAAGAACTAATATACCTACTCGAAAAAAGGTTTGTTCGCTTTCCTTTAGACAATGATATCCTATTATTAAGGAATAGGTAGCACTGTCGTTGGAGTTTAAAAGGGACGTTCGAAGGGACGAAATGGTCTCTGAAGGCAACAAGTAAAGATACCTTAGCATTTCGAAGGGACTATCGTCATAAGATCAATTCTCGAGGGACAAGTAGGGACTATGATCTTTATGACAATTTTGAATCACGGGTCATTGCTAAGGTATCCCTACGTTCGAGGGACACGACCATTATTTCTGAGGCAACCGAGTGGGGTAAACCATAGGAGTGAACATGTGCAAGTGTGCTTCATTCAGTTATTTTTGTCTTTTTTATTAGGTGAGCTAACGTTTTAATTTACAATCTTATCATACATGCCTAATTACTAACAGTTAATATATACAAGAAAATAAAGTGCGAGAATTGTAAATCTACGCTATTACATGGCTTTGGGGCATTTACATAAAAGATTCAAGAAATAAAAAGCGGAATTTTAAGCCTAGCCTATTACATCCCATAATCAGTTACATTATATATATAAAAAATGCGAGAAATAAAATAACACACGCGAGACGAGATCAAACGTCTAAGAAGAAAAACCTAAAAAAAGTAATCTAAGTAAACAATAACATCTTTTTGGTTGTCTATTAATTTATTAGAAAAAAGAAGAAATAATCTAAAATCTAAATTCAATTTAAGGAAAATAAATTTGAAATAAAGTTAGCCTAATTCTAAATTCTTTTTATATTTTATTAAGAAAACAAATCACATAAAAGTGGATCTAGATCTAATTGATTTAAAAATTAGTAAAATGAAATTAAAGGTAATTAATTAATTGAATTAATTTTATAAAAAAAAACCTAAACTTATTTATTTATTTTTTGATTTGATTTTTTTTTATCATTATTAAAAGATTTTTTGAAAACTACTAAATAATAACTAAAAATAAGAAAGAAACAAAAATATAGAACAATGGGCATGGTTGTCACTAGTAAAATGGGGGGGGGGGGGACTCTTCTGAAAGCATTTGGCCCACTTAGGAAACGCCCATCAGCTGGCCTAATTCAATGAGGATCAACCTCAGGAGTACATGGTGCGCCTGCACGTTTGACGCCTCTTGATCTGGATTGATCAAGATCTGATGGTTATGATCTGAGAGCACACGCTAGGATGGCATAATTAACATACACTGGATCTGTGATCTGAAATTGTTAGAAAAATAAAATGATGGACCTGGGACTCGAACCCAGGTCCCTTCCTTTCACAAAACTCCCTCCTACCAACTGCGCTAGATGGTTTTTTGTTATTTCAAATAAAAAAAATACAATATATATAAAAAGGGTCAATATTATGGAAATAAAAAAATGGCGCACTGATTCAAACAGGCCATTAGGAAGCTGCCACGCAGTTATCTTCCACCTCTGTCCGTCGTGTTAGGTCATTGTACCTATAGCGACAGTTTTCCATCCGTCACTAAAAAACCTGCGTTCAAAACAACAACAACACACATAATAAATTCATTTTGAGGCCATGGCTGAATCACTCTCATCCCCCTGAAAAGGGTAAGACCCTTTGTTTGGACTAATTTTGCCTTATACGGAAAACCCCAAATTGGAGGTTTGAACCCTAACCATGGCAAATCATTATTCTTGCCCCTAATCTTCAATTCAACCATCCCAAAAGCTTGCAAACATATAAGAGATTAAAGATAAATGATCAGAATGCATTCATATCATAAAAATCAGGGTAATCGGGATCAGAAGAATGTGCAAACCGTGGTATGGTTGGGGTACGTTTCCTCCTGCCTTAAGACTTGATACTGATTGGGAATGATCCAAGAGACTCGTAGGAGTGCGTTTGAACCTTTGTTTGGGGTTGAAACTGGCTGGAACTAGGAATTTGAATTTGACAATTTGTATGGTTTTTTTGCAAAGTAACAGAGGTTTTTCTGGCTGTACCTCCTTGCGTTAGGCTTGCTAGCATGCTGTATATATAGTTTGGAGTGAGAAGACACCATTAAAGGGACATAATTGTGGTCATAACTCAAGGTTTCCCAACAAAAATCCCACACATTCAAAGCTTTCCTATTTTACCTAAACATGCCTTGTCTTTTCTTCGATAAACCTGGTCATGGTAGCACGAAATTGTGGGCCTCTAAGCAAGCCAAAACACTAGCCCACATGCTTAAACCCATTTCCATGTATTCTATATAATTTATTTTATATTTATTTGAAATAAATTAAAATAAATATGTAAAAAATAGGTAGAAAATAAAATGCCAAGCGAAAATCATATTAGAGGTCCTTTATAACCTTAGGAAAATGCTTGAACCTTAAAAAGTTAGGCCATTGACTTAAAAATCTAAATCTGCTCAGTGCATAATTCTTACAATTTCCAAAATTTTCCCAACTTGGGCCAACCATAAATTTCTCAATTTTCATCTCATGAGGATGATCTTGTACTTTTTGGGAATCCCAAGATGTCTACTTCAATCCCTATTTTGATCACTTTTGCAATTGAAGATGTTATCTTGATGTAAAAGGTCTGGACAAAAAGTATCTTTTGCTGACTTTTTGAAAATGACATGTAATGTATGAGCTTGCATCTTTCAAATGGTGCACTTCTTGAAATTGAAGATAAAATATGTATTGTAGGGAATTGGATTCTCTTCAAGATGGGCTTTGATTGGGGCCAAATGGACAAAATATGAGAAAGTTATGCCCAGTCAAAGTTCAGTTGACTTTTCATATAGAAACCCCAATCTTGCAAATTTGACTTTTGATAAATTAGGAGCATTTCTTGAGGAATCATGGTCAACCCTTGATCAAAAGATGATTATCACTTCAAAATGATGATGTTGACCAAAAATCTTGAAGTTTGACTGCATGAGGGCCACAGTTGACTTCTGACCTAGTACAATTGACTTTTAGGCATTTAAGCAGTTGACTGAGCAGACTTCTTGTGCAAGGCATGAAACTTGGCATGTATGATCTTGAGAACATATTAGGGCAATGGAAATCATTTGGGACCCTTGGAACTCAAACATCTTGATGAGGAGTGAAACCCTAATTTGAGGTACATTATCTTAGGAGAGAGTTTGTCTGGTCAACTCTTGGGCATCCTTGAGCAAATTGAGGATCTCAATGAACATATATTGAGTAAAATGAGAGGGAAAATTTTGGGGTACAACAGCTGCCCTTGTTCAATCTTCTTAAACCTGAGGATGTAGATTGGCTGTCTGCCTTTCATAATCTGAAGGTGGAAGATGATTGAACACTAGAGTGCCCAGAAATTTGCACTCGCATGAAGTGAATGTCGATCGATAATATCGGGAATAGGCTTACAGATGCCATTTAATAGTTGACATATAATCGTTGGAGATGGGCTTAAAGATGCCATCCAAAAAATTATTGATCGCATAAGAGATTCCTTTGTGAGGAACTTTGTACCTACTGTTGAGGAGAACTTCACCGGGGAATGTTGATTTATGACATGGAAAATAGAGTATAGGAGCTTCGGTTGTCTATTACTCTACTGGGGGAATCAACTCCTGATTGAGGAGGTGGAGTAAAGTGCCTATCTAGTCGGGGTCCAGGCTACACATCGACTTACTGGGGAAATGTGAAACCGTCCGTGTCTGGTCGGGTCCAAGTCTTAAAGTGTTGTAAACTGTCGTTTGGAGATAAGAAAGAAGAAACCTGGATGGTAAGGTTATGAGAAGGAACTTGGTTCGTAGGGTTACTTTGAAACGAAAGCCTGGATAGTAGGGCTATGAGAAGGAACCTCGATAGTAGGGTTACTTCGAGATGAAAGCCTGGATAGTAGGTCTGTGAGAAGGAACCTGGATAGTAGGGTTACTTCAAGATGAAAGCCTGGATGGTAGGTGTTTTACCCCAAAATTTTCCCTCCCATATTTCTCAAAACATTTCAAGAAAGACTCTCAAGTTGCTCAAGGAAGTCCAAGGGTTGACCAGACAAGCTCCCTCCTAAGATAGTCTACCTCAAATTAGGGTTTCATGTTGCATCAAGATACTTGAGTCCAAGGGATCCCAAATGCTCACCAATGTCCTAATATGTTCTCAAGATCATTCATGTCAAGTTTCAAGCCTTGCAGAGAAAGTTTGCTCAGTCAATTGCTCAAAGGCCTGAAAATCGACTGTGCTAGGGCAAAAGTCAACTGTGGCCCACATACAGTCAAACTTCAAGATTTTTGGTCAACATCCTAATTTTTAAATATATTTCATCATTTTATCAAGGGTTGATCATGATTCATCAAGGATTGCTCATAATTCATCAAGACTCAAAAGTTGCTAAATTAGGGTTTTGTAGGAAAAGTCAACTCAACTTTGACCAAGCATAACTTTTTCATACTTTATGATAAATGACCCATCAAAAGCTCATTTTTAATATTATGCCATGATCTACAATCCATCTTCATCTCCAAAGTTCAAAATATGCACCCACAAGAAGTTATGAATTTGGACATTATAGGTCATTTTGAAAAGTCAACAAAAACACCTTTTTTGTCAAAGCTTCATACATGAACATGGAATATCAAATTGAGATGATACCAAAAAGGTTGCTTATAGGACATATCAATATTTCTAAAAAGTCCAAGAACACCTCCAAAGATTCAAAATTGAGGAAGTTATGCATTGGTAAAGTTGACCTTTTTTGCAAAATTGCCAAAAGTCAACTATGCCTAAAACTTCAATTTTGCCAAATGGGCCCAATCTTTTTCACTTGTTTTGAGTTGGCAACATGGTCCACGAGCACTAGCCTTTGCCACTTGTCATTGTCTTATTTATATTATTTATTTTGATTTTTATTTGAATTAAATCATTTTAAATCAAAACAAATCATATAAAATCCAAAACTTTGAAGACTCAAGATTTTCTACTTGTTTCAGGTCTTAAGTTACAACTAGCATGAGATCAAATTCGTGTAAAGGAATGTGTGTACAAAAAGATTGGATTTGGATCATTTTTGGAAAGATTTTTAAGGTGAATCAAATCAAGATCAAGGACATTGATGGAGGAAGATTGAGGTCAGGCTTTCAACCCTAATATATTCCTCAATACATATAGAGTGCGTGCAGACCAAAAACTAGGCTAGAGAAGGAGGCGCAGTATCAAGAATCAAACTTGAAAAAAATCAAGATAAAGTGCAAACACGAATTCTCACTTAGAGGCCAATTCAAGACCCTTGGACCATTCCAATCACTTCCTGGGATCCCCAGCAAGCAAAAGCATTCAAGAGCAAGCATTTCCAGGTCCTGCATCGCGCTGTAAGGCATCCATGATACCTAACTTTTCTTGAATTCTGTTTGCATAATTCTGGCATGTATAGCATAATATAATCATAGATTCTTGTCCACCATTACATTTGCAAGCTTTCTATAATACTCAATTGCGTTTTCATAGACTGAATCGAGAATCGCCATTGTTAGGTTATCTGGGTTCGTTTTAGGCTTTTCTTGTGCAGGTGAAATTGGCCTAAATAGAAGAGACCATTGTGATCAGCAAATCAAACCCAGCTTATCCATGGCCCTGAATTTTATTTATACTGCCTGTATGTAATTTTTGAGATGTACATGGTTACAGCTACAACATCATGTCCGTAGGTAAAAGTTATGAGCTTTAAACGACGGATTCGGGGAAGAAGATGATAGTGTGTCACCACTTTACTGGTTGGTTTAAATTCTGGCGCATTTTGTTTTGGCCAGAAACCCGTAGTTCTGATCTGTGTGTTTGTTCTGTTGTATTGTTAAACGAACAACCTGATGCAGTGGTCCAGAAAGAAGAAGTCAGAATTTCATGATTCTGGGTTTAATCCCAGGCATGACCCTCTGGCACCTTTCCCCTTCGTTTTCGCCAGGCCCAGCGTTTACATCTGCTGGAGATTATCTTATGATTTCATCAAGCAGGACCAGATCAAGCGTTCCCTGGGCATTATCCTCTGGATCCATCAGTCTCAGCCAGATCCAGCACCCATCATCTTCTGACGGTCACAATTTGCTGGATCCACCAGCCAGAAGTAGGCCCAGTACCACCATCCTCTAGACAGTCATCTTCTGGATCTTCATCCTCTGGACCGTCATCTTCTGATCAGAGCCGCTGGCAGTGGGCCCTTGGGTTATTTCTTTTACTTTCCTTTTTTTTCTTATATACTTTTTTTTAATACTAAAATAATTTCTTCTTTTACCAATCAAAATCATAAAAAATAATACTTTTCACAAATTAGGTTTAGATTTTATTTTATTTTTTATCAAAAAAATTAATTAATTTAATTAGATTGTTAATTTAGATAACTTTAATTCTTTTTGTACATAATTAAAATTAATTAGAACAAATAGGTTTTATTTTTAATTTAATCATTTTCTTTTCCTAAAAATAACAAAAACCAAAAATATGCCATGTAATTATTTTCATTAATTAATTTAATTAACTAATTAATTTTTGTACTTAATTTTAATAAACTAACTCTTTTTTCTTAAAAATAACAAAAAAACAACAAAAACAATTTTTTAGGTTAGAAGGGTCAAAACCCCATTTTCTTCTCGATCTCAATTTCATCACGCGCGCTTTATTGTTTCATTATTTACCCTATTATTGTAACTGCTCACAAGGTGTAATAGTTAATTAGGACTTTTACTTTTCATTTATCGCTTTATTCTTTTTTTAAAGGGTTTGTTTTTGGCTATGTAAATACCCGAAGCCTTGTAATAGCTTAGTTTTAATTTCCACACTTTAAATTCCGCAAATATTTAACTGTTAGATGTATGATATAGGGATGCATGACAAGAATGTATGTTTAATTTTAAAACGGTTAGATAACCCTAAAATGTGCAAAGATAAATAATCTAAAATTGAATCACTCGCACATGCGCACTCTTAGGGTACACTCCCACTTGGTTGCCTTCGGTAAACGGTCATTGAGCATAGGATGTATTAGTGGTCACCCTCTTGTCCAAAAGATCAAAGTTTCCTCGGAAAGGTTGCCTCGGATATTGTTGCCTCGAATAATTGATCTAAGACATTAGGGTTATTACTAAGACGTCCTATCATTGCTTTAGTGACCGTACATCCCTGTTGTACCCCAAAATTTTCCCTCCCATATTCTTCAAGTTTGACAAGCATCATCTCAATTTGCTCAAGTCTACTCAAGGGCTACACAATCAACCACCCTCCTAAGCCAGTCAAATTAGGGTTTTGGTTCTTGCAAAGAAGTTGAGGTTTTCAAGGGCTCAATCAAGTCCCATATGCTCATATACATTGTCAAGAACCTACATGTCAAGTTTCAAGGCTCACAAGGTCAAGTTGCACAGTCAAAAACCCTAATTGCTCCACAATCAACTGCAGGGGTAAAATGGTCATTTGGCAGTCAAAAGTCAAAAAAATTGGTCAACATCTTATTTTGAAGCCACAATCATCATTTGGTCAAATCTTGACCATGATTTCACAAGAATGGCTCAAAAATCATCAAGGTGTCAAAAGTTTCTATTTTGGGACAGTTGAAAAGTCAACTATAACTTGACCAAGGCATAACTTTTTCATGGTTCAACAGAAAAATCCCATCCAATGCTCATTTTGAAGGGGAGGACATTTCCTACAACTCATCTTCACACTCCAAATCCAAGAAATGCTCTCACAAAAAGTTATCAATTTCAACATTATAGGTCATTTTCAAAAGTCAACAAAAAGGCACTTTAAGTCAAAGACCATAACTTGGGATTGGTAAATCAAAATGACATGGGACCAAAGGCATTGGTTAGAGGACTTCAAGACCTTTCCAAAATGTCCATGAACATGTTCATATGATTAAAATTGAGCAAGATATGCATTGGAGAAGTTGGGAAATTTTTGTGAGATGGCAAAAGTCAACTATCCTTGAAACTTCATTTTTTGACAAAAGGGCCCACTTTTCCCACTTGATTCAGCTTTGCCATGCCACCCACGTGTCCCATGATTTATTTCAAGATTAAAAATTAATTTTTCTATTTTTATTTAATTTTATTGATTTAATTCATTTTAAATCCATAAAATTCAAATAAAAATCAAAAAAATTAATCAAAGGATATCTTGTGGTTTGAATGACCTTGATGCATCATAAGTCACATACCAAATTCTTGCCAAGCCTATTATGAGCATGAAATTCAAATTTTGAACAAAAATGGCAAGTTTCTTTAATGGTGGTTATGGAAAAATCTCAAACATCATTGCATTGGTTTTAAGGCTCCTAAAGTCACTTGATTACATTCATAGACATATATGCAAGCCTCTCATACCAAAGGCACGACCTAGAAACCATTGAGACAGCAAAACCAGATTCAAAAATTCCAAAGAAAAGTCACAAACTGAAATCCATATTCCAGCATAATTCAAACCTTTCTTTTGATCCAAACACATTCCCAGCATTTCCAGGAACCTATTGTAAGCATAAATAAGTCCTAACACTCAAGAACTCGTGCTACACAGTCATACAGTTCACCTCTTTTTTTCAAAATCACAATCATCAATTCATGCGTTTTTAACATTTTTCATTGATTGTATTATGTTCACAGGACCCATACGAAGCTTTTTATATAATTTAATTTGATTATGATGCTCTAAAATGAAAGTTGCCATTGTTAAGTTCTAGGGTTTCAGAGCTTTCGAATTGGGGCTTTGCACATGCTGTAAAATCAAACCTCCAAACACCCATGGTTGAAACCAGCGTGATGAGACGAACATGTTGGACACCTCGCGCCCTTTTTATATAGCTCAGGGGCCTAATCGCTATTTTCTACCGTTTTGTATTGTGGGGGTTAAAAACCCCCGCTATCTTGTCCTTTATTTTGCTGAAAAAGGAAGAAGATGGAGTACGTGGAAGAAGGGGACTAGACCATTCAAAAAGTGGCGCGTTAATTTCTTTTTTTCAGCATATAACGTGCTTATTTTATATAAAGTTTATTTCCCATTATGCTTACAAACGCGCATGAGTGGTCTAGTGGTACAGGTGTTGGTTGTGAATCACTGGGGCCTGGGTTCGAATCCCAGGTCCCCCATAATTTCCATAATATTTTGCTTCATGTAATTGTGTGCAGGTTTGCTAGCATGTTCCACCGTGTGCCCTCAAGCATTCAGCATGCCAAGTGTCCCAAGCGTCCATCCAAGGGCCAAGAGGTGAGGAGCACCATGCTCTCAGTCAACAAGCATTCTTGGCAATCCAGAAAGTCAACGGGCTTTGTGCAAATGGGCCAGAAATTCAACAATAAACCTCCAAAAAAGACCCAAACCCCCATGGTTCCTTCATATTTTCTTTTCTTTTCTTTTTTTATTTTATTTTATTTTTCTTTTAACTAATTATGATTATTACCACCAAAATTAACCAATTGATATTTTTTTATAAAAAAAAAACCAAAAAAGAACTAATATTATTATTATTATTAATTTCATTTTATTTTTTGTAAATAAATACTAATAAATTGAGTTAAGTTTAATTAGGCAATTTTAACTTTTTTTTTCTTAATAACTAAAATAAATTTAGAATTAGGTTTTTATTAACTTTTAATTTTAATTCCTTTTATTTCATTTTCAATTAAAAAACACAAAAATACAAAAAACATTGTTTCTTTTAATAAATTAATTAATTAGTTAATCATTAGTTTTAAATTCATTTAATCACAAAAAAGACAAAAAAATTCATTTCTTTTCTTAAAAGGGTCAAAACCCTTAAGGCATTCCCGATTAATTTTTATTCGCGCGCATTTTTTATATTTTGATTATTATGTAACTGCTTCAAGAATGTAATAGTAATTAGGTTTATTGCTTTCTTTACTTTCCGCACTTTATCAAAACGGGTCTTTGTTTTTTTTGGCGATGTATAGACCCGCGCCTTGTAATAGTTAGAATTTACATTTCCGCAATTTACTTTCCGCACCCCTAACTGTTAAATGCATGAAAGAACGTATGTAAATAAAATTAATCCGTAGCTCACAAATAACATGTACAAGGACAATTTAACATGAAAAACAACACACAAAGCACATGCCACTTCTAGGGTATGCCCCACTGGTTGCCTCGAAACGTGGTCGTCAAGTATAGGGTGTCTTAGAGGTCGCCCTTCTGTCTAAAAGATCCAGTTGCCTCGAAACGGTTGCCTCGGATAAAAGGATCTAGGACATTAGGGTTACCACTAAGGTGTCCTACCATTACTTCGGTGACCACACTGTCCCTTAATTGAATTGACCCGAATACCTCCAACGATGGTGCTACCTACCTCTCAATGGTAGGATATCACTATCTAAAGGACTCTTACACAGCCTAATTCCTTAGAGTAGGTAGATGACTCATGGGTACTTGCTCTTTTCAAAACAAACAAAATACTTTTCATACCTTACACTTTCAAAAAGTTTTCAAACAATACTTCATACACTCTTGAGGACTGATACAAGAGTTACCTAGAAGTTTTCAAACGAACTTTTTTCAAAACCCACACACACTTGAAAAGCAAACAAATTTTGAAAACATAAGAGCAAGTACCTAAGAGCCCGTGGATAACCACGGATAGAAAGGGTGCTAACACCTTCCCTTTCTATAAATCTACCTCCCGAACCGAGAAACATTCTCGAATAAGGAATTTTGCTGTGCTTTTGTCCTTTCCATGTTGGAGAACATAAAAGACGGTGGCGACTCTTGCTTACCGCGACATTTCGCGAAACCAGCTTAAAAAACAGTCAGTTCTATTTCCACCGATCACAGAACTGGCGACTCTGCTGGGGACTATAAAAGTGAGGTGTACCTTAGGATTAGATCATACTTATGTTTTCAATTACTTTGCTTTGATTGCTTTATATTTGTGGGCTTTGCATCGGAGTTTCATAGATCCTAACCCGGATCTGGGGATACCCTTTTAGGTAGCATAAGCTGTGAGGGACCTGTCCAGCGTAGACCGACACGGGTGAAGCAGTGGCTACGTTAGTGTGGCACCTTGGTCTGTACCGATATACCTTGTGTTGCAACGAGGAGAATATGGGTCTTCTGAGGAGTCATTAAGCACCAACCGACCTTAGAACCCTAATGTGACCCAACTTGGCCATAGAACAGTAGCAGTATGCTACACCCATTGAGGCTAAACTCTCGCGATGGTTCTGGCCGCAAGAAAAGATTGTGACGCTGGAGTTATGACCGATTGAGGGTAGTCAGTGATATTGGGATCCTCTAGAACCCGATTACTTTTGATAGGACAAGTCTTAACCAACGAAACTGAAAGAGGGTAGTACCTGAACTTCATGCTGGCCTAAACTCTAAGGGCTGTCTGGTGTGACTTGTGTGCCTTATCATGTTTGCCTATGTGAATATTTGTGGTGTGCTTTATCATAACATCATACCATCATACCATTGCATGCATCCTGCATAAGGACTGACCTATTTCAAAGACAAGAGGGTTTCACCTTTGCTCTGTTTTGTAGGACATCATGATGCCTGTGCGAAGGAACACTATCCGGCTCAACTTTGTTCACCCACCTGAGTTGCTTAAAGAGTTGGTTGACAGAATTCCAAACACTACTTCCTTCATCCAGAGGCATAGTTCTCTTCTCGGTTTAGTCACTTCAAAGTGGGACCAACAACTGATGAGTGTCTTGACCCAGTTTTATGATCCCTTGTACAATTGCTTCACCTTTCAAGACTTCCAGCTGGTCCCTACCCTGGAAGAATTCTCTGATTCGCTTGGTATCCCTATCTTGGATCAGACCCCATTCACTGGTTGGGAAAAGACTCTTAGGCTTGAGGAGATTGCTGCAGCCCTTCCCTTGACCAACAAGGAGGTAATGGACAACTGGGTGACTAGAAGCGGAGTTAAGGGCTTCTTGGCTAAGTTTATGATTGGTAAAGCTAACAGTTTCTGGAATGACTTAGACTTCAGGGCGTACGAGGACATTCTGTCTCTCTTAATCTATGGTCTAGTATTGTTTCCAAATCCTGATAACTTTGTCAATATCAATGCCATAAGGATCTTCATGTCTCGGAACCCTGTACCCACTCTCTTGGGTGATATCCTGCAACAACTCTATGCTCGTATTGCCCGAAGACGAGGAACTCTGTGGTGTTGTACTCCTTTGTTAGTGAGGTGGTTTATTTCGCACCTCCCCAAGTTCGTGCTGAAGAACCAAGAAGGAAGAGGCTGGGCTCATAGGTTAATGTCTCTCACTGATAATGACATCATTTGGACTCTCAGAGGTTTAGATGAGGTGGTTGTTGTTGATCGTTGCGGAGAATATCCTAATGTTCCATTGATGGGTACTCAGGGCGGAATCTCTTATAATCCATGTTTAGCTCTCCGTCAGTTCAGAAGAGCCAGAAGAGCAGGGCCTCATGAGATGTTGGTGCCTCACATCAGTTTTGAGTTTCGGGTAGATAATGACGAACTGCGCCGTAGATTCATCAAAGCTTGGGACAGAATTCACAAAGCTGACCCACATGAGTTGGGACCGAAGACTTCTCTACCAATGGAACCCTATTACAGATGGGTCTGCATCCGTGCTCAGAAGTTAGGTATGCCATATGAAGCTGCCAGGCCTATCATTCTTGAAATTCCAGATAGAGACGGGGTTCCTCCAACCATACTCCCTCCTCAGATACCCATTGATGTTGACACCCTAAAGAGGTCTTGGGCGCAACTACAGGAAGAGCGGGATTATTATCGGGAAAAGTTCAACGAACAGGAACAGAAGATCCAGAAGCTGACCAAGCAATTGGAGAACGAGCGGATCATGAATGACTACATCCGTACCGAGAAGAGGAGGCCATGGGAGAACTGATGGGCTTTGGATGTTTCCTTTACAGCTTTTATTTCCTTTTCAGTATTTTCATTCCTGTAACGCCTAAGGGCAATTTGTTGAAAAATTTAAATTCCAAAGTTTAAATCTAATAAAGTGTGTTCCTTTTGTCTACAAAGTTGATTCCCGATTGTCTTTGAAAACATAATTCATACGCATTTCATTCATCATATGCATCACAGGTACCCTTTTTCTACAGGTTGCTTAATCTTCTTCGCTGTTTATTTCAGCACTCACTCAGACACCATGAATCCTGAACCAACTAGCGAGCAAGCTATCAAGGCCCTCCAGGCCCAGAACGCCCAGTTTCAGGAGATGGTCATGAACTTGGCCCAGGGACAACAGGAGTTGAAGGCTTTGCTCCTGAAGAAGAAGAAGAAGAAGAGGACTGTGCTGTTCAATACTGGACGCAGACTCGGGAATACACTGCAGAATGAAGCTGAGAGGACTACTCCATCTGTTGGGGAAGGCAGTCACCAAGGGAGAGAGGTCCCTAGTCCTGTGGTCTCTGACACCGAGACAGATTTCAATGACGAACAATACCCTCTTGCTGAGTACAGGTACAAACAGCTGGAGGACCGGCTAAATGCTATAGAGATTCAACGCGTGGCTGGGTTGGATTTTGGAGACTTGGGGTTATCTTCTGGGGTGGTGATCCCACACAAGTTCAAGGCGCCGGCCTTTATGAAGTACGACGGGGCTTCCTGCCCTAAAATGCACCTCCGCTCTTATGTAAGGAAGATCCAGCCTTACACTGCAGACAAGAACTTATGGATCCATTTCTTCCAGGAGAGTCTTTCAGGGACTCATCTCGAATGGTTCTATCAGCTAGATGGAACCAACATTCGTAACTGGGAGGACTTGGCTACTGCTTTTTATAAGCAGTATCAGTAAAATTCCGAACTTGCTCCCACGCGTACCCAACTCCAGGGTATGTCACTGGGAACGGGTGAAGGTTTTAAGGAGTACGCACAGAAATGGAGAGACCTGGCTGGCAGGGTGCAGCCACCGTTGACTGATCGTGAACTCGTGGACATGTTCTTGGGGACCCTATCTGGTCCATTCTTCAACCATCTCATTGGTAATTCCTCTGCTGGGTTTACAGACCTGATCCTGACTGGGGAGAGGATCGAAGCTGGTATTAAATCGGGGAAGATACAGAAAGGTGCATCCTCAAGTACTGAAAAGAAGCCCTTCAAGAAGGAGGCTAGTGCTGTGTATGGTCCCATGAGACAGAACAAACCAGAACGCCGCCAAGCTGTCAACGCGGTGGTTATTTCTAAGCCTGCTACTGCTCCTCAGCAGTACAACCAGCCAAGGGTTGAGAGGCCCAAAAGACAGTATACTCGGCTCAGCATGACTCTCTCTCAGATCCTGCCGCAACTGCTGTCAACCAGCCTGGTAACTGTCAAGGAAGCTCCGAAGGTGGTAAACACAACATCTCTGAAGTACAACCCCAACGCCCGTTGCGCTTATCACTCTGATAGCCCGGGGCATTCTACTGATGATTGTTGGGCTCTGAGGAATAAGGTTCAGGACCTTATTGATGCTAAGGAAATACAGTTTGAGGCGCCCGAAAGGCCCAATGTTGTGACTGCTCCCATGCCCCAGCATGGAGTGAATGCTGTTGAGGAAGACCGGTATATAGCCTCCGTTGATGATATTGTTACCCCGCTGCTGTCTGTTAAAAGGAACCTGTTACTAGCCGGTTTATTTCCGAGATGTAGTAAAGGTTGCCTTCTGTGTTCTGTTTCACCTGCTGGTTGTCCTTCATTGAAGTCAGGTATCCAAAGCCTGATGGATAATAAGGAGATCTTGTTCGAGAAGATTACCGTTCCTGCTGCCCCTGTTGAAGAAGTTTCAATTGTCACCATTTTCAACAACCCTTCCAAGGCTCCCCCGAAGAAGCCTGTCAAAATCATGCCTGTTCACAAGGTTACACCCATCACCATCACTGTTCCGGGGCCCCTCCCCTATACATCCGACAAAGCTGTCCCTTGGCACTATGGGGCAGATGTTTATGTTCTGGGAGTGAAACAAGAGTTCGATACTAGTACCGGTGTCACCAGCATCACCGGGCCTGCCAAAGTCACTCGTAGTGGAAGACTGTTCTCACCAGACATTGCACCTCCAGCAATTCAGAGACCTCTTGCCATCACACATGCCAGTGTGCCTGTTTCCCCTCCTGATCAAGTTTCTACCCCTGCTTCCGAGTCATCTGACGCTCGAGGCAAGGGGATTGCTACTGATGTGCCTGCCCGGACGGAGGCACCGAAGACCACTGTTGAGGCTTCCAAGCAAGAGATGGAAGAGATACTCAAAATTATCAAGAAGAGTGATTTCAACGTCGTTGAACAGCTGGGGGACACCCCATTTAAGATCTCCATGCTATCACTGTTACTGTGTTCAGAGGCCCATGCCAAGGCCCTGATTGCCTTCCTGAAGACGGCCCACGTGCCACAAGAGACGTCTGCTGACCAATTTACTGATTGTGTGGCCAACTTAACTGCTGACAATGGCTTGGTATTCTCCGACGCTGATCTGACGGCCAAAGGAAAGAACCATAATGATGCCCTGCATGTCTCCATTGAATGCAGGGGCACTACTCTTGCCCATGTGCTGGTTGACAATGATTCTTCATTAAACGTACTACCCAAGAAAGCTCTAGACAGGCTGGACTGTGAGGGTTTAGAGCTCAAACCAAGTAACATTGTTGTCCGGGCCTTTGACGGGTCCAAAAGGATGGTACATGGTGAGGTTGACATCCCAATCAGGGTTGGTTCACAGGTCTTTGATTCAAAATTCTATGTGATGGATATCCGTCCATCCTATTCTTGTTTGCTGGGTCGTCCTTGGATCCACAAGGCAGGAGCTGTGACCTCCACATTGCATCAGAAGCTTAAATACTCGGTCAGAGGGAAGATCGTAACAGTGCAGGGGGAGGAGGAATACATGGTCAGCCACCTCAACTCGTTCTGATACGTAGAAATGGATGGGGAGTTCATTGAGACCCCATTTCGACACTTTGAAGAGGTGCCTCAAACATCGGCAGCAGTAGAGACAGTGACTGCAGAAGACTCTCCTTTGAAGATGGCTTCCTTGAAGGATGCTCGGGCTGTGATTGAGAAGGGTGAGTGCACAAACTGGGGCAGACTTCCTGATTTCACTCCAAAGACTGACAAATTTGGCTTGGGTTTCACTGCAGAAGCTCAGAAGGCTGTGCGTAAGGCGAGGATTGGAAGACCTCCTGTGCTTATCACCAACCCAGGAGTGAATGCTATTGGGGATGAAGACGAAGTAGAGGAATCTGAATTCAACGGCTAGATCTACCCGACAACCAACGGTGGACCAAGCAACTGGACTGCAAAAGACTTTACACCTATTACTTTTGTCACTCAGTAATGAATTTCTTTATTTTTAATTTGTAACGAACAATAATTCTAAACTTTATGGCCCGGTGTCTTACCCGGGGCACCGTGGTTTCATTTGTGAGGGCTTGTTATTTGTAACTTTCATATATCATGAATAAAAGCATTGGACGTTTTTTACATTTCAAATCTTGCGCTCCTTTTTCTTTCTTTATATATTGCAAAACAGCTATATTTACACACACTCACTTATACAGGTTCCAATCCACTCTGGATACCACTGGTAACGATTCTGCTACTGCCAGTTATGACTTTGAAAATCCGATCAACTTAGCCGAAGACGAAGGTGAAGATGATTGCGAAGTGCCTGGTGAGCTTGCAAGACTGTTGCTCCAGGAAGAGAGGGCCATTCAGCCACATGAAGAGCCAGTGGAAACGGTAAATCTAGGTACTGAGACAGACAGAAAGGAAGTCAAGATTGGTGCCAATCTGGAGTCTAGTGTGAAACAACGGTTGATTCAGATGCTGCATGACTACGTAGAAATCTTTGCCTGGTCTTACGAAGACATGCCTGGGTTGGACACCGACATTGTGGTTCATCACCTGCCTACCAAGGAAGACTGCCCGCCAGTAAAACAGAAGGTCCGCCGTATGCGTCCAGAGATGTCCGAGAAAATCAAGGCTGAGGTTATGAAACAATTTGATGCCGGGTTTCTAGCAGTAACTTCTTACCCTCAGTGGGTTGCCAACGTGGTTCCAGTACCAAAGAAGGATGGTAAGGTCCGAATGTGTGTTGATTACAGGGATTTGAACAGGGCCAGCCCCAAGGATGACTTCCCTCTACCTCACATTGACGTTCTAGTTGACAACACTGCTCAACATAAGGTATTCTCCTTCATGGACGGGTTCTCAGGTTATAATCAAATCAAGATGGCTCCTGAAGACATGGAGAAGACCACTTTTGTTACTCAGTGGGGCACCTTTTGGTACAAGGTCATGCCTTTTGGGTTGAAAAATGCTGGGGCAACCTACCAACGTGCCATGGTCGCTTTATTTCATGACATGATACATCATGAGATAGAAGTATATGTCGACGATATGATTGCAAGGTCCCAAACTGAGGAGGAACACCTTGACCATCTACAGAAGTTGTTTGACCGTCTGAAGTTGTACAAGCTGAGGTTGAACCCAAACAAGTGCACCTTTGGGGTGAGATCTGGAAAATTGCTAGGCTTCGTCGTAAGCGACAAAGGTATTCAAGTGGACCCTTCCAAGGTGAAAGCCATACAAGAGATGCCAACTCCCAAGACAGAGAAAGAAGTCAGAGGCTTTCTAGGACGGCTGAACTATATTGCCCGATTCATCTCACATCTAACTGCTACCTATGAACCAATCTTCAAGCTGCTGAAGAAAGATCAGGTAGTACGTTGGAATGATGAATGTCAAGCCGCTTTCGAAAGAATCAAAGAGTATCTCCAAGAACCACCCATTCTTATGCCACCGGTTGAAGGGAGACCTCTAATCCTATACTTGACAGTAATGGACAGCTCAATGGGGTGTGTGCTGGGGCAGCATGACGAGTCTGGCCGAAAAGAGCATGCTATTTATTACCTTAGCAAAAAGTTTACCGACTGTGAGACCCGATACTCACTGCTTGAGAAAACTTGCTGCGCTTTGGTATGGGCTGCTCGCCGGCTGAGACAGTATATGTTGACTCACACTACTTTGTTGATTTCAAAAATGGATCCAATCAAGTACATATTCGAAAAGCCTGCTCTGTCCGGAAGAATAGCAAGATGGCAGATGATCTTGATAGAATACGACATCCAATATACAACTCAGAAAGCAATCAAGGGGAGTGTATTGGCAGACCATTTGGCACATCAGGCAGTGGACGACTACCAATCTATGAACTTTGAATTTCCAGACGAGGATATCATGGTAGTAACTGATTGTGAAGTACCTGGACCGGATGAAGGACCTGAGGAAGGATCCCGATGGTCTATGCACTTTGACGGAGCCTCAAATGCTTTGGGTAATGGCATCGGCGCTGTGATCATATCCCCCAAAGGCACTCATACTCCACTCACTGCCCGACTATGTTTCAACTGCACCAACAACATGGCAGAGTATGAGGCATGCATCATGGGTCTTCAAGCTGCAATTGACTTAAGGATTAAGTTTCTGAGTGTCTTCGGAGATTCCGCTCTCGTGATGAATCAGATCAAAGGCGAGTGGGATACGAAACACCCAAACCTTATTCCTTACAAAGAGTACGTGTTGACGTTGATCCCCCACTTCACAGAGATAACATTTGAACACTTCCCAAGAGAGGAGAATCAGCTGGCGGACGCGTTAGCTACGATGTCTTCTATGTTCAAAGTCAAATGGGACAACGAGGCTCCCCGGATCATCATTTGGAAGTTGGATGAACCTGCATATTGCTGTGGTCTTGAGGCTGAAGAGGTAACTGAA
Source organism: Vicia faba (assembly GCA_948472305.1). Lineage (NCBI taxonomy): Eukaryota > Viridiplantae > Streptophyta > Magnoliopsida > Fabales > Fabaceae > Vicia > Vicia faba. The sequence continues at coordinate 375,072,268 of OX451739.1, read as the reverse complement.
AAACCTTGGTATCATGAAGTGAAGAGGTACTTGGAAGTTTAAGAATACCCCGAGGGTGCATCCGTTAATGACAAAAAGTTTCTGAGAAGGTTCGCTACAAAGTTCTTCCTCAGCAATGGCATTCTATACAAGCGAAACCATGATTCAACCTTACTGCGTTGTGTGGATAAAACTGAAGCTGAAAATATCATGGCAGAACTACATGAAGGTACCTTCGGAACACACTCCAGTGGACATACTATGGCAAAGAAAATCCTTCGGGCAGGGTACTTCTGGTCCACAATGGAAGCTGACTGTTACCAACATTCTCGGACATGTCACAAATGCCAGATCTATGCTGATAAGGTGCATGTTCCTCCGATTCCTCTGAACGTCTTGATAGCACCTTGGCCTTTTGCAATGTGGGGCATTGATATGATCGGCGAGATCAGACCTACGGCGTCTGACGGGCATCGCTTCATCCTAGTAGCGATTGATTATTTCACAAAGTGGGTTGAAGCAGCTTCCTACGCTACGGTAACCAAGAACGTCGTGGCACGGTTCATTCGGCATAACCTGATCTGTCGCTACGGTGTACCTGAGAGGATCATTACGGACAATGGTACCAATCTTAACAACAAGATGATCACTGAGCTCTGCGAGCAATTCAAGATACAGCACCACAACTCTTCTCCTTACCGGCCGAAGATGAATGGGGCTGTCGAAGCGGAAAATAATAATATCAAGAAGATTGTGCAGAAGATGACAGTGACCTACAAAGATTGGCACGAGATGTTACCATTTGCTCTTCATGGGTACCGTACCTCAGCAAGAACGTCAACCGGGGCAACACCCTTTTCCTTGGTCTATGGCATGGAGGCAGTCTTGCCTATTGAAGTCCAGATACCCTCTCTCCGGATAATGAAGGATGCAGATCTGAGCGAAGATGACTGGATCCAGACTCGACTTGATCAATTAAACCTAATCGACGAAAATAGACTCACTTCTATGTGTCATGGTCAGACGTACCAAAAACGAATGATCAGGGCATTTAACAAGAAGGTCAGACGACAAGAGTATCAAGTCGGAGACCTGGTAATCAAGCGCATCATTCTTCCTCAAAGTGATCCCAGGGGAAAATGGACTCCTACGTATGAAGGTCCATTTGTGGTTAAACATGTCTTCTCAGGAGGAGCCATGATTCTAACCACCATGGATGGTGACGACCTTCCTCACCCTGCCAATGCAGACATAGTAAAAAGATACTACGCATAATAAAAGACCCGCTAGGTTGACACACCTAGGCAAAAATAAGGGCTTCCCGACGAACCAAAAGGGTTCGGGCAAAAATAAGGGATGAAATGAAAAAAAATCTGTACACCCGGCAAGTCGAAAACCTGAAAAGGCGGCTTGGGCAAAAATGGATATCCCAGTGGACTAAAAATCCGAAAGGGCGGTCCAGTCAAAAGTTAGGGATTAAAGCGTAATACTATGTCTCATTGGATCACCTTGCATCCAGAATTCGGCATCAACTATCAGGTTCAGACGGCACCAATCAGTCAACTTCATCGTCAACTAAGCAGCAAAGTGATGAGACGCTTGAAGACATAAAGGCGATAACAGAGTTGGAACCCAGTGGGATTATTTTTCACATAGCTGTTTTGTTTTCCTTTGTACAAATTGTATAAACTCTATTCTGTTCGGCGGCGTTCTCTTACTAGGACGTCAGCCTCTTGTACATAAACGCCTATTTACAGGCAAATTCAAAAATCAATACAAATTCACTTTTTTATACAAATTGCCAATTATTTTTCCTTTTTCTGTTTTGTCTTGCGAAGAACGTCCAATGTTCATTTTTGATATATGCATTTTACACTAATTGCTAACTCATAAATATTTGCATACGAAACAAAGGACTAATTACAGGTGACATTAGAAACAGGGGCAATAATGAGTTGTCTAAGCGATCTAGTTGCTTTGTCCACCAAGGTACTAAGGTATGTTCAGCTGAAGAATGTAACCAAGATACCTTCACTCCCTGCAGAGTAAGACAAGAATCAACAATACTCCCCCGAGCAGAGTTGGTCTCCCGTCAGCCCTGAAAAGGCACAGTATCTCCAGCAAGTCAGCGACACTCTCCCCAAGCAGAGTTAGCCTACAATCAGCCTTATGGAAGTCGGGTATCCCCAGAAGATCTCAATATTCCCCAGTGGAGTATACAGATATTCCTAAGCAAGCATCCCCGGCAGTCTTAATCTAAGATTGTTCCCCGGCGGAATACCAAACACCCTTGTGGAGCCACTCCCCAGTACAGTCCAAAAAGTCTCCCCAGGAGAGTTGAATCAATCTCCCCAGTAGATTCTGGAAGCTTATCCCCAGTAGATTCTGGAAGCTTATCCCCTGCAGAGCACGAACGCGTCTCCCCGGCTTTATTCAAAGGTTATTTCCCCACCAGGGTATAACTGGGTTATCCTCAGCCAATTGCCACAGAAAGATCGTCCTCAGCGAAGTTCTTCATATCCCCCATCGGAGTTCATCAAATTCCCCAGCATAACATATCAATGGAATCCCCAGCGGAGTTCTCATCAAAACCTCAACGAAGTATCTCTTCCCACAGAGTATTTCCCCGCAGAGTAATCTCTTCACCAAGTTTATTCCCCAACGGAGTCATCTTCTCCTACCGGTTTATCCTTGCAATCATCATCCCCAGCGGAAACGAAGAACTCTACTCTTCAACGTCAGCCCAGGAATTAAGTTCCCGACATTCGTCAAGGATTTATTTTCCTAGACGAAAATACATTCATAAGCATATCACATTTCATACATCCTGCTTACATACATGATAAAGTGCATACGACACTATCTCATTGAGAACATCATGACGTCATGCATCTCATACATCATGACATTGCATACAACTGATGTTTTGCCTTTTCAAGAAAAAGGTCAATCCAAAGATGATTACTATCAACCATCGTAATTCCAGATTCGATTCCTGTATCTAGCTAGGGCATATCTGAAGAGTTTCCAGATTCGATTCCTGTATCCAGCCAGGGCATATCTGTAGATGACTAATTCCAGATTCGATTCCTGTATCCAGCCAGGGCACGTCTGAAGAGTTTGAAGATTCGATTCCTGTATCCATCCAGGGCATATCTGTAGACGACTAATTCCAGATTCGATTCTTGTATCTAGCAAGGGCACGTCTGAAGAGTTTGAAGATTCGATTCCTGTATCCAGCCAGGGCATATCTGTTGACGACTAATTCCAGATTCGATTCCTGTATCCAGCCAGGGCACGTCTGAAGAGTTTGAATATTCGATTCCTGTATCCAGCCAGGGCATATCTGTAGACGACTAATTCCAGATTCGATTCCTGTATCCAGCCAGGGCACGTCTGAAGAGTTTGAAGATTCAATTCCTGTATCCAGCCAGGGTGTTGTACCCCAAAATTTGCCCTCCCATTTCTCATTGATTTCTCACCACAAAGCCCTTGAAGATCAAGATCCAGTTAGGGTTTCATCTGCTCAAGACTTCTCCTTGCACTGTTGACCCAAATTAGGGTTTGTGTTTGCACAAAGATGTTTTGACCTAAAATGCCTAAGATGACTTTCTTGCTTCATATTGGACTCCCAAGTTTATCCATATCAAGTTTCAAGTCTTGATTCCAAGTTTTGCCCAGTCAATTGGACAGTTGATCTAGAAATCAGCTGTATTGGGGAAAAAGTCAATTGTGGCCAATTGACAGTCAAATCTCATGAAAATTGACCCACATCAACATTATGAACTCATATGAACCATTTGGTCAGGTTTGGATCATAACTCCACAAGAAATTTGATCAGATCATCAAAAGGGCAAAATGGTCATTTTTAGGGTTTTGACTGCACAAAGGCAATTTTTGACTGTTTGACCTAGCCAATGGCAAACCAAGCTCACATATGGACCCAAGGACCCCATGGAATTGTCTTGACATGCTCAACAAACTCAAAAGATCCCAAATGCACAAAATTGACAGTTGAATTTCCCAGTCAATTGATCAATTTTGACTGTATACTGAAAAGTCAAACTTTGACTTTTTGGTCAAAATCAAGGGTCAAGATTCATTTTTATCAAAACATGCCAAATCATGAAACTTGTTCACCAAGAAATCAAAAAATGCAAATTAGGGTTAGAAATGAGAATTTTTCATAACTTAGAATTTTTCTAAGTTATGAAAAACCCTAATTTTTTCCCAACTTTGCCCCACTTTCTCACCAAGATTCATTTGGATTCAAACAAAAGTCAAAACATGAAAGTTGTAGCTTGTTGCATAATCTACAACTTTGATTCACAAAGTTTTCTCAAAAGAGGCTCGTATCTCAAGTTACAATTTTTTGAATAAGGGTACTAAACCATTCTTAACTTAGTGAAATTTTAACCTATTTTGGCAAGGTTTTCTACCTAACTTCAAGGCCATTTTCCATACACTTCCACTTGGAATTTCAATTTACATTTCAAAGATGGATTGTAGTACACATTCCAAGCTTTCCAAAATGTCCAAGAACTCATCAAACAACCTCATAACTTGAGAGATTCGAATTTTGTAATATGGCCAAAACTCACTTTTGAATTGGTCATGTACATGTTCATAACTTATGCCATTTTTAAGTCAGCTTGGTTTGTGCAACATTACAGGCCCTTAAACCATCCAACACTCAATAATTTAATGCATGTTCATTGTGCTAAGGCTTTGTTTCATGAGTTTGTGCATTACATGTTGAATTAAGCCATAAATGGAAAAAGTAAAATGGCCATTTTTGCAAAAGCAAGCTTTATGTCATAATGCAAATCCAAGAGGTACAGATCAAATCCAATTGGCACAAGATTATGAGCAAAACACTCTGATCAAGACAAGGTTAGCAGCATGATTAGGGGGCCTCTACTTGCCTAGAACATCAATTTGGCTTTGCTTGCTTAAGTGTGAAGAAAAGTGGCATAACAACACACAACTATCATCTCAGCATTAGAACACTTAAGCAATTGTTTTATACACCTTCTAATCATCCTAACTAAGCTACCACACGACTCCAATACCTCCAATACCTCCACAAACTCAGAACCACCCTCAAACTGCTCAAACAGAGTTCTCACTGCAGTTTGAGTGCCAACTCTCATCCCTTGCATGATTTCTTGCCCAAAGCTCATCAAATACATTCCCTAGCATCAATGCAAGCTAACCAAAACCTAAAACACGACCTGTAATTCCTCTAACCAGTTCCACCATTTTCATTTTCTTGTTTTACAGTTGGAGGTCCATAGCTCGATTCAAGGTGTCTCAAAGCAAAGTAAGCATTGGAATAGCATCACCACACTTCAGGCAAGCTGTACAGATCATCATCCTACTCTGAAAGCTCCCCCATTGCCAGATAGAACTTCAACTGAACAGGTATTTTCTTGAACTTCTAACTCTTAGTCTAGGCATCATTAGCTCTAAGTTTGTGAATAAGAAATGTTCTACTCATGCCCCTGAACCTGTACATGTTTTTACTTTTCATTTATTTTGCTTGAGCTGTGAGAATTTAAGGTCTGAATATGGAAGAAAACTTAGGTCAGGATTTGGGAATGTCAAAATTCTCTCTCATTTCTGAGAGTTAGGATGAGTTTTTTTATATATTTAGAATCGTGATTCAACGCTTAACATTTCTTATGTTGGAAGTTTGTGCAAAAGATCAAGGAATCAGGATGTTTGAATGAAGGTTCAGGCGCGCGTTTTTTGAACATTTTTTGTTCAGAGGTTGAAGAAGAAGCTTCATGGGCTGGGCTTGCTTCTGAATTTCTTTTCACACCATATTTCTGATTTCACACCCCCTGAGCCCAATTTGTGTGTTTTATTGATTTTTGATTTTTCTTTTTTCATTTTGGTTTATTTATTTTTCCTAATGATATTAAAAACATAAAAAACATTTTTTATACTATTTTTCTATTTTTAAGCATTTATTTGTTTATAGGAATCATTTGTGCATAAATAATATATATATACTATTATTTAGAAAACTAGAAAAATAGTGCAAATATACTTTATTTCTGATTTTTGTTTCATTTTTCTTTTAAAAATATTTTATACAAAATATACTTTTTTTTATAAATATTAAATATTGTTATTTTTATATATATAATATTTATTTAGTAAATAATAAAGATATTTATATATATTAATATACTTAGGGCAAAAATACCAAAATACATACATTTTTTATTTTATTAATATTTGATATGGAAAATACTTTTTTATGAATATGCTCCATTTTATTTTATTTTTGTATATAATTATTAAATATTATATATATTACTTAATAAAAATTAGGGTTTTACCCTTAAAATACAAAAACTCCAAAATAATACCCTTTTTTATTTTTATTTATTTGACATAAATAATACTTTTTTTTCATATATGTGAAAACCATTTTTGCATTTTGCATCTTTATTTTATTTCCCATTTGAATTATGCAATCAATTATCTTGTAATATTCAAAATTGATGTAATAGCTAGGTTTTAATTTCTTGTCTAAATATCCCCCATTTGAACATTTGTACCCCCCTTCCCATATTGTGTTGTAATAGTGTAGGAATTTTAATTCTCGCACTTTATCGCTTTCTAAATATACCATGCTAGAGTTAGGGTTTGTATGCAAATAAAAAGAACAAAGTAGTTTGACCTAATTTCAAGATAAACAACCATGAAATATGGACAACACATATCACACTTGCACCCCTAGGGTATTCCACTTTGTTGCCTTCAAATAGATGGGCCATATTGCATGTTAAGGTTCTTTGGGTAAAACAAATAATCAAATGATCATAGTCCCTCGATGACGCTTTCGAAAAGTTGCCTAAAATGATCAAGTCCCTTTCAAAGAGAAATTGCCCAAAGATACTTAGCACTATTGCAATTATGGTCTAAACGATGACCCGCGCCCGTCCCTTTTACCTCCTAATACAAGATTGTCCACCAAATGCAATGGTGGAACAAAATTGTCAAGAGGGTTAAAACATAGTAAAAATCTTTGAGAACTTTAGGGTAGATAGCTCTTAAGTACTTGCCAACTTGCAAAAACTAAACTCTTGCCAATTTTCAAACCACACTTCACAAACACTTTCAAAACAAACTTTCAAAATCCTTGGAACATCTTTTCAAAAGACAAAACACCTTTTGTAAAACATTCGAGTAAAGAATTGTTACAAAGGTAGCCTATACAAGGCATCTTTTTCAAAGCATCTTCAAAACCACACACCAAGCACCACTTCAAACAATTGAAAACCAAGGCAAGTTGATCTAAGAAAGTACCTAAGAGCCCATGGATAACCATGGATAGAAAGGGTGCTAATACCTTCCCTTTCTATAATCTACTCCCCGAACCCAAGAAAAAATCTCAAAGGTTTTTGCTGTGCTTTTTAAACCTTTCCTTAGGATAAAATAAAAAGTCGGTGGTGACTCTTGCTCAACCGAAACATTTGCGAAAACAAACGCAAAACTCACAGTCAGTTCTCCCACCGTATCACAGAACTGGCGACTCTGCTGGGGAAAATTTTAAAAGTGGAGTAACCTTAGGGCTTAGATCACCCTCTTGCATGACTAATTGTTTGAATTGATTGCTTTACGTCTTGGCTCTTATTGTTTGGGTTTGCAATCCTACACCCGGATTTTGGGAAACATTCATAGATAGCAATACATTGTGGAAACTGTGCCGGGTATACCGACACGGTCGAAGCAATAGCTATATTAGTGCGACATATTTGTGAGTACCGGTAACCCTTGAGTTCAATCAAGGAGAGTACGGGGCCGCTGAGTGATGTCACTAAGCACTAATGACCTAGAACCTTACTTGACCATCTTGGCCTTTTATTAGGGGTAGTGAGATGACCGGCTTTGGTGCAGTCCGAAGTTGGTAGATACTCGATACTACACTCATTGAGGGTTGTTTTCTTGGAATATTTTGGTCGCTAGTTAAGTGGCTAAACCAAAACAATGAACAATGAAAACAGTCCAATGATATTGAGCTCCTTAGAACCCGGTTACTATTTATAGGACAGGTTTTTAAGCCAACTACACTCAAGAGGGTACTTACCTATGAAACCCCATGCAAGCCTGAAACTAGGGTTTGGTGTGATTTGCTTGTACATATGTTTTGTGCATACATCATAAACATCATGAAGCATCATATGCATTCACTAACCATTTCAAGGGTTTGGATCTTAATCTTTGTTCTTGTTTTGTAGGTCATGGAAATTCCTCGCAGAAACACCATTCAAGTCAACCTTGTAAGAATCTCTCCTCAACTCAAGGAGCTCACCTCAAGAATTCCGGAAAGCTCATCCTTCAGTGAAAGACATGGTAGACTGCTCAGCTTAGTCAACACCAACATTGAAGAAGACATGATGAAAGTGCTATTCCAGTTCTTTGACCCTCTTCACCACTGTTTCACTTTCCCTGATTACCAGTTGGTACCCACTTTGGAGGAGTTTTCTCAACTCCTGAGAATTCCTATCCTTAATCAACTACCCTTCAACGGTACGGAAAAGGAACCAAAGCCAGAAGATGTTGCTCGAGCATTACATCTACAACCATCCGACATCAAGGGGCATTGGGAAACCAGAAGCGGCGTCAAAGGATTCTTAGCAAAATTCTTGTTTGAGAAGGCACAAGAATGTTGGAACTCATTGGACCTACAAGCCTTTGAAGAGATTGTGGCACTCCTTATCTATGGATTGGTCTTATTCCCAAATTCTGACCAATTGGTAGATGTCAACGCCGTCAAAATCTTCTTGTCCAGAAATCCAATACCAACATTGCTTGGGGACATTCTTCACTCATTTTACACACGAACAATGAGAAAGAGGGGTGTTCTCATGTGCTGTACTCCTCTCCTTGAAAGGTGGTTTATTTCGCACCTTCCACAATTTGTATTGAAGAATGACCAAGGCTCAAGGTGGTCCCAACGGTTGATGACTCTTACTCACTCTGATGTACATTGGTGTTCTCGGTCCAGAGAAAATGTCATCATCGTCGATCGTTATGGAGAGTTTCCTAATGTTCCTTTACTTGGAATTAGAGGAGGTATCACCTACAACCCTTGCCTAGCTTTGAGGCAATTTTGATATGCACGGAGGGATGGCCCTCATGACATATTGATTCCTGACCTAGTTTTTGACTTCGACAACAATGCGCAAGGACTTCGCCAAAGATTCATCAGAGCTTGGGGAAGACCCAACAAGGTTGATAGCAAGACTCTGGGACACAAGAACTCCATCCCTCTTGAGCCTTATCTCAAGTGGGTACGAACCCGAGCCCAAAGTCTGATGATGCCCTATCCTCATGTTCTCCCTGTGATTAAAGATCCCATCAAGGAAGGAGAGGTTCCCTACACCATCCTACATCCAGACATGCCTACATCGTGGGAGGAAATGCAGAAAAGTTGGATTCAGCTCAAGGAAGAACGAAATACTTTTGAAGCTAGCTTCTACGCCAGTGAGAAGAAGGTTCTAGAGCTTACCCGCCGACTCCATGAGCAAGAGGCCCTCAACACCTACATCGCACCAAAGAGGATGCACAATGTCTTTTTGCCTTGAGAAGTTATTTTGTAATATTTGGCCCATGGGGCATTTATGTACTAACAAATTTCTTCTTATTAATATGACGTGCGTTCTTCTTTGTCTGAAACAATTTTGAATGTCCTAAATCCTTGAATGCATTGCATACATAAGCATACCATTCATCATGTGCATAAGCAGGTCTCACTCCAGGTTTCCTTATCTGTCTGCTGTTTATTTCAGTAGGATGGATCTCGAGCAAACAGTCAAAGACCTGCAAGCTCAGAATGCACAGTTCCAGCAACTCCTGATGACCTTGGCTAAGGGTCAGGAGGATATCAAGACTCAATTGGGGAACAAAGACCCAGTGAAAAAGAAGAAAAAGAGACTCGGGGTGGCTACTTTAGGGAGAAGATTTGACGGAGAAGCTCGGAGAGTGCTTGAATTTCCTCCTATCTCTGATGAGGGAACCAGCAAAGGAGGTGGAGCCGCGGTACCTTCCGAGTCTGATGCGGAAGAAGAAGAGGTCGAAGAGGATGAAGATTATTCTGATTAGCAATACCCTCCAGCTGATGATAAATACAAAGGGCTAGAAGACAGGTTGGCCGCCATGGAGCTACAAAGAGTACCGGGTTTGGACTTTGAAGACTTGGGTTTGGTTGCCGGGATTGTGATTCCCCCAAAATTCAAGGTGCCGGTATTTGTGAGGTATGATGGGCTGTCCTGTCCAAAAATGCATCTCAGGTCCTACGTGAGAAAGATTCAACCCTATACGGCAGATAAAAATCTTTGGATCCATTTCTTTCAAGACAGCCTTTCTGGGGCTCAACTGGAGTGGTTTTATCAGCTAGAGGGAACCAGCGTCCGAAATTGGGAAGACTTGGCCACCGCTTTTTACAAACAATATCAATACAATTCTGACCTTGCTCCTACACGTACCCAACTTCAGGGTATGTCACTAGGAACAGGCGAAGGATTCAAAGAATATGCACAAAAATGGAGGGATTTGGCTGGCAGGGTGCAGCCTCCTTTAACCGACCGTGAACTTGTTGATATGTTTCTAGGAACCCTATCTGGGCCATTTTTCAATCATCTGATTGGTAACTCTTCCGCGGGGTTTACCGATTTGATCTTAACATGCGAGAGAATAGAAGCTGGCATCAAGTCAGGAAAGATTCAGAAGGGTGTTGCTGCAAGTGTTGAGAAGAAGCCTTTTAAGAAGGAAACAGCTGTGGTATATTCTCAGAGAAGAGCAGGGAAGGCGGAGCGTCGGCCAACTGTGGGGGCCGTAATGATTCAAAACACTCCAAGTGAGCAGCCTCGCTATAACCAGTCCAGACCAAATCAGCAACGAGTGGAACGACCGCAACGACAGTTCACCCGTATTAATATGACTCCAGCGCAAGTGCTTCCCCATGTGTTAAAGTTGAATCTCGCCACCATCAAGGAGGCACCAAAGAATGTGAATACGTCCTCTCCACATTATCATGCCAATGCTAAATGCGCCTACCATTCAGACAGTGTTGGGAACGACACCAATGATTGTTGGGCACTCAAGCATAAAATCCAAGACCTGATAGAGGCGAAGGAGGTGGAGTTTGACGCTCCGGAAAAGCCTAATGTGATATCTGCACCCATGCCGAAGCACGACCGAAATGTCAATGCCATTGAAGAAGATTTGTATGTTGTTGATGTCAATGATCTGACTACTCCATTGCTAACCATTAAGTTGAATCTGTTAAGAGCCGGGATCTTCCCGGGATGTAAGGAAGACTGCTATTGTTGTTACTCTCTGCCGTTTGATTGTCCGTTACTGAAGAAAGGCATCCAAGGCCTTATGGATAGTCGACAAATTTTGTTTGAAAAAGTTTCTGCTGTTCCAGTTCATACTGAAGATGTCTCAATCATAACCATTCACGCCAATCTTTCCAAGGCCGTCAAAAAGCCTGTTAAGATTACACCAGCTACGAAGTCTGTTCCTTTGAAGATAACAATGCCAGGGCCTGTCCCCTATGTTTCTGAGAAGTCGATACCATGGAACTACGGCGGCGACGTCTACTACCATGGTATTAAACAAATCGAAATAATTGAAGAAAGTTCGGATGATGAAGAAGCCAACATTAGCAACATTGCAGGCACTAGCAAAATCACCAGGAGCGGGAGAATATTTTCTCCAGAGATTGCCCCTCCAAGAGCAATCTTTGGACCCTCATCAGCTGACAAGGTCATCCCTGCACCAATAAAACTCTCTGCTAGAACCCCTTTGATTGAGGATGTTGTTGTTCCTAGTACTGTCTCTCCTACCGCTGCTGATAAAGGTAAGGGAATCCAAGATGAGCTCGTCAGGACGAGGGCTCAACCCTTGGTCATCCCGGAACCCTCCAAGAAGGAAATGGATGAGATTTTGAGGATAATCAAAAGAAGTGATTACGATATGGTAGAACAGCTGGGGCAAACCCCCTCAAAGATCTCCATGCTGGCACTGCTACTTTGCTCGGAAGCGCACGCTAAAGCTCTGATAAAATTCCTGAGGGCGGCCCATGTGCCCCAGGAGACCTTTGCAGATCAATTTCAAAATTGCGTGGCTAGCCTGACTGCGGACAATGGATTAGGGTTCTCTGATCCCGACCTGACTCCTAAAGGTAGAAACCACAATGATGCGTTGCACATTTCAGTCGAGTGCCGAGGAACCACTCTCGCACATGTCTTGGTCGATACTGGTTCGTCGCTGAATGTATTGCCTAAGAAGGCCTTGGACCGACTAGATTGTGAAGGGTTGGAATTGAAGTCGAGTGATATTGTCGTCAGAGCTTTCGATGGTTCGAAGAGAATGGTCCATGGAGAGGTTGAAATTCCCATCAAGATAGGCACTGAGGTGTTTAAGTCTACTTTCTATGTGATGGACATTCGTCCGTCATACTCTTGCTTGCTGGGTAGGCCTTGGATACATCATGCTGGGGCAGTCACCTCCTCCTTACATCAGATGTTGAAGTATCCTGTCAAGGGAAAGATCATTACTGTCCATGGCGAAGAAGAGTACATGATTAGCCACTTGAATTCTTTCCGATATGTGGAGGTTGAAGGGGAATTCATTGAAACGCCTTTTCAGCATTTCGAAGAAGTCCTTCCTGAAATTGCAGTAGCAAAGCTGGCAGCTGAGACACCGAGGCAGATGGCCAGGATGGCATCTCTGGAGGACGCGAGGGCCGCGATAAAGGAAGGGAAGAATTCAGCATGGGGGCAGTTACATGACATTCCACATAAGACAGACAAATTTGGATTAGGGTTCACAGCCGCTGGCCAGAAAGCTATGCGCCGTTCGAAGATTGAAAGAGCTCCAGTCAAAATTTCTCCCTACGGAATCAACGCCTTGGAGGACGAGGACAAAGAGAGCAACATCGAAGAGTGGGTTTATCCAACTGTCAAATGAGGATTGAGCAACTGGGAGGCAAAAGACTTTGTCCCCATCACTTTTATTCATCAGTAATTTATCTGCTAAACATTTCCTATTTGGTCTGTAATATTTACTGTCAAACAATCCGTACACTATCTTTTCACCCCATGCCTTGCCCGGGGCATGTAGGTCCATTTGTAAGGGTTTTGATTATTTTTCATATCCATATGCCATGTTTAATGATTCATTGGACGTTTTTCATTTGATAAACTGCTTGTGTTCATTTTTCTTTCCTTTTGCATTTTTTTGTTTAAGGATGGCTATCCCTTACACACACCCACACTCACCAATGCAGGTACCCATCCACCCCGGATTCCATGAGTGACTATTCTGCTATATCCTTCAATAACTCTGAAGATCTGGTCAATCAAGCCGAGTATGAAGATGACGAAGATTGTGAAGTACCAGGGGAACTAGCCAGACTTCTACAACAAGAGGAAAGAGCCATCTTACCTCATGAAGAGTCATTGGAAACTGTCAACTTGGGAACCGAGGAAGACCGGAAGGAGGTGCAAGTGGGTGCCAATCTGAAACCAAGAGTCAAGGAGCGCCTGGTACAGTTGTTGAATGAGTATGTTGAAATCTTCGCTTGGTCTTATGAAGACATGCCGGGTTTAGACACAGACATCGTGGTTCACCGTCTCCCCACAAGAGAGGATTGTCCACCGATCAAGCAAAAAGTTCGCCGAATGAGGCCTGACATGTCTGAAAAGATCAAGGCAGAAGTAATGAAGCAATTCGACGCTGGCTTTCTGGCTGTTACGTCCTATCCTCAATGGATCGCTAACATCGTGCCAGTCCCTAAGAAAGATGGCAAAGTCAGGATGTGTGTGGACTACCGGGATTTGAATAGGGCCAGCCCCAAAGATGATTTTCCACTCCCACACATTGACATTTTAATCGACAATACAACTCAACATAAAGTGTTTTCCTTCATGGATGGATTCTCGGGCTACAATCAAATCAAAATGGCCCCCGAGGATATGGAGAAAACAACTTTTGTCACACAATGGGGCACTTTCTGTTACAAAGTGATGTCGTTCGGGCTGAAGAATGCAGGGGCAACTTATCAACGCGCCATGGTAGCTTTGTTTCATGATATGATACATCATGAAATCGAAGTTTACGTAGACGATATGATAGCTCGGTCACAAACAAAGGAAGAGCACCTTGAACATCTAGAGAAGCTGTTTGCCAGATTGAAAGAATACAAGCTCAGGCTGAATCCAAGCAAATGCACTTTTGGGGTTAGGTATGGTAAACTCCTGGGATTCATTGTAAGCAACAAAGGCATTGAGGTCGATCAAGCAAAAGTGAAAGCCATACAAGAAATGCATGCTCCCCGTACTGAAAAGGAAGTTAGAGGATTCTTGGGGCGCTTGAACTATATTGCCAGATTCATCTCGCATCTGACTTCTACCTGTGAGCCAATTTTCAAACTCTTGAAGAAAGATCAGGTAGTTGAATGGAACGACGATTGCCAAGCTGCTTTTGATAGAATCAATGAGTATTTGCTAGAACCTCCTATTCTGATGCCACCCGTCGAAGGAAGACCATTGATCATGTATTTGACCGTCTTGGATAACTCAATGGGGTGTGTTTTGGGCCAGCATGACGAGTCTGGTCGAAAAGAGCATGCTATTTATTACCTTAGCAAAAAGTTTACCGACTGTGAGACTCGCTACTCACTGCTCGAGAAAACTTGTTGCGCTTTGGTATGGGCTGCTCGCCGACTAAGACAGTATATGTTGACTCATACTACCTTGTTGATTTCCAAAATGGATCCTATCAAATATATCTTCGAAAAGCCCGCCTTATCTGGAAGGATAGCTAGATGGCAAATGATCCTGAATGAGTATGACATCCAGTACACCACCCAAAAAGCTATAAAAGGGAGTGTACTAGCTGACCATCTGGCTCATCAAGCTATTGAAGATTATCAACCCATGAGATTTGACTTCCCGGACGAGGACATCATGAATTTGGACAACATTGAAAGTAACGGACTGTATGACGGACCCGAAAAGGGATCCCGATGGACCCTGTACTTTGATGGTGCTTCAAATGCACTTGGAAATGGTATCAGCGCAGTACTCATTTCTCCGGAAGGTTGTCACACACCTTTCACGGCCCAACTTTGTTTCAGCTGCACAAACAACATGGCTGAGTATGAAGCTTGCATCTTCGGTCTCAAGGCTGCTATAGACTTGGGGATCAAATCTTTGATCGTATTTGGGGACTCGGCTTTGGTTATCAGTCAAATCAAAGAAGAGTGGGATACCAAGCATCCTAATCTTATCCCATACAAAGAACATGTCTTGACGTTGTTGCCTCATTTTGAGCAAATTACCTTCGAGCATTTCCCGCGAGAAGAGAATCAGCTAGCACATGCTCTAGCCATAATGTCCTCCATGTTTAAACTCAACTGGGATAACGAGGCTCCCCAAATCACCATCGAGCGAATGGATGAACCTGCGCATTATCATGAGATTAATACCGAAGAAGTAGTGGAACAACCTTGGTTCCATGAAATCAAAAGGTATCTCGAGACTAAAGATTATCCCGAAGGAGCTTCCGTAAATGACAAGAA
Source organism: Vicia faba (assembly GCA_948472305.1). Classification (NCBI taxonomy): domain Eukaryota; kingdom Viridiplantae; phylum Streptophyta; class Magnoliopsida; order Fabales; family Fabaceae; genus Vicia; species Vicia faba. The sequence goes on along the minus strand of OX451739.1, from coordinate 375,056,678 downwards.
GTTCTTAAGGAAATTCGCTGCTAAATTCTTCCTGAGCAATGACATCCTTTACAAACGAAGCCACGATTGTGTATTACTCTGATGCGTAGACAAAGCTGAAGCAGAGTTGATCATGACTGATATACACAGCGGCACATTTGGCACTCACTTGAGCGGGCATACAATGGCTAAGAAGATCCTAAGGGAAGGCTATTACTGGTCTACCATGGAAGCTGACTGCCATCAACATTCCCGTACTTGCCACAAATGCCAAGTTTACGCTGATAAAGTTCATATCCCTCCGGTTCCTCTCAACGTTCTGACTGCTCCGTGGCCCTTTGCAATGTGGGGCATTGATATGATTGGAGAGATCAAGCCCACGGCTTCCAACGGACATCGCTTTATCCTGGTTGCCATTGACTATTTCACCAAATGGGTCGAAGCAGCTTCCTACGCCTCTGTTACTAAAAATGTGGTTGCCCGCTTTATCAAGCAAAATCTCATATGTCGGTATGGTGTTCCGGACAGGATCATCACAGACAACGGTACAAATCTGAATAACACGATGATCACCGCATTGTGCGAACAGTTCAAGATTTATCATAACAATTCATCTCCCTATCGGCCGAAGATGAACGGTGCTGTTGAAGCTGCGAACAAAAACATTAAGAAGATCATTCAGAAAATGACGGTCACTTACAAAGACTGGCATGAGATGTTACCGTTGCTCTGCATGGATACCGTACGACGACACGTACTTCAACTGAGGCAACCCCATTTTCTTTGGTTTATGGCATGGAAGCTGTTTTGCCTATGGAAGTCCAGATTCCTTCTCTAAGGATTATGAAGGATGCAGGTTTGAATGAAGATGATTGGATGCAGACCCGACTTGATCAACTCAATCTGATCGACGAAAAGCGACTCGCTGCTATATGCCATGGTCAGGCGTATCAAAAACGAATGATCAAGGCCTTCAATAAGAAAGTCAGACGTCAAGTGTATCAAGTCGGAGATCTCGTAATCAAGCGGATTATCTTGCCGCAAAGTGATCCTAGGGGCAAATGGACTCCTACATATGAAGGACCATTTGTGATCAAAAGCATATTTTCTGGTGGTGCAATGATTCTGACCACCATGGACGGTGACGACTTGCCACACCCTGCGAACGCAAACATAGTCAAAAGATACTACGCATAAAATAACCCGACAAGTCGAAAACCCGAAAGGGCGGCTTGGGCAAAAATGGGCATCCCGGTGGATCGAAAACCCGAAAGGGTGGTTCAGGCAAAAGTTAGGGATAAAAACAAAAAAATCTATACACCCGGCAAGTCGAAAACCCGAAAGGGCGGCTTGGGCAAAAAGGGGTTTCCCGGTGGATCGAAAACCCGAAAGGGCGATTCAGGAAAAAGTTAGGGAATTAAAGCGTATGACTATGTCTCGTCGGATCACTTCAAAGACAATCTCTTCATCAACCAGTTCCAGGCTTCTGATCAATCCAGTCATCGGCAGACGAAGCATTGAATGGACAGATATTCAAAATTGTGAAGGCTATAGCGGAATGGAATCCCATGGAATTATTTCACATAGCCATCTTTATTTTGTATAAATCTTTCAATATTTACGACAAAATCCTCTTACTAGGATGATTGTCTCCTTTGTACAAATATACTCATAGAAAGTCAATACGAGTACTTTTCCCAGAAATTTGTGTCATTTCCTTTTTCTTTTCTCTTGCACTATTTGTTTATTTTGAGAAACGTCCAATGTTTTGTTAAATAGGCATATGCATTTGAACATAATCATTCCCTTACAAGAAAGAGGATTACTGGCAGGTCAAAGGTGCAGTTGGATGTCGTGATACCCTTCAAAGGAAACCCCCGGAGATTTGGAATCCATATCCCCAGCAAACTCTGAAGCTTATCCCCAGTAGATTCTGGAAGCTTATCCCCTGCAGAGTACGGACGTCTCTCCCGAGTTTTATTCAAAGTTATTCCTCACAGGGGCTTATAACTGGGTTATCCTCAGCTTATTGCCACGGAAGATCGCACTCGCCAAAATTCTTCCAATCCCCAGTAGAAGTCATCCGGAATTCCCCAGAAGATTGGTATACAACCCAAGCTCCTTTTTTTCCAGCAACGACCAGGATTATTCTTCCCGGCAACAGTCAAGATACTGTCATCTTCAGCCGTCTCAGATTCATCTATCCTTTGCAAGAAAGCTCTCCAGCTTACATGCGCATTCATTTACATTTATATCATATAACATACATTGCGTCATGCATCATGACATTGCATATAACTAACTCTTTACCTTTTCAGGTAAGATGAGCCAAAAGACTAGAATCACTATCCTCCGAGTTTCTTTCCAGGAATAGTTCAGATGTGACCCAGACACGGCAACATTCTAATGCTTATTCCAGATTTATCCAGATGCAGTTTTACATGAGCTCATCATCAGGAAACCCTACACTGGTTCCTCCTCAAGACTTCTGAAAACAGTTCACGGGTTCTCCAAGTAACGGATGTTAACCTATCACTTGTTCAGATTCTTCAAGACTTCTGAAAACAGTTTACGGATTCTTCCCAACAACGGATGTTAATCTACCAACTTGTTCAGACTCTTCTCAATTTTTGAAAATAGTTTACGGACGCTTCCCAACAACGGATGCTGCTCTATTGCTTATTCAACTTCAAGACTTCTGAAAACAGTTCACGGGTTCTCCAGTAACGGATGTTAACCTATCACTTGTTCAGATTCTTCTCAAGACTTCTGAAAACAGTTCATGGATTCTTCCCAACAACGAATGTTAATCTATCGCTTGTTCAGATTCTTCTCAACTTCTGAAAACAATTTATGGGTTCTCCAAGTAACGGATGTTAACCTATCGCTTGTTCAGTTTCTTCTCAAGACCTCTGAAAACAGTTTATGGATTCTTCCCAACAACGGATGTTAATCTATCAACTTGTTCAGATACAACTTTTGAAAACAGTTTACGGATTCCTCCCAACAACGGATGTCAATCTATTGCTTATTCAGACCCCCAGTTCAGAGATGGTCCAAAGCATGGACACCTTCCTAATACTCATTCCAGATGGCATCTTTAAGCCCATCCCCGACAAGTTTCTGTCACTCCTCCCGATGGCATCATTAAGCCCATCTCCAAATGGCATCTCTAAGCCCATTCCCGCATCCATTGCTTTGACGAGTGCAAATTTCTGGGCACTCTAGTGTCCAATCTCCTTTTACCCTCGAGTCACGAAAGGCAAACTGGCCAATCTAACTCTTCGGATTCAAGAAGATTGAACAGGGGCAACTGTTGTACCCCAAAATTTTCCCTCCCATTTCTCATTGATTTCTCACCACAAAGCCCTTGAAGATCAAGATCCAGTTAGGGTTTCATCTACTCAAGACTTCTCCTTGCACTGTTGACCCAAATTAGGGTTTGTGTTTGCACAAAGATGTTTTGACCTAAAATGCCTAAGATGACTTTCTTGCTTCATATTGGACTCCCAAGTTTATCCATATCAAGTTTCAAGTCTTGATTCCAAGTTTTGCCCAGTCAATTGGACAGTTGATCTAGAAATCAGCTGTATTGGGGAAAAAGTCAACTGTGGCCAATTGACAGTCAAATCTCATGAAAATTGACCCACATCAACATTATGAACTCATATGAACCATTTGGTCAGGTTTGGATCACAATTCCACAAGAAATTTGATCAGATCATCAAAAGGGCAAAATGGTCATTTTTAGGGTTTTGACTGCACAAAGGCAATTTTTGACTGTTTGACCTAGCCAATGGCAAACCAAGCTCACATATGGACCCAAGGACCCCATGGAATTGTCTTGACATGCTCAACAAACTCAAAAGATCCCAAATGCACAAAATTGACAGTTGAATTTCCCAGTCAATTGATCAATTTTGACTGTATACTGAAAAGTCAAACTTTGACTTTTTGGTCAAAATAAAGGGTCAAGATTCATTTTTATCAAAACATGCCAAATCATGAAACTTGTTCACCAAGAAATCAAAAAATGCAAATTAGGGTTAGAAATGAGATTTTTTCATAACTTAGAATTTTTCTAAGTTATGAAAAACCCTAATTTTTTCCCAACTTTGCCCCACTTTCTCACCAAGATTCATTTGGATTCAAACAAAAGTCAAAACATGAAAGTTGTAGCTTGTTGCATAATCTACAACTTTGATTCACAGAGTTTTCTCAAAAGAGGCTCGTATCTCAAGTTACAAGTTTTTGAATAAGGGTACTAAACCATTCTTAACTTAGTGAAATTTTAACCTATTTTGACAAGGTTTTCTACCTAACTTCAAGGCCATTTTCCATACACTTCCACTTGGAATTTCAATTTGCATTTCAAAGATGGATTGTAGTACACATTCCAAGCTTTCCAAAATGTCCAAGAACTCATCAAACAACCTCATAACTTGAGAGATTCGAATTTTGCAATATGGCCAAAACTCACTTTTGAATTGGTCATGTACATGTTCATAACTTATGCCATTTTTAAGTCAGCTTGGTTTGTGCAACATTACAGGCCCTTAAACCATCCAACACTCAATAATTTAATGTATGTTCATTGTGCTAAGGCTTTGTTTCATGAGTTTGTGCATTACATGTTGAATTAAGCCATAAATGGAAAAAGTAAAATGGCCATTTTTGCAAAAGCAAGCTTTATGTCATAATGCAAATCCAAGAGGTACAGATCAAATCCAATTGGCACAAGATTATGAGCAAAACACTCTGATCAAGACAAGGTTAGCAGCATGATTAGGGGGCCTCTACTTGCCTAGAACATCAACTTGGCTTTGCTTGCTTAAATGTGAAGAAAAGTGGCATAACAACACACAACTATCATCTCAGCATTAGAACACTTAAGAAATTGTTTTGTACACCTTCTAATCATCCTAACTAAGCTAGCACACGACTCCAATACCTCCAATACCTCCACAAACTCAGAACCACCCTCAAACTGCTCAAACAGAGTTCTCACTGCAGTTTGAGTGCCAACTCTCATCCCTTGCATGATTTCTTGCCCAAAGCTCATCAAATACATTCCCTAGCATCAATGCAAGCTAACCAAAACCTAAAACACGACCTGCAATTCCTCTAACCAGTTCCACCATTTTCATTTTCTTGTTTTACAGTTGGAGGTCCATAGCTCGATTCAAGGTGTCTCAAAGCAAAGTAAGCATTGGAATAGCATCACCACACTTCAGGCAAGCTGTACAGATCATCATCCTACTCTGAAAGCTCCCCCATTACCAGATAGAACTTCAACTGAACAGGTATTTTCTTGAACTTCTAACTCTTAGTCTAGGCATCATTAGCTCTAAGTTTGTGAATAAGAAATGTTCTACTCATGCCCCTGAACCTGTACATGTTTTTACTTTTCATTTATTTTGCTTGAGCTGTGAGAATTTAAGGTCAGAATATGGAAGAAAACTTAGGTCAGGATTTGGGAATGTCAAAATTCTCTCTCATTTTTGAGAGTTAGGATGAGTTTTTTATATATTTAGAATCGTGATTCAATGCTTAACATTTCTTATGTTGGAAGTTTGTGCAAAAGATAAAGGAATCAGGATGTTTGAATGGAGGTTCAGGCGCGCGTTTTTTGAACATTTTTTGTTCAGAGGTTGAAGAAGAAGCTTCATGGGCTGGGCTTGCTTCTGAATTTCTTTTCACACCATATTTCTGATTTCACACCCCCTGAGCCCAATTTGTGTGTTTTATTGATTTTTGATTTTTCTTTTTTCATTTTGGTTTATTTATTTTTCCTAATGATATTAAAAACATAAAAAACATTTTTTATACCATTTTTCTATTTTTAAGCATTTATTTGTTTATAGGAATCATTTGTGCATAAATAATATATATATACTATTATTTAGAAAAATAGTGCAAATATACTTTATTTCTGATTTTTGTTTCATTTTTCTTTTAAAAATATTTTATACAAAATATACTTTTTTTTATAAATATTAAATATTGTTATTTTTATATATATAATATTTATTTAGTAAATAATAAAGATATTTATATATATTAATATACTTAGGGCAAAAATACCAAAATACATACATTTTTTATTTTATTAATATTTGATATGGAAAATACTTTTTTATTAATATGCTCCATTTTATTTTATTTTTGTATATAATTATTAAATATTATATATATTACTTAATAAAAATTAGGGTTTTACCCTTAAAATACAAAAACTCCAAAATAATACCCTTTTTTATTTTTATTTATTTGACATAAATAATACTTTTTTTTCATACATGTGAAAACTATTTTTGCATTTTGCATCTTTATTTTATTTCCCATTTGAATTATGCAATCAATTATCTTGTAATATTCAAAATTGATGTAATAGCTAGATTTTAATTTCTTGTCTAAATATCCCCCATTTGAACATTTGTACCCCCTTCCCATATTGTGTTGTAATAGTGTAGGAATTTTAATTCTCGCACTTTATCGCTTTCTAAATATACCATGCTAGAGTTAGGGTTTGTATGCAAATAAAAAGAACAAAGTAGTTTGACCTAATTTCAAGATAAACAAGCATGAAATATGGACAACACATATCACACTTGCACCCCTAGGGTATTCCACTTTGTTGCCTTCAAATAGATGGGCCATATTGCATGTTAAGGTTCTTTGGGTAAAACAAATAATCAAATGATCATAGTCCCTCGATGACGCTTTTGAAAATTTGCCTAAAATGATCAAGTCCCTTTCAAAGAGAAATTGCCCAAAGATACTTAGCACTATTGCAATTATGGTCTAAACGATGACCCGCGCCCGTCCCTTTTACCTTCTAATACAAGATTGTCCACCAAATGCAATGGTGGAACAAAATTGTCAAGAGGGTTAAAACATAGTAAAAATCTTTGAGAACTTTAGGGTAGATAGCTCTTAAGTACTTGCCAACTTGCAAAAACTAAACTCTTGCCAATTTTCAAACCACACTTCACAAACACTTTCAAAACAAACTTTCAAAATCCTTGGAACATCTTTTCAAAAGACAAAACACCTTTTGTAAAACATTCGAGTAAAGAATTGTTACAAAGGTAGCCTATACAAGGAATCTTTTTCAAAGCATCTTCAAAACCACACACCAAGCACCATTTCAAACAATTGAAAACCAATGCAAGTTGATCTAAGCAAGTACCTAAGAGCCCATGGATAACCATGGATAGAAAGGGTGCTAATACCTTCCTTTTCTATAATCTACTCCCCGAACCCAAGAAAAAATCTCAAAGGTTTTTGCTGTGCTTTTTAAACCTTTCCTTAGGATAAAATAAAAATTCGGTGGCGACTCTTGCTCAACCGAAACATTTGCGAAAACAAACGCAAAACTCACAGTCAGTTCTCCCACCGTATCACACAGGGCATATCTGTTGACGACTAATTCCAGATTCGATACCTGTATCCAGCCAGGGCACGTCTGAAGAGTTTGAAGATTCGATTCCTGTATCCAGCCAGGGCATATCTATTGACGACTAATTCCAGATTTGATTCCTGTATCCAGCCAGGGCACGTCTGAAGAGTTTGTAGATTCGATTCCTGTATCCAGCCAGGGCATATCTACATAAAGAGTTTGAAGATCAACCCTGTAACAGGCCAGGTAACTATCTTTCTTTCTCAGGTACGCAAGTTCTCGCTAAGGAATCTCTTACGCGATCGGCACCTAGATGGCATCTATAAGCCCATCTCCACAACTATCCATCACAGTTCCAAATGGCATCTATAAGCCCATTCCCGACAAGGTTCTGTCACATCTCCAGATGGCATCTATAAGCCCATCCTCCTATCCACCATCTCTCCAAATGGCATCTGTAAGCCCATTCCCGACATCACACTGCTGATACTCTACTATGTGAGTGCAAATTTCTGGGCACTCTAGTGTTCAATCATCTTCCACCCTCGGATCACGAAAGGCACACAAGCCAATCTACATCCTCAGGTCTAAGAAGATTGAACAGGGGTAACTGTTGTACCCCAAAATTTGCCCTCCCATATTCTTCAAGTTTGACAAGCATCATCTCAATTTGCTCAAGTCTACTCAAGGGCTACACAATCAACCACCCTCCTAAGCCAGTCAAATTAGGGTTTTGGTTCTTGCAAAGAAGTTGAGGTTTTCAAGGGCTCAATCAAGTCCCATATGCTCATATACATTGTCAAGCACCTACATGTCAAGTTTCAAGGCTCACAAGGTCAAGTTGCACAGTCAAAAACCCTAATTGCTCCAAATCAACTGCAGGGGTAAAATGGTCATTTGGCAGTCAAAAGTCAAAATTTTTGGTCAAAATCTTATTTTGAAGCCACAATCATCATTTGGTCAAATCTTGACCATGATTTCACAAGAATGGCTCAAAAATCATCAAGGTGTCAAAAGTTTCTATTTTGGGACAGCTGAAAAGTCAACTGTAACTTGACCAAGGCATAACTTTTTCATGGTTCATCAGAAAAATCCCATCCAATGCTCATTTTGAAGGGGAGGAAATTTAATACAACTCATCTTCACACTCCAAATCCAAGAAATGCTCTCACAAAAAGTTATCAATTTCAACATTATAGGTCATTTTCAAAAGTCAACAAAAAGGCCCTTTAAGTCAAAGACCATAACTTGAGATTGGTAAATAAAAATGACATGGGACCAAAGGCATTGGTTAAAGGACTTCAAGACCTTTCCAAAATGTCCAAGAACATGTTCATATGATTAAAATTGAGCAATATATGCATTGGAGAAGTTGGGAAATTTTTGTGAAATGGCAAAAGTCAACTATCCTTGAAACTTCATTTTTTGACAAAAGGGCCCACTTTTCCCACTTGATTCAGCTTTGCCATGCCACCCACGTGTCCCATGATTTATTTCAAGATTAAAAATTAATTTTTCTATTTTTATTTAATTTTATTGATTTAATTCATTTTAAATCCATAAAATTCAAATAAAAATCAAAAAAATTAATCAAAGGATATCTTGTGGTTTGAATGACCTTGATGCATCATAAGTCACATACCAAATTCGTGCCAAGCCTATTATGAGCATGAAATTCAAATTTTGAACAAAAATGGCAAGTTTCTTTAATGGTGGTTATGGAAAAATCTCAAACATCATTGCATTGGTTTTAAGGCTCCTAAAGTCACTTGATTACATTCATAGACATATATGCAAGCCTCTCATACCAAAGGCACGACCTAGAAACCATTGAGACAGCAAAACCAGATTCAAAAATTCCAAAGAAAAGTCACAAACTGAAATCCATATTCCAGCATAATTCAAACCTTTCTTTTGATCCAAACACATTCCCAGCATTTCCAGGAACCTATTGCAAGCATAAACAAGTCCTAACACTCAAGAACTCGTGCTACACAGTCATACGGTTCACCTCTTTTTTTTCAAAATCACAATCATCAATTCATGCGTTTTTAACATTTTTCATTGATTGTATTATGTTCACAGGACCCATACGAAGCTTTCTATATAATTTAATTTGATTATGATGCTCTAAAATGAAAGTTGCCATTGTTAAGTTCTAGGGTTTCAGAGCTTTCGAATTGGGGCTTTACACATGCTGTAAAATCAAACCTCCAAACACCCATGGTTGAAACCAGCGTGATGAGACGAACATGTTGGACACCTCGCGCCCTTTTTATATAGCTCAGGGGCCTAATCGCTATTTTCTACCGTTTTGTATTGTGGGGGTTAAAAACCCCCGCTATCTTGTCCTTTATTTTGCAGAAAAAGGAAGAAGATGGAGTACGTGGAAGAAGGGGACTGGACCATTCAAAAAGTGGCGCGCTAATTTCTTTTTTTCAACATATAACGTGCTTATTTTATATAAAGTTTATTTCCCATTATGCTTACAAACGCGCATGAGTGGTCTAGTGGTATAGGTGTTGGTTGTGAATCACTGGGGCCTGGGTTCGAATCCCAGGTCCCCCATAATTTCCATAATATTTTGCTTCATGTAATTGTGTGCAGGTTTGCTAGCATGTTCCACCGTGTGCCCTCAAGCATTCAGCATGCCAAGTGTCCCAAGCGTCCATCCAAGGGCCAAGAGGTGAGGAGCACCATGCTCTCAGTCAACAAGTATTCTTGGCAATCCAGAAAGTCAACGGGCTTTGTGCAAATGGGCCATAAATTCAACAATAAACCTCCAAAAAAGACCCAAACCCCCATGGTTCCTTCATATTTTCTTTTCTTTTTTTATTTTATTTTATTTTTCTTTTAACTAATTATGATTATTACCACCAAAATTAACCAATTGATATTTTTTTATAAAAAAAAAAACCAAAAAAGAACTAATATTATTATTATTATTAATTTCATTTTATTTTTTGTAAATAAATACTAATAAATTGAGTTAAGTTTAATTAGGCAATTTTAACTTTTTTTTTCTTAATAACTAAAATAAATTTAGAATTAGGTTTTTATTAACTTTTAATTTTAATTCCTTTTATTTCATTTTCAATTAAAAAACACAAAAATACAAAAAACATTGTTTCTTTTAATAAATTAATTAATTAGTTAATCATTAGTTTTAAATTCATTTAATCACAAAAAAGACAAAAAAAATCATTTCTTTTCTTAAAAGGGTCAAAACCCTTAAGGCATTCCCGATTAATTTTTATTCGCGCGCATTTTTTATATTTTGATTATTATGTAACTGCTTCAAGAATGTAATAGTAATTAGGTTTATTGCTTTCTTTACTTTCTGCACTTTATCAAAACGGGTCTTTGTTTTTTTTGGCGATGTATAGACCCGCGCCTTGTAATAGTTAGAATTTACATTTCCGCAATTTACTTTCCGCACCCCTAACTGTTAAATGCATGAAAGAACGTATGTAAATAAAATTAATCCGTAGCTCACAAATAACATGTACAAGGACAATTTAACATGAAAAATAACACACAAAGCACATGCCACTTCTAGGGTACGCCCCATTGGTTGCCTCGAAACGTGGTCGTCAAGTATAGGGTGTCTTAGAGGTCGCCCTTCTGTCTAAAAGATTCAGTTGCCTCGAAACGGTTGCCTCGGATAAAAGGATCTAGGACATTAGGGTTACCACTAAGGTGTTCTACCATTGCTTCGGTGACCACACTGTCCCTTAATCGAATTGACCCGAATACCTCCAACGATGGTGCTACCTACCTCTCAATGGTGGGATAGCACTATCTAAAGGACTCTTACACAGCCTAATTCCTTAGAGTAGGTAGATGACTCATGGGTACTTGCTCTTTTCAAAACAAACAAAATACTTTTCACACCTTACACTTTCAAAAAGTTTTCAAACAATACTTCATACACTCTTGAGGACTGATACAAGAGTTACCTAGAAGTTTTCAAACAAACTTTTTTCAAAACCCACACACACTTGAAAAGCAAACAAATTTTGAAAACATAAGAGCAAGTACCTAAGAGCCCGTGGATAACCACGGATAGAAAGGGTGCTAACACCTTCCCTTTCTATAAATCTACCTCCCGAACCGAGAAACATTCTCAAATAAGGAATTTTGCTGTGCTTTTGTCCTTTCCATGTTGGAGAACATAAAAGACGGTGGCGACTCTTGCTTACCGCGACATTTCACGAAACCAGCTTAAAAAATAGTCAGTTCTATTTCCACCGATCACAATCCCTTTTCGAATCGACCCTCAAAACTCTAACGACGGTGCTACCTACTCACTAATAGTGGGATAGCACTGTCTACAGGAAACGAATACAGGACGGTTCTTTTTTCAAGTAGGTAGATTAGTTCTTAAGTACTTTCTCAATTAAGACAAACTTTTTTCACACTTACACTCCTTTTCAAACAAAGTTTTCAAAAACACTTCATTACACTCTTGGAGACAGAAGCAAGAGTTAAATCGAAGTCAAAACAAAAACTTTTCAAACACACAAGCACACAAAGATGAAATTTTGAAAATGATGAGCAAGTACCTAAGAGCCCGTAGATAACTACAGATAGAAAGGGTGCTAATACCTTCCCTTTCTATAATCTACCCCCCGTACTTAGAAATATCTCAAAAAATGAATTTTTCTGTGCTTTTTTCCTTTCCTTGTTGGATAAAATAAAAGACGGTGGCGACTCTTGCTTACCGCGACATTTTTGCAAACACAAACGCAAAATGCAAACCAGCATTCCTAAAAAACCAGTCCCAGTTCTGGCCACCGTATCACAGAACTGGCGACTCTACTGGGGACTTTTATAAAAGTGGGGTGTACCTTAGGATTAGTTCATCATATTGTTTTCTATTGTTTGATTTGATTGCTTTATCTTTGTGGGCTTTGCATCGGAGTTACTATAGATCCTAACCCGGATCTGGGGACACCTTTTAGGTAAGTAGAAATAGACTGTGAGGGAACTATACAGCGTAGACCGATACGGTTGAAGCAGTAGCTACATTGATGTGGCACATTAGTTGGTACCGATATCCCTTGTGGAGGAACAAGGAGAGTATGGGGCTGCTATATGGGTCATTAAGCATCAACTGACCTTAGAACCTATAATTGACTAACTTGGCCATAGAAAGTAGCAGGATGCTACACTCCTTGAGACCATACTCTCGCGATGGTTCCGGATGCAAGAAAAGATTGCTAAGCTGAAACTATGATCGATAGAGGATGTTCAGTGATATTGAGAACCTCTAGAATCCGATTACTATTAGTAGGACAGGTTGAACCAACTAAACTTCAATAGGGTAGTACCTAAACTCCATGCCAGCCTGAAATTTAAGGGCTATTGTGTGACTTGTTTGCCCTTACCATGTTTTCTATCTGTGATGCCTGTGGTGTGTTTTTATCATGACATCATGCATCATGACATCGCATGCATATTTCATTAGACTAACCATTTCAAAGACTGAGGGGATTCATCTTTGTTCTGTTTTGCAGATCATGGCCTCTATGCGCAGAAATACTATTCGAGTTAGCTTCGTGCAAATCCCTGCTCAGCTCAGAGAGTTGGTTTCAAAAGTTCATGATACTTCTTCCTTTGTTAGAAGACATGGTCATCTCCTTAGCCTGGTCACTTCCAAGTTGGATGAGCAAATTATGAGTGTGTTGTTCCAGTTCTTTGACCCGTTGCATCACCGTTTCACCTTCCCAGACTATCAGCTGGTCCCTACTTTGGAGGAGTTTTCTGATTTACCTGGCATATCTATTCTAGAGCAGACACCCTTTACAGGTTTGGAGATAGCTCCTAGGATAGAGGATATTGCTTCAGCCCTACACCTAAAAATGGTTGATGTGGTATCTAACTGGGAGATTCGAACGGGGTTAAAGGTTTCTTGGTTAAGTTCTTGATTGATCAAGCTCAACAGTTTTGGGATAGTTTGGACTTTCAAGCATTTGAAGATATCCTGGCTCTCCTCATCTATGGCTTGGTTCTGTTCCCGAATCCAGATTCTTTTGTCGATGTGAACGCAGTCAAGATCTTCATGTCTCGTAACCCAGTGCCTACTCTTCTAGGTGATATTATGTATGCTCTTTATACACGTACTGTTCGGAGAAAGGGAACTCTCATGTGTTGTACACCGCTGCTGGCGAGGTGGTTTATTTCTCACCTCCCCAGATCTGTATTAAAGAACAAGGAAGGGTTAGGTTGGGCTTACAGAATCATGTCCCTTGCTCATACGGTCATCCTTTGGAGTAATAAAGATATGGAAAAGGTAGCTGTCATTGATCGATGTGGGGAATACCCCAATGTTCCATTGCTTGGAATTCGAGGGGGAATAACTTACAATCCTTGTTTGGCTTTGCGACAGTTTGGACGAGCTTGGAGAGATGGTCCCCATGAGCTGCTGCTTACAGGCATTGTCTTTGACTACAAGGGGGATGTTGAGGGATATCACCGCAGGTTTATACGAGCTTGGGTGGGGTAAACAGGTCTGACCCACATGAGCTAGGAATGAAGACTTCTCTCCCAATGTAACCTTATCTCCAATGGGTTCGAGCCCGTGCTCAAAAGCTGGGGATGCCATATGAAGCTGTTTTGTCGTTGATCATAGAGCATACTGATGAAGAAGGGGTTCCTTATACAGTCCTCCATCCTTATATGCCTACTGATCTGGGGGCATTGAAGAGATCTTGGATCCAGTTAAGGGAAGAACGGGATACCTATAGATAGAAGTATCATGAGCAGGAACGAAAGATCTTGAAGCTTACAAGGCAACTTGAGAATGAGAGGACAATCAACGATTATGTCAGCACGAAAGGAAAATGACCATGGGAGTTCTGATGACTTTTATTGTTTCTAGTTTAGATTTGCTTTTCAGTATTGCTTTTGTAACGCCTTAAAGGCATTTATTAAACATTGTTACAAGTTTTAATCTAATAAAGTGTGTTTTTATTTTGGTTTACAAATTTGAATCTCCCTACATCTTTGAAATCATTTCATACGCATTCCATTACCATGCACCTCATTACAGGTACCCTTACAGGTTTCTTATCTTCTTCGCTGTTTATTTCAGCACAACATGTCTTCTGAAACACCTACTGATCAAGCTATTAAGGCTCTTCAAGCTCAGAATGCTCAGTTCCAGGAGATGTTCCTGAACCTGGCCAAAGGTCAACAAGATTTGAAGATTCTCATCTTGAAGGACAAGAAGAAGAAGAAGAAGGTGGTTTTGCTGAATATGGGTCGCAGGTTCAGAAACAATTTACGACAGGAAACTGATTTGTCTCATTCATCTGGGGGAGGAGAGAATCAAGAGGAAAGGAAGGGACCTAGCCCTGTGGTTTCTGACAATGACACTGATTTTGATGAAGACCAGTACCCTTCTACTGAGGATAGGTACAAGCAACTTGAAGACCGTCTGAGTGCCATGGAGGTTCAGAAGGTTTCGGGTTTAGATTTTGGAGATCTGGGGCTAGCATCAGGGGTGGTGATTCCTCACAAGTTTAAATCTCCTGTCTTTGCTAAGTATGACGGGGAATCCTGCCCAAAGCTACACCTCCGTTCGTACGTCAGAAAGATTCAACCATATACTGCTGATAGGAACCTCTGGGTTCATTTCTTTCAAGATAGTCTGTCAGGGACTCAACTTGAATGGTTCTATCAATTGGAAGGACCTAATGTCCGCAACTGGGAGGACCTTGCTGCTGCTTTTTACAAGAAATACCAGTATAATGTCGACCTTGCTCCCACGCGTACTCAACTTCAGGGTATGACCATGGGTGCGAGCGAAGGTTTTAAGGACTACGCTCAGAAGTGGAGAGATCTGGCGGGAAGGGTCCAACCCCCTCTGTCTGATAGGGAGTTGGTGGATATGTTTCTTGGGACTTTTTCTGGTCCATATTTCAACCATTTGATCGGTTGTTCATCGTCTGGGTTCACTGAATTAATTATGATTGGGGAAAGAGTGGAAGCTGGTATTAGAAGTGGCAAAATACAGAAAGGTGCTTCATCAAGTACAGAAAAGAAGCCTTTCAAGAAAGAATCTAGTGCAGTTTACAGCTCGAGGAGCCAAAACCAACCTGAGCACCGCCAAGCAGTGAATGCGGTGGTAATATCAAGACCTACTGTTGCCCCACAATGCAACAATCAGCAAAGAGTAGAGAGACCGCAAAGACAGTACACTCGGCTCAGTATGACCTTATCTCAAATTTTACTGCAATTGTTGAAGACAAACCTGGTAACTCTGAGGGAAGCTCCGAAGAATCCCAGTACCACCTCTCCGCTGTATAATCCGAACGCCCGTTGCGCTTATCACTCTGATAGCCCAGGGCACGATACCAACAACTACTGGGCCTTGAGGAATAAGGTGCAAGATTTGATTGAAGCTAAGGAGGTTGAGTTTGAAGCTTCGGAGAAACCCAACGTCATAACTGCTCCCATGCCCAAGCATGATCCGGGAGTGAATGCAATTGAAGATGATGATGAAGAGTCAGATTTCGACAACTGGATTTACCCGACTACCAACGGTGGCTTGAATAATTGGACGGCGAAGGACTTCGTGCATGTTTCTTTTATTAAACAATAATAGACTTTTGTTTTGAAATTTGTAACATACAATTTGAAACTTTTGCGGCCCGGTGCCTTGCCCGAGACACCGTGGCTCTGTTTGTGAGGGCTCATTATGTGTTATTTCCATATATCATCAATAAATCATTGGACGTTTTTCTTGCATTACAAATTTTGCGCTCCTTGTTTTTCTTTTCTATCTTGCAAAACAACTATTTGTCTTACACACACTCACATATCATATACAGGTCCACATCCACTCTGGATCCCACTGATAAAGAATTTGCTACTGCCAGTTATAACTTCGAAAGTCCGATCAACCAAGCCGAGGAAGAAGGTGAGGATGATTGTGAAGTGCCTGGGGAACTTTCTAGATTGTTACTTCAGGAAGAGAGGGCCATACAGCCGCATGAAGAGCTGGTGGAAACAGTAAATTTGGGTATCGAGGAAGACAAGAAAGAAGTCAAGATCGGTGCAAATCTGGAATCTAGTGTTAAGCAACGGTTGATACAGATGCTGCATGACTATGTTGAGATCTTCGCTTGGTCTTATGAAGATATGCCTGGTTTGGATACCGATATCGTGGTTCACCGCTTGCCAACCAAAGAAGACTGTCCTCCAGTGAAGTAGAAAGTTCGTCGTATGCGCCCAGAGATGTCTGAGAAAATCAAAGCTGAGGTTATGAAACAGTTTGATGCCGATTTTCTAGCAGTTACTTCTTACCTACAGTGGGTTACCAACGTGGTTTCGGTGCCGAAGAAAGATGGTAAAGTACGTATGTGTGTGGACTATAGGGATCTGAACAGGGCAAGTCCCAAGGATGATTTCCCTCTGCCTCATATCGATGTTCTGGTTGACAACACCGCACAACATAAGGTCTTCTCTTTTATGGATGGTTTTTCTGGTTACAATCAGATTAAGATGGCTCTCGAAGACATGGAGAAGACAACTTTCGTTACGCAATGGGGTACCTTTTGCTACAAAGTCATGCCTTTCGGATTGAAGAATGTTGGGGCAACGTATCAGCGCGTAATGGTCACCTTGTTCCACAACATGATTCATCATGAGATTGAGGTATACGTTAATGACATGATTGCAAGGTCCCAGACTAAGGAAGAACACCTTGACCATCTTCAGAAGCTATTTGACGGGTTGAAGTTGTACAAGCTGAGGTTAAACCCGAACAAGTGCACCTTCGGGGTGAGGTGTGGTAAGCTGTTGGGTTTCGTTGTTAGTGATAAAGGTATTCAAGTGGATCCCGCAATGGCGAAGGCTATACAGGAGATGCCAGCTCCCCGAACAGAAAAAGAAGTCAGAGGCTTTTTGGGATGGTTGAATTACATTGCCCGATTCATTTCAAACCTGACTGCTACTTGTGAGCCAATCTTCAAGCTGCTGAAGAAAGATCAAGTGGTAAGATAGAATGATGAATGTCAGGCTGATTTCGAAAGGATCAAGGAATATCTACAAGAGCCACCTATTCTGATGCCTCCAGTTGAGGGGAGACCTTTGATCTTATACTTGACAGTACTCGATAACTCAATGGGGTGCGTGCTGGGGCAGCATGACGAGTCTGGCCGAAAAGAGCATACTATTTACTACCTTAGCAAAAAGTTTACCGACTGTGAGACCCGATACTCACTGCTTGAGAAAACTTGCTGTGCTTTGGCATGGGCTGCTCGCCGGTTGAGACAGTACATGCTGACTCACACCACCTTATTGATATCAAAGATGGATCCAGTCAAGTATATATTAGAAAAGCCCACCTTGTCCGGAAGAATAACAACATAGCAAATGATCTTGACTGAGTATGACATCCAATACACAACCCAAAAGGAAATCAAGGGAAGTGTGTTGGCAGATCATTTAGCGCATCAGGCTGTAGACGACTACCAATCCATGAACTTCGAATTCCCGGATGAGAACATCATGTTGGTAACCAACTGTGAAATACTCGGACCAGATGAAGGACCTGAGGAAGGATCTCGATGGTCTATGTACTTTGATGGAGCTTCAAACGCTTTGGGTAACAGCATTGGCACCGTGATCATATCTCCTGAAGGCTGTCATACTCCATTTACCGCCCGATTATGTTTCAACTGCACCAACAACATGGCGGAGTGTGAAGCGTGCATCATGGGTCTTCGAGCAGCTATTGACCTAAGGATTAAGTTCTTAAGTGTATTCAGAGATTCCGCTCTCGTGATCAGTCAGATTAAAGGCGAGTGGGATACGAAGCACCCAAATCTTATTCCTTACAAAGAGTATGTATTGACGTTGCTTCTACACTTTGAGGAGATAACCTTTGAACACTTCCCAAGAGAGGAGAATCAATTAGCGGACGCGCTAGCTACTATGTCTTCTATGTTCAAGGTCAAGTGGGACAATGAGGCTCCCCAGATTACCATTGAGAGGTTGGATGAACCTGCACACTGCTGTGATATTGAGACTGAAGAGGTAACAGACAAACCCTAGTTTCACGAGGTAAAGAGGTATCTTGAGGCTCAGGAGTACCCCGAGGGTGCATCTGTTAATGATAAGAAGTTTCTGAGGAGGTACGCGGCGAAGTTCTTCATCAGTAATGGTATCCTTTACAAGCGTAACCATGATTTGACCTTACTGCGGTGTGTGGATAAGAACGAAGCGGAAAGGATCATGGCAGAGATACACGAAGGTACTTTTGGAACTCATTCCAGTGGACACACCATGGCAAAGAAAATCCTACGGGTAGGATACTATTGGTCTACTATGGAAGCCGACTATTATCAGCATTCTCGGACCTGTCATAAATGCCAAGTCTACGCTGATAAGGTGCACGTACCTCCAGTTCCTTTGAATGTTTTGACAACACCTTGGCCTTTTGCGATGTGGGGAATCGATATGATAGGTGAGATCAGACCTACTGCATCCAACGTGCATCGTTTCATCCTGGTAGCAATTGATTATTTCACAAAGTGGGTTGAAGCAGCTTCCTTTGCTACTATAACCAAGATTATCGTGGCGCGGTTTATTCGACACAATCTAATTTATCGATATGGTGTACCAGAGAGGATCATCAGGGACAACGGTACAAATCTCAACAATACAATGATCATCGAGCTCTGCAAGCAGTTCAAGATACAACATCATAACTCTTCTCCTTACCGGCCGAAGATGAATGGGGTTGTTGAAGCAGCTAATAAGAACATCAAGAAGATTGTGCAAAAGATGACGGTGACATACAAAGACTGGCACGAGATGTTACCATTTGATCTTCATGGGTACCGTACCTCAGCACGGACGTCAACAGGGGCAACACCCTATTCCTTGATATATGGTATGGAGGCAGTCTCGCCCATTGAAGTTCAGATACCCTCTCTTCGGATTATGAAAGATACAGGTTTGAGTGAGTACAACTGGATTCAGACCCGGCTTGATCAGCTGAACTTAATCGACAAAAAGAGACTTAGTGCTATTTGTCATGGTCAGACGTATCAAAAACGAATGATCAAGGCATTTAACAAGAAAGTTAGACGACAAGAGTATCAAGTTGGGGATCTGGTGATCAAACGCATCATACTGCCTCAAGGTGATCCCAGGGTCAAATGGACCCCTACGTACGAAGGGCCAATTGTGGTTAAGAACATTTTATCAGGAGGAGCTATGATTCTAACCACCATGGATGGTGACGACCTTCCTCACCCCGTCAATACAAACATAGTGAAAAAATACTACGCATAATCAAAGACCCGCTAGGTCGACTAGCCTAGGCAAAAATAATGGCTTCCTGGCGAACCAAAAGGGTTCGGGCAAAAATAAGGGATGAAAATAAAAAAACTGTACACTCGACAAGTCGAAAACCTGAAAAGGCGGCTTGGGAAAAAAAGGGTATCCCGGTGGACTGAAAACCCGAAAGGGCGGTCTAGGCAAAAATTAGGGATCAAAGCGTAACACTATGTCTCATTGGATCACCTTGCAACCAGATTTCGGTATCGACTATCAAGCTCGGACGACGCCAATCAATCTGATCTACCTTCAACCAAGTGATAACGAGAAATCGTATCATATAATTACTACACTTTTTATCGATTTTCATAATACATTGAGTCGTTTAACTCCCGATTGTTCCGAGTTTTTGTGTATTTTCACAGGTACAACATGTTTCAACTCAAATTAGTGGAAAAGGATCACATGAAGGAAGCTAACCAAGAATCAAAAGAAAAAGGACCAAATCTGCAAAGTCTGCAGATTTTGTAGCTGTGACGACCGTCACACCCTATGACGACTGTAATGCTCCCACAACTAGAAGGACGCTCGTCACACATCATTGACGAGCGTAATGCGCTATTTAAGCGCATTACGACTGTCACCCCCTCGTGACGACCGTCACACGCTTAAAAACAACGTTATGCAATACAGAGAGACGTGGGCAACATTGTGGGCAGTTTCTTCTCCTATATTTCCTCAACTTCAGTAACCATGAATCCGGGTCTTCCTCCACTCAAGTTGTTCCAATATTTTCTCAACTGCAAAATCTTCCTCTATAAATATGGAGCAGTTCAATGGATAATGGTCGAAGAATTTTCTACAGAACAAAATTGTTGCTTTTCTACATTAAACTATTTTATTTATTTTTGAACCATTTTCATTCGTACTGTAATTTTTATTTCCAGAATTAGTTTCTAGAGTGTTAGTTCTTCATCCAAGAATTAACACGGTTATAGATTTCGGTTAATTGCAAGGAATTTGTACTACTCAAGATTACCATAGCAACATTATTTACAGGTTTTTTATGCAATTAATTTTTATTTATTCTTGTGTTATGTCATTTATTTTTATGGATTATATTTTAAATTGCATAGTTACTAAATATATTATGTCCGGCTAAATTAATTTGTACCGGTATGTGACTCCTAAGTACCGAAAGAATTCGGTGATAACTTGGCTAAAAATATTTATAAATAATTTCTGGTTTCCAATTTCCATGTTTAATTTAACTACCCTTGTCACGAGAGTGAGAGGATAATTAACACGATTTTGCCACGAGAGTGGGAAATTAATTAAGGCAAGAACCTGCATGCGAGAGCTGGGGTTCGACCCAGATAATGGTAACGAAACATTAATTTTTAAATACATGAGAGTGTTTTAACAAATTAATTAAACTCAAATTGTTTTCAAAAAGTGTTATTAAATTTAAAGTGCATCCACTAGGTTTAGTAGCATGACTTATTTCATGAACACGAGAGTGTATATCTCAGGTTTTTAAACAATTCGTTTTTACCAAAATACTTTATATGCCAAGCGATTCACCGAATTCCTGAAGTCCGACTATCACATACCGGTATAGCTATTACCATTATTTTTAATTAAACTCTTTTCCCCCCTAAAACCAAATATTCATCGCTTAGTTAATCAATTGTAGCATTAGATCGTATGTGTTGTACCCCAAAATTTGCCCTCACATTTTTCCACAAGAAATCTCAGCTTCAGGCATTTCCTGATTTTTCAAACTGGCTCAAGAATCGGACAAACGGACTTTTCTCGTCAGTCGAACAAAAATTAGGGATTCATTGATTTTTCAGGGCTCTGGATTTTCTCAAACAGTTGGCTTAGGGTTTTGGTTGATTTTGGTTCAATTTTGATCAGGCGAATGTTCGTTGGCATTTAATCAGGAATTAAGGTTTTATGGGCATATTCTCAGAAGGTTAAAATTCCACAGCATTTTGCAAGTTATTCCAAGATTCGGGTTGAATTCGCATTGTTTCGATTTAATCAGTAAAAGAGGCAGTTGGTTTGAGTTCACGTTGGTTTGTTTGAGCCAGTCAAAAGAAATATGCAGTATTGAATTTACAGTGCTTGGCAAAGAATCATTGAAAAGGGAATGCGCTTGATCAGTTTATTTTAGGGTTAACTGCTGCTTTGCTTTGGATATTGGAAAAGCCAGGATTAACTGATCAATTACTAAGACATTGTTTTATTTAAATTATTTATTATTCTAAATTAAGTGATTGAAATTTATTTTTCAATTATTTTAATTCAAAGAGTTTTAAATAAATAAATAAACAATAAAGAGAGAAAACAAAATTAAACTGGATAATGGAAACTTTTATTTATCTTTAAATTAACTGTACAATTGATGTTTGGAATTTAATTACAAACATTGGTTTTACATTGATTTAAATTTAAATAAAAAAAGGGAAAACTATCCTATTTATTTCTAATTCTTCATGCTTCACTTTATTCCTCTCCATCCAATTATTCACCTGCAAAAAGAAAAAGAGAAAAGTCAAAAAGCAGATAAAATAATAAAGACAGATAAAATTGCAATCATCATTAAGGGCCACTGATTGGGATCAGTTAACCCTCTCTGCAAATCACGGGATTTCTCCCGGTTCACGAAGAGGGAAGAATTTTATTCATCAAATGCATAAATTCAAAATATCAAAACTGCATAGTTCAAGTTCAACCAAACTGAAAAAATCCAAGTTACAACTTTCTATCAAAATCCAAAAAGTACAGTTTGCTGTCAAAAATGCCAAAGTCTACTCAAAGCTGTCATAAAGAGGATTTGGCAAAGATATGGAAAGTTCACAAAATACAAAAGCTGTCAAAGAAGAGATAAAGAATGCAGAGGAAAGCCTGATATGCAAGCAAACTCTTTTATCATCATTTCCCATCAGTAGCCACTTTCAGAATTAAGTACAGAAAAGAATCATATTATAACATATCCAATTGTACTAAGAGAGAGAGAGAGAGAGAGATAAGATGCAGGTTTTCAGGCTTAGGCAGATATAGATATGAAGAAAAAATATACAAAAAGAACAACACAGTTCAGCAGGAGAGGAGACAGAAAATATACAAACTCACAACCTGCATATGCAAGAAAACCACATACTGAAGCAAACACAAAGCTCAGAAACCAGCAATACATGGCCTAAAAAAAACCTCATAACCATACAAACCTGCTAAAACATGTATACCCTGCCTAAACAGAAAAGAACCATTACCATTTGCAAAACCCATCCCAAAACCAACAACCTGCCTGAACCATACTAAAACCTGCTGCCTGCATTGGCTCAAACCTGCTGAGCCCATCAACAAGAAACACACAAGCCTGTACCTTTAACCCTCAAGCCTGCTAGGCCTCAAGCCTGAAAGGCATCAAAACCATAAAACACATAACCTGCATATACAAACTGTTAAGGCATCAACCTGCAGAAGCAAGAAATCCTCCAAACCCTCATAAACCTGCAAGCATACCTGCCTGAGACCTCACAAGCTTAAACCTGTGAAACCTCAAAGGGCCACAACCTGCATTAGCACAAAACTGCAGAAACCAGTTACCAACCCCTGTCTAAACCTGAAACCTGCTGAAGCAAAACCTACCCTGAACCAATATGCAAACCAGCTAAAGAGTCAGAACCAAACCTGTATGGCCACAACTTGCCTAATACTGAAACCTGGCCAAAACCATTCAAAGAACATTGACCATTCAACCAAAGCATACTCAAGCATTTAGGGTCAGCTCTAAGCCCTCAGAAAGATATCATCACTGGGCGTGGAAAGAATCAACATTTTTAGGCATCCAACACAAGTGTTTCAAAGAAGAAGCGTACAAAGAAGCAACATAAGCATATTCAAAGGCAACTCAGGCCCTCAGAACCCTAAGTTCCTCATTGGGCCAGCAACAAACATTCAAGGCAAGCATACGAATACTCAAGGCAACACAAGTCAGAAGAAGAGGAAAGATAATAGGCAACAAGGGCAACTAAACCCTAGGCCTCAGAAGAAGCTCTTCATCATAGGCAAATCATTCAAGGCGATACAAGGCAGAAGAAGAGGCAACAAGCAGACAGTAAAGGCGAAAGAGAAGAAGAAAGAGGTAAATCAGGATAAGGTTTTCAGTACAAAAAAATCATCATCAAACCCTAAAGTAGCAAAAAGATAAAGGTTACCAAAGAGCAAGCCCAGCATCCTCACTGCCTTCCCCGCTCGTCCCGGCCTCCTAGCGCACGTCCAACCGTCCTCTGCCATCCCCAAGGTTAACACTTCTTTTTTTTTCTTTCTTTCAAAAATACCTCAGATAATCATGTGAGAAAAAACGAATTTAGAATCAAAACGAATCAAAACGAATCAAAATCATAACATGCAGTAATCAATAAACCCTAATGAAATAAGAAAGATGAAATCACCTCAAATTTGTCGCCCCAAAGTGTTGTTGGAGGGAAGGATAGGTCGGAAGTGCCGGTGACCATGGACAAACGGGAGAAAAACTCAGAGATTCAGAAGAGCGAACGGAGAAGACGATGAACGAACACATGAACGGCGCGCCTCACAAACCCTAACGCTTTGTCCCCAATTGAAACGAAAACAAAACCCTAAAACTGATCGTTCAGTTATGGGCCTAATGCATTCCTAAAACACCTAAAGCCCAAGCATTTTAATACACCTCCCCCCCTTTGAGCCCATTGCCAACCTATTCCAAACCATTTATTTATCATCATATTAACATAAATCCTTTTTTTACTTAAAAACATTTTTTCATACAATCTATTTGTTTTCTAACTTAGCATATTCTTTACAATATTACATTAATACTAAAACATATTAAAACACTTTTTATCTAAAATATCTAATTTAAATTTTATTTGTACATAAATAATAAAATACTTTTTTTATCATATAATTAAAATTGAAAATACTTTTCTATTCTTTTAATTAAAATACATTTTTTACATAATATGATTAAATTAAAAACATTTTCTTTTCACTTACTTTTGTACATAACAATATAAAATTACACTTCTTCTTTTTAATATACATAATTCAATTCTTGACATTTAATACTTTTTGTATATAATAATAAAGATACGTTTTTTTACATCATATAATTAAAATTGAAAATACTTTTCTTTTTATTCAAATATTCTCACAAAAATCACACAATACAAATACACAATATATTGCTCCTATACACACTTGTTTATCTTATACATTGATATACGTCATTTACATTTGATTGCAAATTCGATTTGGTTGTAACTTATTGGATACTATAAGTCTCATCCCCATTCATACACATGTACCCCCACTCCCGGATACTATTTTGTAATAGCGTAGATTTTACATTTTCGCAATTTACCGCTTTCAATTATACCATGGTTAGACCTAGGGTTTGCATGTACAATAAAATCAAACGCTAGATAACCTAATACAAGACAAATACATGAAATCAATACACAATCACACTTGCACCCTCTAGGGTAATCCCACATGTTGCCTTCCAAAATGGGTCATGCTTGCACGTCGAGTATCTTTGGCAAAACAAAATCAAAATGATCATAAGTCCCTCAAAATGTTGCCTAAACGGAATGATCATAGTCCCTTCAAAGCAAATTGCCAAAGACACTTGGCACCATTGCATTCATGGTCCACACGACGACCCGCGCCCGTCCCGAATAAACTTCCTAAACGCAAGATTGTCCATCAATTTCAATGGTGGAACAAAATTGTTAAAAGGGGTTAAAACATAACAAAAACCTTTGAGTACAATCGGGTAGACAAAACTCTTAGTTACTTGAGATCAACTTGCAAAAACACTTGCCTTCTTTTCAAAAAAACCACAATCCACAACACTTTCAAACAAACTCTCAAAAACATTTGAAACATCTTTTCGAAAAGATCCACACTTTTGTAAAACACTCAAACACGAGTCAAATACATTGGTCGCCTAAGACAAGGCATCTCTTCAAAAATATTTTCAAAACACACACACACACACACCATTTTCAAGCAATCGAAAATCAAGGCAAGTGATCTAAAAAACCAAGTAACTAAGAGCCCATGGATAACCATGGATGAAAAGGGTGCTAATACCTTCCCTTTTCATAATCTACCCCCCGAACCCATGAAACATCTCAAAAGGTTTTTGCTGTGCTTTTTTAACCTTTCCTTTAGGATAAAATAAAAAGTCGGTGGTGACTCTTGCTCAACCGCACAAGTGCGAATACGAACGCAAAACACTAGTCAGTTCTCCCACCGTATCACAGAACTGGCGACTCTGCTGGGGAAAAGTTTTAAAGTGGGGTTACCTTAGGGTTTAGATCACCTTTATTTTCAATTGATTGCTTTGTTTGCTTTTACATTTGTGGGCTTTGTATCGGAGTTTCATAGATCCTAACCCGGATCTGGGGAAAACCTTTTTAGGTAGCATAATCTGTGAGGGACCTGTCCGGCGTATATCGACATGGGTGAAGCAGTGGCTACGTTGGTGTGGCGCCTTGGTCTGTACCGATATCCCTCGTGTTGAAACGGGGAGAATATGGGTCTTCCAAGGAGTCGTTAAGCACCAACCGACCTTAGAACCCTAATTGACCCAACTTGGCCATTAGAACAGTAGCAGTATGCTACGCTCATTGAGGCTAAACTCTCGCGATGGTTTCGGCCGCGAGAAAAGGTTGCGATGCTGGAGTTATGACCGATTGAGGGTAGCCAATGATTTGAGATCCTCTAGAACCTGGTTACTTTTGATAGGACAGGTTTTAACCAACGAACTGAAATAGGGTAGTACCTGAACCTCATGCAAGCCTGAACCTAAGGACTTGTTTGCCTGGTGTGAATATGTTTGCCTGTATATACACTCACTTGCTTGTGCATACATGTACATAACATCATGACATCATACCATAGCATTTTTAATAACCATTTCAAGGATCTCGAGGGTTCTGTTGATGCAGGGTTACGTTGAACCAGATATCTATCAAGGGGCAAGGGGTTTCTCCCCTAACCAATACCATCAAAGTTCAAGTACAACAACTTCAATTAGTGGCTATGACCCACTCGACATGGTGAGCTTGATTCTCGTGGAAAGACATCCACCGATACAAAGTTCTCCAAACAAAAATCAAGTACAACAACTTGAATCAGTGGCTATGACCCACTTGACATGGTGAGCTTGATTCTCGTGGAAGGACGTCCACCGGTGCAAATGTCTCCAATCCAAGAGCAGAGTTCAACCTCTAACATTTTCTTGTGTTTACCCCAAGAGATCCTTGAAAGCATGCATCCACATATCATGCATTGCATTTTGACAATCTTTCCTTTTTCAGGTTTCCTTACTCTCCTGCTGTTTATTTCAGTAAGAGATGGCTCTAGAAAGGTCTGTCAAAGACATCCAAGACCAGACTGCTCAGCTGCAGGAGATGTTCCTGAACTTGTCTCTGGGGCAAGATGAGATGAAAGCTCTCCTCACAAAGGGCTTGGAGAATTCCAACAGCGCTAGGAGTGATCAGCTTGCGGAGCTGCAGTTTGATCTGACAACCTTGAGGACCCAAGTGATGGGACAGTTGGTGGGCCAGATGGCTCTCATCCAAGACCTATCTTAAAGACAAGAGGAACTCAGAGTTCTTGTCCGCCAACTGCTTCCAAACAACCAACTGGGGCAAACAGCTGAGGTTGAAGAGCAAGTCACCGCTCAGCCTCCATCCACTCAAGAAGACAAAGGGAAAGCTCCTTTGCTTGCTTCAGGGTCACAAGCCCATCAACAACCTCGCCAGCGTCAATGGGGTAATCGGCGTAAGCAAGAAAAGTCGGGAAGACAGTTCACGGAGACTGAAATACCGTCATTTTTCATACTAAAGCGCCTGTTGGAGGTCAATTTGCTTACCATAAAGGATCCTCCTCGGAAGCTCAATACCTCCTCTCCTAACTATCATCCCGACGCATTCTGTGTTTACCACTCCTACAGCCCGGGACACGACACCAACGACTGTTGGGCCTTGAAGAATAAGATTCAAGATCTGATCGACATTGGGGTGCTGGAATTCATGCCAGACGGCGAGATGAAGATCTTCCGTTAAAGGGTTCTCCACTTGAAGTGACGAAGCTCAAACTGAAAGACTTTTTCTTCTTTTTGAATTTTCAAAGTTGTAATTTCTTTTGCTGTCAAACAATTATTTGTTGATGTTAAACTCTATTTTCATTAATGCATTGCATATGTTTGTCTTGAATTCATCCATTCGTTTCACTACTCTTATGCTTTTCTTTATGATATTTGACTCTTGATAAAAAGCTGTAAGCCTTTAGAGGGAGGATGACGAAACAATACCATGATCTTATACAATATGCTTTTGAACAGACCTTGCAGATGATGTACAGGCATTTCTTTCAATTCCCAAACACTGGAGTTATAAGGAAGTTAATCCCTAGTCAACCCCTTCGAGCCAAAGAAGTAGGAGTTTTCTGTTCTAAACAATCAAAACCCTTGACATAAACCCGGGGCAGGGTAGTATCTCAGTTAATTCAAAAGAAAATGCGCATTGAAGTCGCAAACTCTCAGTTCGTAATACAACGAACGACGTCAAAAAAAAAGAAAGCGTTCCTTTGGAATCAAAAGACAAGGGTGGTTCCCTATCACATAGACAGTCAATCTCTCAAAAGAGAAAAGCCCGCCAAGCCAAAACCTATAAAGGAGGCTTAAGAAAGCTGGGGCATCCCGCTGACGGTAATCCCGGAAAACGGTAACAGTCAGGCAAAAGTTAGGGATAACAAATCAAAATCAAAATAGTGAGGTCATTACAAAATCCTCACAACATGAAAAGTGTTGAAAAAGAAAAAGGAGATGATGACTGTCTCCCAAAATTCAATTAGTGAACCATCGCCCAAAAGTCATTCCAAACTCAAAATAGAGTGTGACGCACAATTAACTGAGTTTAGGTTGAAGAACATCACGAAGAACGGGTGGGTACAAATATACTTTGAGCCTTTATCCTTTGTTTCTTAAACCGTGAACCAGGCCACGTTACAACCCTTTAAAAGTCCTAATTGAAGCATGGGTTAGTTCGAAAGCATACTGTTACAAAAGGTATCCTGACTCCTGTAGGGCTTTGCTCTAAATCTCGTGTTAACTTGTCTTATGAAAAGTTTTCTGCTAAAAACGCATTGTTCAAAATTTTAAGACAAACATAAACTTTGCATTGCTTGAATATCACTGTCTACATTTGGTTTTTGTTTGACAGCGAAGAAATTCATACAGCGAATGTTCGGAGGAACGAAAACTCTCTCAGTGAGCAAAATCCCTTCAAGAGGATAATACTTCCATCAAATCCCCTTATCAACAAGGGGCATGACATGTCACAATTCAATTAACCTGGGGCAGTCCAGTCAAGGTCCAACAGATCTTTCAAAGTTCAGTTAACCTGGGGCAGTCCAGTCAAGATTTCAAGAAATCTCTCAATATGCAGAGTAATCTGATTCAAGATTCCTTCATCACCACTTGGGGCATTCGAATGTCAAAAGTGTTCAACAAATCAATCATTACATTTCCAGACTCGATTCCTGTATCTAGCCAGAGCACGTCTGAAGAGTTTGAAGATTCGATTCCTATATCCAGCCAGGGCACATCTATCAACTACAACATTTCCAGACTCGATTCCTGTATCTAGCCAGGGCACGTCTGAAGAGTTTGAAGATTCGATTCCTGTATCCAGCCAGGGCATATCTATCAACTATCACAATTCCAGATTCGACTCCTGTATCCAGCCAGGACATATCTGTTGACCACATTTCCAGACTCGATTCCTGTATCTAGCCAGGGCACGTCTGAAGAGTTTGAAGATTCGATTCATGTATCCAGCTAGGGCATATCTGTTGACGATTATTTCCAGATTCGATTCCTGTATCCAGCCAGGGCATATCTGTTGACCACATGTCCAGACTCGATTCCTGTATCCAGCCAGGGCACGTCTGAAGAATTCCAGATCAACACCTGTAACAACCCAGGAAAACATCTGTGAACGACCGATTGTAGACCAACACCTGTAATAAGCCAGGAATTTATCTACATCACCACTTGGGGCATTCGAATGTCAAAAGTGTTCAAAAACCGATGCAGTTTTACACGAGCTCATCATCAGGAAACCCTACACCGGTTCCTCTTCAAGATTTCTGAAAACAAGTTTACGGATTCTTCCCTACAACGGATGTCAATCTACCAACTTGTTCAGACTCTTCAAGATTTCTGAAAACAGTTTACGGATTCTTCCCAATAACGGATGTTAATCTACCAACTTGTTCAGACTCTTCTCAACCGTTGAAAACAGTTTACGGACGCTTCCCAACAACAGACGCGGCTCTATTGCTGATTCAACTTCAAGACTTCTGAAAACAGTTTATGGATTCTTCCCAACAACGGATGTTAATCTATCTGCTTGTTCAGAAGCAACCTTTGAAATCAGTTTACGGACGCTTCCCAACAACGGACGCGGCTCTATTGCTGATTCAACTTCAAGACTTCTGAAAACAGTTTATGGATTCTTCCCAACAACGGATGTTAATCTATCAACTTGTTCAGATGCAACCTTTGAAATTAGTTTACGGACGCTTCCCAACAACGGATGCGGCTCTATTGCTGATTCAGCTTCAAGATTTCTGAAAATAGTTCACGGGTTCTCCAAGTAACGGATGTTAACCTATCGCTTGTTCAGATTCTTCTCAAGCTAGCTCCACTCAGAGTCAAGCTTCATTATCTCCAGCAAAGTCAAACTTCAAATTATCAATCCCCAACGGAGCCAGACCATTGAACCTTCTCCCCACAGAGTTTTGGGAGGGCAAATCTTGAGTTCCCCAGTGAAGTCGCCAGAGTTACTGCCCGCCGAGTTGAAGATTCTCAATCTTACCTCCCCAGCATGAGCCTATTAGATTGGAACTCCCCAGTAGAGGTCATCAGGAATTCTCTTCCCCAGAAGCAGCTAAGGATTTATTTTCCCCAGCAGCAGTCAAGATGCTTTTATCTTCAGCCATCTCGGATTCATTTATCCTTAGCAAGATAGCTCATCAGCTTACATGCGCATTCATCACATTCATGTCATAAACATTGATGTCACATACATTGCATCATGCATCATAACATTGCATACGGCTAACCCTTTACATTTCAGGTAAGAGCAGTCGACAGACACAGATCATCTCCCGAGATTCATCCAGAAATAGTTCAGATGTGACCCGGACACAGCGACGTTCTGATACTTATTCCGGATCCATTCAAATGCATCATCAGGAAACCCTACGACGTTTCCTCTTCAACTTCAAGACTTCTCAAAACAGTTTACAGATTCTTCCCTACAACGGATGTCAATCTACCAACTTGTTCAGACTCTTCTCAAAACAGTTTACAGATTCTTCCCTACAACGGATGTCAATCTACCAACTTGTTCAGACTCTTCTCAAAACAGTTTACAGATTCTTCCCTACAACGGATGTCAATCTACCAACTTGTTCAGACTCTTCTCAAGACTTCTGAAAACAGTTTACGGACGCTTCCCAACAACGGACATTGCTCTATTGCTTATTCAATCCCAACTCCTGAAAATAGTTTACGGATTCTCCAGACATGGATGTCAATCTATTGCCTATTCAGGACCCCCCAATTCAGAGATGTTCCAAAACATGGGTGCCTTTCTGACACTTGTCCGCTCACCATTGACATGCAGTTCAACATTCTCAGATGGCATCTTTAAGCCCATCCTCCTACCAGCAGTCACCATATGGCATATTTAAGCCCATTCTCAGATGGCATCTTTAAGCCCATTCTCAGATGGCATCTCTAAGCCCATTCCCCGACAAGATTCTATTGCACCAGATGGCATCTTTAAGCCCATCACCAAATGGCATCTGTAAGCTCATTCACCTCTACCATCACATCGACGAGTGTAAATTTTCTGGGCACTTTAGTGTCCAATCTTCTTTTACCTTCAAGTCGCGAAAGGCAAACTTGCCAATCTAACTCTTCAGGTCCAAGAAGATTGAACAGGGGCAACTGTTGTACCCCAAAATTTGCCCTCGCATTTTTCCACAAGAAATCTCAGCTTCAGGCATTTCCTGATTTTTCAAACTGGCTCAAGAATCGGACAAACGGACTTTTCTCGTCAGTCGAACAAAAATTAGGGTTTCATTGATTTTTCAGGGCTCTGGATTTTCTCAAACAGTTGGCTTAGGGTTTTGGTTGATTTTGGTTCAATTTTGATCAGGCGAATGTTCGTTGGCATTTAATCAGGAATTAAGGTTTTATGGGCATATTCTCAGAAGGTTAAAATTCCACAGCATTTTGCAAGTTATTCCAAGATTCGGGTTGAATTCGCATTGTTTCGATTTAATCAGTAAAAGAGGAAGTTGGTTTGAGTTCACGTTGGTTTGTTTGAGCCAGTCAAAAGAAATATGCAGTATTGAATTTACAGTGCTTGGCAAAGAATCATTGAAAAGGGAATGCGCTTGATTAGTTTATTTTAGGGTTAACTGCTGCTTTGCTTTGGATATTGGAAAAGCCAGGATTAACTGATCAATTACTAAGACATTGTTTTATTTAAATTATTTATTATTCTAAATTAAGTGATTGAAATTTATTTTTCAATTATTTTAATTCAAAGAGTTTTAAATAAATAAATAAATAAACAATAAAGAGAGAAAACAGAATTAAACTGGATAATGGAAACTTTTATTTATCTTTAAATTAATTGTACAATTGATGTTTGGAATTTAATTACAAACATTGGTTTTACATTGATTTAAATTTAAATAAAAAAATGGAAAACTATCCTATTTATTTCTAATTCTTCATGCTTCACTTTATTCCTCTCCATCCAATTATTCACCTGCAAAAAGAAAAAGAGAAAAGTCAAAAAGCAGATAAAATAATAAAGACAGATAAAATTGCAATCATCATTAAGGGCCACTGATTGGGATCAGTTAACCCTCTCTGCAAATCACGGGATTTCTCCCGGTTCACAAAGAGGGAAGAATTTTATTCATCAAATGCATAAATTCAAAATATCAAAACTGCATAGTTCAAGTTCAACCAAACTGAAAAAATCCAACTTACAACTTTCTATCAAAATCCAAAAAGTACAGTTTGCTGTCAAAAATGCCAAAGTCTACTCAAAGCTGTCATAAAGAGGATTTGGCAAAGATATGGAAAGTTCACAAAATACAAAAGCTGTCAAAGAAGAGATAAAGAATGCAGAGGAAAGCATGATATGCAAGCAAACTCTTTTATCATCATTTCCCATCAGTAGCCACTTTCAAAATTAAGTATAGAAAAGAATCATATTATAACATATCCAACTGTACTAAGAGAGAGAGAGAGAGAGAGAGAGAGAGAGAGAGAGAGAGAGAGAGAGATAAGATGCAGGTTTTCAGGCTTAGGCAGATATAGATAGGAAGAAAAAATATACAAAAAGAACAACACAGTTCAGCAGGAGAGGAGACAAAATATACAAACTCACAACCTGCATATGCAAGAAAACCACATACTGAAGCAAACACAAAGCTCAAAAACCAGCAATACATGGCCTAAAAAAAACCTCATAACCATACAAACCTGCTAAAACATGTATACCCTGCCTAAACAGAAAAGAACCATTACCATTTGCAAAACCCATCCCAAAACCAACAACCTGCCTGAACCATACTAAAACCTGTTGCCTGCATTGGCTCAAACCTGCTGAGCCCATCAACAAGAAACACACAAGCCTGTACCTTTAACCCTCAAGCCTGCTAGGCCTCAAGCCTGAAAGGCATCAAAACCATAAAACACATAACCTGCATATACAAACTGTTAAGGCATCAACCTGCAGAAGCAAGAAATCCTCCAAACCCTCATAAACCTGCAAGCATACCTGCCTGAGACCTCACAAGCTTAAACCTGTGAAACCTCAAAGGGCCACAACCTGCATTAGCACAAAACTGCAGAAACCAGTTACCAACCCCTGTCTAAACCTGAAACCTGCTGAAGCAAAACCTACCCTGAACCAATATGCAAACCAGCTAAAGAGTCAGAACCAAACCTGTATGGCCACAACTTGCCTAATACTGAAACCTGGCCAAAACCATTCAAAGAACATTGACCATTCAACCAAAGCATACTCAAGCATTTAGGGTCAGCTCTAAGCCCTCAGAAAGATATCATCACTGGGCGTGGAAAGAATCAACATTTTTAGGCATCCAACACAAGTGTTTCAAAGAAGAAGCGTACAAAGAAGCAACATAAGCATATTCAAAGGCAACTCAGGCCCTCAGAACCCTAAGTTCCTCATTGGGCCAGCAACAAACATTCAAGGCAAGCATACGAATACTCAAGGCAACACAAGTCAGAAGAAGAGGAAAGATAATAGGCAACAAGGGCAACTAAACCCTAGGCCTCAGAAGAAGCTCTTCATCATAGGCAAATCATTCAAGGCGATACAAGGCAGAAGAAGAGGCAACAAGCAGACAGTAAAGGCGAAAGAGAAGAAGAAAGAGGTAAATCAGGATAAGGTTTTCAGTACAAAAAAATCATCATCAAACCCTAAAGTAGCAAAAAGATAAAGGTTACCAAAGAGCAAGCCCAGCATCCTCACTGCCTTCCCCGCTCGTCCCGGCCTCCTAGCGCACGTCCAACCGTCCTCTGCCATCCCCAAGGTTAACACTTCTTTTTTTTTCTTTCTTTCAAAAATACCTCAGATAATCATGTGAGAAAAAACGAATTTAGAATCAAAACGAATCAAAATAATAACATGCAGTAATCAATAAACCCTAATGAAATAAGAAAGATGAAATCACCTCAAATTTGTCGCCCCAAAGTGTTGTTGGAGGGAAGGATAGGTCGGAAGTGCCGGTGACCATGGACAAACGGGAGAAAAACTCAGAGATTCAGAAGAGAGAACGGAGAAGATGATGAACGAACACATGAACGGCGCGCCTCACAAACCCTAACGCTTTGTCCCCAATTGAAACGAAAACAAAACCCTAAAACTGATCGTTCAGTTATGGGCCTAATGCATTCCTAAAACACCTAAAGCCCAAGCATTTTAATACACCTCCCCCCCTTTGAGCCCATTGCCAACCTATTCCAAACCATTTATTTATCATCATATTAACATAAATCCTTTTTTTACTTAAAAACATTTTTTCATACAATCTATTTGTTTTCTAACTTAGCATATTCTTTACAATATTACATTAATACTAAAACATATTAAAACACTTTTTATCTAAAATATCTAATTTAAATTTTATTTGTACATAAATAATAAAATACTTTTTATTTATCATATAATTAAAATTGAAAATACTTTTCTATTCTTTTAATTAAAATACATTTTTTTACATAATATGATTAAATTAAAAACATTTTCTTTTCACTTACTTTTGTACATAACAATATAAAATTACACTTCTTCTTTTTAATATACATAATTCAATTCTTGACATTTAATACTTTTTGTATATAATAATAAAGATACGTTTTTTTACATCATATAATTAAAATTGAAAATACTTTTCTTTTTATTCAAATATTCTCACAAAAATCACACAATACAAATACACAATATATTGCTCCTATACACACTTGTTTATCTTATACATTGATATACGTCATTTACATTTGATTGCAAATTCGATTTGGTTGTAACTTATTGGATACTATAAGTCTCATCCCCATTCATACACATGTACCCCTACTCCCGGATACTATTTTGTAATAGCGTAGATTTTACATTTTCGCAATTTACCGCTTTCAATTATACCATGGTTAGACCTAGGGTTTGCATGTACAATAAAATCAAACGCTAGATAACCTAATACAAGACAAATACATGAAATCAATACACAATCACACTTGCACCCTCTAGGGTAATCCCACATGTTGCCTTCCAAAATGGGCCATGCTTGCACGTCGAGTATCTTTGGCAAAACAAAATCAAAATGATCATAAGTCCCTCAAAATGTTGCCTAAACGGAATGATCATAGTCCCTTCAAAGCAAATTGCCAAAGACACTTGGCACCATTGCATTCATGGTCCACACGACGACCCGCGCCCGTCCCGAATAAACTTCCTAAACGCAAGATTGTCCATCAATTTCAATGGTGGAACAAAATTGTTAAAAGGGGTTAAAACATAACAAAAACCTTTGAGTACAATCGGGTAGACAAAACTCTTAGTTACTTGAGATCAATTTGCAAAAACACTTGCCTTCTTTTCAAAAAAACCACAATCCACAACACTTTCAAACAAACTCTCAAAAACATTTGAAACATCTTTTCGAAAAGATCCACACTTTTGTAAAACACTCAAACACGAGTCAAATACATTGGTCGCCTAAGACAAGGCATCTCTTCAAAAATATTTTCAAAACACACACACACACACCATTTTCAAGCAATCGAAAATCAAGGCAAGTGATCTAAAAAACCAAGTAACTAAGAGCCCATGGATAACCATGGATGAAAAGGGTGCTAATACCTTCCCTTTTCATAATCTACCCCCCGAACCCACGAAACATCTCAAAAGGTTTTTGCTGTGCTTTTTTAACCTTTCCTTTAGGATAAAATAAAAAGTCGGTGGCGACTCTTGCTCAACCTCACAAGTGCGAATACGAACGTAAAACACTAGTCAGTTCTCCCACCGTATCACAGTATGCGATTGATCCTCAGTCTCGGTGGGTCCGATAATCATTTAAAACTAGAACGACTAAACTGTATACTTGCAGTTAGTATCCCAATAGACTTATAAAGTCTCGATCAAGTTTTTGGCGCCGTTGCCGGGGAATGATTAGTCAATTAAGTACGATTCTTTTGTTGCGCGTTTAGACTAGGCAACAGAAACCCTTTTTCGATTTGTATGCCAAGGACTCGCTCACAAGGCGAACCACTTGACAAATCGACGGACGAACCTGAACGCATCCTTTCCGTAAGACGTGCAGTCAGGGATTACTGTTTAAATCATGCTGTGATCGGTGGATTTAGAACTGACTGTTTAAAGCTGGTTTCGCGAAATGTCGCGGAAGCAAGAGTCGCCACCGTCTTTTATTTTCTCCAACATGGAAAGGACAAAAGCACATCAAAATTCCTTATGAGATCGTTTCTTGGTTCGGGAGGTAGATTTATAGAAAGGGAAGGTGTTAGCACCCTTTCTATCCATGGTTATCCATGGGCTCTTAGATACTTGCTCTTTATGTTTTCAAAATTGTTTGCTTTTCAAAATGTGAGTGGGTTTGAAAAAGTTTCATTGAAGGATTTCTGAATAACTCTTGTATCTGTCCTCAAGAGTGTTTGAAAAATTCGTTTTGAAAGCTTTTTGAAAGTGTCAATGTGAAAAGATTTTGTTTTGTTTTTTAGAGAGCAAGTATCCACGAGTCATCTACCTACCCTAAGGAATTAGGCTGTGTAAAAGTCCTTAAGGTAGTGTCATCCCACTATTGAGAGGTAGGTAGCACCACCGTTGGAGGTGTTCAGGTCAATTCGATTATAGGGACAGTGTGGTCACCGAAGCAACAGTAGGACACCTTAGAAGCTACCCTTATTTCCTAGATCCTTTTTAATCCGAGGCAACCGTTTCGAGGCAACTGTTTTGAGGCAACTGTTTCGAGGCAACTGGATCATGGACGTAAGGACCGCTAAAACGTCTTATACTTGACGACCACGTTTCGAAGGCAACGAGTGAGGCATACCCTAGAAGTGGTATGTGTATTGTGTGTTGTTTTCATGTTATGTTTTATCTTTGATCATGGCATTGTGAGCTACGCTTGTTTTTAATTAACCATACATTCTTTCATACAATTTAGAATTTAAGAGTGCGGAAAGTAAAAGACGGAAATATAAAGCTACGCTATTACAAGGCGCGGGTCTATACATCGCCAAAATACAAAGACCCGTTTGATAAAAAATGCGGAAAGTAAAAGAAAAGCGATAAACCTAATTACTATTACAATCCTTGAGCAGTTACATAATAATCGAAAGAAAATAAATGCGCGAAAAGAAATTGAAATTGAATGTCCGAGGGTTTTGACCCTTTTGAAATTAAATTGAATTTAAAGTCTAACTATTATTTAATTAAAGAAAAGGAAGATGTTTTTATGTTTTTTGTATTTATGAAAATAAAGAAAATTAAAATTAAGATGAAACCCTAGTTTTAAATATTTTAATTATTAATAAAAAGAAATATTAAAGTTACTCTAATTCACTAATTAATTAATATACATGTTTATTTACAAAAATAAATAGTAATTATAATAATAAATAATGAGAAAAATTAATTAATTAAGAAAAGGATGAAAAATGTCAAAAAACCCTAAGTCTAGATATTTTTTATTTATTAAAAAAAAATTAAAGTTTAAAACCTAAATTAACTAATTTAATTGTTAAAGTTTATTTACCAAAAAAAATAAATTAATGAGTAAATTAATAAATAATTAAACATATTTTTTTATTTTTGATTTTTCTGATTTTTATTATGAAAAGAAATTTATGGTAAAAAATATAATTAAAACAATTAAATGATTAAAAGAAATTAAAAGAAAAGAAAAGAGAATAAAAAAAGTAAAGCAAACCAATGGGGGGTGTCAGGCCCATATGGAGGTTTTTTTGGAAGTAATTCAGGCCCATTAGCACAAGCTCGTTTGACTTTCCATAATTGTGTGCACATTGGTTGACTGGGGTACACCCTGGATTTTCTTCTGAGGCCACTGGATTGGACCTTGAAGCCACTTGGCAGGCTAGCGCATGATCATGTACGGTGGAATGTTTTATGGAAGCTGCATTGGAATACAATAGAACAAAAAGTATCAATTATATGGGGGGACCTGGGAATCGAACCCAGGTCCCAGTGGTTGCAAGGCACGTCCTCCACCAACTGAGCTGTGAAACGCGTTTGTTAACATAATAATAAAGAAACATCATATATGTAACGTGCCAAATATGCTGGAATAATGAAAAAGCGCGCTAAAGTTTGAATGTCCCAGTCATGTAATGCCACGCATGCTTCTTCTTCGTTCTTCCTGCAAAATATAAAACAAGTAGCGGGGGTTTTAAACCCCCACAAAGCAAAAGTCCAGAAAATAGCGAATAGCCCTGTGGATCACATAAATTGAGCGCGAGGGTATCATTTGATTCGTCTTGAGCTTCTGAATTCAGTTGTATAGGTCTCAAGGTTTAATTTTTTCTCTACAAGAAAGCCCTATTTTGAAGCTTCAGAAACCCTAGGTTTCATCCATGGTGAATTTCGTTTCAAGCAGTTTTAGCACAATTAAACTATATCAAAAGTTTCAGGGAGATGTCAGTAATGTAAATCAATGATCAAAACATGGCAATGATGCGTAGAAATTAAAATTCGATTATGGAAATATTCGTTCCAACCATGACTTTGCTTTACCGTTTCTTTGGGTATGAGGACCTGTTCTTGATGCCAATAGCTTCCTAGCAATGTCAGTAATGCAATGGAAAAGATTTTAGGCCTTGAATCGCCCTGCAACTATGATTTCAGTTTTCAAGTTTCTCTTGAAAATTTGCAAATTGGTTATGGCGTATGAGCAGCTTTTTCGTGTCTCTCTGAATGGGGTTAGGTCTTGCATTTGTATGTGAATGGAATTAGGTCAAAAATAAGCCCATGAATCCATGAATTGATGACTTGAATATTTGATTTTCAATTATGTATTTTCCAATCTTTTCCCATGAAAACTTTGCCAATTATGGAAGATCTTGTCCCCTTGAGTGATGCACGAAATCCTTAGCATGTGTGGAGTATATTTGCTGCATAAAAAGATTTGACAACCATTATTTGATATTTTTCTACAATTAAAACTAATTAAATGAATTAATAAGAATAAAAATTCAATTAATTAATTAAAAATAAGAAAATAAATCTTTTTAAGCTCAATGGGTCGTGCATAGGCTTTGGGTAATGATTCAAGAAAGAATTTGAGGCCCATTAGCAAATTTGAAGCTTTTTAGGCAAAGTTGACTTTTGAAAGTTCCCAAAAATTTCCCAACTTCTCCAATGCATATCTTGCTCAATTTTGAAGTTATGAACATGTTCTTGGACATTTTGGAAAGGTCTTGAAGTCCTCTAACCAATGCCTTTGGTCCCATGTCAGTATGATTTGCCAATCTCAAGTTATGGTCTTTGACCTAAAGTGCCTTTTTGTTGACTTTTGAAAATGACCTATAATGTTGAAATTGATAACTTTTTGTGAGAGCATTTCTTGGAATTGGAGTGTGAAGATGAGTTGTAGGAAATGTCATCCTCTTCAAAATGAGCTTTGGATGGGATTTTTCTGATAAACCATGAGGAAGTTATGCCTTGGTCAATTTGCAGTTGACTTTTCAGCTGTCCAAAAATAGAAACTTTTGCATCTTGAGACTTTTTGAGCCATGCTTTGGGAATCATGATCAAGAATTGATCAAAGGATGTTTGTGGCTTCAAAATAAGATGTTGACCAAAAATTTTGACTTTTGACTGTCAAATGACCATTTTGCCCCTGCAGTTGACTGTGGAGCAATTAGGGTTTTTGACTGGGCAACTTGATGCTGTGAGTCCTGAAACTTGACATATGAATGCTTGAAAATGTATATAGGCATGTGGGACTTGATTGAAACCTTGGAAACCTCAATTTCTTTGCAAGAACCAAAACCCTAATTTTGACTGTGTTAGGAGGCAATTGGACTGTGCAACCTTTGAGGGATTTTGAATCATCTGGAGATTGATCTTGCCAAATCTTGAAGAATATGGGAGGGAAAATTTTGGGGTACAATAGTTGCCCCTGTTCAATCTTCTTAGACCTGAGGATGTAGATTGGCTGGCGTGCCTTTCGTGATCCGAAGGTGGAAGATGATTGAACACTAGAGTGCCCAGAAATTTGCACTCGCATAGTAGAGTGTCAGCAGTGTGATGTCGGGAATGGGCTTACAGACACCATTTGGAGGATAATGGATAGGGGGATGGGCTTATAGATGCCATCTGGAGACTGTTGGTATGTGGATGGGCTTATAGATGCCATCTAGGTGTCGATCGCGTAAGAGATTCCTTAGCGAGAACTTGCGTACCTGAGAAAGAAAGATAATTACCTGGCCTGTTACAGGGGTTGATCTTCAAACTTTTCATGTAGATATGCCCTGGCTGGATACAGGTATCGAATCTTCAAACTCTTCAGACGTGCCCTGGCAGGATACAGGAATCGAGTCCGGAAAATAGTCGTCAACAGATACGTCCTGGCTGGATACAGGAATCGGATCTTCAAACTCTTCAGACGTGCCCTGGCAGGATACAGGAATCGAGTCTGGAATCATTCGTCAACAGATACACCCTGGCAAGATACAGGAATCGGATCTTTGAACTCTTCAGACGTGCCCTGGCAGGATACAGGAATCGAGTCTGGAATTAGTCGTCGACAGATACACCCTGGCAAGATACAGGAATCAGATCTTCAAACTCTTCAGACGTGCCCTGGCAAGATACAGGAATCGAGTCTAGAATTAGTCGTCAACAGATACACCCTGGCAAGATACAGGAATCGGATCTTCAAACTCTTCAGACGTGCCCTGGCAAGATACAGGAATCGAGTCTGGAAAAATAGTCGTCAACAGATACACCCTGGCAAGATACAGGAATCAGATCTTCAAACTCTTCAGACGTGCCCTGGCAGGATACATGAATCGAGTCCGGAATAATAGTCGTCAACAGATACACCCTGACAAGATACAGGAATCGGATCTTCAAACTCTTCATACGTGCCCTGGCAGGATACAGGAATCGAGTCTGGAAAAAATAGTCGTCAATAGATACACCCTGGCAAGATACAGGAATCAGATCTTCAAACTCTTCAGACGTGCCCTGGCAGGATACAGGAATCGAGTCTGGAAAAATAGTCGCTCACAGATACACCCTGGCAAGATACAGGAATCGGATCTGGAATTGTGACAGCTGATATTAATCATCTTTGTATTGATCTTTTGTCCTGAAAAGACAAAACGTTAGTTGTATGCAATGTCATGATGTATGACATGCATGATGTTCTCAGAATAAATGAGATTGTATGTTCATGATGCGTATGTGCATGCTATAATGTATGAAGATGTGATATGTTTATGAATATATTTTCGTCCAGGAAAATAAATCCTTGACGAATGCTGGGAAATCAAATCCTGGGCTGATGTTTGAAGAGTAGAATTCTTCGTTTCCGCTGGGAAGTGATGGTTGCAAGAATACCGGTAGGAGAAGATGACTCCGTTGGGGAATAAACTTGGCGAATAGATTACTCTGCGGGGAATGCTCTATGGGAAAGAGAGGTACTTTGCTGAGGTTGATGATAACTCCACTGGGGGATACCATTGATAAGTTATGTTGGAAGATTTGATGAACTCCGCTGGGGATAGGAAGACTTCACCGGGGACGATCTTTCCGTGGTTTTTGGCTGAGGATAACCCAGTTATATCCTGGTGGGGAAA
The DNA here is from genome assembly GCA_948472305.1 of Vicia faba. Classification (NCBI taxonomy): domain Eukaryota; kingdom Viridiplantae; phylum Streptophyta; class Magnoliopsida; order Fabales; family Fabaceae; genus Vicia; species Vicia faba. Next base: position 375,014,475 of record OX451739.1, on the reverse strand, counting down.
TAACCTTCTAAATAAAGCCGGGGGAGCGTTCGTGCTCTGCAGGTGATAAGCTTCCAGAATCTACTGGGGATAAGCTTCCTACTGGGGAGATTGATTCAACTTTCCTGGGGAGGCTTTTGAGATTGGACTCTCCTGGGGGAAATTTTCAGATTGGACTGGGGAATGGCTCCACTGGTTGTCCGATATTCCGCCGGGGAACAATCTTAGATCAAGACTGCCGGGGATGCTTGTTAGGAATGTTTGTGTACTCTGTTGAGGAATGTTGAGATCTGCTGGGGACAATCCAACTTCCTTAAGGCTGACAGTATATTAACTCTGCTTGGGGAGAGTGTTGCTGACTTGCTGGAGATACTGTGCCTTGTAGGGTTTACGGGAGACCAACTCTGCTTGGGGGGAGAGTATTGCTGAACCTTGGCTCACTCTCTGGGGAATTAAGGCATCTTGGTTACATTCTTCAGCCAAACTTACCTTGGTACCTTGGTGGATAGAGCAATTAGATCGCTTAGACAACTCATTATTGCCCCTGTTTTTGGTGTTACCTGTAATTAATCCTTTGTTTTGTATTCAAATATTTATGAGTTAGCAATTAGTGTCAAATGCATATATCACAATTGAACATTGGACGTTCTTCGTAAAACAAAACAGAAAAGGAAAAACAATTGGCAATTGGTCTGAAAAGTGAATTTGTATTGATTTTGAATTTGCCTGTAAATAGGCGTTTATGTACAAGAGGCTGACGTCCTAGTAAGAGAACGCCGCCGAACAACAGAGTTTATACAATTTGAGAAAAAGGAAAACAAAACAGCTATGTGAAAGGAATAATCCCACTGGGTTCCAACTCTGCTATCGCCTTTATGTCTTTGAGCGTCTCATCACTTGGCTGCTTAGTTGAAGATGAAGCTGATCGATCGATGCCGTCTGAACCTGATGTTGATTCCGGATTCTGGATGCAAGGTGATCCAATGAGACATAGTATTACGCTTTAATCCCTAATTTTTGCCTGGACCGCCCTTTCGGGTTTTCAGTCCACCGGGATACCCATTTTTGCCCAAGCCGCCTTTTCAGGTTTTCGACTTGCCGGGTGTACAGATTTTTTTATTTCATCCCTTATTTTTGCCCGAACCCTTTTGGTTCGCCGGGAAGCCCTAATTTTTGCCTAGGTGTGTCAACCTAGTGGGTCTTTTATCATGCGTAGTATCTTTTTACTATGTCTGCATTGGCGGGGTGAGGAAGGTCGTCACCATCCATGGTGGTTAGAATCATGGCTCCTCCTGAGAAGACATGTTTAACCACAAATGGCCCTTCGTACGCGGGGGTCCATTTGCCCCTAGGATCAATTTGAGGAAGAATGATGCGCTTGACTACCAGGTCTCCGACTTGATACTCTTGTGGTCTAACTTTCTTGTTAAATGCCCTGATCATCCGTTTTTGATACGTTTGACCATGACAAATAGCAGTGAGTCTCTTTTCGTCTATTAGGTTTAACTGATCAAGTCGAGTCTGGATCCAGTCATCTTCGCTCAGACCTGCATCCTTCATTATCCGGAGAGAGGGTATCTGGACTTCAATCGGCAAGACTGCCTCCATGCCATAGACCAAGGAAAAGGGGGTTGCCCCGGTTGACGTCCTTGCTGAGGTACGATACCCATGAAGAGCAAATGGTAACATCTCGTGCCAATCTTTATAGGTCACTGTCATCTTCTGCACAATCTTCTTGATATTCTTATTTGCTGCTTCTACAACCCCATTCATCTTCGACCGATAAGGGGAAGAGTTGTGGTGCTGTATCTTGAATTGCTCGCAGAGCTCAGTGATCATCTTATTGTTAAGATTGGTACCATTGTCCGTAATGATCCTTTCCGGGACGCCGTAACGATAGATCAGGTTATGCCGAATGAACCGTGCCACGACGTTCTTGGTTACGGTAGCGTAGGAAGCTGCTTCAACCCACTTTGTAAAGTAATCAATCGCTACCAGGATGAAGCGATGCCCGTTGGATGCCGTAGGTTTGATCTCGTCGATCATGTCAATCCCCCACATTTCAAAAGGCCAAGGTGCAGTCAAGACATTCAGAGGGACTGGAGGAACGTGCACCTTATCAGCATATATCTGGCACTTATGACATGTCCGAGAATGTTGGTAACAATCAGCTTCCATTATGGACCAGAAATATCCTGCCCGAAGGATTTTCTTTGCCATGGTGTGTCCACTGGAATGCGTTCCGAAGGTACCTTAATGTAGCTCTGCCATGATCCTTTCTGCTTCAGTCTTATCCACACAACGCAGTAAGGTTGAATCATGGTTTCGCTTGTATAGAATGCCGTTGCTGAGGAAGAACTTCGCAGCGAACCTTCTCAGAAACTTTTTGTCATTGATGGATGCACCTTCCAGGTATTCTTGAGCTTCCAAGTACCTCTTCACCTCATGATACCAAGGTTTTTCAGTTACCTCTTCAGCCTCAAGATCACAGCAATATGCAGGTTCGTCCAATTTCCAGATAATGATCCGGGGAGCCTCATTGTCCCATTTGACTTTGAACATAGAAGACATCGTAGCCAGCGCGTCCGCCAACTGATTCTCCTCTCTTGGGAAGTGTTCAAAAGTTATCTTCATGAAATGGGGGATCAACGTCAACACACATTCTTTGTAAGGAATAAGATTCGGATGTTTCGTATCCCACTCGCCTTTGATCTGATTGATCACGAGAGCGGAATCTCCAAAGACACTCAGAAACTTGATCCTTAAGTCAATCGCAGCTTGAAGACCCATGATACACGCCTCATACTCTGCCATATTGTTGGTGCAGTTGAAACATAGTCGAGCAGTAAGTGGAGTATGAGTGCCTTTCGGGGATATGATCACAGCGCCGATACCGTTACCCAAAGCGTTCGAGGCTCCGTCAAAGTGCATAGACCATCGGGATCCTTCCTCAGGTCCTTCATCCGGTCCAGGTACTTCACAATCAGTCACTACCATGATATTCTCGTCAGGAAATTCAAAGTTCATTGACTGGTAGTCATCCACTGCCTGGTGTGCCAAATGGTCTGCCAATACACTTCCCTTGATAGCTTTCTGAGTCGTGTACTAGATGTCGTATTCCGTCAAGATCATTTGCCATCTTGCTATTCTCTCGGACAGAGCAGGCTTTTCGAATATGTACTTTATTGGATCCATTTTTGAAATCAACAGAGTAGTGTGAGTCAGCATATACTGTCTCAGCCGGCGAGCAGCCCATACCAAAGCGCAGCAAGTTTTCTCGAGCAGTGAGTATCGGGTCTCACAGTCGGTAAACTTTTTGCTAAGGTAATAAATGGCGTGCTCTTTTCGGCCAGACTCGTCATGCTTCCCCAGCACACACCCCATTGAGCTGTCAAGTACTGTCAAGTATAGTATTAGAGGTCTTCCTTCAACCGGTGGCATAAGAATGGGTGGTTCTTGGAGATACTCTTTGATTCTGTCGAAAGCGGCCTGACATTCATCATTCCAACGTACTACTTGATCTTTCTTCAGCAGCTTGAAGATTGGTTCACAAGTAGCAGTTAGGTGTGAGATGAATCGAGCGATGTAATTCAGACGTCCTAGAAAGCCTCTGACTTCTTTCTCTGTCTTGGGAACTGGCATCTCTTGTATGGCTTTAACCTTGGCAGGGTCCACTTGAATACCTTTGTCGCTCACGACGAAGCCTAGCAATTTTCCAGATCTCACCCCGAAGGTGCACTTGTTTGGATTCAACCTCAGCTTGTACAACTTCAGACGGTCAAACAGCTTCTGTAGATGGTCAAGGTGTTCCTCCTCAGTTTGGGACCTTGCAATCATATCATCAACGTACACTTCAATCTCATGATGGATCATGTCATGAAATAAAGCAACCATGGCACGTTGGTAGGTTGCCCCAGCATTTTTCAGTCCAAAAGGCATGACCTTGTAGCAGAAGGTGCCCCACTGAGTAACAAAGGTAGTCTTTTCCATATCTTCAGGAGCCATCTTGATCTTATAACCTGAAAAACCGTCCATGAAGGAGAACACCTTGTGCTGAGCAGTATTGTCAACCAGAACGTCGATGTGTGGCAGAGGGAAGTCATCCTTGGGGATGGCCCTGTTCAGATCCCTGTAGTCAACACACATTCTGACCTTACCATCTTTCTTTGGCACTGGAACCACATTGGCAACCCACTGAGGGTAAGAAGTTACTGCTAGAAACTCGGCATCAAATTGCTTCATAACCTCAGCTTTGATCTTCTCGGACATCTCTGGACGCATACGGCGGACCTTTTGTTTAACCGGAGGGCATTCTTCCTTGGTAGGCAGGTGATGCACCACAATGTCGGTATCCAAACCAGGCATGTCTTCGTAGGACCAGGCAAAGATTTCCACGTAATCATGCAACATATGAATCAACCGTTGTTTTACGCTGAGCTCTAGATTGGCACCAATCTTAACTTCCTTTCTATCTGTCTCAATACCCAGATTTACCGTTTCCACTGGCTCTTCATGTGGTTGAATGGCCCTCTCTTCCTGGAGTAACAGTCTTGCAAGCTCACCAGGCACTTCGCAATCATCTTCACCTTCGTCTTCGGCTAAGTTGATCGGATTTTCGAAGTCATAACTGGCAGTAGCAGAGTTGTTATCAGTGAGATCCAGAGTGGATTGAAACCTGTATGAGTGAGTGTGTGTAAATATAGCTGTTTTGCAATATATAAAGAGAGAAAGAAAGGGAGCACAAGATTTGAAATGCGAAAAACGTCCAATGTTTTTATTCATGATATATGGAAATGATAAGTAATAAGCCCTCACAAATGAAGCCACGGCGCCCCGGGTAAGACACCGGGCCATAAAGTTTCACATTATTGTTTATTACAAATTTAAAAACAAAGGAGTTCATTACTGCGTAACAAAAGTAACAGGTATGTAGTCTTTGGTAGTCCAGTTGCTAGGTCCACTGTCGGCCGTTGGGTAGATCCAGCTGTTGAACTCAGATTCTTCCACTTTGTCATCATCCCTGATAGCATTCACTCCATGGTTAGGCATGGGGGCAGTCACCACATTAGGCTTCTCGGGCGCCTCGAATTGTACCTCTTTAGCATCAATAAGGTCTTGAACCTTATTTCTTAGGGCCCAGCAATCATCAGTAGAATGCCCCGGGCTATCAGAGTGATAAGCACAGCGGGCGTTGGGATTATACTTCGGAGAGGTTGTGTTCACCACCTTCGGAGCTTCTCTGACGGTTACCAAGTTGGTCGATAGAAGTTGCGGCAAGATCTGAGACAAGGTCATACTAAGCCGAGTATATTCTCTTCTGGGTCTCTCACCCCTTGGTTGGTTAGGTTGCCGAGGAGCGACATCAGGCTTTGCAATTACCACCGTGTTGACAGCTTGGCGGCGTTCTGGTTTATTTTGCCTTCTAGGCCCATACACAACACTGACTTCCTTTTTGAAAGGCTTCTTCTCAGAACTTGAGGACGCACCTTTCTGTATCTTCCCTGATTTCATCCCAGCTTCTATCCTTTCCCCAGTCAGAATGAGATCTGTGAACCCTGCAGAGGAGTTACCGATGAGATGATTGAAGAATGGCCCAGATAAGGTCCCCAAGAACATGTCCACAAGTTCACGGTCGGTTAACGATGGCTGCACCCTGCCAGCCAGGTCCCTCCACTTCTGCGCGTACTCTTTAAAACCTTCTCCCGATCCTAGCGACATACCCTGGAGTTGGGTACGTGTAGGAGCGAGGTCGGCATTATACTGATACTGCTTGTAAAAAGCAGTAGCCAAGTCCTCCCAGTTACGAATCTTGGTTTCATCCAGCTGATAGAACCATTCGAGATGAGTCCCTGAAAGACTCTCCTGGAAGAAATGGATCCATAAGTTCTTGTCCACAGTGTATGGTTGGATCTTCCGCACATAAGATCTGAGATGTAGCTTAGGGCAGGACGCCCCGTCATACTTTACGAAAGATTGTGCTTTGAACTTGTGTGGGATCACCACACCCGAAGATAGACCCAGGTCTCCAAAATCCAGCCCAGGCACTTGTTGAATTTCCATGGCATTCAGGCGATCCTCTAACTGCTTGTACTTGTCTTCAGCTGGAGGATACTGCTCCTCATTGAAATCGGTCTCGTTGTCAGAGACCACAGGACTAGGAACCCCTCCCCCTTGGGGACTGCCTTTCCCTACAGAAGAACCAGCTTGATCAACCTCATTTTGCAGTGTGTTGCCAAACCTCCGGCCAGTGTTGAATAGTACAGTTCTCTTCTTCTTCTTCTTGACCAGCAAAGCCTTCAATTCCTCTTGACCTTGGGCTAAACTCATGATCAGCTCTTGGAACTGGGCGTTCTGAGCCTGGAGGGCCTTGATGGATTGCTCAGTAGATGATTCAGGGTTCATGATGCGTATAAACAGCGAAGAACATAAAGCAACCTGAAAAGAAGAGTACCTGTGATGCATATGATGAATGGAATGCGTATGATTTATGTTTTCAAAGACAATCGGGATTCAACTTTGTAAACAAAAAGGAACACACTTTATTAGATTCAACTTTGAAATTCAGATTGTTCAACAGATTTCCCTTAGGCGTTACATAAAATGGAAACATTGAAAAAAGGGAAATAAAAACTGTAAAAGAACATCCAAATCTCATTAGTGATCCCAGGGTCTTCTCTTCTCAGTACGGATGTAGTCATTCAAGGCACGCTCGTTCTCCAACTGCTTTGTCAGCTTCTGGATCTTCAATTCCTGCTCGTTGAACTTTTTCCGATAAGAATCCCGTTCTTCTTGTAGTTGCACCCAAGACCTCTTTAGTGTATCAACATCAGTAGGTATCTGAGGGGGGAGAATAGTTGGAGGAGCCCCATCTCTATCAGGATATTCAAGAATGATGGGTCTGACAGCTTCATATGGCATACCTAAATTCTGAGCACGGATGCGGACCCATCTGTAGTAGGGTTCCATAGGTAGAGAAGTCTTCGGTCCCAACTCTTGTGGGTCAGCTTTGTGAATTCTGTCCCAAGCCTTGATGAACCTACGACGCAGCTCGTCACTATCTACCTGAAACTCAAAACTGATGTGAGGCACCAACATCTCATGAGGTCCTGCCCTTCTGGCTCTTCCAAACTGACGGAGAGCTAGACATGGATTATAAGAGATTCCTCCTTGGGTACCGATCAGAGGAACATTAGGATATTCTCCGCAACGATCAATAACAGCTACCTCATCCAAACCTCTGAGAGTCCAAATGATGTCATTATAAATGAGAGACATTAACCTATGAGCCCAACCTCTTCCTTCTTTATTCTTCAGCACGAACTTAGGGAGGTGCGAAATAAACCACCTCACTAACAAAGGAATGCAACACCACAGAGTTCCTCGTCTTTGGGCGGTACGACCATAGAGTTGTTGCAGGATATCACCCAAGAGAGTGGGCACAGGGTTCCGAGACATGAAGATCCTTATGGCAGTGATGTTAATGAAGTTATCCGGATTAGGAAACAAAACTAGACCATAGATTAAGAGAGCCAGAATGTCTTCATACGCCCTGAAGTCTAAGTCATTCCAGAAGCTGTTAGCTTTACCGATCAGAAACTTGGCCAAGAAACCCTTAACTCTGCTTCTAGTCACCCAGTTGTCCATTACCTCTTTGTGGGTCAAGGGAAGGGCTGCAGCAATCTCCTCAAGCCTAAGAGTCTTTTCCCAACCAGTGAAGGGAGTCTGATCCAAGATAGGGATGCCAAGCAAATCAGAGAATTCTTCCAGGGTAGGGACCAGCTGGAAGTCTTGAAAGGTGAAGCAATTGTACAAGGGATCATAGAACTGGGTCAGGACACTCATCAGTTGTTGGTCCCACTTTGCCGTGACTAAACCGAGAAGAGAACCATGCCTCTGGATGAAAGAAGTGGTGTTTGGAATTCTGCTAACCAATTCTTCAAGCAACTCAGGTGGGTGAACAAAATTGAACCAGATAGTGTTCCTTCGCATAGGCATCATGATGTCCTACAAAACAGAGCAAAGGTGAAACCCTCTTGTCTTTGAAATGGTCAATCCTTATGCAGGATGCATGCAATGTTTATGATGGTATGATGTCATGATAAAGCACACCACAAATATTCACAAAGGCAAACATGATAAGGCACACAAGTCACACAAGACAACCCTTAGGGTTTAGGCCAGCATGGGGTCTAGGTATTACCCTCTTTCAGTTTGTTGGTTCATACCTGTCCTAATCAAAAGTAACCGGGTTCTAGAGGATCCCAATATCACTGACTACTCTCAATCGGTCATAACTCCAGCATCGCAATCTTTTCTTGCAGCCAGAACCATCGCGAGAGTTTAGCCTCAATGGGTGTAGCATACTGCTACTGTTCTATTGGCCAAGTTGGGTCATTTAAGGTTCTAAGGTCGGTTGGTGCTTAATGACTCCTCAGAAGACCCATATTCTCCTCGTTGTGACACAAGGGATATCGGTACAGACCAAGGCGCCACACCAATGTAGCCACTGCTTCACCTATGTCGGTCTACGCCGGACAGGTCCCTCACAGCTTATGCTACCTAACAGGGTATCCCCAGATCCGGGTTAGGATCTATGTAACTCCAAGACAATGCCCATAATAATAAAGCAAACAAAACACAGCAATTGAAAACACAAGTATGAGCTATCCTAAGGTGAACCTCACTTTAAGTGACCCCAGCAGAGTCGCCAGTTCTGTGATCGGTGGATTTAGAACTGACTGTTTAAAGCTGGTTTCGCGAAATGTCGCGGAAGCAAGAGTCGCCACCGTCTTTTATTTTCTCCAACATGGAAAGGATAAAAGCACAGCAAAATTCCTTATGAGATCGTTTCTCGGTTCAGGAGGTAGATTTATAGAAAGGGAAGGTGTTAGCACCCTTTCTATCCATGGTTATCCATGGGCTCTTAGATACTTGCTCTTTATGTTTTCAAAATTGTTTGCTTTTCAAAATGTGAGTGGGTTTGAAAAAGTTTCATTGAAGGATTTCTGAATAACTCTTGTATCTGTCCTCAAGAGTGTTTGAAAAATTCGTTTTGAAAGCTTTTTGAAAGTGTCAGTGTGAAAAGATTTTGTTTTGTTTTTTAGAGAGCAAGTATCCATGAGTCATCTACCTACCCTAAGGAATTAGGCTGTGTAAAAGTCCTTAAGGCAGTGCCATCCCACCATTGAGAGGTAGGTAGCACCACCGTTGGAGGTGTTCGGGTCAATTCGATTGTAGGGACAGTGTGGTCACCGAAGCAACAGTAGGACACCTTAGAAGCTACCCTTATATCCTAGATCCTTTTTAATCCGAGGCAACCGTTTCGAGGCAACTGTTTCGAGGCAACTGGATCATGGACGTAAGGACCGCTAAAACATCCTATACTTGACGACCACGTTTCGAAGGCAACGAGTGAGGCGTACCCTAGAAGTGGTGTGTGTATTGTGTGTTGTTTTCATGTTATGTTTTATCTTTGATCATGGCATTGTGAGCTACGCTTATTTTTAATTAACCATACATTCTTTCATACAATTTAGAATTTAAGAGTGCGGAAAGTAAAAGACGGAAATATAAAGCTACGCTATTACAAGGCGCGGGTCTATACATCGCCAAAATACAAAGACCCATTTGATAAAAAATGCAGAAAGTAAAAGAAAAGTGATAAACCTAATTACTATTATAATCCTTGAGCAGTTACATAATAATCGAAAGAAAATAAATGCGCAAAAAGAAATTGAAATTGAATGTCCGAGGGTTTTGACCCTTTTGAAATTAAATTGAATTTAAAGTCTAACTATTATTTAATTAAAGAAAAGGAAGATGTTTTTATGTTTTTTGTATTTATGAAAATAAAGAAAATTAAAATTAAGATGAAACCCTAGTTCTAAATATTTTAATTATTAATAAAAAGAAATATTAAAGTTACTCTAATTCACTAATTAATTAATATACATGTTTATTTACAAAAATAAATAGTAATTATAATAATAAATAATGAGAAAAATTAATTAATTAAGAAAAGGATAAAAAATGTCAAAAAACCCTAAGTCTAGATATTTTTTATTTATTAAAAAAAGATTAAAGTTTAAAACCTAAATTAACTAAGTTAATTGTTAAAGTTTATTTACAAAAAAAAATAAATTAATGAGTAAATTAATAAATAATTAAACATATTTTTGTATTTTTGATTTTTCTGATTTTTATTATGAAAAGAAATTTATGGTAAAAAAATATAATTAAAACAATTAAATGATTAAAAGAAATTAAAAGAAAATAAAAGAGAATAAAAAAAATAAAGCAAACCAATGGGGGGTGTCAGGCCCATATGGAGGTTTTTTTGGAAGTAATTCAGGCCCATTAGCACAAGCTCGTTTGACTTTCCATAATTGTGTGCACATTGGTTGACTGGGGTACACCCTGGATTTCCTTCTGAGGCCACTGGATTGGACCTTGAAGCCACTTGGCAGGCTAGCGCATGATCATGTACGGTGGAATGTTTTATGGAAGCTGCATTGGAATACAATAGAACAAAAAGTATCAATTATATGGGGGGACCTGGGAATCGAACCCAGGTCCCAGTGGTTGCAAGGCACGTCCTCCACCAACTGAGCTGTGAAACGCGTTTGTTAACATAATAATAAAGAAACATCATATATGTAACGTGCCAAATATGCTGGAATAATGAAAAAGCGCGCTAAAGTTTGAATGTCCCAGTCATGTAATGCCACGCATGCTTCTTCTTCGTTCTTCCTGCAAAATATAAAACAAGTAGCGGGGGTTTTAAACCCCCACAAAGAAAAAGTCCAAAAAATAGCGAATAGCCCTGTGGATCACATAAATTGAGCGCGAGGGTATCATTTGATTCGTCTTGAGCTTCTGAATTCAGCTGTATAGGTCTCAAGGTTTAATTTTTTCTCTACAAGAAAGCCCTATTTTGAAGCTTCAGAATCCCTAGGTTTCATCCATGGTGAATTTCGTTTCAAGCAGTTTTAGCACAATTAAACTATATCAAAAGTTTCAGGGAGATGTCAGTAATGTAAATCAATGATCAAAACATGGCAATGATGCGTAGAAATTAAAATTCGATTATGGAAATATTCGTTCCAACCATGACTTTGCTTTACCGTTTCTTTGGGTATGAGGACCTGTTCCTGATGCCAATAGCTTCCTAGCAATGTCAGTAATGCAATGGAAAAGATTTTAGGCCTTGAATCGCCCTGCAACTATGATTTCAGTTTTCAAGTTTCTCTTGAAAATTTGCAAATTGGTTATGGCGTATGAGCAGCTTTTTCGTGTCTCTCTGAATGGGGTTAGGTCTTGCATTTGTATGTGAATGGAATTAGGTCAAAAATAAGCCCATGAATCCATGAATTGATGACTTGAATATTTGATTTTCAATTATGTATTTTCCAATCTTTTCCCATGAAAACTTTGCCAATTATGGAAGATCTTGTCCCCGTGAGTGATGCACGAAATCCTTAGCATGTGTGGAGTATATTTGCTGCATAAAAAGATTTGACAACCATTATTTGATATTTTTCTATAATTAAAACTAATTAAATGAATTAATAAGAATAAAAATTCAATTAATTAATTAAAAATAAGAAAATAAATCCTTTTAAGCTCAATGGGTCGTGCATAGGCTTTGGGTAATGATTCAAGAAAGAATTTGAGGCCCATTAGCAAATTTGAAGCTTTTTAGGCAAAGTTGACTTTTGAAAGTTCCCAAATATTTCCCAACTTCTCCAATGCATATCTTGCTCAATTTTGAAGCTATGAACATGTTATTGGACATTTTGGAAAGGTATTGAAGTCCTCTAACCAATGCCTTTGGTCCCATGTCATTTTGATTTACCAATATCAAGTTATGGTCTTTGACTTAAAGTGCCTTTTTGTTGACTTTTGAAAATGACCTATAATGTTGAAATTGATAACTTTTTGTGAGAGCATTTCTTGGACTTGGAGTGTGAAGATGAGTTGTAGGAAATGCCATCCTCTTCAAAATGAGCTTTGGATGGGATTTTTCTGATAAACCATGAGGAAGTTATGCCTTGGTCAATTTGCAGTTGACTTTTCAGCTGTCCAAAAATAGAAACTTTTGCATCTTGAGACTTTTTGAGCCATGCTTTGGGAATCATGATCAAGAATTGATCAAAGGATGTTTGTGGCTTCAAAATAAGATGTTGACCAAAAATTTTGACTTTTGACTGTCAAATGACCATTTTGCCCCTGCAGTTGACTGTGGAGCAATTAGGGTTTTTGACTGGGCAACTTGATGCTGTGAGTCCTGAAACTTGACATATGAATGCTTGACAATGTATATAGGCATGTGGGACTTGATTGAAACCTTGGAAACCTCAATTTCTTTGCAAGAACCAAAACCCTAATTTTGACTGTGTTAGGAGGCAATTGGACTGTGCATCCTTTGAGGGATTTTGAATCATCTGGAGATTGATCTTGCCAAATCTTGAAGAATATGGGAGGGTAAATTTTGGGGTACAACACACGCTATTCCTTTACCCAAACCCGAAATTAAGATTGATTTCGAAACAGATTCTAATTCTTCCTCTGAAACCGAAACTAATCCAGAAGTAGACATGACCGAAGAACAAAGGACCCGTCCACTGAAGGAGTACACAGCTCCATCACAACAAGAACCCCACAATAGCATTGCTGCTCCAGCAATAAATCTAAATTTTTTGAGTTGAAACCGTCATTGATATCAGTTATCCAACAACGCTAATTCTCTGGAAATCCTACCGAGGATCCAAATGAACATCTTACAAAATTCGTTCAATTTTCCGACACAGTTATAGCAAATGGTGTTAGTAAAGATGCAATAAGATTACGTCTTTTCCCTTTCTCGCTAAGAGATAGAGCTTGGGCTTGGTTGCAATCCTTGCCGTCAAATTCTGTCACTACGTGGGAAGGACTTAAGACTGTATTTTTAGCACGATACTTTCCCCCAAGCAAGACTGCTACATTAAGAGCTCAAATCAACGGATTTAGGCAGAAGGATACTGAATCGCTATTTGATGCATGGGAATGCTACAAAGATATGATGCGAATGTGCCCACATCACGGACTAGAAAAATGGCTGATCATCCACACGTTTTATAATGGACTCTTATACAACACAAGACTCTCTATAGATGCCGCCGCAGGTGGTACACTGATGGACAAGCCTTACGACGAAGCTAACCAACTCATTGAAAATATGGCTCAAAACCACTATCAGTGGGGAGGAGAAAGAACACCTGTGGAGAAAACTCAAACCAAAAGTGGGATGTACGAGATTAGTAGCCTAGATAAAGTTAATGCTAAGGTAGATACTCTTACTCAAAAGATAGAAAGCTTGACCTTACCTCCTGCAGCCTTCGTGGCTGCAGTTACCCCAAATTGCGAAGTTTGTGGAGTTCCTGGTCATGTTTGAACCGAATGTCAAATCTTAGCAGGAATATCAGCTGATCAGGTGAATTATGCTCAAGGTAATCCTTATGCTAATACCTATAATCCTGGTTGGAAGAACCATCCTAACTTCTCGTACAAGAACAATAACGCTTTATATGCACCTGGCCAAGCACCTGCTGTACCTCCAGGTTATCAAAAACCCATTGTTAATGTTCCTAACATTCCTAAGAAATCTAACCTTGAAATCCTAATGGAAAATTTTATCGCTAATCAAGCTCAACAAAACAAAGAATTCCTCAATCAAAATGTTCACACCGGTGAACAACTGAAGCTATTAGCAAATAAGGTAGATGCCCTAGCAACTCACAATAAAATGTTAGAAACCCAAATCTCCCAAGTAGCACAACACCAAGCTAGTTCTGCCGCACCTGCTGGTACATTTCCTGGACAGCCGTAACCTAATCCTAAAGGACACGCTAATGCTATCACATTACGAAGTGGGACAACACTTGATGAACCGGTAGATCCTAGACTCCAAAATCCGACCATGTATCAGAAACCTGAAAAGGAAGCAGAGAAATCGAAAGAACAATCTAAGAATGTAGAGGAAGACGAGAATGAGAACAAAGAGGCTTCAGAAAAACCTTACGTACCTCCACCGCCATATAAACCACCAATTCCATACCCTCAAAGACTTGCAAAATCCAAAAAACAAGGGGAAATTCAAGAAATTTGTAGAACTTCTGAAACAATTAAACGTTACTATTCCGTTTACAGAAGCTATAACCCAAATGCCGTCATATGCTAAATTCCTAAAAGAAATATTGTCTAATAAGAAAAAAATTATTGAAAACGAAACCGTTATGCTAACTGCCGAATGTAGCGCCATAATTCAAAATAACATGCCTCCAAAGCTAAAAGATCCTGGTAGTTTCTCCATACCATGTGTAATTGGAAAATCTGTCATAGACAAAGCTCTATGCGATTTAGGAGCAAGTGTTAGTCTAATGCCCTTATCTATTTGCGAGAAGCTCAAACTAGGTGACATGAGACCTACCAAGATGTCCCTACAACTAGCCGACAGATCAGTCAAATTCCCTGTTGGTATGCTAGAAAACATTCTTGTCTGAATAGGACAATTTTACATACCGACTGACTTTATAATAATGGACATCAAGAAAGATTCAAACATTCCCATCATACTAGGAAGACCATTTTTAGCCACTGCAGGAGCCATTATTGACGTTAAGAAAGGAAAGCTTACCTTCGAGGTAGGAGAAGAAAAAGTAGAATTCATTCTTTCCCAATTCTTCAAAGCCCCTGCTATAGATGACTCATGCTGCTTCCTAGATATTATTGATGAATGTGTCAAAGAACTAGAAAGCCAAGAAGACAACTATTCTGGGATGTTAAAAATTCCGACACCAACTATCTTCAAGGATGATGACTGGAAACAAGAATATCAAGATGCCAACCTAAGCGAATGTTTCGCCTTAACACCCGATCCTACCCAAACTGATAAGAAAACTGGTATAGAACTTAAAACGTTACCTGAAGATCTTAGGTATGAATTTTTAGATAAAGAGCTCGAACGACCAGTTATAGTCAATGCCAATCTAGGGAAGATCGAAACCGAAAAACTTCTTAATGTGTTAAAGAAGTATCCAACCGCGTTAGGCTATAATATATCAGATCTAAAAGGAATAAGCCCTTCTCTCTGTATGCACCACATTATGCTGGAGGAGGACTGCAAGACTTCTAGAGAACATCAAAGACGAATAAATCCTATCCTAAGTGAAGTCGTTAAGAAAGAAGTCCAGAAACTTCTAGAGGCAGGAATCATATACCCAATATCAGATAGCAACTGGGTCAGTCCAGTTCACGTAGTACCTAAGAAAGGAGGTGTTACAGTTATAAAAAAAACAAAAGGCGAATCGGTGGCACAACGTACTTAAACAGGATGGAGAATGTGTATCGATTACAGAAAACTAAACAAAGCTACGCGCAAGGACCATTTCCCATTACCATTCATTGATCAAATACTTGAGTGCTTAGCCAAACATTCCCATTTATGCTATCTTGACGGATACTCGGGATTCTTCCAAATTCCCATTCATCCTGATGATCAAGAGAAAACCACGTTCACATGTCCCTATGGTACCTTTGCATACCGAAGAATGTCATTTGGACTATGTAACGCACCTGCAACTTTCCAATGATGCATGATGGCAATTTTCACAGACTTTTAGACGGAATTATAGAAGTATTCATGGACGATTTTTCTGTCTGTGGAGAAAGTTTTGACGGATGTTTATCAAATCTTGAACTAGTACTGAAACGCTGTGTCAATGTCAACCTAGTGCTCAATTGGGAAAAATGTCACTTCATGGTAAGACAAGGAATTGTGTTGGGTCACATTGTATCAAACAGAGGGATTGAAGTCGATAAAGCAAAAATCGAGGTTATCAAAAACCTTCAACCACCCAAAACAGTTAGAGAAATAAGAAGTTTTCTAGGACACGCTGGTTTTTACCGACATTTTATAAAAGATTTCTCTAAAATCACTAAGCCGCTAACTGAATTATTAATGAAAGAAGCCGAGTTTATTTTCGACGATAAATGCTTAAACGCATTTGAGACGCTTAAAGAAGCCTTAATTTCAACGCCTATTATGCAACCTCCTGATTGGAACCTACCATTTGAAATAATGTGCGATGCGAGCGATTATGCTGTAGGCGCAGTCCTAGGACAGCGCAAAGATAAAAAGCTTCACGCTATCTACTATGCAAGCAGAACACTCGATCCCGCACAAATGAATTACGCCACTACGGAGAAGGAACTCTTAGTTGTTGTATTCGCATTGGATAAATTTCGTTTCTACTTAGTGGGCGCCAAAATCATTATTTTCACGGATCATGCTGCGATCCGATACTTGCTAAGTAAGAAAGACACCAAACCACGACTACTCAGATGGATCTTACTCCTACAAGAGTTTGACTTGGAAATAAAAGACAAAAGAGGGACTGAAAACATGGTAGCAGACCATTTATCAAGATTAGATGGAATCCAAACCGAGAATGTTCCCATAAACGAAGATTTCCCATATGAACGCCTTATTGCTAAACTAGAGATAGCTCCTACCGATAATTTAGATCAACACAATGAACATTTAACAACTGCGGTAGTAAAAGCCATTTGTACCAACACCACATTACCATGGTACGCTGATTTCGTTAACTATTTAGCCGCCGGTGTTTTACCACCCTATTTAACGTGCCAACAGCGGAAGAAATTCTTCCATGATCTTAAACACTACTTTTGGGATGAACCACTACTCTTTAAAAGAGGCGCCGATGGTATCTACCATCGCTGTGTTCCTAACGATGAAATAGACGATGTCATTGCCCATTGCCATTCCGCCCCTTATGGTGGACACGCTAGTACATCAAAAACTTGTGCAAAAATACTTCAAGCTGGCTTCTTTTGGCCTACTTTATGGAAAGACGTCCACGTAGCAATTATGAACTGCGATAGATGTCAGTGCACGGGAAATATATCTAGACGTGACGAAATGCCGCAAAAAGGGATTCTTGAAGTAGAAATTTTCGATGTGTGGGGAATTGATTTCATGGGACCATTACCGCATCTTTTGGAAATAAGTATATATTGGTAGCTGTTGACTACGTATCAAAATGGATTGAAGTCGTCGCTGCACCCACAAACGATACACGAGTAGCACTTAAACTATTCAAGCATGTTATCTTCCCACGATTCGGTGTACCAAGACTAGTAATCAGTGATGGCGGTTCCCATTTTATCTCTAGAATTTTTGAAAAACTACTTTCAAAATATGGCGTTAAACATCGCATAGCCACACCATACCATCCTCAAACGAGTGGACAAGTGGAAGTGTCAAATAGGGAAATTAAACAAATCCTTGAGAAAACCGTAGCCACATCCAGAAAAGATTGGTCCTCCAAGCTAAATGATGCTCTTTGGGCATATAGGACAGCTTTTAAAACCCCTATCGGAACAATGCCGTTTAAATTAGTTTATGGAAAATCTTGTCATTTTCCAGTAGAATTAGAACATAAAGCTTACTGGGCCATTAAAACCCTTAACTTAAATTACAAGATTGCTGGCGAGAAACGAATATTAAATATCCATGAATTAGAGGAATTGCGTTTAGACGCTTATGAAAATGCTAGAATCTATAAGGAGAGAACAAAAAAATGGCATGATAAACGTATCTCGCGGAAAGAATTTAAGGAAGGAGACATCGTACTCTTATTCAACTCTAGACTGAAACTTTTCCCGGGTAAATTACGTTCCATATGGTCAGGACCATTAGAAATTAATAAAGTTTTCCCAAGTGGTGCGATAGAAATTAAAGGAAATTCTATCGAACCATTCATAGTCAATGGCCAGCGCTTAAAGCATTATTTTAACATCGGAAATCTAAACTATTCGGCTTATCTGCAGTTAAGTGAGCCACCTACCCCACTACCTAACTGAATAGGTACTATCTGTCGAGCCATCGACATAAAACAAAGGCGCTTCATGGGAGGCAACCCATGTTTTCTTTTAATTATTTTTGTTGTTTTAATATGTTTTTAATTTCTTCTTTTATTTTAATCTTTAAAACTTTCATGTTGCATCCCTTACTCCTTTTTATTTTTCTTTTTCTTTTATTTTTATTTTCATTTTTCTTTTAAACTTTCTTTTTCTTTTTTATTTAACTTCGGCATTTTTAACCTGAAAATACTAACTTAGTTTTTCATACATTTATTAAACATTTTCAGGGGTAATTCTTTAGCTTTAATATTTAGCTCCATGGCACGAGTAAACTACATGAACATCACCTTGAGAAGTAGGCACCAGAGAAGACGCTTTGAGGATCTAGCTGAGCGTGAGATGTGTCCTACAATTTATGCTGATGACCATACTATGACTGCTTTAGGCATTCGTGAGAGTGTCATGTATCTGCTACACCAAATAGGATGGGACACTGCTCCTATTCGGAGACATTATTGTACCTACAGAAAGTTGACCCTTGAGTTCCTGAGCACACTGAGCTACCTACCAAATCATGGGTTAGGGTTCAACCGTGGGCTGATCACCTTCAGACTGTTTGACATGGACTACCACTATAACCATGGGGAGTTTGCCAACCTGTTAAGATTCCCTAATGGGCCTGATGTTATTACCATGACCCAGGAAGACCTATTGCTAGATACTGACCTTGATTTCTTCTGGGGTAGCATTACTGGAAACAACCATCCCGAGCCATCTGACCTTTACTCGGAGTCCATCCACAACCCTGCCATCAGGTACTTCCATAAGATCATTGCCCACACCCTTTTTGGAAAAGAGCAAAATGTTACATCAGTGTCACGTGATGAGCTTTTCATCATGTACTGTGCCTCTCAGAGCCGTCCAGTAAACGGTGCCGCCTATATGCTAGCTAACATGGAACGTATTATACAAACACCAAATTCCCCAATCCTCTTAGGTGGTTTAGTCACTATGATCTCTAATGCCATTGGACTCCGAAGGCCTATGTTAGGATCAGCACCGCACTATGGAATCAAGCCAATGAACATTGGATTTTGCTTCAACACTAGTTTTATAGGAAATCTTGGGCCTGATGAATTCGAGCTGCTAATTAATCATGAGACTGTCCACCAGTTTGTGCTCCCGAACCCTATAACTAGTGTCCATAATAGAGCAAACTGGCTTTTTGACCTCCACCATCCTCCTACACCGCCTTCGTCTCCTTCCACTGTTGACATCTATGAGGTACCTAACACCTCTCGAGATGCTGAAGATCCTGAAACACCACCGGGATACCACCAGTTTCCCGACTCATGGGAGCAGCATGTAGTTTCTACTGAGACCACTTTCCAGGCTACAGAGATACCACCACCACCTCCACCTGCTATCACCCTCGACTCTTTGCATGAAGAAATTACCGGAATGCGGGGTGAGATTACATCTCTACATGTGGATTTTATCGCTTTTATGGATTTGGTGACAGACCAACTGGATTTCATGCACCAGCATATCTTCCCTACTCCTCGTGGCTAGAGATTGCCGTTGTTATACTGATTTGTTCTTCTCTTGCATTTGTATACACAGTGAGGTCACTATTTAGTTTAAGTGTGGGGGAGGGATCTAGTTTGTTTTAGTATTTTATCATTTTTTATTATTATTATTTAAATTATTATTTTCATATAATTTTTACTCGTTAATGAAATTTCAATTATTTAAGTTTCAAATTCTATTGCCTTACTGCCATTATTTCATTTCATACATGTTATTTCAATTTCAGTATATTTTTCATTTTTTATTAATTCACTGTTCATATTTTCTGCAAATTTTTTGTCATATGACGTGTGTTGAAAATATTGTGCCTGCTTATTATTGTGAGTTATAATATTGGAAAATAAAAGTGTCACGTTCCTTTCATTAATATAATGAAATTGAACGCGTGACGCTCGTAACGCCCCCATGACGAGCGTAACACGTGTTTCACCATGTTACGCCTGTCAGCCATTTGTGACGACCGTCACGCGCGCCCTATAGCAGAACCTGCTATTACAGAGCCATTCCATCTTTCCTCTAAAACCTCCATTCTTCCAAAACCGTAACACACCCTCTCAAATTTTTTTTCCTCAACTTCCAACACTCTAACACTAAAAACTCCATCAACCCACTACTCAATCCACAATTCAATCCTTGTACACGCACTATGGCCAACAATCAACAAGTTCCCACTCTCACTTTCAGATCCGGCGAACAAGGCGAAACCCAACGTCTCAAATTCCAGACGTTCCAACTCCGCGGTCTCCAACCTACATGGTATGTTGATCTTGACTGTTTGAGGAATTTAGGACTGCTAGACAGCGTCCGACAACTGTTGCAGAGCGTGAATTTATGGAACCTGTGCCGCGAACCGCAACCCATTTATGAAACTCTAACCTTTGAGTTTCTGAGTTCCTTTGCGTACATCACTCCCCCTAGTTCCACGAACCAACTCTCAGGCGTGGCCAAGTTTCGTATGTTTGGTATTGAGTATTAGCTTCCCCAGACCGACATCGCACGGCTATTAGGTTTCTGTTCTAACGAAGGTGTCCACCTCCGGGTGCCGGATAATTTCGGTGAGGAAGCTTTTAACTTATGGCACAGTATGACGAACATCTGTGCCGGATCCTACGACCACCTCAACGCCATGCACATTCATAATCCGTCCATCCGATACTTTCACCGCATCCTCAGCAACACCATCTTCGCCCGTGACAGCAACCACAAGCTCAACTCCAAGGAGCTCTTCTTCATGCATTGCGCATTCACCGGGAAAAAGATCAACGTCGCCCCGTTTTTACTGGCTCATATTCACTTTATTTGTGCTAGAGGCGGAAAACCCTTCTATTTCGGAGGGCTTGTCACTTCTCTTGCCATAGCCCTGAATTATGGCGCTGCTCTCGCGGATATGCCTTCTATGGTACCGACTTTGCTGACTATGGACCACTACAAAGCCGCACATCTCATTTATGAGCGGGAGGATGGCAGATTCCACCCTGTGATCAGAAACACTATTTATCATAACATCACTTTGCCTTGCAGGGACCGAATCGATCCACAAAACAGAGCTAACTGGTTATTCGATCCTGCAGCTCCCGAGGGGCGTGCTCCTACTCATGAAGACCAGCCTAATGCCCCCGCAGACGAAATGCAAGAAGAGTTGGACAGTGCTCCCCCCGTCCACGACATTCCAGGAGCTTCATCTGCACCACCTCCCATTAATCTTGAAGATGTTCTCCGCGCCATCCATCTGCAGAACCAAATGAGCGCCGCGCTTAAAATAAGACAACAGGAACAATATGAGTATTTATGCGCTCAAAACACTCAGATCCTGACTAGACAGCGGAGCATGAATGAGAGGTTGGACGAGGCCCTGTCGGAACTCAACGCCTTAAGGCTGGACGTCAGCACCCTTGGCTACCAGGATACTGACACAGAAGCCACTCCTACCAGGCGCTCTCACACCAGGAGTAGAGGACGTGGTCATCAGTAGTTTTCTTTATTTTCTAAGTAGTTTACTTTTTCTGTTTCATTTCCTTTCTGTTTGTTTTTGTATTTTTATTTCCCCACCTATATACCGCAACATTGAGGACAATGTCGGATTTAGTGTGGGAGAAGTACCTTTCCATCTTCTATAAACAAGTAAATTTTTATGATATGTCTCAATTCAAATTCTTCGCTTTATTTAGCCATACCGAAAATTTTTATCTTCGCATTAGCCCGACATACCTATTTTAACGAAATCCCAGTTGAGGAAGCCGAAAACGAATCAACAAGATCGATACAGTTATGACACCGTAGACTTCCTACTTACGCAATCCATTTCAATAACCATTATACCGATATCTTGAGTTTTAGTTCTAAAGTAACCCCTAGTAGTTTATACTAGCAGTCAGCACCGTCTTGACACAAACCACGTGGAGAATCGATGAATATAAGTGTTTGATGCCTGATCATAGAAATATCCTTCTTATCTCGCTGCTAAAAGAAAAGAAATTTCTTGCACTAGAAAATATGGTCACATATAAGAGTTGAGCAAATAATGAAGGAATCCACTGTTGGTTGGTTCAGAGGTATCTGGTTCTGAACTCGGTAGGGCGTGCTACGGCCCGATCCCCCACAACCTCCAATTTGGATAACATATGTAGGGTTGCCACATTCGTGTACCAGACCCTGTGCTAAAAGGATCAAAGTCACTGACCGATTACTCCACTACGTGCGTGCTAAGACAAAGGGCTTAATGTGATTACGCCAGAACAAAACCGGGTGAAATAGACACGAGGAACTCTGGGCAGAATTATAACGGAACTGTTGGATAGTTCATTTGAAATGGAAGCCTACAACTAAGCTTACTGCTTGTGTCATTAGCGTATCGTTAGTGTTTCACTCAAGTATCGGCCGAACTGACGAGGATTTCCCGAAATTGCTTTAAAAATCGAAGGTATGTCATGCATATGCGCTTGACAAAACTTGTCCGATCTTTCGAATGACTATTTGCTTGAGGACAAGCAAAGGTTTAAGTATGGGGGAATTTGATAACGAGAAATCGTATCATATAATTACTACATTTTTTATCGATTTTCATAATACATTGAGTCGTTTAACTCCCGATTGTTCCGAGTTTTTATGTCTTTTCACAGGTACAACATGTTTCAACTCAAATCAGTGGAAAAGGATTACATGAAGGAAGCTAACCAAGAATCAAAAGAAAAAGGACCAAATCTGCAAAGTCTGCAGATTTTGTAGCTGTGACGACCGTCACACCCTATGACGACCGTAACGCTCCCACAACTAGAAGGACGCTCGTCACACATCATTGACGAGCGTAATGCGCTATTTAAGCGCATTACGACCGTCACCCCCTCGTGACGACCGTCACACGCTTAAAAACAACTTTATGGAATACATAGAGACGTGGGCAATGTTGTGGGCAGTTTCTTCTCCTATATTTCCTCAACTTCAGTAACCATGAATCTGGGTCTTCCTCCATTCAAGCTGTTCCAATATTTTCTCAACTGCAAAATCTTCCTCTATAAATATGGAGCAGTTCAATGGATAATGGTAAAAATAATTTTCTACAGAACAAAATTGCTGCTTTTCTACATTAAACTATTTTATTTATTTTTGAACTATTTTCATTCGTACTGTAATTTTTATTTCCAGAATTAGTTTCTAGAGTTTTAGTTCTTCATCCAAGAATTAGCACGGTTATAGATTTCGGTTAATTGCAAGGAATTTGTACTACTCAAGATTACCATAGCAACATTATTTACAAGTTTTTTATGCAATTAATTTTTATTTATTCTTGTGTTATGTCATTTATTTTTATGGATTATATTTTAAATTGCATAGTTACTAAATATATTATGTCCGACTAAATTAATTTGTACCGGTATGTGACTCCTAAGTACCGAAAGAATTCGGTGATAACTTGGCTAAAAACATTTATAAATAATTTCTGGTTTCCAATTTCCATGTTTAATTTAACTACCCTTGTCACGAGAGTGAGAGGATAATTAACATGATTTTGCCACGAGAGTGGGAAATTAATTAAGGCAAGAACCTGTATGCGAGAGCTGGGGTTCAACCCAGATAGTGGTAACGAAACATTAATTTTTAAATACATGAGAGTGTTTTAATAAATTAATTAAACTCAAATTGTTTTCAAAAAGTGTTATTAAATTTAAAGTGCATCCACTAGGTTTAGTAGCATGACTTATTTCATGAACACGAGAGTGTATGTCTCAGGTTTTTAAACAATTCATTTTTACCAAAATACTTTATATGCCAAGCGATTCACCGAATTCCCGAAGTCCGACTATCACATACCGGTATAGCTATTACCATTATTTTTAATTAAACTCTTTCCCCCCTAAAACCAAATATTCATCGCTTAGTTAAACAATTGTAGCATTAGATCGTATGTGATTGATCCTCAGTCTCTGTGGGTTCGATAATCATTTAAAACTAGAACGACTAAACTGTATACTTGCAGTTAGTATCCCAATAGACTTATAAAGTCCCGATCACCAAGTAGCAAAGTGATGGGACGCTCGAAGATATAAAAGCGATAGCAGAGTTGGAACCCAGTGAGATTGTTCAGATAGCTGTTTTTCTTTGTTCTTCACAAGTTGTATAAATCATCTTTCGGCGGCGTTCTCTTACTAAGACGTCATCCTCTTGTACAAAAATGCCTATTTACAGGCCAAACTTCAAAGTCAATACAATTCATTTTCACAAAGAAATCTCAAATTGTTTTTCTTTTTTCTGTTTTGTTTTGCAAGAACGTCCAATGTTCATTTTTGATATATGCATTTGACATTAATTGATGCTCATAAATATTTACATGCGAAACAAAAGACGATTACTCGTAATTTCAGAAACAGGGGCAAACAAGAAATGTTCAAGCCTTACAGTTGCTCTATTCACCAGGTACAGGGATAGATCTAGCTGAAGAATATGACTAAGGTACATTCACTCCCTGCAGAGTAAGAAAAAGACAGTGGTATTAATTCTCCCCAGCTGAGACTCGCAACCGTGAATGAGTCGGTAGGATTCTCCCCAAGCAGAGTTTATCTATCACCGGCACTGGAAGAATTGTCCCTAGTGGAGTCTGGAAAGTTATCCCTGACGGAGTCTAGAAGACCATCCCCGGCGGAGTCTAGAAGACCATCCCCGGTGGAGTCTAGAAGAACATCCCTAGTAGAGTCTGGAAGATTATCCCCAGTGAAGTCGCCACTAAAAGATTATCCCCAGCAGAGTTCATTTCTTCCACAAACAGGAAGTTCATCCCCAACAGAGTTATCATCGCCAACGACGGTAATTCATCCACAGCCAAGGGTATTTCTCCAAAATCAGCAAATCCTCAGCAGAGCATCTTTTCCCCACAAAGTCATTCTCTTACCAATATATTCTCCAACAGGATTATTCTCCCAATCAACTTCGGTCGTAATCCCCAGCGAGCGAAACTCTTCATATTCTCCAACAGCAATCCGGGATTTATTTTCCCCAGCTAGAGAACATCATAAAAACATTGTATGTCCATACATCATGACATGTGCATACACTTCATACAACACAATCTCATTTATTTTGAGAATATCATTGCCTGATACATATCATGCATTACACACGGCTAACCTTTACCTTTCAGGAAAGATAAAATCAAATTCTCATAAAACTCAAGCTATGAAGCCCGGGTACAACCAGATGGTATCTTGATCTCTACAACATATTGTGAAGCCCGAAGAACAACTGGATAACAGTATCAGACTACCGCGAAGCCTGGATTACGACCAGATAGTGGTATTTCTTAAAAGCAAGCTACGAAGCCCAGATTCGACCAGATAATAGTTTAATCCCCAGCGAGTCGTGAAGCCCAGATTACGATCGGATAACAGCTCTGCAAAGTACCATGAAGCCTGAACTCGACCAGATAGTGGTATATCATAAACACAAGCCATGAAGCCCAGAATACAACCGGATAACAGCTCAGCAAGTTATTGTGAAACCTGGATTACAACCAGATAGCAATACAAGACCATGAAGCCTGGATTACGACCAGATAATGGCATAAGACGTTGTGAAGCCTGGATTATGACCAGATAGCAACCAAGAATACTACGAAGCCTGGATTACAACCAGATAGCAGTTTACATGGACAATTACTAAGAAGCCCGGAGTCGACCGAATATTAGTGTGCTCTAAATTCAAGTTGAAGCCCGGATGTGACCGAATAACATTTGAATTCCTTCTGAAGCCTGGATTACGACCAGATAAGAATTGAGAAATTGCGAAGCCTGGATTACGACCGGATAGCAAGTATAATCTCATCTCCCCAGTAATGAAGATGTGAAAAACACAAGAAGGGGGGGTTGAATTGTAAAACTTAAAACAAAAGGTTTGACAACACAGTATTTTTATCCTGGTTCGTTTAATCTCAAACTACTCCAGTCCACCCGTCAAGGTGATTTCGCCTCTCTCCAACGAGGTCTTAATCCACTATTTTCAAAGGATTACAACAGCTACTTTAACAACTGTTAATGTCTTCTTGAGTACAACCACAAACCGATTTATCTCAAGGAAATCTTGTACAAATACTTGAACAAGGATGTGTTAACATTTTCTAACAAAACAATATATCACAACTGTGATAATTACACAACTTAAGCTTGGAATAAACTGAATTTTTCTAAAGCGTTTGAATAAGCATGGTTTTGAAGGCTTGGCAAATTATGTGAGTGCATGCGTGTGTCTTTTCTCAAGCAGACTTGTTTATATAGGCAAGGAAAAGATACGTTGTCCATAAAGCCAGTTTAATGACAATAACACACTTTCCTTTTGAAGAAGATCTTGTCTGAAGAGAGCCGTTAGCATTTAATTCTGTCTTGAATAATTAATAATGCTTCAGAGTCTTCTTGCTTTAACTTATGATAACGCTTCAGAGTGTTGATGACTTGGTAAATATATTTGATCAGAGTCGGAGTGTATTTGTTTATGTGCAGATTCTGGTCATCAAGCTTCAGCGTATAATCTGGTAGCTTCAGCGTGTAGCACATATTACTGATCTTCTGATGCTGATTCCATCAGAACTTCTGTATATACAAAACATAATTTTAAGAAGCATATTTGTTATATATATATATATATATATATATATATATATATATATATATATATATATATATATATATATATATATATATATATATATATATATATATATCTTTGAATTTATTTATTTTTTGTATTTTGTTATCATCAAAACTCTAATCAAGGATTGTAGAATCAAACTATGTTCTAACAATCTCCCCCTTTTTGATGATGACAAAAACTAGATTTTTCAATAAAAAATAAAGAAAAAAAAGTATAGAATTAAGAAGAGAAACTCCCCCTGAGTTGATTACTTCCCTTTAATTCCATGAGTCTTTGAGCATCAGAATCTTACTGTATCTTTCATCAGAGTTTTGTACCTGTACCTGTTCAAGATTTTCAGAAGAGAGAAATTTAAATAGATCAGAATGTTTGAGACTTATGTCTCAGTAATCCATTATTGAAAAATATCTTATTCTTTCTCCCCCTTTTTGTCAGTTATCAAAAAGAACATATAATCAGAGTTAAAATGCGTTTATATTAAAAACCAGAATCAACGAAAAGTTCAGATTATGGAGAAGGTGGATGAATTTCTGGTTGAGGAGATGGAGGTAGTGGTATTTCTGGTTGTGGAGAGAGGCGAATTTTTGGTTGTGGTGCTTCTGTGGTGGTTTCAGAGTTTGGATTTTCTGACCTGGGAGCAGAAGTATGTTGGTCAAAGGTTTCTATGTCTGATAGAACTTTTGCAAGTTCTTGTTGGGTTGCTTCAATATTTGGATTTGGAGGTTGGGAGCGAGATCTTCTAAGAGTTAAGGTTTCTGAGGGGTCGAATTCAATGTCAAAGTCATCAAATGTTTGTGGTGTAGGGTTTTCTGATTGAGTGGGAATTGGTATAGATGTTGATACAGAAATTGAGTTTAAAACCGTTACAGAAGAAGGATTACCTCTCTTTTTAGGAGTCCGCTGGGATGATCCTTCTGCTACAGCTTTCCTTTTCTTGGTTTTCTTCAGCACAACTTCTGGAGCCTTCTGCTGCAGATCCTGAATGTTCAAATCTGGTGCTGTACCATCCGCCTTGCATGCATCCAGATATCTGACTATTATATCAGGTTTAGAATCAATCTCTGAGAACAGGGGAAATTTATCCAGAGGGATTCTTCTGCTGGAGATTGCTGCAAAAGAAGTGACACTGGGTTCCTTCTTGACATTCTCAATTAACTTCATTTTCTTCAGATTCTTTGCATTCAACTGTTTGCCAACAGTAGCTTCCAAAGAGCTGATTTCCTGAGCTTCTGTAAGATGATCAATCGGCTTATTCTCTGTTAGAATATCTGATATAAGCCTTCCTAGGGGTATCCAGTCCCTTTTTGTGCGCTCCTCTTCTCTGGTTTCCTTGACACTAGTCCTTAGATGGTTAAACAGCAGATGAGTCAGATTCACCTTAATCTTCTAGGAGATGAAGTAGATCAGAAATTGATGATCAATATTGATGTAGTCAGGAGAGCTGGTAGGCTTCCTGTGGTTTATGCATCCCAGAATAATCTTGGCCTATATTCTGTGATGGTCTTTTAGATCCCTTATCTTGCTGGAGGGAAGACCCAAAGTGAAGATTTCTCTAGCAATTAGGGCGACATCAGCGCATCTTTCAGCCATGTCAATGCATGGTACACCACCACCATTGTAGCCTATTAATCTTGCAATGAGGTCCTCAGTTATGACTATATTCTTCCCTATTATGTATGAAGTAACTTGATGGTTGGAAGATGAAGCATGAATCCAAAATTCCTTCACAAGGATTGGGAATGTTGGACCCACCAGTCGGTCAAAATATTTGTCCCAACCTTGAGCCTTTACTTCTTCAGAGAGATTAAACCCATTTTCTTGAAGACTGTTAAAGTCCACAATTAATTCAGAAAGAACTTCTAGATTTTTGATGGGTGTGATAAGAGTTCTATAGGGTTCTTCATATTGTTCGAAGGAATCTGTTTTATGAGAACTAGAAGTAGGGTTGCTTGAGGAAGCCATGTTCACACGAAGGTTTTGTGAAGAAATTGAAAGGGTTTTGAGAAAGGATGCAAACTGAAATCAATAAGATTGTAGAGAAAATGAAAGTGAAAGTAAAAACTGTAAATAGTGAGAAATGTGTTTAAATAGGTTTTTAAAAAAGATTTTGAAAACATAAACGGTAAGAGAGAGAAATAAATTATAATGATTATGAGCATTTAATGATAGCTGATTTTGGGGGATTCAGAAAGATATTGAAACGGTTACCCATGACATGTGTCCCAATGCATCCAATCAGCGCTTTTGACCTTTCAGAAACGTGAACGCATGTTCAGCCTCAGAAAGTAGCTGATGACTGGATGACACTTGTTTGCTTGAGTGAACTGCACATTTCTATCCTTGAAATGAAGCGCGCAGGTCTTCATGGATAGATTCTGATATAATCTGTACTTCTAAAGATCTGAAGAAAGATTGATCAGTAGTTCACGGAAAAATAAACAAAGTTCTGAAGGTTAAGATATGAAATCAAAACAGTTTTATTCTGGGCAGAGCTTCATGTTGAGATGTTTCAGAATGAAGTTGAACCTATCTTCAGAAAGAGGTTTTGTAAAGATATCAGCCCATTGATGGTCTGTGTTAATAAATTTTAAATTTAGAATCCCTTTCTGAATATAGTACCTAATAAAATGATGTTTTATTTCTATATTCTTAGCCCTAGAATGCAAAATAGGATTTTTACTAAGACAAATAGCAGAAGTATTGTCACAGAGGATAGGGATGTTACTCTCAAATATTTTGAAGTCCTCAAGTTGACTTTTCATCCAGAGCATTTGTGTGCTGCATCTAGCTGCTGCTATGTATTCAGCTTCTGCTGTTGATAGAGCTATTGTGGATTGTCTTTTGCTGGACCATGAGATCAGATTTTCTCCCAGAAACCGGCAGCTTCCAGAAGTGCTTTTACGTTCTACTCTGTCTCCAGCGAAATCAGCATCACAGTATTCTATCAAGCTGTAATCACTTGATTTTCTATAAAACAAACCCAGATTAGTAGTACCTTTCAGATACTTGAAAATTCGCTTAACTGCTGTTAAGTGAGATTCTCTAGGATCTGATTGGAATCTAGCACAAATGCAAACACTGAATAGAATGTCAGGCCTTGAAGCCGTCAGATAGAGAAGAGAACCAATCATAGCTCCGTAGACATTTTATTCTACCTTTTTACTTACCTCTTCTCTTTCCAGAATGCACGTGAGATGCATTGGAATCTTTGATGGCTTACATTCTGAGAGATCAAATTTCTTCAGTAGTTCTCTGACATATTTGCTCTGATGAATGTAAGTTCCTTCTGGGGTTTGATTAATCTGAATGCCCAGAAAGAATTTTAGTTCCCCCATTAGGCTCATCTCAAATTCTGCCTGCATACATTTAGCAAACTTTCTTCCCAGAGAGGGTTTTGTGGATCCAAATATGATGTCATCAACATAAATCTGACATACTAAAATGTCATTCTTAACTGTCTTACAGAACAAGGTTGTGTCCACTTTTCCTCTGGTGAATTCCTTTTCTAGCAGGAAGTTACTTAGTCTTTCATACCAAGCTCTGGGAGCTTGTTTCAGACCATAGAGTGACTTCTTTAGTTTGAAAACATATTCTGGATTTTTGGAACTTTCAAAACCAGGGGGTTGGTGCACATATACCTCTTCTTCTATATAGCCATTTAAGAATGCACTCTTAACATCCATCTGATACAGAGTGATGCCTTTATTAACAGTAAATGAGATTAAGAGTCTGATAGATTCTAACCTGGCGACTGGAGCAAAGGTTTTTGTATAGTCTATTCCCTTTTGCTGACTATAACCTTGTGCTACCAGTCGCGCTTTGTTTCTGATGACTTCACCTTGTTCGTTCAGTTTGTTTCTGAACACCCATTTTGTACCAATGACGTTGAATCCTTTTTGTTTGGGAACTAGATCCCATACGTCATTTCTTGTGAATTGATTTAGCTCCTCTTGCATTGCTAGAATCCAATCATTGTCCAGAAGTGCTTCATCAATTGTTGTTGGTTCAATTAGAGAAACCAGTCCTATGAGGGATTCTTCAGAGTTTCTGAAGCTAGATCTTGTTCTGATTGGATCTTCCTTCCTTCCTAAGATTGTTTCTTCTGGGTGATCCATGCTGCTTCTGGATGGTATTTTCTGGAGTTGATCAACAAAAGGTGCTGGATTGCTTGCAGTTACTCTTTCTGATGTTGAGGGAGTGTCTCTGTTGAGAGCTTCTGATGATTTGTCTTCAGTACCTGTGAGTTCAACTTCCATACCTGCAAGGAATTCATTCTGCTTTGACTTTTGAGAGTCAAGCTTATCATCAAAATGAACACTGATTGACTCCTCCACAATCTGTGTTTCTGTATTGTATACTTTGTACCCTCTTGAGCGTTCAGAATATCCTAACATAATACACTTTTGTGCTTTTGAGTCAAACTTGTTCAAATAATTTTTTGTATTCAGGATAAAACATCTACATCCAAATGGGTGAAAATAGGAGATGTTGGGCTTTCTGTTCTTCCACAATTCATATAGAGTTTTTTCCAAAATAGGTCTTATGGAGATTCTATTCTGAATGTAACACGCTGTGTTTATTGCCTCTGCCCAGAAGATCTTAGCAACGTTAGTCTCGTTGATCATGGTTCTGGCCATTTCTTGCAATGTTGTGTTCTTTCGTTCTACAACTCCATTTTGCTGGGGAGTTCTAGGACAAGAGAAATCATGCAGAACGCCTTTATCATTAAAGAATAACTCAAAATCTTTGTTTTAAAATTCTCCACCATGATCACTTCTGACTTTGACGATTCTAAGATCCTTTTCATTCTGAACTTGGTTGCAGAAGGTAACAAACACAGAGTGTGACTCGTCCTTGTGCCTTAAGAACTTTACCCATGTCCATCTGCTATACTCATCTACAATTACTAACCCATACTTCTTTCCACTGAATGAAGCAGTTTTAACTGGTCCAAATAAGTCAATGTGCAGAAGTTCAAATGGCTTGGAGGTAGAAACAACATTTTTGGATTTGAAAGCTGGTTTTGCAAACTTGCCTTTCTAACATGCTTCACACAGAGCATCTGAATTGAACTTCAGGTTAGGAAGTCCTTTGACCAGATTGAGTTTGTTAATCTGAGATATTCTTCTCATACTAACATGTCCCAATCTTCTGTTCCAGATCCATTGCTCGTTGTTAACAGACAGTAGACATTTTACATTCTGACTTTTTAGTTCAGAAAGTTTTATTTTATAAATGTTGTTTTTCCTCTTTCCATTAAATAGGATAGTCCCATCTTTCTGACTAACAGCTTTGCATGAATTTTGATTGAGGATTATATCATAACCGTTATCACTTAATTGACTTATGGATAACAGGTTATGCATTAATCCATCAACTAATAAAACATTACTTATAGAGGGAAGATTTCCATTACCTACTGTTCTAGAGCCAATGATCTTTCCTCTCTGATTGCCTCCAAAACCTACGTGGCCTCCAGGCTTAAGTTCCAGGCTTTGGAACATATGCCTTCTTCCCGTCATGTGTCGTGAGCAGCCAGAGTCCAGGTACCATGATTGGTGTTTTTGCTTTGCTGCTAAAGATATTTTCCACATGTATTATTTTATCCTTAGGTACCCACATTTTCTTGGGTCCTGATTTGTTAGTTTTACCAAAACTCTGGTTGAATTTTGGTTTGACAGAGTAATCACTACTTGTATATTTTATGTCATGTGTGTGCCCATATATGAAGTATGAATCACGTGGAGTACGTTTTATAACTAAATCCATGGAAATTTTTGGTGTAGGTACCTTACCTTGATATCCTATCCCTTTTCTGCCATTTCTGCTAACTCCATAGATCATTGAAGCCATTTTGCTTCTGTCTATGTTTTTAGCTAGAAACTTCTGAAAGTTGTGATCATACTCCTTGATGATCTCATCAGCATTGCTGGGAGTTTCAGGGATTGTTTCCTTCTGAGAATTTTGCAATTGGTTTTCTAATTTTGAAATTTTATCTTTTAACTCAGAATTCTCCAATTTGAGACTCTCAGTCTTAACAGAGTCAGAAGCAAGATTCCTTTTCAGGTTTCTGAATTTGACTCTGATCTGCTGATATCTTTCCAGAATTTCATTAAGGCTTTCAGCTAGTTCAGCCTTAGTAAAGTTTATAGTAAAGTCAGAGAATACCTCTTTTGTATCTGATTCAGAGTCTGACTCAGAAGCTTCACTGTCTTCTGTTATGTTTTCCATGAGAGCTATGTTTTCTCTTTCATCATCTTATTCTGAGTCAGCTTCAGATGTGACAGAGTCATCCCATGTAGCCATGAGACTTTTCTTCTTTTCCTTGCCAAACTTCTTTTTGGGCTTCTCCTTCTGAAGCTTTGGGCAATCACTTTTGTAGTGCCCTTGCTCGTTACATTCATAGCAGATGATGTCTTTGTTGTTTGGCTTTCTGTTTCCTGAAAAGCCTTCAGATCTTCTGTGTCCAGAGGATGATTCTGACCTTCTGTATCTGGAGGAAGATTCATTCTGATTTTCTGATCTTCTTGGATTCCTGAACTTCCTTTGCCTCTGCTTCCACAATTGGTTCACCCTTCTGGAGAGGAGAGACAGTTCATCTTCTTCTGATGAGGACCCATCAGAGGTTTCTTCCACAACCTGCAAAACTTTGGAGTCAGATTTTCTGTTATATTTTAAAGCTAATGGCTTACCTTGCTTTTGCGGTTCATCTGCTTCTAGCTCTATCTCGTGACTTCTGAGGGAGCTGACAAGTTCCTCCAGAGAGATTTTGTTGAGATCATTGGCTAGCTTAAGCACTGTGACCATTGGCCTCCATTGTTTTGGCATGCTTCTGATGATCTTCTTAACGTGATCAACAGTGGAATACCCTTTGTCAAGAACTTTTAGACCAACAACAAGAATTTGAAATCTTGAAAACATAGTTTTTATTGATCCACTCTCTTCCATCTTGAATGCCTCATACTTCTGAATGAGTGCAAGGGCTTTGGTTTCTTTGACTTGAATGTTGCCTTCATGCGTCATTCTCAGAGAGTCAAACATATTCTTGGCAGTTTCTCTGTTTGATATCTTCTCATATTCTGAATAGGAGATGACGCTGAGAAGAATTGTTCTGGCCTTGTGATGATTTCTGAACTCACGCTTTTACTGATCAGACATCATTTTCCTGTCAATCTTCTGACCACTTCCATCCACTGGGTGCGTGTATCCATCAGTCACCATGTCCCACAAATCAGCATCATGGGCCAGAAAGAAACTCTCAATTCTGTCTTTCCAGTAGTCAAAGTTCTCTCCATCAAAGACTGGAGGTTTGCCACTGAATCTGTCCCTTTCTTCATTGTTGTCGTTGCTGATGTTTTGACTTGGTCCTGCCATTGTGTTTTTCTGACGCTGGATCTTGTACTGACACAGTTAAGTGTTATAAGCTCAGAACCAGGCGCTCTGATGCCAATTGAAGATGTGAAAAATACAAGAAGGGGGGGTTGAATTGTAAAACTTAAAACAAAAGGTTTGACAACACAGTATTTTTATCCTGGTTCGTTTGATCTCAAACTACTCCAGTCCACCCGTCAAGGTGATTTCGCCTCTCTCCAACAAGGTCTTAATCCACTATTTTCAAAGGATTACAACAGCTACTTTAACAACTGTTAAAGTCTTCTTGAGTACAACCACAAACCGGTTTATCTCAAGGAAATCTTTTACAAATACTTGAACAAGGATGTGTTAACGTTTTCTAACAAAACAATATATCACAACTGTGATAATTACACAACTTAAGCTTGGAATAAACTGAATTTTGCTAAAGCGTTTGAATAAGCGTGGTTTTGAAGGCTTGGCAAATTATGTGAGTGCATGCGTGTGTCTTTTCTCAAGAAGACTTGTTTATATAGGCAAGGCAAAGATACGTTTTCCATAAAGCCAGTTTAATGATAATAACGCACTTTCCTTTTGAAGAAGATCTTGTCTGAAGAGAGCCGTTAGCATTTAATTATGTCTTGAATAATTAATAACGCTTAAGAGTCTTCTTTCTTTAACTTATGATAACGCTTCAGAGTGTTCATGACTTGGTAAATATCTTTGATCAGAGTCAGAGTGTATTTGTTTATGCGCAAATTCTGGTCATCAAGCTTCAGCGTATAATCTGGTAGCTTCAGCGTGTAGCACATATTACTGATCTTCTGATGCTGATTCCATCAGAACTTCTGTATATACAAAACATAATTTTAAGAAGCATATTTGTTTTATATATATATATATATATATATATATATATATATATATATATATATATATATATATATATATATATATCTTTGAATTTATTTATTCTTTGTATTTTGTTATCATCAAAACTCTAATCAAGGATTGTAGAATCAAACTATGTTCTAACAAGTAAGTCATTGTGAAGCCTGGATTATGACCAGATAGCAGTTGATCTTATCACTATGAAGCCTGGATTACGACCAGATAATAGTTTACTCTCACCTCTTCAACAGAGATAATTCCTCAGTAGAATAACGGACAACCGAAGCTCCTAAAATTCAAACAGAGACGATTCACCAGTAGAATAGCGGACGGCCGAAGCTCCTAAATTTCTACTTTTCTCTCAACAAAGAACAACATTCCCCAACAGAATCTTCCTCAACAACAGGTATACAAGCTCTCGCTAACGAATCTCTTATGCGGTCGATACTCCTTCGGATGGCATCTTTAAGTCCATCTCCCATCATCAATCTCCAAATGGCAACGGCAAGCCCATCCCCGACATCACAAGACAAATACAACTTCATGCGAGTGCAAATTTCTGGGCACTCTAGTGTTCAATCATCTTCCACCTTCAGATCAGGAAAGGCAGACAAGCCAATCTAAATCTTTAGGTTTAAGAAGATTGAACAGGGGAAACTGTTGTACCCCAAAATTTTCCCTCCCATATTTCTCAAAACATTTCAAGAAAGACTCTCAAGTTGCTTAAGGAAGTCCAAGGGTTGACCAGACAAGCTCCCTCCTAAGGCAGTCTACCTCAAATTAGGGTTTCATGTTGCATCAAGATACTTGATTCCAAGGGATCCCAAATGCTCACCAATGTCCTAATATGTTCTCAAGATCATTCATGTCAAGTTTCAAGCCTTGCAGAGAAAGTTTGCTCAGTCAATTGCTCAAAGGCCTGAAAATCGACTATGTTAGGGCAAAAGTCAACTGTTGCCCACATACAGTCAAACTTCAAGATTTTTGGTCAACATCCTCATTTTGAAGTATATTACATCATTTGATCAAGGTTTGATCATTATTTATCAAGGATTTCTCATAATTCATCAAGACTCAAAAGTTGATAAATTAGGGTTTTGTAGGAAAAGTTAACTAAACTTTGACCAAACATAACTTTTTCATACTTTATGAGAAATTACCCATCCAAAGATCATTTTGAAGAGGATTCCATTCTATTAAATCCATATTCAGCTACCAAGTTCAAAATATGCACCCACAAGATGTTATGAATTTGGACATTATAGGTCATTTTGAAAAGTCAACAAAAACACCTTTTTCGTCAAAGCTTCATACATGAGCATGGAAAATCAAATTGAGATGAGACTAAAAAGTTTACTTAGAGGACATCTCAATCTTTCTAAAAAGTCCAAGAACACCTCCAAAGAGTCAAAATTGAGGAAGTTATGCATTGGTGAAGTTGACCTTTTTTGCAAAATTGCCAAAAGTCAACTATGCCTAAAACTTCAATTTTTGCCAAATGGGCCCAATCTTTTTCACTTGTTTTGAGTTGGCAACATGGTCCACGAGCCCTAGCCTTTGCCACTTGTCATTATCTTATTTATATTATTTATTTTGATTTTTATTTGAATTAAATCATTTTAAATCAAAACAAATCATATAAAATCCAAAACTTTGAAGACTTAAGATTTTCTACTTGTTTCAGGTCTTAAGTTACAGCTAGCATGAGATCAAATTCGTGTAAAGGCATGTGTGTACAAAAAGATTGGATTTGGATCATTTTTGGAAAGATTTTTAAGGTGAATCAAATCAAGATCAAGAACATTGATGGGGGAAGATTGAGGCCAGACTTTCAACCCTAATATATTCCTCAATACATATAGAGTGCGCGCAGACAAAAAACTAGGCTAGAGAAGGAGGCGCATCATCAAGAATCAAACTTGAAAAAATCAAGAAAAAGTGCAAACACGAATTCTCACTTAGAGGCCAATTCAAGACCCTTGGACCATTCCAATTACTTCCTGGGATCCCCAGCAAGCAAAAGCAATCAAGAGCAAGCATTTCCAGGTCCTGTATCACGCTGTAAGGCATCCACGATACCTAACTTTTCTTGAATTTTGTTTGCATAATTCTGGCATGTATAGCATAATATAATCATAGATTCTTGTCCACCATTACATTTGCGAGCTTTCTATAATACTCAATTGCGTTTTCATAGAATGGATCGAGAATCACCATTGTTAGGTTTTCTGGGTTCGTTTTAGGGTTTTCTCGTGCAGGTGAAATTGGCCTAAATAGAAGAGACCATTGTGATCAGTAGATCAAACCTAGCTGACCCATGGCCCTGAATTTTATTTATACTGCTTGTATGTGATTTCTGAGATGTACAGGGTTACAACTACAACGTCATGTCCGTAGGTAAAAGTTATGAGCTTTAAACGACGGATTTAGGGAAGAAGATGATATCGTGTCACCACTTTACTGGTTGGTTTAAATTCTGACGTGTTTTGTTTTGGCCAGAAACCCATAGTTCTGATCTGTGTGTTTGTTCTGTTGTATTGTTAAACTAACACCCTAATGCAATGGTCCAGAAGGAAGAAGTCAGAATTTCATGATTCTGGGTTTAATCCCAAGCATGACCCTCTGGCACCTTTCCCCTTTGTTTTCGCCAGGCCCAACGTTTACATCTACTGGAGATTATCTTCTGATTTCATCAAGCAGGAACAGATCAAGCGTTCCCTGGGCATTATCCTCTAGATCCATCAGTCTCAGCCAAATCCAGCGCCCATCATCTTCTGACGGTCACAATTTGCTGGATCCACCAACCAGAAGTAGGCCCAGTACCACCATCCTCTAGACAGTCATCTTTTGGATCTTCATCCTCTGAACCGTCATCTTCTGATCAGAGCCGCTGGCAGTGGGCCCTTGGGTTATTTCTTTTACTTTCCTTTTTTTTCTTATATACTTTTTTTAATACTAAAATAATTTCTTCTTTTACCAATCAAAATCATAAAAAATAATACTTTTCACAAATTAGGTTTAGATTTTATTTTATTTTTTATCAAAAAAATTAATTAATTAAATTAGATTGTTAATTTAGATAACTTTAATTCTTTTTGTACATAATTAAAATTAATTAGAACAAATAGGTTTTATTTCTAATTTAATCATTTTCTTTTCCTAAAACTAACAAAAACCAAAAATAGGCCATGTAATTATTTTCATTAATTAATTTAATTAACTAATTAATTTTTGTACTTAATTTTAAAAACCTAACTCATTTTTCTTAAAAATAACAAAAAAACAACAAAAACAATTTTTTAGGTTAGAAGGGTCAAAACCCCATTTTCTTCTCGATCTCAATTTCATCGCGCGCGCTTTATTGTTTCATTATTTACCCTATTATTGTAACTGCTCACAAGGTGTAATAGTTAATTAAGACTTTTACTTTTCATTTATCGCTTTATTCTTTTTTTAAAGGGTTTGTTTTTGGCTATGTAAATACCCGAAGCCTTGTAATAGCTTAGTTTTAATTTCCGCACTTTAAATTCCGCAAATATTTAACTGTTAGATGTATGATATAGGGATGCATGAGAAGAATGTATGTTTAATTTTAAAATGGTTAGATAACCCTAAAATGTGCAAAGATAAATAATCTGAAATTAAATCACTCGCACATGCGCACTCTTAGGGTACACTCCCACTTGGTTGCCTTCGGTAAACAGTCATTGAGCATAGGATGTTTTAGTGGTCACCCTCTTGTCCAAAAGATCAAAGTTGCCTCGGAAAGGTTGCCTCGGATATTGTTGCCTCGAATAATTGATCTAAGACATTAGGGTTATTACTAAGATGTCCTAACATTGCTTTAGTGATCGTACGTCCCTTTTCGAATTGACCCTCAAAACTCCAACGACGGTGCTACCTACTCACTAATAGTGGGATATCGCTGTCTAAAGGAAACGAATACATAATGATTCTTTTTTCGAGTAGGTAGATTATTTCTTAAGTACTTTCTCAATTAAAACAAACTTTTTTCACACTTACACTCCTTTTCAAACAAAGTTTTCAAAAACACTTCATTACACTCTTGGAGACAGAAGCAAGAGTTAAATCGAAGTCAAAACAAAAAACTTTTCAAACACACAAGCACACAAAGAAGCAATTTTGAAAATGATGAGCAAGTACCTAAGAGCCCGTAGATAACTACGGATAGAAAGGGTGCTAATACCTTCCCTTTCTATAATCTACCCCCGTACTCAGAAATATCTCGAAAAATGAATTTTTCTGTGCTTTTTTCCTTTCCTTGTTGGATAAAATAAAAGACGATGGCGACTCTTGCTTACCGCGAAATTTTTGCGAACACAAACGCAAAACACAAACCAGCATTCCTAAAAAAACAGTCCCGGTTCTGGCCACCGTATCACAGTAGGGCTTATGGGAAGGAACCTGGATAGTAGGGTTACTTTGAGATGAAAGCCTGGATAGTAGGGCTGCTTCGTTTGACCATGTAGATTAGTTAACCCGTTTGATTTCGGGAACTAATTTTCCACTAGTTGTCTGCAGATGTGACCTGTGTAACTGATGGAATTGTTGGTGATAATTGTCCTTCCTGGAAAGATAACAAGGTTAATTATATGCGATGTATGAAATGCATGGCGGGATGATGTTCTCAAAATAAATGAGATTATGTCATTTGGGATATGTATGTGCATGTCATGATATATGTACATGAAGTGCTATTGGGGTATGTCCGAGTCTGGGAAAATAAATCCCTGACTGCTGCTGGAGAATATAGTATTCCTGACTGTTGTAGAGGATTGTGGTTATTCTACTTCTGCCGGAGCTGGTGAACGGAAATGACTATGCTGGAGATTTCATGAATATTCTGTTAGGAAGAGATTCTGCTTGAGAATAAACTCTGCGGGGAACAGACTTAGAAGGATAATTTCTGTAGTTGAAGTAGTAAGCTCTGTCGGGGATTGAGCTTCTGCATCCAGAGAAATAGACTCTGTTTAGGGGATGAAATTTACTGGCCCGCTCGCGATTATGAAATTCGGATGGGGAATGTAACTGTCAGGTTTCTGAATGACCCTAGCTGGGGAGATTACTTTCTGTTTCGGGAAAGCTGACGTCAATGCTTTTGGATTTTTTTTACTCTGTAGGGAGTGTATGTACTGATGATTATGCTCCAAAGCTGTCTCTATCCCGGTACCTACTAGGCAGAGTATCTGTCAGGTTTGATGCTTCTTATTTTTTTGGAATTACGAGTAATTGTCTTTTTGTTTCTTATGTAGATATTTATGAGAAGCAATCATATTCAAATTCATATGTCAAGAATAAATCATTGGACGTTCTTGCAAAATAAAACAGAAAAAGAAAAACTCAAAGTTTCTTGTGAAAATGATTTTGTATTGATTTTTTGAAGTTGGCCTGTAATAGGCATTTTCATACAAGGAGGCTGACGCTCTAGTAAGTGGGCGATGCCGTAAAAATAGAAGCTATACAATTTTATGCAAAATAAAAGAGCTATGTGCAACAATCCCATTGAGTTCCAACTCTGCTATCGTCCTTTATGTCTTCGAGCGTCTCATCACTTTGCTACTTGGTCGAAAGTTGATTAGATCGATTGGTGCCATCTGAGCTTGATAGTCGATACGTAAATCTGGTCGCAAGATGATCCAATGGGACATAGTGATACACTTTATATCCCTAACTTTTTCCTGGACTGCCCTTTCAGGTTTTTAGTCCACCGGGATACCCTTTTTCGCCCAAGTCGCCCTTTCAGGTTTTCGACTTGCCGGGTGTACATATTTTTTCTTTTCATCCCTTACTTTTGCCCGAACCCTTTTGGTTCGCCGGGAAGCCCTTATTTTTGCCTAGGCCAGTCAACCTAGCGGGTCTTTTGATTAGGCGTAGTATCTTTTCACTATGTCTGCATTGACAGGGTGAGGAAGGTCGTCGCCGTCCATGGTGGTTAGAATCATAGCTCCACCCGAAAAAATGTTCTTAATCACAAATGGCCCTTCGTACGTGGGGGTCCATTTCCCCCTGGGATCACCTTGCGGCAGTATGATGCACTTGATCACTAGATCCCCAACTTGATATTCTTGACGCCTGACTTTCTTGTTAAAAGCCTTGATCATTCGCTTTTGATACGTCTGATCGTGGCAGGTAGCAGTAAGTCTCTTTTCATTGATTAGATTTAACTGATCAAGTCGGGTTCGGATCCAGTCGTCTTTTTTCAAACCTGCATCCTTCATAATCCTGAGAGAAGCTATCTAGAATTCAATGGGTAGGACTGCCTCCATGCCATATACCAGAGAGTAGGGTGTTGCCCATGTCGACGTCTGTGCTGAGGTACGGTACCCATGAAGAGCAAATGGTAACATCTCATGCCAGTCTTTGTATGTCACTGTTATCTTCTGTACAATCTTTTTGATGTTCTTGTTAGTTTCTTCAACATCGCCATTCATCTTTAGCCGGTAGGGAGAAGAATTATGATGTTGTATCTTGAACTGTTTACAGAGCTCGGTGATCATTGTGTTGTTGAGATTCACACCATTGTCAGTAATAATTCTCTCTGGCACACCATATCGACAAATCAGATTATGTCGGATAAACCGCGCCACGATGTTCTTGGTTACTATAGCAAAGGAAGCCGCCTCAACCCACTTTATGAAGTAATCAATGGCTACTAGGATGAAGCGATGCCCATTAGAAGCGGTGGTCCTGATTTCTCCGATCATGTCGATGCCCCAGATTGCAAAGGGCCATAGGGTTGTCAAGACGTTTAAGGGGACCGGAGGCATGTGCACCTTATCAACGTAGATTTGGCACTTATGACAAGTTTGAGAGTGCTGATAACAATCGGCTTCCATAGTGGACCAGTAATATCCTGCTCGTAGGATCTTCTTAACTATGGTATGTTCACTGGAATGGGTTCCGAAGGTACCTTCAT
The DNA here is from genome assembly GCA_948472305.1 of Vicia faba. Classification (NCBI taxonomy): domain Eukaryota; kingdom Viridiplantae; phylum Streptophyta; class Magnoliopsida; order Fabales; family Fabaceae; genus Vicia; species Vicia faba. The sequence goes on along the minus strand of OX451739.1, from coordinate 374,972,666 downwards.
GTGAATCTGTCATGATTCTCTCCGCTTTGCTCTTGTCTACACACCATAGTAATGTAGAGTCATGATTGTGTTTATAGAGGATTACATTACTGAGGAAGAACTTTGCAGCGAACCTCCTCAGAAACTTCTTATCATTGACAGATGCCCCTTCGGGATACTCTTAAGCCTCGAGATATATTTTGACTTTGTCAAACCAGGGTTTGTCTGCCACTTCTTCGGTATCAATTTCACAATAGTGTATTGGTTCATCCAGCTTCTCAATGGTGATTTGGGGAGCTTCATTGTCCCACCTAACTTTGGACATAGAAGACATGGTAGCTAGCGCATCCGCTAACTAGTTCTCCTCTCGTGGGAAATGTTCGAAGGTTACCTCTTCAAAGTGTGGGATCAATGTCAATACGTACTCTTTGTATGGGATGAGATTAGGATGCTTCGTATCCCATTCGCCTTTGATCTGGCTTATTACCAAGGCTGAATCCCCGAAAACATCCAAGAACTTGATCCTGAGGTCAATAGCGGCTTTGAGACCCATGATGCAAGCTTCATACCCTGCCATGTTGTTAGTGCAGTTGAAACATAGTCAGGCGGTGAAAGGAGTATGACAGCCCTCGGGAGATATGATTATAGCACCGATGCCATTACCCAGTGCGTTCGAGGCTCTGTCAAAAAACATAGTCCATCGGGATCTTTCCCCGGGTCCTTCATTCGATCCAGGTTCTTCGTAGTCAGTCACCAGCATAATATTCTCATCCGGTAACTCAAAATTCATGGACTGGTAGTCATCCATATCCTGGTGAGCCAAATGATCATCCAATAAACTCCCCTTGATTTCTTTCTGGGTCGTATATTATATATCGTACTCAGTTAAGATCATCTGCCATCTTGCTATTCTTCCGGAGAGAGCGGGTTTCTCAAAGATGTATTTGATCGGATCCATCTTGGATATCAACAAAGTAGTGTGGGTTAGCATATACTGTCTTAGTGGGCGAGCAGCCCATGCCAAAGCGCATCAAGTTTTCTCGAGCAGTGAGTATCATGTCTCACAGTCGGTAAACTTTTTGCTAAGGTAGTATATCGCGTGCTCTTTTCGACCAGACTCGTCATGCTGCCCCAACACACACCCCATTGAATTGTCTAGTACTGTTAAATACAATATCAAAGGTCTTCCTTCAACCGGAGGTATCAGAATTGGCGGTTCTTGAAGGTATTCTTTGATTCTTTCGAAAGCGGACTGGCATTCATCATTCCACTTTACCACTTGATCTTTCTTCAAAAGCTTGAAGATGGGCTCACAAGTGGAAGTCAGATGTGAAATGAACCTGGAGATATAATTCAACCATCCTAAGAAACCTCTAACTTCCTTCTCTGTACGGGGAGTCGGCATTTCTTGTATAGCCTTTACCTTTGTAGGATCTACTTGGATGCCTTTGTCGCTGACGATGAAACCCATAAGTTTACCGGACCTTACCCCGAAGGTGCACTTGTTAGGATTCAACCTCAGCTTGTATATCTTCAACCTGTCGAACAACTTTTGTAGATGATCAAGGTGCTCCTCCTCAGTTTGAGACCTAGATATCATATCATCAACATAAAATTCGATCTCGTGATGAATCATATCATGGAACAAAGCGACCATGGCGCGCTGATAAGTTACCCCATCATTCTTCAACCCAAAAGGCATCACCTTGTAACAGAAGGTACCCCACTGTGTGACGAAGGTTGTCTTCTCCATGTCTTCAGGAGCCATCTTGATCTGGTTGTAGCCAGAGAAACCGTCCATGAAGGAGAAGATTTTGTGTTGCGCGATATTGTCAACCAGAACATCAATGTGAGGAAGTGGGAAGTCATCTTTGGGGCTTGACCTATTCAGATCTCTGTAATCCACACACATTTGTACCTTACCGTCCTTCTTAGGTACCAGAACTATGTTAGCAACCCACTATGGATAAGAAGTGACAACTAAGAATCCTGTGTCGAACTACTTCATGACCTCTGCCTTGATCTTCTCTGACATTTCAGGGCGCATACGGCGGACCTTCTGTTTAACCGGAGGATAATATTCTTTGGTCGGCAGACGATGAACCACAATATCAGTGTCTAAGCCTGGCATGTCTTCATATGACCAGGAAAAGATCTCAAAGTAGTCGTGCAACATTTGTATCAACCGCTGTTTGACTTTACCTTCCAAATTTGCACCAATCTTGACTTCCTTTCTGTCTGTTTCTGTGCCAAGATTTATCGTCTCAACCAGCTCTTCATAAGGCTGTATAGCCCTTTCTTCCTACTGTAATAGTCTAGCAAGTTCTCCTGGCACCTCACAATCATCCTCACTTTCGTCTTCAGCTTGGTTGATCGGATTTTCGAAGTCATAATTGTCAGTAGCAGAGTTGTTATCAATGGGATCTAGAGTGGATATGGATCTGCAGTATGATACGTGAGTGTGTGTAAGAGCATAGCTGTTTTGATAAAGTGAAAATAGAAAAGAAAAACAGAGAGTGCAAAATTTTTATGCAAGAAACGTCCAATGCTTTATTAATGATATATGAAGTGACAAATAATAGCCCTCACAAGCAAAACCAATGTGCCTCGGGAAAGGCACAAGGCCGTAAAGTTTTAAATTGTTTATTACAAATCTCAAAACGAGTAAGACAATTACTGCAGAATAAAATAAACTGGTATAAAGTCCCTAGCCATCCAGTTATTCGGTCCACTGTTTGTAGTTGGGTAGATCCAGTTGTCAATGTCTGAGTCTTCCTCACTGTCTTTAATGGCGTTAATTCCACGATTACTGATGCGTAGGGGAGGTCCTCTAGCCCGAGCATGTCGAACAACCCTTTGAGCTCCTAAAGTGAAGCCCAAACCAAACTTGTCAGTTTTATGAGTGAAATCAGGGAGCTGTCCCCAGTTGGTACACCCACCTTTTTCAACCACTGCTCTGGCGTCATTGAGGGAAGCCATCTTCAAAGGAGGTTTATTGGTAGTAGTTTCAGTCGATGCCAAGATCTAGGGAACCTCTTCAAAATTCTGACAAGGAGTTTCTATGAATTCCCCATCCATCTCTATGTACCTGAAGGAATTGAGGTGGCTCACCATATACTCCTCCTCACCATGCATAGTGACAATCTTTCCTCTTACTGGATACTTCAGCATTTGGTGTAAGAAGTAACTGCCCCAGCTTCATGAATCCAAGGACGACCCAACAAACAAGAGTACGACGACCGGATGTCCGTTACATAGAAAGTGGACTCAAAAGTCTGGGAACCTACTTTGAAGGGGATGTCCACCTCCCCATGCACCATTCTCTTCGACCCATCAAAAGCCCTCACCATAATGTTACTAGGTTTTAAGGTCAATCCCTCGTAATCCAACCGATCCAATGCCTTTTTAGGCAGGACATTCAGCAAAGACCAGACATGCAAAGCATCATTATGCTTCCTCCCTTTCGGTGTCAGGTCTGCATCTGAGAAACCCAACCCATTGTCAGCAGTCAGGCTAGCCATATAATCTTTGAATTGATCAGTTGAGGTCTCCTGCGGCACATGCGCAATCTTGAGGAATGCAATCAAAGCCTTCGCATGGGCTTAGGAACACAATAGCAGAGATAACATGGATATCTTTTAGGGGGTCTTCCCCACCTGCTCGACCATGTTGTAGTCCCTCTTTTTGATTATTTTTAGTATTTCCTCTATCTCTTGCTTAGAGGCTTCCACGACAATTTTTCTAGGTGCCTCCGTCCGAGCAGGCTCACCTATAACTTCTTTGTCGTGGGTTCTAGAAGATTCACCGGCAGGGGTAATAATTGGATTAAGAACATGAGTCGTAGTTGATGTACCAGCAGGAACAACAGACGGAATGAAAATAAGCTTGTTGACAGTCTTAGTGGAAATCTCGGGAGAGAAGACCCTTCCACTTCGGGTAACCTTGCTGGTCCCGACAATGTTACCAATATCAGGATCAACCTCTTCATTTTTCAAATCTTGATTGATGCCGTGATAGTACACATCGGCACCATAATACCAGGGGACAACTTTGTCTGAGGCATACGGGACAGGACCAGGAACAGTGATTATTAGCGGATCTATTCTTAGAGCAGATGTAATCCTAACAGGTCTCCTCAAGGAGACCTTGGAAGGATTGGTGGAAATGGGTATAATGGCAATGTCCTCAGATGGAACAACAAGAACCAAAGTTTTCTCGAACAAAATTTCTTTGTTGTCCATCAGGCGTTGAACACCCGACTTTAGCAAAGGGCAACCAGAAGGCAGAAGTGAACACATGTGGTAACCTTCACCACAACTCAGAAATAAACCGGCTAACAACAAATTCTTCTTCACAGTCATGAGAGGGGTAGAAACTTCATCCACCAAGGCCACAAACAAGTTGGTATCAACAACATTAACTCCACGACCGTGCTTAAGCATGGGAGCAGTTATGATATTGGGCTTTTCCGGAGCACCAAACTCAATTTCCTTGGCTTCGATCAAATCTTGTACCTTATTTCTTAGAGCCTATCAGTCATTGGTATCGTGGCCAGGAGTCTTAGAATGATAGGCACACCGAGAATTTGGATTATATCGGGAAGATGTGGTATTCAGATTCTTGGGAGCCTCTTTCAAGGTTACCAAGTTGGATCTCAGCAGATGAGGTAGAACTTCAGCTAATATCGTATTGATTCGGGTAAACTTCCGTTGTGGTCTTTCCATCCTTTGTTGATTGTTGCGTTGTGGAGAAAACGTAGGCCTAACTATCATTACGGCACTTACTGTCTGCCGATGTTCAGTTCTATTTTGGCCCCTCGGGCTATAGATGGCACTGGCTTCCTTCTTGCCAGCGAAAGGCTTCTTTACCGAACTCAAAGAGGCATCCTTCTATATCTTGCCGCTCTGAATCCCAACTTCTACTCTCTCTCCAGTCAGAATCAGCTTGGTGAAACCAGCTGACGAGCTGGTGATCAAATGATTAAAGAATGGACCAGATAGCGTCCCCAGAAACATATCGACCAACTCCCTATCAGACAACGGGGGTTGAACTCTTCCAGCCAAGTCTCTCCACTTCTGGGCATATTCTTCAAAGCCTTCACTTGCCCCCATGGACATACTCTGGAGTTGAGTACGAGTAGGAGCAAGATCGGCATTGTATTGGTACTGCTTATAAAAAGCAGCAGCCAGATCTTCCCAATTTCGGACATTGGCTCTCTCCAGTTGGTAGATCCATTCAAGCTGAGTTCCTAACAGACTATCTTGAAAGAAATGAACCCACAAATTTCTATCAGCGGTGTGGGGATGGATCTTTCTGACATAAGAGCGGAGATGGAGTTTTGGGAAGGACACCCCATCATACTTTGCAAAAATTGGAGCTTTGAACTTCTGCGTGATGACCACTCCCGACACCAATCCCAATTCTTCGAAATCCATCCCAAGTATCCTCTGGACTTCCATAGCACTCAAACGATCTTCCAACTGCTTGTATTTGTCCTCAGTAGGAGGATATTTCTCATCATTGTAGTCGGTATCATTGTCAGAAACTTCAGGACTGGGGTCCTTCTCCCTTGTGTCTTCTTCTTGATTCTCCCCTTCTTTGGATGAAGAGATCATATCGACTTGTTGCTTCAAAGGCCCTCTAAACCTTATGCCCATATCCAGAATACTGACAACCTTCTTTTTTTTCTTTTTCTCTTTCAAGATGAGGGCTTTCAAATCCTCCCGCCCTTTTTCCAGATTTATGAACATCTGCTGGAACTGGGCGTTTTGTGCCTGAAGATCCTTGATGCTTTGTTCGGAATACATTTCTGCGTGAAATAAACAGCGAAGAAGATGAGAAACCTGTAATGGTACCTGTTTATGCGATGTTATGAATGAGATGCGTATGCAATGATTTCAAGAATTCTTAAAGGCTCAAATTTGTTTAACCAAAAGAAACACACGTTAATTGCATTAATAAGTTCAAATTGTTACAAAGAATTCCCTTTAGGCTTACAATTAAACAAAACAAAACTTAAACAAAAAGAAACTAGGTCTCCCAAGAGCGCATCCTTTTTGGTGCAATGTAGGCGTTTATGTTCCTTTCTTCATGGAGTAGCCTAGTGAGCTCTAGGACCTTCTTATCACTAGCATAGAATTGAGCTTCAAACGTATCCCGCTCCTCTTTGAGTTGAACCCAATATTTCTATAACTCCTTATGATCGGTTGGCATGTCAGGATGATGACCAAGTGAAGTAGTATCTCCTTCAATAGCTGGCTCCAGAGTTACTGGTAGGTCGGCAGGGTAAGGCATCATGAGACTTTGGGCGCGAGCTCGTACCCACCGGAGATAAGGCTCAAGAGGAATGGAATTCTTGTGACCTAGCGTCTTGCTATCAATTTTGTGCACCATGCCCCAAACTTTTATGAACCTCTTGTGGTACCCCTGGGTATCATTCTCATAGTTGAAGGTGATTCCTTGGATAAGCGTGTCGTGAGGACCATCTCTTCTTACATAACCAAACTGAAGCAGTGCCAAACAAGGGTTGTAAGTGATTCCTCCCCTAATGCCTAAGAGAGGGAAATTAGGGAATTCACCACAGCGATCGATGATGGTAATATCTTCTGATAACCGTGAACACCAATAAATGTCTGAGTGCTTAAGGGACATCAGCCTACGAGACCATTTCAAACCCTGCTCGTTCTTCAAAACCGACCTGGGTAGGTGCGAAATAAACCACCTAGCCAATAGAGGAGTGCAACATAGAAGGGTCCCCCTTCTCTTTAGAGTGTGAGCATGCAGAATATCCTCGAGTAATGTAGGCACTAGATTATGAGACAGAAAAACCTTAACAGTGCTCACATCTAGGAGTTGATCCGCATTAGGGAAAAGTACTGTCCCGTAATTGAGAAGTGCCAGCACCTCTTCGAAAGCTTGTAAATCTAAGGTATCCCAAAAATGGTAAGCCTTCTCAAACAGAAACTTAACGAGAATTCCTTGGACACTCCCTTTAGTCTCCCAATTTGTTACTATGTCATACCGTTGTAAAGACAGAGCTCTAGCAATCTCTTCAGGCTTTGGATGTTCTTCCGTACCGTTGAAAGGTAACTGATCAAAAATAGGTACCCCAAACAACTGAGAAAATTCCTCCATAGTAGGTACTAGCTGGTAATCTGGGAAGGTGAAACAATGGTGCACAGGATCGAAGAACTGAAACAACACTTTTAATAATTCTTCATCAGGTTTTGCAGTGACCAAATTGAGCAACTGACCATGCTTTTTAGTGAAATGAGAGCTTTCAAGAACCCTTAATGCCAGGTCCTTTAGTTGGAGAGACATTTTCACAAGGTTGATCTGTATAGTATTCATATGGGGGGATGCCATGTCCTACAAAACAAAGCAAAAATGAGCCCTGGGAAATCCTTGAAATGGTTAGCCATGATGTCCATGCTTACGATGTCATGATTATATTAGAAAGTCACAGGTATAGCAAACAACAAACAAGTCATACCAAGTCCTTAGGTTTAAGGCCTGCACGAGTTTTAAGGTCATACCCTCTTGAAGTTGGATTGGTTCAACCTGTCCTATAAATAGTAACCGGGTTCTAAGGGATCTAAATATCACCGATCTTTCCCCCAGCATTGTCCAATAGGCGATTGACTCGCAACCAAACAAAAGTCAAGAGTCAAACCTCAATGAGTGTAGCATCAAGTATCTGTCGACCTTGGGAATACACCAAGGCCGGCCACCTCGCTACGTCCTACTAGCCAAGTTGTGCGATTAAACATTCTAAGGTCAGTTGATGCTTCGCGACACTACGCGGCGGCCCCGTACTCTCCCTGATTGACTCAAGGGTTACTGGTACCAACCAAAGTTCCACATCAACATAGCTACTTCTTCAACCATGTCGGTATACCCCGCACAGTTCCCTCATAGTTTATTGCTACTTACCTAAAAGGTGTTCCCCAGATCCAGGTGTAGGATCTATAATAACCTAAACAATCCCTTAAAAATAAAGCAATCAAGACAAGCAAAAGAAGAAATTTAAATGACCTAGATCCTAAGGTATACCCAACTTATTATTCTCCCCAGCTGAGTCGCCAGTTCTGTGATATGGTGGAAGAACCGACTGTTATACTGGTTTGCATTTTGTATTCGCAAATGTCGCGGTAAGCAACAGTCACCACCGACTTTTATTTCATCTAACTAAGGAAAAGGAAAAATAACAGAAAAAACCTTTTTCGAGAATGTTTCTAAGTACGGTGGGTAGATTATAGAAAGGGAAGGTGTTAGCACTCCAATCATATTGATGCCCAACATAGCAAAGGGCAAAGGAGCCGTCAAGACATTCAGAGGAACCGGTGGTACGTGCACCTTGTCAGCATAAATCTGATACTTGTGGTAGGTTCAAGAGTGTTGATAGCAATCTGCTTCCATGGTAGACCAGTAATAGCCTGCCCGTAGGATTTTCTTTGCCATCGTATGCCAACTGGAATGGGTGCCAAAAATGCCCTCATGTAGATCCTCCATGATCTTTTCCGCCTCAACCTTGTCTACACAATGGAGCAAAACAGAGTCATGGTTGCGTTTGTAGAGAATGCCATTACTAAGGAAAAACTTAGAAGAGAATCTCCTTAAGAACTTCTTATCATTGGTTCACAAGTAGCTGTCAGGTGAGAAATGAATCTGGCAATGTATTTTAAATGTCCCAAGAATCCTCTGACCTCCTTCTCGGTACGAGGAGCAGGCATCTCTTGTATTGCTTTCACCTTGGCAGGATCCACTTTGATACCTTTATTGCTGACTATAAAGCCTAGGAGTTTACCAGACCTCACCCCAAATGTGCATTTATTTGGGTTCAACCTCAACTTGTATTTCTTTAGCCTCTCAAACAGTTTCTGTAAATGATCGAGATGTTCTTCTTCTGTTTGAGATCTAGCTATCATGTCATCCATATAGACCTCTATTTCGTGATGTATCATGTCATGAAATAAGGCTACCACGGCACGCTGATAGGTTGCCCCATCGTTCTTCAACCCGAATGGCATAACCTTGTAACAAAATGTGCCCCACTGTGTGACAAAGGTTGTTTTCTCCATGTCCTCAGGCGCCATTTTGATTTGGTTGTAGCCTGAGAAAACGTCCATGAAATAAAACACTTTGTGTTACGCCATATTGTCAACTAGAATATCAATGTGGGGAAGTGGGAAATCATCCTTAGGGCTTGCCCTATTCAAATCTCTATAGTCCATGCACATTCGTACCTTGCCGTTCTTTTTGGGCACGGGAACAACATTGGCAACCCATTGTGGATAGGAAGTGACGGCCAAGAATCTGGCGTTGAATTGTTTCATGACTTCCGCCTTAATCTTCTCTGACATGTCTGGTCGCATTCGACGGACCTTTTGTTTTACCGGAGGACAATCCTCTTTTTTAGGTAGATGATGTACTACGATATCTGCATCAAGTCCTGGCATGTCTTCATACGACCAGGCAAAGACCTCAACATACTAGTGTAGCAACTGAATTAGACACTCCTTGACACTGGGTTCCAGATTGGCACCCACCTTGACTTCTCTTTTGTCTTCTTCGGTACCTAGGATAGCAATATGCTTCCATGGTAGACCAGTAATAGCCTGCCCGTAGGATTTTCTTTGCCATCGTATGCCCACTAGAATAGGTGCTAAAAGTGCCCTCATGTATATCCGCCATGATCTTTTCCGCCTTAACCTTGTCTACGCAACGTAGCAAAACAGAGTCATGGTTGCGTTTGTAGAGAATGCCATTATTAAGGAAAAACTTAGCAGAGAATCTCCTTAAGAACTTCTTATCATTGGTTCACAAGTAGCTGTCAGGTGAGAAATGAATCTGGCAATGTATTTTAAACATCCCAAGAATCCTCTGACTTCCTTCTCGGTACGAGGAGCATGCATCTCTTGTATTGCTTTCACCTTGGCAGGATCCACTTCGATACCTTTATTGCTAACAACAAAGCCTAGGAGTTTACCAGACCTCACCCCAAATGTGCATTTATTTGGGTTCAACCTCATCTTGTATTTCTTTAGCGTCTCAAATAGTTTCTGTAAATGATCGAGATGCTCTTCTTCTGTTTGAGATCTAGCTATCATGTCGTCCATATAGACCTCTATTTCTTGATGTATCATGTCGTGAAATAAGGCTACCATGGCACGCTGATAGGTTGTCCCAACGTTCTTCAACCCGAATGGCATAACCTTGTAACAAAATGTGCCCCACTGTGTGACAAAGGTTGTTTTCTCCATGTCCTCGGGCGCCATTTTAATTTGGTTGTAGCCTGAGAAAACGTCCATGAAAGAAAACACTTTGTGTTGCGCTGTATTTTCAACTAGAATATCAATGTGGGGAAGTGGGAAATCATCCTTAGGGCTTGCCCTATTCAAATCTCTGTAGTCCATGCACATTCGTACCTTGTCGTACTTTTTGGGCATGGGAACAACATTGGCAACCCATTGTGGATAGGATGTTGTTTTACCCCAAAATTTTCCCTCCCATATTTCTCAATACATGGCAAGTGAGGTCCCCAAATTGCTCAAGGAAGTTCAAGAATTGACCAAACAAACTCTCTCCTAAGGCAGTATACCTCAAATTAAGGTTTCCATCTTCTTCAAGATGTGTGAACCACAAAGGAATCAAAGGCTCACCATTTTCCTAATATGTTCTCAAGATCATCCATGTCAAGTTTCAAGCCTTGCAAAAGAAGTTTGCTCAGTCAATTGCTCAAATGCCTGAAAATCAACTATACTAGGTCAAAAGTCAACTGTGGCCCACATACAGTCAAACTTCAAGATTTTTGATCAACATCCTCATTTTGAAGTATTATCCACCATTTGATCAATAGTTGATGATGATTCCTCAAGGATTGCTCACAATACATCAAAACCCAAAAGTTGCTAAATTAGGGTTTTATAGGAAAAGTCAACTCAACTATGACCAAGCATAACTTTCTCATAATTTATCAAAAATGACCCATCCAAATATTATTTTGAAGAGGATGCAATTCCCTACAATTAATCTTCATCTCCCAAGTCCAGAATATGCACTCACAAAAAGATATGAATTTTAACATTATAGGTCCTTTTGAAAAGTCAACAAAAACACCTTTTGGGTCAAAGCTTCATACATGAACATGGAAGACTCAATTGAGATGAGACTAAAAGGGTTGTTTAGAGGACACCCTAAGATTTCTAAAAAGTCAAAGAATACCTCTCTAGGGTCAAAATTGAGAGAGTTATGCATTGGTCAAGTTGACCATTTTTGCATAATTGCCAAAAGTTAAATGTGCTCAAATTTGCATTTTTTTGCTAAATGGGCCCAACTTTTTATGCTTGCATCTCAATTATAATGTGGTCCACGACTCAAATGTTCACTCACCCATTATGTGCTTCATTTTTTAATTTATTTTGATTTTTCATTAATTAAAAAGTGAATTAAATCAAATAAATGATGAAAATTAACAATGATATGCTTTGATTTGTTTTTTTGACAGATTGACAATCAAGATATGCTAAGTTAACAAGATAAATTAGAATCAAGGGAAATTGGTACAAGAAAGTCATGATTTGACTCAAAATAGCAACATATCATATAGCTTGCAAATTAATTCAAGTCTTGGATAAATGCAAAGATTCAGTCCAAGTTTGTTAACCTAATTCATTCTAGGTTATATAATGAAGAATTCCAAATCAAAAAACAGAGGTTAAAGGTCGTGAGAGGCATAGAACAAAACTCAAAAAAGTTAGCAAAAGTGTGAATTGGTTTTCACTCCACAGGCCCCCTCAAGCCATCCTAGCTATTCCAATCCATTGCTGGACGTCCCAGGAAGTTGTCCCAATCATTTGTAAGGCCTCAAACACCCAGAAACGCGCACTACACTTCACACGGTTTGGCATATTTTTTCAAATCGATTATCATAATTCTTGCATCATTAGCACTTTTGATTGTTATATTCGTGTTTGTCATCATGTTTGCAAGCTAACCATGTCATTTAATTGCATTTTTTATGCTTGTACATGATGTTGCCATTGCTAGGGTTTCTAAGTTATTTTTAGGGTCTTTTTGTACAGGAAAAATTATGCTTTGAATCAGGTACCATGATGCTCGTGAGGATGAGACGAGTTGATTGGTACCATTACTTTTCATTTATCTTGCTCGTATGCAATTTTTGAGATGAACAGGGTTATACCTATAGTGAACGTCTGTAGGTAAAAGTCTTTTTTTCTAAAGCGACAATTGCAAGGAAGAAGACGCTGGCATGTCAAGCAACCATTGGAACGTTTGAATCTCGCACATTTTTCTGACCCCACTATCTTGTTTTGCATATTATATTTTATTTTTATTATAAAAACAATTGACATTCCAGCGCAGATGGTAAAGAAGCTTGCCTTTGATGTGCACGTCCTGGGGTCGATCCCAGGCGTGTGCATTTTGTTATTTTCTTAACAATTGCAGGCCAATCCAATGCATTGCACTATCTAGCGCCTTCCATACACTCTCAACGCCTGGCCACTGGATGCCCAGCTAGTCAGATCCAACGTGCCAACAAAGAGAGACCACCATACTCCTCAAGTCAATGCCCATACCAGATCTAGCGCTGACCAGGCTTGATGCTTAATGGGCCTTACAAAAATCAGATCTGCACCCCCCTCCAGCAAATTACACAGGCCCAATTCTCATTTTCAATTCTTTTTTTTTTATTTTATATTTTAATTTGTTTAATTATTTTATTTTTTAAAAATCAGTTTTAATTAAATCATAAAAAATAAAAAAAGTCATAAAAAATTAGATTTAGTTGTTTTCTTATTAAATTAAATTTTTGTTAATTAATTAGATTAATATCTAAATTAGGGTAACTTTAATTTGTTTTTTGACAATTAAAATTAAATTATAAAATTAGGTTAACTCTTGATTTAATTTTTCTCTTTTTTCTCAAATAAAACAAAAAAAATACAAAATAGGTTGTTTAAAATTAATTTATTTATTTTCAAAAAATTAACATTAATTAGAACTTAGGATTTTTTTAATTCAATTATTCCATTATTTTCTCAAATAACAAAGCATGACAAAAAACATTTTTCTTTAATCAATTGCAAGTAGGATTAGTCAAAGGGTCAAAACCCTAATCGCCTCGCATTTAATTCGCCGCGCGCTTGTTAATTATTTTGCCATTATTTTGTAACTGTTCAGGGTTTGTAATAGTTAACATAAGGTTTTTATTTACTGTTTAAATCTCCGATTTTTGGTTATGTAATTAATCCCCCTCACCGAAGCCTTGTAATAGTTAGGTTTATGTTCTCGCATTTTTAATTCCTGCAAATATTTAATTGTTTAGATGTATGCTAATAGAATTGTATGGCAAGAATGCATGACAAAATTAAAATGGTTAGAAAACCCTAATATGCAAAGATTAAATAGCTGAAAGAAATCACTCACACATATTCACTTTTAGGGTATACTCTCACTTCGGTTGCCTTCGGTAAAACGATCATTAAGCATAGGGTGTCTTAGTGGTTGCCCTCCAGTCTAAAAGATCAAATTGTCCTGTTCGAATGTTGCCTCGGAAATGTTGTCTCAGAAAAGATCTTAAGACTCTAGGGTTACTACTAAGGTATCCTAACTATTGCTTTAGTGACCGTACGTCCCTTTCGAATTGACCCTTACAAATTCCAACGACGGTACTACCTATTTCTCAATAGTAGGATAACGATGTCTAAAGGAAACAAGAATGGAGACGATCTTTTTTTGAGTAAGTAGATGCTAGTAGGTACTTGCTCAAATCAAAACTTTTCACACTTACACTTTTCAAACAAATTTTCAAAACAACTTCGTCACACCCTTGAGGACTGATACAAGGGTTATCACGAAGTAAAACATTTTTCAAAAACAAAGCACGCAAACACAAGCAATTTAAAAATGAGAAAGTACCTAAGAGCCCATGGAAAACCATGGATAGAAAGGGTGCTAACACCTTCCCTTTCTATAATCTACCCCCCGTACTTAAAATCTCGAAAAAGGATTTTTTCTGTACTTTTTTCCTTTCCGGTTGGATGAAATAAAAGTCGGTGGCGACTCTTGCTTACCGCGACATTTTGCGAATAAAAAACATAAAATGCAAACCAGTATTAAACAGTCGATTTTGCCACCGTATCACAGAAGTGACGGACAAGAATCCAGCGTTGAATTGTTTCATAACTTCCGCCTTAATCTTCTTTGACATGTCTGGTTGCATTCGACAGACCTTTTGTTTTACCAGAGGATAGTCCTCTTTTGTAGGTAGACAATGTACTACGATATTTGCATTAAGTCCTGGCATGTCTTCATACGACCAGGAAAAGACCTCAACGTACTCGTGTAGCAACTGAATTAGATGCTCCTTGACACTGGGTTCCAAATTGGCACCCACCTTGACTTCTCTTTTGTCTTCTTCGGTACCTAGGTTAATTGTGTCCACTGGTTCCTCGGGGGGCTGAATGGTCCTCTCTTCTTGTTGCAGTAACCTGGCGAGTTCCCCTGGTACTTCACAATCTTCCTCACCTTCGTCTTCGGCTTGGTAGATTAGATTTTCAGAATTGTAGAAGGCCATAGCAGAATCGTTACCCATGGGATCCCGAATGGATGTAGACCTGCATTGTGAGCGTGAGTGTGTGTAAGAGTATAGCTATCTTTGAAAGGAATAAAAATGTAAAAAGATAAACAATGAGCATAATGTTTGTATGCAAAAACGTCCATGATTCATTGATGTCATATGGAAATGAGATAATAACCCTTACAAATGGACCATTGTGCCTCGGGTAAGGCACAAGGTTTTAAGAGTCTGAATTGTTTTAATATTACAGATCCAACAAAATTTAAAGACAAATTACTATGGGATAAAAGTGATCGGGAAGAAATCTCTAGCTTCCCAATTGCTAAGCCCTCCATTGATAGTTGGGAAAATCCAATCCTCCAGGTCATAGCTGCCTTCATCATCCTCTACTGTGTTGACTTCGCAGTTGCTGATCTTCAAGGGTGGTCCTCCGGCACGAGCGCGACGTACAACTTTCTGGGCTCCTAAAGTGAAACCCAAGCCAAATTTATCTGATTTGTATGGGATATCTGAGATTTGTCCCCAAATAGTGCACCCACTTTCCTCTATCACTGCCTTGGCATCTTTCAAAGATGACATCTTGAGCGGAGGCCTTGTAATCTTGGGGACTTGAGACACAGCCTTGGTTACTGCCACAGTCTGCGGGACTTCTTCAAAGTGCTGGAATGGAGTTTCAATAAATTCACCATCTAATTCCATATATCTGAAGGAATTTAGATGGCTGACCATATACTCTTCTTCTCCATGAACAGTGATGATTTTCCCTTGAATTGAATATTTCAGCATTTGATGCAACGTCGAGGTAACGGAACCAGCATTTTGAATCCACGGTCGGCCTAATAAGCAGGAATATGAAGGGAGAATATCCATTACATAAAAATTTTAATCGAATGTTTTGGTTCCAACTTTTATGGGGATGTCCACTTCCCCATGCACCATCCTTTTTGAGCCGTCGAAGGCCCTCACCACTATATTGCTAGGTTTCAAGGTCAATCCTTCATAGTCAAGCCTATCAAGAGCCTTTTTAGGCAACACATTCAGAGATGAACCGGTGTCAACCAAAACATGAGCCAAGGTCGTGCCCCTGCATTTGACTGAGACATGAAATGCCTCGTTTTGCTTCCTTCCCCTTGGCGTTAAATCAGCATCTGAAAAACCTAAACCATTATTTGTAGTCAAGCTGGCCATGCAGTCTTGGAACTGGTCAGCAGATGTTTCTTGGGGTACATGGGTAGTTTTGAGGAACTTTACCAAGGCCTTTGCATGAGCCTCGGAACATAGTAATAAAGCCAGCATAGAAATTTTTGATGGAGTTTGCCCAGTTGCCTGACTACATTGTAGTCGCTTCTTTTTATGATCTTTAGAATTTCCTCCATCTCTTTTCGGGAGGTCTTAGGGATAGCTACTGATTGTGCCTTAGTCTGGACAGGCTCAACCATAATACCATTACCTCGAGTCTCGGTTGACTCGGCAGTAGGAATGTCAGTAGGGGTGATAACAGGGATTGTAACAGTTTTGTCGACAGGAGTATTAGCAGAGATGATTGTAGGACTGGGAATAGCCTTGGGAGGAGAAACAACAATAGGAATGATTATGGGTCCAGAAATAGCTTTTGGGGGAGCAATTTCTGGAGAGAAAATCCTTCCACTTCGGGTTATTTTACTAGTCCTTGCGATATTACTGATATCGGAATCAACTTTCTCAGAACTTGAATCTTCAGCAGCTGGCCAATCTTGCTTGATACCGTGGTAGTAGACATCACCTCCATAATTCCATGGGACGGTTTTGTCTAACGAATACGGGATTGGTCCAGGAATTGTAATTATCAAAGGATCTACTTTAGGAACTGATGTAATTCTAACGGGTCTTTTAGTGGATACCCTAGAAGAATTGTCGGAAATGGTCACGATGAAAACATCATTATAAGAAACAGTTGGAACAGAAGTCTTTTCGAACAAAATCTCCTTGTCATCTATTAGGCATTGAACGCCTGCTTTTAACAAATGACAGTTGGTCGGTGAGGACAAATAGAAATGTCATCTTTCATCACAACCTGGGAATATACCGGCATTTAACAAGTTATTTTTGATATTTTGGAGTGGGGTCACAAGCTCATCAACCAAAGTAACAAACATATCTTCCTCCATGGTGCTGACATCACGGCCGTGCTTCGGCATAGGGGCAGTGATAACATTGGGAATTTCTGGCGCATCGAATTCAATCTCTTTGGCTTCAAGAAGGTCTTGTACCTTGTTCTTCAAAGCCCAACAATTGTTAGTGTCATGGCCGAGACTCTCGGAATGGTATGCATAGCGGGCATTAGGATGATAGTAAGGAGAGGTTATGTTAGGATTCTTTGGAGCTTCTTTCAAAGTCACTAGATTGGATCTTAACAAATATGGCAATACTTGAGATAGGGTCATATTAATTCAAGTAAACTGTCTGAATGGTCTTTCCATTCTTGGCTGGTTGCTTCTTTACTGAGCAGGCGCGGGTTTAGGAATCATGACAGCCCCCACCATTGGACGGCGTTCATCCCTATCTTGATTTCTCTAAGGATACACAACAACAACTTCTTTCTTTCCAATGAATGATTTTATTACAGTAGCAGAGGATGCAGTTTTTTGAATCTTCCCATTCTTTATCCCGGCTTCCACCCTTTCTTCGATCAATATTGTTGTACCCCAAAATTTTCCCTCCCATATTCTTCAAGATTTGCCAAGTCAATGCTTCAAAATTCCCCAAGGGTTGCACAGTTCAAGGGCCTCCTAACAGTCAAAAATTAGGGTTTTGGTTCTGACAAAGAAAATGAAGTTTCCAAGGGTCCAATCAAGTCCCACATGCCTATAAACATGGTCAAGCATCCTCATACAAAGTTTCAAGACCTACAACACAAAATTGCACAGTCAAAAACCCTAATTGCACTACAGTCAACTGTAGGGGTAAAATGGTCATTTGACAGTCAAAAGTCCAAATTTTTGGTCAACATCTCATTTTGAAGCCATAAACATCATTTGATCAATGCTTGATCATGATTCTCAAAGCTTGGCTCAAAAAGTCTCAAGATGCAAAAGTTTCCATATTTGGACAGTTGAAAAAGTCAACTGTAACTTGACCAAGGCATAACTTCCACATGGATTATCAGAAAAATTCCATCAAAAGCTCATTGTTAAGATAAAGACATTTACTACAACTCCTCTTCACACTTCAAGTCCAAGAAATGCTCTCACAAAAAGTTATCAATTTCAACATTATAGGTCATTTTCAAAAGTCAACAAAAAGGGACTTTAAGTCAAAGGCCATAACTTGATATTGGTAAATCAAAAGGACATGGGACCAAATGCATTGGTTAGAGGACTCAAAGAACTTTCCAAAATGTCCAAGAACATGAGCAAAGCTTAAAATTGAGCAAGATATGCCTTGTGGAAGTTGGGAAATTTTTGGGTATTTTGAAAAGTCAACATTGCTTCAAAAGTCTTAAAAATGCTAATGGGCCACATTTTCTTCCAAGAATCATCATCCAAGGCATGTGCACGACCATTTGGCCCAAAGGGAAGTTTTTTTATCATTTTTATTTATTTACTTGGATTTTTAATTATTAATAATTCATTTAATTAAAATAAATATGTGAAAAATATCAAAGCAAGTCAATCAAATCTTTTTGTGCATAGGATAACTTCAGATTTTCGTGCATTATTAGATAGGGAAAGAATCCATGTGATTGAACATGATTTGGTAGAAAATATGCATGAAAAGATTGGAAAATTATGGCATGGAAAATCAAATATTTTCTCATCAATTCATGGATCCTTTGGCTCAGATTTTTTACCCTAATCATTCCATACATAAGCATGAAGCCAACCCTAATGCCAATACACACAAGGCTGCGCCAGAAAAGCACAACAAAGCTTGAATTTTTTGTCAAAAAAGTGAAAACTAAAAACCCTATTCTAGCACGATTCAGAGGCCAAGAGTAATTCCAATAGCTTGCAAAAGTGTCAAGGAAGCTTCCTGCATTGTTTTTCAACCCTTACACGCCCAGAATTGGTATAGGGAATTCAAACTGTTTTCAATTTTATGTATAATCGTGTTTTAATATTCAAGCATTTCTATTGCATTTTTTTCATGGATTCATACTAATTGGGTGATTCTGAAGCTAACTGTATACTTTGATTGAATTTTCGTGCACTATTGAAGAATTCACCATTAAAGGACATTAGGGTTCTTCAAGTTTTAAATTAGGCGTTTCTTAATACTGTAAAATTAGAGAACCTCAATGCCATGGTTGAAATCAGCATGCTTGGACGATTCTAAAGCACCCTTCGCGCCTAATTTATATAGGACCATGGCCTGTTCGCTATTATGGAAATATGCATATTTTGGGGGGGTTTAAAACCCCCGTTAACCTCTTTTATATTTCAGGGAAAAAAGCAAAACGGAGAAGATGATGAAGTGTCAAGGCATGATTGGGTTTTTAAATTTGCGCGCTAATTTTCCACTAACTTTTTGTTTTATATTATATTGTTCATTGGCCAGATAATAATCAAAATGCGCGCTTGGTTCAACTGGTCAGGCATGTGTATGGTAATCCCTGGGACCTGGGTTCGAATCCCAGGTCCCCCTCCCTTTCAATAAAATTTTTTCTAACATCATCCTATGCAGCGCCCTTCCTTGAAGGCCATCATACACCCCTTGGTCCAACTATGCCACGCGCCCACTGAGATTAATCCATTGGCCCTGATCAGAGGAGCACCATACTCGTTGGTCAAACATGCCACACGCTAGCCAAAAAGTCAACAAGGCCAAAGGCTTAATGGGCCTGATTGCTGGACAAAACCCTCCAATTTGGGGACAGCCCCCCAAGGTTTGCTATTTCTTTTATATTTCCAGTTTTTTTATTTGATTTAATTAACTTCTTTTAAATTCTTTAAACCAATTTATTTTCATAAAAATATAAAAACAATAGAAAAATCAGAAAAGACAAAAAATTAAATATATTTTATTTAACTAATATTTTTGTAAATAAAGTTTTGTATCAATTAATTAGTTTTTATTCTAGGGTTAATTTTTAATATCTTTTCTCAATAAATCAAAAAACTTGTGGAATTAGGTTTAATTAGTTTAATTACTTTTTTCTTTTATTTTCTCATCACTAATAATTTACTATTATTTTTATAAATCAAATCGCATTAATTAATTAGGTTTAACTATTAGATAATTTTCATATTTTCTTAATAAAAAAAAATAGCTAGAATTAGGTTTAAATTCCATTTAATAAAAAACCATAAATCCAAAAAATCTCAAAATAATTTCTTTTTTCATTTTAATTTAATTTAATTCCTAAAAAAGGGGTTCAACGCCCTCGCTTTCAATTTTAGTCCAATTCGCGCATTTTATTTTATTTCTTATAATATTTATGTACCTCTCCCAAAGCCATGTAAATATTTATCTTTCGCACTTTACTTTATTTCTTTATTTTCTGTCAAATCGGGTCCTGGATTTTAATTTTGGCGATGTGGACCCGCGCCTTTGTAATAGTTTAGAACTTTATGTTTCCGCAACTTTTTTAACTACTAATAATGGCATGCAAGAATGAATGATAAAATAAAAACAAACGCATAGATCACTTTGACATGACAAGACAAAAATAAATGAACATGACACACAAATTCACACACCACCCCTAGGGTACGCCTCACTGTTGCCTTGCCTCGAAAGGTGATTGTCGAGTAGAGGATGTCTTAGTAAGTCCTCATGATCCGGGAACCTGGTATGAGGGTAGCTTCTAAGGTGTCTTCCCATTGCTCTGGTGATTACCATGTCCCGAACCTCGAATTGACCCGAACACCTCCAATGGTGGTGCTACCTACCTCTCAATGGTGGGATGGCACTACTTTAAAGGACATTTACACAGACGAATTCCTTAGGGTAGGTAGACGACTCTAGATACTTGCTCTAAATTTCAAAACAAATTCAAAAATACTTTTCACACCGACACCTTTTCAAAAAGCTTTCGAAAGCAAATTTTTCAAACACTCTTGAGGACCGATACAAGAGTCGAACTGGAATTTTCAAAGAAACCTTTTAAAACCCACAGTTGAAAAGCAAACAAACCATTTTTGAAAACACAAGTGAGCAAGTATCTAAGAGCCCATGGATAACCATGGATAGAAAGGGTGCTAACACCTTCCCTTTCTATAATCTACCTCCCGAACCGAGAGCAATCTCTTTAAGGAATTTTTCTGTGCTTTTGTCCTTTCCATTTGGAGAAAATAAAAGACGGTGGCGACTCTTGCTTCCGCGACATTTCGTGAATCAGCGTTAAACAGTCAGTTCCAGATCCACCGATCACAAATATCAATTCGGTAAAACCTGCCGATGAACTCCCAATTAAGTGATTGAAGAAAGGTCGGGACAAGGTGCCCAAAAACATGTCTACTAATTCTCTTTCAGATAGGGGAGGCTGGACTCTTCCTGCTAAGTCCCTCCATTTTTGCGCGTAGTCTTTGAAGACCTCACTTGAAACCATGGCCATACTCTGGAGTTGAGTACGGGTGGGTGCAAGATCATCGTTGTATTGGTATTGTTTGTAAAAGGCAGCGGCCAGATCTTCCCAGTTATGGACATTTCCTCTTTCTAACTGATAAAACCAATCAAGTTGAGTTCCAGACAGACTGTCTTGGAAGAAGTGTACCCATAAATCCTTGTCAGCGGTATGAGGCTGGATTTTCCTCACATAGGACCGGAGATGCATTTTGGGACATGAAACTCCATCATATTTGGAGAACACCGGTGCATTGAATTTTGTAGGAATGACAATCCCAGATACTAACCCCAACTCCTCAAAGTCCAGTGCAAGCACTTTTTGGATTTCCATTGCACTTAACCGTTCTTCCAGATGCTTATACTTGTCGGCGGCTGAAAGGTATTGTTCTTCAGAATAATCTTCTTCTTCCTCTTCCTCTTCTGAATATGGTTGGACAACTGTTTCCTTGCCTTTTCCATCTTGATTGTCTTTATCACCAGATGACGTTGCAAAGTCTAAGGTCCTTCTTGCTTGTCCTTGGAATCTTCTTCCCATGTTTAGAACTCCGGTTATTTTCTTTTTCTTCTTTTTCTCTTCAACCAGCAAGGTCTTCAACTCTTCTTGTCCTTTGGCTAGAGTTAAGAACATCTGTTAAAACTGAGCATTTTGTGCTTGGAGGTCCTTCACCATTTGCTCGAGATCCATCTTACTGAAATAAACAGTAGAAAGATGAGGAGACTTGTTGCAAGAAACCTGCTTATGTTATGATGAATGGTAGATGCATATGCAATGATTTCAAGGATTTTAAGGATTTAAATTTGTTTTAGACAAAAATGAAACACACGTTATATTGATAAATTAAAGCTTGAGTACATCAATGCCTCTTTGGGCAAAATAATATAAAAACTCTAATATAAGAAGGTAGTACGCATCCTCTTTGGTGCGATGTAGGCATTCAGAGTCTGCTCCTCATGAAGTTGCTTAGTGAGTTCCAAAACCTTCTTCTCACTAGTGTAGAATTGGGCTTCGAAAGTGTATCACTCCCCCTTGAGTTGTATCCAATATCTTTGTAAGACTTCAAGAGAGGTGGGCATGTCAGGATGCAGGATAGTGTATGGAATATCTCCTTCCATAACAGGCTCAATGATTACCGGGAGAATGGAGGGATAAGGCATCATAAGACTCTGAGCACGAGTTCGTACCCATTTGAGGTAAGGCTCAAGAGGGATGGAATTCTTATGCCCCAATGTCTTTCTATCTACCTTGTTCAACATCCTTCAAGCTCGGATGAATCTTTGGCGAAGACCTTGATCGTCGTTCTCGTAGTCAAATACCAAACCTTGGATGAGCATCTCATAAGGGCCACCCCTTCTGGCGTAACCAAACTATCTTAAGGCTAAGCAGGGGTTGTAGGTGATGCCTCCCCTAATGCTAAGTAAAGGGACATTAGGGAATTCTACACAACGGTCCATAATAGTAACATTCTCTATGGATCGGGAACACCAATGAATGTCTGAGTGCTTGAGCGTCATCAACCTTTGTGACCACCTTAACCTTGCTCGTTCTTCAATACAGATCGGGGAAGATGCGAAATAAACCATCTTGCCAAGAGAGGAGTGTAACACATAAGGACACCTATTTTCCTTATAGTGCAAGTGTAAAAATAATGTAGGATGTCCCCTAGCAAAGTAGGCATCGGGTTGCAGGACATGAAGATTTTGACAGTGTTCACATCTATGAGTTGGTCAGGATTTTGAAACAAAACCATCCCATAGATGAGGAGAGCCACAATTTCCTCAAAATCTTGCAAATCCAAAGAGTTACAATAGTTTTGGGCTTTCTCAAACAAGAACCTTACTAGGAAACCTTTGACACCACTCCTTGTTTCCCAATTAGTTGTGATATCAAATGGTTGCAACCGTAGAGCTTGAGCAATCTCTTCGGGCTTTGGATCTCTTTCCGTACCGTTGAAAGGTAGTTAATTGAGAATGGGAATCCTTAAGAGTTGGGAGAATTCTTCCAAAGTTGGCACAAGTTGATAATCGGGGAATGTGAAGCAATGGTGTAAAGGATCAAAGAACTGAAAGAGCACTTTCATCATGTCTTCATCAGTGTTGGAGGTGACCAAGTTTAGTAGGCGACCATGTCTTTCGGTGAACGTAGAATTCTCGGGAATCCTTAAAGGTAGCTTTTTGAGTTGAGGAGGGATTCTTACAAGATTGACTTGAATAGTTTTCCTACGAATAGAATCCATGTCCTACAAAATAGAATAAAGATAAATCCCAAGATCCTTGAAATGGTTAGTGAATGAGTATGATGTTATGATGTTCATGATGTTATGTACAAGTATGTATATACAAACAAAGCAAACAAGTCCTTAGGTTTAGGCTTGCATGGAGTCTCATAGGTAAGTACCCTCTTGAAGTTTAGTTGGCTCAAACCTGTCCTAGCAATAGTAATCGAGTTCTAAGGAGCTTAATATCACTGGGTTGTTTCCTTGGTCATTGTTTCAGCACAAGCCTCTTTAATGGCGACGAAAATATCAAGAGAAACCAAACCTCAATAAGTGTAGTATCGAGTATCTACCAACTTCGTACTGCACCAAAGCCGGTAATCTCACTACGTCCTAAAGGCCAAGTTGGTCAAGTAAAGGTTCTAAAAGTTCATTAGTGCTTCATGACATCACTCACCGGCCCTGTATTCTCCTTGATTAACTCAAGGGCTACCGGTACCCATAAATATTTCGCACTAACGTAGATATTGCTTAGACCGTGTCGGTATACCCTGCACAATTTCCACAATGTATTGCTACTTACCTATAAGGTATCCCAAATCCGGGTAGAGGATTCAAACCCAAACAAAGAACCACAATGTAAAGCATACAAGTCAAACAATGAAAGCAAGTAAGTGTGATCTAACCCTAAGGTAACCCCACTTTTAGAATATTCCCCAGCAGAGTCGCCAGTTCTGTGATACAGTGGGAGAACTGACTTGAAGGTTTTGCGTTTTATCGCAAATGTTGCGGTTAGCAAGAGTCGCCACCGACTTTTCTTTTATCCAAAAGGAGAGGTTAAAAATCATAGGAAAGACCTTTGAGATTATTTCTTGAGTTCGGGGGGTAGATTATGAAAAGGGAAGGTATTAGAACCCTTTTCATCCATGGTTTTCCATGGGCTCTTAGT
The DNA here is from genome assembly GCA_948472305.1 of Vicia faba. Classification (NCBI taxonomy): domain Eukaryota; kingdom Viridiplantae; phylum Streptophyta; class Magnoliopsida; order Fabales; family Fabaceae; genus Vicia; species Vicia faba. The sequence continues at coordinate 374,948,377 of OX451739.1, read as the reverse complement.
TAATTGCTAGATCACTTGCTTTTGTTTGAAATTGTGCTTTGTGTGGTTTTTTTGAAAGTATTTTGTAAAGAGGTCATTGTTTAGGCAAACTTTGTAATGATTCTCGTTCATAAGAATGTATACAAAGTGTTAATCTTTTGAAAATGTTTTCAAGGTTTGTAAGATGTTTTGAAAATGTAAGTGTTTATTTTGAAAATGGAAAGGATGTTTGTTTTGAAATTGAGAAAGTAATTAGGAGCATTCTACCTACTCAAAAGTCTTTCATGTTCATTTCCTTTTTCCTTTGACATTGTTATCTTACCATTGATTTGGTAAATAACCCTATCTTTGGATATAAACGGGACGTGTACGGGTCATCGTATAACCATAATTAGCAATATTGCAAGGTATCTTAGCATTCTCTTTAGGGACCAAGATCATTTGAAAGGCAACTTAGATAGTGTCGTCGAGGGACTATGATCTTATATTTTGCTTGTTTTTGCTAAGATACCTCACATGTGTAATATGGCCATTTTGTAAAGGCAACCAACTGGATTTTACCATAAGAGTGCTTGTGTGCAAGTGTATTGTTTTCATGCTTAATTTTGTCTTTGATTAGGGTTTTCTAATTGATTGGTTTTAGTCTTTCCATACAAACCCTAATTACTAGCATTTGTATATAAAGCGATAAATTGCGGAATTTAAAATTACTACGCTATTACAATACTTGTGGGAGGGGGTGTACAAATTATAAATGGGGATTGCAAGATAATAAACCTAATTAATCTATTACAACCATATTGAATTTATACAAGAATTTAAATAAATAATGTACATAATGAATAAATATACAAGAATGCAAATGTGAAGAAAATGAATATTTTTGTTTGGATTTTTTTAGGAAAGGGGAATTTTGTTTTAACCTAATTAATTAAAAGGAAATAATTAATTAAAATAATAAAAAATAAACCTAATTTTACTAGTAAAATAAATTAAATAAAACCCTAATCTATTAATTGATTAAAAAGAAATTAAGTTTATAAGAAAAGTATTTTGGTATTTTTGTCTTGAAAATAATTTATAGTATTATAAAATATTTTTGGTCTTTTTATATTTTAAAATAATATATTTAAATTGTGTAAAAGAAAATAATTAAAAACCTTAATTTTTTTTAATTAAATTTACAAAATATTTAGTGAAATAAATGAAGTGTGATAAAATAAAATACTTTTTATGTGAGAAAAAATAAATAAACTATGTCCAAATATAAATCTACTATTTTTATATTTTTTATGATTTTTTAGTATTGGAAAAATATTTAAGAAAACAAATAAATAAAAAATAAGAAAAGAAAATAAAACTGGGCCAGGGGTATGAATAGCCTGCAAGGGGGTTAGAGGTAAGAAAAAAAACATAAGGCCAAAAGGAGGCCCAGCGCCTGTCCAAAAAAGTCAGAATGTGTAAAAAATGTGGAAAAAAATCAAAAGGGTACCACTGGGGCTCGAACCCAGGTCCCTTTGGTTACAGGCGCGCGCTTCTACCACTGGGGTGGCTATACATCCGTTTATATAAATCAAACCATAAATATATATGGTAAACATGTTCTTGAGGCCAACTTCATCTTCAACCTCACGCCCAGCCAAAAGCTCTGTATCTCATTCAAATCTCAACAAAAATGAAAACTGTAAACATGAAACTTGTAGCAAATTTCCTCACGATTTCAGAAATGCAAAGCAAAATAATTATACCTCAAAGATAAAGATGAATTTTAATGGCCCTATTCTGAACCCTAAAAATCTCATAAACTTCAATCTTAAAATTCTCTAAGCTCAAGCAAAATTAATGAAAACTATGGACATGGTTAGCTTTAGATCAATGATATCTACATTTTTCATTCACAAATAAATCATTGATGATGCCTGCATGAAAAGTTCTAAAGTTAGAAAACTTACCTTGCAAGAGGGTATCGGGTTTGGAGTTTGAGAAGCTTTCAGTGAGTTCCAATGATTGGGTTAACTTCCTCAAGTTCCCAGGAAGCTAATGGGATGCTTATCTTGAGCTGAAAGTGCCTGAGGAGTTCTGGAGAAGTCCAAGTGCAAAGCTCTGTTTTTGAAAATGGAGGATGGTGTTAACGGTGTTACAGTATTGTAATAGGGTGTGGGATGATTTCTAAATGATGTTTAGAAACTTTAGGAACCAAAAGGCTTGAAAACGCACGAGGGAGATGTGAGTTTCAAACTTTTGGTTAAGTTAGGCAACAATGGAGGTATGTGATATAGTTCTGAGCTCTTGGTGTTTTTAGGGGTCAATCATTCGTGTTTTTTGTGGCCAATGGCTTGTGTATTGTGATACGGTGGGAGAACTGACTTTTATTTTTGCGTTTGATCGCAAATGTTGCGGATAGCAAGAGCCGCCACCAAATTTTCTTTTATCCAAAAAGGAAAGGTGATAACGCACATGAAAGACCTTTATAGATGTTTTCTTGAGTTCGGGGGGTAGATTATGAAAAGGGAAGGTATTAGCACCCTTTTCATCCATGGTTTTCCATGGGCTCTTAGTTACTTGCTAGATCACTTGCTTTTGTTTTGAAATGTGCTTTGTGATGTGGGTTTTGAAAGTATTTTGAAAATGTGACTTTGTAATGATTCTCGTCTCTATAAGAATGCGTACAAAGTGTTGTTTTGAAAATAGTTCAAAGAGATGTTTGTGGAATGTGTTTTTTGAAAGTGATTTTGAAAAGGGTTTTCTTTGTAATGTCTCTCGTTTCTATAAGAATGCATACAAAGTGTTTTTCTTTTGAAAATATTTCAAATGAGAGTGTTGGTGAAATTTTTGTTGTTGTGATCAAGCGAGCAACTAGGAGCGAATCTACCTACTCAAAAGGTCATAAGCGTTCTTTTCCTTCTCCTTTAGATGTTTCTATCTTACCATTGTTTTGGTAAGAAGCCCCCGTCGTTGGATGTGAAGGGACGAGTGTGGGACGTTTCTATAGTCACAGAAGGCAACCCGTGGAATGTTTTAGCAATGTCGTTTTAGGGACTAGATCGTTTATCGAAGGCAACATCGAGGGTCATCGAGGGACTACGATCTTTTATCGTGGGTCTTTGCTAAAACACCCATGTTCGAGGGACATGACTATATTTCCGATAGGCAACAAGGTGAGATTACCCTAAGGGTGCGTGTGCAAAGTGTGTTTGATTGCATGCATTTAGTCTTGCTTTTTAGGTTGTCTATTTGTTGTTTTCATGTCTTGCCATACACACCTTAATTACTAGCATTTACATTTGAAAGCGATAAATTACGGAAATATAAAGTCCTACGCTATTACAATATTTTAGGGATGGGGGTACATATTTACAAATGGGGATTGCAAATAAAATTAAATCCTAAGTTACTATTACAATCATATTGAATGGATAAGAATGTACAAGAAAAGGTGAAATGAACTTGTTTAGAAAATGGTTTTTTTGTCTTAATGAATTAAGAAAAAAATGAAATAAATTAATTAATAAAAGAAAATATTTTTATGTCTTTTTATGTTAATAAAAAAAAGAGTTAATATTAAAAATGATAAAAAGGAAAATAAATGAAAGATAGAAACAGCGTGCTGCTGCAAGCGAAACAACAAGGATTAGAAGTTCTAAAGCCAGACGTGTGATGACTCAGAAATGAACGTCAGTGGAATCAGAAGTTCTGGAATGGTACACTCTGAGGTCCTGCAAGACACGTTAGAGGGAAAACACAAAAATTATGGGTTGCTATGTGTTGAACTTCTGAGTGTTAGAACGATGAGAAAATATTAGAAGTTCTGTATATTAAAACAGTGAAGGGAACTCAGAGGTTCAGTTTGTGCTAAGACAGTGAGTGAATATCAGAAGTTCAGCGTGTTTAAACAGTGAGGAGAACTCAGAAGTTCTGTGTTGCATTAAAATTGTGAGTGAACATAAGAAGTTCTACACCATATTTCAACTCTTAATCAACACATCAACAATTTATTCAGTTCTTAATAAACAACAAATCAGAAGGATAACAGCACAACAGTTTATAGAAGTTCTAATCCTAAATTTGAGCTTAGCCTTAATCAAGAAGTTCTTATCCACTATTTTTCTACTTATGCAATGATATGGACAACATTAATTGTGATATTTTACATATTAACAATGTTCTGAATGAGAAGATGCAAAGTCAGAAAGACTTACCTTGAATCTGAAACGTGTGTTTGGAACTTTGAGCTGCTGCCTTCAGATGTTCTGGTGTCAGTGAGAGTAACAGAACAGTGGTTATGTTCTTTGATTCCAAGGGAAGAACAAAGGTTATGTTTAAGATTTGTGAATATTTTTACTGTTTCCTTTTATTTCTTTGATAATTCTCTCTCTCTCTCTCTCTCTCTCTCTCTCTCTCTCTCTCTCTCTCTCTCTCTCTCTCCCAAAACCAACCCCTTGAAAGTGTGATGGAGCAACTTATTTATAGGTGAATTTTTTATGGTTTTGGGGGGAAAACAAATGGGATTTAAACTTTTTGGCACACTGTTCCATTGCTTTTTGATCACAGCTTTTTGTATTTGGTGCAAATACATGATTTGGGAAAATGCAGGCGTGGACTGGATTAGCTGCTGGTTAGAGTACTGTAGCAGTGCAGCAGGTTGTTTAAACAAGGTCTTGGGATTTGGTGATGTTCTGATCACAAAAGATCAGAAACGTAACCTCCAAATGCTGAAGGGTCATGTTCTGACCGAAGAACATTGCTTCCATATGTTTTTATTGAAGAACATTGCTTCCACATGTTCTGATTGAAGAACATTGCTTCCATATGTTCTGATTGAAGCATCATGTTCTGAACTGTGTTTGCAACTTCTGACTGCACTTGCGTAGAGGCTGGCTCAGAAGTTCTGAAGTATCATATTCTCTTGACACTTAGAAAATTTTCTATATGTTTAGAAATTTGATTTCTTTTTTCAAAGTAACTTTTGACTTCTGATTTTTTTGATGAACCAATTTCATGTCTTGATGAAATATAATTGTTGAAGCTTGATTTTGATCTAAAAGTCCAAGTTTGACTTTTCAATGTGCTTTTAACCATTTCGCCCTTGTGGATGATTTTCTTTAAAAGTTGTAATTCAAGACTTGAAACTTGATAGAAACAAAGCCCGAGAGACCAGGATGATCTTTTGAGAAATGAGAGGGAAAATTTTGGGGTACAACAATTGCCCCTGTTCAATCTTCTTATACTTGAGGATGTAGATTGTCTGGTCTGCCTTTCGTGATCTGAAGGTGGAAGATGATTGAACACTAGAGTGCCCATAAATTTGCACTCGCATGAAGTAATGCTGATTGGTGATGTCGGGAATGGGCTTACAGAAGCCATTTGGAAGGCGACGAAGAATCGTCAGAGATGGGCTTAAAGATGCCATCCTGAAAAGATCGGTTGCATAAGAGATTCCTTGGTGAGAATTCATGTTCCTACTGTTGAGGAGGACTTTGCGGAGGAATGTTGATTTATGCCCTAGGAAGTAAAATCTAGGAGCTTCGGTTGTCCATTACTCTACTGGGGAATTAACTCTTGATTGAGGGGGGGGGGGGGGGGGGTGAAAGTAGAATGTATACCTGGTCAAGGTCCAGGTTGTACAGTGACTTACTGGGGAAATGTGAAACCGAACATATTTGGTGGGGTCTGGGCCTTACATTGCTACAAACGGTTTCCTGGAGGTAAGGGAGAAGGAACCTGGGTAGTAGGGTTACTTCGAAATGAAAGCCTGGATAGTAGGGCTTGGTGAAGGAACCTAGGTAGTAGGGTTACTTCAAAATGAAAGCCTAGATAGTAGGGCTTGGTGAAGGAACTTGGGTAGTAGGGTTACTTCGAAATGAAAGCCTGGATAATAGGGCTTGATGAAGGAACCTGGGTAGTAGGGTTACTTCGAAATGAAAGCCTGGATAGTAGGGATTGGTGAAGGAACCTGGGTAGTAGGGTTACTTCGAAATGAAATCCTGGATAGTAGGGCTTTGGTGAAGGAACCTAGGTAGTAGGGTTACTTCGAAATGAAAGTCTGGATAGTAGGGCTTGGTGAAGGAACATGGATAGTAGGGTTACTTCGAAATGAAAGTCGGGATAGTAGGGCTTGGTGAAGGAACCTGGGTAGTAGAGTTACTTTGTTTGATCATGTAGATTAGTTGACCCATTTGGTTTTGGGAACTGACTTTCCCTTGGTTGCCTGCAGATATGTCATGTATAACTGCTGGAATGGTTGGTGATAACTGTCTTCCCTGAAAAGATAACATGGTTAATTATATGCGATGCATGAAATGCATTGTAAGATGATGTTCTCAAAATAAACGATATTATGTTGTATGTGATATGTATGTGCATGTAATGATGTATGAGCACGAGATGCTAGTTGTGACATATCCGAGTATGGGAAAATAAATCCCTGACTGCTGCTAGAGAATAAAACACTCCTGACTGTTGTAGAGAATTATGGCTCTTCTACTTCCGTTGGGGATGGTGAACGGAAATGAATGTGCCAGAGATTTGTTCTTTGTTGTTTTGTGAATATTTTTCCAAGGAGAGATCCTATGTGAGAGTAGCTCTGCGGGAGAAATGAATCTGTTGGAAGGTGGACTTTCGTAGCTGAAGTAACAAGCTCTGTTGGGGATTGAGCTCTCGTAACCAGAGAAAATAGACCCTACTTAGGGAGATGAAAATTTATGATGATCCGCTCACGATTGTGAAATTTGGCTGGGGGATAAAGATGTCTGGCTTCTGACGGCCCTGGCTAGGGAGATTATTTCCCGTTTTGAGAGAACTGATACAATGCTTTGATTACCTTTACTCTATAGGGAATACGGATGCTACAAGGTCGCATGTATTGATGACTGTGCTCCAAAGTTGTCTCTGCCCTGGTACCTGCTGGATAGCGTAACTGTCGGGTTTTAACATTTTAGTTTTTGTCCTTGTTTCTTAAGTTATGAGCAATTGTCTTTCTTTTTCCTATGCAAATGTTTGTGAACAGTAATCATATTCAAATGCATATGTCAAGAATAAATCATTGGACGTTCTTGCAAAACAAAGCTGAAAAAGAAAAACAAATAGTTTCGTAAAAAATGACTTGTATTGATTTTTGAAGTTGGCCTGTAACAGGCGTTTTTGTACAAGGAAGTTGACGCTCTAGTAAGAGAACGCCGCCGTAAAGTTGGAAGGTATACAATATTATGTACAACGAAAAGAAAACATCTATGTGCAACAATCCCATTGAGTTTCAAATCTGTTATTGCCTTTACATCTTCGAGCATCTCATCACTTTGCTTCTTGGCCGAAGGTTGATCAGATTGGTTGGTGTCGTCCGAGCTTGATAGTCGATGTCGAAGTCTATTCGCCAGATGATCCAATGAGACATAGTGGTACGCTTCATATCCCTAACTTTCTCCTGGACCTCCCTTTCGAGTTTTCAGTCCAACGGGATACCCTTTTTTGCCCAAGCCGCCCTTTCGGGTTTTTGACTTGCCGGGTGTACAAATTTTTTCATTTTCATCCCTTTCTTTTGCCCAAACCCTTTTGGTTCGCCGGGAAGCCCTTATTTTTTCCTAGGCCAATCAACCTAGTGGGTCTTTTAGTTAAGCGTAGTATCTTTTCACTATGTCTGCATTGACAGGGTGAGGAAGGTCGTCACCATCCATGGTGGTTAGAATCATAGCTCCTCCTGAGAAAATGTTCTTAACCACAAATGGCCCTTCGTACGTGGGGATCCATGTTCCCCTGGGATCACCTTGCGGCAGTATGATGCGTTTGATTACTAGATCCCCGACTTGATAATCTTGACGATTGACTTTCTTGTTAAAAGCCTTGATCATTCGCTTTTGATACGTCTGACCATGGCAGATAGCAGTGAGTCTCTTTTCATCGATTATATTTAACTGATCAAGTCGGGTTCGGATATAGTCGTCTTTGTTCAAACCTACATCCTTCATGATTCACAGAGAAGGGACCTGGACATCAATGGGTAGGACTGTCTCCATGCCATATACCAGAGAGTAGGGTGTTTCCCCTGTCGACGTCTGTGCTGAGGTACAGTACCCATGAAGAGCGAATGGTAACATCTCATGCCAGTCTTTATATGTCACCGTCATCTTATGTACAATCTTCTTGATGTTCTTGTTAGCTACTTCAACAGCGCCATTCATCTTCGGCCGGTAGGTAGAAGAGTTATGATGTTGTATCTTGAATTGTTTACAGAGCTCGGTGATCATTGTATTGTTGAGATTCGTACCATTGTCAGTAATAATTCTCTCTGGCACACCATATCGACAGATCAGATTGTATCGTATAAACCGTGCTACGACGTTCTTAGTAACTGTGGCAAAGGAAGCCGCCTCAACCAACTTCGTGAAGTAATTGGTGGCTACTAAGATGAAGCGATGTCCATTGGAAGCGGTGGGCCTGATTTCTCTGATCATGTCGATGCCCCATATTGCAAAGGGACATGGAGCTATCAAAACATTTAAGGGGACCGGAGGCACGTGCACCTTATCAGCGTAATTTGGTATATATGACAAGTTCGAGAGTGCCGATAACAATAGGCTTCCATAGTGGACCAGTAGTATCCTGCCCATAGGATCTTCTTAGCCATGGTATGTCCACTAGAGTGGGTTCCGAAGGTGCCTTCATGTAAATCTGTCATGATCCTCTCTGCTTCGCTCTTGTCTACACACCGCAGTAAGGTAGAGTCATGATTGCATTTATAGAGGATTCTATTACTGAGGAGGAATTTTGCGGCGAACCTTCTCAAGAATTTCTTATCATTGACAGATGCCCCTTCGGGATATTCTTGAGCTTCGAGATACCTTTTAACTTCGTGAAACCAGGGTTTGTCTGCCACTTCTTCGGTATCGAATTCACAGCAGTGTGCTGGTTCATCTAACCTCTCAATGGTGATTCGGGGAGCTTCGTTGTCCCACCTAACTTTGAACATGGAAGACATGGTAGCTAGCGCGTCCGCTAACTGATTCTCCTCTCGTGGGAAATGTTCAAAAGTTACCTCCTCAAAGTGTGGGAGCAATGTCAGTACGCGCTCTTTGTATGGGATGAGATTCGGATGCTTTGTATCCCATTCGCCTTTTATCTGACTTATCACCAAGACTGAATCCCCGAAGACATTTAGGAACTTGATTCTGAGGTCAGTAGTGGCTTTGAGACCCATGATGCAGGCCTCATACTTCGCCATGTTGTTGGTGCAGTTGAAACATAATCGGGCAGTGAAAGGAGTGTGACAGCCCTCAGAGGATATGATTATAGCGCCAATGCCATTACCGAGTGTGTTCGAAGCTCCATAAAAAACCATAGTCCAACGAGATCCTTTCTCAGGTCCTTCATCCGGTCCATGTCCTTCATAGTCAGTCACCAGCATAATGTTCTCATCCGGGAACTCAAAATTCATGGACTGGTAGTCATCCACGGCCTGATGAGCCAAATGATCAGCCAATACACTCCCCTTGATTGCTTTTTGGGTTGTATATTGTATATCGTATTCAGTTAAGATCATCTGCCATCTCGCTATTCTTCCGGAGAGTGCGAGCTTCTCGAAGATGTATTTGATTGGATCCATCTTAGATATCAACAAAGTAATGTGGGTTAACATATACTGTCTCAGCCGGCGAGCAGCCCATGCCAAAGCGTAGCAAGTTTTCTCGAGCAATGAGTATCTTGTCTCACAGTCGGTAAACTTTTTGCTAAGGTAGTATATTGCATTCTCTTTTCGACCAGACTCATCATGTTGTCCCAGCACACACCCCATTGAATTGTCTATCACTGTTAATTATAATATCAAAGGTCTTCCTTCAATCGGAGGTATCAGAATTGGCGGTTCTTGAAGATATTCTTTGATCCTTTCGAAAGCAGTCTGGCATTCGTCATTCCACTTTACCACTTGATCTTTCTTCAGAAGCTTGAAGATGGGCTCACAAGTAGAAGTCAGATGTGAAATGAACCTGGCGATATAATTCAAGTGTCCCAAGAAACCTCTAACTTCCTTCTCGGTACAGGGAGTTGGCATCTCTTGTATGGCCTTTACCTTTGAGGGGTCTACCTGAATACCTTTGTCACTAACGATGAAACCCAGAAGCTTACTAAACCTTACCCCGAAGGTGCATTTGTTCGGATTCAACCTTAGCTTGTATATCTTCAACCTGTCGAACAACTTTTGTAGATGATTGAGATGTTCCTCTTTGGTTTGAGACTTGGCTATCATGTCATCAACATAAAACTCAATCTCGTGGTGAATCATATCATGGAACAAAGCGACCATGGCTCGCTGATAGGTTTCCCCAGCATTCTTCAACCCAAAAGGCATCACCTTGTAACAAAAGGTCCCCCACTGTATAACGAAGGTCGTCTTCTCCATGTCTTCAGGAGCCATCTTGATCTGGTTGTATCCACAGAAACCATCCATGAAGGAGAAGATTTTGTGTTACGCGGTGTTGTCAACTAGAACATCAATGTGGGGAAACGGGAAGTCATCCTTGGGGCTTGCCCTGTTCAGATCCCTGTAATCCACACACATCCGTACCTTGTTATCCTTCTTAGGTACCGGAACAACATTAGCAACCCACTACAGATAGGAGGTGACAACTAAGAACCCCGTGTCGAACTGCTTCATGACCTCTTCCTTGATCTTCTCTGACATTTCGAGATTCATACGACAAACCTTCTATTTAATCGGAGGACAATCTTCTTTAGTTGGCAGGCGATGTACCAAAATATCAGTGTCCAAACCAGGCATGTCTTCATAGGACCAGGCGAAGATCTCAACATAGTCATGCAGTATCTGTATCAACCTCTATTTGATGCTAAGCTCCATATTTGTACCTATTTTAACCTCTTTTCTATCTTCCTCAGTACCCAAATTCACTGTCTCAACCGACACTTCATGAGGCTGTATGGCCCTCTCTTCCTGTTGCAGTAGTCTAGCAAGTTCTCCAAGTACCTCACAATCGTCCTCACCTTCGTCTTCGGCTTGGTTGATCGGATTTTAGAAGTCATAACTGGAAATAGTAGATCTGTTATCAATGGGATCTAGAGTGGATATGGATCTGCAGTATGATACGTGAGTGTGTGTAAGAGCATAGTTGTATTGATAAAGTAAAGGAAGAAAAGAAAAAATAGAGAGCGCAAAATTTTTATGCAAAGAACGTCCAATGCTTCATTGATGAAATATGATATGACATATAATAACCCTCACAGATAGAACCATCGCGCCTCGGGTAAGACACAAGGCCAAAAAAGTTTAAATTGTTCATTACTGTAGGTGTTTAGGTATTGGCTTGCATTTTTGGTAAATCCCAAGTGTATGTGTGAATGTCATGACTGATGTCATAACATTCTAGTTCAGGTTGTACTAACTCAATAGGTACATGTGCAGAAAAATATTGTAATTCAAATACTGATGTTTAGAAGTGTGTATCTGAGCATGTTTGCAAAATGATCACATTTTGCTAATCAGTAGACAGGTTTTCTCAGATGTCATAACAGATGTTATGACATCCTGTTCTGAACTAACAGGATTGCAGGATTGGATAAGTCTGAGTTTTTTCAGGAAATAACTCAGTCCCCTCTAAACAGAATCCTGCGTTTTCTGAGGAGTAACCTAGCTCAATCCTAACCTGATCAACAAAGTACTGTGACCTGGTCTTTAGGTCAAACGGAATCAACCCTAGGTTTTTGGAAACCCTAACTGAAGTTACAGCTGCTATATATTCAACAGAGCTGCGGTTTTTGAAGATATCCCTGCTGATTGATTAGAAGATCAATTTTGTAATCTGTATAGATTTGTTTATTGTACTCCAAGCAATTATCATTGTGATAAGTGACTTGGAATAGGTTTCAATTGTAAGGGTTGTGTAGCACTCAAAGCTTTGAAGCAAGAGTGTTTGAATGTTACTTGACTAAAGCTGTGAAGCAGAGTCAAGTTAGTTGTGTACAACACTCAAAGCTGTGAAGCACGAGTGATTGTGTTACTTGATTAAAAAGCTGTGAAGCTTAATCAAGTGTGTTTTGAAGAGTGTCTTCATCAATTCTTAATTCAAATTGGTTTATGTATCACTGCTGTGATTGAGGGGGAGTGAGTAGGAACTCAGGTTTAAGTTGTACTTAGATTAGAATTGCATTGGGTAGGTCTTAAGTGAAGGAGATAAACTGGTTGGTTTATTCCTGAATTAACATCTCTTATAGTGGATTCTCTCCCTGGCTTGGTAGCCCCCAGAGTAGGTGTTGTTGCACACTGAACTGGGTAAACAATTGACTGTGTTATTTACTGCTTTTGTATTTACTGTCATATAGTAAGTCAGATACGGTGTCATAACATTGGACGTGACATTGAGTATCTGTAGCCAGAATTTCAATTGGCATCAGAGCAGGCACCCTGCCTGTATTACTGGGTGAGATCTAGGGATATCACTTTCTGGCACTATGGACAAAGAAGGAGTTTTTGGAAATAGACCACCCATTCTGGATGGAACTAATTATGACTACTGGAAACCTCGTATGATTGCCTTCCTAAAATCTCTGGACAAAAAGGCTTGGAGAGCTGCTGATAAAGGATGGATACATCCCACCATAACTGAGGAAGACGGGACAATCAGTCTGAAGCCTGAGGAAGATTGGAGTAAAGAAGAAGATGAGCTAGCCCTGGGAAATTCCAAAGCTCTAAATGCCTTGTTCAATGGAATTGATAGAAATATTTTCAGATTAGTTCATCAATATGAACTGGCCAAGGAAGTTTGGGACACTCTCAAAACTACTCATGAGGGAACTTCCAAAGTAAAAATGTCAAGGCTTCAGATGTTGACCACTAAGTTTGAGAATCTAAAAATGATGGAAGATGAAACCATTCATGAGTTTCACATGAACATCTTGGAGATTTCCAACACCTCATGAGCACTGGGAGAAAAAATGTCAGAAGAAAAACTGGTGAGGAAGATTCTCAGATCCTTGCCTAAAAGATTTGCAATGAAGGTGACTGCCATAGAGGAAGCCCAGGACATTAGCAAGTTGAAAGTGGATGAACTTATTGGGTCTCTTCAGACTTTTGAGATGGGAATCACTAATGATGATGTCAAAAAGAACAAGAGCATAACACTTATGTCCAACACTGATGTTGAAGAAAACATTTCAGAAGCTATAGCCATGCTAGGAAGACAGTTCAACAAACTCATCAAAAGAATAGATCCAAAGTCAAGGTCTAATGTTCATAACATTTCCTCTGACATTGACAGTTCCAGCAGAAGACCAAGGTCAGATGAGAAGGGAGTTCAAGGCAGAGGAATTCAATGCCATGGTTGTGAAGGATATGGGCATATTCGAGCTGAATGTCCTACCTTTCTTAAGAAACAAAAAGGAATGACAGTTACTTGGTCTGACTGTGATTCAGAAAGTAATTCTGAAGAAGAGACTTCCAAACGAGTTACTGCTTTAACTGGTGTTTGTACCTCTGAAAGTGACATCAGTGATGAAGAGGTGACTTTTGAAGAACTGGCTGAAACGTACAAGGAATTGTGTATCAGAAGTACTGAAGTCTGTGTGCAGAATGAGAAACAATCAAAACTCATCATAAAGATGGAGGCTGAAAAACGGGCAAACCTTGAAACTATAAGTCTTCTAGAAGGAGAAGTTCAATTGCTGAACTCACAACTGAATCAAATGACCAAATCTGTCAAGATGTTGACAAATGGAACTGACAAATTGGAAGAAATCCTACAAATTGGACAAAATGTGGGAAATAAATCTGGTCTAGGATTTATGAAAGCAACGAAATCTGGTTCTGGTAGGCAAATGTCAAAACAGATGTCTCAACACAACTCTCGACATCAGGAACAGAAACATATGAGGAAAAGGTACCAAAGATGGAAATGTCATCATTGTGGTAGATATGGCCACATAAAGCGTTTCTGCTTCAGATTACATGGATACCCTAATCAGAATTCAGGTGTCAAACCTAAGTCTAAAAAGGTACCACATGCTCCTCAATGGAAGAAAAAGGCTACTGCACTGATAGCTCACACTTCCCTGAGGGTCTCTGCAAAGGAAGACTGGTACTTTGACAGTGGATGTTCCAGACATATGACTGGAATCAAGAACCTCCTCAATAATGTTAAGCCTCACACCACCAGTTTTGTGACCTTTGGAGATGGGGCTAAAGGTGAAATCAAAGGAGTTGGTGATTTGAACTTCCCTGGAGTTCCAAGTCTAAATGAAGTACTGCTGGTGAAAGGACTGACCGCTAATCTCATTAGTATCAGTCAACTGTGTGATCTAGGATTCAAGGTCAATTTCTCAAGATCTGAATGCCTTGTAATCAATGACAAACAAGAGATAGTAATGAAAGGAGTCAGATCCAAAGACAACTGTTACTTATGGGAGGCTGAGAACACTAATTTCTCATCTGTGTGTTGCATTGCAAAAGAAGAAAAAGAGGTGAAACTGTGGCACCAAAAACTTTGCCATCTTCACCTAAGGGGTATGAAGAGGATTATCTCCTTGGAGGCAGTCAGAGGGATTCCAAAACTGCTAATTGATGAAGAAAGAGTTTGTGGTGAATGTCAGGTGGGTAAGCAGACGAGGATGTCACATCCAAAGTCAAGACATCTGACCACCACTAAGGTTCTAGAACTCCTCCATATGGATCTGATGGGACCAATGCAAGTAGAGAGCCTTGGTGGTAAAAGATATGCCTATGTGGTTGTGGATGATTTTTCCAGATTCACCTGGATTAATTTCATTAGAGAAAAATCAGATGCATTTGAAGTCTTTAGAGAACTGTGCAAAAGAATTCAAAGAGAGAAGGAAGGATGTATTGTCAGAATCAGAAGTGATCATGGCAAGGAATTTGAAAACAGCAAGTTTGATGACTTCTGTGCTTCAGAAGGAATCAGTCATGAGTTTTCTTCTCCCATAACACCTCAGCAAAATGGAGTTGTGGAAAGAAAAAACAGGACCATACAAGAATCTGCCAGAGCAATGTTACATGCCAAAAGACTTCCTATGTATTTTTGGGCTGAAGCTATGAATACAGCTTGTTATGTTCATAACAGGGTCACCTTGAGAAAGGGAACCTCATCCACCATATATGAACTCTGGAAAGGAAGAAAACCAACTGTGAAGTACTTCCATGTGTTTGGCAGCAAATGCTATATCCTGTCTGATCGTGAACAAAGAAGAAAACTGGACTCCAAAAGTGATGAAGGCATATTTCTAGGATACTCCTCAAACAGCAGAGCTTATAGAGTATTCAACTCCAGAACCAAAACCATGATGGAATCAATAAATGTCATAATTGATGACTATCATGAAGAAACAGATGTTCCTTGTACTGTTGAGACATTCTTTGAGACTTCAACCCAATAGGATGATCTACCCAACTCCACCACAACAGAATCAGAATCAAAGGAAGCTAGCAAGACTCCTTCCATCAGAATTCAGAAGGATCATCCAAAAGAGCTCATCATAGGAGATCCTAATAGTGGAGTCATCACAAGATCTAGAGAAATCATCTCAAATTCTTGTTTTGTGTCCAAAATAGAACCAAGAAATGTCAAGGAAGCCTTAACTGATTAATATTGGATTGGTGCAATGCAAGATGAACTGAACCAATTCAAGCAACATGAAGTTTGGGAACTGGTTCCTAGACCCGAAGGAACTAACATCATTGGGACAAAATGGATATTCAAGAACAAGTCAGATGCTGAAGGAGCTGTCACCAGAAATAAGGCGAGACTTGTTGCTCAAGGATACACCCAGGTTGAAGGGGTTGACTTTGATGAAACGTTTGCACCTGTAGCCAGGTTGGAATCAATCAGACTCTTGTTGTCAATTGCTTGTCTTCTGAAGTTCAAGTTATTTCAGATGGATGTGAAAAGTGCCTTTCTAAATGGGTACTTAAATGAGGAAGCTTATGTGGAACAACCTAAAGGTTTTGTGGATCCAACCCATCCTGATCATGTCTACAAATTGAGAAAAGCTCTATATGGGCTGAAACAAGCTCCTAGAGCATGGTATGACAGGTTAACAAAGTTTCTCTCAGACAAAGGCTACAGAAAAGGAGGCTTGGACAAAACTCTATTTGTCAAAACTGAAGGAGGGAAGTTGATGGTTGCCCAAATATATGTTGATGACATAGTGTTTGGCGGAATGTCAGAACATATGGTTAAACACTTTGCTGACCAGATGCAGGCTGAATTTGAAATGAGTCTCATGGGAGAACTAACTTATTTTCTTGGACTACAAGTCTCACAGATGGAGGACTCAATCTTCTTATCTCAAAGCAAGTATGCTAAGAATATTGTAAAGAAGTTTGGTATGGAGAATGCAAGTCACAAAAGGACTCCTGCTCCTACTCATCTAAAGCTCTCCAAAGATTCAAGTGGGGTTAAGGTGGATCAAAGTCTGTACAGAAGCATGATAGGAAGCTTGTTGTACTTAACTGCCAGCAGACCTGATATTGCCTTTGCAGTTGGAGTTTGTGCTAGATACCAAGCTGATCCCAAAGTCAGTCATATCAATCAAGTGAAGAGAATTTTGAAGTATGTAAGTGGTACTTACAACTATGGATTGTTGTATACTCATGGCTGTGAACCGACTCTGACTGGTTACTGTGATGCTGATTGGGCTGGTAGTGCTGATGATAGAAAAAGCACCTCTGGAGGATGTTTCTTTTTGGGAAGTAATCTGGTTTCCTGGTTCAGCAAGAAACAGAATTGTGTGTCTCTTTCCACCGCTGAAGCTGAATATATTGCAGCTGGTAGTAGCTGCTCTCAAATGTTATGGATGAAACAGATGCTCACTGAGTATAATGTCACACAAGATGTTATGACATTGTACTGTGACAATCTGAGTACAATCAACATATCCAAGAATCCCATTCAGCATAGCAGGACCAAACATATTGACATACGACATCACTTTATTAGAGACCTTGTAGAAGAAAAGACCATCAAATTGGAACATGTTGCCACTGAGCTACAGCTGGCTGACATTTTTACCAAGGCTTTGGATGCAAACCAATTTGAAAACTTAAGGGGTAAGCTGGGTATTTGCCAACATGAGGAATTGTAGCAATTAATTTTGCTTAAAACAAAGACCAAAGGACTTATGCCTGTTCTGATTGGTTTAAAATTGTATTTTCTCATTTCCTACAACTCTTTTAAGAAGTTGAATAGGCACTCCTTTGCTTTGTTCCTCTCTCGTCTTCTCATCAATCAGGAATTTCTTCTCATTTGCTGTTGGTCCTTCAAAACTGACAAAATGTCTCAAACGCCATCATCATCCAATACGACCATCTCAACCTCTTCCTCTGATCAAGATTCTGGGACAATCTCTTCCTGTCTGGACTCTGATGTTCTGGAGATCTGTTCTCATAGAACTAACCACACCAAGGCCAAAGAGTTGAGAACAAGACATACAGGTAATCCATCTCATCCTTCCTCTTCAGTTCCCCCTGAAATTGCAAATAGGGAAGGGACAGCCTATGTTAATCAAGCAATAGCAAAAATTGTTTCCCGAATTCTGAACGAGAACCACTCAGTTCCTGGCATTTCTGTTCCTCTGAACCAAGAAAACTCAAATGCTGAAACAAATCCAAATGTCTCTAAGAATGTTGAGACATCAAACAAAGAGAAAAATGCTGACATTGCTCACAAGAAAAGAAAGAAGCCTGAATTCTCTGAGTCTGATGACAGTGCTTGAAGGTTGATGCTTGGTGGTGTTGCTGAAGTGTGTTCTGCTGTTGTCAGATGCTGATCTCATTATTTTTGTTTTGGATAACTGTATAACTTTATGAACATGTATCTTTGGCCCATTTGTGGCTAAAGTGGGGGAGAATATTTTGGCACTGCTTAATTAGTACTTAACACTATATTTTTCTGCTGTCACTTATTTCTGCTGCTATCTATCTATCTCTGATTGTTTAGGGACTTTAGCCAAAAATCTGCCAAAGGGGGAGTTTGTAGGTGTTTAGGTATTGGCTTGCATTTTTGGTAAATCCCAAGTGTATGTGTGAATGTCATGACTGATGTCATAACATTCTAGTTCAGGTTGTACTAACTCAATAGGTACATGTGCAGAAAAATATTGTAATTCAAATACTGATGTTTAGAAGTGTGTATCTGAGCATGTTTGCAAAATGATCACATTTTTCTAATCAGTAGACAGGTTTTCTCAGATGTCATAACAGATGTTATGACATCCTGTTCTGAACTAACAGGATTGCAGGATTGGATAAGTCTGAGTTTTTTCAGGAAATAACTCAGTCCCCTCTAAACAGAATCCTGCGTTTTTTGAGGAGTAACCTAGCTCAATCCTAACCTGATCAACAAAGTACTGTGACCTGGTCTTTAGGTCAAACGGAATCAACCCTAGGTTTTTGGAAACCCTAACTGAAGTTGCAGCTGCTATATATTCAACAGAGCTGCGGTTTTTGAAGATATCCCTGCTGATTGATTAGAAGATCAATTTTGTAATCTGTATAGATTTGTTTATTGTACTCCAAGCAATTATCATTGTGATAAGTGCCTTGGAATAGGTTTCAATTGTAAGGGTTGTGTAGCACTCAAAGCTTTGAAGCAAGAGTGTTTGAATGTTACTTGACTAAAGCTGTGAAGCAGAGTCAAGTTAGTTGTGTACAACACTCAAAGCTGTGAAGCACGAGTGATTGTGTTACTTGATTAAAAAGCTGTGAAGCTTAATCAAGTGTGTTTTGAAGAGTGTCTTCATCAATTCTTAATTCAAATTGGTTTATGTATCACTGCTGTGATTGAGGGGGAGTGAGTAGGAACTCAGGTTTAAGTTGTACTTAGATTAGAATTGCATTGGGTAGGTCTTAAGTGAAGGAGATAAACTGGTTGGTTTATTCCTGAATTAACATCTCTTATAGTGGATTCTCTCCCTGGCTTGGTAGCCCCCAGAGTAGGTGTTGTTGCACACTGAACTGGGTAAACAATTGACTGTGTTATTTACTGCTTTTGTATTTACTGTCATATAGTAAGTCAGATACGGTGTCATAACATTGGACGTGACATTGAGTATCTGTAGCCAGAATTTCAATTACAAACTCAGAAAACAAGTAAGACAATTACTGCGGAATAAAAGAAACTGGTATAAAATCTCTATCCGTACAATTACTCGGCCCACCATTGGTAGTTGGGTAAATCCAGTTGCCAATATCAAAGTCTTCCTCACTGTCTTCAATAGCATTGACCCCTTGATTGCTGATGCGTAGGGCAGGTCCTCCAATTCGAGCGTGTCGAACAACCCTCTGAGCACCTGTAGTAAAGCCCAAACCAAATTTGTTAGTTTTATGAGTGAAATCAGGGAGCTGACCCAATTGGCACACCCACCTTCTTCAACCACGGCCCTGGTGTCCTTGAGAGAAGCCATCTTCAGAGGAGGTTTGTTGCTAGCAGTAGTTTCAGTTGATGCCAAGATCCACAGGACCTCTTCGAAGTTCTGACAAGGAGTTCCTATAAATTCCCCGTCCATCTCTACATAGCGGAAGGAATTGAGATGGCGCACCATATACTCCTCTTCACCCCATACAGTGACAATCTTCCCTTTTACCGGATACTTCAGCATTTGGTGGAGTGTGAAAGTAACTGCCCTAGCCTCATGGATCCAAGGACGACCTAGCAAACAAGAATACGACGGCCTGATGTCCATCACATAGAAGGTGGACTTGAAAGTCTGAGAGCCTATCTTGACAGGGATGTCCAATTCCCCATGCACCATTCTTTTCGACCCGTCAAAAGCCCTTACCACAATGTTACTAGGCTTTAAAGTCAAACCCTCACAATCCAACCGGTCCAACGCCTTCTTGGGCAGAACATTCAGCGAAGACCCAGTATCCACCAGCACATGAGCCATGGTAGTGCCACTGCATTCGATCGAGACATGCAGAGCATCATTGTGTTTTCTCCCTTTCGTAGTTAAGTCAACATTCGAAAAACCCAGCCCATTGTCAGTAGTCAGGCTAGCCACGCAATCTTTAAATTGATCAGCTGAAGTCTCTTGCGGCACATGTGCAGTTTTGAGGAATGCAATTAAAGCCTTCGCATGGGCCTTAGAGCACAACAACAGGGATAACATGGATATCTTTGAGGGGGTCTGCCCCAGCTGCTCGACCACATTGTAGTCACTCTTTTTAATTATTTTAAAAATTTCCTCTATCTCTTGCTTAGAGTTTTCCATAACAATTTTTTTAGGTGCCTCCGTCCGAGAAGGCTCACCTACAACTTCTTTGCCTCGAATCCCAGATGACTTACCGGTAGGGGTAACAGCTGGAGTAGTAACTGAAGTACTAGCGGGAGCAGAAGACGAAATAACGATAGGCTTAGTGACAGTCTTCAGGGAGATCTTAGGAGAGAAAACCCTTCCACTTCTAGTAATCTTTCTAGTCCCGACAATGTTACCGACATCATGATTAGCTTCTTCGGTCTTCAAGCTTTGTTTAACGCCATGATAGTAAACATCGGCGCCATAATGCCAAGGGACAGCTTTGTCTGAGGTGTACGGGACAGGACCAGGACATGTGATTATCAACGGAGCGATTCTCGTAGTGGGTGTAATCTTAACAGGTTTTCATGTCAGTATTTCATGTTCATACATCATGACATTAGCATACATCACATATAACATAGTCTCATTTATTTTGAGAACGTCATTATACAATGCATCTCATGCATCACACATAACTAACCCTGTATTGCTTTCAGGAAAAACAATTATTATCAGCAACTTCCAACAAGTCCATGATCAACACTCGAAGCTAAACAGAGTAATCATCAGCGCGACAAGAACAACCTTACCCAGGTTCCCTCTGCAGATTTACCCAAACTCATTCCGAAACAGCCCTACTATCCAGGCTTTCATATCGAAGTAACCCTATTATCCAGGTTCCTTCTCACAACGCTGCTATCCAGGCTTTCATATCGAAGTAACCCTGCTATCCAGGTTCCTTCTCACAGCCCTACTATCCAGGCTTTCATATCGAAGTAACCCTACCATTCAGGTTCCTTCTCACAACCCTACTATCCAGGCTTTCATATCGAAGTAACCCTACTATCCAGGTTCCTTCTCACAGCCCTACTATCCAGGCTTTCATATCTAAGTAACCCTACTATCCAGGTTCCTTCATAGCCCTACTATCCAGAATTTCATATCGAAGTAACCCTACTATCCAGGTTCCTTCATACAGCCCTACTATCCAGGTTTTCATATCGAAGTAACCCTACTATCTAGGTTCCTTCTCACAGCCCTACTATCCAGGATTTCATATCGAAGTAACCCTACCATCCAGGTTCCTTCTTCTAACCTTACTACCCAGGTTTCCTTCCTCTCTTATCCCCAGACAGCAGTCTACAGCACTGTAAGACCTGGACCTGATCAAACTTTCACATTTCCCCAGAAAGTCACGGTGCAACATATACCCCGACCAAACACACAGTTCACTTCCGCTTTCCAAACCGAAATTATTCCCCCAGTAGAGTAACAGACAACTGAAGCTCCTAAAACTCTATTTCTCTCAAGATAAAGACCAACATTCCCCAGCGAAGTCCTCCTAAACAGCAGGTACGGGTTCTCACAAAGGAATCTCTTATGCGACCGACACCTCTTCGGATGGAATCTTTAAGCCCATCTCCGACAATTCTCTAGCAACTTCCAAATGGCATCTACAAGCCCATTCCCAATATCGCGAATCAAATTTCACTTTATACGAGTGCAAATTTCTGGGCACTCTAGTGTTCAATCATCTTCCAACTTCAAATCACGAAAGGCGGACGAGCCAATCTACATCCTCAGGTTTAAGAAGATTGAACAGGGGCAGTTGTTGTAGCCCAAAATTTTCCCTCCCATTTTTCTCAATACATGTCAAGTGAGGTCCTCAAATTGCTCAAGGAAGTCCAAGAGTTGACCAGACAGACTCTATCCTAAGGCAGTCTACCTCAAATTAGGGTTTCATTTTTCATCAAGATGCTTGAATCCAAAGGATCTTAAATTCTCACCAGTATCCTAATATGTTCTCAAGATCATCCATGTCAAGTTTCAAGCTTTGCAAAGGAAGTTTGCTCAGTCAACTGCTCAAATGCCTGAAAATCAACTATGCTAGGTCAAAAGTCAATTGTGGCCCACATACAGTCAAACTTCAAGATTTTTGGTCAACATACTCATTTTGAAGTATCATTCATCATTTGATCAAGGGTTGATCATGATTCATCAAGGATTGCTCACAATTCATCAAAACCCAAAAGTTGTTAAATTAGGGTTTTGTAGGAAAAGTCAACTCAACTTTGACCAAGCATAACTTTCTCATACTTTATCAGAAATGACCCATTCAAAGCTCATTTTGAAGAGGATGTAATTATCTACAGTTCATCTTCATCTCCCAAGTTCAAAATATTCACTCACAAAAAGATATGAATTTTGACATTATAGGTCATTTTGAAAAGTCAACAAAAACACCTTTTGGGTCAAAGCTTCATACATGAACATGGAAGACTCAATTGAGATGAGACAAAAAGGGTTGCTTAGAGGACATCCTAAGATTTCTAAAAAGTCCAAGAACACATCTCTAGGGTCAAAATTGAGAGAGTTATGCATTGGCCAAGTTGACCTTTTTTGCAAAATTGCCAAAAGTCAAATGTGTTCAAATTTGCATTTTTTGCTAAATGGGCCCAAATGTTTATGCTTGCATCTCATTCCTAGCATAGCCCACGACCTATGAGACCCTCCATGCTTTATTCATTTATTTATTTAATTTAATTTGAATTTTATTCACTTAAAAATCAAATAAAATCAAATAAATCTAAATAAATCATATATTGTGTTTTAGGGATGATTTTTGCATTGAAGGAAGATCTTATATGCTGTCAATTGAGAATCAATTCGTGCAAGGCTAGTTTGGGTGGAAAAAGATTGAATTGAAGGAAGTTTGAAAAGAAATCATATGCCATGAAAGACCGAATCAAA
Organism: Vicia faba; assembly: GCA_948472305.1. Taxonomy (NCBI): domain Eukaryota; kingdom Viridiplantae; phylum Streptophyta; class Magnoliopsida; order Fabales; family Fabaceae; genus Vicia; species Vicia faba. The sequence goes on along the minus strand of OX451739.1, from coordinate 374,925,400 downwards.
TCTTCATAATGGGCAAGATTGAGGTCGTTTTTGTTGACCTAACATGTTGTATTACATATACAGAAGAGATCCAAGGCAAGAAAAGAGGTTGGGCAGTCATGCAGAGCAAGAACAAAACTAAGAAATTTCAAGAAAAAGTGCAGATTGAATTCCAAGTTGCAGGCCATCTCAAGCCATCCCAACCATACCAATCGATTGTTTGGTGTCTCCGGAACGTGTCCCAATGACTAGCAAGCCTCCTCACGCCCTAAAACACCTTATAAGAGCATCATGGTTTGCCTTGTTTCTTGAAACTAGATTTCCATGATTTACGCGTTATAAACACATTTTGCTCATGTATTTCTGTTTGTTATCATGTTTACAATATATTGGCATGCTTTAATTGAAGTTTGACTACATATATGGGCATATGCCATTCCTAGGGTTCCAAGCTTATTTTTGGGGCTTCTTAGTACAGGCCAAATTAGGGATGGATATGGATACCATGATGATCAGGGCTTCAAGCCCAGTTGATTCATGGCCTCCAATCAAATTTATATCACGTTTGCTGCATTTTTGAAGTTGACAGGGTTGTAGCTACAACAAGGCAACCGTAGGTAAAAATGTTGTTACCTAAAACGACGGTTGGGAGGAAGAAGATGATGTGTGGCGCTCCCTGGTTGGGCAGTTTGAACTTTAGCGCATTTTTGTCCATTAACTATTAGTTTTCCTATATTATATTTTGTTTTCATCATATATACAAACAAGTCAGATAGCTCAGTTGGCAAGCGTGCATTGGGAATAGGCATAAGGACCTGGGTTCGATCCCCAGGTCCCATATTTGTTTCATATTGTTTTTTAACAGGTAATCAAGCGTGTTGCATTAATGTACACCCACCATGTGCCATCAAGATCCAACCATCAATCATGTCTCTAGCCCAGATCCAAGGCTTCTCCCTTGAAGGTCCATCATGCGCCTCCAGTCAACGTATGCACTGAATCCAGCAAAGTCAAAACAGGCCATCAACTTTGGGCCCAGAAATTCAGTTGGCACCCCCTTTTTCAGCAACAACACCAGGCCCATTTACTACCTTTTTTTTATTTCTTTTCTTTATTTTTTATTCTTTAAATTTCCTTTATTTTATTTTAATTCACAAATTAATTATTTTTCATAAAAAATCATAAAATCAAGACTCCACAAAAAATTAGGATTAGTTTTTTTTTATTATTATCAAAATTAATTTAATTTAGTTTAACTTAGAAAATTGTAATTTGTTTTCATAAATAAAATAAAATAGAAAATTAGGTTATCTCTTGCTTTAATTTTATTTTCTCTTTTTCTCAAATAAATAAAAATACAAAAAAATAGGTTTTAGAATAAATTTATTTTCTTAATTTAAAATAGATTAGAGTTAGGATTTTCTTTTTAATTTAATAATTTCTCTATTTTCTTAAATAACAAAACATGACAAAAAAACTTTTTTTAATCTATCACAATTAGGTTTAGGCAAGGGTCAAAACCCTAGTTGTCTCGTATGTGATTCATCGCGCGCGTGTTATTATTTTTACAATATTATTGTAACTGTTCATGGTTTGTAATAGTTTAATCTAGGGCTTTTATTTATCGGTTTTTCCCAGATTTTTGGCTATGTAATTAATCCCCCTCCCCGAAGCCTTGTAATAGCATAGATTTACTTTCTCGCATTTTAATTCTCGCAAATATTTGACTGTTTAGACGTATGCTAATAGGATTGTATGACAATGATGCATGACAAATTAATCCAGTTAGAAAACCCTAATGTGCAAAGACTAAATAATTGAAAATAGATCACTCGCACATATCACTCTTAGGGTATATTCACACTTCGGTTGCCTTCGGTAAACGGTCATTAAGTATAGGGTGTCTTAGTGGTTGCCCTCCTGTCTAAAAAGATCAAACGTTGCCTCGGAAATGTTGCCTCGAATATGATCTTAAGACTCTAGGGTTACTACTAAGGTGTCCTAACATTGCTTTAGTGATCGTACGTCCCTTTCAAATTGACTCTTACAACTTCAACGACGGCGCTACCTATTTCTTAATAGTAAGATAACACTGTCTAATAGAACGAGAATAGAAACAATCTTTTTTCGAGTAGGTAGATGCTAGTATGTACTTGCTCAAATCAAAACTTTTCACACTTACACATTTTCAAAACACTTTTCAAAACAACTTCGTCACACCTTTGAGGACTGATACAAGGGTTATCACGAAGTCAAACTTTTTCAAAATAAAGCACATACACAAGCAATTTTAAAAGATGAGAAAATACCTAAGAGCCCATGGAAAACCATGGATAGAAAGGGTGCTAACACCTTCCCTTTCTATAATCTACCCCCCCCCCCCCCCCCCCCCCCCCGTACTCATAGTATCTCTAAAAAGGATTTTTTCTGTACTTTTTTCCTTTACGGTTGGATGAAATAAAAGTCGGTGGCGACTCTTGCTTACCGCGACATTTTGCGAATACAAAATGCAAAACGCAAACCAGCATCAAACAGTCGGTTCTGCCACCGTATCACACCAGTGAAAGGTTTCTTTTCTAAACTTGATGAGGTATCTTTTTGTATTTTACTGCTCTGAATCCCAGCTTCTACCCTCTCTGGTTAATATCAGCTCAGTGAAACCAACTGACGAGCTGCCGATCAAATGGTTGAAGAATAGACCAGACAACGTCCCAAGAAACATGTCAACCAACTCCCTGTCAGATAATGGGGGTTGAATTCTCCCTGCCAAGTCTCTCCACTTCTGCGCGTAGTCCTTAAAACCTTCACCTGCACTCATGGACATATCTGGAGTTGAGTACGAGTAGAGGCCAGGTCGGCATTGTATTGATACTGCTTGTAAAAACGGGATCCAAATCCTCCCAGTTTCGGACATTGGTTCCCTCCAATTGGTAGAACCATTCAAGATGAGTCCCTGACAGACTGTCTTGAAATAAGTGAACCCACAAGTTTCTATCAGCGGTGTGGGGATGGATCTTCCTCACATAGGAACGGAGATAGAGCTTTGGGCAAGACACCTCATCATACTTTATGAAAACTAGAGCCTTAAATTTTCGTGGGATGACTACCCCGGAAACCAACCCTAGTTCTTCAAAATCCAGCCCTGGTGTTCTCTGGATCTCCACAGCACTTAACCGATCCTCTAACTGCTTGTACCTATCCTCAGTGGGAGGATACTGCTCATCATTGTAGTCGGTATCATTGTCAGAGACTTCAGGACTGGGGTCCTCTTCCCTTGTCTTCCCCTCTTGATTTTCCCCCTCTTTGGATGAGGAAATCACATCAACTGATTGCTTTAGTGGTCCCCCTAATCTTCTGCCCATATTGAGGGCACCGGCGGGCTTCTTCTTCTTCTTCTTCTTCTCTGTCTCTTTCAAGATGAGGTCCTTCAGATCCTCCTGCCCTTTTGCCAGAGTTACGAACATCTGTTGAAATTGGGCATTTTGTGCCTGAATATCTTTGATGCTTTGTTCAGAAGACATATCTGCTTGAAATAAACAGCGAAGGAGATGAGAAACCTGTAACAGAACCTGCTTATGCAATGTCATGGATGGTATGCGTATGCAATGATTTCAAGGAAATTAGAGATTTAAATTTGTTCAGACCAAAAGAGGAACACACGTCATATTAATAAATCAAAGTTTGAGTACATTATGCCTCTTTGGGCTTACAATGAAAGAAACAAACATACAACAAAACTCCTAAGACAAAAAGGTTGAACACATCCTATTTGGCGCAATGTAGGCGTTCAGATTCTTCTATTCATGAAGCTGCTTGGTGAGTTCTAGAACTTTCTTCTCACTGGCGTAAAATTGGGCTTCAAAGGTGTCCCGCTCTTCCTTCAACTGAACCCAAGCTTTCTGCAAGTCTTCGAGAGAGGTAGGCATGCCAAGATGAAGAAAAGTGTATGGGACGTCTCTTTCAACAACATGCTCTATGATAACAGGGAGGATAGAAGGGTAAGGCATTAAGAGACTTTGAGCACGAGCCCGTACCCACCTAAAGTAAGGCTCGAGTGGAATAGAGTTTTTGTGTCCCAGAGTTCTACTGTCCACCTTGTTCACCATTCTCCAAGCTTGTATAAACCTTTAGCGATAACCTAAGTCTTCTTTGTCGTAGTCGAACACTAGGCCTTGGATGAGAATTTCGCGAGGACCGTCTCTTCGAGCATACCCAAATTGTCGAAGAGCTAAGCAGGGGTTGTAGGTGATACCTCCCCTGACACCAAGCAGAGGGACGTTAGGGAATTCCCCATAGCGTTCAATGATAGAGGCATCTTTCAAGGATCTCGAACACCAATGGATATCAGAGTGGGAGAGGGACATCATCCTTTGAGACCATGTCAGTCTTCGCTTGTTCTTCAATACTGATTGAGGTAGGTGTGAAATGAACCACTTAGGGGATACAACACAAAAGAGTACCTCTTTTCTTCATGGTATGGGTATGAAGGAAATGCAAGATGTCGCCTAGTAAGGTAGGTACAGGATTGCGAGAGAGAAAGACTTTGACGGTGTTAACATCTATGAATTGATCTAAATTGGGGAACAAAACCAAACCATAAATGAGAAGAGCCAGGATGTCTTCAAAAGCTTGGAAATCCATGTCGTCCCAGAATGAACAAGCTTTCTCCAATAGAAACTTGGCTAGGAAACCTTTAATCCCTCTTCTTGCCTCCCAATTAGCTATGATGTCAGCTCTTTTCAGATGCAAAGCCTCGGCGATGACTTCAGGTTTTCAAATCCCTTCTAAACCGGTGAACGGCATCTGATCAAGCACTGGCACCCCTAAGAGTAGAGAGAACTCTTCCAGTGTAGGTACCAATTGATAGTTTGGGAAAGTGAAACAATGATGTACGGGATCAAAGAATTGGAACAACACACACATCATCTCTTCTTGGAAAGTGGATGTAGCCAAACTGAGGAGTCGACTATATTTCTTGGTAAATGGAGAATCCCTGGGTACTCTTAAGGCTAACTCTTGAAGCTGAGGGTGTGCCTTTACAAAGCTGATTCGGATGGTGTTCCTTCGGACGGAATTCATGACCTACAAAACAAAAACAAAGATAAATTTCCAAATCCTTGAAATGGTTAGCGTGCATGCATATGATGCTTATGATGTTATGTACAAGTAAATATATATATACACAAAGCAGACAAGTCCCTATGTTTTAGGCTTGCATGGGGTTTTATTGGTAAGTACCCTCTTGAAGTTTAGTTGGCTCATCTTGTCCTAGTAATAGTGATCGGTTTCTAAAGGATCTCAATATCACCAACCTTTCTCTTAGGCATTGTCTCAGCATAATCAATCTTTTCTTGCGGCCGAGATATCCCAAAAGTCCAGCCTCAATGAGTGTAGTATCGAGTATCAACCAATTTTTAGCTCTACATCAAAACCGGCTATCTCACTATGTCCTAATGGCCAAGATTGTTCAATTAGGGTTCTAAAGTCAATTAGTGCTTCACGACGCCACTCAGCGGCCCTGTATTCTCCTTGATTCACCACGAGGGATACCGGTACCCACAAATGCGTCACACTAATATAGCCATTGTTTCAACCATATCGGTCTACGCTGTATAGTTTCCACAATCTATTGTTACTGTGATCGGTGGAAATAGAACTGACTGTTTTTAAAGATGGTTCGCGAAATGTCGCGGTAAGCAAGAGTCGCCACCGTCTTTTATGTTCTCCAACATGGAAAGGACAAAAGCACAGCAAAATTCATTTTCGAGATGTCTCTCGATTCGGGAGGTAGATTTATAGAAAGGGAAGGTGTTAGAACCCTTTCTATCCGTGGTTATCCACGGGCTCTTAGGTACTTGCTCACTATGTTTTCAAAAATTGTTTGCTTTTCAAGTGTATGTGGGTTTTGAAAAAGTTTAGTTTTGAAAACTTCTAGGTAACTCTTGTATCAGTCCTCAAGAGTGTATGAAGTGTTTATTTGAAAACTTTTTGAAAGTGTAGGTGCGAAAAGTTGTTTTTTTGTTTTGAAAGAGCAAGTACCCAGGAGAAATCTACCTACTCTAAGGAATTAAGCTGTGTAAGAGTCCTTTAGACAATACTATCCCACTATTGAGGAGTAGGTAGCACTGTCGTTAGAGTTATTCGGGTCAATTCGATTATAAGGACATGTGGTCACCAAAGCAATAGTAGGACGCCTTAGCGGTAACCCTAATGTCCTAGATCCTTTTTTATCCGAGGCAACCGTTTCGAGGCAACTGGATCTTTAGACAGGAGGGCAACCTCTAAAACACCCTATACTTGATGACCACGTCGAGGCAACCTGTGAAGCGTACCCTAGGAGTGGCATGTGCATGTGTGTTGTTTCAGTTTAAATTATCTTTGAACATGTTATTGGTGAGCTACGGATTAATTTTATTTGTTCAGACAAGTCTTGCATGCATAATTAACAGTTAATAATTTGCGGGAAATAAATTGCGGAAAATGAATCTACGCTATTACAAGGCGCGGGTATATACATCGCCAAAAACAAAACCCTTTGGAAAATAAATGCGAGAAATAAATAAAGCGATAAAAGAGTCTTAATTATCTATTACATCCTTGGAAACAGTTACATAAATATAATCAAAATAAGAATAAAGCGCGAATAGAAATTGAATCGGGACGTCCTTAGGGTTTTGACCCTTTTTGAGAAAAGAATGGAATTTTGTCCTTTTTTGCAATTAATTAAATATTAAACCTAAAACTAATTAATTAATTATTTACAAGATATTTTTTATGTTTTTTTAATGGAAATAAAATAAAAAAGAAATTAAAAGTTGTCAAAAACCCTAATTCTAAGCTAATTTTATTTATTGTAAAAAAGTTAAAATTTAACCCTAATTAAACTAAATTAGTTATATTAGTGTTTATTTACAAAATAATGAAGTGAAATTAATAATTAATAATAATAATAAAAATATTTAGTTTTCTGATTTTTGTTGTGAAAAAAAAATTAATTAAGTTAATTTTAGTGATAATAATAATAATTAGAAAAAATAGTTAATAAATAAAATAGAAAATATAAGATAAGAAAAAGGAATGAACCAAGGGGGGTTCTGGGCCTAACAAGGAGGTTGATTTGGAAATTTGAAGGCCCATTAAGTCATAAGCCTCATTGACTTTCTGGATCAGCTGCACATTCGTGGACTGGGAGTACCATGATCACTCACGCTTGGCCACTGGATTGCTGTTTGAAGACACATGGCATGCTGATGTTTGGAGGCACATGGTGGACGCCTCCTGGAACGCTGCATGTAATTATGTTAAGAAAAGAAATATCAAATATTTGGGGGACCTGGGATCCGAACCCAGGTCCCAACGCTCAATGCCTGTTCGCCCTTGCCACTATGCCAGCTTGCTTTAGTTGATATTGATATGCACAACAAATAATATATTAGTGATCATTAACAATGCCTGGAAAAAAAATATAAAACGCGTGTTTTTTAAACGACCGAATGAGAGGGAGACGCGTCAGCGTCTTCTTCGTTGATCACTGGTTTTTTACCTGCAGAGTTTTATCCGCAGGAAGATCCATGGGTTCCTCCTAGAATTGTCTCTAGGCTTTAAAAACTCATTCCAAGACCATGGTTGGTCTTGTCCATGTCCCTTGAATCCATCCATGCTCATGATTTGTTCTGATTTCACCTGAAAACAAAATGCCTAAAAACAACACATACAAACCCTAGGCGAGGGTATCATCATATGAAGCCTAAAAACGAAATTGAATATTGCCATTAGGTTAGAAATTAAACAAGGAACATGAATATGCCAATGTTTTTGAGAAAAAAAATACAAGAATGGAGAATCATGATTGCATGTCCAGGGGTGACTTCGTGATGACTTACAGCGCTGTATAGGGAGTCTTTGGACGTGGTAATGGTCGCTTTAGCTTTAGTGGATAGCAAGGAAGAAGGCTACGTGCTTCTTTTGATCTGAAAACGTCTGCAATCCTGTTCTTGATCTCCCACTTTTCCAACAATTTTTCAGTTTTGCCTTGGCCATTTTAGCAATGTCTAGGTCGTGAATTAGGTTTAGGTTACTTGTATATGTATAAGGCAAGCAGTCTAGGTCAAAATATGGGCTTGTATCTTGGTGTATTGAAGTTTGGAGATTTGGTTGACCACCATTGAAAACCTTTCCACATTTGAAGCAAATCTAAGATTTTATGCACAAAAAAGGCTTAGCACGAATTTGTTAGTTGGCACATGGTATATGAAAGCTGTTCAAATGAAAAAGATACTATTCCATTGATTTTTAGATTTTATTTGAATTATTATGGATTTAAAATGAATTAAATCAATAAAAATTAAATAAAATAGAAAAATAAATGTTTGATCTTGAAATTAAGCATGGGACACGTGTGTGGCATGACAAGGCTGAATCAAGTGGAAGAAAGTGGGCCCTTTTGTTAAAAATTGAAGTTTTAAGGATAGTTGACTTTTGCAAATTCATGAAAATTTCCCAACTTCTCCAATGCATATCTTGCTCAATTTTGATCATATGAACATGTGCTTGGACATTTTGGAAAGGTATTGAAGTCCTCTAACCAATGCCTTTGGTCCCATGTCATTTGGATTTACCAATCTCAAGTTATGGTCTTTGACTTAAAGTGCATTTTTGTTGACTTTTGAAATTGACCTATAATGTAGAAATTGATAACTTTTTGTGAGAGCATTTCTTGGACTTGGAATGTGAAGATGAGTTGTAGGAAATGTCATCCCCTTCAAAATGAGCATTGGATGGGGTTTTTCTGATGAACCATGAAAAAGTTATGCCTTGGTCAAGATACAGTTGACTTTTCTGCTGTCTAAAAATAGTAACTTTTGCATCTTTGATGATTTTTGAGCCATGCTTGAGGAATCATGATCAAGACTTGATCAAATGATGATTGTGGCTTCAAATAAGATGTTGACCAAAAATTTTGACTTTTGACTGTAAAATAACCATTTTACCCCTATAGTTGATTGTGAAGCAAATGGGACTTTTGACTGTGCAATTTGGCATTGTGAGTCTTGCAACTTGACATGTAGATGCTTGACAATGTATAGAGGCATGAGAGACTTGATTGAGCCATTGAAAACCTCAAATTCTTTGAAAGAACCAAAACCCTAATTTAGACTGGCTTAGGAGGCATTTGGACTTGCAACCCTTGAGAAATCTTGAACCATTTGAAGATGATTCTTGATAAATCTTGAAGAATATGGGAGGGAAAATTTTGGGGTACAACAGTTGCCCCTGTTCAATCTTCTTAGACCTGAGGATGTAGATTGGCTTGCGTGCCTTTCGTGATCCTAAGGTAGAAGATGATTGAACACTAGAGTGCCCAGAAATTTGCACTCGCATAGTAGAATATCAGCAATGTGATGTCGGGAATGGGCTTACAGATGCCATTTGGAGATATAGTGGATAGGAGGGTGGGCTTATAGATGCCATCTGGAGATGTAATGGAACCTTGTCGGGAATGGGCTTATAGATGCCATTTGGAAATGTAATGGACGGTTGTAGAGATGGGCTTAAAGATGCCATCCGGGGGTGTCGATCGCGTAAGAGATTCCTTAGCGAGAACTTGCGTACTTGAGAAAGAAAGATAATTCCCTGGCCTGTTACAGGTGTTGATCTTCAAACTCTTCATGCAGATATGCCCTGGATAGATACAGGTATCGAATCTACAATCAATCGCTCACAGATATGCCCTGGCTAGATACAGGTATCGAATCTGGAACTTCAAACTCTTCATGCAGATATGCCCTAGCTAGATACAAGTATCGAACCTACAATCAATCGCTCACAGATATGCTCTGGCTAGATACAGGTATCGAATCTGGAACTTCAAACTCTTCATGCAGATATGCCCTGGCTAGATACAGGTATCGAATCTACAATCAATCGCTCACAGATATGCCCTGGCTAGATACAGGTATCGAATCTGGAACTTCAAACTCTTCATGCAGATATGCCCTGGCTAGATACAGGTATCGAATCTACAATCAATCGCTCACAGATATGCCCTGGCTAGATACAAGTATAGAATCCGGAACTTCAAACTCTTCATGCAGATATGCCCTGGCTAGATACAGGTATCGAATCCACAATCAATCGCTCCCAGATATGCCCTGGCTAGATACAGGTATCGAATCTGGAATTGGTCGTCTACAGATATGCCCTGGCTAGATACAGGTATCGAATCTGGAACTGGTCGTCTACAGATATGCCCTGGCTAGATACAGGTATTGAATCTGGAATTGGTAGTCTACAGATATGCCCTGGCTGGATACAGGTATCGAATCTCTAAACTCTTCATGCAGATATGCCCTGGCTAGATACAGGTATCGAATCTACAATCAATCGCTCACAGATATGCCTTGGCTAGATACAGGTATCGAATATGGAACTGGTCGTCTACAGATATGCCCTGGCTGGATACAGGTATCGAATCTCTAAACTCTTCATGCAGATATGCCCTGGCTAGATACAGGTATCGAATCCATAATCAATCGCTCACAGATATGCCCTGGCTAGATACAGGTATCGAATTTGGAACTGGTCGTCTACAGATATGCCCTGGCTGGATACATGTATCGAATCTCTAAACTCTTCATGTAGATATGCCCTGGCTAAATACAGGTATCAAATCCATAATTAATCGCTCACAGACATGCCCTGGCTAGATACAGGTATCGAATCTGGAACTGGTCGTCTACAGATATGCCCTGGCTGGATACAGGTATCGAATCTCTAAAATCTTCATGCAGATATGCCCTGGCTAGATACAGGTATCGAATCCACTATTAATCGCTCACAGATATGCCCTGGCTAGATTCAGGTATCGAATCCGGAACTTCAAACTCTTCATGCAGATATGCCCTGGCTAGATACAGGTATCGAATCCACAATCAATCGCTCACAAATATGCCCTGGCTAGATACAGGTATCGAATTTGGAATTGGTCGTCTACAGATATGCCCTGGCTAGATACAGGTATCGAATCTGGAATTGGTCGTCTACAGATATGCCCTGGCTGGATACAGGTATCGAATCTCTAAACTCTTCATGCAAATATGCCCTGGCTAGATACAGGTATCGAATCCACAATTAATCGCTCACAGATATGCCCTGGCTAGATACAGGTATCGAATCTGGAACTGCGAAAGTTGATGATAATCGTCTTTTGATTGAGCTTTTCCTGAAAAGGCAAGACGTTAGTTGTATGCAATGTCATGATGTATGAAATGCATGATGTCATGATGTTCTCAAAAATAAATGAGATCGTGTCGTATGCATTTTATCATGTATGTAAGCAGGATGTATGAAATGTGAAATGTCTATGAATGTATTTTCGTCTAGGAAAATAAATCCTTGACGAATGTCGGGAACTTGAATCTTGGGTTGACGTTGAAGAGTATAGTTCTTCGTTTCCGCTGGGGGATGATGATTGCAAGAATAAACCGGTAGGAGAAGATGACTCCGTTGGTGAATAAACTTGGTGGAGAGATTACTCTGCGGGGAATTACTCTGTGGGAAGAGATACTTCGCTGAGATTTTGATGATAACTCCGCTGGGGATTCCTGTTGATAAATTTTGTTGAGGGGTTTGATGAACTCCGCTGGGGATAGGAAGGACTTCGCCGAGGACGATATTTCTGTTGTTAATTTGCTGAGGATAACCCAGTTATAGGCTCTGGTGGGGAATAACTTCTGAACATGGTCGGGGAGAGACACGTTGGTACTCTGCAGGGGACTAGCTTCCAGACTCTATTGGGGATAAGCTTCCAGAATCTACCGGGGATAAGCTTCCAGAATCTACTGGGGATAAGCTTCCAGAATCTACTGGGGATAAGCTTCCAGAATCTACTAGGGAGATGATTTAACTCTCCTGGGGAAGCTTTTGACTGCACTGGGAAATGACTCCACTGGGGTGCCTGGTATTCCGCCGGGGAACAATCTTATGTTGCCGTCTAGGAATATTAAGATTGCCGGGGATGCTTACTTAGGAACATCTGTATACTCCGCTGGGGAATATTAAGATCTTTTGAGAATACCCAACTTCTTTGGGGCTGGCAGTAGACTAACTCTGCTTGGGGAGAGTATTGCTGACTTGCTAGAGATACTGTGCCTTTTCGGGGCTAATGGGAGGCCAACTCTGCTTGGGGAGAGTGTTGCTGACTTGCTTTACTCTGCGGGGAGTGAAGGTATCTTGGTCATATTCTTCAGCTGAACATACCTTGGTACCTGGATGACAGAGCAACTTGTACAGTTCGGACGATTCCTATTGCCCCAGCTTCTGTGGGAGAAGGTACCTGTGGAGGTGCTTGATAACTGCCGATTTGACAAATCTCCTTCTGGTAGGCAAGTGACGAGATGACGGGACATAGTCGTATGCTTTGATCCCTAACTTTTGCCTGGACCGCCCTTTCGAGTTTTCAGTCCACCGGGATACCCATTTTTTCCCAAGCCACCTTTTCAGGTTTTCGACTTGCCGGATATACGGATTTTTTTCTTTATTTCATCCCTTATTTTTGCCTGAACCCTTTTGGTTCGCCGGGAAGCCCTTATTTTTGCCTAGGTGTGTCAACCTAGCGGGTCTTTTAATCATGCGTAGTATCTTTTTACTATGTCTGCATTGGCGGGGTGAGGAAGGTCGTCACCATCCATGGTAGTTAGAATCATAGCTCCTCCTGAGAAGATGTTCTTAACCACAAATGGCCCTTCGTAAGTAGGGGTCCATTTGCCCCTGGGATCACCTTGAGGTAGAATGATGCGTTTGATTACCAGGTCCCCAACTTGATACTCTTGTCATCTGACTTTCTTGTTAAAAGCCTTGATCATCCATTTTTGGTACGTCTGACCATGACAAATAGCAGTGAGTCTCTTTTCGTCAATTAGGTTTAATTGATCAAGTCGAGTCTGGATCCAGTCGTCTTTGCTCAAACCTGCATCCTTCATTATCCGGAGTGAGGGTATCTGAACTTCAATAGGCAAGACTGCCTCCATGCCGTATACCAAGGAAAAGGGTGTTGCCCCTGTTGACGTCCGTGCTGAGGTACGGTACCCATTAAGAGCAAACGGTAACATCTCGTGCCAATCTTTGTAGGTCACTGTCATCTTCTGTACAATCTTCTTAATGTTCTTATTAGCTGCTTCTACAGCCCCATTCATCTTCGGCCGGTAAGGAGAAGAGTTGTGGTGCTGTATCTTGAATTGCTCACAGAGCTCAGTGATCATCTTGTTGTTAAGATTGGTACCATTGTCCGTAATGATCCTCTTAGGTACGCCGTATCGACAAATCAGGTTGTGCCGAATGAACCGTGCCACGACATTCTTGGTTACGGTAGCAAAGGAAGCTGCTTCAACCCACTTCGTAAAGTAATCAATCGCTACCAGGATGAAGCGATGCCCGTTGGATGCCGTAGGTCTGATCTCGCCGATCATATCAACGCCCCACATTGCAAAAGGCCAAGGTGCTGTCAAGACATTCAGAGGAACTGGAGGAACGTGCACCTTATCTGCATAGATCTGACATTTATGACATGTCCGAGAATGCTGGTAACAGTCGGCTTCCATCGTGGACCAGAAATATCCTGCCCGAAGGATTTTCTTTGCCATAGTATGTCCACTGGAATGTGTTCCAAAGGTACCTTCATGCAGCTCTGCCATGATCCTTTCTGGTTCAGTCTTATCCACACAACGCAGTAAGGTTGAATCATGGTTTCGCTTGTAGAGAATGTCATTGCTGAGGAAGAACTTTGCCGCGAACCTTCTCAGAAACTTTTTGTCATTGACAGATGCACCTTCAGGGTATTCTTGAGCTTCAAGGTACCTCTTCACTTCATGATACCATGGTTTTTCAATTACCTCTTCAACCTCAAGATCACAGCAATGTGCAGGTTCATCCAACTTCCAAATAATGATCCGGGGAGCCTCGTTGTCCCATTTGACTTTGAACATAGAAGACATCGTAGCCAGCGCGTCCGCTAACTGATTCTCCTCTCTTGGGAAGTGTTCAAAAGTTATCTCTTCGAAATGGGGGATCAACGTCAATACATACTCCTTGTAAGGAATAAGGTTTGGGTGTTTCGTATCCCACTCGCCTTTGATCTGACTGATCACAAGAGTGGAATCTCCGAAGACACTCAGAAACTTGATCCTTAGGTCAATTGAAGCTCGGAGACCCTTGATGCATGCTTCATACTCTGCCATGTTGTTGGTGCAGCTGAAACATAGTCGGGCGGTAAGTGGAGTATGAGTACCTTTTGGAGATATGATCACAACGCCAATGCCATTACCCAAAGCATTTGAGGCTCCGTCAAAGTGCATAGACCATCGGGATCCTTCCTCATGTCCTTCATCCGGTCCAGGTACTTCACAATCAGTTACTACCATGATATCCTCGTCTGGAAATTCGAAATTCATGGATTGGTAATCATCCACTGCCTGGTGTGCCAAATGGTCTGCCAATACACTTCCCTTGATTGCTTTCTGAGTCGTGTACTGGATGTCATATTCCGTCAAGATCATCTGCCATCTTGCTATTCTTTCGGACAAGGCAGGCTTTTCGAAGATGTACTTGATTGGATCCATTTTTGAAATCAACAGAGTAGTGTGAGTCAACATATACTGTCTCAGCCGGCGAGCGGCCCATACCAAAGTGCAACAAGTTTTCTCGAGCAGTGAGTATCGGGTCTCACAGTTGGTAAACTTTTTGCTAAGGTAATAAATGGCGTGCTCTTTTCGGCCAGACTCGTCATGCTGCCCTAGCACACACCCCATTGAGCTGTCAAGTACTGTCAAGTATAAGATTAGAGGTCTCCCTTCAACCGGTGGCATAAGAATGGGTGGTTCTTGGAGATACTCTTTGATCCTTTCGAAAGCGGCCTGACATTCATCGTTCCAACGTACCACTTGATCTTTCTTCAGCAGCTTGAAGATTGGTTCAAAGGTAGCAGTTAGATGTGAGATGAATCGGGCAATGTAGTTTAACCGTCCTAGAAAGCCTCTGACTTCTTTCTCTGTCTTGGGAACTGGCATCTCTTGTATGGCTTTCACTTTGGCAGGATCCACTTGGATACCTTTATCGCTTACGACGAAGCCTAGTAGTTTTCCAGATCTTACCCCGAAGGTGCACTTGTTCGGGTTTAATCTCAGCTTGTACAACTTTAATCGGTCAAACAGCTTCTGTAGATGGTCAAGGTGTTCCTCCTCAGTTTGGGACCTTGCAATCATATCGTCAACATATACTTCGATCTCATGATGGATCATATCATGAAATAAAGCAACCATGGCACGTTGGTAGGTTGCCCCAGTATTTTTCAACCCAAAAGGCATGACCTTGTAGCAAAAGGTGCCCTACTGAGTAACAAAAGTGGTCTTCTCCATGTCTTTAGGAGCCATATTGATTTGATTATAACCTGAGAACCCGTCCATGAAGGAGAATACCTTATGCTGAGCAGTATTGTCAACCAGAACGTCGATGTGAGGCAGAGGAAAGTCATCCTTAGGGCTCGCCCTGTTCAAATCCCTGTAATCAACACACATTCTGACCTTACCATCTTTCTTCGGCACTGGAACCACGTTGGCAGCCCACTGAGGATAAGAAGTCACTGCTAGAAACCCGACATCAAATTGTTTCATAACCTCAGCCTTGATTTTCTCGGACATCTCTGGACGCATACGGCGGACCTTCTGTTTTACCGGAGGGCATTCTTCCTTGGTAGGCAAGTGATGAACCACAATGTCGGTATCCAACCCAGACATGTCTTCGTAAGACCAGGCAAAGATTTCCATATAGTCATGCAGCATCTGAATCAACCGTTGTTTCACACTAGACTCCAGATTGGCACCAATCTTGACTTCCTTTCTGTCTGTCTCAGTACCCAGATTTACCGTTTCCACTGGCTCTTCATGTGGCTGAATGGCCCTCTCTTCCTGGAGTAACAGTCTTGCAAGCTCACCAGGCACTTCACAATCATCTTCACCTTCGTCTTCGGCTAAGTTGATCGGATTTTCGAAGTCATAACTGGCAGTAGCAGAGTCGTTACCAGTGAGATCCAGAGTGGATTGGAACCTGTATAGGTGAGTGTGTGTAAATATAGCTGTTTTGCAATATATATAATAAAGAAAGAAAAGGAGCGCAAGATTTGAAATGCAAAAACGTCCAATGCTTTTATTAATGATATATGAAAATGACACACAAAAGCCCTCACAAATGAAGCCACGGTGCCCCGGGTAAGACACCGGGCCATAAAGTTTCACAAATTATTGTTTGTTACAAATTCAAAACAAAGGAGTTCATTACTGAGTGACAAAAGTAATAGGTGTGAAGTCTTTGGCAGTCCAGTTGTTCGGTCCACCGTTGGTTGTTGGGTAGATCCAACTGTCGAATTTAGATTCCTCCACGTCGTCTTCAATAGAATTCACTCCCGGGTTGGTGATGACCACAGGAGGTCTTCTAATCCTTGCCTTACGAACAGCCCTCTGAGCTTCTGCAGTGAAACCCAAACCAAACTTGTTAGTCTTCGGAGTGAAATCAGGAAGTCGGCCCCAGTTTGCGCACTCACCCTTCTCAACCACAGCCCGGGCATCCTTTAAAGAAGCCATCTTCAAAGGAGAATCTTCTTCAGTCACAGTCTCTGCTGACGCCAATGTCTGGGGCACCTCTTCAAAGTGCTGAAAGGGGGTCTCAATGAACTCCCCATCCATCTCTATGTACCGGAATGAGTTGAGGTGGCTGACCATGTATTCTTCCTCCCCCTGAACTGTCACAATTTTCCCTCTGACCGGGTATTTCAGCTTTTGATGCAATGTGGAGGTCACGGCTCCAGCCTTATGGATCCAAGGACGACCCAGCAAAGAAGAGTAGGACAGTCGGATGTCCATCACATAGAATGTTGAATCAAAGACCTGAGAGCCAACCCTGATTGGAATGTCAACTTCACCATGTACCATCCTTTTGGACCCGTCAAAGGCCCGGACAACAATGTTACTTGGCTTGAGCTCTAAACCCTCACAATCCAGCCAGTCTAGAGCTTTCTTGGGTAATACGTTCAACGAAGAACCAGTGTCAACCAGCACATGGGCAAGAGTAGTGCCCGTGCATTCAATGGAGACATGCAGGGCATCGTTATGATTCTTCCCCTTAGCAGTCAGATCGGCGTCGGAGAAACCCAAACCATTGTCAGCAGTTAAGTTGGCCACACAATCGGTAAATTGATCAGCAGATGTCTCTTGTGGCACGTGGGCCGTCTTCAGGAAAGTAACCAGGGCCTTGGCATGGGCCTCTGAACACAACAACAGTGATAGCATAGAAATCTTTGATGGGGTGTGCCCCAGCTTCTCAACTATGTTGAAATCACTCTTCTTGATAATCTTAAGAATCTCTTCCATTTCCTGCTTGGTAGCTTCAACAGTGGTTGTCTTTGGTGCCTCTGTCTGGGCAGGCACATCAGTAGCAATCCCCTTGCCCTGAGCGTCAGATGAGTCGGCGGTAGGGGTAGAAATAGGAACTTGATCAGTCAGGGGAGTGGGCACACTTGCAGGTGTGATGACAAGAGGTCTCTGGATGGCTGGTGGCGCAATATCTGGTGAGAAGAGCCTACCACTGCGAGTGACTTTGGCAGGCCCGGTGATGTTGCTAACGCCGGTACTAGTATCAAACTCTTGCTTTATTCTAAGAACATAAACATCTGCCCCATAGTGCCATGGGACGGCTTTGTCGGATGTATAGGGGAGGGGCCCCGGAACAGTGATGATGATAGGAGCAATCTTCTGAGTAGGCATGATTTTGACAGGCTTCTTTGAGGGAGCCTTAGGAGGGTTGTTGAAATTAGTAACAATGGATACTTCTTCAGTAGGGATAGCAGGAACAACAATCTTCTCGAACAAGATCTCTTTATTATCCATCAGGTTTTGGACGCTTGACTTCAACAAAGGACAACCAGCAGGTGAAACAGAACATAGACGGCAACCTTTACTACATCCCGGAAATAAACCGGCTAGCAACAGGTTCCTTTTGACAGTCAACAACGGAGTAACAATCTCATCCACAGAGGCTACATACAAGTCTTCTTCCACAGCATTCACTCCATGCTGGGGCATGGGAGCAGTCACAACATTGGGCCTTTTGGGCGCCTCGAACTGTATCTCTTTAGAATCAATAAGGTCTTGAACCTTATTCCTCAGTGCCCAACAATCATCCGTAGTATGCCCCGGGCTGTCAGAGTGATAAGCGCAGCGGGCGTTGGGGTTGTACTTTGGAGAGGTGGTGTTTACCACCTTTGGAGCTTCCTTGACAGTTACCAGATTGGTTGACAGTAGTTGCGGCAATATCTGAGACAGGGTCATACTGAGCCGAGTGTACTGCCTTTTGGGCCTCTCACCCCTTGGCTGGTTGTATTGCTGAGGAGCAGCAGCAGGCTTTGAAATTACCACCATGTTGACAGCTTGGCAGCATTCCGGTTTATTTTGTCTCCTTGAACCATAAACAGCACTAGATTCTTTCTTGAAGGGCTTCTTTTCAGTACTCGAGGAGGCACCTTTTTTAATCTTCCCGGACTTGATACCAGCTTCTATCCTCTCACCGGTTAAGATCAGATCTGTAAACCCAGCAGAAGAATTCCCAATCAGGTGATTGAAGAACGGACCAGACAGGGTCCCCAGGAACATATCAACGAGCTCACGGTCAGTTAAGGGTGGCTGCATCCTTCCAGCCAAGTCTCTCCACTTTTGCGCATACTCCTTAAAACCTTCGCCCCTCCCTAGCGACATACCCTGGAGTTGGGTACGCGTAGGAGCGAGGTCGGAATTATACTGATATTGCTTGTAAAACGCAGTAGCCAAGTCCTCCCAGTTTCGAATACTGGCTCCATCCAACTGATAGAACCATTCGAGTTGAGTCCCTGAAAGACTATCCTGGAAGAAATGGATCCATAAATTCTTGTCTGCAGTGTAAGGTTGGATCTTCCTTACATATGATCTGAGATGCAGCTTAGGACAGGAAGCCCCGTCGTACTTTGCAAAGGCAGGCGCCTTGAACTTGTGTGGGATCACTACCCCAGAAGATAAACCTAGATCTCCGAAATCCAACCCGGGCACGTGTTGAATCTCCATAGCACTTAGACGGTCCTCTAACTGTTTGTACCAGTCCTCAGCAGGAGGGTACTGCTCATCATTGTAATTTGTCTCGTTGTCGGAGACCACGGGACTAGGAACCTTTCCCCCTTGGGGACTGTCTTTCCCTATAGAGGAAGTAGCCATGTCAGCCTCATTCTGCAGTGTATTCCCATATCTTCGTCCGGTATTGAACAACACAGTCCTCTTCTTCTTCTTTAAAAGCAGAGTCTTCAATTCCTGTTGTCCCTGGGCTAAGCTCATGACCAGCTCTTGGAACTGGGCTTTTTGGGCCTGGAGGGCCTTGATAGCTTGTTCAATAGTAGGCTCAGAAGACATGATGATTGCTGAAATAAACAGCGAAGAAGATGAGTGACCTGTAAAAAGAGTACATGTTATGCACATGATGCATGATATGCTATTTATGCAATGCATTCAAGGGTTCGAAAGTTCAAATTCGTTGTAGACAAAAAGGAACACACGTTATATTAATAAATAATCTATTCAGTACATCAATGCCTCATGGGCGAAATATTACAAAATACTTAATCCCAAAAGACACTGCGCATCCTCTTTGGAGCTATGTAAGTGTTGAGGGTCTTTTCCTCGTGAAGTAGGCGGGTGAGCTCCAAGACCTTCTTCTCACTGGCATGTAGACTGGTTTCAAGAGAATTCCGCTCTTCCTTGAGTTGGATCCAGCTCTTTTGCATTTCTTCCCAAGATGTTGGCATGTCAGGATGTTGAATGGTGTATGACACCTCTCCTTCCAAAACTGGCTCTTTGATCACGGGAAGAATGTGAGGATACGACATCACAAGCTTCTGGGAGCGGGCTCGTACCCACTTGAGATAAGGCTCAAGGGGGATGGAGTTCTTGTGCCCCAGTGTCTTACTATCTACCCTGTTAGGCATTCTCCAAGCTCTGATAAACCTCTGGCGAAGTCCTTGCGCATCGTTGTCGAAGTCAAAAACTATGTCAGGAATCAACATGTCATGAGGGCCATCCCTCTGAGCGTATCCAAACTGTCTCAAAGCCAGACATGGGTTATAAGTAATGCCTCCTCTAGTTCCAAGTAAAGGAACATTAGGAAATTCTCCGCAGCGATCAATGATAGTGACATTTTCTCTGGACCGAGAACACCAATGTATATCAGCATGTGTAAGAGTCATTAACCGTTGTGACCATCTCAAACCCCACTCATTCTTCAAAACTGATTGTGGAAGGTGCGAAATAAACCACCTTGCCAGGAGAGAAGTGCAGCATATGAGAACACCTCTTTTTCTCATGGTTCGAGTGTAACATGAGTGGAGGATGTCCCCAAGCAACGTAGGTATATGATTCTTGTACATGAAAATCTTGACAGCATTGATATCTATAAGCTGATCCGGATTCGGGAACAACACCAACCCATAGACAAGGAGTGCCACAACTTCTTCAAAGGCTTGTAGGTCAAGGGAATTCCAACATTCTTGGGCCTTCTCAAACAGGAACTTTGCCAAGAATCCTTTGATACCACTTCTGATTTCCCAATGCCCCTTGATGTCAGATGGTTGTAGGCGTAATGCTTTAGCAACCTCTTCAAGTTTTGGTTCCCTTTCCGTACCGTTGTAGGGTAGTTGATTAAGAATAGGAACTTTCAGAAGTTGAGAAAACTCTTCCAAAGTAGGCACCAATTGATAATCCGGGAAAGTAAAACAGTGGTGCAAGGGGTCAAAGAACTGGAACAGCACTTTCACCATATCCTCTTCAATGTTGGTGTTGACCAAGCTGATGAGTCTACCATGTCTTTCACTGAAAGAAGAGTTCTCGGGAATCCTGGATGTAAGATCCTTAAGCGGAGGAGGGATCCTTACAAGGTTGACCTGAATTGTTTTCCTGCGGATAGTCTCCATGTCCTACAAAACAAGAACAAAGATGAAGATTCGAACCCTTGAAGTGGTTAGTAAATGCATATGATGCTTTATGATGTTATGATGTTATGATAAAAAACACACCACAAGTATCCACAAAAAGCAAACATGATAAGGCACACAAGTCATACCAGACAGCCCTTAGAGTTTAGGCCAGCATGAAGTTTGGGGTACTACCCTCTTGAAGTTGGTGGGCTCAAAACCTGTCCTATCAAAAGTAACCGGGTTCTAAGGATCTCAATATCATTGGGTTGTTTTCTATGTTCATTGTTTTGATTTAGCCACTGAACTGACGATCAAAATATTCCAAGAAAACAACCCTCAATGAGTGTAGTATCGAGTATCTACCAACTTCGGACTGCACCAAAGTCGGTCATCTCACTACCCCTAAAGAGGCCAGGATGGTCAAGTAAGGTTCCTAAGGTCAGTTGATGCTTCACGACACCACGCGGCGGCCCCGTACTCTCCTTGACTTGACTCAAGGGTTACCTGTACTCACTAAAGTGCCACATCAACGTAGCAACTGCTTCAACCGTGTCGGTATACCCCGCATAGTTCCCTCATAGTTTGTTGCTACTTCTAAAAGGTATCCCCCAGATTCGGGTTAGGATCTATGAAACTCCGATGCAAAGCCCACAAATATAAAAGCAAACAAAGCAAGCAATTGAAAACAAGAGTGGTCTAATCCTAAGGTACACCTCACTTTTATAATTGTCCCCAGCAGAGTCGCCAGTTCTGTGATCGGTGGAAATAAAAATGACTGTTTTTAAAGCTGGTTCGCGAAATGTCGCGGTAAGCAAGAGTCGCCACCGTCTTTTATGTTCTCCAACATGGAAAGGACAAAAGCACAGCAAAATTCCTTTTCGAGATGTCTCTCGGTTCGGGAGGTAGATTTATAGAAAGGGAATGTGTTAGCACCCTTTCTATCCGTGGTTATCCACAGGCTCTTAGGTACTTGCTCACTATGTTTTCAAAAATTGTTTGCTTTTCAAGTGTATGTGGGTTTTGAAAAAGTTTAGTTTTGAAAACTTCTAGGTAACTCTTGTATCAGTCCTCAAGAGTGTATGAAGTGTTTGTTTGAAAACTTTTTGAAAGTGTAGGTGCGAAAAGTTGTTTTTTTGTTTTGAAAGAGCAAGTACCCAGGAGAAATCTACCTACTCTAAGGAATTAAGCTGTGTAAGAGTCCTTTAGACAGTACTATCCCACTATTGAGGAGTAGGGAGCACCGTTGTTGGAGTTATTCGGGTCAATTCGATTATAAGGACATGTGGTCACCAAAGCAATAGTAGGACGCCTTAGCGGTAACCCTAATATCCTAGATCCTTTTTTATCCGAGGCAACCGTTTCGAGGCAACTGGATCTTTAGACAGGAGGGCGACCTCTAAAACACCCTATACTTGATGACCACGTCGAGGCAACCAATGAGGTGTACCCTAGGAGTGGCATGTGCATGTGTTTTGTTTCAGTTTAAATTATCTTTGAACATGTTATTGGTGAGCTACGGGTTAATTTTATTTGTTCAGACAAGTCTTGCATGCATAATTAACAGTTAATAATTTGCGGGAAATAAATTGCGGAAAATGAATCTACGCTATTATAAGGCGCGGGTATATACATCGCCAAAAACAAAACCCTTTGGAAACTAAATGCAAGAAATAAATAAAGCGATAAAAGAGTCCTAATTATCTATTACATCCTTGGAAACAGTTACATAAATATAATCAAAATAAGAATAAAGCGCGAATAGAAATTGAATCAGGACGTCCTTAGGGTTTTGACCCTTTTTGAGAAAAGAATGGAATTTTGTCCTCTTTTGCAATTAATTAAATATTAAACCTAAAACTAATTAATTAATTATTTACAAGATATTTTTTATGTTTTTTAATGGAAATAAAATAAAAAAGAAATTAAAAGTTGTCAAAAACCCTAATTCTAAGCTAATTTTATTTATTGTAAAAAAGTTAAAATTTAACCCTAATTAAACTAAATTAGTTATATTAGTGTTTATTTACAAAATAATGAAGTGAAATTAATAATTAATAATAATAATAAAAATATTTAGTTTTCTGATTTTTGTTGTGAAAAAAAAATCAATTAAGTTAATTTTAGTGATAATAATAATAATTAGAAAAAATAGTTAATAAATAAAATAGAAAATATAAGATAAGAAAAAGGAATGAACCAAGGGGGGTTCTGGGCCTAACAAGGAGGTTGATCTGGAAATTTGAAGGCCCATTAAGTCATAAGCCTCATTGACTTTCTGGATCAGCTGCACATTCGTGGACTGGGAGTACCATGATCACTCACGCTTGGCCACTGGATTGCTGTTTGAAGACACATGGCATGCTGATGTTTGGAGGCACATGGTGGACGCCTCCTGGAACGCTGCATGTAATTATGTTAAGAAAAGAAATATCAAATATTTGGGGGACCTGGGATCAGAACCCAGGTCCCAACGCTCAATGCCTGTTCGCCCTTGCCACTATGCCAGCTTGCTTTAGTTGATATTGATATGCACAACAAATAATATATTAGTGATCATTAACAATGCCTGGAAAAAAAAATATAAAACGCGCATTTTTTAAACGAACGAATGAGAGAGAGACGCGTCAGCGTCTTCTTCGTTGATCACTGGTTTTTTACCTGCGGATTTTTATCCGCAGGAAGATCCGTGGGTTCCTCCTAGAATTGTCTCCAGGCTTCAAAAACTCATTCCAAGACCATGGTTGGTCTCGTCCATGTCCCCTGAATCCATCCATGCTCATGATTTGTTCTGATTTCACCTGAAAACAAAATGCCTAAAAACAACACATACAAACCCTAGGCACGGGTATCATCATATGAAGCCTAAAAACGAAATTGAATATTGCCATTAGGTTAGAAATTAAACAACGAACATGAATATGCCAATGTTTTTGAGAAAAAAATGCAAGAATGGAGAATCACGATTCCATGTCCATGGGTGACTTCGTGATGACTTACAACGCTGTATAGGGAGTCTTTGGGCGTGGTAATGGTCGCTTTAGCTTCAGTGGATAGCAAGGAAGAAGGCTATGTGCTTCTTTTGATCTGAAAACGTCTACAATCCTGTTCTTGATCTCCCACTTTTCCAACAATTTTTCAGTTTTGCCTTGGCCGTTTTAGCAATGTCTAGGTCGTGAATTAGGTTTAAGTTACTTGCATATGTATAAGGCAAGCAGTCTAGGTCAAAATATGGGCTTGTATCTTGGTGTATTGAAGTTTGGAGATTTGGTTGACCACCATTGAAAACCTTTCCATATTTGAAGAAAATCTAAGATTTTATGCACAAAAAAGGCTTAGCACGAATTTGTTAGTTGGCACATGGTATATGAAAGTTGTTCAAATCAAAAAGATACTATTCCATTGATTTTTAGATTTTATTTGAATTATTATGGATTTAAAATGAATTAAATCAATAAAAATTAAATAAAATAGAAAAATAAATGTTTGATCTTGAAATTAAGCATGGGACACGTGTGTGGCATGACAAGGATGAATCAAGTGGAAGAAAGTGGGCCCTTTTGTCAAAAATTGAAGTTTTAAGGATAGTTGACTTTTGCAAATTCATGAAAATTTCCCAACTTCTCCAATGCATATCTTGCTCAATTTTGATCATATGAACATATTCTTGGACATTTTGGAAAGGTCTTGAAGTCCTCTAACCAATGCCTTTGGTCCCATGTCATTTGGATTTA
Source organism: Vicia faba (assembly GCA_948472305.1). Taxonomy (NCBI): domain Eukaryota; kingdom Viridiplantae; phylum Streptophyta; class Magnoliopsida; order Fabales; family Fabaceae; genus Vicia; species Vicia faba. The sequence goes on along the minus strand of OX451739.1, from coordinate 374,900,656 downwards.
CCAATCTCAAGTTATGGTCTTTGACTTAAAGTGCATTTTTGTTGACTTTTGAAATTGACCTATAATGTAGAAATTGATAACTTTTTGTGAGAGCATTTCTTGGACTTGGAATGTGAAGACTAGTTGTAGGAAATGTCATCCCCTTCAAAATGAGCATTGGATGGGGTTTTTCTGATGAACCATGAAAAAGTTATGCCTTGGTCAAGATACAGTTCACTTTTCTACTGTCTAAAAATAATAACTTTTGCATCTTTGATGATTTTTGAGCCATGCTTGAGGAATCATGATAAAGACTTGATCAAATGATGATTGTGGCTTCAAAATAAGATGTTGACCAAAACTTTTGACTTTTGACTGTAAAATGACCATTTTACCCCTATAGTTGATTGTGAAGCAAATGGGACTTTTGACTGTGCAATTTGGCATTGTGAGTCTTGCAACTTGACATGTAGATTCTTGACAATGTATAGAGGCATGAGAGACTTGATTGAGCCATTGAAAACCTCAAATTCTTTGAAAGAACCAAAACCCTAATTTAGACTGGCTTAGGAGGCATTTGGACTGTGCAACCCTTGAGAAATCTTGAACCATTTGAAGATGATTCTTGATAAATCTTGAAGAATATGGGAGGGAAAATTTTGGGGTACAACAATTACTTACCTAAAAAGGTCTCCCATATCCGGGTGGAGGATAAAAACAAAACCCTAACAATGACCCAAAAATGTAAAGCAAGCAAGTCAAATAAAGAAAGAAAATAGATGTGATCTAGCCCTAAGGTAACCCCACTTTTTTTTTATAAAAAAGATCCCCAGCATAGTCTCCAGTTCTATGATATGGTGGGAGAACTGACTTTTTGTTTTGCATTTGATTGCAAATGTTGCGGATAGCAAGAGTCTCCACCGAATTTTCTTTTATCAAAAAAGGAAAGGTGAAAAAGCACAGGAAAGACCTTTAGAAATGTTTTCTTGAGTTCGGGGGGTAGATTATGAAAAGGGAATGTATTAGCACCCTTTTCATCCATGGTTTTCCATGGGCTCTTAGTTACTTTCTAGATCACTTGCTTTTGTTTTGAAATGTGCTTTGTGATGTGATTTTGAAAGTATTTTGAAAATGTGACTTTGTAATGATTCTCGTATCTATAAGAATGCGTACAAAGTGTTGTTTTAAAAAATAGTTCAAAAAGATGTTTGTGGAATGTGTTTTTTGAAAGTGATTTTGAAAAGGGTTTTCTCTGTAATGGCTCTCGTTTCTACAAGAACGCGTACAAAGTGTTTTTCTTTTGAAAATATTTCAAATGAGAGTGTTGGTGAAAAAATGTTTTGTTGTGAGCAAGCTAGCAACTAGGAGCGAATCTACCTACTCAAAAGGTCTTAAGCGTTCTTTTCCTCCTCCTTTAGATGTTGCTATCTTACCATTGTTTTGGTAAGAAGCCCCCATCATTGGATGTGAAGGGACGAGTGTGGGACGTTTGTATAGTCATAGAAGGCAACCCATGGAACGTTTTAGCAATGTCATTTTAGGGACTAGATCGTTTATCGAAGGCAACATTAAGGGTCATCGAGGGACTACGATCTTTTATAGAGGGTCTTTGCTAAAACGCCCATGTTCGAGGGACATGACTATATTTCTGATAGGCAACAAGGTGAGATTACCCTAAGGGTGCGTGTGCAAAGTGTGTTTGATTGCATGCATTTATTCTTGCTTTTTAGGTTGTCTATTTGTTGTTTTCATGTCTTGCCATACACACCTTAATTACTAGCATTTACATTTGAAAGCGATAAATTGCGGAAATGTAAAGTCCTACGCTATTACAATATTTTAGGGATGGGGGTACATATTTACAAATGGGGATTGCAAATAAAATTAAATCCTAAGTTACTATTACAACCATATTGAATGGATAAGAATGTACAAGAAAAGGTGAAATGAACTTGTTTAGAAAATGGTTTTTTTGTCTTAGTGAATTAAGAAAAAAAAAGAAATAAATATTAATAAAAGAAAATATTTTTATGTCTTTTTATGTTAATAAAAAAAGAGTTAACATTAAAAATGATAAAAAGGAAAATAAATGAAAGATAGAAACAGCGTGCTGCTGCAAGAGAAACAACAAGGATCATAAGTTCTGAAGCCAGGCGCGTGATGACTCAGAAAGGAACGTCAGTGGAATCAGAAGTTCTAGATTTGTACACTCTGAGGTCCTGCAAGACACGTTAGAGGGAAAACACAGAAATTCTGGGTTGCTATCTGCTGAACTTCTGAGTGTTAGAATGATGAGAAAATCTTAGAAGTTCTATATATTAAAACAGTGAAAAGAACTCAGAGGTTCAGTTTGTGCTAAGACAGTGAGTGAATATCAGAAGTTCAGTGTGTTTAAACAGTAAGGAGAACTCAGAAGTTCTGTGTTGTATTAAAACTGTGAGTGAACATCAGAAGTTCTACACCATATTTCAACTCTTAATCAACACATCAACAATTTATTCAGTTCTTAATAAACATCAAATCATAAGTATAACAACACAACAGTTTATAAAAGTTCTAATCCTAAATTTGAGCTTAGCCTTAATCAAGAAGTTCTGATCCATAGTTTTTCTACTTGTGCAATGATATGGACAACATTAATTGTGATATTTTACATATTAATGATGTTCTAAATGAGAAGATGCAAAGTCAGAAAGACTTACCTTGAATTTGAAACGTGTGTTTCGAACTTTGAGCTGCTTCCTTCAGATGTTCTGGTGTTAGTGAGAGTAACGAAATAGTGGTTATGTTCTTTGATTCCAAGGGAAGAACAAAGGTTTTGTTTAAGATTTGCGAAGGTTTTTACTGTTTCCTTTTCTTTCTTTGATAATTCTCTCTCTCTCTCTCTCTCTCTCCCAAAACCAACCCCTTGAAAGTGTGATGGAGCTACTTATTTATAGGTGAATTTGTTGTGGTTTTGGGGGGAAAAACAAATGGGATTTAAACTTTTTGGCACACTGTTCCATTGCTTTTTTATCACAACTTTTTGTATTTGGTGCAAATACAGGATTTGGGAAAATGCATGCGTGGACTGGATTAGCTGCTGGTTAGAGTATTGTACTGTAGCAGTGCAACAGGTTGTTTAAACGAGGTCTTGGGATTTGGTGATGTTCTGATCACAAAAGATCATAAACGTAACCTCCAAATCCTGAAGGGTCATGTTCTGACCGAAGAACATTGCTTCCATATGTTTTGATTGAAGAACATTGCTTCCATATGTTTTGATTGAAGAACATTGCTTCCATATGTTCTGATTGAAGAACATTTCTTCCATATGTTCTGATTGAAGCGTCATGTTCTGAACTGTGTTTGCAACTTCTGACGACACTTGCGTAGAGGCTGGCTCAGAAGTTCTGAAGTATCATATTCTCTTGACACTTAGAAAATTTTCTAAATGTTTAGAAATTTAATTTCTTTTTTCAAAGTAACTTCTGACTTCTGATTTTTTTGATGAACCAATTTTATGTCTTGATGAAATATAATTGTTGAAGCTTGATTTGATCTAAAAGTCCAAGTTTGACTTTTCAATATGCTTTTGACCATTTTGCCCTTGTGGATGATTTTCTTGAAAAGTTGTAATTCAAGACTTGAAATTTGATAGAAGCAAAGCCCGAGAGTCCAGGATGATCTTTTGAGAAATGAGAGGGAAAATTTTGGGGTACAACATGTATCTATAAGCAAAAGGGTTTGAGAGCTTTGGACAATCAGAAGTACAAGTTTCAAGCTAATTGCTAGGTTACTTGATTTTGAAGAAAAGTGGGAAAGCAAGTTTCAATGTGTAGTACAAGCATGGGCTGGGTGATTGTAAGTGTCTAAACCATTTCTCTTATGTTATGAGACATGTATAATCAGAAGAGAACAAGTGCAAGGCTCAAGAACAAGTTTTGTGTAAAAAGTCACTTTATCAAAATGGCAATGTGCACTTTCTTCCCAAAATGGATATAAAGCATGGCCTTACATTGAATGCTTGAAATGAGACCTCTAAAAGATGTGCAAGCAATTAATTATGGAGTTCCTAACAAGTTTGAGGCCTGCAAAGTAGAGGTTATGCAGCATAACTTTGAATTTGAATTCTGTTCATCACAAAATGCCTTGTAATTGAAGTGATAAAACCCTAACTTCATCTCTTCGATTCTCCCTACTCAAAAATGATCTCAAGGAGTTATTGGACAATTTGGAAAGCTTGCAATATGCTCTACAACCCATATTTGAATCACTTTTAAATATTCCCCTTGGAACTATATCAAAAAGTGCCATGAAGTTGGGTCAAAATCCTGACCAAATTAGGGTAAAATTTCACTAAGTGTTTTTGTTTCATGACCATGTATTCTTAAAATTATAACTTGAGATCTAAGCAATTTTGGAAGTAGTTGTGTAAAGAAAATTTGTATATTTCATGGAGATATATAACTTTCATGTTGGAAGTTTCTCTTGAATCATCTTGCATCATGGTGAAAATTTTGTTCAAAGTTGTGAAAAAATAAGAAATTTCCAACACTTAGAAAAATTTCTAAGTTAGAAATTTTAACTTTCCAAAATAAAATCTTGATTTTTTGATTTCTTGATGAATAAGTTTCATATTTTGACATGCTTTGATGAATTGTGATCTTTGGCATTTGATTTTGACCAAAAAGTCAAAGTTTGACTTTTCAGTATATAGTTGACTTTAGATCAATTGACTGAAAATTCATCTGTCAATCCATTGGACTTGAGCAATGTTTTGAGCCATGTAATTAGGTTAAAATGATTCAATTGGTCTCTTGAGATCATACCTTAAACCAATTGATCATTTTCTAGGTCAAAAATCAGAAATTGCCCTTCCCCAGTCAAAACCCTAGTTTTTACAATTTTGTCCTTTTGAAGATTTGATCAAATTTCTTGAGGAATTATGGTCCAAACTTGATCAAATGATACATATGAGTTTAAAATGTTTATGTGGATAAAAAATTATGAGGTTTGACTGTAAATTGGCCACAATTGACTTTTTCCCCAATACAGTTGATTTTTAGGTCAACTGCGCAATTGATTGAGCAAAAGTGTGATCCAAAGCTTGAAACTTGACATGAGTAAACTTGATGGTCCATAATGATCCATGAAAGCCTTATGGGGAATTAGAAGTTCAAATATCCTTGTGCAATCTCAACCCTTAATTTTTGTCATCAGTGCTCAAGGAGGTGTCTTGAGCTGATTAAATCCCTAGTGCAGTCTTGAGTCAAAGGAGATCTTGTGAGCAAATTATTGATAAATGAGAGGGAAAATTTTGGGGTACAACAGAATGCGTAAAAAGTGTTTTGTCTTTTGAAAAATGTTTCAAAGTGAAATTGTGGGTGTATAAAATGTTTTTACTGTGAGCAATCGAGCAACTAGGAGCAACCTAACTACTCAAAAGGTCTTTAGTGTTCTTTTCCTCCTCCTTTAGATGTTACTATCTTACCATTGATTTGGTAAGAGGCCCCATCATTGGATGTGAAGGGACGGGAACAAAACGTTTGTATAGTCATATAAGGCAACCTATGGTACATTTTAGCAATTTTGTTTAGGGACTAGATCGTTTACCGAAGGCAACATTAAGGGTCATTGAGGGACTACGATCTTTTATCGGGGGTCTTTGCTAAAACGCCCATATTCGAGGGACATGACTATTTTTTCGAGGCAACAAATGAGATTACCCTAAGGGTGCATGTGTGAATGGTGTGCTTGATTTGCATGCATTTAGTCTTTGATTAGGGGTTGTCTACTTGTTGTTTTTATCTTGCCATACATACCCTATTTTACTAGCAATCATACAAAAATAATAAAATGCAGAAAGATAAAATCCTACACTATTACAACCATATTGAATAGCATGAAAATATAAAGGCAAAAATAAAATAAAGGCAAGAAAAATGGGTCTTTCAATTTAAGCAGAAACACCCTTTGATTCTGTATTTTATGGCTTCCCTCGATTTGGGGTCTGGAGTCAGTGGAGTCATGCCCTTCGATTTGCCTTTCTGCCTCCTTCGACTGGGGGCTGGAATCAGTGTAGGCGTGCCTTTCGTCTGGGCCTGGAAGTCAGCATGGTTTTGTCCTTCGCTTGAGACTTGGAGACAACAAGGTTCTGTACTTCGTTTGAGGCCTCAAGGAAGCAAGGTTCATTCCTTTGTTTGAGGCATGGAGTCAACAAGGTTAATGCTTTTTCACAGGCTCCTTACTAACTCCTTCGACTATAAGCATGTTATACCCTCAGATTGTGATTCGAAAGGCTTGTGCAGCTAGCCAATCGAAGGGTATAATAAACATGTCTTAAATTCTTAAAGTGCAACATCCAAACATAACTACAGTCCAGGGGTTAGCACAAAAAACATTGGGTCTCAAAGTCCAAAGCCTAACTAATTAGAGTTGAGTTTTCAGCATATGGGCAGTCAGAATCGAAAGCTAAAACATGGTCAAGCTCCCTATATGAAATATCTACATTCTTCTTTATTTCCATGTGAGCATGATATTAAAATAGAATAGATTCAAGATCAAAGGGAACTTGCCTCTTGAAGTTCTTAAATCAAAGGGAACTGCAAGTGTCTTCCTTGTCGGAGAATGGGAGTTCGTTGGGACCTTCCTGAGGCTAATTCAGTTACCACTTTGTGAAAGTAGTCACTAAATCGAAAGAGGTTGTGTGAGTGGATTGAGGGTTCTTTTTATAACAAGTAATGGAATGACTCAAAGGCCTACTGTATGGTAGTTGGGGAAGTGATTCTAAGGCTAGTTTGGTGGTCACTTGGAGGGTGAATCGAAGGTTCTCACTTAGTGTACAAAAGGGAGTTGAGTTTTTCAGAAGTGTTTAAAAAATGTTGGGAAGTGTTTGAGAATTTTTGAGAATTTTCACAAATATTTTCTTGCAATCCTTCAGGCGCCCCTAACATGTGTGGTGGAGTCTCCTATTTATAGATGGCCTGGGCTGATGTTTTAGGAGGGAAAACAAAAGGTTCAAACAAAAAAGGTATGTTGTATTTGTAGATTTTGAGGGACAGTGTTTTCATGCCATTTTGGTGCAAGGAATAAGGCAGCGTTGCAGGACAGTTGTGCAGTAGTTTTGGAGTTTTATGGCCAGTGTATCAGGCCTGAACCTGGCAGCGCATGGGACTTGGTCAACAAATACCTTTGGCATTTCAACCTTTTGTCTTGACCCCATAGTCTTGTCTTTCAACCAGACTCTTCAAGAACCATTTCTTTTTCAAATCGAAGTTCCATTCGAATGGCTCATGTGGATACCCTTTGAAGGGGGCCAAATAAGTGTCTTTCAACCAGGCCCTTCATGGGTTCCTTCGAATGGTCCAAATACATGCTCTTAGGATGGGTCAGTAAAACATGTCATTTGATTGGGACATCCAAACATGCCTGGCAAGCCCTTCGAATGCACCACCATGGTACTTATTTCACATGAGACAATGACATAGTGCATAATTTGCATGTTGAAGCAAGCCATTTCTAAGGGAGATACTGCCCACTCAAATTTGCCTGTAAAGGGGCCATATGGCCAAACGAAAGAGTGTATGCAGGAGGTTCCTGCCTTGTGACCTTATGCAAAAATGCTCAAACGAAAGTTTGTAAAAAGGGATCCACATGTTCAAACGAAAGGTATGACTAAGAGCTTGTGCTGAAGGATTCACACACCCCAAACGAAGGCTGAATGCAGGGGATGAAAGGCTCAATCTAAGCTTGCAATACTGGGAAAGCCATTGCCCCAAACGAAGGAGGCCTACAGGGGGCAAGATGTGTAATCGAAAGAGGTAAGAATAGAGGCTTTGGCCTCCTGAATCAAAGGATATCATCAGGATACTTTTTGCCTTGTGAATTGAAGCTATTTGATGATAAGTGTTGCCCTGTTGAAGCTTGTAACAAGTTGCTTCAAAGGGTGACTTTGGTCTTGTGCATGTTAACATGGTAGGAAATTCTGCCTTGTAAGTCTTGGATAACACGCAGGAAAGATGCTATGTGGCCAAACGAAAAATTTGCACAAATGTTCAAACGAAGTCAAGTGCCCAACGAAGCAGGAAATGAACTTGCCCAAATGAGTCCAGTGCCCCAATCGAAGCATGAAATGATCTTGCCCTTCCCCAAAGGAGTCCAACGCTCAAACGAAAGATGCAACCAAAGCTAAAGTGTCCAATTGAAGGATGTAAAATTGAAAATAACTTGCTTTTCCTTTAATTTTGTCAAAAGAGTACTTTCATCTGTTTTGTCCTTTTTTAGCAATTTCTTCTTTAATCTTGATGCTGAAAAAAACCAAATATATTTGTGTAAGCTTGAAATTTTGGGAGCCCTTTATGAAAAATGTCTTGAGGAATGAGATGGCAAATTTTGGGGTACAACAGTTGCCCCTGTTCAATCTTCTTAAACTTGAAGAGTTAGATTGGCAAATCTGCCATTCATGACTTGAAGGTTAAAGATGATTGAACACTAGAGTGCCCAGAAATTTGCACTTGATGATATTGTGGTTGAGGTGTAAGAAATGGGCTTAAAGATGCCATTTAGAGAAATGATGGAGAGTTGGCGGAGATGGGCTTATAGATGCCATCTAAAGGTGATTGTTGACATAAATTAGACTAAGTATAAGCTTGACTTTAACTGGGAAAAGAATCAGAATAAACCTTTGGTCGATTTAAAACTGAACCTAGCAGAAGTCTTGAATAATCTTTAACTGAAAAGAATCAGGATAAATCTTTGGAGTGGTTTATCTGAACCAAAGCGTCTACTGGGAAAGCATTAGGATAAACCATTGAGAGATTTAAACTGAAACAGAGAAAATATCTACGAGAAAGAATCAGGATAAATCATTGAGAGATTTAAACTGAACCAGCAGAGGTCTTGAATATTCTTTAACTGGAAAGAATCAGAATAAATCTTGGAGCGATTTATCTGAACCAGAGAAGATGTCTACGGGAAAGAATCAGGATAAACCGTTGATATATTTAAACTGAACCAACTGAGGTCTTGAATGTTCTTTAACTGGAAATAATCAGAATAAATCTTGGAGCGATTTATCTGAACCAGAGAAAATGTCTACGGAAAAGAATCAGGATAAACCGTTGAGAGATTTAAACCGAACAAGTAGAGGTCTTGAATATTCTTTAACTGGAAAGAATCAGAATAAATCTTGGAGCGATTTATCCGAACCAGAGAAGATGTCTATAGGAAAGAATCAGGATAAACTGTTGAGAGATTTAAACTGAACCAACAGAGGTCTAGAAAAGAATCAGGATAAATTTTTGGAGTGATTTATCTGAACCAGAGAAGGAGTCTACCGGAAAGGAATCAGGATAAACCATTGATCAATTTAAACTGAACCAGCAAAAGTATGGAGGTAGTATTTGTCATGTAGATAGTCACCCTGTCCTGTTTCGGGAATTGATCTACCATTGCTTTGTTCACAGATAATTGCCTTGTCTTGTTGAAAATTTGATGATAATTTTTTATTGATTGATCTTTCCTGAAAAGGTAAAGAGTTAGTTGTATGTAATTCTATGATGTATGAAATGCATGGTGTTATGATTTTTCTCAAAATAAATGAGATTGTGATATATGCATTTGTGTTGTCGATGTTTATGATGTATGAATGCAATGTATGCATATATTAGTTGTTCTGCTGCAGGGCTGTTTATATTGGGGAAAACAAACCCCTAACTGTTGTTGGGAATGTGGAGTGTAAGCATTCATATTTTGTTGAAATTGAAGTATTTATATATGGGTTTCCGTCATTAGAGAAGTAAACTCTGTTGGGGAAGGGAAACGTCGTGCATTTCTTATAGACTTGGTGAAATCCTACTGGGGAATTCCTGAGTAGCTGGGCGACTTTCATTGGGGAATCTTTGGAGCAGTAACTGGAAGTTTTTCCTCGTCGAGGTTATGAAAGAAACAAATACCATTAGGCTACATACTGGAGATACGACAGTGATCCTGTAGCAGGATGTCCTTGCTTCTGCTCCATTAGAGAAAGTACCTGCAGGGATTTTATGGAATGACCTATAGATATTATCAATTTTTCTTAAAGCCATTAGTAATTGTCTTTCTGTTCATTTTTCCTTTTTTATGCATTTATTTGTAAATAGTAATCACGTTCAAATGCATATTTTCAAAAATAATCGCTGGACGTTTTTGCAAACAAAACAGGAAAGTAAAAGAAAAATAGATAGTTTTGTACTTTTAAAGGAATATCTTTGTATTAACTTGAATAAGTATTTTTGTACAAAGAGACGAACATCTTAGTAAGAGAATGTCGTCGTAAAAATGAAAGTTGATACAAAGAAAAGACAACTATGTGAAATAATCCCATGGGGTTTCCACTCTGCTATAGCCTTCATGTCTCTGAGGGTCTCATCCACTTGCTGCTTTGTCCGAAACTAATTGGATAGATTAGAATCATTTGAGTTTGACGATTGATGCTGAAGATTGGTTGTAAGGTGATCCAACAGGACATAGTCATACACTTTAAATCCCTAACTTTTGCTTGGACCGCCCTTTTCGGGTTTTCAGTCCATCGGGATACCCTTTTTTGCCCAAGCTGCCTTTTCAGGTTTTGAGTTTGCCGGGTGTACAATTTGTTTTTGTATTTATCCCTAATTTTTGCCTAGTCCAGTCGACCTAGTGGGTCTTTTTCATGCGTAGTATCTTTTAACTATGTCCATATTTACAGGGTGCAAAAGGTCGTCGCCGTCCATAGTGGTTAAGATCATTGCCCCACCATAAAATAAGTTTTTAATCACAAATGGTCCTTCGTATGTAGGAGTCCATTTTACCCTGGGATCACCTTGTGGCAGTATGATACGCTTGATTACCAAGTCACCAACCTAATATACCTGACGTCTGACCTTCTTGTCAAAAGCTTTAATCATACGTTTTTGGTACATCTGGGCATGGCAGACAGTCGTAAGCCTCTTCTCATCAATCAAGTTCAACTGGTCAAGTCGAGTTTGAATCCATTCAACTTCATTCAACCCTACATCCCTCATGATTCTCATAGAAGGTATTTGGACTTCAATTGGTAGGACAACTTCCATGTCGTATACCAAAGAGAAAGGAGTTGCCCCTGTTGATGTGTGCGCCGTGGTACGGTAACCGTGGAGAGAAAATGGTAACATCTCATGCCAATCCTTATAGGTCACTGTCATATTTTGTATGATTTTATTGATGTTTTTATTAGAGGCTTCCATAGTACCATTCATTTTCGGCCGGTAAGGAGAAGAGTTATGACGCTGAATCTTGAATTACGCGCATAGTCCAGTGATCATAGTATTGTTGAGATTGGTATTATTATCTGTAACGATTCTCTCCGGAATACCATACCGACAGATAAGATTCTTTTTGATGATTCGGGCCACAACGTTCTTGGTAACAGAAGCGAAGGAAGCTTCCTCGACCCACTTCGTGAAGTAACCAATGGCAACCAAGATGAAGCGGTGTCCATTAGAAGTTGTAGGTTTTATATCTCCAATCATGTCAATTCCCCACATTGTGAATGGCCAAGGAGCAGTCGGGATGTTTAGAGGAACCGAAGGCACATGTACCTTGTCAACATAGATCTGACACTTGTGACAGGTTCGTGAATGCTGATGACAATCTGCTTCCATGGTGGACCAGTAGTATCCTTCCCGTAGGATCTTTTTATCCATCGTGTGTCCACTAGAATGGGTGCCAATGGTGCCTTCGTGTAAATCATCCGTGATCTTTTCTGCCTCAGTCTTGTCTACGCACCAAAGCAAAGTCGAGTCGTGGTTGCGCTTATAGAGAACTCTGTTACTGGGGAAGAACTTAGCAGAGAATCTTCTCAGGAATTTCTTGTCGTTGACTGAAGTTCCCTCTAGGTATTCTTGGGCCTCGAGATATCTCTTAATTTCATGAAACCAAGGCTTGTCCACTACTTCTTCGGTATCAATCTCGTGACAGTAAGTTGGTTTATCCATCCTCTCAATGGTGATCTGAGGAGCCTCATTATCCCATCTAATTTTGAACATGGATGACATAGTGGCTAGCGCGTCTGCTAGTTGATTTTCCTCTCGTGGAAAATATTCAAAGGTAATTTCTTTGAAATGTGGGATCAGTGTCAACATATTTTCTTTGTAAGGGATGAGATTAGGATGTTTCGTGTCCCATTCTCCTTTGATCCGACTGATGAATAAGGCCGAGTCTCCAAATACACTTAAGGACTTGATTCCAAAATCTATGGCAACTTTGAGACCCATAATACATGCTTCGTATTCCGCCATATTATTGGTACAGTTGAAACACAACCTAGTGGGGAAGGGGGTATGACAGCCTTCAGGGGATATGATTACAGCGCCGATGTCGTTGCCGAGTGTGTTGGAAGCTCCATCAAAAACCATGGTCCACCGAGATCCTTGTTCAGGTCCATCATACGGTCCGAGTTCTTCACAATTTCTTACCAACATGATTTATTTGTTCGGGAATTCGAAATTCATAGATTGATAGTCATCCACAGCCTGGTGATTCAGGTGATCAGCTAGTGCACTTCCCTTTATTGCTTTATGGGTAGTGTACTGAATATCGTATTCAGTCAGGACCATCTTCCATCTTGTTATTCTTCCATAGAGGGCGGGCTTCTCGAATATGTATTTAATTAGATCCATCTTAAACATCAATAAGGTAGTGTGGGTCATCATATACTGTCTTAGCCGGTGAGCAGCCCATGCCAGAGCGCAACAAGTTTTCTCGAGCAGTGAATATCTGGTTTCACAGTCGGTAAAATTTGTGCTCAGGTAGTATATTGCATGCTCTTTTCGGCCAGACTCGTCATGCTGCCCCAACACACACCCCATTGAATTTTCCAAGACTGTTAGGTACATGCTCAAAAGTCTTCCCTCAATTGGCGGCATCAAGATGGGAGCCTCTTAAAGGTACTCTTTGATCCTATCAAAGGCGGCCTGGTAGTCTTCATTCCATTCCACCAATTGATCTTTCTTTAGTAATTTGAAGATTGGTTCACTAGTAGCGGTTAGATGGGAAATGAACCTGGTGATGTAGTTTAGTCGTCCTAAGAATCCCCTAACTTCCTTCTCAGTGCGAGGAGAAGGCATTTCTTGTATTGCTTTAACCTTTACAGGGTCCACTTTGATACCTTTTCCGCTGACAACAAAGCCTAAGAGCTTGCCGGACCTCACTCTGAAAGTGCATTTATTCGGGTTCAACCTTAGTTTGTATTTCTTCAGTCTTTCAAACAGTTTTTGCAGATGGTCAAGGTGTTCCTCTTCAGTTTGAGATCTGGCTATCATGTCATCCACGTAGACTTCTATCTCTAGATGGATCATGTTGTGAAACAAAGCTACCATGGCACGCTGATAGGTTGCCCCGGCGTTCTTCAACCCAAATGACATAACTTTGTAACAGAACATGCCCCACTGTGTGACGAAGGTCGTTTTCTCCATGTCCTCAGGTGCCATTTTGATCTGGTTGTATCCGGAGAAACCATCCATGAAGGAGAATACTTTATGATGTGCGGTGTTGTCAACCAGAATATCAATGTGGGGAAGCGAGAAGTCATCCCTGGGGCTTGCCCTATTTAAGTCTCTGAAATCCATACACATACATACCTTACTGTCTTTTTTAGGCACTGGAACAACATTGGAGACCCATTATGGATAGGAGGTGACATCTAAGTATCTGGTGTTGAACTGCTTCATGACTTAAGTCTTGATTTTCTCTGACATTTCTGGCCTCATACGACGAACCTTTTGTTTTACCGGAGGGCAGTCTTCTTTTGTCAGTAGACGATGGACCACGATATCAGTGTCAAGTCCTGGCATGTCTTCGATGACCAGGCAAAGACCTCAACATAGTTATGTAGTAACTGAATTAAGCGTTTCTTGACATTATACTCCTGGTTGGCACCCACCTTGACTTCTTTCTTGTCCTCTTCAATACCTAAGTTAATTGTTTCAACTGGCTCTTCATGGGGTTGTATGATCCTTTCTTCCTGTTGTAATAACCTGGCTAGTTCCCCTGGTACCTTACAATCTTCCTCTTCTACTTCTTCGGCTTGGTAGATCGGATTTTCAAAGTCACAACAGGCCATAGTAGAATCGTTACCCATGGGATCCTGAGTGGATGTGGATCTGCATTTAGATATGTGAGTGTGTGTGTGAGCATAGCTATCTTTGATAAAATAAAAGGTAGAAAAAAAAGAAAAACAAAGAGCGTAAAATTTGCATGCAAAAAGGTCCATGATTTATTGATGACGTATGAAGATGAAGTAACAATCCTCACAAATGGACCATTGTGCCTCGGGTAAGACATAAGGTTTTAAAATTGTTTAAATATTACAAGTCCGAAAAATTTAAAAGACAATTACTCTTGAATAAAAGTATTAGGGACAAATTCTTTGGCCTCCCAATTGTTGAGTCCTCCACTGATGGTTAGAAAAATCCACTCGTCCATGTCACAACTGCTATCACTATCTTCCAATGCATTGACTCCCTGATTGCTGATGCGTAAAGGTGGTCCCCCAGCGCGAGAACATCGAACAACTCTTTGGGCCTCCGCAGTAAAACTCAAACCAAATTTGTTGGATTTGTAGGGAATATCCGGAAGTTGACCCCAGATGGTACATCCATCTTCCTCAACTACTACTCTAGCATCTTTCAACGAGGATATTTTCAATGAAAGTTTGGTAGCCTTCAGAGTCTTGGTAGTATTGCCACAATCGTTTGTGGGACCTCCTCAAAATTCTGACATGGGGTCTCAATGAACTCACTGTCCATTTTAACATACCTGAAAGAGTTCAGGTGGCTAACCATGTACTCCTCCTCCCCGTGGATTGTGATGATCTTTCCCTGGACTGGGTACTTCAACATCTGATGTAGGGTGTAAGTGACGACACCAGCCCCATGGATCTAGGGTCGACTCAATAGACAGGAATAAGATAGGCGGATATCCATCACATAGAAGGTTGAATTATAGGGATGTCTACTTCTCCGTGCATTATTCTTTTAGAACCATCAAAGGCCATCACCACAATGTTGCTAGGCTTTAATGTGAGCCCTTCGCAATCTAGTCGGTCAAGAGCATTCTTGGGTAAGACATTCAGCGATGAACCTGTATCCACCAGAACGTGGGCTAATGTAGTGCCCTTGCGCTCAATGGAAACATGCAAGGGATTATTGTGTTTCCTTCCTTTGGGAGTTAAATACGCATCAGAAAAACTCAGTCCATTATCAACAGTTAGACTGGTCACACAATTCTCAAATTGATCAATGGAAGTCTCTTGGGGCACATGGGCAGTCGTCAGAAATTCTACTAAGGCCTTGGCATGGGCTTCAGAGCATAAAAGCAAAGCCAACATTGATATTTTTGAGGGGGTATGTCCCAACTGCTCTACGACGTTGTAGTCACTTTTCTTGATTATCTTTAGTATCTCTTCCATCTCCTTGCTAGAAGCTTCAAGAATGACCTCTGGATGTGCCTTCTTCTTGACAGGCTCAAACAATACCTCTTTGCCCCTTGTCTCGGTAGCAGGGATAATAGTAGGATTATCAATGGGAGTATCACTGGGAATACTGGTAGGAACGGTAGCGGGAATAATTACAGGAGTAGTAATGGTCTTTGGAGAGATCTCGGGGGAGAAAACCCTTCCACTTCTTGTTATCTTACTGGTTCCAACGATATTGTCGATGTCAAGATCAGTGTCTTTAGCAATTTTGTCTTGATAGCCAATAGATCTTGCTTGACGCCATGGTAATAGACGTCAGCCTCATAGTTCTAGGGAACAGCTTTATCCGAAGAGTATGGTATTGGCCTCGACATGGAGATGATTAGGGGAGAAGACTTTGGAACAGATGTAATCCTGGCGGGTCTTTTGGTGGAGACCCTGGGAGGATTGTCGGAAATGGTGATTATTGAGACATCTTCACAGGAATTTATGGTAAGAGGAACTTTTTCAAACAGGATTTCTTTGTTAACCATCAGGCGCTGGACGCCCATCTTTAGTAACAAGCAGCCATCTGGTAGAGATATACATAAGTGACAGCTTTCATCACAGCCCGGAAACAGGTCGGCTTGTGTGATCGGTGGATCTGGAACTGACTGTTTAACGCTGGTTTGCAAAATGTCGCGGAAGCAAGAGTCGCCACCGTCTTTTATTTTCTCCAAATTGAAAGGACAAAAGCACAGAAAAATTCCTTATAGAGATTGCTCTCGGTTCGGGAGGTAGGTTATAGAAAGGGAAGGTGTTAGCACCCTTTCTATCCATGGTTATCCATGGGCTCTTAGATACTTGCTCATTTGTATTTTCAAAAATGGTTTGTTTGCTTTTCAATTGTGGGTTTTAAAAAGTTTCTTTGAAAATTCCAGTTCGACTCTTGTATCAGTCCTCAAGAGTGTTTGAAAAATTGCTTTCGAAAGCTTTTTGAAAATGTGTCGGTGTGAAAAGTATTTTTGATTTGTTTTGTTTTGAATTAGAGCAAGTATCCACGAGTCGTCTACCTACCCTAAGGAATTCGTCTGTGTAAATGTCCTTTAAAGTAGTGCCATCCCACCATTGAGAGGTAGGTAGCACCACCGTTGGAGGTGTTCGGGTCAATTCGAAGGTTCGGGACATGGTGATCACCAGAGCAATAGGAAGACACCTTAGAAGCTACCCTCATGCCAGGTTCCCGGATCATGAGGACTTACTAAGACATCCTCTACTCGACGATCACCTTTCGAGGCAAGGCAACAGTGAGGCGTACCCTAGGGGTGGTGTGTGATTTGTGTGTCATGTTCATTTATTTTTGTCTTGTCAGGTTATAGGTGATCTACGCGTTTGTTTTTATTTATTGTCATTCATTCTTGCATGTCATTATTAACAGTTAAAAAAATGCGAGAAAGGTAAAGTTCCTAAACTATTACAAAGGCGCGGGTCCACATCGCCAAATTAAAATCCAGGACCCGATTTGACAGAAAGTAAATAAAGTGCGAGAAATAAAATGTCCGAGTTTACAAGGCTTTGGGAGAATTACATTAATATTTACAAGAAATAAATAAAATGCACGAATTGAATAAAAAATCGCAAGCGAGGGCGTTGGACCCTTTTTAAGGAAATTAAATTATGATAATTAAATTAATGAAATAAGAATGAAAAAAGAAATTATTTTGAGATTTTTGTATTTATGGTTTTTTATGAGAGAATTAAATGAAATCTAACCCTATTTCTAGTTGTTTTTTAATTTATTAAGAAAACATATTAAAATTAAACCTAAGATTAATCTAATTATTTACATGGTAATTTAATTACAAAAATAATATTTAATAATTAATTATTGTGAAAGAAAAGAAAAAAAAAGGATAAAAATTGATTAAAACCTAATTCTACCAATTTTAAGTTTATTAAGAAAAATGTTTGAATTAAACCTAATTTTATAAAGCTAAAATTAATTAGTGATATTTATTTACAAAATAAATTAGTAATTAATAATAATAATAATGATGAGAAAATTATTTATTAAAAAAATGATGAAAAAGTTAAAAACCCTAATTTCTACATATTTAATTTATTAAGAAAAATATTAAAGTTTTGAAACCTAAATTAATCTAATTAATTGTTTAAAGTTTATTTACAAAAATAATAATAGTAAAATTAATATTAATAAAATAAACATTTTTTCGATTTTTCTGTATTTTATATTTATTATGAAAATTATTTTATGGAATTAAAAGAAAACAATTAAAAAACAATTAAAAGAATAAAAAGGAAAAACAAATAAAAATTAAAAATTGAGCAAACCATAGGGGGTGTCTGGCCCAATGGGAGGTTTTTTTGAAGTATTGACTCCTGAGTACCGTGGTCTGCATTCTTTGGCCATTGGATTGAGTTTCATGCATAAGTTGCTCTACTTTGGCCATTTGGCTTTTGGCTTTTGGCCATTTGTGTTCTGCCTTCAACGTTCCCTTAATCTCTGGCTTAATGTCTGCCTCGCCATGTATTGGTGTCATGCATAAGTTTTTCTAGTCTGACCATTTGGCTTTTGGCTTTTGGCCATTTGGCTTTTGGCCTCAACGTTCCTTAATGAACCTGCCTGGGATCCTGTCTAAATCTGCAGTGTTGAATCTCACAAACACATCAAATAAAATCATAAAATGCAAATAAAGCCAATATATGAAGAAATTTAATGTTTAGGCACAATATGGCATGTATGAATGATTATACCCTTTTGATCATGGAGATCAAATCAACCTTACCCTTACTGGAAAAGTAGTGACATGAATGCTTTTATGCCCTTTGGATCATGGAGATCAAATCAGCCTTACCCTTATTGAAGAAGTAATAAGATGTTGGTTTGTAACTGGGATGGCTTTGTTTGTAGTGAGAGAGGGATTTGTAATAAGGATTTCAATGTTTTAGGGTTCTTGAAAGAGTTTGATATTCCAACAGTGTTGTGACAAGGTTTTTTTCTCTCTTTTTTTCTTCCCTCTTTTTTCTTTTTTTCTCCTTCTTTTTTTCTCTCTTTTTCTCCTTCTTTTTTTCTCTCCTTTTTTGTGTGACAAGAAGGTGATTATATAGTGGAAATTAGGGTAAAGAAAATGGGCTTTGAATGTGCAATTGGGCCTCCAATATTCACTTGAATTCGTCACTTTCCAGGCTAAATCGCAGGGACTTAAGTGCATTTTTTGAAGTTGAAATGTGAAAACAAAATGTAGCCGACATCGAGAACTAACTCCTGTCCGAAAATCGACTCAATCGGATAAACGGTGAATTAGTTATGAATTTTTGAAGTTTCAGCTCAGACAAACTTATTTTGGGCTCCAGTGTCGGCTCTGACACGTTCTTCAATAAAAAACTGATATTGATCGGTGCATAATTTGGTCTCGACTTTTGAAGCAAAGTTGTAGATCTATGAGTCAGTGACCTTGTGTAAAAATATGAGTCCAATCCGATAAAAATTGACCGAGTTATGAATTTTCGAAGTTTCGGCTCAGATGAAATAATATTCAGCATTCAGGATTTTCAGCGTGTCACGCACTCTGAGCAAAAAACGAAGGCCTTTTGAATACCGTTTGAACTCAATACCTTCTATGAAAATGTAGCCAACTCAATTTGTGAAATTTTGGCACCGGAACCAGCTCTATACGATGAAAATCGACCAAGTTATGATTTTTTGAACATGACGCAAATAAACTTCTGTCACAAATTTCTGCACGAAAATACTTGATAAATCCACATTTTTGAAGACCTTCTGATCGAAATTGGCTTCTAGCCGTGAGAGATGAAAACGTAGATAATGTCGAGTCGGAATTTTGGCCACCGGAACGGGTTCAAAACGAGTCACGATCTTCAAGTTATGAATTTTTTAGCGCGTAAAAACTGCACTTTCAGCACACTTTTTCACTATATTTCTTCAAGAAAACTCACACATTCGGATACCTTCTTTAAAGAATTATCTCTTGAGCCGAACCTGAATTTGAGAATATGTTATCAGAGATATCTTGGCGAAAGAATACCTGAATATGACGCGCCGGGTTGGACTTGTGAATTTTTCTTGGAATATTTTGAGAAATATGGGAGGGCAAATTTTGGGGTACAACAGTTGCCCCTGTTCAATCTTCTTAGACCTGAGGATGCAGATTGGCTGACGTGCCTTTCGTAATCCGAAGGTGGAAGATGATTGAACACTAAAGTGCCCAGAAATTTGCGCTCACATAGTAGCAGTGTGATGATGGGAATGGGCTTATAGATGCCATTTGGAGATTGATGGATAGGATGATGGGCTTATAGATGCCATCTGGAGGTTGATCGCGTAAGAGATTCCTTAGTGAGAACTTGCGTACCTGCAAAAGAACAAATGAGTACCTGACACGTTGCAGGAGCTGGTTTTCAGATGCTTGGTATAGATGTGTCCTGACTGGTTACAGGAGCTGGATCTGGAGCTTCAAACGACGATGAATGAACCAGGGATGGTTACTGCATTAGCATGAATGGTAAGAGAATATTGGATGATTACTACCCCAACAGAAACACTGAGAGAATCTTGGGTGTCTTCTACTGGGATAAGAATCAGGGAGATCTTAGGGTCGATCTGACTGAACCAGAGAAGGCCTTTGACTGGATAAGAATCAGGAAAATCTTAGGGTCGATTTAACTGAATCGGACAAGGTCTTGGAATCTTCAACTGGATAAGCATCAGGGAGATCTTAGGGTCGATCTGACTGAACCAGAGAAGGCCTTTGACTGGATAAGCATCAGGAAAATCTTAAGGTCGATTTAACTGAACCGGACAAGGTCTTGGAATATCTTCAACTGGATAAGCATCAGGGAGATCTTAGGGTCGATCTGACTGAACCAGAGAAGGCCTTTGACTGGATAAGCATCAGGAAAATCTTAGGGTCGATTTAACTGAACCGGACAAGGTCTTGGAATCTTCAACTGGATAAGCATCAGGGAGATCTTAGGGTCGATCTGACTGAACCAGAGAAGGCCTTTGACTGGATAAGCATCAGGAAAATCTTAGGGTCGATTTAACTGAACCGGACAAGGTCTTGGAATATCTTCAACTGGATAAGCATCAGGGAGATCTTAGGGTCGATCTGACTGAACCAGAGAAGGCCTTTGACTGGATAAGCATCAGGAAAATCTTAGGGTCGATTTAACTGAACCGGACAAGGTCTTGGAATCTTCAACTGGATAAGCATCAGGGAGATCTTAGGGTCGATCTGACTGAACCAGAGAAGGCCTTAGACTGGATAAGCATCAGGAAAATCTTAGAGTCGATTTAACTGAACCGGACAAGGTCTTGAAATATGTTTGAGAATTTCAACTGCGTCTTTCCTGAAAGGTAAAAGTCAGTCATATGCAATGCATGATATGGATCAAGCAATGACGTTCTCAACATAAATGAGATTTGTATGATACGATGCGTATATGCATGCCATAATGATGTATGTGATGTTTATGTATGTGTTTTTCGTCTAGGAAATTAAATCCTTGACGGGTGCCGGGAAGTCATATCCTGGGCTGATGTTGAAGAATAGATTTTGCTTCCGCTGGGGATGATAACTGCTAGAATACCGGTAGTAGAAGATGACTCCGTTGCGGAATAAACTTGGCAAATGGAAGATTCTGCGGGGAGAAAAATACTCTAGCGACCATGCTGGGGAACAATACTCTGTGGGGAGAGAGACACTTTGTTGAATTGTTGATAATAACTTGCTGAGGATATCTTTGTTGTATTGGAAGTGTTAATGGACTTCGCTGGGGGTAAGAAGATTATGTCGATGACGATCTTTCCGAGGCTTTTGGCTGAGGATAACCCAGTTATATCCTGTTAAGGAAACAACTCTTTAAATAAAGCCGGACATCGCGCTTGTGCTCTACGAGGGATAAGCTTCCAGAATCTACTGGGGATAAGCTTACTGCTTGGGGAGATGATTTCCAACCTTCCTGGGGAACTGGATTGGACTTTTCTGGGGAAGTTTTGAGCTGTATTGGAAGTATGGCTCCAATGAATGTTTGATATACCGCCGGGGAACAATCTTTAGACCAAGACTGTCGGGGATGCTTGTTAAGAATGTGTATATGCTGCTGGGGAATGTTGAGATATACTGGAGGATACCCAATTTCCTTAAGTTTGATAGTAGCTTTGCTTGAGGGAAGTGTGCTGACTTGTTGACTCACTCTCTGGGGAATTAGGATATCTGGTTATGTTCTTCGGCTGAACCTACCTTGATACCTTTGGAGGACAGAACAATTAGATTGCTTAGACATCTCTTTATTGCCCCTGTTTCTGATGTGGGAGAGGAAGACCTGTGGAGGTGCTTGATAGTTGTTGATGGACAAACCTTCTTTTGGTAGGCAGGTGACAAGATGACAGGACATAGTCGTACGCTTTGATCCCTAACTTTTGCCTGGACCGCCCTTTCGGGTTTTCAGTCCACCAGGATACCCATTTTTGCCCAAGCCGCCTTTTCAGGTTTTCGACTTGCCGGGTGCACAGATTTTTTTCATTTTCATCCCTTATTTTTGCCCGAACCCTTTTGGTTCACCGGGAAGCCCTTACTTTTGCCTAGGTATGTCAACCTAGCGGGTCTTTGATTTTGCGTAGTGTTTTTTTGACTATGTCCACATTCTCAGAATGTAGGGAGTTGCCCCTGTTAGAAGTGTTTTGTTATGCCGCCAAAAGATGTTTGATTAGGCAAGATTCGTTGTTGGAATGCCTCAAGTGACTCAGGCAGAGATTTGCCCCAGGCTTTTTGGCCTTTGAGAGATTCTCCGAATCTTGACTTAACTGCCCCAGATGATGGACAATGATCATGCCTGCCCCCTTGATTGGAAGTGCTTTTGTTCACTAGGTATTTATCGTGCGAATTTCCCTGCTGTTCAAACAAAAAGTCACATGCAAACAAAGTTATATTAAAAATGCAAAGCCTATGTCTGTCTTGAAGATTTTAAAAATGCATTCTTTTTTTCATAAAACAAATGAATGTTTGTAAAACGTGATGTCAACTCCGTATTTACCGTAGGCCTTAAGGAGTCGGGATACCTTTTGTAACAGTATGCTTTCGAACTAACCCATGCTTCAGCTAGGACTTTTGAGGGTTATAACGTGGCCTGGTTCACGGTTTAAGAAACAAAGGATAAAGGCTCAAATTTTATTTGTACCCACCCGCTCTTCGTGATGTTCTCCAAACCTAAACTCAGCTGATCGTGCGTTAGACCTTGTTTGAGTCTTTGTCCTGATGTTCCAATGATGGTTCGGATATTGAACGTTTATTTGAGTAGGCAGTCATCTCCTTTTTGCTGAGGGTTTGTAAGACCTCTTTCTTGATTTTGTTATCCCTTTCTTTTTTGCCTGAACTGTTTCCCTTTTTTGGAATTACAGTCAGCGGGATGCCCCAGTTTTGTAAGTCTCCCTCATGGGTTTTGACTTAATGGGCTTTTTATTTTTTGAGATATAATGACTGCCTATCTGTATGATTGTTCAGAACTATCACTGTTTTGTTTTGTAAGGACCTCTTTGGTGCCATTTGTTATGCACTTGGATCAACTGAGAGACTACCCTGCCCCAGGTTATGATTAAGGGTTTTTAATTTCGAAAAGAAAAACTCCTACTTCTTTGGCTCAGAGGGGTTGACGAGGGATTATCTTCCTTATAACTCCAGTGTTTAGGGATTGAAACAATGCATGTACCTCATCAGCGGGGTCTGTTCAAAAGCATACTGTAGATTATGGTATCATTTTCGTCATCCTCTCTCAAGAGGCTTAGAATTATCATTTAAGAGTTGATCATCAGAAAAAATATGAAAATAATTTGCGTATAGTGAATACGAATATATGGCTTCAAAATAGACATAAGCGATGCATTAATGTGATAACAATGTTTAACATGAATAAATGTTTGAACAAAAGAAAATTGCAATCTTGAACATTCGAATGAACAAAAATTTTCTAATCTCGGGGCTTGTCACTTCAAGTGGTGTCTCCTGTAGGGAGGGTAGAAGCACTCAGCCTGGCCATCTCGGGTGAATTCCACAGCTCCCTCCTCGATCAGATCATGGATCTTATTTTTCAGAGTCCAACAATCCTCTGTAGCATGCCCCGGGCTGTCAGAATGATAAGCGCAGTGAGCGTTGGGGTTATACCTTGAAGGTGTCCTGTTGGGATTCTTAGGAGGATCCTTCAGAGTTACCAAATTCAACCTCAGCAGCTGTTGTAAGGCTTGAAGCAGCGATACGTTGAGCTTGGTGAATTGCCTTTTGGGCTTGTCTGGCTGAAGCTGGTGAGGTTGATACTGAATTGGTGATACTGAAGCCGTCTGAGGAGCTTTTCCCTTGTCTGCTTGTCTCAAGTATGATTGAACAATGACTGGCTTTTTATCCTTAGACGTTTGCCCCAGTTGGTTACCCTGAAGCAGTTGGTTGACGAGAAACCGGAGCTCATCTTGTCTTTGAGCTAAACCTTGAATGGCATTCCTCTGCCCCAGCATCTGGGTTTTCAGTGTGTCTACCTCAGCTTGTAGACGTTTCAGCTGTTCGTCCTTGTCATCTTCAGGACTCTTTCTGATCAGATTCCCCATGAGGAGTGTCCTCAACTCTTCCTGCCCCTTGGATAGGCTTAGGAAGATCTCTTTGAACTGAGTCTCTTGAGTGTGAAGGTCCTGGTTATCTGATTGGAAGGCCATTGCTGAAATAAACAGCGAGAAAGGTAAGTGACCTGCAACAAAGATACCTGTTATGTAATGATGTGTATGACATGCATGCAATGTTTTCAAGGACCTCGCGGGGTAAACAAGAAAATTTGTTAGCGTTTGGATCCGGTAGCTTGATTGAAGGTACTTCGTGTTGTAGAGAGTCCTTCTTCAAGGGTCAAAGGCTCACCATATCCAGTGGGTCATAGCCCCTGACTTTAATCATCATGTCTGGTTTTGATTTCCAAACAACCTTGGTTAGGGGAACCTTCTTCAAGAGTCAGAGCTCACCATATCAAGTGGGTCATAGCCTCTGACAACTTTGGCTAGAGGAAAATAAATCCTCTTTGCCCCTTGCTAGATGTTTGATTCATCATGACCTGCATCACAGACCCTTGAGATCCTTGAAATGGGTTAGTCCTTATGCAGGATGTATGCAATGGTATGATGTTATGCTATGCATGGAGTAATGTAAGTAACCCTGTTATGAGTCCCAATTAAGGACTGTTAAACCTGAACCTGCAAAAACTCAAGTAAAACCTATCATGAGTCCCGATTAGGGACTAAACAAAACCTGCAAGAAATTTAGTAAGCCCTGTTATGAGTCCTAATTAAGGACTATAAACAAAACCTGCAAGTAGTTCATGTGTCAGATAACAAGCATGCAAGTAGTCAAGTACGAAGGCACGCAAGTCACACAAGAGAAACCCTTAGAGTTTAGGCCAGCATGAGGTCTGGGTATTACCCTCTTGAAGTTGGTGGGCTCAACCTGTCCTATCAGAAGTAACCGGGTTCTAAGGGTCCCAATATCACGGGATTGCTTTCATTGTTCATCGTTTCGATTTAGCCACAGAACTGGCGACCGAAATATTCCAGGAAAGCAACCCTCAATTGAGTGTAGTATCGAGTATCAACCAATCTCGGACTGCACCAAAGTCAGTTATCTCACTACCCTAAAGAGGCCAAGATAGTTCAATTAAGGTTCCTAAGGTCTGTTGATGCTTCACGACACCACGCGGAGGCCCCGTACTCTCCTTGACTGAACTCAAGGGTTACCGGTACACACCAAAGTGCCACATCAACGTAGCAGACTGTTTCAACCATATCGGTATACCCCGCACAGTTCCCTCACAGCCTTGTTGCTACTTTCTAAGAAGGTATTCCCCAGATCCGGGTTAGGATTTATAGAACTCCCAAGACAGTCCCACAATTTAAAGCAGACAAGTCAATACAATTGAAAACACAGTTATGAACTACCGTAAGGTACACCTCACTTTAAGTTTGGTCCCCAGCAGAGTCGCCAGTTCTGTGATCGGTGGATCTGGAACTGACTGTTTAACGCTGGTTTGCGAAATGTCGCGGAAGCAAGAGTCGCCACCGTCTTTTATTTTCTCCAAATGGAAAGGACAAAAGCACAGAAAAATTCCTTATAGAGATTGCTCTCGGTTCGGGAGGTAGGTTATAGAAAGGGAAGGTGTTAGCACCCTTTCTATCCATGGTTATCCATGGGCTCTTAGATACTTGCTCATTTGTATTTTCAAAAATGGTTTGTTTGCTTTTCAATTGTGGGTTTTAAAAAGTTTCTTTGAAAATTCCAGTTCGACTCTTGTATCAGTCCTCAAGAGTGTTTGAAAAATTGCTTTCGAAAGCTTTTTGAAAATGTGTCGGTGTGAAAAGTATTTTTGATTTGTTTTGTTTTGAATTAGAGCAAGTATCCACGAGTCGTCTACCTACCCTAAGGAATTCGTCTGTGTAAATGTCCTTTAAAGTAGTGCCATCCCACCATTGAGAGGTAGGTAGCACCACCGTTGGAGGTGTTCGGGTCAATTCGAAGGTTCGGGACATGGTGATCACCAGAGCAATAGGAAGACACCTTAGAAGCTACCCTCATGCCAGGTTCCCGGATCATGAGGACTTACTAAGACATCCTCTACTCGACGATCACCTTTCGAGGCAAGGCAACAGTGAGGCGTACCCTAGGGGTGGTGTGTGATTTGTGTGTCATGTTCATTTATTTTTGTCTTGTCAGGTTATAGGTGATCTACGCGTTTGTTTTTATTTATTGTCATTCATTCTTGCATGTCATTATTAACAGTTAAAAAAATGCGAGAAAGGTAAAGTTCCTAAACTATTACAAAGGCGCGGGTCCACATCGCCAAATTAAAATCCAGGACCCGATTTGACAGAAAGTAAATAAAGTGCGAGAAATAAAATGTCCGAGTTTACAAGGCTTTGGGAGAATTACATTAATATTTACAAGAAATAAATAAAATGCACGAATTGAATAAAAAATCGCAAGCGAGGGCGTTGGACCCTTTTTAAGGAAATTAAATTATGATAATTAAATTAATGAAATAAGAATGAAAAAAGAAATTATTTTGAGATTTTTGTATTTATGGTTTTTTATGAGAGAATTAAATGAAATCTAACCCTATTTCTAGTTGTTTTTTAATTTATTAAGAAAACATATTAAAATTAAACCTAAGATTAATCTAATTATTTACATGGTAATTTAATTACAAAAATAATATTTAATAATTAATTATTGTGAAAGAAAAGAAAAAAAAAGGATAAAAATTGATTAAAACCTAATTCTACCAATTTTAAGTTTATTAAGAAAAATGTTTGAATTAAACCTAATTTTATAAAGCTAAAATTAATTAGTGATATTTATTTACAAAATAAATTAGTAATTAATAATAATATAATGATGAGAAAATTATTTATTAAAAAAATGATGAAAAAGTTAAAAACCCTAATTTCTACATATTTAATTTATTAAGAAAAATATTAAAGTTTTGAAACCTAAATTAATCTAATTAATTGTTTAAAGTTTATTTACAAAAATAATAATAGTAAAATTAATATTAATAAAATAAACATTTTTTCGATTTTTCTGTATTTTATATTTATTATGAAAATTATTTTATGGAATTAAAAGAAAACAATTAAAAAACAATTAAAAGAATAAAAAGGAAAAACAAATAAAAATTAAAAATTGAGCAAACCATAGGGGGTGTCTGGCCCAATGGGAGGTTTTTTTGAAGTATTGACTCCTGAGTACCGTGGTCTGCATTCTTTGGCCATTGGATTGAGTTTCATGCATAAGTTGCTCTACTTTGGCCATTTGGCTTTTGGCTTTTGGCCATTTGTGTTCTGGCTTCAACGTTCCCTTAATCTCTGGCTTAATGTCTGCCTCGCCATGTATTGGTGTCATGCATAAGTTTTTCTAGTCTGACCATTTGGCTTTTGGCTTTTGGCCATTTGGCTTTTGGCCTCAACGTTCCTTAATGAACCTGCCTGGGATCCTGTCTAAATCTGCAGTGTTGAATCTCACAAACACATCAAATAAAATCATAAAATGCAAATAAAGCCAATATATGAAGAAATTTAATGTTTAGGCACAATATGGCATGTATGAATGATTATACCCTTTTGATCATGGAGATCAAATCAACCTTACCCTTACTGGAAAAGTAGTGACATGAATGCTTTTATGCCCTTTGGATCATGGAGATCAAATCAGCCTTACCCTTACTGAAGAAGTAATAAGATGTTGGTTTGTAACTGGGATGACTTTGTTTGTAGTGAGAGAGGGATTTGTAATAAGGATTTCAAGGTTTTAGGGTTCTTGAAAGAGTTTGATATTCCAACAGTGTTGTGACAAGGTTTTTTTTTCTCTTTTTTTCTTCCCTCTTTTTTCTTTTTTTCTCCTTCTTTTTTTCTCTCTTTTTCTCCTTCTTTTTTTCTCTCCTTTTTTGTGTGACAAGAAGGTGATTATATAGTGGAAATTAGGGTAAAGAAAATGGGCTTTGAATGTGCAATTGGGCCTCCAATATTCACTTGAATTCGTCACTTTCCAGGCTAAATCGCAGGGACTTAAGTGCATTTTTTGAAGTTGAAATGTGAAAACAAAATGTAGCCGACATCGAGAACTAACTCCTGTCCGAAAATCGACTCAATCGGATAAACGGTGAATTAGTTATGAATTTTTGAAGTTTCAGCTCAGACAAACTTATTTTGGGCTCCAGTGTCGGCTCTGACACGTTCTTCAATAAAAAACTGGTATTGATCGGTGCATAATTTGGTCTCGACTTTTGAAGCAAAGTTGTAGATCTATGAGTCAGTGACCTTGTGTAAAAATATGAGTCCAATCCGATAAAAATTGACCGAGTTATGAATTTTCGAAGTTTCGGCTCAGATGAAATAATATTCAGCATTCAGGATTTTCAGCGTGTCACGCACTCTGAGCAAAAAACGAAGGCTTTTTGAATACCGTTTGAACTCAATACCTTCTATGAAAATGTAGCCAACTCAATTTGTGAAATTTTGGCACCGGAACCAGCTCTATACGATGAAAATCGACCAAGTTATGATTTTTTGAACATGACGCAAATAAACTTCTGTCACAAATTTCTGCACGAAAATACTTGATAAATCCACATTTTTGAAGACCTTCTGATCGAAATTGGCTTCTAGCCGTGAGAGATGAAAACGTAGATAATGTCGAGTCGGAATTTTGGCCACCGGAACGGGTTCAAAACGAGTCACGATCTTCAAGTTATGAATTTTTTAGCGCGTAAAAACTGCACTTTCAGCACACTTTTTCACTATATTTCTTCAAGAAAACTCACACATTCGGATACCTTCTTTAAAGAATTATCTCTTGAGCCGAACCTGAATTTGAGAATATGTTATCAGAGATATCTTGGCGAAAGAATACCTGAATATGACGCGCCGGGTTGGACTTGTGAATTTTTCTTGGAATATTTTGAGAAATATGGGAGGGCAAATTTTGGGGTACAACAGCTTGTAATAGATTTCGTTTAACAGTCAAAAGGGGAGTAGTTAAATCATCCACGGAGGAAATAAAACAGTCATCATCAATAGGGTTGACACCTTGACCATGTTTGGGCATTGGCGCCGTTATTACATTAGGTGTTTCTGAGGGGTCAAACTCAATCTCTTTTTCCTCAATAAGGTCTTGTACTTTATTCTTAAAGGTCCAATAATCGTTTGTATCATGCCCCGAACTTTCAGAATGATAGGCAAATCGAGCATTTGGGTTGTAGCAAGGAGAAGCAATATTGGGGTTCTTGGGAGCTTCCTTTAGAGTCACTAGATTGGACTTCAAAAGATGTGGCAAAACTTGGGACAAGGTCATATTGATCTGGGTGAATCATCTCATGGGCGCCTCTGGCCTGCGTTGATAGTTTCGCTGTTGATTTGGTACAGGATTAGAAATTATAACAGCCCCTACCGTCGGGCGACACTCAGTTTTGTTTTGATTCTTGTAGTCATAAGCAACGCTGACCTCTTTCTTTCTGTAAAGGGTTTCTTCATCGTGCTCGAGGATACATCCCTTTGAATTTTGTCGCTCTTAATACCGGCTTCAACCCTCTCACCAGCCGTGATTAATTCAGTAAATCCAGCTGAAGAGCTTCTGATCAGATGGTTGAAGAATGGACCAGAAAACATGCCTAAGAATATATCCACTAATTCTCTGTCAGATAAAGGGGGCTGGACTCTTCCCATGAGGTCCCTCCATTTTTTAGCATAAATTTTGAAACCTTCACTAGCACCCATAGACATGCCTTGAAATTGTGTTCGAGTTGGAGCTAAGTCAGCATTATACTGGTATTGCTTGTAAAAGGCGGCAGCCAAATCTTCCCAATTGCGAATATTGGTTCCTTTCAACTGATAGAACCAATCCAACTGCGTCCCTAACAAGCTTTCTTGGAAGAAATGTACCCATAGTTTCCTATCAGCAGTATGGGGTTGAATTTTCTTGACGTATGACCTTAAATGCAGCTTTGGACAAGAGACACTGTCATATTTAGCGAAAGTGGGGACCTTGAATTTCTGCGGGATGACAACCCCTGAGACTAGTCCTAGCTCTTCAAAATCCAACCCGGGTACCCTCTGGATCTCCATAGCATTGAGGCGATCCTCCAACTGCTTGTATTTATCATCAGCTGGGGGATACTATTCTTCAGAGTAGTCAACTTCCTCCTCTTCTTCAGACTCTGGGTGGTCATTTCCTTCCTTGTTCTTCCCTTCTTGATTATCTCTTTCACCTGCAAGGTTGCGAAATCTAGAGTTCGCCTGGCTGGTCCTTTGAACCTTCTTCCCAGATTCAAAACACCGACTGGTTTCTTTGCCTTCTTCTTATTTTCTTTGATCATAAGAGCCTTCAAGTCCTCTTTTCCTTTAGCCAGAGCCAAGAACATTTGTTGGAATTGAGCGTTCTGTGCTTGAAGATCTTCTAATGTCTGTTCAATATCCATCTCACTAAAATAAACAGTAGAAAGATAAGGAGACCTGTTTGTGAAAACATGTTTGTGTTATGATGAATGAAAGTGCATATGCAAATGATTTCAAGGAAACTAGGAGATTTGAATTTGCTTAGACAAAAGAAACACACATTATATTAATAAATCAAAGTTTATTACATCAGGCTTCTTGGGGCTTACAATGGAAGTAATAAAATACAGAAATAAAACTCCTAAGACAGAAAGGTCGAGCGCATCCTCTCCATCGCAATATAGGAATTCAAACTTCGCTCTTCATGAAGCTGCTTCATGAGATCCAGAACCTTCTTCTCACTGGCGTAGAATTGATTCTCAAAGGTGTCTCGTTCTTCCTTGAGCTGGATCCAAGACTTTTGCAACTCTTCGAAGCTTGTTGGCATATCAGGATGAAAAATGATGCGAGGTTCATCTTCTTGACCAACAAACTCTGATATTATTGGAAGGATAGCAGTGTATGGCATCATAAGACTTTGGGCATGAGCTCGTACCCATCTGAGGTAAGGATCCAAAGGGATGGAGTTTTTGTATCCCAAAGCACTGCTATCGATCTTATTTACCATGCCCCAAGCGCGAATGAACCTCTGGTGACAACCTTGCAGATCATTTGAATAGTCAAACACAATACCCTGGACGAGTATATCATGGGGACCATCCCTCCGGGCATAGCCAAACTGATGTAGGGCCAAAGAAGGGTTGTAAGTGATGCCTCCTCTAATACCAAGGAGTGGCACATTAGGGAACTCTCCGCAGCGATCAATATAATAGATATCTTCTTGAGAGCGAGGGCACCAATAAATATCAGAGTGAGAAAGGGACATTATCCTTTGATTCCACCTTAAGCATGATTCATTCTTCATTACTGACCGAGGGAGGTGCGAAATAAACCAGTGATAAAGCAAAGGCATACAACACATAATAGTCCCTCGTTTCTTCATGGTACGAGTGTGGAGTGAATGCATCATGTCTCCGAGCAATGTAGGCACTGGATTGCAAGTAAGGAAGATGTTTATGGTACTGACATCTATAAACTGGTCTGAATTGGGGAACAGAACCAATCCATAGATTAAGAGAGCTAGGACATCTTCAAAGACATGGTAACTCATGGCATCTAAGAATATCTGAGCTTTCTTCATTAGAAACTTGCAAGGAGGCCCTTAACTCCACTTCTTCTTTCCCAATTGGATTCAATGTCAGATGGTTTCAAATGCAAGGCTATGGCAACACTTTCAGCAACTGGATCTTGTTCTAAACCGGTGAAAGGTACTTTCTCCAATATAGGTGGCCCAAGTATTTTGGAGAATTCTTCCAGCGTAGGCACCAACTGATAATCTGGAAAAGTGAAGCAATGGTGATTAGGGTCGAAGAACTGGAACAGAAAACTCATCAAACCTTCGTCAAACCCTGTAGTAACCAAACTGAGCAAGTGACCTTATCTCTTGTTGAACGATGATCTCTCGGGAACTCTTAGGACAAATTCATTGAGCTTGGGAGAGACCTCTACCAAATTGATTCGGATGGTCTTTCTGTGAGTTGAATCCATATCCTACAAAACAAAAAGGAAAGACAAATCCCCATCCTCTTGAAATGGTTAGCGTGTATGTCATGATGTTTATGATGTTATGGTTATGATTTGAAATCACAAACATATCAAGCAAGTCACACAAAAGACCCTAGGTTTAATGGCTTGCGTGAGTTTTTAAAGGTAAGTAACCTCTTGAAGTTTAGTTGGCTCAACTTGTCCTATTAAAACTAACGGGGTTCTAAGGAGTCTCATATCACTGACCTTTCTTTTAGGCATTGTTCTAGCTCAAGCACCAAAGTATTGCGGCCACAATATCCCAAAAGTCCAATCTCAATGAGTGTAGCATCGAGTATCAACCAAACTTCATTCGGAACCAAAGTCGTCTATCTCACTACTTTCTAATGGCTTAGGATGAGTCAAGTAAAGGTTCTAAAGGTTAGTTAGCGTTTAATGACACTATAATGAAGCCTAATGTTATCCTTGACTGACTCAAGGAACATTAGTACAAGCCAGAGTATCACACTAACGTAGCTATCACTTTGTCCATATCGGTCTACGTCGTACAACTTCCATGATTTATTGCTACTTACCTAAAAGGTGCCCCAAATCCGGGTATAAGATCTTTAACAAAAACCCAAACAAGGACCCAAAATGTAAAGCAAACAAGTCAAACAAGGAAAGCAAGTAAAGGTGATCTATCCCTAAGGTAACCCCACTTTTAAGTAATTCATCCCCAGCAGAGTCTCCAGTTCTGTAACACGGTGGGAGAACTGACTTGGGTGTTTTACGTTTGATCGCAATTGTTACGGATAGCAAGAGTCGCCACAGACTTTTCTTTTATCTAATAGGAAAGGTTGAAAAGAACATGAAAGACCTTTCGAGATTATTTCTTGAGTTCGGGGGGTAGGTTATGAAAAGGGAAGGTATTATCGTCCTTTTCATCTGTAGTTTTCTATTGGCTCTTAGTTGCTTGCTAGATCACTTGCTTTTTGTTTTGAAAATGTGCTTGTGGTGTGGTTTTTGAAAGTATTTTGAAAAGGAATGTCTTAGTAATGGTTCTCGCCTCTATAAGAACGTGTACAAAGTGTTTTGTCTTTTGAAAAATGTTTCAAAGTAAAATTGTGGGTGTATAAAATGTTTTTGTTGTGAGCAAGCGAGCAACTAGGAGCAACCTAACTACTCAAAAGGTCTTTAGTGTTATTTTCCTCCTCCTTTAGATGTTACTATCTTACCATTGATTTGGTAAGAGGACCCATCATTGGATGTGAAGGGACGGGCACGGGACATTTGTATAGTCATAGAAGGCAACCTATGGGACGTTTTAGAAATTTTATTTAGGGACTAGATCGTTTATCGAAGGCAACATTAAGGGTCATCGAGAGACTACGATCTTTTATCGAGGGTCTTTGCTAAAACGCCCATATTCGAGGGACATGGCTATTTTTCTGAGGCAAAAAATGAGATTACCCTAAGGGTGCATGTGTGAATGGTGTGTTTGATTTACATGCATTTAGTCTTTGATTAGGGGTTGTCTACTTGTTGTTTTTATCTTGCCATACATACCCTATTTTACTAGCAAACATACAAAAATAATAAAATGCAGAAAGATAAAATCCTACACTACTACATCCATATTGAATAGCATGAAAATATAAAGGAAAAAATAAAATAAAGGAAAGAAAAATGGGTCTTTCTATTTAAGCATAAACACCCTTCGATTCTGCATTTTCTGGCTTCCTTCGATTTGGGTCTGGAGTCAGTGGAGTCATGCCCTTCGATTTGCCTTTCTGCCTCCTTCGACTGGGGGATGGAATCAGTATAGGCGTGCCTTTCGTCTGGGCCTGAAAGTCAGCATGGTTATGTCCTTCGCTTGAGACATGGAGACATCAAGGTTTTGTCCTTCATTTGAGGCCTGAAGGCAGCTAGGTTTATTCCTTCATTTGAGGCCTGGAGTCAGCAAGGTTCATGCTTTGACATAGGCTCCTTACTGACTCCTTCAACTATAAGCATGTTGGGCCCTCATATTGTGATTCAAAAGACTTGTGCAGCTAGCTAATCGAAGGGTATAATAGACCTGTCTTAAATTCTTAAAGTGCAACATCCAAACATAACTACAGTCCAGGGGTTAGCACAAAAAACATTGGGTCTCAAAGTCCAAAGCCTAACTAATTAGAGTTGAGTTTTCAGCATATAGGCAATCAGAATCGAAAGCTAAAACATGGTCAAGCTCCCTATATAAAATATCTACATTTTTCTTTATTGGCATATGCACATGATATTAAAATAGAGTAGATTCAAGCTCGAAGGGAACTTACTTCTTAAAGTTCTTAAATCAAAGGGAACTCCAAGTGCCTTCCTTGGTGGAGAATGGGAGTTTGTTGGGGCCTTCCTGAGGCTAATCCAGTTACCACTTTGTGAAAGTAGTCACTGAATCGAAAGAGGTTGTGTGAGTGGATCGAAGGTTCTTTTTATAATAAGTAATGGAATGACTCAAAGGCCTACTGTATGGTAGTTGGGGAAGTGAGTCGAAGGCTAGTTTGGTGGTCACTTGGAGGGTGAATCGAAGGTTCTCACTTAGTGTACAAAAGGGAGTTGAGTTTTTCAGAAGTGTTTAAAAAAATGTTGGGAAGTGTTTGAGTATTTTTGAGAATTTTCACAAATGTTTTCTTGCAATCCTTCAGGTGCCCCTAACATGTGTGGTGGAGTCTCCTATTTATAGATGGCCTGGGCTGATGTTTTTGGAGGAAAAACAAAAGGTTCAAACAAAAAAGGTATGTTGTATTTGTAGCTTTCGAGGGACAGTGTTTTTATGCCATTTTGGTGCAAGGAATAAGGCAGTGTTGCAGGACAGCTATGCAGTAGTTTTGGAGTTTTATGGCTAGTGTATCAGGCCTGAACCTGGCAGCGCATGGGACTTGGTCAACAAATACCTTTGGCATCTCAACCTTTTTTCTTGGCCCCCTAGTCTTTTCTTTCGACCAAACTCTCCAACAACCATTTCTTTTTCAAATCAAAGTGTCATTCGAATGACTCATGTGGATATCCTTTGAAGGGGGCCAAATAAGTGTCTTTCGATCAGGCCCTTCATGGGTTCCTTCGAATAGTCCAAATACATGCTCTTGGGATGGGTCAGTAAAGCATGTCATTTGATTGGAACATCCAGACATGCCTGGAAAGCCCTTCGAATGCACCACCATGGTACTTCTTTCGCATGAGACAATGGAATAGTCAAGAATTTGTATGTTGAAGCAGGCCATTTCCAAGGGAGATACTGATGTTGTACCCCAATTTTTGCCCCTAAGATTCCCCTATCATATCATGTCAACTTGATCATAATAAGATCACATTAGGGTTGGTTCTTCCTCTTTTTCTATCTCCTATCTTTAAGTTTGCTATTGAGGAATCTCCAAGCACCTTGGTTGTGTATTTTGTATATGTGTTGTTGACTAACTTCTAATCAAAATACAAAAAATATTTGTCTTTGTCTTTGTATATTTTTGTTTTATAGGTACCAAGTCGAAGCATCTGACAAATAAACTCATGAAAGTTGATTTGATTCTGTTTGTGGCGAAAGACAGCATGCATCGACCCATAAAGGTATGTATCGACTCATCCTGTTGTGTAAAACTGGCATGTGTCGACACATGCATGTATGTATCGACTCATCCAGTTTTGAATAACTAGCATGTGTCGACACATGCATGTATGCATCGACTCATCCTGTTTGAATAACTTGCATGTGTCGACACATACGTGTTATGTATCGACTCATGCAGTTTATTTGGTTATGTAATAATTTGAAGAAACAGTATGTATCGACACATAAAGGCATGTATCGACACATGCTGTGTTATACAGCTAGGATGTATCGACGCATACCACCTATGTATCGACTCATAACAGCAAAATGCACGTGTTTTTTGAAAAAAGCCAGCAATTTTAAACTGATATCATTTTGGCTCCAATTTTTTCTGCATAATTTGAAATTATATCATTAATTCAAATTTGCCTCCAAGAATCAATTACCAAATTACCACTAATCCCAATCCTAAACTCTATAAATAGAGACCTCATTTCATTCAAATGACAAGCTTTGGATAGCCAAAATCATCTTGCTAAAAAATCTCTCAATTCTCTCCATCTACCAAATTCACTCAAAGCTCCATTTTCAAAATAATTAGTAATCTTTGCATTGAAGCTTACTAATCTTTGAGCTAAACCTTCATCCAAATACTTTTTCTTCATCAATTCTCTACATCCAAGCTTTGGTAATTGATTCTTGTTGTTGAATTGAAGCAAATTCTGGAAGTTGTTTGATAATTCTCTAATTCTACCTTTGGTAAGTTGGATCATCATCTTTAACAATGTGATCTCTTGTGGATTTCTGGTTTTGATTCACCGAGCACTGTTTTTTTGATTCCATTAGTGATGTTTTCTCATTATTTGATGGAATTTTCGTGCTCAATTGGATCCATGATCATAAGGTGTTTGATGAAAAGTTGGAACAAGAATTTGATCTTCAAAATGTTGTTTTCTACTGATTTTTTTAACAGGTTGCAATCAATTGTTGTAACATTGCAATTGATTGTCACAGAAAATTGATTTGATTAAAACTGCACTGATGCAATAGGTTGCTGTCTAAGCATAATTGATTGTAACAGTGCCAAAAATACTGTTTCTGCTTTGTTTTGGGACTGTTTTGACTCAAATATTTTTCTGCTCACTCTCTTTGATGGATAATTTGGATTACAATTTTAAAGGTATAATTTGTCATTAAACTCAATGGACTTTGTGATGTAGATGAAGTTGGATAAATATTCATCAATTCAAATCTACCTAAGAGTGAATTATTTAATTCATTTTTGGTGCTTTGGATTAATGATATATTTAGTACTTTAATCCATCTAGAGGAGTGATTGAATTTAAAGATGAAATTTTTTTGAAATGGTGATCCAAATTAGCTTATCATTCCCCTCCCTCTTCATCTCATCCCTTTCTTTTTAATTGTGCTACATGTTAAGGGATGGTGATTGTTGTACCCCAAAATTTGCCCTCCCATATTCTTCAAGATTTGCAAAGAGCATGCTTCAAAATCTCCCCAAGGGTTGCACAGTTCAATGGCCTCCTAACAGTCAAAAACTAGGGTTTTGGTTCTGTCAAAGAAATTGAAGTTTCCAAGGGTCTAATCAAGTCCCATATGCCTACAAACATGGTCAAGCATCCATATGCTAAGTTTCAAGACTTACAGCACAAAATTGCACAGTCAAAAACCCTAATTGCTCAACAGTCAACTGCAGGGGTAAAATGGTCATTTGACATTCAAAAGTTCAAATTTTTGGTCAACATCTTATTTTGAAGCCACAAACATCATTTGATCAATTCTTGATCATGATTTTCAAGGCATGGCTCAAAAAGTCTCAAGATGCAAAAGTTTCCATATTTGGACAGTTGAAAAAGTCAACTGTAACTTGACCAAGGCATAACTTCCACATGGTTCATCAGAAAAATTCCATCCAAAGCTCATTTTGAAGAGAAATACATTTCCTACAACTCCTCTTCACACTTCAAGTCCAAGAAATGCTCTCACAAAAAGTTATCAATCTCAACATTATAGGTCATTTTCAAAAGTCAACAAAAAGGGACTTTAAGTCAAAGACCATAACTTGAGATTGGTAAATCAAAATGATATGGGACCAAAGGCATTGGTTATAGGACTTCAATACCTTTCCAAAATGTCCAAGAACATGATAAAATCTTAAAAATTGAGCAAGATATGCCTTGTGGAAGTTGGGAAATTTTTGGGAATTTTGAAAAGTCAACTTTGCTTCAAATGCCTCAAAATTGCTAATGGGCCACATTTTCTTCCAAGAATCATCATCCAAATGCTATGCACGACCCATTGACCCAAAGGGGAGTTATTTTCTTATTTTTAATTAATTAATTGAATATTTAATCTATTTAATTCATTTAATCAAAATTAATTACAAGAAAAATACTAAAATAAGGTTTTCAAATCTTTTTGTGCAGTATAATCTCTCATCAAGGCCTAAGGATTTCGTGCATGCCCAAAGAAGAAAGATTCTATGCAAATTGGCTAGGTTTCATGATAAAAAGATTGAAAAAGATTATGCAAAATCACAAAATTCAAAAGCATTGATTCCATGGATATTGGGCTTGTTTTGTTGACCTAAAACATTCACATATATGTACACATGATAACCCTAACGCACAAGACCTGAAAAGCTGCGCTCAGAAGAACATACACACTTTGCATTTTTTTGTGAAAAAGTCAAAACTGAAAACACAGTTTCAGTGCGTTTCAAGGAAAGATAACCATTCCAATAGCTTGCCAAGGTCACCAGGGATCTATTCCAATCAAAACCACAACCTCTAACACAAAGAATTGGTAACACGAAGCCGTCCTGTCCTTGATATTGTTCATATTCGTGTTTTGATTTATACGTATCATTCATGCCTTTTTCTTGTTGTTTTGCACTAACATAAACATTCTAAAACTTTTGGCATCATTTAATTGAGTTTTTGTGCCCTGTACGAGAATCTGCCATTAACGCCTTCTAGGTTTTCAGAGGTAAAAAATTAGGGCTTCTTTCATAGGAAAAAATTGAACCACAAGACCTATATCATTGAACTCAGGGCATCTGGACGATTCAATTCCATAGGTCGCGCCCTTTTTATATTTGAGTATGGCCTAATCATTATTTTCCAGGTTTGAGTTAGTGGGGGTTCAAAACCCCCGCTATCCATTCTGTATTTTTCAGGAAAAAAGCAAGGAAGCAAGGAAGAAGATGGACGTGGCTTTACCTGAGTGGTCCATTTAAACGTTGGCGCGTTTTTGAGTGTTCCAGCATAGTGGACATTATTGTTTTATATATTATTTCTTTTCCACTATAATAACAAACATGCTAAGCAGCTCAGTTGGTGGGACGTGATGTTGGCAAGCCTTGGGACCTGGGTTCGATTCCCAGGTCCCCCACTTTATTCAATATTTTCTTTTCTAACGTGATTCTGTGTAGCATACGCCCAAAGGCCTACCATACAGCCTGGATTCTCAACTTGCCACGCACCCCAACAATTCCAATCCAATGGCCATGATCTGGAGTCCACCATGGGCATCAGTCAAACGTGCCACACACATCCCAGAAAAATCAAAGGGGCCTTCCTCAAATGGGCCAAATTGCTGGGAATTTACCTCCAAAATTGGGGTCAACACCCCCCATTGGTTTGCATATTATTTTCTTTCTTTTTATTTTTTCTATTTTATTTGTTTTATTTATTTTAGTTAATTCATCAAAATTAATTTTCATAAAATATAAAAAAAAAATCAGAAAGACAAAAATAAAAATATATTTTATTTAAATGTTTTTGTAAATAAATTTAATAACCAATTAGTGTAATTCTAGGTTTAATTTTAATATTTCTTTAATAAACTAAAAAGGGTAGAAATTAGGGTTTTATACTTTTATTCCTTTTTTTCTTTTTCACCATATTTAATTATTAATTATTTTCGCAAATAAATTTATCATTAAATAATTAGATTAAAACTAGATCAAACTTAAATATTTTTTTAATAATTAAAATGTTTAGAATTAGGGTTTCAATTTTATTTAATTTTCTCATTAAACTCCATAAATATAAAAAACTCCAAAAAAATTCTTTCTTTTATTTAACTTAATTAATTTCGTTAATTGTAATTTAATTTCCTTAAAAGGGTCCAACGCTCTCGCATTCCCGACTTTACTTTTTTTCGCATTTTACTTTTATTTCTTTTTGTAAATATAATGTATTCATCCCAAAGCCTTGTAATAGATTAATTAGGACATTTATTTTTCCGCTTGATATTTTTATTCAAATCGGGTCTTGGATTAATTTGGCGATGTAGACCCGCGCCTTTGTAATAGCGTAGGACTTTTAATTCCGCATCTTTTAACTGTTAATAATTTGCATGAAAGAATGAATGCCAAAAATAAAAACAAAGCGTAGATCACCAATGCATGAACAAGACAAATATAATTGAAAATGACACACAAATCACACACCACCCCTAGGGTACGCCTCACTGTTGCCTTACCCCTCGAAAGGTGGTCGTCGAGTAGAGGATGTTTTAGTAAGTCCTCATGTCCATGAACATGGCATGAGGGTAGCTTCTAAGGTGTCTTCCCATTGCTCTGGTAACCACAATGTCCCGAACCCTCGAATTGACCCGAATACCTCCAACGGTGGTGCTACCTACCTCTCAATGGTGGGATGGCACTACCTTAAGGACATTTACACAGGCGAATTCCTTAGGGTAGGTAGACGACTCATAGATACTTGCTCTAAATTCAAAATAAATCAAAAATTTCTTTTCACACCGACACTTTGCAAAAAGCTTCCAAAAACAATTTTTCAAACACTCTTGAGGACTGATACAAGAGTCAAACTGAAATTTTAAACGAAACTTTTCTCAAACTCACTCCCACACTTTGAAAAGAAAACAAACATTTTTGAAAACACAAATGAGCAAGTATCTAAGAGCCCATGGATAACCATGGATAGAAAGGGTGCTAACACCTTCCCTTTCTATAAATCTACCTCCCGAACCGAGAGCAATCTCTATAAGGAATTTTTCTGTGCTTTTGTCCTTTCCATTTGGAGAAAATAAAAGACGGTGGCGACTCTTGCTTCCGCGACATTTCGCGAACCAGCGCAAAACAGTCAGTTCCAGATCCACCGATCACAGAACTGGCGACTCTGTTGGGGAAATCTTTTAAAGTGAGGTGTACCTTAGGATAGTTCATAACTGTGTTTTCAATTGCTTTGACTTGTTTGCTTTAAATTGTGGGTACTGTCTTGGGAGTTCTATAGATCCTAACCCGGATCTGGGGATACCTTCTTAGAAAGTAGCAACAAGGCTGTGAGGGAACTGTGTGGGGTATACCGACATGGTTGAAACAGTCTGCTACGTTGATGTGGCACTTTAGTGTGTACCGGTAACCCTTGAGTTCAGTCAAGGAGAGTACGGGGCCTTCATGTGGTGTCGTGAAGCATCAACTGACCTTAGGAACCTTAATTGAACTATCTTGGCCTCTTTAGGGTAGTGAGATAACTGACTTTGGTGCAGTCCGAGGTTGGTTGATACTCGATACTACACTCAATTGAGGGTTGCTTTCCTGGAATATTTCGGTCGCCAGTTCAGTGGCTAAATCGAAACGATGAACAATGAAAGCAATCCAGTGATATTGGGACCCTTAGAACCCGGTTACTTCTAATAGGACAGGTTGAGCCCACCAACTTCAAGAGGGTAATACCCAGACCCCATACTGGCCTAAACTCTAAGGGCTTGTCTTGTATGACTTATGTGCCTTACATGTTTGCCTTTGTAAATATTTATGGTGTGTTTAATCATAGCATCATGACATCATCCAGCATCATATGCATTGACTAACCATTTCAGGGGTTCGAATCTTCATCTTTGTTCTTGTTTTGTAGGACATGGAAACTGTTCGCAGAAATACAATTCAAATCAGCCTTGTAAGGATCCCTCCTCAGCTTAAGGAGCTTATATCCAGGATTCCCGAGAGCTCTTCATTCAGTGAAAGACATGGAAGACTCATCAGCTTGGTCAATACCAACATTGAGGAAGATATGATAAAGGTCCTGTTCCAGTTCTTTGACCCTCTGCATCACTGTTTCACTTTCCTGGATTATCAGCTGGTACCTACATTGGAGGAGTTATCCCGGCTTCTGAAGATCCCTATCCTTGATCAACTACCCTACAACGGTACGGAAAAGGAACCCAAGCTTGAAGAGATTGCTAAAGCCTTACACCTACAATCATCCGACCTCAAGGGACATTAGGAGGTTAGAAGTGGCATCAAAGGGTTCTTAGCCAGGTTTCTGTTTGAAAAGGCCCAGGAATGTTGGAACTCCCTTGACTTACAGGCTTTTGAAGAAGTTGTGGCCCTCCTTGTCTATGGTTTGGTGTTGTTCCCTAACCCAGATCAGCTTATAGATATCAGTGTTGTCCAGATCTTTATGTCCAGGAATCCTATACCTACGTTGCTGGGGGACATCTTTCACTCATGTTACACTCGAACCATGAGAAAAAGAGGTGTCCTTATGTGCTGCACTCCTCTCCTGGGAAGGTGGTTTATTTCGCACCTTCCACAATCGGTTTTGAAGAACGAGCGGGGTTTGAGATGGTCACAACGGTTGATGACTCTTACACATGCAGATATACATTGGTGCTCTCGGTCCAGAGAGGATGTCACTATCATTGATCGTTGCGGGGAGTATCCTAATGTTCCTTTACTTGGAATCAGAGGAGGTATTACTTACAACCCCTGCCTGGCTTGGAGACAGTTTGGTTATGCTCGGAGGGATGGCCCTCATGACATGTTAATTCCTGACATAGTTTTTGACTTCGACAACGATGCACAAGGACTTCGCCAGAGATTTATCAGAGCTTGGAGGATGCCCAGTAAGATAGACAGCAAGACACTGGGGCACAAGAATTCCATCCCATTGGAACCTTATCTCAGGTGGGTACGAGCCCGCTCCCAGAAGTTAGTAATGTCATATCCTCATATGCTCCCTGTGATCAAAGAGCCAGTCTTGGAAGGAGAAGTGTCCTACACTATTCAACATCCTGACATGCCCACATCCTGGGAAGAAATACAGAAGAGCTGGATCCAGCTTAAGGAAGAACGTAATTCTCTTGAGACCAGTCTGCATGCTAGTGAAAAGAAGGTCTTGGAGCTCACCCGCCTACTGCACGAGGAAAGGAATCTCAACACCTACATAGCTCCAAAGAGGATGCGTAGTGTCTTTTCAGATTGATTTGCTTTGTAATATGTGCCCATGAGGCTTTGATGTACTGGACAATTATTTCCCTAATGATAATGTGTGTTCCTTTTTGTCTACAACAAATTTGAACTTTCGAACCTCTGAATGCATTGCATAAACACATATCATTCATCATGTGCATAGCAGGTTTTCTTCTTTTCAGGTTGCTTACTGTTCTTCGCTGTTTATTTCAGCATCATGAACCCTGACTCATCATCAACCAAGATGTCTATCAAGGCCCTTCAGGCGCAGAACGCGCAATTTCAGGAGCTGATCATGGGTTTGGCTCAAGGCCAAGAAGAGCTGAAGGATTTACTCCTGAAGAAGGAGAAGAAGAAGAAGAGAACTGTTCTTTTCAACTCGGGCCGAAGGTTTGGCAACACTCTGCAGAATGAAGAAGCTGGTTCTTCTGTAGGCAAAGGCAGTCCCCAGGGGGAAAGGCTTCAAGTCCAGTAGTCTCTGACAACGAGACTGACTTTAATGAGGAACAGTATCCTCCTGCTGAAGACCGGTATAAGCAGTTTGAAGACAGACTGAATGCAATGGAGATCCAACAAGTGCCTGGGCTGGATTTCGGAGACTTGGGCTTATCTACTGGTGTGGTCATTCCTCACAAGTTTAAGGCACCATCTTTCACCAAGTATGACGGGGCGTCTTGTCCCAAGCTACATCTCAGATCTTATGTGCGGAAGATTCATCCGTACACTGTGGATAAGAATTTGTGGATCCACTTCTTCCAGGAGAGTCTTTCAGGGACTCATCTCGAATGGTTCTATCAGTTGGATGGGACCAAAGTTCGTAACTGGGAGGAGTTGGCTACTGCTTTTTATAAGCAGTATCAATATAATTCCGACCTTGCTCCTACACGTACCCAACTCCAGGGTATGTCGCTAGGATCAAGCGAAGGTTTTAAAGAGTATGCACAGAAGTGGAGGGATCTGGCTGGCAGGGTGCAGCCTCCGTTAACAGACCGTGAGCTGGTGGATATGTTCTTGGGGACCCTATCTGGGCCTTTTTTCAATCATCTTATCGGGAACTCATCTGCAGGGTTCACTGATCTTATTCTGACTGGGGAGAGGATAGAGGCTGGAATGAAGTCCGGTAAAATCCAGAAGGGTGCATCGTCAAGTTCTGAGAAGAAGCCCTTTAAGAAGGAGGCCAGTGCTGTATATGGGCCTAGGAGGCAAGAGAAACCAGAACGCCGCCAAACTGTCAAGGCGGTGATGATTGCAAAGCCTGCTGCCGCTCCTCGGCAAACCAATCCACAAAGGGCTGAAAGACCCAAAAGAGAGTTTACCCGTCTGAGTATGACTCTATCGCAAATCTTGCCGCAGTTGCTATCCACCAACCTAGTGACTGTCAGGGAGGCCTCAAAGGTTGTGAATACGGCTTCTCCCAAGTACAATCCAAATGCCCGCTATGCTTATCACTCCGATAGCCCGGGGCATTCCACTGATGACTGCTGGGCCTTAAGGAATAAGGTGCAAGACCTTATCGATGCGAAAGAGATACAATTTGAAGCGCCTGAGAGGCCAAATGTGGTGACTGCTCCTATGCCCCAGCATGGAGTGAATGTCGTTGATGAAGATGTGTATGCCGTTTCTGTGAATGATGTAG
The DNA here is from genome assembly GCA_948472305.1 of Vicia faba. Lineage (NCBI taxonomy): Eukaryota > Viridiplantae > Streptophyta > Magnoliopsida > Fabales > Fabaceae > Vicia > Vicia faba. The sequence goes on along the minus strand of OX451739.1, from coordinate 374,856,206 downwards.
CTACTCCCTTGATGACTGTTAAGAGGAACCTACTGCTGGCCGGTTTATTTCCGGGTTGTAGTGAAGGTTGCCTTTTCTGTGTTGTTTCCCTTTCTGATTGTCCTTTGCTGAAGTTAGGCATCCAAAGCCTGATGGACAGCAAAGAGATTCTGTTCAAGAAGACTGTTGTTCAGTTTGTTCCGGTGGAAGAAGTATCTGTTGTTACCATTTTCAATAATCCGATCAAGGCTCTCCCAAGGAAGCCGGTCAAAATCATGACTGTCGCACCCATTGTGATTACTGTTCCGGGGCCTCTCCCCTATGAATCCGATAAGGCTGTCCCATGGCACTATGGGGAAGATGTATATGTACATGGAATAAAGCAAGAGTTCAACACTGGCACCAACATCAGCAATATCACTGGTCCAGCCAAAGTAACCCGCAGTGGCAGGCTCTTCTTGCCTGACATTGCGCCACCCGCCATTCGAAGACCTCTCACTATAACACCTGCAAGTGTACCTGTTCCCATTTCTGATCAAGTTGTTTCCCCTGCTGCCGAGTCATCTAATGCTCGGGGCAAAGGGATTGAAGATGAGCCTGCCCGGATGGAGGCACCAAAATCTGTGAATGCTGAGGCCTCCCAACAAGAGATGGAGGAAATTCTGAAAATAATCAAGAAGAGCGACTTTAATGTTGTTGAGCAGCTGGGGCATACCCCCTCCAAGATCTCCATGCTCTCCTTGCTGCTGTGCTCAGAGGCCCATGCTAAGGCCCTGATTTCATTCCTCAAGACGGCCCATGTGCCACAGGAGACATCTGCAGTCCAGTTTACTGATTGCGTAGCCAATTTGACAGCCGACAATGGTTTGGGTTTCTCGGATGCTGACCTTACTGCTAAGGGAAAGGACCACAATGACGCCCTGCATGTCTCTATTGAATGCAGGGGCACTACTCTTGCGCACGTGTTGGTGGACATCGGTTCTTCCTTGAATGTGCTACCCAAGAAGGCCTTAGAGCGTTTGGATTGCAAAGGCCTGGAGCTGAAACCTAGCAACATTATCGTCAGAGCCTTTGACGGTTCTAAGAGGATGGTTCATGGAGAGGTAGACATTCCTATTCGTGTGGGCTCTCAAGTATTCGACTCAACTTTCTATGTGATGGATATCCGTCCATCGTATTCTTGTCTACTGGGTCGACCTTGGATCCAGAAAGCTGGGGCAGTGACCTCTACCCTACACCAGAAGCTCAAGTACCCCGTCAGAGGGAAGATTGTCACTGTGCAGGGAGAAGAGGAGTATATGGTGAGCCACTTGAATTCCTTCAGGTATATTGAGATGGACGGGGAGTTTATTGAAACCCCCTTTCAGCATTTTGAAGAGGTACCTCCAACATTGGCAGCAGCGGAAACAGTGGTTGAAGAGGACTTCCCATTGAAGATGGCTTCCTTGAAGGATGCCCGGGCCGTAATCAAGAAAGGTGAATGTGCTAACTGGGGCAGGCTCCCTGATTTTACACCTAAGACTGACAAGTTTGGACTGGGTTTTACTGCAGAGGGTCAGAAGGCTGTGCGTAAGACAAAAACCAGAAGACCTTCTGTGCTCATTACCAATCCAGGAGTGAATGCTGTTGGGGATGAAGATGAAGTGGAAGAGTCAGAGTTTGAAAGCTGGATCTACCCGACGACTGACGGTGGATTAACCAATTGGACTGCTAAAGATCATACTTTTGTTACTTTTATTACGCAGTAATAAACTCCTTTGTTTTCGTTATTTGTAATAAACAATGAATTAAAACTCTATGGCCCGGTGTCTTACCCGGGGCACCGTGGCTTCATTTGTGAGGGTATATTAATTGTCATTTCATATATCATGAATAAAGACCTTGGACGTTTTCCCGCATTTCAAATCTTATGCTCCTTTTATTTCTTTCCTTTCTTTATATATTGCAAAAACAGCTGTATTTACTCACACTCACTCATACAGGTTTCAATCCACTCTGGATCTCACTGGTAACGACTCTGCTACTGCCAGTTATGACTTCGAAAATCCGATCAACTTAGCCGAAGACGAAGGTGAAGATGATTGCGAAGTGCCTGGCAAGCTTGCAAGACTGTTACTCTAGGAAGAGAGGGCAATTCAACCACATGAAGAGTCGGTGGAAACGATAAATCTGGGTACCGAGACGGATAGGAAAGAAGTCAAGATTGGTGCCAACCTAGAGCTCAGCGTGAAGCAACGGTTGACTCAGATGCTACATGATTATATGGAGATCTTTTCCTGGTCCTACGAAGACATGCCTGGGTTGGATACCGACATTGTGGTCCATCATTTGCCTACCAAGGAAGACTGCCCTCCGGTTAAGCAAAAGGTCTGCCGTATGCGTCCAGAGATGTCTGAGAAGATCAAGGCCGAGGTTATGAAACAGTTTGACGCCGGGTTTCTTGCAGTGACTTCTTACCCTCAGTGGGTTGCTAATATGGTGCCGGTACCTAAGAAGGACGGTAAGGTCAGAATGTGCGTTGACTACAGGGATCTGAACAGGGCCAGCCCCAAGGATGATTTCCCTCTACCTCACATTGATGTCCTGGTTGACAATACTGCTCAGCATAAGGTGTTTTCTTTCAAGGATGGTTTTTCAGGGTATAACCAGATCAAGATGGCTCCTGAAGACATGGAAAAGACTACCTTTGTTACTCAGTGGGGCACCTTCTGCTACAAGGTCATGCCGTTTGGACTGAAAAATGATGGGGCAACCTACCAACGTGCCATGGTTGCTTTATTTCATGACATGATCCATCATGAGATAGAAGTGTATGTTGACGACATGATCGCAAGGTCCCAAACTGAGGAAGAACACCTTGATCATCTGCAGAAATTGTTTGACCGTCTGAAGTTGTACAAGCTGAGGTTGAATCCGAACAAGTGCACCTTCGGGGTAAGATCTGGAAAGTTGCTAGGCTTCGTTGTAAGTGATAAGGGTATTCAAGTGGACCCTGCCAAGGTTAAAGCTATTCAAGAGATGCCAGTTCCTAAGACAGAGAAAGAGGTCAGAGGCTTTTTAGGATGCCTGAATTACATTGCCCGATTCATCTCGCACCTAACTGCTACCTGTGAGCCAATCTTCAAGCTGCTGAAGAAAGATCAGGTAGTACATTGGAATGATGAATATCAGGCTGCTTTTGACAGAATCAAAGAGTATCTCCAAGAGCCACCCATTCTTATGCCACCGGTTGAAGGGAGACATCTGATACTATACCTGACAGTACTTGACAACTCAATGGGGTGTGTGCTGGGGCAGCATGACGAGTCTGGCCGAAAAGAGCATGCCATTTATTACCTTAGCAAAAAGTTTACCGACTGTGAGACCCGATACTCACTGCTTGAGAAAACTTGCTGCGCTTTGGTATGGGCTGCTCGCCGGCTGAGACAGTATATGCTGACTCACGCTACTTTGTTGATCTCAAAGATGGATCCTATAAAGTACATATTTGAAAAGCCTGCTCTGTCTGGGAGAATAGCAAGATGGCAAATGATCTTGACAGAATACGACATCCAGTACACGACTCAGAAAGCCATCAAGGGAAGTGTATTGGCAGACCACTTGGCACATCAGGCAGTAGACGACTATCAGTCAATGAATTTTGAATTTCCTGACGAAAGCGTCATGATAGTGACTGATTGTGAAGTACCTGGACCGGATGAAGGACCTGAGGAAGGATCCCGATGGTCTATGCACTTTGACGGAGCCTCCAACGCTTTGGGTAACGGCATCGGCGCTGTGATCATATCCCCCCAAGGCACTCATACTCCACTCACTGCCCGACTATGTTTCAACTGCACCAACAACATGGCGGAGTATGAGGCATGCATCATGGGTCTTCAAGCTGCGATCAACCTAAGGATCAAGTTTCTGAGTGTCTTCGGAGATTCCGCTCTCGTGATCAATCAGATCAAAGGAGAGTGGGATATGAAACATCCGAATCTTATTCCTTATACAGAATGTGTGTTGACCTTGATCCCCCACTTCACAGAGATAACCTTTGAACACTTCCGAGAGAGGAGAATCAGCTGGCGGACGCGTTAGCTACAATGTCTTCTATGTTCAAGGTCAAATGGGACAATGAGGCTCCCCGGATCATCATCTCGAAACTGGACGAACCGGCATACTGTTGTGATCTTGAGACTGAGTTGGTGACTGAGAAACCTTGGTACCATGAGGTGAAGAGATACTTGGAAGCTCAGGAATACCCTGAAGGTGCATCTGTCAACGACAAAAAGTTTCTAAGAAGGTTCGCAGCGAAATTCTTCCTTAGCAACGACATCCTGTATAAGCGAAACCATGATTCGACCTTACTGCGTTGTGTGGATAAAACTAAAGCAGAAAGGATCATGGAAGAGCTACATGAAGGGACCTTCGGAACACATTCCAGTGGACACACTATGGCAAAGAAAATCCTTCGGGCAGGGTATTTCTGGTCCACAATGGAAGCCGACTGTTACCAACACTCTCGGACATGCCATAAATGCCAGATATATGCAGACAAGGTGCATGTTCCTCCAGTTCCTCTAAATGTTCTGACTACGCCTTGGCCGTTTGCAATGTGGGGCATAGATATGACCGGCGAGATTAAACCTATAGCATCCAATGGGCATCGCTTCATCCTGGTAGCGATTGATTACTTTACGAAGTGGGTTGAAGCGGCTTCTTATGCCACTGTAACCAAGAACGTTGTGGCACGGTTCATTCGGCACAATCTGATCTGTCGATACGGCGTCCCAGAAAGAATCATTACAGACAACAGTACCAACCTCAATAACAAGATGATCACTGAGCTCTGCGAGCAGTTTAAGATACAGCACCACAACTCTTCTCCTTATCGACCGAAGATGAATGGGGCTGTAGAAGCAGCAAATAAAAATATCAAGAAAATCGTGCAGAAGATGACAGTGACTTATAAAGATTGGCACGAGATGTTACCGTTCGCTCTACATGGGTACCGTACCTCAGCCAGGACGTCAACCGGGGCAACTCCCTTCTCCTTGGTCTACGGTATGGAGGCAGTCTTACCGATCGAAGTGCAAATACCCTCTCTCCGGATAATGAAGGATGCAGATCTGAGTGAAGATGATTGGATCCAGACACGACTTGATCAGCTAAACCTTATTGATGAAAAGAGACTTGCTGCTATTTGTCATGGTCAGACGTACCAAAAACGGATGATCAGGGCATTTAACAAAAAGGTCAGACCACAAGAATATCAAGTTGGGGATCTGGTAATCAAACGCATCATCCTTCCTCAGAGTGATCCAAGGGGCAAATGGACCCATACGTATGAAGGGCCATTTGTGGTTAAACGTGTGTTCTCAGGAGGAGCCATGATTCTAACCAACATGGATGGTGACGACCTTCCTCACCCCGCCAATGCAGACATAGTAAAAAAATACTACGCATGAAAAAAAGACCCGCTAGGTTGACATACCTAGGCAAAAATTAGGGCTCCCGGCGAACCAAAAGGGTTCGGGCAAAATGAAGGGATGAAATAAAAAAAATTTGTACACCCGGCAAGTCGAAAACCTGAAAAGGCGGCTTGGGCAAAAATGGGTATCCCGGTGGACTGAAAACCCGAAAGGGCGGTCCAGGAAAAAGTTAGGGATAAAGCGTAATACTATGTCTCATTGGATCACCTTGCATCTAGAATCCGGTATCAACATCAAGTTCAAACGGCATCGATCGATCAGCTTCATCTTCAACTAGGTCATCAAGTGATGAGACGCTCGAAGATATAAGGGCGATAACAGAGTTGGAACCCAGTGGAATTGTTCTTTTCACACAGCTGTTTTATTTTCCCTTTGTACAAATTGTATAAATTCTTTTGTTCGGCGACGTGCTCTTACTAGGACGTCAGCCTCTTGTACATAAACGCCTATTTACAGGCAATTCAAAAAAATCAATACAAAAATACACTTTTCTGTTAAAATTGCCAATTGTTTTTCCTTTTCTGTTTTGTTTTGCGAAGAACGTCCAAGGTTCAATTTGTGATATATGCATTGTCAATAATTTGCTAACTCATGAATATTTGCATACGAAACAAAGGATCAATCACAGGTAACATTAGAAACAGGGGCAATAAAGAGTTGTCTGAGCGATCTAATTGTTCTGTCCACCAAAGTATCAAGGTGGGTTCGGCTGAAGAACATAACCAGTACATCTTAATTCCCCAGAGAGTGAGTCAGCAAGTCAATATACTCTCCCCAAGCCAAGTTACAGTCAACCTTAAGGAAGTTGGGTATCCTCCAGCAGATCTCAACATTCCCCAGCAATATACAGGCATTCTTAACAAGCATCCCCGACAGTCTTAACCTAAAGATTGTTCCCCGGCGGTATATCAAACATTCAATGGAGTCACTTCCCCAATACATCTCAAGAATTTCCCCAGGAAAGTCCAATCCAGTTTCCCCAGGAAAGTTGGAATCCATCTCCCCAAGCAGTAAGCTTATCCCCAGTAGATTCTGGAAGTTTACCCCCTACAGAGCATGAACGCGTCCCCGGCTTTATTCAAAGGTTATTTCCTTACCAGGATATAACTGGGTTATCCTTAGCCAAAAGCCACGGAAATATCGTCCTCGGCGAAGTCTTCCTATCCCCAGCGAAGTCTATTAACACTTCCAACATAACAATGGTATCCCCAGCGAAGTTACCATCAACATCCCAGCAAAGTACCTCTCTCCCCACAGAGCATTGCTCCCCAGCAGGATCGCTAGAGTAATTTTCTCCCCGCAGAGTGTTCTATTTGCCAAGTTTATCCCCCAACGGAGTTATCTTCTCCTACCGGTATTCTTGCAACTATCTTCCCCAGCGGAAACAACAAAGCACTATTCTCCAACATCAGCCCAGGATGTGACTTCCCGGCACCTGTCAAGGATTTATTTTCCTAAGACGAAAACATACAAAAACATCACATACATCACGATGCATGCATAAATGCATCATACCTTACAATCTCATTTACATTAAGAACATCATTGCTTGATCCATATCATGCATTGCATATGGCTGACCTTTACCTTTCAGGAAAGATCCAGTTAAGTTCTCAGCTATGTCCAAGACTTTAGCCTGGTTCAGTTAGATCGACCCTAAGATCTCCCTGATTCTTATCCAGTTGAAGATTTCAAGACCTTGTCCGGTTCAGTTAAATCGACCCTAAGATTTTCCTGATTCTTATCCAGTCAAAGGCCTTCTCTGGTTCAGTCAGATCGACCCTAAGATCTCCCTGATTCTTATCCAGTTGAAGATATTCCAAGACCTAACCTGGTTCAGTTAAATCTACCCTAAGATTTTCCTGATTCTTATCCAGTCAAAGGCCTTCTCTGGTTCAGTCAGATCGACCCTAAGATCTCCCTGATTCTTACCCAGTTGAAGATTCCAAGACCTTGCCCGGTTCAGTTAAATCGACCCTAAGATTTTCCTGATTCTTATCCAGTCAAAGGCCTTCTCTGGTTCAGTCAGATCGACCCTAAGATCTCCCTGATTCTTATCCAGTTGAAGATTCCAAGACCTTGTCCGGTTCAGTTAAATCGACCCTAAGATTTTCCTGATTCTTATCCAGTCAAAGGCCTTCTCTGGTTCAGTCAGATCGACCCTAAGATCTCCCTGATTCTTATCCCAGTAGAAGACGCTCAAGATTCTCTCAGCGTTACTGTTGAGGTTGAAGTCGCCCAAGATTCTCTCATCGTTACTGTTGAGGTTGAAGTCGCCTATGATTCTCTCATCGTTACTGTTGAGGTTGAAGTCGCCCAAGATTCTCTCAACGTTACTGTTGAGGTTGAAGTCGCCCAAGATTCTCTCATCGTTACTGTTGAGGTTGAAGTCGCCTATGATTCTCTCATCGTTACTGTTGAGGTTGAAGTCGCCCAAGATTCTCTCAGCGTTACTGTTGAGGTTGAAGTCACCCAAGATTCTCTCATCGTTACTGTTGAGGTAGTAATCGTCCAAGGTTCTCTCACCGTCCCGTTGAGGTAGTAACCATCCCTGGTTCATTCATCACCTTTTGAAGCTCCAGATTCAATTCATGTAACCAATCAGGGCGCATCTATACAAAGAGTTTGAAGACCAGCTCCTATAACAGGTCAGGTAATCATCTTTCTTTTTCAGGTACGCAAGTTCTCGCTAAGGAATCTCTTACGCGATCGACCTCTCAGCATGGCATCTATAAGCCCATCATCCTATCCATCAATCTCCAAATGGCATCTATAAGCCCATTCCCACCATCACACTACTATGTGAGCGCAAATTTCTAGGCACTCTAGTGTTCAATCATCTTCCACCTTCGGATTACGAAAGGCACGTCAGCCAATCTACATCCTCAAGTCTAAGAAGATTGAACAGGGGAAACTGTTGTACCCCAAAATTTGCCCTCCCATATTCTTCAAGATTTGCAAAGAGCATGCTTCAAAATCTCCCCAAGGGTTGCACAGTTCAATGGCCTCCTAACAGTCAAAAACTAGGGTTTTGGTTCTGTCAAAGAAATTGAAGTTTCCAAGGGTCTAATCAAGTCCCATATGCCTACAAACATGGTCAAGCATCCATATGCTAAGTTTCAAGACTTACAGCACAAAATTGCACAGTAAAAAACCCTAATTGCTCAACAGTCAACTGCAGGGGTAAAATGGTCATTTGATAGTCAAAAGTTCAAATTTTTGGTCAACATCTTATTTTGAAGCCACAAACATCATTTGATCAATTCTTGATCATGATTTTCAAGGCATGGCTCAAAAAGTCTCAAGATGCAAAAGTTTCCATATTTGGACAGTTGAAAAAGTCAACTGTAACTTGACCAAGGAATAACTTCCACATGGTTCATCATAAAAATTCCATCCAAAGCTCATTTTGAAGAGAAAGACATTTCCTACAACTCCTCTTCACACTTCAAGTCCAAGAAATGCTCTCACAAAAGTTATCAATCTCAACATTATAGGTCATTTTCAAAAGTCAACAAAAAGGGACTTTAATTCAAAGACCATAACTTGAGATTGGTAAATCAAAATGATATGGGACCAAAGGCATTGGTTAGAGGACTTCAAGACCTTTCCAAAATGTCCAAGAACATGATCAAAGCTTAAAAATTGAGCAAGATATGCCTTGTGGAAGTTGGGAAAAGTCAACTTTGCTTCAAATGCCTCAAAATTGCTAATGGGCCACATTTTCTTCCAAGAATCATCATCCAAATGCTATGCACGACCCATTGACTCAAAGGGGAGTTATTTTCTTATTTTTAATTAATTAATTGAATATTTAATCTATTTAATTCATTTAATCAAAATTAATTATAAGAAAAATACTAAAATAAGGTTTTCAAATCTTTTTGTGCAGTATAATCTCTCATCAAGGCCTAAGGATTTCGTGCATGCCCAAAGAAGAAAGATTCCATGCAAATTGGCTAGGTTTCATGATAAAAAGATTGAAAAAGATTATGCAAAATCACAAAATTCAAAAGCATTGATTCCATGGATATTGGGCTTGTTTTGTTGACCTAAAACATTCACATATATGTACACATGATAACCCTAACGCACAAGACCTGAAAAGCTGCGCTCAGAAGAACATACACACTTTGCATTTTTTTGTGAAAAAGTCAAAACTGAAAACACAGTTTCAGTGCGTTTCAAGGCAAGATAACCATTCCAATAGCTTGCCAAGGTCACCAGGGATCTATTCCAATCAAAACCACAACCTCTAACACAAAGAATTGGTAACACGAAGCCGTCCTGTCCTTGATATTGTTCATATTCGTGTTTTGATTTATACGTATCATTCATGCCTTTTTCTTGTTGTTTTGCACTAACATAAACATTCTAAAACTTTTGGCATCATTTAATTGAGTTTTTGTGCCCTGTACGAGAATCTGCCATTAACGCCTTCTAGGTTTTTAGAGGTCAAAAATTAGGGCTTCTTTCATAGGAAAAAATTGAACCACAAGACCTATATCATTGAACTCAGGGCATCTGGACGATTCAATTCCATAGGTCGCGCCCTTTTTATATTTGAGTATGGCCTAATCGTTATTTTCCAGGTTTGAGTTAGTGGGGGTTCAAAACTCCCGCTATCCATTCTGTATTTTTCAGGAAAAAAGCAAGGAAGCAAGGAAGAAGATGGACGTGGCTTTACCTGAGTGGTCCATTTAAACGTTGGCGCGTTTTTGAGTGTTCCAGCATAGTGGACATTATTGTTTTATATATTATTTCTTTTCCACTATAATAACAAACATGCTAAGCAGCTCAGTTGGTGGGACGTGATGTTGGCAAGCCTTGGGACCTGGGTTCGATTCCCAGGTCCCCCACTTTATTCAATATTTTCTTTTCTAACGTGATTCTGTGTAGCATACGCCCAAAGGCCTACCATACAGCCTGGATTCTCAACTTGCCACGCACCCCAACAATTCCAATCCAATGGCCATGATCTGGAGTCCACCATGGGCATCAGTCAAATGTGCCACACACATCCCAGAAAAATCAAAGGGGCCTTCCTCAAATGGGCCAAATTGCTGGGAATTTACCTCCAAAATTGGGGTCAACACCCCCCATTGGTTTGCATATTATTTTCTTTCTTTTTATTTTTTTTATTTTATTTGTTTTATTTATTTTAGTTAATTCATCAAAATTAATTTTCATAAAATATAAAAAAAAATCAGAAAGACAAAAATAAAAATATATTTTATTTAAATGTTTTTGTAAATAAATTTAATAACGAATTAGTGTAATTCTAGGTTTAATTTTAATATTTCTTTAATAAACTAAAAAGGGTAGAAATTAGGGTTTTATACTTTTATTCCTTTTTTTTCTTTTTCACCATATTTAATTATTAATTATTTTCGCAAATAAATTTATCATTAAATAATTAGATTAAAACTAGATCAAACTTAAATATTTTTTTAATAATTAAAATGTTTAGAATTAGGGTTTCAATTTTATTTAATTTTCTCATTAAACTCCATAAATATAAAAAACTCCAAAAAAATTCTTTCTTTTATTTAACTTAATTAATTTCGTTAATTGTAATTTAATTTCCTTAAAAGGGTCCAACGCCCTCGCATTCCCGACTTTACTTCTTTTCGCATTTTACTTTTATTTCTTTTTGTAAATATAATGTATTTATCCCAAAGCCTTGTAATAGATTAATTAGGACATTTATTTTTCCGCTTGATATTTTTATTCAAATCGGGTCTTGGATTAATTTGGCGATGTAGACTCGCGCCTTTGTAATAGCGTAGGACTTTTAACTCCGCATCTTTTAACTGTTAATAACTTGCATGAAAGAATGAATGCCAAAAATAAAAACAAAGCGTAGATCACCAATGCATGAACAAGACAAATATAATTGAAAATGACACACAAATCACACACCACCCCTAGGGTACGCCTCACTGTTGCCTTGCCCCTCGAAAGGTGGTCGTCGAGTAGAGGATGTTTTAGTAAGTCCTCATGTCCATGAACATGGCATGAGGGTAGCTTCTAAGGTGTCTTCCCATTGCTCTGGTGACCACAATGTCCCGAACCCTCGAATTGACCCGAATACCTCCAACGGTGGTGCTACCTACCTCTCAATGGTGGGATGGCACTACCTTAAGGACATTTACACAGACGAATTCCTTAGGGTAGGTAGACGACTCATAGATACTTGCTCTAAATTCAAAACAAATCAAAAATTTCTTTTCACACCGACACTTTGCAAAAAGCTTCCAAAAACAATTTTTCAAACACTCTTGAGGACTTATACAAGAGTCGAACTGAAATTTTAAACGAAACTTTTCTCAAACTCACTCCCACACTTTGAAAAGCAAACAAACATTTTTGAAAACACAAATGAGCAAGTATCTAAGAGCCCATGGATAACCATGGATAGAAAGGGTGCTAACACCTTCCCTTTCTATAAATCTACCTCCCGAACCGAGAGCAATCTCTATAAGGAATTTTTCTGTGCTTTTGTCCTTTCCATTTGGAGAAAATAAAAGACGGTGGCGACTCTTGCTTCCGCGACATTTCGCGAACCAGCGCAAAACAGTCAGTTCCAGATCCACCGATCACAGTGATCTCTATATCATTTATCCAAATATGAAGTACATAGATTGCTATTGACCGACCTCAAAATAGGTGCGACTTCTACATAAGTCCACTTACGATTGCTTAACATAGCGCTAAATTTTGTCCATATTCAAATAAATGATCAGTCGTGGCCCAAACTTATGATTGCAAACCCAAGTATGTTAATTTGATCTCTTTGATCCAATAACCTTGAGATTCATTGTGTGGAGGCTTTGGTTCTACCAATCCTCTAATGGATCTACAACACCTTTGGTCAACGCGGATCACTTAAACATCGTTGATCATTAAATGTTACTTTCGAGGATTCTAAAATGGATGATATACTTGACAAAAAGCAAATGCAACTTGTTGTGTGGATGCTTTGGTTCTACCAATCCTCTAATGAGTTCCAAATGTAAGTTTCAAGATGGTTATCCAACTAACCACTAATTTCTAACAATTGACTTTACTTTATGCTTTTATTTTTTTATGCTTTATGTACCATTTAATTTAAGCATTTACATTTCATGCCATTTTTTTTACTTTGCTCACTTGAGCATTTACTTTTATGTCATTTTTATTTTTCTCACTTGAGTTTTTCTTTTCCTTTTAAAGACACCTAATAATCAACATGAACCATAAAAAATCTTTAATGATCTTGGAATATTTGGTTACTATCCTTGGCATTATGGAGTATTGGACTTCTCAGACTTAGGATTAGAGACCTTGGCCTATTTTGGAAACTTTTTTATTCTTAATTGATTATTTTGTCTGGAGTTCTTAAGGTTTACCTCAAGACATTGGGTTGTTTGTTTGTTTTGTGTGCAGGTTATTGTGATTACATACTTTGTTTGTAATTTGGAATTCACCCGTATACAGCCGTTACTCTGCCCAATTTTTGCAAAGAATTAATACACTTGAAGTTTGGTTCTCTCAAGAGGTCTAGTATCTTTGCTTGCTTGGTTTCAATCCAAAGAATGGGAATTCTATATTGACTTATAATGTCAAGTATTGGCTTCTTGTTTGTTAGATGGTTCTTATCCCTAGCTTTTACCCTATGCTTTAGGATAGTCTCTTCTTCTCCTCCCATCTTCTTTAATTTCAAAAATCTTCTCCCTCCTTTTAAAAAACTCTTCTTATTTCTAAACTTGAAACACTTTCATAATAAACTTGGACTTAGGTCCATGCATTTTCAAAACATTTTCATAAATAAATTTCAATCAATTTAATAATACTTTGACATTTTTGTGAGAAGACTAAAAGTCAATCAATCTCATTTCAAACCATTTTTGCCACTTTGGATTTTTATTTTAAAACTTTTCTTAAAAGGTTAGACTCTTGTCAATCCTTGTAGTGATGCAAACAACTATACTTCTACAATATGTAGTAAAGAGTGATATTTTCCACTTGGGTGTTGAGTGAGGCATTGTTGATTTTAAAATCCAAGCCATATCCTCCACTTTGAGATGATACAAATTCTCCTTTCTCATGATTGTGGGTAGTAAGTATGTTTTCCACACGGACAATGACGATGATGTCTTATCTCATAAAATTAACCAACACACTTGTGTTTCAAATTTTAAAAAGAGGAACTACGTGTACCCTGATCCCCTATTGCACGAAAGGTGGTACGTAGGCACTAAAGGTTTGCAACCGCGGCGGTTGCAAAAATCATAAAAATATTTCTTTTCTTACCTCCACCATCCATTTTATATAACACATTTTTTATAGCCAAAATATACAGATTTTTTCAAAGAGGTTCCTGCGGAGTACCGTAGATGTTTAGGGTGCTAATACCTTCCCTTTGCATAACCAACCCCTTACCTTGAATCTTTCCCCCTTTTTTGGGTTATTATATCTTTTCCCATTCCTTTGGAAACAATAAAGCGTGGTGGCGATTTTTATTTTGATTTGTATAAAGTCTAGTCAATCCAATGGCTTAGTCTTGAACATTTCTACCACTACAGAAAAATGGCGACTCTGCTGAGGAAAGATTGACCTCTTGTTGGTCCATCCCTAAATGGGTTGAGCCTATCTTTGTTTATATATGTATATGTGCTATTGTGCTTATGTGTTATATTTTGTATATATGTTTATTTGGATTTTCCTGGTTTTTAGGGTGCTTGGTGATTACTCATAAGTCCTATACCTGGACTTGGGCAAACTTTAAGATAGGACGGGCGGTATAGTCATGTTAACTTTGAGGGAGTAATCCCAAAAAAGGAGGCATAAGATCCCCCACTCAGTGGAGGCCCCTTTGACTGTAGTGTCGTTTACCAAGTAATCGGGAAGACGTACTGCTTTTGACCTGGGAGCCTGCTGAAGCTGAGGACCGTAGGTTACCTAACCCATCTTGGCCTTTTAGGTGTAGTGCGGAAGCTATGACGGAGTAATCCGGAAGTAGTTGTCACACGATACTACGCTCGGACGAGTCTTTCTTGAGAATATTACTAATTACCGAGTTAATCGGGAAGTTGGTAATATCCGAAGGAAGGATGTAGACTCTGGGAACCTCTTAGAACCTTGTCCGACAGGTGATAACTTTTAAGACCAACACCTTATGGGTAGTACCTTCGGCTTCATGCTCGTGACGTTGAACCTATGAACCCTATATGTGTGATCTTGTGTGTGATTGTTGCATCATGCATCCATGCACTCATAAGCATCTTTTGAAGAAAACAATATTTCAAGGGATTTAAAGGTTGACTATTTATGAATATCTCAGGTACTTGTAAACCATGGATTCTGGAAAGAGAAAGACCGGGAAATACATTTTCAAGGATCCCAAGATAGATGAGCTGATCAGTTTAATTCCAAAGATCGAGTGTTCTGCAGACTTTCGGAAGAAGTATGGATCCATTATTCCTCTCATGAAGCTGAAGATGAAGGAGGGTATTCTCTCAACTTTGGTCCAGTTCTATAATCCGTTGTATCACTTCTTTACTTTTCTCGATTATCAGTTGATGCCAACACTGGAAGAGTATTCCTATCTATTGGATTTGCCTGTTACCGGTCGTGTTCCTTTTACTGGTTTGGAGGGTGAGCCAAAATCACATGAGATTGCTGTTTTGATTCATCTGGGGAAGTCTGAGGTGGAAGCCCATATGACTACCAAAGGAGGGATTAGAGGATTACCAGCTCAGTTCTTATTGGAGAAAGCTCGTTACTTTGCCAGGATGAAGAGTATGGTTGCTTTTGAGGCCATCTTTTCTTTACTCGCCTATGGATTATTCTTATTTCCTAATGTGGACAAGTTTGTCGACATTAATGCTATCAGGATTTTTATGATTGGAAACCTGATTCCTACACTGTTGGGTGATGCTTATTACTCTGTTCATCTTCGGAGTTCCTATCATGGGGGAATGATTATCTGTTGCACGCCTTTGTTGTACCGGTGGTTTATCTCTCATATGCCTCAGTCTGATGCTTTTTGGGATGTCAATAAGGAACCCCGTTGGGCTCCTAAGATCATGGCACTTACTCACTCGGATATTGATTGGTATCATCGAGCTTACCAGGATGTGGAGATTATTGACAGTTGTGGTAGTTTCCCCAATGTGCCTCTTCTTGGTACAAAGGGAGGAATTAGCTATAACCCTGTTCTTGCACAGCGACAGCTTGGTTACCCGATGAGGGATAAACCGAATAGTATTTGTAGCGGTGAAAATTGGAGATCAAGCTATTGATTAACTTGAATCACAAAAGCAAGATTCGCCACCGCGCTTTATTATTTCCAAGGGAAAAGGGAAAAGAGCGAAATAAAACCCTAAAATATGCAATGTAAAATAATACTTAAAAGTAGTAAAAAATACAATGCATTTTGAAAGAGATTGAGAGTTTGGGGGTTGGTTATGCAATGGGAAGGTATTAGCACCCAATGCATCTACGGTACTCCGCAGGAACCTTTTGGAATATTTGTTTTTGGTTAAAATTGTTTGTTATATACAAGGGTGTATTTATCTACAACTATGTTTGCTTAAGGGGAAAGAAATGAGTTTTTATTATTGCGTTTGTGAGGGTTTCGTGACCCTTTGCCTACGTATCCAAAGAAGGAATCAAAACACTGTAGTTCCTCTAGAAAAAAGTTGATTTGTTTGTGTTTTTTAGTGGGCGACATTAACGCACGCATTCTAGCAATAGGCACAGCCGGTATCGCGGTAGAACGGAGATAACATGCCCTTGAGGGGAGTTTTGATTTGTTGAGTGTTTTTGCATGTTTTAAAGTATATTCAAGTAAGAATTAAAGAGTGTTTTTTTTTGGATTTTTTTGGTTTGTTTACTTGTTGATTTTATCTTGCCATGCACACCTAATTACTAGCATTTGTACAAAGTAAATAAGATGCAGAAAGATAAAATCCTACGCTATTACAATCGTATCAAAAGGCATAAAAAATATGAAGGAAAAAAAAGATAAAAGTAAGGAAAAAGAGTGTCTTTCGACCCAGGCAGTAGCACACTTCGACTGGCATTTTGTTGGCCTCCTTCGATCGGGCTGGCAACAGCAAAGTCACGTCTTTCGATTGGGCCTTGGCAGGGGCGAGGTCCTGTCCTTCGATTGGGCAAAGGCAGCAGCAAGTTGTATCCTTCGACTGGGCCTGGAGGTCAGTGTATGGCGAAGCCTTCTGGTTCTGCCTTGTTTCCTTCTTCGACTGGAGGTTGAAAGCAGTGAGGAAATGCCTTTCGATTGGACATGGTTTGCCTCCTGGTTGTCTCTTTCGTTCGACCTGGAGAAATATGGTAGAAGCCAGAAGCTTCGTTTCCTATTTCCTGTTTCCTGTTTCTTTCATTTCAAACATTAAATGATAACATGGCCTGAGGCGATGCTAGTATTTATCTTTCAAACAGTTTAATGATTAAAGCTAGTTTAGGTAAACAGAAAGCAAAACGAAAGGGGTAACTTCTGAAAACGTATTAAGTAGGTGGAAACGAAAAGAAACAAAGTGTTATGTACATGTTTGAAACGAACAAAAGTATTATTTATATGTTTTGCCATGAAACGAAAAGTTCAAAGGTAAGGATAACTTACCTTGCTTCAGGCCTTGAACGTGTGCTGGGCCTTGAGTGGTGGCCTTGGATGCTGGATTCGAAAGAGGGGTCACAGGCTGTGCTTGGAGCGATGGATTTGAAGGAAAATAAAAAGCAAGTGTGATTCTTCTTTGATTCGAAGGAGACTGAAGTGTGGTTGTTCTTCAGAATCGAAGGAAGTAAGTGTTTGGGTTTGTTCTCACAAGTGTTGAAGGGACTTGAGAGATTTTTTGTGTTTGAGAAAATTTGGGAGATTCGTTCCTCTGGTCCAAAAATCCTCCTCAAAAATATGTGTTGGAGCCTCTTTATTTATAGGCGAGCTTTGATATGGTTTTGGGGGGAAATCAAATAATATTTGAATTATTTGGGTATATTGCCCCCTTGTTTTCTTCAATGCAGCTCTTGTGCACTCCTTTTTTGTGCAAGTACAGGACTGAGACAACGCAGGCTTATCAGTATTTTGGAGCTTAGTGGCAGGTTGGTGCAGGACTGCTGCATAGCAGCACAACTGGCTTGAGTTTGGCAGTATATGGGACTTTAGTCAACAAATCCTTGAATGCTTCCCCCTTTCGTTTTGATCACTTCGACCAACTTCATGATTACACAAAAATGTTCGTTTCCAAAAAATGTGTGCTCTAAGTACGTTGCTTCGAAGGGTTTAGTGGTCCAGCTTGTGAATCGAAGGAGGCCACCTTGAAGTAAATCACATGTCCAGCTTGTGGATCAAAGGGGGGTCACTTCGAAGGGAACTACATGGCCAAATCGAAGCTTGTGACTGAAGGAGACTGTATTTCCAAATCGAAGTTTGTGACTGAAGGGAGACTGTATTTCCAATTGAAGCTTTGCTAAATCGAAGCCTGTGACTGAAGGAAGTAATGTTGCCCAATTGAAGCATGTGGATCGAAACAAACATATTGCCCAATCAAAATCCCGTGTTCGAAGGAAGCAATGTTGCCCAATCGAAGCATGTTTGCAGGCAGTAACTTGTCCAATCAAAAGGCTGAATCGAAGGAGACCTGTCAGCACATGAAATCAAAGAAACAAAAAACACACATTTCGTGCTTGATTAGAAGTTAGTGATACATAGGCTAAGAATGTTCAAAACACTTGACAATTTCTGCATTATCAATGCTCGAAGGTGAGAGGTTAAAACCAACTTTATTTAGTGACCTTGACTTCTGTACAAAAATGCAAAAATAAATATGGGATCTTAGGTCAAAAATTGGGGTATGACAGCTGTCCCTATTTAAGTTTCTTCTATCTGGAGATATGAAGATTCGAATCTTCATTTCGACGAGATTGAAGGGACTTAAATATAGAATACACAATTTTTGGCCTTAAGATACCACAATTATGTTTATGATCTGATATGAATGTAATATTTTGAATTTAATGAGGAATGATGTTGTATGAGACAAACTACTGCTAGAGAAACCAAGCACATTATACAGTAATCCCACAGGGGAAGAGGTTATAACTCCATCGGGGAAACAGAGCCATAGGCTTCAAATGAGAGACTCTTATTAAAGAATAACTTTGAGGGATGATTTACATCAGTGTTGAGACTGGAAAAGAAATGATTTACATCAGTACGGAGACTGGAGAAGGAAAATGATTGACATCAGCACTGTGACTGGAAAACAAAATGATTGACATCAATACTGAGATTGGAAAATGATTGACATCAGCACTATGACTGGAAAACAAAATGATTGACATCAGTACTATTACTGGAAAAGCATATGATTGACATCGGCACTGAGACTGGAAAATGATTGGCATCAGTACTGTGACTGGAAAAGGAAATGATTTACATCAGTACTGAGACTGGAAAAGAAATGATTTACATCAGTACTGAGACTGGAAAAGAATGATTTACATCAGCATTGAGATTGGAAAAGGGAAATGATTGACATCAGCGCTGTGACTGGAAAACAAAATGATTGACATCAGTACTGAGACTGGAAAATGATTGTCATCAGTACTGAGACTGGAGATAAACATCTCTGACTTCTGAATTTTACCAAGAATGGTAACACAATCCTTTTTAAACCAAGATATCGCTTGAAAAGGATGAAATACAAACTTCCCCATGGGACTTTTCCGAAGAGATGTCGTTTGCTGAGTAAACATTATTGTTGGGGATACACAAGCTGCTCAAATAAAGAGGCCGCCACTTGCTATCTTTAAAAGGTGTCAATAACATACAAGTTGCTCATGAAGAGACCGTCGCTTGTTGTATTTTTCAAGGTATCAATAACATACAAGTTGCTCATGAAGAGACCGCCGCTTGCTATTTTTCAAGAGAACAATAACACACAAGTTTCTCATGAAGAGACCGTCGCTTGCTGTTTTTTCAAAGATATCAATAACATACAAGTTTCTCATGAAGAGACCGCCGCTTGCTGTTTTTTCAAAGGTAACGATAACATACAAGTTGCTCATGAAGAGACCGCCGCTTGCTGTTTTTCAAGAGAACAATAACACACAAGTTGCTCATGAAGAGACCGCCGCTTGCTGTTATTTCCAAAGGTAACAATAACATACAAGTTGCTCATGAAGAGACTGCCGCTTACTGTTTTCTCAAAGGTATCAATAACATACAAGTTGCTCATGAAGAGACCGCCGCTTGCTGTTTTTCAAGAGAACAATAACACACAAGTTGCTCATGAAGAGACCGCCGCTTCCTGTTTTTTCAAAGATGTCAATAACATACAAGTTGCTCATGAAGAGACCGCCGCTTGTTGTTTTTAAAGGTGAAAATAACATACAAGTTGCTCATGAAGAGACCGCCGCTTGATGTTTTTTCCAGAGAACAATAACACACAAGTTGCTCATGAAGAGACCGCTGCTTGTTGTTTTCAAAGGTATCAATAACATACAAGTCGCTCATGAAGAGACCGTCGCTTGATGTTTTTTTCAGAGAATGATAACACACAAGTTGCTCATGAAGAGACCGCTGCTTGCTGTTTTCTCAAAAGTATTAATAACATACAAGTTGCTCATGAAGAGACTGCCGCTTGTTGTTTTCTCAAAGGTATCAATAACATACAAGTTGCTCATGAAGAGACCGCCGCTTGTTGTTTTTTTCAAATATACCCATAAAATATCGTGAAGATATTGCTGGAGGTGAGAATCAATAATTTCATCAGGGATGAACAAACTGCTCATGAAGAGACCGCCATTTGTCATAACATAAAGAAATTCAGAAATAATCAAACTGCTCAAATAAAGAGTCAGTCGCTTGTTGTCACGTCGATATTCCAGAAGAAGGTTATGATAACACTACTAGGGAATAAAGTTCATCTTCAATGGGGAACAATGAATAAATCCTTCCCGAGGAGACTAAGTATTTAAATTGCAAAATAAATGAACTCTCCATCTAGGTTTCACAGCCTAGAGAGATCCACAGGGTATCATTCACAAGAGACAAAGCTCAATCCAGGAATAAACTGGAGAGAAAACAGTCAAACAAGACTCCACCCAATGAGGAAACAACTCAAATGGGGATTTATCCTATCCAGAGATGGAAAAGGAAAGCTAAAGCAGGATTCTTCCACGAGAGTTAACTCAGTGGGGAATTAGAAAGGAGGCGCACTTTCTGCTTAAATTGACACTCTATTTGGAAAGAGCAAATACACTATTCGAATAGACATAACCAAGGTATACGAACTCAATGACATCAACAAATACAAATGTGCATGCATGATGCAAGTGTGAATGAATAAATTAATGTCATGTATATGCTGACAAAACAAATATAGGAGATAGACAGAAGATGATAAGACATCACAGCACAACCCGACACTCAGCTAATCTCAACAAGATGGGAACATTACTGGAGATAGAACACATGCCATCATTGGAGTAAAGTCCTTTTACAAGGCTTAAATCTCTATGGAGAGGAAAGTATTTTCGGTAGAAAACCCAAAGTCCAGTCTTCTATCACCAACAATCCATTAACAGGATAACAACACGAACAATGTTTCAGCTGGAAAAAAGTCTTGCTTAGCTGGAGATACTGGGAACACCACCCTCTGATAATGTGTGAAAAACATATCACATATCTTAACAAATCTGGATTGCCCCTGGGACTAATTTTGGATGCCCCAAGTTTACTGCTGATAAGCTGCATGTTGCACGACAATTCTTGCGAATAACTTCACTTCTAAAATTCCCCAAGCTATATGGTTGATGAGAAGAAATCGTCTCAAGAGGATTTTACAAAAGACTTGGCATTCACCATGCTCTGGTGTCTTCAAACTCTTAGAGAGATTCATCAAATCTCGACGTGATTGCCCCGGATTGACTGTAGTTGGCACAAAAAAGTCTTCAAATTTTGCCCCAAAAGAGTAAACAAGTTGGGAAAGCATTAACTAGGAGAAGCAACATGTTCGTGCTTAAGGTCTTCATGTGACATGCCCCTGGATATGATTTTTTTTTAAATGATTCGCCAATTACTCAACATAGTTTTAAGCCTTAAAAGAATAAACTCATCACTGATGCTTATGTGAGCTTCCTTGATATCAAACAAATGTTTTGCAGTTAGAAAAAGTTTATTATGAGAATGAAAATTCTAATGCAACAGTTATGTAAGTCTTGAAGATTTTGAAAAGATATCGCACAAATTTTGCGAGTTAGAGCACCATTAATTTTTGTATAGAAAAAGCATATGATACCAACATAACTATTTAACAAACATTCATGGGAGTCAGGAACACTATCTCATTGAAGTATGCTTTCCAAAATAACCTTGCTTCAATTAGGACTTTTGAAGGTTGTAACATGGCCTGGTTCATGGTTTTTTAGAAAAAAGATTTTTAAGGCTCAAAATTTATAGGTGCCCACCCATTCTTCATGATGTTCTCCAACCCTATGTTCAGTTAATTCAACATGAGTGTTCATCTCTCAAAAGGATTTTGTGACAGTTAAGGAAACGATGAGGCTTTCGGAGTAGCAACCACCCTTATGTCTTCGTGTTTGTAGTCACCAATTTGTTCTTTGCTGAGGAATTTTCTTTGTATTCCTTTCCTTGCAATTTTATTTTCCCTAATTGTTTCCTGAACTAGTTCTTTTGAATTGATAGTCCAGCGGGATTGCCTAATTTTTGCTTAAGCCGCACGTTTTCAAGTTTTCGACTTAGCAGGTTTTTTTTTTTTTTTTGATTTTTGATTTTTGAGCAAAATGTGTGACATTAACTTGTCTTTACTTGTTGAGAGGATTGTGATTGCCTCGTTTCTTGATGAATGAGGGATAACATTGTGATTCCACATCTTATGGCTTCATTATACATGAAGGATAGCCCTCGTAGTTTCTCTTCATAAATATCTTCCTTATGAATTTTGAACACTCAATCAGATTAACTGAAAACTACCCTGTCCCAGGTTAAATTTTGAGGGTTTTGTCGTATAGAAAAAGAAACTTCTACTTCAAAGGCTCAAAAGGGGTTAGCAAGGGATTATCTTCCTTATATCTCCGGTGTTTAGGGATTTGAAACAATACATGTACATCGTCAGCAAGATTTTATCCAAAAGCATGCAACCAGAGATTTTGTGTTTTTTAGATCATCATCCTCCCTTCAATCTCTTCCCAGGCAAGAGAATGGGCAACAAGTTGGTATCATAATGCAAAAAGAAATTTAAAATTTGAAAACAAATATGAGTGAAACAAATGAATTTCTTCAAGACAAACATACTCATTGTATTAAGATAATCATTCAGATGCAAACAAGTTCTTACATGCAAACAATGTTTTGATAAACAAGAAAAATTACAAAAAGCATGAATAAGTTAATAATTCGGGAAGGCTTTCCATCTGGATTTGTGCTGAAGGAAACCTCTCCTTAAATTCAAGGCCAAAATCAACAGAGATTCACTTATGCTTTAGCAAAGGGGTTGACTTGAATGTTAAGACCAAACCAGTTAAGGGCTCCACACTAGCTTTCAAATTAGTCATCTCTCTACGGAGTTCAGAAACCTCTTGCTTGATATTCTCCATTGTTCTCTTAGCGCGAGTGTTGTACTGGTGAGACCAAGGGAAAAATAAGACTTGGAAAAAGACCTTTGAAAGTGAAACAAAAAATGTAGAATGATGCATGATATGCAAAAGAGAGTTTTTATTGGACTTTCAAGGAACTCAAGATATTAAGTTGTAAACATCAAAGTATGAAGATAGAAGATGAATTTTAAATTGGATCAAAGTGTTGATCAAGTTATCATCAAGATCAATCATCCATTTTGGTGGATTAGGGTTTTCACCCTATCAACACCCAAGATCCATTGAGCTTGACGAAACTTGTGATGTTTACAAAGAAAGACTTCTAAATTCCTTGAAAATCGAGTGAAAAAGAGTTTCATGGATGCATGAAGGCATGGCTATGCAGCAACCACAAGCAAGGTCACAAACAAAGTCGAAAGGTTCAACATCACGAGCATGGAGTCAAAGGTAAATACCAACCCCAAGGTATGTACTAAAGGTTTAATCACACATGTAGAACAAGGTTCTAAAAGTTCCCAGAGTCTACATTCCTCCTTCGGATATTATCAACGTCTCGATTACTCGATAAT
The DNA here is from genome assembly GCA_948472305.1 of Vicia faba. Classification (NCBI taxonomy): domain Eukaryota; kingdom Viridiplantae; phylum Streptophyta; class Magnoliopsida; order Fabales; family Fabaceae; genus Vicia; species Vicia faba. The sequence goes on along the minus strand of OX451739.1, from coordinate 374,832,559 downwards.
TAGTAATATTCTCAAGAGAAACTCGTCTGAGTGCAGCATCGCGTGACAACTACTTCCAGATTACTCCGTTATAGTCTCCGCACTACACCTAAGAGGCCAAGATGGGTTAGGGTTCTACGGTTCTCAGCTTCTCTGGCTCCCAGGTCGAAAGCAATAATGTCTTCCCGATTACTCGGTAAACAAATACTACGTTCAAAGGGGCTTCCACTGAGTGGGGGATTTCATGCCTCCTTCTTCGGGATTACTCCCTCAAAGTTAACATGACTATACCGCCCGTCCTATTCCTAAGTGTAACTTAGTCCGGGTATAGGACTTGTCCTTTGTAAATATTATCAACACCCAAATAATCACAATATATCACATATAATCAAACAAACAAGTAATAATAACAAAAACAGATATTACAAATTAGGCTTAACCCACTTAGGGATGGACCAGCAAGAGGTCAATCTTTCCCCAGCAGAGTCGCCAATTCTGTAGCGGTGAAAATTAGAGATCAAGCTATTGTTTAACTTGACTCACAAAAGCAAGAGTCGCCACCGCGCTTTATTATTTCCAAGGGAAAAGGGAAAAGAGCGAAATAAAACCCTAAAATATGCAATGTAAAATAATACTTAAAAGTAGTAAAAAATACAATGCATTTTGAAAGAGATTGAGAGTTCGGGGGTTGGTTATGCAATGGGAAGGTATTAGCACCCAATGCATCTGCGGTACTCCACAGGAACCTTTTGGAATATCTGTTTTTGGTTAAAATTGTTTGTTATATACAAGGGTGTATTTATCTACAACTATGTTTGCTTAAGGGGAAAGAAATGAGTTTTTATTATTGCGTTCGTGAGGGTTTTGCGACCCTTTGCCTACGTATCCAATGAAGGAATCAAAACACCGTAGTTCCTCTAGAAAAAAGTTGATTTGTTTGTGTTTTTTAGTGGGAGACATTAACGCACGCATTCTAGCAATAGGCACAGCCGGTATCGCGGTAGAACGGAGATAACATACCCTTGAGGGGAGTTTTGATTTGTTGAGTGTTTTTGCATGTTTTAAAGTATATTCAAGTAAGAATTAAAGAGTGTTTTTTTTGGATTTTTTTGGTTTGTTTACTTGTTGATTTTATCTTGCCATGCACACCTAATTACTAGCATTTGTACAAAGTAAATAAAATGCAGAAAGATAAAATCCTACGCTATTACAATCGTATCAAAAGGCATAAAAAATATGAAGGAAAAAAACAGATAAAAAAGTAAGGAAAAAAGAGTGTCTTTCGACCCAGGCAGTAGCACACTTCGACTGGCATTTTGTTGGCCTCCTTCGATCGGGCTGGCAACATCAAAGTCACGTCTTTTGATTGGGCCTTGGCAGGGGCGAGGTCCTGTCCTTCGATTGGGAAAAGGCAGCAGCAAGTTGTATCCTTCGACTGGGCCTGGAGGTCAGTGTATGGCGAAGCCTTCTGGTTCTGCCTTGTTGCCTTCTTCGACTGGAGGTTGAAAGCAGTGAGGAAATGCCTTTCGATTGGACATGGTTTGCCTCCTGGTTGTCTCTTTCGTTTGACCTGGAGAAATATGGTAGAAGCCAGAAGCTTCGTTTCCTATTTCCTGTTTCCTGTTTCTTTCATTTCAAACATTAAATGACAACATGGCCTGTGGCCATGCTAGTATTTATCTTTCAAACAGTTTAATGATTAAAGCTAGTTCAGGTAAACAGAAAGCAAAACGAAAGGGGTAACTTCTGAAAACGTATTAAGTAGGTGGAAACGAAAAGAAACAAAGTGTTATGTACATGTTTGAAACGAACAAAAGTATTATTTACATGTTTTGCCATGAAACGAAAAGTTCAAAGGTAAGGATAACTTACCTTGCTTCAGGCCTTGAACGTGTGCTGGGCCTTGAGTGGTGGCCCTGGATGCTGGATTCGAAAGAGGGGTCACAGGCTGTGCTTGGAGCGATGGATTTGAAGGAAAAGAAAAATCAAGTGTGATGCTTCTTTGATTCGAAGGAGACTGAAGTGTGGTTGTTCTTCAGAATCAAAGGAAGTAAGTGTTTGGGTTTGTTCTCACAAGTGTTGAAGGGACTTGAGAGATTTGTTGTGTTTGAGAAAATTTGGGAGATTCGTTCCTCTGGTCCAAAAATCCTCCTCAAAAATATGTGTTGGAGCCTCTTTATTTATAGGCGAGCTTTGATATGGTTTTGGGGGGAAATCAAATAATATTTGAATTATTTGGGTATATTGCCCCCTTGTTTTCTTCAATGCAGCTCTTGTGAACTCCTTTTTTGTGCAAGTACAGGACTGAGACAACGCAGGCTTATCAGTATTTTGGAGCTTAGTGGCAGGTTGGTGCAGGACTGCTGCATAGCAGCACAACTGGCTTGAGTTTGGCAGTATATGGGACTTTAGTCAAGAAATCCTTGAATGCTTCCTCCTTTCGTTTTGATCACTTCGACCAGCTTCATGATTACACAAAAATGTTCGTTTCCAAACAATGTGTGCTCTAAGTACGTTGCTTCGAAGGGTTTAGTGGTCCAACTTGTGAATCGAAGGAGGCCACCTTGAAGGAAATCACATGTCCAGCTTGTGGATCAAAGGGGGGTCACTTCGAAGGGAACTACATGGCCAAATCGAAGCTTGTGACTGAAGGAGACTGTATTTCCAAATCGAAGCTTGTGACTGAAGGGAGACTGTATTTCCAATTGAAGCTTTGCTAAATCGAAGCCTATGACTAAAGGAAGCAATGTTGCCCAATCGAAGCATGTGGATCGAAACAAACATATTGCCCAATCGAAAGCCCGTGTTCGAAGGAAGCAATGTTGCCCAATCGAAGCATGTTTGCAGGCAGTAACTTGTCTAATCGAAAGGCTGAATCGAAGGAGACCTGTCAGCACATGAAATCAAAGAAACAAAAAACACACATTTCGTGCTTGATTAGAAGTTAGTGATACATAGGCTAAGAATGTTCAAAACACTTGACAATTTCTGCATAGTCAATGCTCGAAGGTGAGAGGTTAAAACCAACTGTATTTAGTGACCTTGACTTCTGTACAAAAATGCAAAAATAAATATGGGATCTTAGGTCAAAAATTGGGGTATGACAGTATTCATCTGAGTAGTTTCTTTCTGAAGGAAGGAGAAGACCACAGGGAAGCTAGGGAGCAGATTGCGAAGGCCTGGCGTCACATTCATAAGAAGAGTAGGAAGGATTTGGGACCTAGAGGTGTTGTTTATTTGGAGCCATATCTTCAGTGGGTTCGATCGAGAGCCATTTAGTTGAAGATGCCGTATACTCGGGAGACACCCATGCATGATTTGTTTGTGAAGACCACTCCTCCCTTATTAGATGATCTAGAGGAGCTGCAGCTTGCTTTGGTTAGGATGCAACAGGAAAGGGATGCTTGGAAGAACAAGTTCCAGACTTTAGAGAGTTCCTACAGAGCAGACTTGAAGGAGAAAGATGATTTGATCGAGATCCTTGAGAGTCGAGCGGTGGAGTCTATGGAGAGGCAAGGGGATTTATTTTCTCCTGAGCCTCAAACAGGTGTTGATTACTCACTTCCTGCTTCATATGATTGGAAGGAGATTGCCATCAGACAGGTGGAAGAAAACCAGAGGTTGAGGGCTAAGATTTCCAGGCTCACAGGGAAGCGCCAGCGTATAGATTGATCTCTATCAGTTCCTTTTCTCAGGATTTTAGATTGTATTTTCATCTTGTACTTGGTATCATTGAAACTTGTAATCCATTTTGAAGTTATTATAATGAAAATTTTCAGTATTTCAAAAGTGTTATTACTTTGATGTTTGCAATGTGTCTATAAACCACAAATCCCTTGAAATATTAAATGATAAAGTAAAAATAATCATATGCATTGCATATCATGCATCATATTGCACATATTTCTTGCATTTGTTATGCATATCCAGGTGTCTTACCCAGCTTCTTTGCTTCATTCAGCAAGTTGACTCATCGCTACAACACTCGGGCTAATTTCAAAAAGAAGATGGACAACTTAGAACAGGAGAATCGCGAGCTGCACGAAGAAGTTTCCGCTTTGAAGGCTGGCTTGGCGAATTTGACTGCTCTTATGAAAGCTCTGGTGGCTGCTCAAAATCAACCATCGAGTGTTCAACCTCAACCAACAAGGGCAAATACTGAAGTTCCAACTGTTCCTGTATCCGCTACTCCAGTTGTTATTCAAAATTGTATGCCTCAGGGTTATTCGTGGGGAATGCCAGAGAATTTTGCACCTGAAGGTTTCAATCTTGGCCCTCAAGATGCTCCAGTGGTTCAAACTTTTGTTACTCCTGCACCTCTTGTGGTGCATACTGTTCCTGCTGCACCTCCTTCGGTGAATTTGGTTCCATTTGTTAATTAAGATATGTGTCGTCCTTTCCCTCCGCCGAGTGAAGACTTGGGTCTTTATGACAGAATGGATGATTTCCATGAGCAGTTTGATAGAATGCAAAGAGAGATGAAGGCTATTAGGGGAAAAGAGCTATTTGGGCAGAATGTGAATGAGCTGTGTTTGGTCCCGAATGTTAAAGTGCCTGCTAAGTTCAAGGTCCCTGAATTTGAGAAGTACAAGGGAAACACTTGCCCTCGTGCTCATTTGGTGATGTACGTGAGAAGAATGTCTACCCACACTGATGATCAACGTCTGCTGATTCACTTTTTTCAGGATAGTCTGACCGGTGCAGCGTTGAAATGGTACATGAGTTTGGACAACGCCAACATCCATACTTTTAATGATTTGGGAGAAGCATTCATTAAGCAATACAAGTACAATGTGGACATGGCGCCTGACCGTGACCAGCTTAGGGCCATGGTTCAGAAAGACATAGAATCGTTCAAAGAGTATGCACAGAGATGGCGCGAAGTGGCTGCACAAGTGATTCCCCCCACAGAGGAGAAAGAAATGACTAAGATTTTTCTGAAGACGCTAGGCGCTTTCTACTACGAAAGAATGGTAGCAAGTACCCCAAGTGATTTTACAGAGATGGTAGGAATGGGTGTCCGCCTAGAAGAGGCAGTAAGAGAAGTTCGTTTGACAAAGGGTGAAGGATCTAGAGGTGTGAAAAAGCCAGCTTATGGGTATACAAAGAAGAAAGAGGGGGATACAAATGCTGTTATGCAAGAGAGAAGAGTAAAAGCTCCTAGAAAGAATTATCAGCGTCATCAGCAAGTTGCCTCAGTTACTCCTGTTATGAACGTCGCTCTGACTGTTGCTTATCAGAGACCGTCCCAGCAGGGGAATCAAGGGTATAATCAGAGAAGGGAGAACTATGATCCTATTCCCATGATCTATGCAGAGCTACTACCAGCATTGATTCAGAAAAAGTTGGTCCAGACACGAACACCTCCCGTCATACCATCACCATTGCCTTGGTATTACAAAGCAGACCAGACGTGTGCCTTTCATCAGGGAGCACCAGGGCATAGTGTTGAGAATTGTTATCCTTTGAGGACTGAAGTGCAAAGGTTGGTGAAGTCTGGAATTTTATCTTTCAAAGACGTGGGGCCTAATGTGAAAGACAATCCTCTACCCAAGCACGGGGGAGTGAATGTTGTAAATATGGTGGCCGATTGTCCAGGCGACTTTCAAATTTTTGACATTAATATGGTTAGAGGAGATTTGGTGAAGATGCATGTAGACCTCTATGAATTCAGTTATTATACGCATGACCACGCCGGTTGTGTTATTTGCAGTACAGATATACAGGGTTGCGAGAAGATAAAGGCTGATTTATAGGAGATGATGGATGAAGGTTTAATCCATATAATCAGGCCTAGGGCAGAGTATGAAGAGGAAGTGAATATGGTTTTTGGATGTCTGGGCGAATTCATAATTTTTGATGTGGATCATTTGAATGAGGATCTAGTGCAGTTGCATGCTATTTTCGGTCGTACTGCTGGTCAGGTGGAACACCAATATGGATCTTGCATAGTTTGTTGTCGAAACCCCCAAGGATGTTCTATTGTGAGGGAAGGTGTTCAGTTGCTGTTAGACAATGGAACTATCAAGATCACAGGTCAGAGAGATGATTATCATGAGATTGATATGGTTGAAGTTTGTTTGATGGAAGAAGAGTCAGAGGAAGAGTATGTCTCTGCGGATGAGTATTTCTCTTCAGACGAAGATTTGCTTGCCGGAAATGACTTTTTGATGGCTGATTATGTTGAGGAAGGGGTGAATGTCATTGTACCTTGTTTTGGTGCACCCACTCATCTTGAGGTGGAGCACCATAGCAAACCAGTTGTTGCCCCATTGGTAATTAGTCCGCCAGGTCCTATTCCCTATGAATCAGATAAGGCTGTGCCTTACAAATACAACACTACAATCTTAGAAGACGGGGTGGAGGTTCCCATCCAGCCAATGCCAGATGTTGGGAATATAGCTGATGATAGTAGGGTGACCCGTAGCAGTTGTGTGTTTGCGCCGGTTATTTGAAGAGATGTTGTTGCTGGAAAGAAAATTGCTGAGAATGATGAGCCTAAGAAGGCTGCAGGAGAGACTAGTGGAGCTACATTAGAGAAAGAAGTGGATGATATTTTGAAGATGATTAAGATGAGCGACTACAAAATTGTAGATCAGCTACTGCAGACTCCTTCAAGGATATATATCCTAGCTATTGATGAATTCCTCTGCTCATAGAGAATCACTGATGAGAGTACTAGACCAAGGTTTCTGTGGAGAATGACATGTCGTTAGATTAATTCAGTAGCGTAATTGGAAACATTACATCATGTAACAACTTGAGTTTCTGCGATGATGAGTTACCAGATGAAGGGAGGAATCACAACCTGGCCCTCCACATATCCATGAACTGCAAGAATGATTTGCTGTCCAATGTGCTAATTGATAACGGATCCGCGCTGAATGTTATACCGAGGAGTACCCTCATGAAGTTAAAGTACCAAGGAGCACCTATGCGCCCGAGTGGCATCATTGTGAAGGCTTTTGATGGGTCGAGGAAATCTGTCATCGGTGAAGTGGACTTACCCATCCATATAGGACCATATTTGTTCTTGATAACCTTCTAAGTCATGGACATTATTCCCGCATATAGTTGTTTTCTTGGACGACCATGGATACACGAAGCAGGAGCTGTCACTTCAACTCTGCATCAGAGGTTAAAATTTGTGCGTGAAGGGAAAGTGGTGATCATAAATGGGGAGCAGGCGTTGTTGATATCCCATCTATCCTCTTTAAGTATTGTAGAAGAGGATGAGGCTGATGTTGGAACCCAGTTCCAAGCCCTATCCATTGATAACATAAGGAGGAATGATAATTCTATGGTTTCGCTGAAGGACACGCAACAGGTTATGCGCAATGGTCATAATGCAGTTTGGGGACAACTTGTGGATCCACCCGTGAACAAGAACATAACTGGTTTGAGTTTGTCTTTGAAGAATTGCAAAGGCGGAAGTTTGAATTCAAAGTCTTCTATGAACAATTATCATGATGTTTTCCGCAGCGGAGGCTACCTCCATCCAATTGGTTCTGGAATTAATGTTGTTGAAGAGGATGAAGCAGAGCAGGAAATACCGAATTATGTGACGCATGGAGTCCGAGTTCAGAACTGGGTCACTGTTGTACCCCAAAATTTGCCCTCCCATTTCTCATTGACTTCTCACCACAAAGCCCTTGGAGATCAAGATCCAGTTAGGGCTTCATCTGCTCAAGACCTCTCCTTGCACTGTTGACCCAAATTAGGGTTTGTGTTTGCATAAAGATGTTTTGACCTAAAATGCCTAAGATAACTTTCATGCTTCATATTGGACTCCCAAGTTTATCCATGTCAAGTTTCAAGTCTTGATTCCAAGTTTTGCCCAGTCAATTGGACAGTTGACCTAAAAATCAGCTGTATTGGGGAAAAAGTCAACTGTGACCAATTGACAGTCAAACCCCATGAAAATTAACCCACATCAACATTATAAACTTCCATGAACCATTTGATCAAGTTTGGATCACAATTCCACAAGAAATTTGATCAAATCACCAAAAGGGCAAAATGGTCATTTTTAGGGTTTTGACTGCACAAAGGCAATTTTTGACTGTTTGACCTAGCCAATGGCAAACCAAGCTCACATATGGACTCAAGGACCCCATGGAGTTATCTTGACATGCTCAACAAACTCAAAAGATCCCAAGTACACAAGATTGACAGTTGAATTCCTCAGTCAATTGATCAATTTTGACTGTACACTGAAAAGTCAAACTTTGACTTTTGGTCAAAATCAAGAGTCAAGATTCATTTTTCATCAAAACATGCCAAATCATGAAACTTGTTCACCAAGAAATCACAAAATGCAAATTAGGGTTAGAAATTAGAATTTTTCATAACTTAGAATTTTTCTAAGTTATAAAAAACCCTAATTTTTGCCCAACTTTGCCCCACTTTTTCACCAAGATCCATTTGGATTAAAACAAAAGTCAAAACATGAAAGTTGTAGCTTGTTGCATAATCTACAACTTTGATTCACAAAGTTTTCCCATTTGAGGCTTGTATCTCAAGTTACAAATTTTTGAATAAGGGCACTAAACCATTCTTAACTTAGTGAAATTTTAACCTATTTTGACAAGGTTTTCTACCCAACTTCAAGGCCATTTTCCATATACTTCCACTTGGAATTTCAATTTTCATTTCAAAGAAGGATTGTAGTACACATTCCAAGCTTTCCAAAATGTCCAAGAACTTCTCAAACAACCTCATAACTTGAGAGAATCGAATTTCACAATTTGGCAAAAACTCACTTTTGAATTGATCATGAACATGTTCATAACTTAAGCCATTTTCAAGTCAGCATAGTTTGTGCTAAATTACAGGTCCTAAAACCCTTTGACACTCAATAATTCAATTCAAAACCTTTGTTCCAAGGCCTTGTTTCATGAGTTCAAGCATTGCCTAAAGGATTAATCCATTTATAGATAAAGCATTTCTTCCATTTTTGCAAAAGGTAACTTTATGTCCAATTGAAAATCCAAGCAGTACAAATGAGATCTAATTGGCACAAGATTATGAGAAAAACACTCTGATCAAGGAGGGATTATGCAGCTCATTAGGGGGCCTCTACTGACCTAGAACACAACTTGGGCATTTGTTGCTTAAAGTGTAAGTAACTTGGCATATTGTAACACAACTCTCATATCAGCTAAAAAACACTGAAGCAAACTTATCAAACAGATCCAGGACATCATAACCAAGCTAGTACACGACCCTAACATCTCTCATACACTCCCAATCTCAGAATCACCTTCAAACTGCAAAAACAGGGCCAGGCCTGCAGTTTGAGTGCCATCTTCCATTTCCCTCAAGCTCTCTTGCCCAAACCAGTTCACACACATTCCCTAGCATCTATGCAAGCTGACCATGACTTGAAACACGACCTGTAACTCCTCTAACAAGTTCCACCATTTTCACTTTTTCATTTTGCAGTTGAAGTTCTACAGCTCGATTCAAGGTGTCTCAAGGCAAAGTAGATATTGGAACAACATCACCACACCTCAAGGAAGCTATACCAACCATTATCTTGCACTGAAAGTTCCCCATTTGCCAGATAGAACTTCAACTGAACAGGTACTTTGGTGAACTTCTATCTCTCTCATTAGGCATCATTAGCTCTAAGTTTGTGAATAAGCAATGTTCTACTCATGCCACTGAACCTGTACATGCTTTTACTTTTCATTTCTTTTGCTTGAGCTATGAGAATTTAAGGTTTGAAAATGGCAGAAAACTTAGGTTAGGATTTGGGATTGTTAAAATTCTCTCTCATTTCTGAGAGTTAGGAGATGTTCTTTATATATTTGGAATCGTGGTTCCATGCTTAACATTTTTTGTGTTGAAAGTTTGTGCAAAAGATCAAAGAATCAGGATGTTGGGATAGAAGAACAGGGCGCGCGTTTTTTTTGAATATTGTTGTTCAGAGGTTGAAGAAAGGTCTTCATGGGCTGGGCTTATGTTGACTTTCCTTTTTGCACCATATAATTTATTTTGAACCCCCTGAGCCCATTTGCTTTATTTTTAATGTTTTTTGACTTTTTCTTTTTTTAATTGACTCATTTATTTTTTCTCAGCATATTAAAAATATAAAAATATTTTTTCTCATCATTTTTGAATTTATTAGGTATTTATTTGATTTTTCTTTTAGTTTGTACATAAATAAATAAATATACATTTTTTGTTTAAAATACTAAAATAGCACAAATATATTTTATACACTTTTATCTTATTTTTACTTCCTGAAAATATTTTATAGAAAAATACTTTTTTTTATTTAAATATTAAATATTATTAATTAATATATATAATACATATCTTGTAAATAATATAAATATACATATATATATTAATACATTTAGGGTAAAAATATCAAAAATATACATATTTTTATTTTTATTAATATTTAACACTAAAAATACATTTTTATAAATATACTATATTTTATTTTATTTTTGTATGTAAATAGTAAATATTATATGAATTAATTGATTAATATCCCTTTTTGATTAAAAATTAGGGTTTTGCCCTAAATATGAAAACACTCCAAAATAATACCTTTTTTATTTCTATTTTTATTTCACATAAATAATATTCTTTTTTTTTTCATACACATAAAAATTCTTTTACATCTTGCATATTTATTTCATTTCCATTTAATTTATGCTTTTGATCATAATGTAAATATTCAAAGAAAATGATGTAATAGCTAGGTTTAATTTCTTGTCTAAATATACCCCATTTGAAACATTGTACCCCCCTCCCCATATTATTGTGTTGTAATAGTGTAGGAATTTAAATTTTGCACTTTATCGCTTTCTAAATATACTATGCTAGAGTTAGGGTTTGTATGCGAATAAAACGAATAAAATAGTTTGACCTAATTTCAAGATAAATAAGCATGAAAATGGACAACACATTTCACACTTGCACCCCTAGGGTATTCCACTTTGTTGCCTTTAAATAAATTGGGTCATATTGCATGTTGAAATTCTTTGGGTAAAACAAACAATCAAATGATCATAGTCCCTCAAAATGTTGCCTAAATGAATGATCAAGTCCCTTTTAAAGAAAAAATTTCCCAAAGACATTTAACACTATTGCAATTATGGTCTAAACGATGACCCACACCCGTCCCTTTCACCTCCTAAATACAAGATTGTCCACCAAATGCAATGGTGGAACAAAATTGTCAAAAGGTTTAAAACATAACAAAAATCTTTGAGAAAACTTTAGGGTAGATAACTCTTAAGTACTTGTCAATTTGCAAAGAAAACACTTGCCTATTTTCAAACCATACTTCACAAACACTTTCAAAACAAACTTTCAAAAACCTTGAAACATCTTTTCAAAAGACAAAACACCTTTTGTAAAACATTCGAGTAAAGAATTGTTACAAGGGTAGCCTATACAAGGCATCTTTTCAAAACATTTTCAAAACCACACACCAAGCACCATTTCAAACAATTGAAAACCAAGGCAAGTTGATCTAAGCAAGTACCTAAGAGCCCATGGATAACCATGGATATAAAGGGTGCTAATACCTTCCCTTTCTATAATCTACTCCCCGAACCCAAGAAAAAATCTCAAAGGTTTTTGCTGTTGTTTTTAAACCTTTCCTTAGGATAAAATAAAAAGTCGGTGGCGACTCTTGCTCAACCGAAACATTTGCGAAAACAAACGCAAAACCCTAGTCAGTTCTCCCACCGTATCACAGTCACCATTGATGTTCCTTCTTGCATACATATTTCAAAGTAATTTGTTTTGTTAATTTGTTTCTTTCTTTTGAAAAGCTTTCACTCTGCCCAAGGTGAAAGTATTGTATGGGCTTATCTGTTTGCTTTGACTGTTAAGATCATTAATAAAAGTTGTCTTTGCTTCCAAAAATATGTCTTTATTTTCTGCTTTTTCTTAGGAAATGGTAATCAAATAAAAAACCCTTTCAAAATAAATAATAACTGAAAATTAATCTGCATGATCACTTGTTATATGTGTCAGTTTCTAAAAGCAATCATAAATCACATGTGCAGATTAATTAAAAAACCCGTTGAATACAATGACACTGCACCCTCTCCCAACTTTGATTGTCCTGTGTTTGGGGCCGAAGAATAAGGTTATGATGAGATTCTAGAAGAGGTCTCACGGTTGCTTGAGCATGAGGAAAATACCACTCAGCCATATAAGGAGCCTTTGGAAGTGATTAATTTGGGTTCAGAAAAAGATCCGAAGGAAATTAAGATTGGAGCATCGTTGCATCCTGATGTGAAGAGCGGGTTGATTGAGCTATTGAAAGAATATGTGGATATTTTTGCTTGGTCTTATCAAGATATGCCTAGTCTAGATACAAACATTGTTGAGCATCATTTGCCGTTGAAGCCAGAGTGTCCGCCAGTTAAGCAAAAGTTGAGAAGAACCCACCCAGATATGGCAGTGAAGATCAAAGAGGAGGTCTTAAAACAGATTAATGTTGGTTTTCTTGTGACGTCAGTGTATCCTCAATGGATTGCCAATATTGTCCCAATACCAAAAAAATACGGAAAATTCCGCATGTGCGTAGATTACAGAGATCTAAATAAAGCTAGTCCGAAAGATGATTTTCCATTGCCTCATATTGACATGTTAGTGGACATCACAGCAAAATTCAAGGTATTCTCGTTCATGGACGGATTTTCCGGGTATAATCAAATAAGAATGGCTCTAGAGGACATGGAAAAAACAACGTTTATCACACCCTGGGGAACATTCTATTACAGAGTGATGCCCTTCGGGTTGAAGAACGCTGGTGCAACGTACCAGAGGGCTATGACAACCCTATTCCATGATCTGATACACAACGAAATTGAAGTATATGTTGATGATATGATTGCAAAATCCCAAACTGAAGAAGGGCATATAAAAGATTTATTGAAGTTGTTTCAGCGTTTGAGGAAGTATCATCTCCGCTTGAATCCAAATAAATGCACCTTCAGAGTTAGATCAGGGAAATTGTTGGGTTTTATTGTTAGCCACAAAGGAATTGAAGTTGACCCTGATAAAGTCAAAGTGATTCAAGAAATGCCAGCACCAAGAACTGAAAAGCAAGTTAGGGGTTTCCTCGGGCGTTTGAATTACATCTCCAGATTTATTTCCCACATGACTGCAAAGTGTGAACCGATCTTTAAGTTGTTAAACAAAGATCAAGGTTGTGTGTGGACGGATGACTACCAAAGGGCATTGAGAGTATTAAAGAGTGTTAGACAAATCCATGGGTTGTATTCTGGGATAACAGGATGAAACAGGGAAGAAAGAGTTCTCCATTTATTATCTCAGCAAAAAGTTCACTGATTGTGAGTCGCGGTATTCCACGCTAGAAAAAACGTGTTGTGCTTTGGCCTGGGCGGAAAAGAGTTTGCGGCAGTATATGTTGAATCATACCACTTGGTTGATCTCCAAAATGGATCCAATCAAGTATATTTTTGAGCAGCCTTCTCTTACTGGGAGAATTTCCCGCTGGCAGATGTTGTTATCTGAATATGATATTGAGTATCGCACTCAAAAAGCTATCAAAAGTAGTGTGTTGGCAGATTACCTTGCTCACCAGCCGGTGGAAGATCATCAGTTTGCAGAATATGAATTCCCCGATGAGGATGTGATGTTCCTGAAAGTGAAATATTGTGATGAACCATTTCCTGAGGAAGGCCCTGACCCTGAATCTCGTTGGAGTATGATATTTGATGGAGCGGTGAATGCTTATGGTAAAGGAATTGGTGTTGTGATCGTCACTCCTCATGGATCGCACATTCCTTTTACTGCAAGGTTAACATTTGATTGCACTAATAATATGGAGGAATATGAGGCTTGCATCATGGGTCTTGAAGAAGCTATTGATCTCAGAATCAAAATTTTAGATGTGTATGGTGATTCAGCTTTGGTAATAAATCAGATTAAAGGAGAATGGGATACTCGTCACCCTGGCTTGATCCCTTACAAAGATTATGCTAGAAGATTACTACCCTTCTTCAATAAAGTTGAATTCCATCACATTCCTAGAGATGAAAATCAAATGGCGGATGATATGGAAACCATGGCTTCCATGTATCAAGTGAATACTTGGAATGATATACCCCGAATTATAGTTCGATGGATGGATAGGCCCCTCACGTGTTTGCGACAGAGGAGGTAGCAGATGAAAAACCTTGGTATTATGACATCTAGCATTTTCTTCAAACTCAGGAACCCCCGTTTGGTGCGTCGAGGAAAGATAGAAATACACTGAGAAGATTGGCAGGCAGTTTCTTCCTCAGTGAAAATGTGTTATACAAGAGAAATTTTGACATGGTCTTGCTCAGATGCGTGGATAGACACGAAGCAGACATTTTGATGCATGAGATTCATGAAGGTTCATTTGGCACTCATACTAATGGACATTCGATGGCTAAAAAGATGCTAAGGGCAGGTTACTATTGGTTGACAATGGAATCTGATTGTTACAAATTTGCAAAGAAGTGCCATAAATTCCAGGTTTATGCAGACAAGGTCCATGTGCCTCCGACACTTCTCAATGTGATTTCCTCCCCATGGCCTTTCTCTATGTGGGGTATTGACATGATCAGGATGGTAGAACCCAAAGCTTCGAATGGACAATATTTCATCTTGGTAGCAATTGACTACTTTACTAAATGGGTAGAGGCTGCTTCTTATGCCAATGTTACCAAATAGGTGGTTGTGTGTTTCATCAAAAACAATCTTATATGCCGGTATGGTGTGCCGAGCAGAATCATCACTGACAATGGCTCGACTTTAAACAACAAGATGATGACAGAACTGTGTGAAGAATTCAAGATTGTCCATCACAACTCATCTTCATACAGGCCAAAGATGAATGGGGCCGTTGAAGCTGCTAATAAGAATATCAAGAGAATTATCCAGAAAATGGTTGTTACTTATAAGGATTGGCATGAAATGCTCCCTTTTGCTCTGCGTGGATATCGAACATCTGTTCGCACTTCAACAGGAGCAACCCCGTTCTCCCTGGTATATGGAATGGAAGCTGTACTCCCAATTGAGGTTAAGATTCCCTCTTTGCGTGTGATAATGGAAGCCAAGTTGACAGAGGCTGAACGGGTCCATAACAGGTTTGACCAATTGAATTTGATTGAAGAGAAGAGAATGACAGCTTTGTGTCATGGACAATTATATCAGAAAATAATGAAGAAAGCATTTGATAAAAAGGTCAAACCTCGTGAATTCAGAGAAGGCGACCTCGTGCTCAGGAAGATCATGTCTTTCAACACTGATTCTAGGGGCAAGTAGACTCCCAATTTTGAAGGCCCGTATGTTGTCAAGAAAGCCTTCTCTGGTGGTGCATTAATTCTTGAAACTATGGATGGCGAGGAGTTCCCACGTCCCATGAATGTTGATGCAGTCAAGAAATACTTCGCCTAAAGGAATAAAAGAACAGCTCGCTAAGTTGAAAACCTGAAAGGGCGGCTTAGGCAAAAAAGGAGCGTCTCGGTAGGCTGAAAACCCGAAAGGGCGGTCAAGGCAAAAGTTAGAGACATAAACAGAATGAATTTCCCACTAAGTTGAAAACCCGCAAGGGCAGCTTAGGCAAAAGTTAGGGATTTTTCTTGGCAAGTAACTACGTCAGACAAGACTTGATCGTTGAAGCAACAATCTTCTCAGATCCTCACCATACTTCAACAAAAGTTGCTGCTCAGGATTTCAAAAGTTGTTAGGGGGGATATCGGTCATTGTATCTCAATGTATCTTTTCCATTATATATTACCATTTCCCAAACTTTGTAATCATCCATGGAGTCTCGCCATTCGCAGACTACCATTCTATTAATAAAATTCGAGCTTTTGCCCAATTCATTGTGTTCTTATTTTATTTAGCTTGCAAAGACTCCATTTATTACTGATAATATTTTTTAAAGCAAAAAGATTAAAAAACAAAATTGACTTTTCAAAAAAAAAAGGGAGATCTCCACAATTCAATTTACTTTGGGATTTGTGATGAAACAATGACAACAAAAATGGCGATCCCAGGAATGAACAAACTCCGGTTGTTTTAAAAAAGATTTACTTATTCATGAAGGTTTTTCTCAGGTTATCTTGTTGGTATGTGCGCAATCTTTGTGTGTTTCTCAGATAGTTGAAGACGATACCAGTGGGTGCAAGGTACAGTATTGGGTTTATGGTCCCATTATCCCCAGCCAAGTCTTGGTTCGCTTTTGATTTTGGGTTTGCATGGTCAGAAGCCTCCGTCCCAGACTCCCCAACGAAGTTTTCCCTCATATGATGAAAGGTTTTATTCCCTCGGTGTGCTAAGATATCGCTCTTTTTGCAGTATTGGCATTAGTGTTGACTTCTTGATTTCCCAGGAAGACTTTACCAGGGCATCTTTTGTTGGAATAGGTTTGTATGATATGAAGACTCAATCCAATATTCTCCAGTGAAGGCCTCGTTTATTTGATAGAAGTCCTTTCTCCCCAAAGAAGTTGGTGCAATAATTACTCTCAAAGAATGTATCTCCAGTTTCCCCAGTGAAGAACGTATCTTCGGTTTCCCCAGTGAAGAATATATCTCTGGTTTCCCCAGTGAAGAACGTATCTCCGGTTTCCCCAGTGAAGAACGTATCTCCGGTTTCCCCAGTGAAGAACGTATCTTGGTTTCCCCTCGATGATGTGGTTTTGACCTCCCCATTGAAGTCAGCATGAAGTCCCTAGTAGATGTCTCGATGATGAAGCATTGTCTCCCTTAGTGAAGTCTGTATGTTTTTCCTCCTTCAAAATAGGTTTGAATTCCCCAGTGAGGTTTGATTGTCTCGGCGTCAGTCTTCTTTATTTGAGGCTGGTCTTGCAATCTCCAGTAGGTATGTTGCTTCTGAAAAACTGGTTTCTCCGATGAAACCGGAAGGAAGGTGTTCTATCCCGGTATCTGTTTGATTTAGCTACATCCGGATTATATTTCTCCTCAGTGAAGTTAGGACAGGCAATAGTTTTGGTTTATGCAGTTGCTTTTACCTTTCTTGGATTGATCTTTCTGGTTGAAGTTTAGCCCAATGTTGTTGGTACCTGAGGCGGTTTTGTTTGTTTGTACTTATTATGTATCCTTTTACCATCACATGCACGATATCACTCATACATTCATACATGCATCAAGCATTGCTACAAATCATTTTTTATTGACATTGTGTTCTAACCTTCCTGCAGCGCTCTTTGCTTAGGTGGATTTGGTTTTCCCTCTTGAGTTTATTTCTCAAAGGATGTATCTTCGTTGGCCGTCTTGATCCAGTTTGTTTCTAATTGGATTCGTGGTTGCATGACGATATTATTTACTTTGTATTTCTGAGAACTTTGAGTTCTGGTTTGTGCATTTATTTTGCACGAGAAGACTTTATCTCCTCAGCAGAAATAACGTGGCATTTCCCTAGGAAGTCATATCTCTTTCCCCAAGAAGTCATATCTCTCTCCCCAGGAAGCCATATTTCTATCCCTAGAAAGTCATTTCTCTTTGCAGTTCCCCGTAACAATGAGTGGAAGTCTCTTTATTTGAGATAATCTTGCATATTACCCTTTTCAGGCAGAGTGCCTTGGTTAAAGAAGAAGTTGAGACCCGTTCCAGGTGAAACACCAGAATTTTGGGGAAAACTTGATATGTTCAAATCTACCTTCAGTGAACGTGGGTAGTACATCGGTAGTGAACGTCGGTGTTTCTTATCTTTTTGCTATCATCAGTGAATGGTGATAGTTCATCGTAAGTGAACGGCGGTGGTATGATATTTTTAAATCTACCTTCAGTGAACGTTGGTAGTACATCGGCAGTAAACGTCAGTGTTTCTTATCTTTTTGCTATCATCAGTGAACGATGATAGTTCATCGTCAGTGAACAACGGTGGTATGATATTTTCAAATCTACCTTCAGTGAACGTTGGTAGTACATCGACAGTGAACGTTAGTGTTTCTTATCTTTTTGCTATCATCAGTGAACGGTGGTAGTTCATCGTTAGTGAACGGCGGTGGTATGATATTTTCAAATCTACCTTCAATGAACGTTGGTAGTGCATCGCAGTGAACGTCGGTGTTTGTTATCTTCTTGCTATCATCAGTGAACGGTGATAGTTCATCGTCAGTGAACGGCGGTGACATGATATATTTTTCTCTCTACCTTCAACTATTGAGTTGGTAGTTTACCGTCATCTGTGAGTCGGTATATCTTTTTTCTTTCTACCTTCAGTGAACGTTGGTAGACATCGGCAGTGAACGTCGATGCTTGTTATCCTCCTCTCTGATTCAATGTCTTTGGTCCACCAGTGATTTATTTTCCTGGTGGGAGTTGCTCCTGTGTTTCTTCATTTTTGTGGCATCCCCAGTGTTACTTTGTGTCTCTTTTGTTCTATTCATATGCATTCATAATCATAAGCATTTCATGGCATCTTAGAGACAAAAATAGGGCTTGCTTTATATTTAAGTATCTTCAATCACGTCAACACGAAGATTTTTAACCTTCGTATCTCCGGATAGAAGACACTTAAATAAGGGCAGCTGTTGTACCCCAATTTTTGCCCCTAAGATTCCCCTATCATATCATGTCAACTTGATCATAACAAGATCACATTATGGTTGGTTCTTCCTCTTTTTCTATCTCATATCTTTAAGTTTTCTCTTGAGGAATCTCCAAGCACCTTGGTTGTGTATTTTGTATATGTGTTGTTGACTAACTTATAATAAAAATACAAAAAATATTTGTCTTTGTCTTTGTATATTTTTGTTTTATAGGTACCAAGTCGAAGCATCTGACAAATAAACTCATGAAAGTTGATTTGATTCTGTTTGTGGCGAAAGACAGCATGCATGGACCCATAAAGGTATGTATCGACTCATCCTGTTGTGTAAAACTGGCATGTGTCGACACATGCATGTATGTATCGACTCATCCAGTTTTGAATAACTAGCATGTGTCGACACATGCATGTATGCATCGACTCATCCTGTTTGAATAACTTGCATGTGTCGACACATACGTGTTATGTATCGACTCATGCAGTTTATTTGGTTCTGTAATGAGTTGAAGAAACAGTATGTATCGACACATAGAGGGATGTATCGAAACATGTTGTGTTATACAGCTAGGATGTATCGATGCATACCACCTATGTATCGACTCGTAACAGCAAAATGCACGTGTTTTTTTGAAAAAAGCGAGTAATTTCAAACTGATATCATTTTGGCTTCAATTTTTTCTACATAATTTGAAATTATATCATTAATTCGAATTTGGCTCCAAGAATCAATTACCAAATTACCACTAATCCCAATCCTAAACTCTATAAATAGAGACCTCATTTCATTCAAATGACAAGCTTTGGATAGCCAAAATCATCTTGCTAAAAAATCTCTCAATTCTCTCCATCTACCAAATTCACTCAAAGCTCCATTTTCAAAAAATTAGTAAGCTTTGCATTGAAGCTTACTAATCTTTGAGCTAAACCTTCATCCAAATAATTTTTCTTCATCAATTCTCTACATCCAAGCTTTGGTAATTGATTCTTGTTGTTGAATTGAAGCAAATTCTGGAAGTTGTTTGATAATTCTCTAATTCTACCTTTGGTAAGTTGGATCATCATCTTTAACAATGTGATCTCTTGTAGATTTCTGGTTGTGATTCGTTGAGCACTGTTTTTTTTATTCCATTAGTGTTGTTTTCTCATAATTTGATGGAATTTTCGTGCTCAATTGGATCCATGATCATAAGGTGTTTGATGAAAAGTTGGAACAAGAATTTGATATTCTCATAATTTGATGGAATTTTCGTGCTCAAAATGCTATTTTCTAATGATTTTTTTAACAGGTTGCAATCAATTGTTTTAACATTGCAATTGATTGTCACAGAAAATTGATTTGATAAAAACCACACTGATGTAATAGGTTGCTGTCTAAGCACAATTGATTGTAACAGTGCCAAAAATATTGTTTCTGCTTTATTTTGGGACTGTTTTAACTCAAATATTTTTCTGCTCACTCTCTTTGATGAATAATTTGGATTACAATTTTAAAGGTCCAATTTGTCATTAAACTCAATGGACTTTGTGATGTAGATGAAGTTGGATAAATGTTCATCAATTCAAATCTACCTAAGTGTGAATTATTTAATTCATTTTTGGTGCTTTGGATTAATGATATATTTAGTACTTTAATCCATCTAGAGGAGTGGTTGAATTTAAAGATGAAAGAATTTTGAAATGGTGATCCAAATTAGCTTATCATTCCCCTCCCTCTTCATCTCATCCATTTCTTTTTAATTGTGCTACATGTTAAGGGATGGTGATCTCTATATCATTTATCCAAACATGAAGTACATAGATTGCTATTGACCAGCCTCAAAATAGGTGCGACTTCTACATAAGTCCACTTACAATTGCTTAACATAGCGCTAAATTTTGCCCTGATTCGAATAAATGATCATTCGTGGCCCAAACTTATGATTGCAAACCCAAGTATGTTAATTTGATCTCTTTGATCCAATAACCTTGAGATTCATTGTGTGGAGGCTTTGGTTCTACCAATCCTCTAATGGATCTACAACACTTTTGGTTAACGCGGATCACTTAAACATCGTTGATCATTAAATGTTACTTTTGAAGATTCCAAAATGGATGATATACTTGACAAAAAGCAAATGCAACTTGTTGTGTGGAGCCTTTGGTTCTACCAATCCTCTAATGAGTTCCAAATGCAAGTTTCAAGATGGTCATCCAACTAACCACTAATTTCTAACAATTGACTTTACTTTATGCTTTTATTTTTTTATGCTTTATGTACTATTTAATTTAAGCATTTACATTTCATGCCATTCTTTTTTACTTTGCTCACTTGAGCATTTACTTTTATGTCATTTTTATTTTGCTCACTTGAGCTTTTCTTTTCCTTTTAAAGACACCTAATAATCAACATGAACCATAAAAAATATTTAATGATCTTGGACTATTTGGTTACTATCCTTGGCATTATGGAGTATTGGACTTCTCGGACTTAGGATTAGAGACCTTGGCCTATCTTGGAAACTTTGTGATTCTTACTTGATTATTTTGTCTGGAGTTCTTAAGGTTTACCTCAAGACATTGGGTTGTTTGTTTGTTTTGTGTGCAGGTTATTGTGATTACATGCTTTGTTTGTAATTTGGAATTCACCCGTATACAGTCGTTACTCTGTCCAATTTTTGCGAAGACTTAATACACTTGAAGTTTAGCTCTCTCAAGAGGTCTAGTATCTTTGCTTGCTTGGTTTCAATCCAAAGAATGGGAATTCTATATTGACTCATAATGTCAAGTATTGGCTTCTTGTTGGTTATATGGTTCTTATCCCTAGATTTTACCCTATGCTTTAGGATAGTCTCTTCTTCTCCTCCCATCTTCTTTAATTTCAAAAATCTTCTCCCTCATTTTAAAAAACTCTTCTTATTTCTAAACTTGAAACACTTTCATAATAAACTTGGACTTAGGTCCATGCATTTTCAAAACATTTTCATAAATAAATTTCAATCAATTTAATAATACCTTGACATTTTTGTGAGAAGACTAAAAGTCAATCAATCTCATTTCAAACCATTTTTGCCACTTTGGCTTTTTATTTTAAAAATTTTCTTAAAAGGTTAGACTCTTGTCAATCCTTGTAGTGATGCAAACAACTATACTTCTATAATATGTAGTAAAGAGAGATATTTTCCACTTGGGTGTTGAGTGAGGCATTGTTGATTTTAAAATCCAAGCCATATCCTCCACTTTGAGATGATGCAAATTCTCCTTTCTCATGATTGTGGGTAGTAAGTATGTTTTCCACACAGACAATGACGATGATGTCTTATCTCATAAAATTAATCAACACACTTGTGTTTCAAATTTTAAAAAGAGGAACTACGTGTACCCTGATCCCCTATTGCATGAAAGGTGGTACGTAGGCACTAAAGGTTCGCAACCACGGTGGGTGCAAAAATCATAAAAATATTTCTTTTCTCACCTCCACCATCCATTTTATATAACACATTTTTTATAGCCAAAATATACATATTTTTTCAAAGAGGTTCCTGCGAAGTACCATAGATGTTTAGGGTGTTAATACCTTCCCTTTGCATAACCAACCCCCTTACCTTGAATCTTTCCCCCTTTTTTGGGTTATTCGCTCTTTTCCCATTCCTTTGGAAACAATGAAGCGCGATGGAGATTTTTATTTTGATTTATATAAAGTCTAGTTAATCCAATGGCTTAGTCTTGAACATTTCTACCGCTACAACTGTCCACTCAAATTTTCTTGCAAAGGGGCCATATGGTCAAACGAAAGAGTGTATGCAAGAGGTTCCTGCCTTGTGACCTTATGCAAACATGCTCAAACAAAAGTTTGTAAAAAGCGAGCCACATGTCCAAACAAAAGGCATGACTAAGAGCTTGTGTTGAAGGATTCACACACCCCAAATGAAGGATGCATGCAGGGGATGAAAGGCTCAATCGAAGCTTGCAATATTGGGAAAGCCATTGCCCCAAACGTATGAGGCCTGCAGGGGGAAAGATGTGTAATCGAAAGAGGGCGGAAGAGAGGCTTTGGCCTCCTGAATTGAAGGACATCATCAGGAGACTTTTTGCCTTGTGAATTGAAGCAATTTGATGAGAAGTGTTGCCTTGTTGAAGCTTGTAACAAGTTGCTTCATAGGGTGACTTTGGCCTTGTGCATGTTAACATGGTAGGAAATTTTGCCTTGTAAGTCTTGGCTAACACGTAGGAAAGATGATGAGTGGCCAAATGAAAAATTTGCACACGAAGTCAAGTGCCCAACGAAGCAGGAAATGAACTTGCCCAAACGAGTCCAGTGCCCCAATCGAAGCATGAAATGAACTTGCCCCAATGAGTCCAGTGCCCCAATCGAAGCATGAAATAAACTTACCCCAAAGGAGTCCAGCACTCAAACGAATGATGCAACCAAAACTAAAGTTTCCAATCGAAGGATGAAAAATCGAAAAGAACTTGATTTTCCTTTAATTTTGTCAAAAGAGTATTTTCATCTGTTCTGTCCTTTTTTAGCAATTTCTTCTTTAATCTTGATGCTGAAAAAATCCAAATATATTTGTGTAAGCTTGATTTTTTGGGAGCCCTTTGTGAGAAATGTCTTGAGGAATGAGATGGAAAATTTTGGGGTACAATAGTTTCCTTTCAAAACAACATACGTCGAATCCAACTTTGAACCCCTTCATGCATCCTTTGGTCCAGAAGCTTCATTCAAGCAATTGCCTTCTACATGCTAGCTTCGACTGGGCATTATGACCATCTGAAATCTTTCTTCGATTCAGAGGGTAATGGCCTTCTGAAGGCTTTCCATTGACACAAAGTAGGGACTTCCTGCATGCTGGTTTCGATTGCACCATTAGCTTATTACGTGTTTGCTTTGATTCACAAGGCAGGGGTTTTCCTCATGTTAGTGTGGACAAGGCATTGTCACCTGCATGTCTCCTTCAAATACACCTACATGCTAGCTTTGAATCAATCTTCAGGCTTGTTTCAAATCCATCTTTATGCAACTTTCAAATCCACCTTCAGGATTATTTTGAATCACCTTCATATCACCTTAGAATCCAACTACAAACCTTTCAACACCCATAGAGCTGCATTATGACACACAACTTGGTGGCCCATTCGAAGGACTTGCCATGGTTGGGAAACAATTGGTTTTTTGTTTACTTTTGAGTTTGGTCGCAGGGTTAGTCCTAAGTGATCAAAAGCAAGAAGACTTAGTTGCATATTCAGCTGAAGAGGCTCATTCGAAGAATGCACAGTTGGTCCATTCAAAGGACACACAACTGGTGGAAACGAATGCTGCTTTGTTAAGTCTGGTCGAAGGCTATGGAAATATGAAGGATTCGATTCAAAGAGTCAAGTTGTCCATAGGTCAGGCTACATAGGCCTCCACCTTGTGCCTCACTCCATATTTAATTGTTCTTCAAGCCAACTTGCACTTGATGACATCACTACCTTTTTAGAAAGTTCATGAGCCTTGTGTCTGCCTCTTCTGCACACTTGCCCCCTATAAACTAGGAGCCACCCATCTTAACCATTGATTTTAGTACTTTTATCTTGGGATTATAAAAAGTTAACACAAGTGGATGTTGACCTTTCAAAGAAACTATATTTTATTCCTTCACAAAGCTGCTCATTCAAAAAAAATTCTCTATAAATAAAGAGTTCATTTTCACGTCAAAGGGGCTGGAAAAAGAAAAAGAAAGAAGAAGAACATTGAAGAGGATTTTGGTTGTGTGGAAAGAATATTCAAATAAATCTCAAACACTTAACACCCTCCTAAACCCAGAACTTGAAGAAACACCACACTTGTTTCTTTAAAATCCAGAAATAAACAAACACAAATCAACTTTTCTTGGTTTTCAAATCTACCCAAAGGAACATCACGTTTGTTTCTTCTCCTTAGAAATCAAGAACACCCAGGGAAATAGCTCAAGTCCAAGACCCACATTCCAGCTTCAAGCAAGGAAAATTCTCTTGACCTTAACCTTTCGTTTCAAGCATAACATGTGAGTAATCATTTCTTTTCGTTTCAAGCATTATCATTACATTTTTTGTTTGTCTTCATTTTCACCTTCTTCGTTTGCTTTCTTTGCTAAGTCTTTTGGTTTGTTTTCTTTATTTATCAAACATATATTTTTTAAGAATTAATCTGGCCATGAAGCAATATTAGCATGGCCCCATCCCATGTTGCTACTTAGTCTCAAAACAAAAGAAAACAGGAAGAAGTTTGTGTGAATCGAAGCCTTTTAGGCTTCGCCCCATGTTGCTATCTAAAATGAAAGATGTGTGGTCGAGGGATATATATTCATTTTACTTTACAGGTCCAGTCGAAGTAAGCAGAGAGAGGGGTGTGGTCGAAGTATACACTCATTTTTGTTTTGCAGGTCCAATCGAAGTAAGCAGAAAAAAGGGCATGATCGAAGGATACATATTCATATTGCCTTACAGGCCCAATCGAAAGAAGCTGAAATAGGGTGAATCGAAGGAGTATACTGCCTGGGTCGAAAGACTCACTTTTCCTCTCTATATTTTTTTTGTTATGGTTGAAATATCTTAGGATTTATTCTTTTCATTTTTATTGTTTCCTTACATTATTAGTAATTAGGCTATATGGCAAGATAAAATCAACAAATAGATAACTTTCAAATTCAAGATAAAAATGCATGCAATCAAACACACTATTCACACACATGCACCTTTAGGGTAATCTCACTTGTTACCTCGGGAAATAGTCATGTCCCTCGAATATGGGCGTTTAGAAAAAGTCCCTCAATAAAAAGATTGTAGTCCCTCGATGTCCCTCAATGTTGCCTTCAGTAAACGATCTAGTCCCTAAAAGAAAAATGCTAAAACGTCTCATAGGTTGCCTTCTATGACTATAATTGACCCATGTATGTCCCTTTACATCCAAAGATAAGGCTTCTTACTAATCAATGGTAAGATAACAATATCAAAGGGAGAGAGAAATGAACAAAAGACTTTTGAGTAAGGTAGAACGTTCTTAGTTGCTTGCTCACAATCTATTCTCAAAAAACAAACATTTTTCAAACACACCAAACACTTTCAAAAACATGAAATATTTTCAAAAAGTCCAACACTTTGTATACATTCTTATAGAGACGAGAATCATTACAAAGTTTGCCTAAACAAAGGCGCTTTTCAAAAATACTTTCAAAAACCACCACAAACACATTTCCAAACAAAGCAAGTGATCTAGCAAGCCACTAAGAGCCCGTACATAACTACAAATGAAAAGGGTGCTAATACCTTCCCTTTTCATAATATAACCCCCGAACTCAAGAAAACATATCAAAGGTCTTTCCTGTTCTTTTCACCCTTTCCTTATTGGATAAAAGAAAAGTCGGTGGCGACTCTTGCTATTCGCAACAATTGCAATCAAACGTAAAACAAACCAAGTCCGTTCTCCCACTGTATTACAGAACTGGCGACTCTGCTGGGGACATGATCTTAAAAGTGGGGTCACCTTAGAGTTAGATCACATTTACTTGCTTTCATTATTTTATTTATCTGCTCTACATTATGGTTCTTTGTTTGGGTTGTATTGATCCTCTACCCGGATCAGGGAACACCTTTTAGGGAAGTAGCAATAGATTGTGGGAACTGTGCAGGGTATACCGACATGGTTAAAGCGATGGCTACGTTAATATGACACATTTGTTGGTACCGATATCCCTTGAGTAGTCAAGGAGAATACGGGGCCGCTGTGTGGTGTCATGAAACACTAAATGACCTTAGAACCTTTAATTGAACAACTTGGTCATTAAGAAGTAGTGAGATAGCCGGATTTGGTGCAGTCTGAGGTTGGTTGATACTCGATACTACACTCATTGAGATCTGACTCTTGGGATATCTCGGCCGCAAGAAAAGATTGATTGTGCTGAGACAATACCAAAAGAAAAGGTCAGTGATTTTGAGATCCCCTAGAACCCGGTTATTTTCTAGGACAGGTTGAGCTAACTAAACTTCAAGAGGGTACTTACCTATCAAACTCCATGCAAGCCTAAACTTAAGGACTTGTCTGCTTTGTGTGTATATGACTATTTGTACATAACAACTTGCTTGCTTTACATACTTATACATAACAACTTGCTTGCTTTACATACTTGTACATAACATCATGACATCATACCATATCATTTTCAACGACCATTTCAAGGATCTCAAGGGCCTGTGATGCAGGGACATGTTGAACCAAACGTCTATCAAGGGGAAAGAGAATTTATTTTTCTCTAACCAAATGCTGTCAAAGTACAACAAACTTGAGTCAGGGGCTATGACCCACTTGACATGGTGAGCTTGATTCTCGTGGAAGGACATCCACCGGTACGAAGTTCTCCAATCAAAGCTGCTGATCAAAATTCAAACATCTTTTTGTGTTTACCCCGCGAGATCCTTGAAAACATTGCATCCATATATCATGCATGTCATCATAACAGGTTTCTCCCACACGGGTTTCTCATCTTCTTACTGTTTATTTCAGTAAGAAATGGATCTTGAACAGACGGTAAAAGACCTTCAAGCCCAAAATGCTCAATTCCAATAAATGTTCCTGACTCTTGCTAAGGGGCAAGAAGATCTGAAAGCTCTCGTCATCAAAGAGAAGAAGAAGAAGGCAAAGAAATCGGCTAGTGTCTTGAATATGGGAAGAAGACTTGGAGGTCGGCCAAGAGAGATTTATATCTCTCAACTTCATCAAATGAGGGGGGATAATCATAAAGAAGATAACAACTCGGGGACTGATGAAGATGAAATTGACTACTCTGAGGAGCAATATCCTCCCGCCGGTGATAAATACAAACAGCTGGAGGATCGCCTCAATGCTATGGAGATTTAGCATATACCTGGCTTGGACTTTAAAGAGTTAGGGTTGGTTTCCGGAGTGGTCATCCCACCAAAAGTTCAAAATCCCTACTTTTGCCACATATGATGGGGTCTCTTGTCCTAAGATGCATCTAAGATCTTATGTCCGCAAGATTCAGCCACACACCACTGATCAGAAACTCTGGGTCCATTTCTTCCAAGAGAGTCTAGTTGGGACTCAACTCGATTGGTTATATCAATTGGAAGGTTCTCGCATCCACACCTGGGAGGATCTAGCTGCTGCTTTCTATAAGCAGTACCAATACAATGCTGATTTGGCACCAACTCGCCTGCAGTTGCAAAATATGACCATGGGTTCCAACGAGGGCTTCAAAGAATATGCCCAAAAGTGGAGAGACTTGGTTGGCAGGGTGCCGCCACCCTTAATTGACAGGGAGATGATTGATATCTTTATGGGAACTTTGACGGGACCTTTCTTCAATCACCTAATCGGAAGCTCCTCGGTCGGGTTCACTGAGCTAATACTGACAGGCGAAAGAGTAGAGGCTGGCATTAAGAGCGGTACAATTCAAAGGGGTGCATCTTCAAGTGTAGGGAAGCATCCTTTCATGGGGAAGAAAGAGTCCAATGTTGTGTATGGCCAAAAGGGTCGTAACAAGAGCAACCACGATCAACATGTGGGGGGTAGTCCTAATCTCTAGTCCTGCATCGCGACGATAACAACAACAGGGAAATCAGCGAAGGCAAGATGAGCCCAAGAGACAATTTACCAACATCAACATGCCAATGTCTCAAGCACTGCAACACATGTTGAGGATGAATCTGATTACATTGATAGGACCCCATCCAAACCCTAAAACTTTTTCTCCTAACTACAATCCTGATGCAATAAGCGCTTATCATTCCGACAGTCCTGGGCATGATACTAACGATTGTTGGGCGCTGAAGTACAAGATCCAAAACATGATTTACACCAAGGAGATTGAATTTGATCCACCTGCTACTCCCAACGTGATCACTGCTCCTATGCCAAATCATTGAGAGCATCTATTTCATTTTTGAATTTTCAATTGTAATCTCTTTTGTTGTTCAAACACTTATCTATTAATGTCAAACTTTTATTTCATTAATGCATTGCATTTGTTTGTCTTGAATTAATCCGTTCATTTTATTTATAAACTATGTTTTTACTCCCTTTATGATATTCAATTCTTAAGTTACAAGCCTTTAGAGGGAGGATGACAAAAATAATGCCATAATCTCATACAGTATGCTTTTGGACAGACCTTGCTAACGATGTACATGCGTTCTTTCAAACCCTAAACACTAGAGTTATAAGGAAGATAATCCCTATTAAACCCCTTTGAGCCAAAGAAGTATGAGTTTTTATTTTTCATACAAATTGAAACCCTTAATCAAAACTTGGGGCAGGGTAGTTTCCAGTTAATTCAAATGCGCGTTCGGTCGCAAACTTTCACTTCATAAATAATGAATGACATCAAGAACGTCCTTCTGAATCAAAAGACAGAGATGGTTCCCTATTAAAGAGGCAGTCATTATCTCTCAAAATAAATGCCCACTAAGTCAAAATCTATGAAGGAGACTTAAGAAAAATTGGGGCATCCCGCTGACTGTAATCTCAAAACTAGAACAGTCAGGCAAAAATCAGGGATAATAAATCAAAAAAAGAGGATGCTACAAATCCTCAACAACATAAAATATGTTGCAAAAAATGACCGCCTTCTAACAAACTTAACTTATCTGAACCATCACCAAAACGTCATTCCAAACCCAATTGAAGTTCAAACACACAATTAACTGAGTTTTAGACTGGAGAACATCACGAAGAACAGGCAGTTATAAATACACTTTGAGCCTTATCCTTTGTTTCTTAGACCGTGAACCAAGCCACACTATAACCCTTCAAAAGTCCTAATTGAAGCATGGGTTAGTTCAAAAGCATATTGTTACCAAAGGTATCCTGACTCCTATAAGGTTTACTCTAAATCCTGAGTTGAATTCACATTCTTACAAAATTCTTTTATCTGCTAAAATGCATTTTCAAAACTTCAAGACAAGCATAAGCTTTGCATTATTTGAATATCGTTGTTTGCATATGACTAATTGTTTGACAGCGGAGAAATTCACACGATGAATATCCAATGAACGAAAACTCTCTCAATAAACAAGAATCATTGCAAAATTGGAAAACACTTCCAAGGAAAAATCTCTCATAACCAAGGAACTGACATGTTACGGTCCAACTCATCTGGGGAAGTCAAATCAAGATTCCAAGAAATCTCTCAAGAAGTGCTGAGTAACTTGGGGCAGATCCGCATATGAGTCACTTGGGGCATTGAACATGAATTTCTTCAAAGGGTTACATACGGCCAAGCAAACATTTTCTCGAAATGCTACAACACTTACTACTAGGGACAGTGACAAAGTCCTTTTCATAGGGTGATCCCTAGTCAAGTCACCACAGAGTCATCTCTACAAGGTTATCCCCACAGAATAATCTTCGCGAATTAGGGTACAAACCCCTCAAGGCCAAATTCATAAATATCCTCACAAGATGAGATCCAGGTAACTCCCCAGCCAGAGATTCAATATCTAGAAAACCCTCTTCCCAACTGATTTGCTCATAAAAAGAAGTCTTAAGGAGTTCTGTCAAAAGAATACATCTCCCTCAACAGCTCATCAAATATTCCTCAACAGGGTTTATTTCCCCAATAAATAGTAAAATTCCCTAGCTGAGTCTGTCTTCCCCGGCTGAGTCTATCCTCTCTAGCTTGAGTTTATCTCACAGACTATTACGAATCAAGGGACCACAACCCCTAATCCCCAATGAAGTCGCCAACAGAGTCTTTGCTATCTCCGAAAGTTGCTGAAAAGCTTGGAACCCAACCAGATAACAATCAACTTTATCCTTTCAGGCAATTTACTATGAACCTGGACCCGACCAGATACTAGTTCAACTTCACCCTACCCTTAACTTACTATGAAGACTGGATCCGACCAAATAACAGTAAACCATTTTCCAAGTTACTGAAGCCTGGACCCGACCAGATAACAGTTAACCACGAGTTTAACTTACTGTGAAAACCCAGATCCGACTGGATAACAGTAAACCACGATTCTAAGTTACTAAAGTCTGGACCCGACCAGATAATAGTTTAACTTCTCCATTTACTAAAGCTTGGACCCGATTAGATAATAGTTTAACTTATCCATTTGCTGAAACCTGGATCCGACCGAACAACTGTCAATCCCCTTTTAAGTTGCTGAAGCTTGGACCAGACCAGATAACAGTTAACCTCCAGCTCAAGTTACTGAAACCCGGACCCGACCGAATAACAGTAAATCACACTTTTAAGTTGTTGAAGGCTGGACCCGACCAGATAACAGTTAACCTTCAGCTCAAGTTACTGAAACCCGGACCCGACCGAATAATAGTAAATTACAAATTTAAGTTGCTGAAGCCTGGACCCGACCAGATAACAGTTAACCTCCAGTTCAAGTTGCTGAAACCTGGACCTGACCAGATAACAATTTGACTTTTACAAATCACTAAACAAAACTCCTCTTCCCCGGTAGACTTTTCTACAATCCTCGGTGATTTATTGAAAAACCTGGAAAACAACCAGATAACCGTCAACTTCTTCATCCCCAGTAAGTCTTAACCAGATAACCGTCAATTTCTTCATCCCCAGCAAGTCGTTGTGAAGCCTGGAGTCTGGCCAGATAACAATTGACCTTTAAGAGATAACTCTCCAATAGAGCAATGGACAACTAAGACTTCTGAGCTATTTTCCCCAAGCAGAAGATCAACACTCTCCTTAGAGTCTTCTCAAACAAAACAACATTAAGAGCGGAAACATCCTAAAACAAAGTCTAAAGAGGAGCATGCTCTTCATCCCCAGCAACAGTCCGGGATTCAGCTTCCAAAGGCTCCCCAACATTTCTCAAGAATTTATTTTCCCAGACAAGGATGCACTTCAAACATATTTCATCTTCATACATCATACAGAATACGCATACAGCATCATCTCATTTATTTTGAGAACATCATTACGCCATGCATATTTCTGCATGCAACTAACCCTCTTCCTTACAGGAAAAGACAGGCAAAACAAATTCCTTTTTAATCACTATGGATGGAATCTGTAAGCCCATTTCCAACAAATCTACATCATCTCTCCAAATTGCATCCATAAGTTCATTCCCAATTCAACACGTCAAGGACAAATTTCTGGGCACTTTAAGTGTTCAATCATCTTTCACCTTCAAATCACGAAAGGTAGATCTGCCAATCTCACTCTTCAGATTCAAGAAGATTGAATAGGGGCATCTGTTGTACCCCAAAATTTTCTATCTCATTTTTCAAGGCATTTTCTCATAAGGATTTTCAAAAGCTCAAAGTTTGCACAAGCACAAAACAGACAAAAAGGGCAAAACAGATAAAAAATGATTTTATTGACAAAATTGAAGAAAAGCAAGCTTGCTTAGACTCATTCATCCTTTGACAGAACATTCTGGCTTCTTCGAGCGAGCCTTGATTCACACGCTTCGATTGAACATTTGGCTTTCCTTCGAGCAAGCTTTCCACAAGCTTCGACAAAGCATGTGGCCTCCTGCATGCAAGCTTCAATTTAGGGAGCGATGACCTCTTACAGACAAGCTTTGATTGGACAAGGATTATCTTCTCACAAAGCTTCGATTAGAGTATGGTATCCTTTTAAAACAACATACGTTGAATCCAACTTTGGACCCCTTAATGCATCCTTTGGTCCACAAGCTTCATTAAAGCAATTGCCTTCTGCATGCTAGCTTCGACTGGGCATTATGACCTTCTGAAATCTTTCTTTAATTCAAAGGGTAGTGGCCTTCTGAAGGCTTTCCATTAACACAAAGCAGGGACCTCCTGCATGCTGGTTTCGATTGCACCATTGGCTCCTTACGTGTTTGCTTTAATTCACAAGGCTGGGGTTTTCCTCATGTTAGCGTGAACAAGTCATTGTCACCTGCATGTCTCCTTCGAATACACCTACATGTTGGCTTCGAATAAATCTTTAGGCTTGTTTCAAATCCATCTTTATGCAACTTTCGAATCCACCTTTAGGATTGTTTTGAATCACCTTCGAATCCAACTGCAGACCTTTCAACACCCATAGCACTGCATTGTGACACACAACTTGGTGGCCCATTCGAAGGACTTGCCATGGTTGGGAAATAGTTGGTTTTTTGTTTACTTTTGAGTCTGGTCGAAGGGTTAGGCCTAAGTGATCAAAATCAAGAAGACTCAGTGGCATATTCAGCTGAAGAGGCCCATTCGAAGAACACACAATTGGTTCATTCGAAGGACACACAACTGGTGGAAACAAACACTACTTTGTTAATTCTGGTCAAAGGCTATGGAAAGATGAAGGATTCGATTCAAAGAGTTAAGTAGTCCATAGGTCAGGCTACATAGGCCTCCAACTTACGCCTCACTCCATATTTAATTGTTCTTCAAGCCAACTTGCTCTTGATGACATCACTGCCTTTTCAGAAAGTTCTTGAGCCTTGTGTCTGCCTCTTCTGCACACTTGCCCCCTATAAACTAGGAGCCACCCATCTCAACCATTGATTTTAGTACTTTTATCTTGGGATTATAAAAAGTTAACACAAGTGGATGTTGGCCTTTCAAAGAAACTATATTTTATTCCTTCACAAAGCTGCTCATTCAAAAAAAATTCTCTATAAATAGAGAGTTCATTTTCACTTCAAAGGGGCTGGAAAAAGAAAAAGAAAGAAGAAGAACGCTGAAGAGGATTTTAGTTGTGTGGAAAGAATCTTCAAAGAACTCTCAAATACTTAACACCCTCCTAAACCCAGAACTTGAAGAAACACCACACTTGTTTCTTTAAAATCCAGAAATAAACAAACACAAATCAACTTTTCTTGGTTTTCGAATCTAGCCAAAGAAACATCATGTTTGTTTCTTCTCCTTCGAAATCAAGAACACCCAGGGAAATAGCTCAAGTCCAAGACCCACATTCCAGCTTCAAGAAAGGAAAGTTCTCTTGACCTTAACCTTTCGTTTCAAGCATAACATGTGAGTAATCATTTCTTTTCGTTTCAAGCATTATCATTACATTTTTTGTTTGTCTTTGTTTTCCCCTTCTTCGTTTGCTTTCTTTGCTAATTCCTTTAGTTTGTTTTCTTTATTTATCAAACATATATTTTTTAAGAATTATTCTGGCCATGAAGCAATATTAACATGGCCTATCCCGTGCTGTTACTTAGTCCCAAAACGAAAGAAAACAGGAAGAAGGTTGTGTGAATCTAAGCCTTTTAGGCTTCACCCCATGCTGCTATCTAAAACGAAAGAGGTGTGGTCGAGGGACATATATTCAATTTACTTTGCAGGTCCAATCGAAGTAAGCAGAGAGAGGGGTGTGGTCGAAGGATACACTCATTTTTGTTTTGCAGGTCCAATCGAAGTAAGCATAAAAAAAGGGCATGATCAAAGGACACATATTTGTTGTGCCCCAAAAATTTCCCTCTCGTTTGTCAAGTATTTGCTCAGAAGATATTACAAGACGTCAAGTTTGCAGCACTGATATATCAATTTAGGCTTGAAATTGGCACAAGGGCAAAATGGTCAATTGCATACTGGAAAGTCAAACTTTGACTTTTTGGTCAACATTACAACCCAAAGATCAAATTTCATCAAGACATTCAAAAATATCAAGCTTGATCATTAAGAAGTTAAGAAAGTCAAAAGTCAACTTGAAAAGTCAAGATTTTCAAGACCTAGAAATTTTCTAAGTGTTTTTATACATGATAATTTCATCACTTCATGCCATTCTTTCACCAAGATGCAAGACGGTTCAAGATCTCCATGATATCTACAACATTACTTTACACAACTTCTCCTAAATATGCTTGGATCTCAAGTTATAAATTCATAAAGTCATGACATTTTCATTTAACACTTAGAGAAATTTTCAACAGATTTTGTGCATGATTTTATCTCAACTTCTTGGCATTTTTTCACATAGTTCCAAGATGATTTTGTCAAAATGGCCAACATGAAAGTTATAGAGGGTGTTTCAAGCTTTCCAAAACATCCAAGAGCATGAATTTATCATATTTTAGCTAGAAGATACAAGGATCTGAAGTTGAGCATCCATTCTTGAATTACAAGTCATTTTTGTTGAAGAACACATAATCCAATTGGCATGATGTGCTGCATAATCTCACTTTTCAGGTCTTGTGACTTGCAAATATCAACATAATTTAATGTTTACACAAGAGCTTGAGCTATTACCCAAGTGTTTGAGCCATTGTCCAAAAGATCTTTCCATTTATGGCATAAAGGCACCATTGCTACTCTTGAAAAGCAAGCCTTTTGGTACAAAGTTTGTCTTGAGCACATACCTTGCTTGTTTCTGATTTCACTCCACCATAAAACATGGAAACCAACCCCTCTAAACCAGCAACTTTGGTACTTGATCTTAGAACCATGGAGTACTTGACATAGTTTGATACTTACATCCCAACCAAACCATAACATGTTGTTTGGTAAACCTATTCAGCCTTTGTTCACAAGTCCTTTGCCTATAAATAGAAGAAGCATTTGCAATACAAAGAGGTTAGAAAAAATAGAGATAAAGAACAAGGAGAAAAGCCAGAAGTTATATTGATAAACCCTTAAAATCTCATATTCAAAGCCATAACAGTCGATAAAACCTCCACTCTTGAGTTTTGAAGTCTAAACCTTTAAACCTATCACACTTTGCATATTCCGTTTAAAAACCATCCAAACATTTCATACCATACAAAGGTTGTTTAGTAACCTTCAACAAAAAGGAAAGTCTAGCAGCTTGTTAGAGCTTCCTTAAGGTTCATACAACATCTTAAAGGGTATTTGGATTCAAAACCTAAAGTGCAGTTTTAAGGTAAGTCATCTTTACCTTGCCTTTTCCATACATCAACTTTTCTGTTTATAGGATGTAACAATCACTGTTTTTGAAGTTAATCATTTATTTGTTGTTCATGTTATTCACTTATATGTTAAAAACTAACTAACGTAGGCAAAGAATGGCGTTTAAGGCAGAAAAATGCAGTATGTATCGACACATATCCACATGTGTCGACCCATCTTACTGAAAATACAAGGTATGAGTCGACACATGACCCTCATGTATCGACCCATACTGAGTTCAGGTCACAAAACAGAAACTGGAAAGGACTATGAGTCGACACATACGCATTTCGTGTCGATACAAGAAGGTGTATGAGTCGACACATCCCATTATGTGTCGACCCATACTGAACAGATTTCACTTAACAGAAGCTGGAAAAGCCTATGAGTCGATACATACGCATTTCGCATTGATACAAGAAGGTGCATGAGTTGACACATCCCATTATGTGTCGACCCATACTGAACAGATTTCACTTTACAAGAGCAAGGAGAAGCTATGTGTCGATGCGTAACAGCATGGGTCGACACATAGCAGTTCAAAAATGCATTTTTCCTTTATTCTACACTGTTTTCACATTCTTTTCATTATCATTCGATGTGGTTGTAATATTTTAGATCCTACTTCACCCCCATTGTTAAATTGTATCCCCATCCCCATAAAGTGATGTAATAGCTTAGATTTTACTTTCCGTTTTTTACTTGCTTTTCATATATTGCTAGTAAATAAGATGTATGGCAAGATGAAATCAACAAATAGATGACTTTCAAAAACAAGACAAAATGCATGCAAATTAACACATTATTAACCATGCAACCTTAGGGTAATCCAATCTCGTTTCCCCTTTCGGAAAATAGTCATGTCCCTCGAGCATGGGCGTTTTAGCAAAGACCCTCGATAAAAGATCGTAGTCCCTCGATGACCCTCGATGTTGCCTTCGGTAAACGATCTAGTCCCTAAAACGACATTGCTAAAACGTCCCATATGTTGCCTTCTATGACTATAGAAACGTCCCAACGCTCGTCCCTTCACATCCAACGATGGGGCTTCTTACCAAATCAATGGTAAGATAGCCACATCTAAAGGAGGAGGAAAATAACATTTAAGACCTTTCGAGTAGGTAGATTCGCTCCTAGTTACTCGCTTGCTCACAACAAAAACATTTTTATACAGCCACACTCTCATCTTTGAACTATTTTCGAAACAAACACTTTGTATGCGTTCTTATAGAAACGAGAATCGTTACAAAGTTACATTTTCAAAATACTTTCAAAAACACATCTCACAAACACACCTTTGAACTATTTTCGAAACAAACACTTTGTAGGCGTTCTTATAGAAACGAGAACCATTACGAAGTTCCATTTTCAAAAATACTTTCAAAAAAGCACACACACAAAGTACAATTTCAAACAAAAGCAAGTGATCTAGCAAGTAACTAAGAGCCCATGGAAAACCATGGATGAAAAGGGTGCTAATACCTTCCCTTTTCATAATCTACCCCCCGAACTCAAAAAACATCTCTAAAGGTCTTTCCTGTGCTTTTTCACCTTTCCTTCTTGGATAAAAGAAAAGTCGGTGGCGACTCTTGCTAAACCGCAACATTTGCAAACACAAACGCAAAACCTCAAGTCAGTTCTCCCACCGTATCACAGAACTGGAAACTCTGCTGGGGATTTTTATAAAAGTGGGGTTACCTTAGGGTTAGATCACATTTATTTTCTTACATTGTTTGACTTACTTGCTTTACATTATGGTTCTTTGTTTGGGTTTGAATCCTCCACCCGGATTTGGGAAACATTATAGGTAAATAGCAATACGTTGTGGAAACTGTGCAGGGTATACTGACATTGTCTAAAAAATAGCTATGTTAGTGCGACATATTTGTGGGTACCGGTAGCCTTTGAGTTAATCAAAGAGAATACGGGGCCGCTGAGCGATGTCATAAAGCACTAATGAACTTCTAGAACCTTTACTTGACCAACTTGGCCTTTAGGACGTAGTGAGATGACCGGCTTTGGTGCAGTCCGAAGTTGGTAGATACTCGATACTACACTCATTGAGGTTTGGTTTCTTGGGATATTTCGGTCGCCATTAAAGAGGCTTGAGCTAAAACAATGACCAAGGAAACAATCTGGTGATATTGAGCTCCTTAGAACCCGGTTACTATTGCTAGGACAAGTTTAAGCCAACTAAACTTCAAGAGGGTATTTACCTGTAAAACCCCATGCAAGCCTAAACCTAAGGACTTGTCTGCTTTGCGTGTACATAATTATTTGTATAAGCTTGTTTACTTCGCATACTTGTGAATTACATCATAACATCGTACCATAGCATTTTCAATAACCATTTCAAGGATCTCGAGGGTCTTTGATGCAGGTTCACAATGAACCAGACATCTATCAAGGGGCAAGAGGATTTATTTTCCTCTGACCAAACACCGTCAAAGATCAAGTACAACGAACTTGAGTCAAGGGCTATGACCCACTTGACATGGTGAGCTTAATTCTCGTGGAAGGACATCCACTAATATAAAGTTCTCCAATCAAAGATGTTGATCAAAATTCATTCTAACTTTTTCTTATGTTTACCCCGCGAGATCCTTGAAAACATGCGTCCACATATCATGCATCATATCATGACAGGTTTCTCCCATACAGGTCTCCTTATCTTCCTACTGTTATTTCAGTAAGATGGATATGGAACAAACGGTGAAAGATCTCCAAGCTCAAAACACTCAATTCCAACAAATGTTTCTGGCTATGGCTAAGGGGCAAGAGGACCTGAAAGCTCTCCTTCTCAAAGACAAGAGGAAGAAGTCCAAGAAGTCAGTAGGCGTCCTGAACTTGAGAAGAAGACCTAAAGCCCTAGATATTTCAACTCCATCCAACATAGGGGATAGTCTTGAAGAAGGCCACAATTTGGAGATTGATGAAGTTGAAGCTGACTACTTCGAGGAACAATATCCTCCCGCCGATGACAAGTACAAACAGTTAGAGGATCGCCTCAGTGCTATGGAGATTCAACAGATACCTGGCTTGGATTTAGGAGACATGGGTTTGGTTTATGGAGTGGTCATCCCGCAAAAGTTCAAAATCCATACCTTTGCCCTGTACGATGGAGTCTCTTGCCCTAAGATGCATTTAAAGTCTTATGTCCGCAAAATTCAACCATACACAACTGATCCAAAGATTTGGATCCATTTCTTCCAAGAAAGCCTGGTAGGGACTCAACTCGAGTGGTTCTATCAACTGGAGAATTCTCGCATCCACACCAGGGAGGATTTAGCTGCTGCTTTTTACAAACAGTATCAGTACAATGCTGATCTTGCACCAACTCGTGTGCAATTGCAAAACATGACCATGGGTTCCAACGAGAGCTTCAAAGGATACGCCCAAAAGTTGAGAGATCTGGCTGGTAGGGTACAACCCCCTTTAACTGACAGGGAGCTGATTGACATCTTCATGGGAACTTTGACAGGACCTTTCTTCAATCCCTTGATCGGAAGCTCTTCACTCGGGTTCACCGAGATAATACTGACCGGCGAAAGGGTCGAAGCTGGCATCAAAAGTGGGAAGATTCAAGAAGCTACACCTTCTAATGCTCAGAAAAAGCCCTACAATGGGAAGAAAGAGTCCAATACTGTGTATGGTCGAAAGAGTCGTCATGACCAACACGTAGGAGAAATCTTGATCTCTAATCCTACGCCTGCTTAACAAAGACAGGGGCATCAGCGTAAGGAGGTCGCGCCTAAAAGACAATTCACTAAGATCAACATGTCACTGGCTCAAGCGCTACAACACATGTTGAAGGCAGAGCTGATTATGTTAAAGGCTCCTCTCCAGAACCCAAATACTTCTGCTCCTACCTATCATCCCAATGAAAGGTGTGCATACCACTCTGACAGTCCGGGATATGACACAAACAACTGCTGGGCCCTGAAGAACAAGGTCCAAGACATGATTGATGCCAAGGAGATCGAGTTTGACCCTCCGGAGACTCCAAACATAATCACTGCTCCTATGACGAATCATTGAAAGCTTTTGTTCATTTGAATTTTCAAGTTGTAATCTCTTTGTTATTCAAACAATTATCTATTAATGTCAAACTTTGTTTCATTAATGCATTGCATATGTTTGTCTTGATTTGATCCACTCATTTTCATTACATTTAAACTATGCTTTTTACTCACTTTATGACATTCAACTCTTTCTAAAAGTTACAAGCCTTTAGAGGGAGGATGACGAAAACAATTCCATAATCTCATACAATATGCTTTTGAACAGACCTTGTTGATGATGTACAGGCATTCTTTCAAATCCTAAACACTGGAGTTATAAGGAAGATAATCCCTAGTCAACCCCTTCGAGCCAAAGAAGTAGAAGTTTTTTGTTTTAACACAAATTGAAACCTTTAATCAAAACCTGGGGCAGAATAGTCTCTCAGTTAATTCAAACGCGCGTTTGGCCACAAACTCTCATCTAGTAATACAACAAATTACGTCAAGAAACATTCCTCTGGGATCAAAAGACAACGATGGTTCCCTACCACATAGGCAGTCATTATCTCTCTCAAAAAGAATATCCCACTAAGTCAAAACCTACAAAGGAGACTTAAGAGAACTGGGGCATCCCGCTGACTGTAATCTCAAAACAAGAACAGTCAGGCAAAAATCAGGGATAACAAATCAAAAAATGGTCACTACAAATCCTCAACAAACATGAAAGAAAAATGTTGCAAAATGACTGCCTTCCGACAAACTTAACTTGTCTGAACCATCACCAAAACGTCATTCCAGACTCAATTGGAGTCCAAACGCACAATTAATTGAGTTTAGGACTGAAGAACATCACGAAGAGCGGGTGGGTACAAATATACTTTGAACCTTTATCCTTTGTTTCTTAAACCGTGAACCAAGTCACGTTACAACCCTTCAAAAGTCCTAATTGAAGCATGGGTTAGTTCGAAAGCATACTGTTACAAAAGGTATCCTGACTCCTGTAAGGCTTTACTCAAAATCCAAAGTTGAATTACAAACTTTTTTACTTGCTAAAAACACATTTTTCAAAACTTCATGACAAACATAAACTTTGCATTTACTTGAATATCACTGTTTGCATATGGCTATTTGTTTGACAGCGGAGAAATTCACACAATGAATATCCAGTGAACGAAAGCTCACTCAGTGAACAAAATGAATTCAAGAAGGATGACACTTCCATTGATAAATCTCCTATCAACAGGGGGCATGAAATGTCGCTAGCCAGCATACCTGGGGCAGTCCAGTCAAGATTCCAAGAAAATCTCTCAAGAATTGCAGAGTAACCAAGAGCAAATCTCAATCTTCATCACTTGGGGCATTGAACGCCAATCTCGGTAAAGTATTACGTATAGTCAAACATTTCCTGGAAAAGCCACAAACACTCGCTACTAGGGGTAGTGACAAATCTCCCCAAAATCCTTCTCATAGGATGACTCCCAGCCAGAGTTTCAATCTCTGATAACCTCTTCCCAGCTAAGTCGACCTCAAGAATCCTCGAGGATTTTTCTCCAGTAAAGTCGCTGCCTCTCCAATAGACTGAGCAACAAGGTTTATTTCCCCAACAAACGGCAGGATTATCCAGCTTGAGTTTTCCTCTATGGCTACTACAAATTAGAGGACCACAACCCCTCTTCCCCAGTAGACTATTCTACAATCCCCAACAAGTTACTGTGAAACCTGGACTCGACCAGATATCAGTTCAACTTCGACTCCCCAGTAAAAGCAACGGACAATCAAGACTCCTGAACTCTTTCCCCAAGCAGGAATAAACATACTCCCCACGGGGTTTTCAATATTTCCCAGTGGAGTTCTCCTCAAACAACAAAATAGGAATCCCCGGTGGAAATATTCTAAGCAAAGTTTGAAGACACACATACTCTTCAACAGCAGTCCAGGATTTAACGACTCCCCAACATTTGTCAAGGATTTATTTTCCCAGACCAAAATACATTCATTAACATTTCACATTTCACACATCCTATTTACATACATGATAAATGCATACAACGCAATCTCATTTATTTTGAGAACATCATGACATCGTGCATTTCATACATCATGACATTGCATACAACTCACGTTCTACCTTTTTTAGGAAAGATCGATCAACAGATGGTTACCATCAACCATTTTCAAGTTCCAGATTAATACCTGTAACAAGCTAGGGAAACTATCTATGGACGACTGATTGTAGATTAATACCTGAAATCAGTCAGGAAAACCATTTATTTGACCAGCTCAAGCAACCCTACACAGGTTCCTTCCATTTCCAAGATGAAGTTTTACATGAACTCATCATGAAGCGACCCTACACCGGTTCCTTCTCATTCCACGATGCAGTTTTACACAGACTCATCACCAAACAACCCACCTTTTGATACAGTCCAGATACGCTCCAGATACGGATGCCATCCTGATACTCATTCAGATTCAACTTTCAGATACAGTTTAGATACGCACCAGATACGGATGCCATCCTGATACTCATTCAGATTCAGCTTTCAAGTACAATTCAGATATGCACCAGATACGAATGCCATCCTGATACTCATTCAGATTCAGCTTTCAGATACAGTTCAGATACGCACCAGA
Source organism: Vicia faba (assembly GCA_948472305.1). Classification (NCBI taxonomy): domain Eukaryota; kingdom Viridiplantae; phylum Streptophyta; class Magnoliopsida; order Fabales; family Fabaceae; genus Vicia; species Vicia faba. The sequence continues at coordinate 374,790,580 of OX451739.1, read as the reverse complement.
TACGGATGCCATCCTGATACTCATTCAGATTCAGCTTTCAGATACAGTTTAGATACGCACCAGATACGGATGCCATCCTGATACTCATTCAGATTCAACTTTCAGATACAGTTCAGATATGCACCAGATACGGATGCCATCCTGATACTCATTCAGATTCAGCTTTCAGATACAGTTCCGATACGCACCAGATACGGATGCCATCCTGATACTCATTCAGATTCAGCTTTCAGATACAGTTCAGATATGCGCCAGATACGGATTCCATCCTGATACTCATTCAGATACAGTTCAGATACGCACCAGATACGGATGCCATCCTGATACTCATTCAAAGACAGATTTCAGATATAGTTCAGATACGCTCCAGATACGGATGCCATCCTGATACTCATTCAAAGACAGCTTTCAGATACAGTTCAGATACGCTCCAGACACGGACGCCATTCTGACACTTAAACACTCTTGGATGGCATCTACAAGCCCATCCCCAACAAGATTCTATCACCTCCCCAAATGGCATCTTTAAGCCCATTCCTTCAACCGCGCGTCACCGAGTGCAAATTTCTGGGCACTTTAGTGTCCAATCATTCTCTCACCTTCGAGTCACGAATGGAAAAACTCACCAATCTAACTCTTCAGGTTTAAGAAGATTGAACATGGGCAATTGTTGTACCCCAAAATTTGCCCTCTCGTTTGTCAAGTATTTGCTCACAAGATATTCCAAGACTTCAAGTTTGCAGCACTGATACATCAATTTAGGCTTGAAATTGGCACAAGGGCAAAATGGTCAATTGCATACTGGAAAGTCAAACTTTGACTTTTTGGTCAACATTACAACCCAAAGATCAAATTTCATCAAGACATTCAAAAATATCAAGCTTGATCATTAAGAAGCTAAGAAAGTCAAAAGTCAACTTGAAAAGTCAAGATTTCCAAGACCTAGAAATTTTCTAAGTGTTTTTATACATGATAATTTCATCACTTCATGCCATTCTTTCACCAAGATGCAAGACGGTTCAAGGGAAACTTTCAACATGAAAGTTGTAGATCTCCATGATATCTACAACATTTCTTTACATAACTTCTCCTAAATATGCTTGGATCTCAAGTTATAAATTCATAAAGTCGTGACATTTTCATTTAACACTTAGAGAAATTTTCAACAGATTTTGTGCAGGATTTTATCCCAACTTCTTGGTGTTTTTTCATATAGTTCCAAGATTATTTTGTCAAAATGGCCAACATGAAAGGTATAGAGGGTGTTTCAAGCTTTCCAAAACATCCAAGAGCATGAATTTATCATATTTGAGCTAGAAGATATAACGATCTGAAGTTGAGCATCTATTCTTGAATTACAAGCCATTTTTGTTGAAGAACACATAATCCAATGGGCATGATGTGCTGCATAATCTCACTTTGCAGGTCTTGTGACTTGCAAATATCAACATAATTTAATGTTTACACAAGAACTTGAGCTATTACCCAAGTGTTTGAGCCATTGTCCAAAAGATCTTTCCATTTATGACATAAAGGCACCATTGCTACTCTTGAAAAGCAAGCCTTTTGGTACAAAGTTTGTCTTGAGCCCATACCTTGCTTGTTTCTGATTTACTCCACCATAAAACATGGAAACCAACCCCTCTAAACCAGAAACTTTGGTACTTGATCTTGGAACCATGGAGTACTTGACATAGTTTGATACTTACATCCCAACCAAACCATAACATGTTATTTGGTAAACCTATTCAGCCTTTGTTCACAAGTCCTTTGCCTATAAATAGAAGAAGCATTTGCAATACAAAGAGGTTAGAAAAAATAGGTTAGAAAAAATAGAGAGAAAGAACAAGGAGAAAAGCCAGAAGTTATATTGATAAACCCTTAAAATCTCATATTCAAAGCCATAACAGTCCATAAAACCTCCACTCTTAAGTTTTGAAGTCTAAACCTTTAAACCTCTCACACTTTGCATATTCCATCTAAAAACCATCCAAACATTTCATACCATACAAAGGTTGTTTAGTAACCTTCAACAAAAAGGAAAGTCTAGCAGCCTGTTAGAGCTTCCTTAAGGTTCATACAACATCTTGAAGGGTATTTGGATTCAAAACCTAAAGTGCAGTTTTAAGGTAAGTCATCTTTACCTTGCCTTTTCCATACATCAACTTTTCTGTTTATAAGATGTAGCAATCACTGTTTTTGAAGTTAATCATTTATTTGTTGTTCATGTTATTCATTTATATGTTAAAAACTAACTGACGTATGCAAAGAATGGTGTTTAAGGCAGAAAAATGCAGTATGTATCGACACATATCCACATGTGTCGACCCATCTTAGTGAAAATACAGGGTATAAGTCGACACATGACCCTCATGCATCGACCCATACTGAGTTCAGGTCACAAAACAGAAACTAGAAAGGACTATGAGTCGACACATACGCATTTCGCGTCGATACAAGAAGGTGCATGAGTCGACACATCCCATTATGTGTCGACCCATACTGAACAGATTTCACTTAACAGAAGCTGGAAAAGCCTATGAGTCGATACATACACATTTCGCATTGATACAAGAAGGTGCATGAGTCGACACATCCCATTATGTGTCGACCCATACTGAACAGATTTCACTTTACAGGAGCAAGGAGAAGCTATGTGTCGATGCATAACAGCATGGGTCGACACATAGCAGTTCAAAAATGCATTTTCCTTTATTCTACACTGTTTTCACATTCTTTTCATTATCATTCGATGTGGTTGTAATATTTTAGATCCTACTTCACCCCCATTGTTAAATTGTACCCCCATCCCCCTAAAGTGATGTAATAGCTTAGATTTTACTTTCCGTTTTTTACTTGCTTTTCATATATTGCTAGTAAATAAGATGTATGGCAAGATGAAATCAACAAATAGATGACTTTCAAAAACAAGACAAAATGCATGCAAACTAACACACTAATCACACACGCAGCCTTAGGGTAATCCCATCTCGTTGCCCCTTTCAGAAAATAGCCATGTCCCTCGAGCATGGGAGTTTTATCAAAGACCCTCGATAAAAGATCGTAGTCCCTCGATGACCCTCGATGTTGCCTTCGGTAAACGATATAGTCCCTAAAACGACATTGCTAAAACGTCCCATATGTTGCCTTCTATGACTATACAAATGTCCCAACGCCCGTCCCTTCACATCCAACGATGGGACTTCTTACCAAATCAATGGTAAGATAGCCACATCTAAAGAAGGAGGAAAAGCATATTTAAGACCTTTCGAGTAAGTATATTCGTTCCTAGTTACTCGCTTGCTCACAACAAAAACATTTTTATACACCCACACTCTCATCTTTGAACTATTTTCGAAACAAACACTTTGTATGCGTTCTTATAGAAACGAGAATCGTTACAAAGTTACATTTTCAAAATACTTTCAAAAACACATCTCACAAACACACCTTTGAACTATTTTCGAAACAAACACTTTGTAGGCGTTCTTATAGAAACGAGAACCATTACGAAGTTCCATTTTCAAAAATACTTTCAAAAAACCACACACACAAAGTACAATTTCAAACAAAAGCCAGTGATCTAGCAAGTAACTAAGAGCCCATGGAAAACCATGGATGAAAAGGGTTCTAATAACTTCCCTTTTCATAATCTACCCCCCGAACTCAAAAAACATCTCTAAAGATCTTTCCTGTGCTTTTTCACCTTTCCTTTTTAGATAAAAGAAAAGTCGGTGGCGACTCTTGCTAAACCGCAACATTTGTGAACACAAACGCAAAACCTCAAGTCAGTTCTCCCACCGTATCACAATATTCATGCTGCCTTACAGGCCCAATCAAAAGAAGCTGAAATAGGGTGAATCGAATGAGCATACTACCTGGGTCGAAAGACTCACTTTTCCTCTCTTTATTTTGTTTTTTTGTTATGGTTGCAATAGCTTAGGATTTATTCTTTGCATTTATATTCTTTCCTTACATTATTAGTAATTAGGCTATATGGCAAGATAAAATCAACAAATAGATGACTTTCGAATTCAAGATAAAAATGCATGTAATCAAACACACTATTCACACACATGCACCTTTAGAGTAATCTCACTTGTTTCCTTGAAAAATAGTCATGTCCCTCGAATATGGGCGTTTAGCAAAAGTCCCTCGATAAAAAGATCGTAGTCCCTCGATGTCCCTCAATGTTGCCTTCGGTAAACGATCTAGTCCCTAAAAGAAAATTGCTAAAACGTTTCATAGTTTGCCTTCTATGACTATAATTGACCCATTCCTGTCCCTTTACATCCAAAGATAAGGCTTCTTACCAATCAATGGTAAGATAGCAATATCAAAGGAAGAGAGAAATGAACAAAAGACTTTTGAGTAAGGTAGAACGTTCTTAGTTGCTTGCTCACAATCTATTCTCAAAAAATAAACATTTCTCAAACACATCAAACACTTTCAAAAACATGAAATATTTTCAAAAAGTCCAACACTTTGTATACATTCTTATAGAGACGAGAATCATTACAAAGTTTTCCTAAACAAAGGCGCTTTTCAAAAATACTTTCAAAAACCACCACAAATACATTTCCAAACAAAGCAAGTGATCTAGCAAGCAACTAAGAGATCATAGATAACTATGGATTAAAATGGTGCTAATACCTTCCTTTTTTATAATCTACCCCCCTATGATACGGTGGGAGAACTGACTTGAAGGTTTTGCGTTTGATCGCAAATGTTGCAGTTAGCAAGAGTCGCCACCGACTTTTCTTTTATCCAAAAGGAAAGGTGAAAAAGCACAGGAAAGACCTTTGAGATTATTTCTTGAGTTCGGGGGGTAGATTATGAAAAGGGAAGGTATTAACACCCTTTTCATCCATGGTTTTCCATGGGCTCTTAGTTACTTGCTAGATCACTTGCTTTTGTTTGAAATTGTGCTTTATATGGTTTTTGAAAGTATTTTGTAAAGAGGCCATTGTTTAGGCAAACTTTGTAATGATTCTCGTTCGTAAGAATGTATACAAAGTGTTTGATCTTTTGAAAATGTTTTCGAGTTTGAAAGATGTTTTTAAAGTGTAGGTGTTTGTTTTGAAAATAACAAGGATGTTTTGTTTGAAATTGAGCAAGTAATTAAGAGCATTCTACCTACTCAAAAGTCTTTCTTGTTCATTTTCTTTTCCTTTGACATTGTTATCTTACCATTGATTTGGTAAGTAACCTTATTGTTGTACTCCAAAATTTTCCCTCTCGTTTGTCAAGTATTTGCTCACAAGATATTCTAAGACAACAAGTTTGCAGCACTGATACATCAATTTAGGCTTGAAATTGGCACAAGGGGAAAATGGTCAATTGCATACTTAAGAGTCAAAATTTGACTTTTTGATCAACATTACATTCCAAGGATCAAATTTCATCAAGACATTCAAAAATATGAAACTTGATCATCAAGAAATCAAGAAAGTCAAAAGTCAATGTGAAAGTTCAAACCCTTCAAGACTTAGAAATTTTTCTAAGTTTTTCTTATACGTGATAATCTCATTTCTTCATGCCAACTTTTCACCTTGATGCAAGATGATTAAAGAGAAGCTTACAACATGAAAGTTGTAGATCTCCATGATATCTACAACATTTCTTTACACAACTTCTCCTAAATATGCTTGGATTTCAAGTTATAAATTCATGAAGTCGTGACATTTTCATTTAACACTTAGAGAAACTTTCAGCAGTTTTGGTCAAGTTTTTATCCCAACTTCTTGGCCAATTTTCATCAAGTTCCAGTTTGATTTAATAAAAGTGTTCAACATGAAAGTTGTAGGGGAGGTTCCAATCTTTCAAAAAATTCCAAGAACTTATCGAGATCATTCTTGAGCTAAGAGGATCGAAGAGATGAAGTTGGGGCTTCATTCTTGAATTACAAAGCATAATTTGTGATGAACACTTGACTAAAATTCCAGCCAAAGCTACAAAATATCTCTTTTCAGGCTATGTTCTCTCTAAATCCATGCATAATCAAACAATTAAATAAACCCTAAGTGTATTACACAAGCATTTGAAGCTTTGTCCAAGTCTTGATACCATTTATGGTTAGAAATGCAAAAGCAACATTTCCATTTGCATAAAGTTTCACTTTTCCAACCACTCTCTTCTTTCAAAGCTTGAAATCTGTTCCAAAGATGACAGAAAAATCTCTCAACATCAGAAGCAATCTATAAGACCTGCAAAGCATGGCTAAGTTCCTTAATTCACTCATTTCTTCATCATGAAGAAACTTGTCATTATGAATTTAAAAAAAAGGAATAACAGGGGATTTTTCAAAAAGTCTGAGTTTCTCAAGTCTAAAACCTTCTCTATAAATAGAAGAAACATTTGCAAGACAAGGGGTTGGTTTTTTGGAAGTGAAAAAGTTTTAGAGAGAAAGAATAGAGAGTTTTGTTGAGCAGGAAAATAATATTATGTGCAACCTTGATTCATTTTAAAAACCAAGTCTACTCTTGTTCAAAACAGAAAACTCAATCCATCACTCCACCATACAAACCCTCCTTTAAACCAAACAACTCATCACATACAAAGTTGGTCTAAAACATCACAAAAACGGTCCTTGTAGTGTTATCATCTTCACCTTCAAAACACCAAAAACATCACAGTACAGTCTAGCTCAATTTCAACAGTCTGGAGCAGCTTCCTGAAGATTCATTGAGGTCTTCATAACATTTGAAAAAAAAGCATTCATATTTAAACAGCCAATGCAGCTCAGAGGTAAGTCTCCTTGACTTGATATCTCTCCATACATCATTAAAGGATTCATTTATTTTAAAGACAAGATGTAGTACCTTAATACCTTTCTGAACTAGTCATTTGTATCTTGTTTAGGCTTATTCAATCATTTATGGTTCATAATTATCCATTATATGCCATAAAATAACATGTACAATCAGGAAAAACTATGTTTAAGGCAGGAAGATGCAGCATGTATCGACATTGTTGTACCCCAAAATTTGCCCTCTCATTTCATCATCATTTTCTCATCACAAGACCCTTGGAGCTCAAAATCAGGTTAGGGTTTGCTCTGCTCAAGACTCCTCCTTGCACTATTGACCCAAATTAGGGTTTGAATTTGCACAAAGATGTTTTGACCTAAAATGCCCAAAGTGACTTTCATGCTTCATGTTGGACTCAAAAGATCTCAAATGCACAAGATTATAGATGAATTTTCCAATCAACTGATCAAATTTGACTGTATACTGAAAAGTCAAACTTTCACTTTTTGGTCAAAATCAAGTGCCAAGATTCATTTTTCATCAAGACATGTCAAATTATGAAACTTGTTCATCAAGAAACCCAAAATTGCAAATTAGGGTTTAAAATGAAGAAATTTCATAACTTAGAAATTTTCTAAGTTATAAAATTTCCTTATTTTTTCCTAACTTTGTCCCATTTTTTCATCAAGATACATTTGGATTCAAACAAAACTCAAAACATTAAAGTTGTAGTCCATTGCAAAATCTACAACTTTGATTCACAAAGTTTCCTCAAAAGAAGCTTGTAGCTCAAGTTATGATTTTTGGAACAAGGGTGCAAAACATTCTTAACTTAGAAACTTTTTGACCTATTATAGGCAGGATTTTTGACCAACTTCATGGCCACTTTTCACATGCTTCCACTTGGAATTTCAACTTTCATTACAAAGATGGATTGTAGTACACATTCCAAGCTTTCCAAATTGTCCAAGAACTTCTCAAACACCCTTGTGGTTAGGGAGAATCGAATTTACAAAGTTGGGCAAAATCCACTTTTGTTCTTGACCAAGGCATGTTCATACACTTTGCATTTTCAAACTCAGCATGGTTCAAGCTAGATTACAGGCCTCTAACCTTTCTCACACTCAATAATTTAATGCATATCCTTTGTGTTCAAGTCTTATTTTATGTATTTAGCCATTACATGCAAGATTTGTCCATAATTAGAAAAAGCATTTTTGCCATTTTTGAAAAGGTCCACTTTATGTCAAATTCACAAATCAAAGAGGTACAAGCCAGATCTTTTAGGCACAAGTTTGTGGAAAAATCCCACTGATCAAGAAGAGAAAATGCAGCATGCTTGAGGGGCCTGTAATAGCCTATAACCCAACTTGACAATCTTTGCTTAAATAAGAAGAAACATTGCAAAGGATATCTAACTTGGATCTCCTATCAACACAAGCCTAAACAAACTTTGCAAACACTTTTCACTTGATCCAACTGACCTAAAACACGAATCAACCAGAGCTCAAACCTTCTCATTCATCAAAACACAGTTTTGTTGCAAAACAGGGTACCTGCTGCAGTTTGATTTGGCCAGCTCAATCCATTCGTGCGCTTTGGCTGAAACCACTTCAAACACATTCTATATCATCTATACAAACTATCCCAAGCCCTAGATACAGACTGTAACACCCCTAACCAAGTTTTCCATTTTCACTTTTCAGCTGCGCAGGTTGAGTTACATAGCTCGATTCAGTTAGTTTCAAAGCAAGCTAGAGGTTGGAGGAGCATCCTTGGACTTCAGGAAAGCTGTACAAATCCTCAAACTCCATTGAAGGTACCTCCATTGCCGCACACGACTCAAGCTGAACAGGTAAAATTTTGAACTTCTATCTCTCTATCCAAGCATAGTTAGGCTTAAGTTTGTGAAGAAAGCATGTTCTACTCATAGCCCTGAAGCCATCCATGTAGTTACTTTTCATTTATATTGTGTGTGCTGTGAGAATTTTGAACTTAAACATGGAAGAAAAGTTAGGTCAGAAATTGGGGGAGGAGAAATTCTCTCTCGTTTCTGAGAGTTAGAACAACTTTTTTATATGTCTGGAATCGTGACTTGATGCTCTACATTATTGATGTTGTAAGTTTTTGTTAAAAATCAAAGAATCAGAAGTTAGCAGGTTGAGCAAGGAACACGCGTTTTCTTGTTTCAAACAGAAGCTGGAGGTTGAAGACAAGCCCCCTGGGCTGGGCCTGAGTTGTTTCTGCTTCTTGCACCATCTTTTTCCACTTACACCCCCTTGGCCCATTGTGTGATATTTTGATTATTTTTGACTTTTTATTTTTTCTTCTGACTTATTATTTTTTGTCAAAACATAAAAAATATTAAAAATATTTTCCCACCCATTTTTGCATTTTATTTGGATTTTATTTGTTTTATTTGAACTTATACATGTAAAATAAATATAAATACCTTTTATTTAAAACATTAAAAATAACATAAAAAATATATTTTCAGCCATCATTTTTTATTTTACTTTTTGAAAACATTTTCTAAGAAATATACTTCTTTTTTTAAAAATAATTAATATTTTTATTTTTGTATATATTTAGTATATTTAAATGTATATAATATAAATACTTGTATATTTATTAAATATTTAGGACAAAAATATGAAAATAATACTTTTTTACTTTTTTTTATTTTTTAATATTTGACATTAAAAAATACTTTTTTACAATATACTTTTTTTTTATTTTTTGTATATAATTAACAAATATTGTATATAATATAATTAATAAATACCATTTATTTAGAAAACTAGGGTTTTGCCCTAAACCATGAAAATATCCAAGAAATTGACTTTTTATTTTTTGTTTACATTTTACATTGAAAAACACTTTTACATACATAAAAATCCATTTTTGTGCATAATACATTTTGCATTTATATTTGTTTAAAATATTGTACATCTAAATACTTGTATATTCGATATGGATGTAATAGCCTAGATTTAAATTTTTTGTCAAATACCCCCATTCAAACATTTGTACCCCCATCCCCATAATCATGTTGTAATAGTCTAGGGCTTTAAAATTCCGTATTTAAAAGCTTTCCAATTATGCCATGATAGACCTAGGGTTTGTGTGCAAAAATCAAATAACCAATAGCTTCACCCTTAGGGTTACTCCACTTGTTGCCTTCCAAATGGGGCATGCTTGCATATTGAGTGTATTTGGCAAAACAAAACAAATCAAATGATCATAGTCCCTCGATGACGCTTTCAAAGTTGCCTAAAAAATGATCAAGTCCCTTAAAGGAAAATTTGCCAAAGACACTTGGCACTATTGCATTCATGGTCTAAACGATGACCCGCGCCCGTCCCGTTAACATCCTAACACAAGATTGTCCACCAAATACAATGGTGGAACAATACTGTTAAAAGGGTTAAAACATAGAAAAGATCTTTGAGTAAATTTAGGGGTAGACAACTCTTAGTTACTTGATCAAACTTGCAAAGAAAACATCCTTGCTACTTTTCAAAAACCACTCCACAACACAATTTCAAAACAAAATTTCAAAACATTGAAAACTTTTCAAAAGACAAATACACCTTTGTATACATTCAAACATGGATCATTACAAAGGTTTCCACAACAAATGGCCTCTTTTCAAAATCTCTTTCAAAATCACACATAAAACACCATTTCAAACAATTGAAAGCACCATTTCAAACAATTGAAAATGCAAGGCAAGTGATCTAAGCAAGTAACTAAGAGCCCATGGATAACCATGGATAGAAAGGGTGCTAATACCTTCCCTTTCTATAATCTACTCCCCGAACCCAAGAAAACATCTCAAAGGTTTTTGCTGTGCTTTTTAACCTTTCCTTAGGATAAAATAAAAAGTCGGTGGCGACTCTTGCTAAACCGAAACATTTGCGAAAACAAACGCAAAACCTCAAGTCAGTTCTCCCACAGTATCACAGAACTGGCGACTCTGCTGAGGAATGTCTTAAAAGTGGAGTAACCTTAGGGCTTAGATCACCCTCTTGCATGACTAATTGTTTGCTTTGATTGCTTTACATTTTGGTTCTCTTATTTGGGTTTGAAATCCTACACCCAGATTTTGGGAAACATTCATAGATAGCAATACGTTGTGGAAACTGTGCGGGGTATACCGACACGGTTGAAGCAATAGCTATATTAGTGCGACATATTTGTGAGTACCGGTAACCCTTGAGTTCAATCAAGGAGAGTACGGGGCCGCTGAGTGATGTCACTAAGCACTAATGACCTAGAACCTTACTTGACCATCCTGGCCTTTTATTAGGGGTAGTGAGATGACCGGCTTTGGTGCAGTCCGAAGTTGGTAGATACTCGATACTACACTCATTGAGGGTTGTTTTCTTGGAATATTTTGGTCGCTAGTTAAGTGGCTAAACCAAAACAATGAACATGGAAAACAATCCAATGATATTGAGCTCCTTAGAACCCAGTTACTATTTATAGGACAGGTTTTTAAGCCAACTACACTCAAGAGGGTACTTACCTATGAAACCTCATGCAAGCCTGAAACTAGGGTTTTTGTGTGACTTGCTTGAACATGTGTTTGTGCATACATCATGAACATCATAAAGCATCATATGCATTCACTAACCATTTCAAGGGTTTGGATCTTCATCTTTGTGCTTGTTTTGTAGGTCATGGAAATTCTTCGCAGGAAAATTATCCAAGTCAACCTTGTGAGAATCCCTCCTCAACTCAAGGAGCTTACATCCAGAATTCCGGAAAGCTCTCCTTTCAGTGAAAGACATGGTAGACTACTCAACCTAGTCAACACCAGCATTGAAGAAGACATGGTGAAAGTGTTGTTCCAGTTCTTTGACCCCCTTCACCACTGTTTCACATTCCCCGACTACCAATTGGTGCCCACTTTGGAGGAATTTTCTCAACTCCTGAGAATTCCTATTCTTAATCAACTACCCTACAACGGTACGGAAAGAGAACCAAAGCCTGAAGATGTTGCTCAAGCACTACACTTGCAACCATCTGACATCAAAGGGCATTGGGAGACTAGAAGTGGTGTCAAAGGCTTCTTGGCAAAATTCTTGTTTGAGAAGGCACAAGAGTGTTGGAATTCTTTGGATCTACAAGCCTTTGAAGAGATTGTGGCACTCCTCATTTATGGGTTGGTCTTGTTCCCAAATCCTGACCAACTTATAGATGTCAACGCTGTCAAGATTTTCCTATCTAGGAATCCCATACCTACATTGCTTGGGGACATCCTCCACTCATTTTACACACGAACAATGAGAAAGAGGGGTGTTCTCATGTGATGTACTCCTCTCCTTGCAAGGTGGTTTATTTCGCACCTTCCACAATCTGTTTTGAAGAATGACCAAGGCTTAAGGTGGTCACAACGGTTGATGACCCTTACACACTCTGATGTACATTGGTATTCTCGGTCCAGAGAAAATGTCATCATCGTCGATCGTTGTGGAGAGTTCCCTAATGTTCCATTACTTGGCATTAGGGGAGGCATTACCTACAACCCTTGTCTAGCTTTGAGACAATTTGGATATGCACGGAGGGATGGCCCTCATGACATGTTGATTCCTGACCTAGTTTTTGACTTCGACAATGATGCGCAAGGACTTCGCCAAAGATTCATCAGAGCTTGGAGGATGCCTAACAAGGTAGATAGCAAGACGCTGGGGCACAAGAGCTCCATCCCTCTTGAGCCTTATCTTAAGTGGGTAAGGACCCGTTCCCAGAGTCTTTACATGCCTTACCCTCACATTCTCCCTTTGATCAAAGAGCCTGTTAAGGAAGGAGAGGTTCTCTACACCATCCTATATCCTGACATGCCAACATCATGGGAGGAGATGCAGAAGAGTTGGATCCAACTCAAGGAGGAACGAAATACTTTTGAAGCCAGCTTCTACGCCAGTGAGAAGAAGGTTTTGGAACTTACCCGCCGACTTCACGAGGAGGAGACCCTTAACACTTACATCGCACCAAAGAGGATGCGCAACGTCTTTTTACCTTAAGAAGTTTTTGTAATATTTGGCCCATGGGGCATTTATGTACTGACAAAATTTCTTCTTATTTATATGACGTGTGTTCTTTTTGTTTGCAACAAATTTGAATGTCTAAATCCTTGAATGCATTACATGAATAAACATATCATTCATCATATGCATAAGCAGGTCTTCACACCAGGTTTCCTTATCTTTCTGCTGTTTATTTCAGTAAGATGGATCTCGAACAGACGGTCAAAGATCTGCAGGCACAAAACTCACAGTTTCAACAACTCCTAATGACCTTGGCAAAGGGTCAGGAGGATCTAAAAACAGTGCTTGGGAACAAAGAGCAAGAAAAAGTGAAAAAGAAGAAGAAAAGAGTCGGGGTAGCTACACTGGGAAGAAGGTTTGAGAATAAAGCTAGAAGAGTTCTTGAATTTCCCTCCGCATCTGAGGAAGAAACCAGTAAGGGAAAAGGAGCTGCACTACCTTCTGAGTCCGAGGCTGAAGAGGAAGAGGTTGAGGAAGATGAAGACTACTTAGAGCAACAATACCCGCCAGCGGACGACAAGTACAAAATCCTGGAGGATAGACTGGCAGCTATGGAGCTGCAAAGGGTTCCTGGGTTAGATTTTGAAGAATTGGGTTTGATTGCTGGAATTGTGATCCCTCCAAAGTTTAAGGTACCAACTTTTGCAAAATATGGCGGGTTGTCTTGCCCGAAGATGCACCTGAGGTCGTATGTCAGGAAAATTCAACCTCATTCATCCGACAGAAATCTTTGGGTACACTTCTTCCAGGATAGCCTGTCTGGTACACAGCTAGATTGGTTTTACAAGCTTGAGAGGTCAGAGGTACATAGTTGGGAGGATTTGGCAGCTGCCTTTTATCGCCAGTATCAATATAACTCTGACTTAGCGCCAACCCGTACTCAGTTACAAAGTATGGGAATGGCCTCAAATGAGGGATTCAAGGAATACGCCAAAAAATGGCGCGACTTGGCTGGAAGAGTGCAGCCACCTCTTTCTGATAGGGAACTAGTTGATATGTTCTTGGGGATCCTATCTGGCCCGTTCTTCAACCATTTGATCAGGAGTTCTTCCGCAGGGTTTACTGAATTGATTCTGACTGGCGAACGGGTGGAAGCTGGTATTAAGAATGGGAAGATTCAAAAGGAGGCCTCTGCATCTACAACTGCTAAGAAATCATTTCCAGCCAAGAAAGAGGCATCTGTTGTGAACTCTCAGAAGGGGTCAGGAAGAACTGAGCGTCGGCTAACTGTGGGGGGCGTGATGATCCAAAATTCATCAAATGATCAGCCTCGTAACAATCAGTCCAGACCAAATCAGCAACGGGTAGAATGGCCACAACGGCAGTTCACCCGCATCAATACGACACCTGCACAAGTTCTTCCCCATTTGTTGAAGTTGAATCTAACTTGCTTAAAGGAGGCACTGAAAAACCCTAACACCACATCTCCGTACTATCATGCCAATGCCAAATGTGCCTACCATTCTGATAGCGCCGGACATGACACCAACAGTTGTTGGACACTAAAGAATAAAATTCAAGACTTGATAGACGCAAAAGAGGTCGAGTTCGATGCTCCGGAGAAGCCAAATGTAATATCCGCTCCGATGCCAAAGCATGGCCATCATGTGCATGTTGTTGAAGAAGATATGTATGTTTCTGCTGTTGAAGATCTGGTAACCCCACTGTTGACAATCAAGTTAAATCTGTTGAAGGCTGGGATTTTCCCAGGATGTAAAGAAGACTGCTACTGTTGTTCCTCCTTACCAATCGTCTGTCCATTGCTGAAGATAGGCATCCAAGGCCTAATGGACAACCAACAAATTCTTTTTGAAAAGATTCCTGCTATTCCAACTCCTATCAAAGATGTTTCAATAATCACCATTTCCACCAATCTTTCCAAGGTCCCTAAAAATCCTGTTAAGATTACATCCGCTACGAAGTTTGTTCCTCTGAAAATAACCATGCCTGGGCCTGTCCCCTACATTTCTGACAAATCAATACCATGGAATTACGGTGGAGAAATCTACTACCATGGTGTTAAACAAGTTGAGATAACTGAAGAGAGCTCTGACGAAGAAGATGCCGACATTGGAAACATTGCCGGTACAAGCAAGATTACCCGAAGTGGGAGAATATTTTCTCCAGAGATTGCCCTTCCAAAGTTAATCTTTGGACCCTCAGCTGCTGCCAAAGTTACTCCTGCACCGATAAAACTGTCTGCAAGAACTCCGTTGATTGAAGAAGTTGTTACTCCTGTGGTTGTCCCTCCTACTTCTGCTGATAAGGGGAAAGGGATCCAAGATGAGCTCGTCAGGACGAGGGCTCAGCCATTGGTTATCCCCGAAACCTCTAAGAAAGAAATGGAGGAGATTCTGAAGATAATTAAGAAGAGTGATTATGACGTGGTGGAGCAACTGGGGCAAACCCCCTCGAATATCTCCATGTTAGCATTACTGCTTTATTCTGAGGCTCATGCCAAAGCATTGATAAGGTTTCTGAAGACAGCCCATGTTCCCCAGGAAACCTCAGCCGATCAATTCCAGGATTGTGTAGCCAGCCTGACCGCAGACAACGGTCTAGGTTTCTCTGATGCTGACCTGACTCCGAAAGGAAGAAAGCACAATGACGCATTGCATGTGTCAGTTGAATGCCGAGGAACTACTCTTGCCCATGTTTTGGTCGACACTGGCTCTTCTCTGAACGTGCTGCCTAAGAAAGCTCTGGACCGATTAGATTGTGAAGGCTTGGAGCTGAAACCGAGTAATATCATTGTCAGGGCCTTTGACGGGTCTAAAAGAATGGTACATGGGGAGGTCGACATTCCCATCAAGGTGGGCACTGAGGTATTCCACTCAACTTTCTATGTGATGGACATCCGCTCATCATACTCTTGCTTGCTAGGGAGACCATGGATACATAATGCTGGGGCAGTCACTTCCTCCCTACATCAGATGCTGAAGTACCCTGTCAAAGGAAAGATTATAACTGTACACGGTAAAGAGGAATATATGATTAGTCACCTGAACTCCTTTCGGTATGTGGAAGTAGAGGGCGAGTTCATTGAGACACCGTTCCAACACTTCGAGGAAATTTCTCCTGAAGTTGCGGTAGCAAAGGCAGTAGCTGAGGAACCCAAGCAGGTAGCCAGGATGGCATCTCTGAAAGACGCAAAGGCTGCAATGAAGGAGGGAAAGAGCTCAACATAGGGACAGTTTCCTGACATTCCTCACAAAACAGACAAGTTTGGGTTGGGATTCACCGCTGCGGGGCAAAAAGCTATGCGTCACTCAAAAATTGAAAGAACACCCATCAAGATTTCTCCTTATGGGATCAATGCTTTGGAAGGTGAAGATGAAGAGGGTAACATTGAAGACTGGATCTTCCCAACCATCGAAGGGGGACTGCACAACTGGGAGGCGAAAGACTTCGTCCCCATTACTTTCATTAATCAGTAACTTATCTTTCGAACATTTCCTGTTGGTCTGTAATAATTACTTTTAAACAATATGCACACTACTTTTTCACCTCATGCCTTGCCCGGGGTATATAGGTCCATTTGTAAGGGTTTTGATTCTCTTCATATCCATATGCCATGTTTAATGATTCATTGGACGTTTTTCATTGATAAACTGCTGTGTTCATTTTCTTTCCTTTTGCATTTTTGTTTGTTTAAGGATGGCTATCCCTTACACACACCCACACTCACAAATGCAGGTACCCATCCACCCTGGATTCTATGGGTGACTATTCTGCTATGTCCTTCAATAACTCTGAAGATTTGGTCAATCAGGCTGAGTATGAAGATGACGAAGATTGTGAGGTACCAGGAGAGCTAGCCAGACTTCTACACAAGGAAGAGAGGGCCATCTTGCCTCACGAAGAGTTGTTGGAAACTGTCAACTTAGGAACAGAGGAAGACCGGAAGGAAGTACAAGTGGGTGCCAATCTGGAACCAAGTGTCAAGGAGCGTTTGGTACAACTGTTAAATGAATACGTTGAAATCTTCGCCTGGTCTTATGAAGACATGTCGGGTTTAGACACTGATATCGTGGTTCACCGTCTCCCTACAAGAGAGGATTATCCATCGATCAAGCAAAAAGTCCGCCGAATGAGGCCCGACATGTCCGAGAAGATTAAAGCTGAAGTAATGAAACAATTCAACGCTGGGTTTCTGGCTGTTACATCCTATCCACAATGGGTTGCTAACATTGTGCCAGTGCCTAAAAAAGACGGCAAGGTCAGAATGTGTGTGGACTACCGGGATTTGAATAGGGCCAGCCCTAAGGATGATTTTCCGCTACCGCACATCGACATTTTGATTGACAACACAGCTCAGCACAAAGTGTTTTCCTTCATGGATGGATTCTCGGGCTAAAACCAGATCAAAATGGCCCCCGAGGACATGGAGAAAACAACTTTTGTTACACAATGGGGTACCTTCTGCTACAAGGTGATGCCGTTCAGACTGAAGAACACAGGGGCAACTTATCAACGCGCCATGGTAACTTTGTTTCATGATATGATACATCATGAGATCTAAGTTTACGTAGACGATATGATAGCTCGATCACAAACAGAGGAAGAACACCTTGAACACCTGCAAAAGCTGTTTGCCAGGTTGAAAGAGTACAAACTCAGGCTGAATCCAAGTAAGTGTACTTTTGGAGTTAGGTCTGGTAAACTTCTAGGATTTATTGTCAGCAACAAAGGCATTGAGGTCAATCCAGCAAAAGTGAAAGCAATACAAGAGATGCTTGCTCCCCGTACTGAAAAGGAGGTTAGAGGGTTCTTGGGGCGCTTGAACTATATTGCTAGATTCATCTCTCATCTGACTTCTACTTGTGAGCCAATATTCAAACTACTGAAGAAAGATCAGGTAGTCGAATGGAACGACGATTGCCAAGCTTCTTTTGATAAGATCAAGGAGTATTTGCTAGAACCTCCTATTCTGATGCCACCCGTCGAAGGAAGGCCGTTGATCATGTACCTGACCGTCTTGGATAACTCAATGGGGTGTGTTTTGGGCCAGCATGACGAGTCTGGTCAAAAAGAGCATGCTATTTATTACCTTAGCAAAAAGTTTACCGACTGTGAGACTCGCTACTCACTGCTCGAGAAAACTTGCTGCGCTTTGGTATGGGCTGCTCGCCGACTAAGGCAGTATATGCTGACTCATACCACTTTGTTGATTTCCAAAATGGATCCTATCAAGTATATCTTCGAGAAACCAGCTTTATCTGGAAGAATAGCTAGATGGCAAATGATCCTAACTGAGTATGACATCCAGTACACTACCCAAAAATCTATAAAGGGGAGTGTAATAGCTGACCATCTAGCTCATCAAGCTATCGAAGATTATCAGTCCATGAGATTCGACTTCCCAGACGAGGACATCATGAATTTGGACAACATTAAAGGTAACGGACCGTATGACGGACCTGAAAAAGGATCCCGATGGACCCTGTACTTTGATGGTGCTTCAAATGCACTTGGAAACGGTATCGGTGCGGTACTTATTTCCCCGGAAGGTTGTCACACGCCTTTCACGGCCCGACTTTGCTTCAGCTGTACCAACAACATGGCTGAATATGAAGCTTGCATTTTTGGTGTCAAGGCTGCTATAGACTTGGGGATCAAATCTTTGATCGTATTTGGGGACTCGGCTTTGGTTATCAGTCAAATCAAAGGAGAGTGGGATACCAAACATCCTAATCTTATCCCATACAAAGAACATGTCCTGACATTGTTGCCTCATTTCGAGCAAATCACCTTCGAGCATTTCCCGCGAGAAGAGAATTAGCTTGCAGATGCTCTGGCTACAATGTCTTCCATGTTTAAACTCAACTGGGATAACGAGGCTCCCCAAATCACCATCGAGCGAATGGATGAACCTGCGCGTTGTCATGAGATTAATACCGAAGAAATAGTGGAACCACCTTGGTTTCACGAAATCAAAAGGTATCTCCAGACTAGAGAATATCCTGAAGGAGCTTCCGTAAATGACAAGAAGTTCCTAAGGAAATTTGCTGCCAAGTTCTTCCTGAGAAACGGCATCCTCTATAAACGCAGCCATGATTGTGTTTTACTCTGATGTGTAGACAAAGCTGAAGCAGAGTTAATCATGACCGAGATACACATCGGTACATTTGGCACCCACTTGAGCGGGCATACGATGGCTAAGAAGATTCTAAGGGCAGGCTATTACTGGTCTACCATGGAAGCAGATTGCCATCAGCACTCCCGTACTTGCCACAAATGTCAGGTCTACGCCGACAAGGTACACATTCCTCCTGTTCCTCTCAACATTCTGACAGCTCCTTGGCCATTCACAATGTGGGGCATTGACATGATTGGAGAGATCAAGCCCACAGGGTCTAATGGGCATCGCTTCATCCTGGTCGCCATTGACTACTTTACCAAATGGGTCGAAGCAGCTTCCTTCGCCGCTGTTACAAGAAATGTGGTTGCCCGCTTCATCAAGCAAAACCTCATATGCCGGTACGGTGTTCCCGACAGGATCATCACAGACAACGGTACAAATCTGAATAATACTATGATCACCGCTCTATGCGAACAGTTCAAGATTTATCATCACAATTCATCTCTGTGATACGGTGGGAGAACTGACTAGAGGTTTTGCGTTTGTTTTCGCAAATGTTTCGGTTGAGCAAGAGTCGCCATCGACTTTTTATTTTATCCTAAGGAAAGGTTTAAAAAGCACAGCAAAAACCTTTGAGATTTTTCTTGGGTTCGGGGAGTAGATTATAGAAAGGGAAGGTATTAGCACCCTTTCTATCCATGGTTATCCATGGGCTCTTAGTTACTTGCTTAGATCAACTTGCCTTTATTTTCAATCGTTTGAAATGGTGCTTTGTGTGTGTGGGTTTGAAAATGTTTTGAAAAGAGGCCAATGTGGTGGCAACCTTTGTAATGATCCATGTTGGGATGTATACAAAGGTGTATGTCTTTTGAAAAGGTTTTCATTGTTTTTAGAAGTTGTTTTGAAAGTGTATTGATGTGTGGTTTTGAAAAAAAATAGGCAAGTGTTTTGTTTTGCAAATTGGCAAGTAATCAAGAGTTATCTACCCTAAATTTCTCAAAGATCTTTGTTATGTTTTTTAACCCTTTTAACAATTTTGTTCCACCATTGTATTTAGTGGACAATCTTGTGTTAGGATGTGAAAGGGACGGGCGTAGGTCGTCGTTTAGACCATAATTGCAATAGTGTTAAATGTCTTTGGGCAATTTTCTTTAAAAGGGACTTGATCATTCGTTTAGGCAACATTTTGAGGGACTATGATCATTTGATTGTTTGTTTTACCCAAAGAAATCTAACATGCAACATGGCCCAATTTTTGAAAGGCAACAAGGGGATGTAACCCTAGGGGTGTTAGTGTGCAAGTGTGTTTTATTGCATACAAGAGTTTTTTCTTTGAATTAGGTTTTTCTATTTCATTGATTTTATCTTGCCATACACGTCCTAATTACTAGCAATAAGAAGCGGAAATGTAAAATCCTACGCTATTACAACAATTAGGGGAGGGGGATACACATTTGTACATGGGGGGTTCAACGAGAAAAATAGACAAAAAAGAAAATAGCAAAAAACAAGATATATAGAGAGAGAGGGAGCCCGCGCGCTGCTGGGAGGTCATCAGAAGTTCTGACCCAGATCCGCTGCCAGATGATCAACCTATTAGTGAAACTAGATGAGTCATAACTTCTGACTCTATCACCTGCAAAACAGAACCTTGTTAGTGGGGAAATCAGAAGTTCTGATTTCCATGCGCTGCAAGACAGAAGTTTGTTAGTGGAGAAACCAGAAGTTCTGATTCTGCTGAAAAGGCAATAACTCTCAGAGGTTCTGATATCATTGACAGCAAAACAGGCTTCAGATGTGCTAACGTCAAAGTCAGCACTTGGATTTTTCCTGTACTAATCAGAACATCTGCAATCCTGTTGTTACTCCACAAAACAGGAAACATATTTGCAACAGATCCAGCAAATACAAAAATGTTTCAGAGGTCAGAGTCAATAAGGTCACAGGCAGATCCTATACTGGCTCAGAACGTTCTGAGGTATGAAAGTCCTCAGAACATAAACAATAACAACATGATATTTACATTATGTTATTTGAATATGCACAGCTGATGATGCTTAACAGTGTGATGAGGGTCAGCAGGTGCTTACCTGACTGTTGGGAGAGTTGTGGGTGAAAGTTTAGCTTTTGGTTCTGGTGGTGTTCTGGACAGATTTTCTTTGAAAAAAAAAGAAAGGAAGTAAAGGTGTATATGCAGGGTCAGAAGTTTAGAGAGGGTGTCTTTGGTTTACAGAAAAAAATCTGGATATTTGATGAAGTTGAAGGTGAGAAACTCAAAGTTATGAAACAAAGCTGGAGATTTTGGCAGAGTTTCAGAACGCTATGTTGCTAGGAATTTTGTTTCTCTCTTTAGCAATTTTTTGTTTTCTTTTCTTGAACGCCTTTTGCAGTGGTGAAAGCTCTCTATTTATAGGCAAAGTTCTTGTGGATGCCTTGAACATTTAAGGCGCCAACAGAGTTTGAATTTGTTCTTTGACAGAAATTCCTGGGAAGTTGTGATACAGATAGCTTTCAGCCTAGGTTGCAGCAGCAGGCGTAGATTGGGGAGAAGTGACCTCTAAAGTGGGCGGTGGCGTGAAGACCCATGTCAGAATCTGTGCAAAAGCGTTTTCCAAGCCACACGTGAATGCTCAGGAGTGGTTGGAAGCATTAATGGGCATTAAATGGTGACAAGACCTGTCAATACCAACGTTCTGGTAATGGAAACCAGCGTTGAATCAGCAGCGTAAACCATGCTCTGGCCTTGGCTACCTGTTGTCTTAGTAAGCTCTGTAGATTCTCCTAGTTTTCTGGTACATTCCTTGGATTTACTTCTGGACAATCTGGACTTAGAGATTCTGTATCAGTGTAACACCCATTCTTCTGACCTTTCATCTTCTGATTTCAACCTGTTCTGAAGGAGCCTTCAGACTTTCCTGCTTCTCTTGCATTCCTTTAGCAAATTTTGACTGAGCTTGTGTAACTGCTGAAGGGGCATGTTCTGTTTGAGGCTTACATTCTGAACCACGTTTACAACTTCTGATTGAACTGATGTAGCTGCTGAAGAGCCAACTTCTGACCATGCTGAGCCAAGCTTGCAACTTCTGACCGTCTTCATCTGGAATGGGTCCAGAAGTTCTGAAGTGCTGATTTTTCTAAAAACACTTATTTTAGAGAAGCATTCTAAGTACTTAGAATTTGATTTTTTTTCTCAAGATAAAAAGTGTTGTTTCTGGAGTTCGTGAGATCATCTTGCTCTTGTAAGTGACTTGCTTGGGCAAAGGGATAACTCAGGACTTGGATTTGTTTCAGAGGGACCTTGAAAATCCAAGATGGTTTCCTGAAGAAAGGGAGGGCAAATTTTGGGGTACAACAGTTGCCCCTGTTCAATCTTCTTGAACTTGAAGAGTTAGATTGGCAAGTTTGCCTTTCGCGACTCGAAGGTAAAAGGAGATTGGACACCAGAGTGCCCGGAAATTTGCACTCGCATAGTAGAGTATCAGCAATGCGATGGTGGGAATGGGCTTATAGATGCCATTTGGAGATGTGACAGATCTTCGTCGGGAATGGGCTTACAGATGCCATTTGGAAGTGTTGATCGCACAAGAGATTCCTTAGCGAGAACTTTACGTATCTGAGAAAGGCAGATGTTTTCCTGGCTTGTTACAGGTGTTTGATCTTCAATCTCCTTATGCAGATATGCCCTGGCTGGATACAGGAATCGAATCTTCGAACTCTTCAGACGTGCCCTGGCTAGATACAGGAATCGAGTCTGGAAAGATGGTCAACAGATATGCCCTGGCTAGATACAGGAATCGAATCTGGAAATGTTGTAGCTGATAGATGTGCCCTGGCTGGATATAGGAATCGAATCTTCGAACTCTTCAGACGTGCCCTGGCTAGATACAGGAATCGAGTCTGGAAATGATGTAGTTGATAGATGTGCCCTGGCTGGATACAGGAATCGAATCTTCGAACTCTTCAGACGTGCCCTGGCTAGATATAGGAATCGAGTCTGGATATGATGTAGTTGATAGATGTGCCCTGGCTGGATACAGGAATCGAATCTTCAAACTCTTCAGACGTGCCCTGGCTAGATACAGGAATCGAGTCTGGAAATGATGGTCAACAGATATGCCCTGGCTAGATACAGGAATCGAATCTGGAAATGTTGTAGTTGAAGGTAGTTGTCTTTGGGATTGTCTTTTTCCCTGAAAAGGCAAAACATAAGTTGTATGCAAGGTCATGATGTATGATATGCATGATGTTTTAACATGAGACAGCGTTGTATGTACTTTATCATGTATGTAAGTGAAATGTTTATGAATGTATTTTCGTTTTAGGAAAATAAATCCTCGACAATCGGCCGGGGAATTGTTCCGTGGAAGAGATACTTTGCTGAAGTTTTTGATGAGAGGCCTGCTAAGGACTTCAATGATGGATTCCGCTGGGGATAATGATGATAAACTCCGCTGGGGATACCAAAGATAAACTCCGCTGGGGATACCAAAGATAAACTCCGCTGGGGATTGAAAGAACTTTGTCGGGGGCGATCTTCCGTGGTAATTAACTGAGGATAACCCAGTTATAAGCCCTTGTGAGGAATAACTTTGACTAAAGCTCGGGAGAGACGTCCGTATTCTGCAGGGGACAAACTTCCAGAATCTACTGGGGATAAGCTTTAAGACCTGCCGGGGAAAGTTGTGCCTTTTCAGGATTGACGGGGAGTCAAATCCGCTTGGGGAAAGTATTGTTGAATCTTATCTTACTCTGCGGGGCGTTGAGATGATTTGGTCATATTCCTCAGTCGAATCTACCTTGGTACCTTGGCGGACAAAGCAACCAGACTGCATCAGACAACCTTACATTGCCCTTGTTTCTGATGTCACCTGTAATTGATCTTTTGCAAACATTTATAAATTAGCAATTTAATGTCAAATGCATATATCAAAAATGAACATTGGACGTTCTTCGCAAGACAAAATAGAAAAAGGAAAAAACAATGGCAACTTGTATGGACAAGTGAATTGTATTGATTTGAACTTTGCCTGTGAACAGGCGTTTTTGTACAAGAAGCTGACATCCTAGTAAGAGGACGCCGCCGGATAACATAGAGTTTATAATTTTGAAAAGAAAACAAAACAGCTATGTGAACAATCCCACTGGGTTCCAACTCTGCTATCGCCTTTATGTCTTCAAGCGTCTCATCACTTTGCTGCTTGGTTGAAGATGAAGCTGATTGGTCGATGCCGAAATCTGAGCCAGATAGTTGATACCGAATTCCGGATGCGAAGTGATCCAATGAGTCATAGTGTTACGCTTCATCCCTAACTTTTGCCTGGACCGCCCTTTCGGGTTTTCAGTCCACCGGGATACCCATTTTTGCCCAAGCCGCCTTTTCAGGTTTTCGACTCGCCGGGTGTACAGATTTTTTTCATTTCATCCCTTATTTTTGCCCGAACCCTTTTGGTTCGCCGGGAAGCCCTTATTTTTGCCTAGGTATGTCAACCTAGCGGGTCTTTTATTCATGCGTAGTATCTTTTCACTATGTCTGCATTGGCGGGGTGAGGAAGGTCGTCACCATCCATGGTGGTTAGGATCATGGCTCCCCCTGAGAACACATGTTTCACCACAAATGGCCCTTCGTACGTAGGGGTCCATTTGCCCCGGGGATCACTTTGAGGAAGGATGATGCGCTTGATTACCAAGTCTCCAACCTGATACTCTTGTGGTTTGACCTTCTTGTTAAATGCCCTGATCATTCGTTTTTGATACGTCTGACCATGACAGATAGCGGTGAGCCTCTTTTCGTCAATCAGGTTTAATTGATCAAGTCGAGTCTGGATCCAGTCATCTTCATTTAAGTCTGCATCTTTCATTATCCGGAGAGAAGGTATCTGGACTTCAATGGGCAAGACTGCCTCCATGCCATAGACCAAGGAGAAAGGAGTTGCCCCGGTTGACGTTCTTGCTGAGGTACGGTACCCATGAAGAGCAAATGGTAACATTTCGTGCCAATATTTATAAGTCACTGTCATCTTCTGCACAATTTTCTTAATATTCTTATTCGCCGCTTCTACAGCCCCATTCATCTTCGGCCGGTAGGGAGAAGAATTGTGGTGCTGTATTTTGAATTGTTCACAGAGTTCAGTGATCATTTTGTTATTGAGGTTGGTACCATTGTCCGTGATGATTCTTTCCGGGACACCGTACCGACAGATCAGATTATGCCGGATGAAACGTGCCACGACGCTCTTGGTTACCGTCGCGTAGGAAGCTGCCTCAACCCACTTTGTGAAGTAATCGATCGCTACCAAGATGAAGCGATGCCCATTGGATGTCGTCAGTCGGATCTCACCGATCATATCAATGCCCCACATTGCAAAAGGCCAAGGTGCCGTTATGACGTTCAGAGGGACTGGGGGAATATGCACCTTGTCAGCATAGATCTGGCATTTGTGACAAGTTCGAGAGTGTTGGTAACAATCGGCTTCCATGGTGGACCAGAAATATCCTGCCCTAAGGATTTTCTTTGCCATGGTGTGTCCACTGGAGTGTGTTCCGAATGTACCTTCATGCAGTTCTATCATGATTTTCTCTGCTTCAGCCTTATCCGCACAACGTAGTAGAGTTGAATCATGATTCCGTTTGTAGAGGATGCCGTTACTGAGGAAGAATTTTGCCGCAAACCTCCTCATGAACTTCTTGTCATTGACAGATGCACCTTAAGGGTATTCCTGAGCTTCCAAGTATCTCTTCACCTCATGATACCAGGGTTTTTCAGTTGCCTTCTCGGCTTCGAGGTCGCAGCAGTATGCCGGTTCATCCAACTTCCAGATAATGATCCGGGGAGCCTCATTGTCCCATTTAACCTTGAACATTGAAGACATCGTAGCTAGTGCGTCTGCTAGCTGATTCTCCTCTCTTGGGAAATGCTCAAAAGTTATCTCTTCAAAGTGGGGAAGCAAGGTTGACACATACTCCTTGTAAGGAATAAGATTTGGGTGTTTCGTATCCCACTCGCCTTTGATCTGATTGATCACGAGAGCGGAATCTCCGAAGACACTCAGAAATTTGATCTTTAAGTCGATTGCAGCTTGTAGACCCATGATACATGCCTCATATTCTGCCATGTTGTTGGTGCAGTTGAAACATAATCGGGCGGTGAGTGGAGTATGCGTTCCTTTAGGAGATATGATTACAGCGCCGACGCCGTTACCCAAAGCATTGGAGGCTCCGTCAAAATGCATAGACCATCGGGATCCTTCCTCAGGTCCTTCATCCGGTCCAGGTATTTCACAGTCAGTTACCACCATGATGTCTTCGTCCGGAAAATCAAAGTTCAATGATTGGTAATCGTCCACAGGTTGGTGTGCCAAATGATCTGCCAGTACACTTCCTTTAATTGCTTTCTGAGTTGTATACTGGATATCATATTCTGTTAAGATCATTTGCCATCTCGCTATTCTTCCAGACAGAGCGGGCTTTTCAAATATGTACTTGATGGGATCCATCTTTGAAATCAACAAAGTGGTGTGAGTCAGCATATACTGTCTCAGCCAGCGAGCAGCCCATACTAGAGCACAGCAAGTTTTCTCAAGCAGTGAGTAACGAGACTCACAGTCGGTAAACTTTTTTCTCAAGTAATAAATAGCATGCTCTTTTCGGCCGGACTCGTCATGTTGTCCCAGCACACACCCCATAGAATTGTCAAGTACTGTCAAACATAGTATCAGAGGTCTTCCTTCCACTGGCGGCATAAGAATGGGTGGCTCTTGGAGATATTCCTTTATCTTTTCAAAGGCAGCCTGACATTCATCGTTCCAGCGTACTACTTGATCTTTCTTCAGTAATTTGAAGATTGGCTCACAAGTAGCAGTCAGATGTGAGATGAATCGGGCAATGTAATTCAGTCGTCCTAGGAAGCCTCTGACTTCTTTCTCTGTCTTTGGAGTTGGCATCTCTTGTATGGCTTTTACCTTGGCAGGGTCCACCTGAATACCTTTATCACTTACAATGAAACCTAGCAATTTTCCGGACCTCACCCCAAAGGTGCATTTGTTGGGATTCAACCTCAGCTTGTATAACTTCAGTCGGTCAAATAGCTTCCTCAGATGATCAAGGTGCTCCTCCTCAGTTTGAGACCTTGCAATCATGTCATCGACGTATACCTCAATCTCGTGATGGATCATATCATGAAATAAAGCAACCATGGCACGTTGATAGGTTGCCCCAGCATTTTTCAATCCGAATGGCATAACTTTGTAACAGAAGGTGCCCCACTGAGTCACAAAGGTAGTCTTTTCCATATCTTCCGGGGCCATCTTGATCTGATTATACCCTGAAAAACCATCCATGAAGGAGAACACCTTGTGTTGAGCAGTATTGTCAACGAGAACGTCAATGTGAGGTAGAGGAAAATCATCCTTGGGGCTTGCCCTGTTTAAATCCCTGTAGTCAACACACATTCTGACTTTACCGTCCTTCTTCGGCACTGGCACCACATTGGCAACCCACTGAGGGTAAGAAGTTACTGCTAGAAATCCGGCATCGAATTGTTTCATAACCTCGGCCTTGATCTTTTCAGACATCTCTGGGCGCATGCGGCGAACCTTTTGCTTTACCGGAGGGAAGTCTTCCTTGGTAGGCAAGTGATGGACTACAATGTCGGCATGCAAACTAGGCATGTCTTCATAGGACCAAGCAAATACCTCCATGTAATCATGTAGCATCTGGATCAATCGTTGCCTCACGCTGAGCTCTAGATTGGCACCAATCTTGACCTCTTTCCTATCTGTCTCAGTACCCAGGTTAACTGTTTCCACAGGCTCTTCATGTGGTTGAATAGCCCTCTCTTCCTGGAGTAGCAGTCTTGCGAGTTCACCAGGAACTTCACAATCATCTTCACCTTCGTCCTCGGCCAAGTTGATCGGATTCTCGAAGTCATAACTGGCGGTAGCAGAGCTGTTGCCAGTGAGATCCAGAGTGGATCGAAACCTGTATACGTGATTGTGTGTAAATATAGTTGTTTTGCAATATATAACACAGAAAGAAAAGAGCACAAGATTTGAAATGCAACAAACGTCCAATGTTTTGATTGATGATATATGGAGATGTCATACAAAAAGCCCTCACAAATGGAGCTACGATGCCCCGGGTAGGACACCGAGCCAATGAAAGTTTTAACACATTGTTTGTTACAAATTGAAAATCAAAAGAAATAATTACTGCGTGACAAATGTGATAGGTGTAAAATCCTTTGTCGTCCAGTTGCTTGGTCCGTTGCTGGTAGTCGGGTAGATCCAACTATCAAACTCTGCTTCCTCTACATCCTCCTCAATAGCATTCACCCTTGGACTGGTGATAAACACTGGAGTCTTTTTGATCTTTTCCTTGCGCACATCCCTCTGAGCCTCTGTAGTAAAGCCTAGCCCAAACTTGTCGTTCTTTTGAGTGAAGTCAGGAAGCTGACCCCAGTTCGCACAATTGCCTTTCTCGATTATAGCCCGGGCATCCTTCAAGGATGCCATCTTCAACGGAGAGTCTTCTTCAACTACTGCTTCAGCTGATGCCAAAATTGGAGGTACCTCCTCAAAATGTTGAAAGGGGGTTTCAATAAACTCCCCGTCCATCTCGATATACCGGAATGAATTCAAGTGACTAACCATGTATTCCTCCTCACCCTGCACGGTAACAATCTTCCCTTTGACAAGATATTTGAGCTTTTGGTGTAGAGTGGAGGTTACTGCCCCAGCCTTGTGAATCCAGGGTCGACCCAATAAGCAGGAGTAAGATGGATGAATATCCATTACATAGAACGTTGATTCGAAGACTTGGGAACCCACACGAATAGGAATGTTTACTTCACCGTGCACCATCCTCTTAGAACCGTCGAAGGCTCTAACAATGATGTTGCTAGGTTTCAATTCCAAACCTTCACAATCCAAGCGATCCAATGCCTTCTTAGGCAAAACATTCAGGGAAGAGCCGGTATCTACTAACACGTGTGCGAGAGTAGTGCCCCTGCATTCTATGGAAACATGCAGGGCATCATTGTGATTTTTCCCTTTGGGGGTGAGGTCAGCATCCGAGAACCCCAAGCCATTGTCAGCTGTCAAATTAGCCACACAGTCCGTGAATTGATCCGCGGAGGTCTCTTGCGGCACATGGGCCGTTTTCAGAAATGAAATCAGGGCTTTTGCATGGGCCTCTGAGCATAGCAGCAATGATAGCATAGAGATTTTGGAGGGAGTATG
This sequence comes from Vicia faba, assembly GCA_948472305.1. NCBI lineage: Eukaryota > Viridiplantae > Streptophyta > Magnoliopsida > Fabales > Fabaceae > Vicia > Vicia faba. The sequence goes on along the minus strand of OX451739.1, from coordinate 374,761,458 downwards.
CCCCAACTGTTCAACAACGTTAAAGTCACTCTTTTTGATGATTTTCAGAATTTCCTCCATTTCTTGTTGGGAGGCTTCTACAGCAGTCTTTTTTGGTGCCTCCGTCCTGGCAGGCAAATCGATAGAAACTTCTTTGCCCCGAGTATCAGAGGACCCGACGGCAGTAGTAGACACAGGAACTTGAATTGGAACATGCACACTTGCGGGTGTGATGGTGAGAGGTTTTCGGATAACTGGCGGTGCAATGTCAGGCGAGAAGAGCCTTCCACTGTGAGTAATCTTGGTGGGACCAGTGATGTTACTGATACTGGTATTGGTGATGAACTCCTGCTTCACCCCAAGCACATACACGTCGGCTCCATAATGCCATGGGACCGCTTTATCAGACTCATAGGGGAGAGGTCCCGGAACAGTAATAGTAATGGGTGCAACAGACATAATTCGGACTGGTTTCTTCACGGGAGCTTTGGCAGGATTGTAATTGTGACAATAGATATTTCTTCAACGGAAACAAACGGAACAGCAGTTTTCTTGAACAGAATTTCCTTGCTATCCATCAGGCTTTGGATGCCTGATTTCAGCAGTGGACAACCGGTAGGGATAACAGCACACAGGAGGCAAACCTTACTACAACCCGGAAATAAACCGGATACTAGCAAGTCCCTCTTAACAGTCAACAGAGGGGTAGCAACATCATTCACTGAAACAGCATACAACTCTTCTTCAATGGCATTTACTCTATGCTGGGGCATAGGAGCAGTTACAACATTCGGTTTTTCAGGCGCTTCAAACTAAATTTCCTTTGCGTCGATAAGATCTTGCACTTTGTTTCTCAAGGCCCAGCAATCATCAGTAGTGTGCCCGGGGCTATCAGAATGATAAGCACACCAGGCATTTGGGTTATACTTAGGAGACGCAGTGTTGACGACCTTAGGAGCCTCTTTGATGGTCACCAAGTTGGTTGATAACAGTTGGGGTAAAATTTGTGATAAGGTCATACTCAGCCGAGTATACTGCCTCTTGGGCCTTTCACCTCTTTGTTGATTGTACTGCTGAGGAGCAGCAACAGGTTTTGAAATGACCAGAGCATTGACGGCTTGGCGACTTTCTGGCTTGACTTGTCTTCTAGGACCATATACGGCACTTGCTTCCTTCTTAAAAGGCCTCTTCTCAGTACTTGCAGCAACACCCTTCTAAATCTTTCCTGACCTGATGCCAGCTTCTATTCTTTCGCCCGTTAAGATCAAATCGGTAAATCCCGCGGAAGAGTTACCAATCAGATGATTGAAAAATGGCCCAGATAGGGTCCCTAGAAACATATCAACAAGTTCACGATCGGTTAAAGGAGGCTGCACCCTGCCAGCTAAATCCCTCCATTTTTGTGCATACTCTTTGAATCCTTCGCCTGTTCCTAACGACATACCCTGAAGTTGGGTACGAGTAGGGGCAAGGTCAGAATTGTATTGGTATTGTTTGTAGAAAGCGGTGGCCAAATCTTCCCAATTTCGAATGCTGGTTCCTTCTAGCTGATAAAACCACTCCAACTGAGCTCCAGAAAGACTGTCTTGAAAGAAATGAATCCAAAGGTTTTTATCTGCCGTATAGGGTTGAATTTTTCTCACGTAGGACCTGAGATGCATTTTGGGACAGGACATCCCATCATACCTCACAAACACTGGCACTTTGAATTTTGGGGGAATCACAATCCCGGCAACCAAACCCAAGTCTTCAAAATCCAAACCCGGTACTCTTTGTAGCTCCATGGCGGCCAACCTGTCTTCTAGCCCTTTGTATTTATCATCAGCTGGAGGGTATTGCTGATCGGTATAATCTTCATCCTCTTTGACCTCCTCCTCTTCCGCATCAGACTCGGAAGGTACCGCAGCCCCACCTCCTTTGCTGGTTCCTTCATCAGAGATAGGAGGAAATTCAAGCACTCTCCGAGCTTCTCCGTCAAATCTTCTCCCCAAAGTAGCCATCCCGAGTCTCTTTTTCTTCTTTTTTACTGGGTCTTTGTTCCCCAATTGAGTCTTGATATCCTCCTGACCCTTAGCCAAGGTCATCAGGAGTTGCTGGAACTGTGCATTCTGAGCTTGTAGGTCTTTGACTGTTTGCTCGAGATCCATCCTGACTGACATAAACAGCAGATAGATAAGGAAACTTGGAGTGAGACCTGCTTATGCACATGATGAATGGTATGCTTATGTATGCAATACATTCAAGGATTTAGGACATTCAAAATTGTTTCAGACAAAGAAGAACGCACGTCATATTAATAAGAAGAAATTTGTTAGTACATAAATGCCCCATGGGCCAAATATTACAAAATAACTTCTCAAGGTAAAAAGACATTGTGCATCCTCTTTGGTGCGATGTAGGTGTTGAGGGCCTCTTTCTCATGGAGTCGGCGGGTAAGCTCTAGAACCTTCTTCTCACTGGCGTAGAAGCTAGCTTCAAAAGTATTCCGTTCCTCCTTGAGCTGAATCCAACTTTTCTGCATTTCCTCCCACGATGTAGGCATGTCTGGATGTAGGATGGTGTAGGGAACCTCTCCTTCATTGACGGGCTCTTTAATCACAGGGAGAATATGAGGATAAGGCATCATCAAACTTTGGGCTCGGGCTCGTACCCACTTGAGATAAGGCTCAAGAGGGATGGAGTTCTTGTGTCCCAGAGTCTTGCTGTCAACCTTGTTGAGTTTTCCCCAGGCTCTGATGAATCTTTGGCGAAGCCCTTGCGCATCGTTGTCGAAGTCAAAAACTAGGTCAGGAATCAACATGTCATGAGGACCATCCCTCCGTGCATATCCAAATTGTCTCAAAGCTAGGCAAGGGTTGTAGGTGATACCTCCTCTAATTCCAAGTAAAGGAACATTGGGAAATTCTCCGCAACGATCGACAATGATGACATTTTCTCTGGACCGAGAACACCAATGTACATCAGAGTGAGTAAGAGTCATCAACCGTTGGGACCACCTTAAGCCTTGGTCGTTCTTCAAGACAGATTGTGGAAGGTGCGAAATAAACCACCTTGCAAGGATAGGAGTACAGCACATAAGAACACCCCTCTTTCTCATTGTTCGTGTGTAAAATGAGTGAAGGATGTCCCCAAGCAATGTTGGTATTGGATTTCTGGACAAAAAGATTTTGACGGCGTTGACATCTATCAATTGGTCAGGATTTGGGAACAAGACCAACCCATAGATAAGGAGTGCCACAATTTCTTCAAAGGCTTGTAGGTCCAATGAGTTCCAACATTCTTGTGCCTTCTCAAACAAGAATTTTGCTAAGAATCCCTTGACGCCGCTTCTGGTTTCCCAATGCCCCTTGATGTCGGATGGTTGTAGATGTAATGCTCGAGCAACATCTTCCGGCTTTGGTTCCTTTTCCATACCGTTGAAGGGTAGTTGATTAAGGATAGGAATTCTCAGGAGTTGAGAAAACTCCTCCAAAGTGGGCACCAACTGGTAATCGGGGAAAGTGAAACAGTGGTGAAGAGGGTCAAAGAACTGGAATAGCACTTTCATCATGTCTTCTTCAATGTTGGTGTTGACTAGGCTGAGCAGTCTACCATGTCTTTCACTGAAGGATGAGCTTTCCGGAATTCTTGAGGTGAGCTCCTTGAGTTGAGGAGAGATTCTTACAAGGTTGACTTGAATGGTGTTTCTGCGAGGAATTTCCATGTCCTACAAAACAAGAACAAAGATGAAGATCCAAAACCCTTGAAATGGTTAGTGAATGCATATGATGTTTTATGATGCCTATGATGTATGTATAAAACATATGTACAAGCAAATCACACCAAACCCTAGTTTCAGGCTTGCATGGGGTTTCATAGGTAAGTACCCTCTTGAGTGTAGTTGGCTTAAAAACCTGTCCTATAAATAGTAACCGGGTTCTAAGGAGCTCAATATCACTGGATTGTTTTCATTGTTCATTGTTTTGGTTTAGCCACTTAACTAGCGACCAAAATATTCCAAGAAAACAACCCTAAATGAGTGTAGTATCGAGTATCTACCAACTTCGGACTGCACCAAAGCCGGTCATCTCACTACCCCTAATAAAAGGCCAAGATGGTCAAGTAAGGTTCTAGGTCATTAGTGCTTAGTGACATCACTCAGCGGCCCCGTACTCTCCTTGATTGAACTCAAGGGTTACCGGTACTCACAAATATGTCGCACTAATATAGCTATTGCTTCGACCGTGTCGGTATACCCCGCATAGTTTCCACAACGTATTGCTATCTATGAATGTTTTCCCAAAATCCGGGTGTAGGATTTGCAAACCCAAACAATAGAGCCAAAGTATAAAGCAAACAATCCAAACAATTAGTCATGCAAGAGGGTGATCTAAGCCCTAAGGTTACTCCACTTTTAAAATACTCCCCAGCAGAGTCGCCAGTTCTGTGATACGGTGGGAGAACTGACTAGAGGTTTTGCGTTTGTTTTCGCAAATGTTTCGGTTGAGCAAGAGTCGCCACCGACTTTTTATTTTATCCTAAGGAAAGGTTTAAAAAGCACAGCAAAAACCTTTGAGATTTTTCTTGGGTTCGGGGAGTAGATTATAGAAAGGGAAGGTATTAGCACCCTTTCTATCCATGGTTATCCATGGGCTCTTAGTTACTTGCTTAGATCAACTTGCCTTTATTTTCAATCGTTTGAAATGGTGCTTTGTGTGTGTGGGTTTGAAAATGTTTTGAAAAGAGGCCAATGTGGTGGCAACCTTTGTAATGATCCATGTTGGGATGTATACAAAGGTGTATGTCTTTTGAAAAGGTTTTCATTGTTTTTAGAAGTTGTTTTGAAAGTGTATTGATGTGTGGTTTTGAAAAAAAATAGGCAAGTGTTTTGTTTTGCAAATTGGCAAGTAATCAAAAGTTATCTACCCTAAATTTCTCAAAGATCTTTGTTATGTTTTTTAACCCTTTTAACAATTTTGTTCCACCATTGTATTTAGTGGACAATCTTGTGTTAGAATGTGAAAAGGACGGGCGTAGGTCGTCGTTTAGACCATAATTGCAATAGTGTTAAATGTCTTTGGGCAATTTTCTTTAAAAGGGACTTGATCATTCGTTTAGGAAACATTTTGAGGGACTATGATCATTTGATTGTTTGTTTTACCCAAAGAAATCTAACATGCAACATGGCCCAATTTTTGAAAGGCAACAAGGGGATGTAACCCTAGGGGTGTTAGTGTGCAAGTGTGTTTTATTGCATACAAGAGTTTTTTCTTTGAATTAGGTTTTTCTATTTCATTGATTTTATCTTGCCATACACGTCCTAATTACTAGCAATAAGAAGCGAAAATGTAAAATCCTACGCTATTACAACAATTAGGGGAGGGGGATACACATTTGTACATGGGGGGTTCAACGAGAAAAATAGACAAAAAAGAAAATAGCAAAAAACAAGATATATAGAGAGAGAGAGAGGGAGCCCGCGCGCTGCTGGGAGGTCATCAGAAGTTCTGACCCAGATCCGCTGCCAGATGATCAACCTGTTAGTGAAACTGGATGAGTCAGAACTTCTGACTCTATCACCTACAAAACAGAACCTTGTTAGTGGGGAAATCAGAAGTTCTGATTTCCCTGCGCTGCAAGACAGAAGTTTGTTAGTGGAGAAACCAGAAGTTCTGATTCTGCTGAAAAGGCAATAACTCTCAGAGGTTCTGATATCATTGACATCAAAACAGGCTTCAGATGTGCTAACGTCAAAGTCAGCACTTGGATTTTTCCTGTACTAATCAGAACATCTGCAATCCTGTTATTACTCCACAAAACAGGAAACATATTTGGAACAGATCCAGCAAATACAAAAATGTTTCAGAGGTCAGAGTCAATAAGGTCACAGGCAGATCCTATACTGGCTCAGAACGTTCTGAGGTATGAAAGTCCTCAGAACATAAACAACAACAACATGATATTTACATTATGTTATTTGAATATGCACAGCTGATGATGCTTAACAGTGTGATGAGGGTCAGCAGGTGCTTACCTGACTGTTGGGAGAGTTGTGGGTGAAAGTTTAGCTTTTGGTTCTGGTGGTGTTCTGGACAGATTTTCTTTGGAAAAAAAAAAGAAAGGAAGTAAAGGTGTATATGCAGGGTCAGAAGTTTAGAGAGGGTGTCTTTGGTTTACAGAAAAAAAAACTGGATATTTGATGAAGTTGAAGGTGAGAAACTCAAAGTTATGAAACAAAGCTGGAGATTTTGGCAGAGTTTCAGAACGCTATGTTGCTAGGAATTTTGTTTCTCTCTTTAGCAATTTTTTGTTTTCTTTTCTTGAACGCCTTTTGCAGTGGTGAAAGCTCTCTATTTATAGGCAAAGTTCTTGTGGATGCCTTGAACATTTAAGGCGCCAACAGAGTTTGAATTTGTTCTTTGACAGAAATTCCTGGGAAGTTGTGATACAGATAGCTTTCAGCCTAGGTTGCAGCAGCAGGCGTAGATTGGGGAGAAGTGACCTCTGAAGTGGGCGGTGGCGTGAAGACCCATGCCAGAATCTGTGCAAAAGCGTTTTCCAAGCCACACATGAATGCTCAGGAGTGGTTGGAAGCATTAATGGGCATTAAATGGTGACAAGACCTGTCAATACCAACGTTCTGGTAATGGAAACCAGCGTTGAATCAGCAGCGTAAACCATGCTCTGGCCTTGGCTACCTGTTGTCTTAGTAAGCTCTGGAGATTCTCCTAGTTTTCTGGTACGTTCCTTGGATTTACTTCTGGACAATCTGGACTTAGAGATTCTGTATCAGTGTAACACCCATTCTTCTGACCTTTCATCTTCTGATTTCAACCTGTTCTGAAGGAGCCTTCAGACTTTCCTGCTTCTCTTGCATTCCTTTAGCAAATTCTGACTGAGCTTGTGTAACTGCTGAAGGGGCATGTTTTGTTTGAGGCTTACATTCTGAACCACGTTTACAACTTCTGATTGAACTGATGTAGCTGCTGAAGAGCCAACTTCTGACCACGCTGAGCCAAGCTTGCAACTTCTGACCGTCTTCATCTGGAATGGGTCCAGAAGTTCTGAAGTGCTGATTTTTCTAAAAACACTTATTTTAGAGAAGCATTCTAAGTACTTAGAATTTGATTTTTTTTCTCAAGATAAAAAGTGTTGTTTCTGGAGTTCGTGAGATCATCTTGCTCTTGTAAGTGACTTGCTTGGGCAAAGGGATAACTCAGGACTTGGATTTGTTTCAGAGGGACCTTGAAAATCCAAGATGGTTTCCTGAAGAAAGGGAGGGCAAATTTTGGGTACAACAATCTCCCTATCGGCCGAAGATGAACGGTGCTCTTGAAGCTACGAACAAAAACATCAAGAAGATCATTCAGAAAATGACAGTCACCTGCAAAGACTGGCATGAGATGTTGCCGTTTGCTTTGCATGGATACCGGACCACGATGCGTACTTTAACTGGGGCAACCCCATTTTCTTTGGTATATGGCATGGAAGTTGTCCTGCCCATGGAAGTTCAGATTCCTTCTTTAAGGATTATGAAGGACTCTGGTTTGAATGAAGATGATTGGATTCAGACCCGACTTGATCAACTCAATTTGATCGACGAGAAGCGACTCGCTGCTGTTTGCCATGGTCAGACGTATCAAAAATGGATGATCAAGGATTTCAACAAGAAAGTCAGACGTCAAGTATATCAAGTCGGAGATCTCGTAATCAAGCGGATTATCTTGCCGCAAAGTGATCCCAGGGGCAAATGGACTCCTACTTACGAAGGATCATTTGTGATCAAGAGCATATTTTCTGGTGGTGCAATGATTCTGACCACCATGGACGGCGACGATTTGCCGCACCCTGCGAACGCAGACATAGTCAAAAAATACTACGCATAAAATCACCCGACAAGTCGAAAACCCGAAAGGGCGGCTTGGGCAAAAATGGGCATCCCGGTGAACCGAAAACCCGAAAGGGCGGTTCAGGCAAAAATTAGGGATAAAACAAAAAATTTGTACACCCGGCAAGTCGAAAACCCGAAAAGGCGGCTTGGGCAAAAAGGGGTTTCCCGGTGGATTGAAAACCCGAAAGGGCGATCCAGGCAAAAGTTAGGGAATTAAAGCGTATGACTATGTCTCGTCGGATCATTTTAAAGAACAATCTCTTCATCAGCCAGTTCCAAGCTTCTGATTAATCCAGTCATCGGCAAATGAAACATTTGAATGGACAAGATATTCAGAGTTGTGAAGGCCATAACAGAATGGGATCCCATAGAATTGTTGCACATAGCCATCTTTCTTTTGTATAAAATTTTCAATTCCTTACGACAGCATCCTCTTACTAGGGTGTCTGTCTCCTTTGTACAAAGATACTCATAAAAAGTTAATACAAATATGTTGTACCCCAAAATTTTCCCTCCCATAATCTTCAAAGTTTTGACAAGAATCATCCACAATTGGTTCAAGTCTACTCAAAGGCTACATAATCAACCATCCTCCTGAAGCCAGTCAAACTAGGGATTTGGTTCTCACAAGGAAGCTGAAGTTTTCAAGAGCTCAATCAAGTCCCACATGCCTATAAACATGGTCAAGCATCATCATACAAAATTTCAAGACTTTCAGCACAAAATTGCACAGTCAAAAATCCTAATTGCACTACAGTCAACTGTAGGGGCAAAATGGTCATTTGACAGTCAAAAGTTCAAATTTTTGGTCAACATCTTATTTTGAAGCCACAAACATCATTTGATCAATGCTTGATCATGATTCTCAAAGTTTGGCTCAAAAAGTCTCAAGATGCAAAAGTTTCTATTTTTGGACAGTTGAAAAGTCAACTGTAACTTGACCAAGGCATAACTTTTTCATGGTTCATCAGAAAAATCCCATCCAATGCTCATCTTGAAGGGGGAGACATTTCCTACAACTCATCTTCACACTCCAAGTCCAAGAAATTCTCTCACAAAAAGTTATCAATTTCAACATTATAGGTCATTTTCAAAAGTCAACAAAAAGGGACTTTAAGTCAAAGACCATAAATTGAGATTGGTAAATCAAAATGACATGGGACCAAAGACATTGGTTAGAGGACTTCAAGACCTTTCCAAAATGTCCAAGAACATGTTCATAGCTTCAAAATTGAGCAAGATATGCATTGGAAAAGTTGGGAAATGTTTGTGAAATAGCCAAAGGCAATTATCCTTGAAATTTCATTTTTGACAAAAGGGGCCCACTTTTTCCACTTGTTTCAGCTTGGCCATGCTTCCCACGTGTCCCACAAATTATTTCAAAATTTAAAATTAATTTTTTCATTTTTACTTAATTTTATTGGATTTAATGCATTTTAAATCTTTTAAAATCAAATAAAATTAAAAAGGTTAATTAAAGGGAATATTTTGCATTGAATAACTTTGAACCACAATTATACACATCCCAAATTCATGCCAAGGCCTAATCAAGCAAGAATTCAAATTTTGGTACAAAGATGGAAAGTGTTTCAATGGAGGTTTATGGAAAATCTTAAGCATGAATGCAAGGCATTATTGGCCATAATTCTTATCAAAACACATTACATAACATGTATACAAGTGATCACAAGGACATACACGAAAAAGGAAGCTCCCAAATTGCAAAACACATTTCAAAAAAATTTCAAGCAAAGAGCAAAACTGTAAACCTCCTTACAACGCCTCTCAAGTCCCAATTCCCATCCAAACATATTCCTGACATCCTTAGGAAGCTTTGGCAATCAAAAACAAGCATAATCACTCAAGAAATCGTGCCTTAGACCTCCTCCGGTTTGCTTCATTTTTTCAAATTGTATATCATATTTCATAAGCAATTAACCCATTTTCTTTGTTGTTTTGTGTTGCTAGGGGCTTTCTAAAGCTAGTAGATTGATCCAATTGCATTTTAACGCATCATAGCATGATTCACCATTGAAATATTTTAGGGTTTCTCAAGCTTCAAATTGGGGATTTCCCCATATGGTAAAATTAGGACATCAAACTTCCATGGTTGGAATCGTGACATCCAAACGAACATAACAGACCCATCGCGCTCAATTTATGGTCAACCATGGCCTAATCGTTATTTTTTTTACAGGTTGCGTTTTGGGGGGGTTTAAAACCCCCGCTATCTCTTTTGTTACAGGGGCAAACGGAGAAGAAGGTTGGCGTGGCAAGACCTGAATGGAGGGTTCAAACCGCGCGCGCAATTTTTTTTGTTTTATATCAATTAACGTTATTTCTTACATATTATTTGTTTTCCATTCCATGTACAAAACGCGCAAACAGCTCAATTGGTAGGCAAGTGACTTGGTAAACACTGGGACCTGGGTTCAAATCCCAGGTCCCCTTAAATTATTTCTATTATTTTGTTTAACCCTTTCCCATGCAGTGCATCATTCAGTGATCCATCATACACCCAGCGTTTGTGCTTGCCATGTGTCTCTAATGGTAAATCCAGTGGCTATTACCAGCCATCCACTATACGCATCAGTCAAACGTTCTCCACATGATTCAAAAAGTCAGCAAAGGGCCTCCTTCTGTTGGGCCAAAATTCATCAAGCCACCTCCTCAATTGGGGTCAACACCCCCCATGGTTTGCATATAGCTTTCTTTCTTTTCATTTTTTTTATTTATGTGTTTTATTTATTTTAATTAATTCATCAAAAACAATTTTCATAAAAACCAAAAAAATCAGAAAAAATCATAAAATAAAAATATGTTTTATTTAATTTAATTCATCAACATTTTTGTAAATAAATTTCATAATCAATTTAGTTTTAATTTTAGGTTTTAACTTTAATGTTTTTTTCTTAAAATAATTAAAAACATAAAAATAGGTCTTTTATCCTTTTTTATTCTTTCTTCTTAATAAATAATCTTTTGTTCTTGTCACTATTAATTATTAATTATTTTTGTAAATAACTTATAATTAATTAATTAGGGTAAATTAGGTTACAACTTAAACATCTTTTTTTTTATAATTAAAAACAATTTAGAATTAGGATTTCTTTCAACATTAATTTCCTTTATTCTCATTAAATTTCATAAATACAAAAAAACATAAAAAAATATGTCCTTTCCTTTATTTAATTTAATTAATTTAATAATTTCAATTTAACTCCTTTAAAGGGTTCAACGCCCTCGCATTCGATTACATTTTTGTTTTGCGCGTTTTATTTATTTCTTGTTGTAAATATAATGTACTTGCTCCAAAGCCCTGTAATAGTTAATTAGGCATTTATTTTCTGCAATTTATTTTAAATCGGGTCTGGATTAATTTGGCGTTGTAGACCCGCGCCTTTGTAATAGCGTAGGACCTTTTATCTTTTCCGCATTTTAAATTCCCGCACCTTTAACTGTTAAACAATAACATGAAAGAATGAATGCCCAAAAATAAAATCGAAACGTGGATCACCAATGCATGACAAGACAAACAATAAACTGAAAATGACACACAATTCACACACCACCCCTAGGGTACGCCTCACTGTTGCCTTGCCTCGAAAGGTGATCGTCGAGTAGAGGATGTCTTAGTAAGTCCTCATGATCCGGGAACCTGGCATGAGGGTAGCTTCTAAGGTGTCTTCCCATTGCTCTGGTGATCACCATGTCCCGAACCTCGAATTGACCCGAACACCTCCAACGGTGGTGCTACCTACCTCTCAATGGTGGGATGGCACTACTTTAAAGGACATTTACACAGACGAACTCCTTAGGGTAGGTAGGTTCTCGTAGATACTTGCTCTAATTTCAAAACAAATCAAAAATACTTTTCACACCAACACATTTTCCAAAAAAGCTTCAAAAACAATTTTTCAAACACTCTTGAGGACTGATACAAGAGTTATTCCGAAAACTTTATACGAAACTTTTTCAAACCCACTCACAATTGAAAAGCAAACAATTTTGAAAACACAATGAGCAAGTATCTAAGAGCCCATGGATAACCATGGATAGAAAGGGTGCTAACACCTTCCCTTTCTATAACCTACCTCCCGAACCGAGAGCAATCTCTTTAAGGAATTTTTCTGTGCTTTTGTCCTTTCCATTTGGAGAAAATAAAAGACGGTGGCGACTCTTGCTTACCGCAACATTTCGCGAACCAGCGTTAAACAGTCAGTTCCAGATCCACCGATCACAGAACTGGCGACTCTGCTGGGGATAATACTCTTTAAAGTGAGGTGTACCTTAGGACTAAGATCACTGTGTTTTCAATTGCTTTGATTTGTTTGCTTCAAATTGTGGAACTGTCTTGGGAGTTCTATAGATCCTAACCCGGGTCTGGGGATACCTTATTAGAAAGTAGCAACAAGGCTGTGAGGGAACTGTGCGGGGTATACCGACATGGTTGAAGCAGTCTGCTACGTTGATGTGGCACTTTGGTGTGTACCGGTAACCCTTGAGTCAATCAAGGAGAGTATGGGGCCTCCGCGTGGTGTCGTGAAGCATCAACAGACCTTAGGAACCTTAATTGAACCATCTTGGCCTCTTTAGGGTAGTGAGATAACTACTTTGGTGTACTCCGAAGTCGGTTGATACTCGATACTACACTCAATTGAGGGTTGTTTTCTTGGGATATTTTGATCGCCAGTCAGTGGCTAAATCGAAACGATGAACAATGAAAGCAATCCAATGATATTGAGATCCTTAGAACCCGGTTACTTTTGATTAGGACAGGTATGAACCCACCAACTTCAAGAGGGTAATACCCAGACCTCATGCTGGCCTTAAACTCTAAGGGCTTCTCTTGTGTGACTTGTGTGCCTTCCAACTTGACTACTTGCATGCTTGTTATCTGACATTTGAGTTTCTTGCAGGTTTTGTTTATAGTCCTTAATTGGGACTCATAACAGGGTTTACTAAGTTTCTCGCAAGTTTTGTTTACAGTCCTTAAATGGGACTCATAACAGGGTTTACCTATATTACCCCACGCATAGCATAACATCATGACATCATGCCATTGCATGCATCCTACATAAGGACTAATCCATTTCAAGGATCTCAAGGGTCTGTGGTGCAGGTCACGATGGACCAAACTGCCTAGCCAGGGGCAAAGGGGATTTATTTTCCTCTAAGCCAAAGTTGTCAGAGGCTATGACCCACTGGATATGGTGAGCCTTTGACCCTTGAAGAAGGACTCTCAACAACATGCAGTTCCTTCAACCAAGCTACGAAATTCAACTCTAACAATTTTTCTTGTCTACCCCGCGAGATCCTAGAAAACATCGCATGCATATCATACATATCATTTCATTACAGGTACACTTGTTGCAGGTCACTTACCTTCTTCGCTGTTTATTACAGCTGTCATCATGAATCCTGAATCATCCGATGGACAAGCTATCAAGGCCCTCCAGGCCCAGAATGCCCAGTTCCAGGAGTTGATTATGAGCCTAGCCCAGGGTCAAAAGGAATTGAAGACTCTGATTCAGAAGAAGAAGAGGACTGTTTTGTTCAACCCTAGACGCAGATCTGGGAACACACTGCAGAATGAAGCTGAGAGGACTACTCCATCTGTGGGGGAAGGCAGTCACCAAGGGAGAGAGGTTCCTAGCCCTATGGTCTCCGACACCGAGACAGACTTCAATGATGAACAGTACCCCCCTGCTGAGGACCGGTACAAGCAACTAGAGGATCGTCTGAATGCCATGGAAATTCAACAAGTGCCTGGGTTGGATTTCGGGGACCTGGGTCTATCTTCTGGTGTGGTGATCCCACACAAATTCAAGGTTCCTTCTTTTGCTAAGTATGATGGGGCATCCTGTCCCAGGCTGCATCTCAGATCTTATGTGCGGAAGATTCAACCATACACTGTGGACAAGAACTTGTGGATCCACTTCTTCCAGGAGAGTCTTTCAGGGACTCACCTCGAATGGTTCTATCAGCTGGATGGGACCAAGGTTCGTAACTGGGAGGAGTTGGCTACTGCTTTTTACAAGCAGTATCAGTATAATGCCAACCTCGCTCCTACACGTACCCAACTCCAGGGTATGTCGTTAGGATCGGGAGAAGGTTTCAAAGAATATGCGCAGAGATGGAGGGACCTTGCTGGGAGGGTACAACCACCTTTGACCGACCGGGAACTCGTTGATATGTTCTTAGGGACCCTATCCAGGCCGTTCTTCAATTATCTCATTGGTAATTCATCTGCAGGGTTTACCGACCTCATTCTGACTGGGGAAAGAATCGAAGCTGGTATCAAGAGTGGGAAGATTCAGGAGGCCACACCTTCAGATACTCACCAAAAGCCTTACATGGGCAAGAAAGAGTCTAATGCTACATACGGTCAAAAGAGTCGTCGTGACCAACAGGCAGGGGCAGTCATGATCTCTGGTTCTGCACAACGCCGCCAACCACAAAAGGGAAATCAGCGAAGGCCGGACGAGCCTAAAAGACAATTCACCAACATCAACATGCCATGGTCACAAGCATTACAGCACATGTTGAAAATGAACCTGATTGCGGTGATCAACCCTCCTGCAAATCCCAAGACCTCCTCTCCAAACTACAATCCAGAAGCGAGGTGTGCTTATCATTCTGATAGCCCGGGGCACGATACTGAGGACTGTTGGGCGCTGAAGTATAAGATCCAGAATATGATCGACGCTAAGGAGATCGAGTTCGAGCCTGCTGAGACTCCTGTTGTGACCACTGCTCCTTTGCCAAAACATGGCTAGGATTGAGAGATTTTTGTTCATTTGAATTCAAGTTGTATTTTTCTTTTCTTGTTCAAACAAACAATTATCATGTTAAACTCTTTTATTTTATGAATGCATTACACATGTCTGTCTTGAATTAATTATGTTTACTGTACTTAAAACTGCTTTCATATTTTTGTGATGATCAACTCTTGACTGAAAATTCTAAGCCTCTTGAGGGAGGATGACGAAAACGATACCACGATCTTTACAGTATACTTTTGAACAGACCCCGCTGATGAGGTACAGGCATTGTTTCAATCCCTAAACACTGGAGTTATAAGGAAGATAATCCCTCGTCGACCCCTTTGAGCCAAAGAAGTAGGAGTTTTTCTTTTCGAAAATTAAAACCCTTAATCATAACCTGGGGCAGGGTAGTTCTCTCAGCTGATCTAAGTGCACAACGAATGGCATCAAAAGAAGTCCTTCTGAAACAAAAGACAGTGATGGTTCTAAATAACCATAAAGATAGGAAGTCATTACATCTCAAAAATAAAAAACCAATAAGTCAAAACCTATGAAGGAGACTTACAAAACTGGGGCATCCCGCTGACTGTAATCACGAAAGAAACAGTTCAGGCAAAATTTAGGGATAGCAAAATCAAAAAGAAAGAGGTCGCACAAACCCTCAACAAAAACAAAAAAAAAGACTGCCTATTCAGAATGAATCATCAATATCTGAATCATCATTGGAACATCAAGGCAAAGACTCAAACAAAGTCTAACGCACGATCGGCTGAGTTTAGGATTGAAGAACATCACGAAGAGCGGGTGGGTACAAATAATTTGGGCCTTTATCCTTTGTTTCTTGAACCATGAACCAGGCCACGTTATAACCCTTAAAAGTCCTAGCTGAAGCATGGGTTAGTTCGAAAGCATACTGTTACGAAAAGTATCCTGACTCCTTAAGGCTTGCGGTAAAATAACGAGTTGACATCACATTTTACAAAATTTGCTGTTTTTACTGAAAAAATGCATTTTTCAAAAAAACTTCAAGACAGACATAAGCCTTTGCATTCTTAAAATAACCTTGTTTGCATATGACTATTTGTTTGAACAGCAGAGAAATTCGCACGACGAACATCTAATGAACAAAAGTCCTCTCAACAAAGAGATCACCTCAAGTGGAAGAAACACTTCCAATCAAGGGGCATGGCATGATCAGTGTCTATCATCTGGGGCAGTCCAGTCAAGATTCGAGGAATCTCTCAAGGCCAACTAGCTTGGGGCAAACCTCCGCCCGAGTCACTGGTGGCATTCCAGCAACGAATCTTGCACGATCGGACATCTTCTGGTAGCAGGGCAACAGAACACTATCAACAGGGGCACCCCCTACACCCTGAGAGCGTGGACATAGTCAAAAAAGAATACTACGCGTAATCAAAGACCCCCTAGGTTGACACACCTAGGCAAAAATAAGGGCTTCCCGGCGAACCAAAAGGGTTCGGGAAAAATAAGGGATGAAAAAGAAAAATTTGTACACCCGGCAAGTCGAAAACCTAAAAAGGCGGCTTGGGCAAAAATGGGTATCCCGGTGGACTGAAAACCCGAAAGGGCGGTCCAGGCAAAAGTTAGGGATCAAAGCTTACGACTATGTCCCGGCATCTCGTCACTTGCCTACCAAAAGGAAGATTTGTCAATAGGCAGTCATCCAGCACCTCCACAAGATATCTTTTCCCCTCACCTCAGAAACAGGGGCAATAATGAGTCGTCCAGGCGATCCAGTTGCTCTGTCAACCAAAGTACCAAGGAAAGGTTAATACAAAGATGATTATCATCTACCTTTACAAATTCCAGATCAAGGGTTAACATCCGAAACCAAACAGGACAATCATCCACTTGATCATCATCAGGCAACCCTACACCGGTTCCTTCTCAACTTTCAGACAAAGTCTTACACGGACTCATCCACAAGTAACCCTACACCGGTTCCTTTTCTTTCAGAAAAAGTCTTACATGGACTTATCATCAAAGTAACCCTACACCGGTTCCTTCTCAACTTTCAGAAAAAGTCTTACACGGACTCATCCACAAGTAACCCTACACCGGTTCCTTTTCTTTCAAAAAAGTCTTACACGGACTTATCATCAAAGTAACCCTACACCGGTTCCTTCTCAATTTTCAGACGAAGTCTCACACGGACTCATCTTAAGATAACCTTACCCCGGTTCATCACGAAGTCTTACACGGACTCACCCTCCACAAGTAACCTTACCCCGGTTTCCTCCAGAAGTCTTACACGGACTTACCTCAAAGATAACCTTACCCCGGTTCATCAAGAAGTTTTATACGGACTTATCCTGAAATAACCCTACACAGGTTATCTCTTTCCAGACGTAGTTTTACACGGACTCGTCATCAGTAAACCCTACACAGGTTTCCTTCTCAAAACTCCAGATGTAGTTTTACACGGACTCGTCACCCAGAAACCCTACACAGGTTCTCTATTTTTAAGGATGCAGTTTTACACAGACTCGTCATCAGTAAACCCTACACAGGTTTCCTTCTCAGCTCTAGATACAGTCTTATACGGACTCATTGTCAGTAAACCCTACACAGGTTTCCTCCCTCCAAAGATGCAGTTTTACACGAACTCGCCATCAAGAAACCCTATACAGGTCCTCTCTTTCCAAAGATGAAGTTTTACACGAACTCGCCATCAAGTAACCCTACATAGGTTCCCTCTTTCAACTTACAGAAAATACATCTCAAAAATTTCCCCAGTAGATTCTGGAAGCTTCTTCCCCGCAGAGCACGAACGCGTCTCCCGGCTTTCTTCAAAGGTTATTTCCCTACCAGGATATAACTGGGTTATCCTCAGCCAAAAGCCACAGAAAGATTGTCCTCAGCGAAGTCTCCCCATCCCCAGCGGAGTTCATCACACTTCCAACATAACAATGGTATCCCCAGCGAAGTTACCATCAATATCCGAGCAAAGTACCTCTCTCCCCACAGAGTATTGTTCCCCAGCAGAGTCGCCAGTTCCAGATCCACCGATCACAAAATACTTTTCCAAATACAGAAATTTGCTTTGTCTTCCTTTTTCTCTTTTGCACTTATGTTTTATTTGAGAAACGTCCAATGTTTTCTTAAATAGGCATATGCATTTGAACATAATCATTTTCCTTACAAACCAAGAAAAGATGATTACTGATAGGTTGAAGGTACAGGTAGATATCTTGATGCCCTTTCGGAAGAAATCCCCAAACAGAGTTAAAACTTCAGGATCCTTAGCAGAGCAAAAGCTTTCTCAAAACTGATTTCCCCAGTCAGAGAGCCCTCCAGAACTCAATTCCCCTCAGAGTTTCAGTATCCCCAGTGGAGCCTTAAAATCTAAAAACACTATCCCCAGTTGAAGTCCAACTATCAATCTCCAGCGGAGCTAACACTTCCAACTATCAATCCCCAGCGGAACCAGACTAGTGAACTTTCTCCCCATAGAGATGCTTCTCACCAGATTGAAGATTCTCAGTCTCGCTCCTCCAGCATAAGTCTATCAGGTTCTGAGCTCCCCAAAGAGATCATTAGAAATTCTCATTCCCTACAAATCACCAAGGAGTTCCAATCCCCGGCAGTGGTCCTAAGATCCCTCAACAATTGAAGATTTTGCATTCCCCAAGTAGAATGAAGACTCTCATTTTTAGTTCCTCACAGGATATTCAGATATTCCCCAGTGAAGATCTCCTCAGGACAGGGATTCCCCAGTAGATTGGCATACAACCCAAGTTCCTGATTTCTCCAGCAGTAGTCAACAAGGATATCTCATTTTCAACGATCAAAAGATTTTCAATCCCCTGCAGCAGTCAAAGATTCTTGCAATCCCCTTCATCAGTCAAGAATCCACTTCCCCTGGCGGTAGTCAAGATTCTTTTATCTCCATACATCCAGGACTCATCTATCCTCAGCAAGACAGCTCTTCAGCTTATATGCGCATTCATTTACATTCATATCATAAACATTGATATAACATATATATTGCATCATACATATCATGCAACATAACTTTGTGTTTTGGCTAACATTTCATCCTTTTCAGGATAAGATTAAAAGGGCATCATTAACAATTATTCAGATACAGTATGGATACACCCCAGACACGGCGGTCATTCTATTACTCATTTAGAATCTCAAGTCAGATACAGTACAGATACACCCCAGACACGGCGGTCATTCTGCTACTCATTCAGACTACATCAATCAGATACAGACTAGATACGCTCCAGACACGACAGCCATTCTATCTCTCATTCAAATTCACTTATCCACCTCAAGGTTCAATGCATTCCAAGCACGGATACCATTATGACCCTTACAACAGCAGTTTGATTCTCCCAGTGCATTCGCCACGGAAGTCATTCTTTCATTTATTTAGATCCCAGTTACAGTTCCAGATACACTCCAGACACGGAAGTCATTCTGTTACTCATACGGATCTCAATCCCATTTACACTCCAGACATGGAAGTCATTCTGCTACTCATATAAATCTCAACTTCAGATACAATCCAGATACGCTCCAAACACGGTTTCCATTCTGCCACTCATTCAGAATTTGTCCCCAGCACGCAGTTGCTCCATACAGTATTTCTCTGTTACCCGGATACAATATAGATACACTCCAGACACGGCAGTCATTCTGATATTGATTCTACCTTCAAGCACAGTTACAGCTCAGATACGCCCCCGACACGGAGGCCATTCTCTTGCTCATACAAACTCAGTCTCCAGATACAGTTCAAAGGCATTCCAGACACGGATACCATTTTGATCCTCATTCTTCTGACCTATCACATTGCAGTTCAACAAATTTTCCAGATGGCATCTTTAAGCCTATCCCCGACAAGATTCTATCACCCCTCCAGATGGCATCTTTAAGCCCATCTCCAAATGGCATCTCTAAGCCCATTCTCGCATCCATTGTTCTGACGGGTGCAAATTTAAGGGCACTCTAGTGTTCAATCTCCTTTTACCTTCGAGACGCGAAAGGCAAACTTGCCAATCTAACTCTTCAGGTGCAAGAAGATTGAACAGGGGCAATTGTTGTACCCCAAAATTTGCCCTCTCATTTCATCATCATTTTCTCATCACAAGACCCTTGGAGCTCAAGATCAGGTTAAGGTTTGCTCTGCTCAAGACTCCTCGTTGCACTATTGACCCAAATTAGGGTTTGAATTTGCACAAAGATGTTTTGACCTAAAATTCCCAAAGTGACTTTCATGCTTCATGTTGGACTCACAAGTTTATCCATACCATGTTTCAAGCCTTGATTCCAATCTTGGCCCAGTCAATTGGACAGTTGACCTAGAAATCAGCTGTATTGGGGAAAAAGTCAATTGTGGCCAATTGACAGTCAAACCTCATGATTTTTGACCCATATCAACATAATGAACTCATATGGACCATTTGATCAAGTTTGGATCACAATTCCACAAGAAATTTGATCAGATCACCAAAAGGGTAAAATGGTCATTTTTAGGGTTTTGACTGCACAAAGGCAATTTTTGACTGTTTGACCTAACCAATGGTAAATCAAGCTCACATATGGACTCAAGGACTCAATGGCATTGTCTTGACCCATTCGACAAGTTCAAAAGATCTCAAATGCACAAGATTGACAAATGAATTTTCCAGTCAACTGATCAAATTTGAATGTATACTGAAAAGTCAAACTTTGACTTTTTGGTCAAAATCAAGTGCCAAGATTCATTTTTCATCAAGACATGTCAAATTATGAAACTTGTTCATCAAGAAACCCAAAATTGCAAATTAGGGTTTAAAATGAAGAAATTTCATAACTTAGAAATTTTCTAAGTTATAAAATTTCCTTATTTTTTCCTAACTTTGTCCCATTTTTTCATCAAGATACATTTGGATTCAAACAAAACTCAAAACATGAAAGTTGTACTCCATTGCAAAATCTACAACTTTGATTCACAAAGTTTCCTCAAAAGAAGCTTGTAGCTCAAGTTATGATTTTTAGAACAAGGGTGCAAAACATTCTTAACTTAGAAAAATTTTGACCTATTATAGGAAGGATTTTTGACCAACTTCATGGCCACTTTTCACATGCTTCCACTTGGAATTTAAACTTGCATTACAAAGATGGATTGTAGTACACATTCCAAGCTTTCCAAATTGTCCAAGAACTTCTCAAACACCCTTGTGGTTAGGGAGAATCGAATTAGCAAAGTTGGGTAAAATCCACTTTTGTTCTTGACCAAGGCATGTTCATACACTTTGCATTTTCAAACTCAGCATGGTTCAAGCTAGATTACAGGCCTCTAATATTTCTCACACTCAATAATTTAATGCATATCCTTTGTGTTCAAGTCTTATTTTGTGTATTTAGCCATTACATGCAAGATTTGTCCATAATTAGAAAAAGCATTTTTGCCATTTTTTAAAAGGTCCACTTTATGTCAAATTCACAAATCAAAGAGGTACAAGCCAGATCTTTTAGGCACAAGTTTGTAGACAAATCCCACTGATCAAGAAGAGAAAATGCAGCATGCTTGAGGGGCCTGTAATAGCCTATAACCCAACTTGACAATCTTTGCTTAGATAAGAAGAAACATTGCAAATGATATCTAACTTGGATCTCCTGTCAACACAAGCCTAAACAAACTTTGCAAACACTTTTCACTTGATCCAACTGACCTAAAACACGAATCAACCAGAGCTCAAACCTTCTCATTCATCAAAACACAGTTTTGTTGCAAAACAGGGTACCTGCTGCAGTTTGATTTGGCCAGCTCAATCCATTCGTGCGCTTTGGCTGAAACCACTTCAAACACATTCTATATCATCCATACAAACTATCCCAAGCCCTAGATACAGACTGTAACACCCCTAACCAAGTTTTCCATTTTCACTTTTCAGCTGCGCAGGTTGAGTTACATAGCTCGATTCAGTTAGTTTCAAAGCAAGCTAGAGGTTGGAGGAGCATCCTTGGACTTCAGGCAAGCTGTACAAATCCTCAAACTCCATTGAAGGTACCTTCATTGCCGCACACGACTCAAGCTGAACAGGTAAAATTTTGAACTTCTATCTCTCTATCCAAGCATAGTTAGGCTTAAGTTTGTGAAGAAAGCATGTTCTACTCATAGCCCTGAAGCCATCCATGTAGTTACTTTTCATTTATATTGTGTGTGCTGTGAGAATTTTGAACTTAAACATGGAAGAAAAGTTAGGTCAGAAATTGGGGGAGGAGAAATTCTCTCTCGTTTCTGAGAGTTAGAACAACTTTTTTATATGTCTGGAATCGTGACTTGATGCTCTACATTATTGATGTTGTAAGTTTTTGTTAAAAATCAAAGAATCAGAAGTTAGCAGGTTGAGCAAAGAACGCGCGTTTTCTTGTTTCAAACAGAAGCTGGAGGTTGAAGACAAGCCCCTTGGGCTGGGCCTGAGTTGTTTCTGCTTCTTGCACCATCTTTTTCCACTTACACCCCCTTGGCCCATTGTGTGATATTTTGATTATTTTTGACTTTTTATTTTTTCTTCTGACTTATTATTTTTTGTCAAAACATAAAAAATTTTAAAAATATTTTTCCACCCATTTTTGCATTTTATTTGGATTTTATTTGTTTTATTTGAACTTATACATGTAAAATAAATATAAATACCTTTTATTTAAAACATTAAAAATAACATAAAAAATATATTTTCAACCATCAATTTTTATTTTACTTTTTGAAAACATTTTCTAAGAAATATACTTCTTTTTTTAAAAATAATTAATATTTTTATTTTTGTATATATTTAGTATATTTAAATGTATATAATATAAATACTTGTATATTTATTAAATATTTAGGACAAAAATATGAAAATAATACTTTTTTACTTTTTTTATTTTTTAATATTTGACATTAAAAAATACTTTTTTACAATATACTTTTTTTTATTTTTTGTATATAATTAACAAATATTGTATATAATATAATTAATAAATACCATTTATTTAGAAAACTAGGGTTTTGCCCTAAACCATGAAAATATCCAAGAAATTGACTTTTTATTTTTTGTTTACATTTTACATTGAAAAACACTTTTACATACATAAAAAACCATTTTTGTGCATAATACATTTTGCATTTATATTTGTTTAAAATATTGTACATCTAAATACTTGTATATTCGATATGGATGTAATAGCCTAGATTTAAATTTCTTGTCAAATACCCCCATTCAAACATTTGTACCCTCATCCCCATAATCATGTTGTAATAGTCTAGGGCTTTAAAATTCCGCATTTAAAAGCTTTCCAATTATGCCATGATAGACCTAGGGTTTGTGTGCAAAAATCAAATAACCAATAGCTTGACCTAATGAAAAGACAAAAAAGCATGAAAATGGACAACACCAATCACACTTGCACCCTTAGGGTTACTCCACTTGTTGCCTTCCAAAATGGGCCATGCTTGCATGTTGAGTGTATTTGGCAAAACAAAACAAATCAAATGATCATAGTCCCTCGATGACGCTTTCAAAGTTGCCTAAAAAATGATCAAGTCCCTTAGAGGAAAATTTGCCAAAGACACTTGGCACTATTGCATTCATGGTCTAAACGATGACCCGCGCCCGTCCCGTTAACATCCTAACACAAGATTCTCCACCAAATACAATGGTGGAACAATACTGTTAAAAGGGTTAAAACATAGAAAAGATCTTTGAGTAAATTTAGGGGTAGACAACTCTTAGTTACTTGATCAAACTTGCAAATAAAACATCCTTGCTACTTTTCAAAAACCACTCCACAACACAATTTCAAAACAAACTTTCAAAACATTGAAAACTTTTCAAAAGACAAATACACCTTTGTATACATTCAAACATGGATCATTACAAAGGTTGCCACAACAAATGGCCTCTTTTCAAAATCTCTTTCAAAATCACACATAAAACACCATTTCAAACAATTGAAAGCACCATTTCAAACAATTGAAAATGCAAGGCAAGTGATCTAAGCAAGTAACTAAGAGCCCATGGATAACCATGGATAGAAAGGGTGATAATACCTTCCCTTTCTATAATCTACTCCCCGAACCCAAGAAAACATCTCAAAGGTTTTTGCTGTGCTTTTTAACCTTTCCTTAGGATAAAATAAAAAGTCGGTGGCGACTCTTGCTAAACCGAAACATTTGCAAAAACAAACGCAAAACCTCAAGTCAGTTCTCCCACCGTATCACAGACACATATCCGCATGTGTCGACTCATCTTAGTGAAAGTACAGGGTATGAGTCGACACATGACTCTCATGCATCGACCCATACTGAGTTCAAGTCACAAAACAGAAACTGGAAAGGACTATGAGTCGACACATACGCATTTTGCATCGATGCAAAAAGGTGCATGAGTCGACACATCCCATTATGTGTCGACCCATACCTAACATATTTCACTTTACAGAAGCTAGAAAAGCCTATGAGTCGATACATACGCATTTCGCATCGATACAAAAAGGTGTATGAGTCGATACATCCCATTATATGTCGACCCATACTGAACAGATTTCACTTAACAGAAGCTGGAAAAGCCTATGAGTCGATACATACGCATTTCGCGTTGATACAAGAAGGTGCATGAGTCGACACATCCCATTATGTGTCGACCCATACTGAACAGATTTCACTTTACAGGAGCAAGGAGAAGTTATGTGTCGATGCATAGCAGCATGGGTCGACACATAGCAGTTCAAAAGTGAATTTTTCCTTTATTTTGCACTATTTTCACATTCTTTTCATTATCATTCGATGTGGTTGTAATATTTTAATTCCTACTTCACCCCCTGTTGCACCCTAAAATTTACCCTCTTGATTTAGGATTATGTTTCATCATGAATATCATATTGCATTACATTCATACATTGTAATGGGGTCAAAGTACTTTGGTTATCAAGTCTTCCTTAAACTTTGAAGGTTGGTTGCTTTGACAAGTTTCTCAAGTAGAACCTTGTCATTTGAACCTCTGGATCTTTCAAGCTCATAATTAATTGCATATATCAAGATGTTTCATCCATCTCTTTGGATCTTCAAAGGATTGGAGTTTATGTTTCATTATAAGAGGGAATCACTCCTTTGATTCACCAGTCAAATTAGGGTTTTGAAGCTTGATCAGTTATCTCCAAGCACTTTAGTTGTGTATTTTGTATATGTGTTGTTGACTAACTTCTAATCAAAATACAAAAAATATTTGCCTTTGTCTTTGCATATTTGTGTTTTGTAGGTACCAAGTCGAAGCATCTGACAAATAAATATTCCTGGTATTATTCTCCTAAAATATCTTTTTTGCAAAAGAAAATTAACAAAAATTCATTTTTTTCACTAATGCAATCGATTGCTCTTAGAGTGCAATCGATTGCACATAGTGTATTTTGCACCATTTTTGAAAAAAGACACTGTGCAAATCGATTTGCACTATAGTGCAACCGATTGCACAGCGTGAAAATTTGAAAAAAAAATCAACAATTTTAAACTTGTCAAATTTTGGCTCCAATTTTCCTTCATTTTTGAAAGATGTACCATTAATTCAAATTTTAGTGCCAATATTTCATTTTTAAGAAGAATTATCATTAATTCAAATTTTGGCTCTACTATTTGAAAGAATTATCATTAATTCAAATTTTGGCTCCAAGAATCAATTACCAAATTACCACTAATCTCAATCCTAAAACTCTATAAATAGAGCCCTCATTTCATTCAAATTACAAGCTTTTGATAGCCAAACTCACTTTGCTAAAAAATCTCTCAATTCTCTTCATCTACCAAATTCACTCAAAGCTCCATTTTCAAAAAGTTAGTAAGCTTTGCATTGAAGCTTACTAATCTGTGAGCTAAACCTTCATCCAAACACTTTTTCTTTATCAATTCTCTACATCCAAGCTTGGCAGTTGATTCTTGTGGTTGAATTGAAGCAAATTCTTGAAGTTGTGTTGATAATTCTCTAGATCTACCTTTGGTAAGTTGGATAATTCATCTTTCACAATGTGATCTCTTGTTGATCTTTGGGTTTGATTCTTTGAGCATTATTTTGTGATTCCAATGGTGTTATTTTCTCATAATTTAATGGAATTTTCATGCTCAATTGGATCCATGATCATAAGGTGTTTGATGGAAAGTTTGAACAAGAAACTGGCCTTTTAAAATGTTGTTTTTGCTACTGTAAGAGTGTGCAATCGATTGCAGTAACTGTGCAATCGATTGCACAAAAGCATTTCACACAATTTTTTTTGAAAATAACACTGTGTAAATCGATTGCACAGTTATTGCAATCGATTGCACAGGGACAAAATGTATTTTTTTTGCCTTGTTTTGGGGCAGCTTTGATCCAAAATGCTTTTTCTACTCACTCCTTTTGATTGTTGGTTTGGATTGCAATTTTAAATATCCAATTTGTCTTTAAACTCAATGGACTTTGTGATGTAGATGAAGTTGGATAAATGTTCATCAATTCAAATCTACCTAAGAGTGAATTATGTAATTCATTTTTGGTGCTTTGGATTAATGATATGTTTAGTGCTTTAATCCATCTAGAGGAGTGGTTGAATTTAAAAATGAAAGAAGTTTGAAATGGTGATCCAAATTAGCTTATCATTCCCCTCCCTCTTCATCTTATCCCTTTCTTTTTTAATTGTGCTACATGTTAAGGGATGATGATCTCTATATCATTTATCCAAACATTAAGTACATAGATTGCTATTGACCGGCCTCAAAATAGGTGCGACTTCTACAAAAGTCCACTTACGATTGCTTAACATAGCGCTAAATTTTGTCCCGATTCGAATAAATGATCATTTGTGGCCCAAACTTATGATTTCAAGCCCAAGTATGTTAATTTGATCCAATAACCTTGAGATTCATTGTGTGGAGGCTTTGGTTCTACCAATCCTCTAATGGATCTACAACACTTTTGGTCAACGCGGATCACTTAAACATCGTTGATCATTACATGTTACTTTTTGAGGATTCCAAAATGGATGATATACTTGACAAAAAGCAAATTCAACTTGTTGTGTGGAGGCTTTGGTTCTACCAATCCTCTAATGAGTTCCAAATGCAAGTTTCAAGATGGTCATCCAACTAACCACCAATTTCTAACAATTGACTTTACTTTGTGCTTTATTTTTATGCTTCATGTACCATTTACTTTTAGCATTTTACATTTCATGCTATTTTCATCTTTGCTCACTTGAGCATTTATTTTTATGTCATTTTTATTTTGCTCACTTGAGATTTTCTTTTTCCTTTTAAAGACACCTAATAATCAACATGAACCATAAAAAACTTTAATAATACTTGGACTATTTGGTCACTATCCTTAGCATCGTGGAGCATGATACTTTTTCTTGGACTTAGGATTAGAGACCTTGGAATGTCTTGGAGACTTTGTAACATTGTATAGCATCCTACTTTTGGCCTGAGGCTACTGTGTTCCACTTTATTTGTGGAACACAACTTATTACACTGACATTGCTTGTGTATTTGGCATGTTTGACATTCCATGCAGGATATATACATGATATTGTGAATACTATACTTTGCCCATGGGGATCTGTTCATATCTAATAATCTCATTACTTACATCCTTATGGCGCAATTTCTGACTTGATTCATCTACTAATGCCAGATTGATTGAAGTTCTCTGGGTTTCTTTTTATTCTTGCTCGGTTGCTACGGATAGTTATCCGTTTGGTATTGCACTATCTCCCTTCTTTCATTTTCATTTTGCATAGTTCTTTGATTGCATGATGGGACCTGTGTTGCTGATATATGTCAGGAGGCCCTCTGTTTTTTTGCCTAATACATATGTTGTGTTTGTATTGATCGATGAGTCACTCAATTTAGACATTGAGATCACGACTTCGCTCTCATTGCATGCTCCCTATAGGATGTTTATTTCTTTTCTTCTTTTGTGTTGATCGATGAGTCACTCAATTTAGACATTGAGATCACGACTTCGCTCTTATTGCATGCTCCCTATAGGATGTTTATTGCTTTTCTTCTTTAATAGTTGATCGATGAGTCACTCAATTTAGATATTGAGATCACGACTTCGCTCTCATTGCATGTTCCATATAGGATAGTTTTGTTAAGCTTCCTTTGACATGTTAATTAAGGTAGGAATCCATGTATGCTAACATAGGATAGGATTTTCCTTTAACCTTAACCTTAGGGTCAACCATTGTATGATAACACTAGGGATAGTGCTAGGCTAGTTTCCCTTAGTTGTTTTTTCCTTCTTTTGCATTTTGCATCTTAAAACAAAAACTTGTTTCTTTGGCAAATCATAAGACACCTCTAATGAACCCAAACTCTTCTTCAAAGTAAAAGATACAAACCAATCTAACTTTGTTTATCTTGAAGTCGATGTTTCGCCATCACACATGTTTGTTATCTTGCTTTGATTCTCAATATCATTGTTAGGTGTGATGTTTCGTCATCTATTTTATTGATGATTCGTCATCTTTTGCCCTGATATCTTTGTTATCTTGAAGCCTATGTTTCGCCATCGCACATGTTTGTTATCCTGCTTTGATTCTCAATATCATTGTTAGGTGTGATGTTTCATCATCTATTTTATTGATGTTTCGTCATCTTTTGCCATGATATCTTTTTTATCTTGAAGCCGATGTTTCGCCATCGCACATGTTTGTTATCCTGCTTTGATTCTCAATATCATTGTTAGGTGTGATGTTTCGTCATCTATTTTATTGATGTTTCATCATCTTTTGCCATGATATCTTTGTTATCTTGAAGTCGATGTTTCACCATCGCACATGTTTATTATCCTACATTGATCCCCAATATCATTGTTAGGTGTGATGTTTTGCCATCTATTTTATCGATGTTTCGTCATCTTTTGCCATGATATCTTTGTTATCTTGAAGCTGATGTTTCGCCATCGCACATGTTTATTATCCTACATTGATCCCCAATATCATTGTTAGGTGTGATGTTTTGCCATCTATTTTATCGATGTTTCGTCATCTTTTGCCATGATATCTTTGTTTATCTTGAAGCCGATGTTTCGCCGTCGCACATGTTTGTTATCCTACTTTGATTCGCAATATCATTGTTAGGTATGATTGTTTTGTCGTTTGTTTCATTTGATGTTTCGCCATCTTTGACATGTTATCTTGTTATTATTTAGCCGATGTTTTACCATTTCATTTGTTTGTTGTTTTATTTGATGTTTTGCCATCTTGACTATCTTTGTTTGTCTTAATTAAAAAACACAAACCAACCAAAACAATTAAGCCGGACTACGGCTGCTCTGATTCCTTAAAAGGGATATGTAGGCATTGGGGTAGGGCCCAACCGAGCACTTCTTTTATTTTCCCTACATTATATTATTTTCTTTTGCATGCATTCCCTTTTCAGTTGTAAGCCATAGACATAGGATTTGACCACACCCATGTAGATTAGACAACAAGAATGGATACCGTAGAGTACTACGGGCGGGTGGGGTGCTAATACCTTCCCCTCGCGTAACAGACTCCTTTACCCGATCTCTCAGTCGAAAGACCGTGATTTCTCCCTTTCTAGGTTTTCTCGATGTTTACCTTTCCCTTAATATGGGATAAAAGACGTTCGGTGGCGACTTCATTGTTTAGATGATTTCCGGCCGGTTGTTTCAGCTGGCGACTTCACTGGGGACAGATTGACCTTTTGCTGGTCCATCCCGGAGTCGATCCTAGCTCTTGTTTGTTTTCATTTTGGGTGTTTATTTTACCGCTTTGCATTTTTATCTATTTGCATTGCATCCTATGTGCGCTTTACTTTATGCATACTGGATTTGGCTGCACTGTTTGGATTCTGGATTTCTTGGTGGGTGGGTTGTTCCATGAGGTAAAAGGCCTCGTACCCAGGCTATGATTGAATTCCATAGGAACTAGGAATAGAGTGGCCATGGCAGCTATGAGTCGGATGCTTTGTAGACCTGACCATGAGATCCATGACTTCATAGGTAGTTCGGATAGGTGTTATCGTATGATGATACCGACATTCGAGCTCTTGTACTCTGATTTGGATTTTAACCTTACCTTGACCTAGACTACACCCGTGAGAGGGGCGGGAAAACTTTTCTTACAGGTACAGGTACTGTTGGTGACTTTGTGTTGTGACGCTGACTCTAGTTCTGACAGTGACTTTGATTATGTTGCTGACTTGAGTTTTGTTGATGACCATGTTCTGATAGTTACTATGCGTTTTTGATGGTGACTTGATATTGTCGGTGACCGTGTGTTCTCTCAGTTTTTATCTGGATTTTGCACCTGGGAATGGCCGTTTATTTCGGCAGTTCAACAGCTACCTTTTGTGACAGAGAGATTTTGATCTCATACAGTTGCTGATCTGTTTGGTACTTGGCTCTTTTGTGTTCCAGGGTGATGTCGTACCTTTGATCCGGTGATGTTCACCATTCAGTCTAGAGACAGTGCAGTCTTTTTCCATATTTATGGAACCTTGATCCCGTGTTCTTGCACACATAAGTTATTAAATTCATTTTAACACACGTGTTCTTTTCATTTCCAAGGAACCATGCTTGTGAACTTTGTGCTGCACTTTTTCATCTTTTACTGGTTTAAAATAAAATTTAAAAGCATGTGAGTTCCTTGGAAATGATCAAACATGGAATTGCATCCACTCACGCGCTTCATGCATATTCATACATTCATAACAGCTACTGAGAGTTGGAGATTCTTATTCATACTCGGTATTCTCCTCAGATATACAAACTTGAACCCTTGTTGTCACGTGTTCGGAGGCCAGTTATGGAAAAACTTCATGGGGTATTCGCTGGGATGAAGATTCAGATGGAGTTGTTTGGGGTACATGCAAGCCATGGCCCGTGATTGGGAACTCTTTGAGGAGGAAGATATTCAGTTGAAGACCCAATTGAGTCAGGTCATGGAAGTCTTGATGATAGCGTCAACAATCCCACACCGACTGTTGCAGCGCGAGTTATTCTCTTTTGCTCATCTTTTGGGATTTTTTTTTCAAACCATGAAATGCCTTATGAATTTCATCCACTACCTTAAGCACTTGGAACTTCTTATCAGCGAATGGTTCCTATTTTCCAGTTGAATTCAAGAGGTTAATTTTATCAACATGGGCAGAATAGGTTTGGAGAATGATTTTGATCCCATCTCAGTGCTTTATTCTCATTTGTTTCCACGCTTGTTTGAGCTTCAGTGGGTTGGGCTCTATACTTCAGTACCGTCTACAAATTCCCTTCCTGATCATGATACCAACAACAGATATGGTTACCACAATGGGGCACCCAATTATTCAATCAGGCACACTCTCTACAACTTTGGGCCACCTGATCTTCTCTTTAGCAGTCAGTGTTTGTTCCCCAAGTGAATCCATGGGGTAGAGCTTTTAAGAAGAAAAGATAGAAGAAGATTGAGAATTATGTTGATACCATCTCAATGTCTTACATCCTGGCACTTTCTCGTCCATTGGGAATTCATCTGGTAAAGCTTCATGCTTTGAGACTATTCAGTTGATTATTCTCTCTTCCGATGCAAAATGTTAGACGTGTCTCTCATTCTAGGGAGTTTAGTCGTAATGTTTAAGATTGCAAGAGTTTTGAGTAAAGTCCAGCTCTGGCCTGGCGTATTTTCCAAAGTCCAATTTCTAATGTGGCGGACAATTTTGAGCTTTTTGTTTGGTACAACGTTCACCCTCCCTCTTTGGTGAGTATATTCTAGGGCACTCGGATATTCAGTTGAAGACAGTTTATCACCCAGAAATAAAATCCAAGCTTGGATCATTTCAGAGACTGTTGTGTCCATATCAGATGGGGAATCTCTTATCCAAGTGAGCCTCGAGGTTGCAGAAGATCGTTTGAAGCAATCAGTCCATACGGAGACTAGTCTCCTCAACATGGAAATTTCAAATTTCATTTGCATTCTCATTTGCAATCTTAATTGTTTTGTTCGGCACTTTCTTGTATGCAAACTTGCTCATCTTTTTGAAAGTTAATCATAATGCATTTAATATGTTTGTCTTGAATTAATCCATTTGTTATCACTCTTATTTGTTTTACTATGTTTTTGATATTCAACTCTTGTTTAAAAACAATAACTCTGGAGGAAGGATGATGAAAATTTACCTGAAATCTCAAATGGTATGCTTTCAAGTAAAAACCTTACTGACGATGTACAGGCCTTGTTTCAATCCCCAAACACCGGAGATATAAGGGAGTTAGACCCTCGTTAACCCCTTTGAGCCTTCGAAGTAGGAGTTTCTTTTATGTTCAAGAAAAAACCCTTATTTTTAACCCGGGGTAGGGTAGATGTTCAGTTAACCTGATCGAGCATTCAAATTTCAGAAGGAGTGTCCCATCTGAGGATCAACGCACCTTATCCCTCGCATTATGAGGTCGAGAAAAGATCAAAACAACAAATGGTTATTTACTCATAAAATCTCGAGGTCGAGATTGAATCGATACAATAATGGTTATCCCTCACCGACCAAAGAATGAGACAGTCACTTTCCTCCAAAAAAAAAGTTCAAAGACTTAGGGTCACACGACTTGTTCAAAAGGGAAATTATGAATGAGAAAGAAACAAAAATCCCCGCTAAGTCGAAACTTGAAAACAAGTCGCTTAGGCAAAAGTTAGGGCATCCCGCTGGACTTCCAAATTGAAATTAAAAAAAAAAAGAATTTGTCCAGGAAAAAGTTAGGGAAAGTGAAAAACATTTAAGGCGAAAAAAGGATTATCTAATAAAAATCCTCATCAAAAGAAAAGTCGTGTGATCAAACACCCAAAAACCAAAGGTTAAGTGATTGTCGTGTCCAAAAAAAATTGTTGTGGTTCCTCAACCATATCAAAGTTCCTTTTGAGAGATGAATGGTCGTGTCAAGTTAACTGGATTTAGGACTGGAGAACATCACGAAGGGGGTGGGCACCAAATAACTTAAGCCTTAAACTTTTTTCTAAAAAATCGTGAACCAAGCCACGTTACAACCCTTAAAAGTCCTAATTGAGGCATGGGTTAATTCGAAAGCAAAACTGTTACGAGAGTACGGTAACCTGACTCCTAGGAGACTTGCTTAAAACTTTTGAGTTGGTATCACTCCCTTTTTTATTTTCTTTGTACAAAAATATTTCGATGTTTCAACATATTTTCAATAAAAAGTTTTCTAACTTCAAGACAACTATATGATTTGCATTAGATTTATCATTCATAGGATAAAACATTCTTTGCATATGAAAAAGTGCTTAAACATCAAGCGAGCTTGCATAATGAGCATCGGATAAAGAGTTTGATTATCCCGAGGGATGAATTGCTTCAGGGATCTATTGAAAAGAATGATCTTAATCTGAGGCATGTTTTCTAGCTGCTCCTTTGAATTGAAGAAGACTGGTATGAGAGATTGGTAAAAGCTTTTTGTTTGATGATTGTATGGAAGTTCTGTCTGCCCCCAAATCTCTGATTGAGCAATGTTATATCGTTCCCAGTTGGTCCCAAAGTACAATTTTTGTCAAGCATCTGCTTGCGCGTAAAGCAGTTCGAGTTGAGAAGTATGATTGTGTACTAGCTGGTTTGAGGACGTAAGTCAATCATCCTGAGAAGGTGTTATCTTTCAAACTCTGTGAACTTCTCATTCCTGTGTGAGTATAAGGTAAAGAAATGGTTTGCCAAGATTCTACTAATCTGGAGAAATCAAGTCAAGATCCATTGACTCTCAAAACTTCGTCAATCTGGGGGCAGTGATGTCGAGATTCGCAAATCTCTCAAAGTGTCGAGTGATCAGGGTCCGTTACCCAAGACTTATTGATGCCATTTCTAATTTTGATTAGTCAGAGGCCGTATTTCAAAGTTTGGAGCACTGGGGCAGTTTATCTGGGTGGTACAAATCTCAGGAAGTCCTTTCAAGGCAAGTTCTTTAACAACCCTATAGACTGGGGCAAGGCATTATGCATGGGCATTTCTCCACCTCAGAGTTGATCAGGTTAAGTCCAATCGCAGGCTAAACAACTTCTGAATTTGAAGAGCATGACAAGAAGTCGTGATTATTATCCTTAGCTCATCAGAATTTTAAGTCTCGGTATTGTTGTTCCTTCACCAGAAGTTGAGATCTTTAATTGAAATCAGGAGTGCTATTCTCAGCACAGATCTCGGGAAGTCCTCTCGAGGAGAATCTCTTCAAAGGTTGGTCAAACTGAAGAGGTTACGTCGAAGTTCAACGAATCTCTCCATAGACCTATTGTGTCAGAGAATTATCCAGAGCTCGAATAATCTGGGGCAGATTATCTCAAGAAAAAAGGACCCTCTCCAGAAAAGTTGTCACACTAACTGGGGCACGTCTAGTGATCTGTTTCGCATAAAATTATCCTGTGCTTTGTTTATCTGCGTAATTCTCTGTCACCAGAGCAATATCTTTCAAGAGGATTAAGGTAACCCTAACCTGGATCGTTTCTCCCGAAGCGACACTGAAGTTTCTACTTCTCCCAAGAGAATATCTATTCCTCGGAGCACAGCATCATTACCCTGACTAAAGATTCGATTGAATATCTTCTTATTCACCGATGATGTCATTTCAGGAAGATTAAATTTATTTGAGATTAATTGAGGGTTTCTACGGAGATCTGAAGCTTCTATTGCTCCCCAGGGAATCTCCCAAAGCATATAGTTTTAAGGATCGACTAGTTGGAATTTCAGACTAAGAGAGTCGTATCCCCCAAGTGCTTGAAGTTTCGTCTTCCCGGTCGCCTAGTAAAATGGAGTGTTCTCATCCCCAACTGAAGTCGAGAGTTCCTTCAAAAATTTCTCTTGTTCCCCGATGAAGTCAATTCATAAAGATTTCTTGTTCAAGAATTCTCTAATCTCCCCATGGAAGAAGCATGGTTTGAAGTTAGCTATGTTGAGAATCTTTTGTTATCCCCAGTAAAGACTATTCAAGTCTATTCTGTTTCCTAGCAAAGTCATGGGAGCATCATTTCACTCCCTCATAGGGGCTGTTCATGAGGATCTCTTGTTCAAAGATTTCTCATTCCCCAATGGAGCTGCCTTATTGGAGATCTCGTTCTCAGGAATTTTCATTTCCCCAGCTGATTTGTGTTGAGGTTTATTTTATCTCTCCAGTGAAGACCATTGGATGAGATCTCTTATGCAAAATTTCTCTTTTCCCCCAGCGGAGCTGCCTTCAGATATCCCTTACTCGGAAATCCTCATCTCCCCTGTAAAGTTGCCTTATCAAGAAATCTACTATTCAGGAATGCTCATTTCTCCAACAAAGTCGTTTCATCGAAAGTGTTATTCGCAGATGCTCTCTTTTCCTAGTAGATCTCAATCCTGGATGTCGATAAGTGTTGCTTCCCCAAAAGAGTACACTATTGTGGTTCCTAGCCCCAGGATAGGTGGAGCTGAAGATTCTCTTACTTCCAGCAATAGCATATCTTGTTGAGTTTCTCCTACAATCTTATTCTCGACCAGAGTTCTTTTTGTAGGGACCCGACTTCCAGCAATGTTCTCTTTATCCGTGGAAGGAGATACTGAATCTTTTCCCCAGAAGGTTAATAGGTGAGACATAGGTCAAGATTTCTTCTGTAGTGCAATTTATTTTTGCATTTTTCTCCCCAGGAAGTTATCCCCAGTGATAAATTGACAACTTATCGAACAAAATCAGTTCTGATATGATCTTCTCTAGCAGAATTTGCAATTTATTTTGCGAATTTTTATCAGGGTTCGGCCTGTAGTTACTGGTCTTTTCATTTCGCCATGCTGGGGCAGACAAGTTGAGGATCGATTTCTCAAAATTCCACTATTCTGGGGAAGCATGTTAATGATGGAAATCCCCGCAGGGTTGCTTCTCCTCAGCATTGTCATGTGAGGAATTCTCGAGGCGGATAAGGTTCTGGATACCTTCATTCTCCAACCAAGTCTGGATGAGCATTATCTCATTTCTTAACAGAGATTATTCCTAGTGGAGTTTATCTTCCGATTTGAGGTATCATTGAAGTTCGCGTTCTGAAGTTCTCATTTTTCCCATTTAATTTGTGACTTGGGGCATTTCAATATCAAAAAAAAAATCTTTTCTTATCCCTAGGGAAGTTTCTTATCCCCATGGAAGTTTCTTATCCCCAGTGAAGTTTCTTATCCCCAGTGGAGTTTCTTATTCCCAGTGGAGTTTCGTTTCCCCAGTGAAATTTCCTATCCTCGGTGAAGTTTCTTTTCTACAGCAAATTTTGTTACCCCATAAATCTTCTTTTAAAATCCTTGCTCCAAGACTTCAAGTTTGGATGTGTCGCATATCCCCAATGGAGTGGTTAAGCCAGGAGCCCTCGCTTCGACCTCTCATTTCCCAGCCGATCTGTTGACCGGGGCATCCTTTGTTAAGGGTCTACTTTTATTCCCCAGTAAGGTCTTGTTACCATGTGACTATCTGCAGGATTCGTCCTTTGGTTGCATTCCAAGAAAATATATCTCCAGCAAGATAATCTTCAACGAGGTTCTATCTCTCCGGTGAAGTTCCACCTCTTCAATAGAGTTCTGTATCCCCGGTGAAGTCTCGTATCCTCAGTAGAACTTTGTTCCCCCAGCAAAGGTTTTCACCCCTCACGTCGGGTTTGTTGTCTTGGTGTCGTCCTCAACACGACCGCGCGCCGTCTTTTCTAGAGATTACAGTCTTGCCCTGATCTTCTCCCTAAATGTCTAATCTTCTCCAAAAGCTATAGTGTCGACCTGATTTTCCTCGGAGTTTGCAATTTATTTTTGCAACTCCCCTCAATGTTTGTGGCATGTTTCTGCTGGTTGCTCGGTTGTTATTCCTCGCGAAGCTTTATCTCTTCAAGGTTCCCTCTCTAGTGGTTCCCCATATTTTCTCATCTCCTTTGGATTTTGCAATTTATTTTTGCAAGTCATGTCAGATCCTGACTTCTTGTTTATTGGCTTCTCAATTGGCCATTCCCTAGTGGAACTTTTAAACATGCATCATTACATTTGCATCTACCAAAACGTGTAGCATTTCCATTATATGGAGCATTGTGCTTTAAAAAAGAATTCAAACATGCATCGGAACATAAGCCATTTTTATTTTGTCATCCCCAGTGATTTTGCTAATACTTCAGATTAAATCCCCAGCGAGGTCTTTGACCTCATTATCTCAGTTTCCTCCCCATACCAATATCCTTTTGATGTCAATCTTTTGTTTGTTTGAGTGTCTACTCTTGACCGTAGTTCAGTTTCGCCCTGACACGATCTTTCTCGGGTTTAGTCTTCACTACCCTCTCCGGTTCATTCCAATGTCTATTGATGCACCTTTCAAATACCAGTTTCGTCCTGATATTCGCTTTCAGTGGGTTTTTAGGTGTACGCCCTAATCTCCTTGCTTTGGGTTGAGCTCAGAGTTTCATCTCCTCACCCTGCGCGTGAAATCCAGTTTCGTCCTGGTACTCATCTAGTTCAGTTTCGCCTAACTAGTTATTGAGTCGAGTTTCGTCTCGTTTTTTTTTCTTTCGTACCTTGGACCCTTTGACGGTGTTCGTTTACCGAGTGCAGTGTTTGTACTACGTCCCTGGTTTGAAATATGTCTCTTCTATTCATTGGATTCTTCTATCAGTTTTCGTCACTGTTTATCCATTGATCTGAGACCAGCAGGTGCTCTGAGAAACATGCGCTCTCATCACTCTCGCTTTGGGTCGAGTTTCGCCTCGTCGCCTGTGCATGAAATCCAGTTTCGTCCTGGTACTCATCTAGTTTAGTTTCGCCTAACTAGTTATTGAGTCGAGTTTCGTCTTCTTTTTGCTTTCAAACCTTGGACCCTTTGACGGTGTTCATTTACCGAGTGCAGTGTTCGTACTGCGTCCCTGGTTTGAAATCAGTCTCTTTTGTTCCTTGGATTCTTATATCAGTTTTCTTCATTGTCTATCCATTGATCTGAGACCAGTAGGTGCTCTGAGAAACGTGCACTCTCATCACTTTGTTATGGGTCGAGTTTCTCCTCGTTACCCGTGCGTGAAATCCAGTTTCGTCCTGGTACTCATCTGGTATAGTTTCGTCTAACTAGTTATTGAGTCGAGTTTTGTCTCGCTTTTGTTTCTCATTTATGAGATTCTTTCAGTTCCTTCATACTGTTTATCTTAGTTGAGATTAGCAAGTGCTCCTAGAATCGCGCACTCTAGCCACTTTTGCTTTGGGTCGAGCTCAGAGTTTCGTCTCCTCACCCGCGTACGTTTTATTTTTCAGAGCTTAGTTTCGCCTATACTCTATGGTTTGAGTTTTGTCTCGTCCCTTTTTGAAGCCCAGTTTTTCCCTGGCACATCTGTCCGGAGGTTTAGTCGCGTCTACTCTTCTTTGTTTTTGTTCTGTTTCAACCTGCGTTACAGCTTCACTCTGACGCACGTCTTGGGAGTTTTCTGCTTTTGTTTCTTTTTTCTTCAAGAGTGTAAATTTTCGGGCACTTTCGTATTCAAACATCTTCAACCTTGTACGCTCGAAAATTGTCACTTTTCTCACTTATCATGTTGAAGATATTTGAATAGGGGCAGATGTTGCACCCCAAAATTTACCCTCTTGATTTAGAATTATGTTTCATCATGAATATCATATTGCATTACATTCATACATTGTGATGGGGTCAAAGTACTTTGGTTATCAAGTCTTCCTTAAGCTTTGAAGGTTGGTTGCTTTGACAAATTGCCCAAGTAGAACCTTGTCATTTGAACCTCTGGATCTTTCAAGCTCATAATTAATTGCATATATCAAGATGTTTCATCCATCTCTTTGGATCTTCAGAGGATTGGAGTTTATGTTTCATTATAAGAGGGAATCACTCCTTTGATTCACCAGTCAAATTAGGGTTTTGAAGCTTGATCAGTTATCTCCAAGCACTTTAGTTGTGTATTTTGTATATGTGTTGTTGACTAACTTCTAATCAAAATACAAAAAATATTTGCCTTTGTCTTTGCATATTTGTGTTTTGTAGGTACCAAGTCGAAGCATCTGACA
The DNA here is from genome assembly GCA_948472305.1 of Vicia faba. NCBI lineage: Eukaryota > Viridiplantae > Streptophyta > Magnoliopsida > Fabales > Fabaceae > Vicia > Vicia faba. The sequence goes on along the minus strand of OX451739.1, from coordinate 374,722,847 downwards.
AATAAATATTCCTGGTATTATTCTCCTAAAATATCTTTTTTGCAAAAGAAAATTAACAAAAATTCATTTTTTTTCACTAATGCAATCGATTGCTCTTAGAGTGCAATCGATTGCACATAGTGTATTTTGCACCATTTTTGAAAAAAGACACTGTGCAAATCGATTTGCACTATAGTGCAACCGATTGCACAGCGTGAAAATTTGAAAAAAAAATCAACAATTTTAAACTTGTCAAATTTTGGCTCCAATTTTCCTTCATTTTTGAAAGATGTACCATTAATTCAAATTTTAGTGCCAATATTTCATTTTTAAGAAGAATTATCATTAATTCAAATTTTGGCTCTAATATTTGAAAGAATTATCATTAATTCAAATTTTGGCTCCAAGAATCAATTACCAAATTACCACTAATCTCAATCCTAAAACTCTATAAATAGAGCCCTCATTTCATTCAAATTACAAGCTTTTGATAGCCAAACTCACTTTGCTAAAAAATCTCTCAATTCTCTTCATCTACCAAATTCACTCAAAGCTCCATTTTCAAAAAGGTAGTAAGCTTTGCATTGAAGCTTACTAATCTGTGAGCTAAACCTTCATCCAAACACTTTTTCTTTATCAATTCTCTACATCCAAGCTTGGCAGTTGATTCTTGTGGTTGAATTGAAGCAAATTCTTGAAGTTGTGTTGATAATTCTCTAGATCTACCTTTGGTAAGTTGGATAATTCATCTTTCACAATGTGATCTCTTGTTGATCTTTGGGTTTGATTCTTTGAGCATTATTTTGTGATTCCAATGGTGTTATTTTCTCATAATTTGATGGAATTTTAGTGCTCAATTGGATCCATGATCATAAGGTGTTTTATGGAAAGTTTAAACAAGAAATTGGCCTTTTAAAATGTTATTTTTGCTACTGTAACAGTGTGCAATCGATTGCAGTAACTGTGCAATCGATTGCACAGAAGCGTTTCACACAATTTTTTTTTAAAATAACACTGTGTAAATCGATTGCACAGTTACTGCAATCGATTGCACAGGGACAAAATGATTTTTTTTTTGCCTTGTTTTGGGGCAGCTTTGATCCAAAATGCTTTTTCTACTCACTCCTTTTGATTGTTGGTTTGGATTGCAATTTTAAATGTCCAATTTGTCTTTAAACTCAATGGACTTTGTGATGTAGATGAAGTTGGATAAATGTTCATCAATTCAAATCTACCTAAGAGTGAATTATTTAATTCATTTTTGGTGCTTTGGATTAATGATATGTTTAGTGCTTTAATCCATCTAGAGGAGTGATTGAATTTAAAAATGAAAGAAGTTTGAAATGGTGATCCAAATTAGCTTATCATTCCCCTCCCTCTTCATCTTATCCCTTTCTTTTTTAATTGTGCTACATGTTAAGGGATGATGATCTCTATATCATTTATCCAAACATGAAGTACATAGATTGCTATTGATCGGCCTCAAAATAGGTGCGACTTCTACATAAGTCCACTTACGATTGCTTAACATAGCGCTAAATTTTGTCCCGATTCAAATAAATGATCATTCATGGCCCAAACTTATGATTGCAAGCCCAAGTATGTTAATTTGATCTCTTTGATCCAATAACCTTGAGATTCATTGTGTGGAGGCTTTGGTTCTACCAATCCTCTAATGGATCTACAACACTTTTGGTCAACGTGGATCACTTAAACATCGTTGATCATTACATGTTACTTTTTGAGGATTCCAAAATGGATGATATACTTGACAAAAAGCAAATGCAACTTGTTATGTGGAGGCTTTGGTTCTAACAATCCTCTAATGAGTTCCAAATGCAAGTTTCAAGATGGTCATCTAACTAACCACTAATTTCTAACAATTGACTTTACTTTGTGCTTTTATTTTTATGCTTCATGTACGATTTACTTTTAGCATTTTACATTTCATGCTATTTTCATCTTTGCTCACTTGAGCATTTATTTTTATGTCATTTTTATTTTGCTCACTTGAGCTTTTCTTTTTCCTTTTAAAGACACCTAATAATCAACATGAACCATAAAAAACTTTAATAATTCTTGGACTATTTGGTCACTATCCTTAGCATCGTGGAGCATGAGACTTTTTCTTGGACTTAGGATTAGAGACCTTGGCATGTCTTGGAGACTTTTTGACATTGTATAGCATCCTACTTTTAGCCTGAGGCTACTGTGTTCCACTTTATTTGTGGAACACAACTTATTACACTGACACTGCTTGTGTATTTGGCATATTTGACATTCCATGCAGGATATATACATGATATTGTGAATACTATACTTTGCCCATGGGGATCTATTCATATCTGATAATCTCATTACTTACATCCTTATGGCGCAATTTCTGACTTGATTCATCTACTGATGCCAGCTTGCTTGAAGTTCTCTGGGTTTCTTTTTATTCTTGCTCGGATTCTACGGATAGTTATCAATTTGGTATTGCACTATCTCCCTTCTTTCATTTTCATTTTGCATAGTTCTCTGATTGCATGATGGGACCTCTGTTGCTGATATATGTCAGGAGGCCCTCTGTTTTTTCCTAATACCTATGTTGTGTTTGTGTTGATCGATGAGTCACTCAATTTAGACATTGAGATCACGACTTCGCTCTAATTGCATGCTCCCTAAAGGATGTTTATTTCTTTTCATCTTTTGTGTTGATCGATGAGTCACTCAATTTAGACATTGAGATCACGACTTCGCTCTCATTGCATGCTCCCTATAGGATGTTTATTGCTTTTCTTTTTTAATTTTTGATCGATGAGTCACTCAATTTAGATATTGAGATCACGACTTCGCTCTCATTGCATGTTCCCTATAGGATAGTTTTGTTAAGCTTCCTTTGACATGTTAATTAAGGGAGGAATCCATGTATGCTAACATAGGATAGTATTTTCCTTTAACCTCAACCTTAGGGTCAACCATTGTATGATAACACTAGGGATAGTGCTAGGCTAGTTTCCCTTAGTTGTTTTTTCCTTCTTTTGCATTTTGCATCTTAAAACAAAAACTTGTTTCTTTGGCAAATCATAAGACACCTCTAATGAACCCAAACTCTTCTTCAAAGTAAAAGATACAAACCAATCTTACTTTGTTTATTTTGAAGCCGATGTTTCGCCATCGCACATGTTTGTTATCCTGCTTTGATTCTCAATATCATTGTTAGGTGTGATCTTTCGTCATCTATTTTATTGATGTTTCGTCATCTTTTTCCGTGATATCTTTGTTATCTTGAAGCCAATTTTTCGCCATCGCACATGTTAGTTATCCTGCTTTGATTTTCAATATCATTGTTAGGTGTGATATTTCGTCATCTATTTTATTGATGTTTCGTCATCTTTTGCCATGATATCTTTGTTATCTTGAAGCCGATGTTTCTCCATCGCACATGTTTGTTATCCTGCTTTGATTCTCAATATCATTGTTAGGTGTGATGTTTCGTCATCTATTTTATTGATGTTTCGTCATCTTTTTCCATGATATCTTTGTTATCTTGAAGCCGGTGTTTCGCCATCGCACATGTTTGTTATCCTGCTTTGATTCTCAATATCATTGTTAGGTGTGATGTTTCGTCATCTATTTTATTGATGTTTCGTCATCTTTTGCCATGATATCTTTGTTATCTTGAAGCCGATGTTTCGCCATCGCACATGTTTGTTATCATGCTTTGATTCTCAATATCATTGTTAGGTGTGATGTTTCATCATCTATTTTATTGATGTTTCGTCATCTTTTGCCATGATATCTTTGTTATCTTGAAGCCGATGTTTTGCCATCGCACATGTTTATTATCCTACATTGATCCCCAATATCATTGTTAGGTGTGATGTTTTGCCATCTATTTTATCGATGTTTCGTCATCTTTTGCCATGATATCTTTGTTATCTTGAAGCCGATGTTTCGCCATCGCACATGTTTATTATCCTATATTGATCCCCAATATCATTGTTAGGTGTGATGTTTTGCCATCTATTTTATTGATGTTTCGTCATCTTTTGCCATGATATCTTTGTTTATATTGAAGCTGATGTTTCGCCATTGCACATGTTTGTTATCCTACTTTGATTCGCAATATCATTGTTAGGTGTGATTGTTTTGTCATTTGTTTCATTTGATGTTTTGCCATCTTTGACATGTTATCTTGTTATTATTTAGCCGATGTTTTACCATCTCATTTGTTTGTTGTTTTATTTGATGTTTTGCCATCTTGACTATCTTTGTTTGTCTTAATTAAAAAACACAAACCAACCAAAACAATTAAGCCGAACTACGACTGCTCCGATTCCTTAAAAGGGATATATAGGCATTGGGGTAGGGCCCAACCGAGTACTTCTTTTATTTTCCCTACATTATTTTCTTTTCTTTTGCATGCATTCCCTTTTCATTTGTAAGCCATAGACATAGGAATTGACCACACCCATGTAGATTAGACAACAAGAGTGGATACCGTAGAGTACTACGGGCGGGTGGGGTGCTAATACCTTCCTCTCGCGTAACAAACTCCCTTACCCGATCTCTCGGCCGAAAGACCATGATTTCTCCCTTTCCAGGTTTTCTCGATGTTTACCTTTCCCTCTCGACGGGATAAAAGACGTTCGGTGGTGACTTCATTGTTTCGATAATTTCCGGCTGGCGGTTTCACCCCCATTTGTTACATTGTACCCCCATCCCTCTAAAGTGATGTAATAGCTTAGATTTTACTTTCCTCTTTTTACTTGTTTTTCATATATTGCTAGTAAATAAGATGTATGGCAAGATGAAATCAACAAATAGATGACTTTCAAAAACAAGACAAAATGCATACAAACTAATACACTATTCACACATGCACCCTTAGGGTAATCCCATCTCGTTGCCCCTTTCAGAAAATAGTCATGTCCCTCGAACATGGACATTTTAGCAAAAGACCCTCGATAAAAGATCGTAGTCCTTCGATGACCCTCGATGTTGCCTTTGGTAAACAATCTAGTTCCTAAAACGACATTGCTAAAACGTCCCATATGTTGCCTTCTATGACTATACAAACTTCCCAACGCCCGTCCCTCCACATCCAACGATGGGGCTTCTTGCCAAATCAAGGGTAAGATAGCCACATCTAAAGGAGGAGGAAAAACACTTTTAAGACCTTTCGAGTAGGTAGATTCGCTCCTAGTTACTCGCTTGCTCACAACAAAAACATTTTTATACACCCACACTCTCATCTTTGAACTATTTTCAAAACAAACACTTTGTAGGCGTTCTTATAGAAACGAGAACCATTACGAAGTTCCAATTTTCAAAATACTTTCAAAAATCACCACCACAAGCACACATTCAAACAAAAGCAAGTGATCTAGCAAGTAACTAAGAGCCCATGGAAAACCATATATGAAAAGGGTGCCAATACCTTCCCTTTTCATAATCTACCCCCCGAACTCAAAAACATCTCTAAAGGTCTTTCCTGTGCTTTTTCACCTTTCCTTTTGGATAAAAGAAAAGTCGGTGGCGACTCTTGCTAACCGCGACATTTGCGATAAAAAGCAAAACCTCAAGTCAGTTCTCCCACCGTATCACACCTATCTTTGGATGTAAACGGGACAGGTGTGGGTCATCGTATAACCATGATTAGCAATGTTGCAAGGTATCTTAGCATTCTCTTTTAGGGACTAAGATCATTTGAAAGGCAACTTAGATAGCGTCATCGAGGGACTGTGATCTTGTATTTTGCTTGTTTTTGCTAAGATACCTCGCATGCGTAATATGGCCATTTTGTAAAGGCAACCAAATGGATTTACCCTAGGGGTTTTTGTGTGTAAGTGTATTGTTTTCATGCTTGATTTTGTCTTGAATTAGGGTTTTCTAAGCATTGGTTTTAGTCTTTCCATAGAAACCCTAATTACTAGCATTTGTATATAAAAGCGATAAATTACGGAATTTAAAGTTACTACACTATTATAATACTTATGGGAGGGGGATGTACAAATTATAAATGGGGATTACAAGAAAATAAACCTAGTTAATCTATTACAACCATATTGAATTGGTATAAGAATGGAAATAAATGATGTACAAAAATGAAGAAATATACAAGAATATAAATGTAAAGTAAATGGATATTTGTTTGGATTTTTTAGAGAAAAGGGATTTTGATTTAACCTAATTAACTAGAAGAAAATAATTAATTAGACCTAAATTTACTTAAGAAAAGATTTTAAATAAAATCCTAAATCTATTAATTGATTAAAAAGAAATTAAGTTTAAGAAAAGTATTTTTGGTATTTTTGTCTTGAATATAATTATAGTGTTATAAAATATTTTTGGCTTTTTTTATATTAAAATAATATATTTTAATTGGTGTAAAAGAAAATAAATAATAACCTAGTTTTAATTAAAAAAATTTACAAGAATAATTAGTAAAATAAATAAAATATGGTTAAATAAAATATTTTTTGTGAGAAAAATAAATAAACTAAGTCAAAATATAAATCTACTATTTTTATATCTTTTGTGATTTTTTAGTATTAGAAAAATAATTAATAAAATAAATAAAATAAAAATAAGAAAAGAAAATAAAAATTGGGCCAGGGGTGTTGATAGCCTGCAAGGGGGGTTAGTAGTAAGAAAAAAAAGTAAAAAGCCCAAAGGAGGCCCAGGCGCTGCCAAAAATGTCAGAATGTATGAAAAAATGTGAAAAAAATCAAAAGGGTACCACTGGGGCTCGAACCCAAGTCCCTCTGGTTACAGGTGCGCGCTTCTACCACTGGGATGGCTATGCATCCGTTTATATAAATCAAACAATAAATATATAATGAAAACACGTTCCTGAGGCCAACTTCATCTTCAAACTCACGCCCAGCCAGAACCTCTGTAACTTGTTCAAATCTCAACAAAAATGAAAACTGTAAACATGAAACTTGTAGCAAATTTCCTCACGGTTTCAGAAATGTAAAGCATTAAAACTATAGCTCAAAGATAAACATGAATTTTAATGGCCCTATTCTGAACCCCAAAAATCTCAGAAAATTTAATCTTAAAATTCTCTGAGCTCAGGCAAAATTAATGGAAACTATGGACATGGTTAGCTTTAGGGCAATGATATCTACATGTTTCATTCACAAATAAATCATTGATGACGCCTGTATGAAAAGTTCCAAAGTTAGAAAACTTACCTTGCAATAGGGTATCGGGTTTGAAGTTTGAGCAGCTTCAAGGAGTTCCAATGATTGGGTTAGCTTCCTCAAGTTCCCAGGAAGCTGATGGGATGCTTAGCTTGAGCTGAAAGTACCTGAGGAGTTCTGGAGAAGTCCAAGTGCAAAGCTCTGTTTTTGAAAATGGAGGATGGTTTTAATGGTGTTACAGTTCTGTAACAGGGTGTGGGATGAGTTCTAAATGATGTTTAGAAGCTTTGGGAACAAAGAGGCTTGAAAACGCACGAGGGAGTTATGAGTTTCAAGTTTTTGGTTAGTTTATGTGAAAATGGAGGTATGAGATGTGATTCTGAGCTCTTGGTGTTTTTAGGGGTCAATCCTTCGTGTATTTTATGGCAAATGGTTTGTATATCTATAAGCAAAAGGATTGGAGTGGTTTGGACAATCAGAAGTACAAGTTTTTAGCTAATTGCTAGGTTACTTGATTTTGAATAAAAGTGGGAAACCAAGTTTCAATGTGAGGTACAAGCATGGGCTAACTGATTGTAAGTTTCTAACAAGTTTCTTATGGGTTATGGGACTTGTATTATCAGAAGAGAACAAGTTCAAGGCTCAAGAACAAGTTTTGTGTAAAAAGCACTTTATCAAAATGGCAATGTACACTTTCTTCCCAAAATGGATATAAAGTATGACCTTGCATTGAATGCTTGAAATGAGACCTCTAATAGTTGTGCAAGCCATTAATTATGGAGTGCCTAACAAGTTTGAGGCCTGCAAAGTAGAGGTTATGCAGCATACTTTGAATTTTGAATTTGGTTCATCACAAAATGACTTGTAATTCAAGTGATAAAACCCTAACTTCATCTCTTAGATTATCTCTACTCAAAAATGATCTCCAGGATTTATTGGACATTTTGGAAAGCTTGTAATGTTCTCTACAACCCATATTTGAATTTATTTTGAAAATTCCCCTTGGAACTATATGAAAAAGTATCATGAAGTTGGGTCAAAATCCTGACCAAATTAGGGCAAAATTTCACTAAGTGTTTTGTTTCATGACCACATGTTCTTAAAATTATAACTTGAGATCCAAGAAATTTTGTAAGGAGTTGTGTAAAGAAAAGTTGTAGATTTCATGGATATCTGCAACTTTCATGTTGGAAGTTTCTCTTTAATCATCTCGCATCATGGTGAAAATTTTGCTCAAAGTTGTAAAAAAACATGAAATTTTCAACACTTAGAAAAATTTCTAAGTTTAGAAATTTTAACTTTTCAAAATGAAATCTTGAATTTTTTATTTCTTGATGAATAAGTTTCATATTTTTACATTTTTTGATGAATTATGATCTTTGACATTTGAATTTGATCAAAAAGTCAAAGTTTGACTTTTCAGTATACAGTTGACTTTTGATCAGTTGACTGAAAATTCATCTGTCAATCCATTGAACTTGAGAAATGTTTTGAGCCATGTAATTAGGTCAAAATTATGCAATTGGACTCTTGAGATCATGCCTTAAACCAATTGATCATTTTCTTGGTCAAGAATCAGAAATTGCCCTTTCCCAGTCAAAACCCTAATTTTAACCATTTTGCCCTTTTGAAGATTTGATCAAATTTCTTGAGGAATTATGGTCCAAACTTGATCAAATGATACATATGAGTTTAAAATGTTGATATATATCAAAAATGATGAAGCTTGACTGTGAATTGGCCATGGTTTACTCTTTCCCCAATACAACTGATTTTTAGGTCAATTGCTCAATTGATTGAGCAAAAGTGTGAGCCAAGGCTTGAAACTTTACATGAGTGATCTTGTGGGTCCATAATAATCCATGAAAGTCATATGTGGAATTTGGAGTTCAAATATCCTTGTGCAATCTCAAACCCTAATTTTGGTCATCAATGCTTAAGGATGTGTCTTGAGCTGATCAACCCTAGTGTAGTCTTGAGCCAAAGGAGATCTTGTGAGAAAATTATTGATAAGTGAGAGGGAAAATTTTAGGGTACAACAATTTCCCCTGTTCAATCTTCTTAAGCTTGAAGAGTTAGATTGGCGAGTTTTTCCATTCGTGACTCGAAGGTGGAAGATGATTGGACACTAGAGTGCCTAGAAATTTGCACTCGATGATGTGAAGGTTTATGGTATAGGGAATGGGCTTAAAGATGCCATTTGTAGGGATGATGGAAAGTTGTTGGAGATGGGCTTGTAGATGCCATCTAGAAATGATTGTTGAATTGTAAGCTGAAATTGAACGAGTATCAGAATAGCGTTCGCGTCTGGAGCATATCTGAACTGTATCTGAATCTGAATGAGTATCAGAATGGCGTCCGTGTATGGAGCGTATCTAAATTGTATCTGAGAGCTGAATGCATGAGTATCAGAATGGTATCCGTGTCTGGAGTGTATCTGAACTGTATCTGAAAGTTGAATCTGAATGAGTATCAGAATGGCATCAGTGTCTGGAGCGTATCTGAACTGTATCTGAAAGTTGAATCTGAATGAGTATCAAAATGGCATCTGTGTCTTGAGCGTATCTGAACTGTATATGAAAGTTGAATATGAATGAGTATCAAAATGGCGTCCGTGTCTGGAGTGTATCTGAATTGTATCTGAAAAGCCTTTGAACATTGTTAATGGTAGCTATTGATTAACCTTATCCTGAAAAAGGTAAAATGTTAGCTAATATGCAATGTAATCTTGTATGAAATGCAAGGTAAAATGCATTCGTGTTATCCATGTTTATGATATATGAATGTGATTTATGCGTATGTGAGCTGTTTTGATGCACTGTTGTTGGGTTGGGAAAATAAATCCCTGACTGCTGCTGAGGATATGGAGTGTAAGTCTTCATGTTGTGAAGTTGAAGTGTTGATGGATTTCCTCTTAGAGAAATAAACTCTGTTGTGAGGAAAATGTCGTGTACTGCCTATAAAATCCTGTTGGGGAATCCTGAGAAATTGGACGACTTCCACTGGGGATTGATAATTGGAAGTTTGTTCCGCTGGGGATTAAACTATACACTGCGGGGGACTTTTATAGAATAGCTTAGAGATATTGCCCTATCTATTAAAGCCAATAGTGATTGTCTTTCTATTTTGTTTATTTGTAAGCAGAAATTAGGTTCAAAAGCATATGTTCAAAAATAAATCATTGGACGTTTTTGTAAGCAAAACATATGAGTAAAGAAAGAACATATAGTTTTGTACTTTCAAAGGGATATCTTTGTATTGACTTTGAGTAAGTATTTGTACAATGAGACAAACATTCTAGTAAGAGAATGCAGTCATAAAAAATGAAAATTTGATACAAAGAGAATATAGATATATGAAATAATTCCATGGGGTTCCCATTCTGCTATAGCCTTCATGTCTCTGAGCATCTTGTATGTTTATTGCCTTGTCCGAAGTTGATTGGATTGATCAGAACCGCTGAGTTTGTCACTTGAACTCAAAGGTTGTCTGTAAGGTGATCCAAAGGGACATAGTCATACGTTTTAATTCCCTAACTTTTTCCTGGACTGCCCTTTTGGGTTTTCAATCCACCGGGATACCCCTTTTTGCCCAAGCCGCCCTTTCAAGTTTTCAGCTTGCCGGGTGTACAGATTTTTTTTTGTTTTATCCTTAATTTTTGCCCGAACCTCTTTGGTTCGCCGGGATGCCCTTATTTTGCCTAGGTGTGTCAACCTAGCGGGTTTCTTATACGTAGTATATTTTGACTATGTCTGCATTCACAGGGTGCGGCAGGTCGTCGCCATCCATGGTGGTCAGAATCATTGCTCCACCAGAGAATGTGCTTTTGATTACAAATGGTCCTTCGTATATAGGAGTCCATTTGCCCATGGGATCACCTTGCGGCAGTATGATGCGCTTGATCACCAGATCCCTGACTTGATACACCTGGCGTCTGACCTTTTTGTTGAAAGCCTTGATCATTCATTTTTTATACATTTGACCCTGACAGACAACAGTAAGTCTTTTCTCATCAATCAAGTTTAGTTGATCAAGTCGAGTCTGGATCCAATCTTCTTCATTCAGCCATGCATCTTTCATAATTCTCAGAGAGGGGATTTGGACCTCGATAGGCAAGACAGCCTCCATGCCGTAAACCAGAGAGTAGGGTGTTGCCCCGGTTGATGTGCGTGCTGTGGTATGATACCCGTGGAGAGCAAACGGTAGAATTTCATGCCAGTCTTTGTATGTGATTGTCATTTTATGTATGATCTTTTTGATATTCTTATTTGCGGCTTCGACAACACCATTCATCTTTGGCCGGTAGGGGGAAGAATTATGATGCTGGATCTTGAATTGCTCGCACAGGGTGGTGATCATAGTATTGTTTAGATTCGTATCATTGTCTGTGATGATCCTCTTCGGGATACCGTATCAACAAATGAGATTTTGTTTAATGAACCGGGCTACCATATTCTTGGTGGCGGAAGCGAAAGAGGCTGCCTCAACCCACTTTTTAAAATAGTCAATGGCCACTAAGATGAAGCGGTGTCCATTAGAGGTTGTTGGCTTGATTTCCCCAATCATATTGATTCCCCACATAGCAAAGGGCCAAGGAGTCGTCAAGACATTCAGAGGAACCGGAGGTACGTGCACCTTATCAGCATAGATCTGATACTTATGGCAAGTTCAAGAGTGTTGATAGCTATATGCTTCCATGGTAGACCAGTAATAGCCTGCCCGTAGGATCTTCTTTGCCATCGTATGCCCACTGGAATGGGTGCCAAAAGTGCCCTCATGTAACTCAGCCATGATCTTTTCCACTTCAACCTTGTCTACACACCGAAGTAACATAGAGTCATGGTTGCGTTTGTAGAGAATGCCATTACTAAGGAATAATTTAGCAGAGAATCTCCTTAAGAACTTATTATCATTGACTGAAGTTCCTTCCAGATATTCTTGAGCCTCGAGATACCTCTTGACCTCGTAAAACCAAGGCTGGTCCATTATTTCTTCAATATTAATCTCGTGACAGTGAGCTGGTTCATCCATTCGTTCAATGGTGATCTGGGGAGCCTTGTTATCCCATTTAAGTTTAAACATAGATGACATTATGGCTAGTGCGTCTGCTAGCTGATTTTCTTCTCGTGGGAAATGCTCGAAGGTAATCTTCTCAAAATATGGGAGCAATGTCAACACATGTTCTTTGTAAGGGATAAGGTTAGGGTGTTTAGTGTCCCATTCCCCTTTGATCTGGCTAATGACCAAAGCTGAATCTCTGAATACATTTAAGGATTTAATCCCCAATTCTATGGCAGCTTTGAGAATAAAAATGCACGCTTCGTGTTCTGCCATGTTATTTGTACAATTGAAGAAGAGTCTTGCCGTAATGGGAGTATGATATCCTTCAGGAGATATGAGTACAACACATATGCCATTGCAGAGTGCATTGGATGCCCCATCAAAAACCAGGGTCCATCGGGATCCTTGTTCAGGTCCGTCATATGGTCTGAATTCTTCACAATTATTCACCATCATGATGTCTTCATCTGGGAATTCAAACTTCATGGACCGGTAGTCTTCCACAGCTTGGTGAGCAAGGTGATCAGCTAGTACATTGTCCTTTATTGCTTTCTGGGTGGTATATTATATGTCATATTCTGTCAGGATCATCTGCCACCTCGCTATTCTCCCAGAGAGGGCAGGTTTCTCGAAGATGTATTTTATTGGATCCATTTTAGATATCAATAAGGTAGTATGGGTCAGCATATACTGTCTTAACCGGCGAGCATCCCATGCCAGAGCGCAGCAAGTTTTCTCGAGCAGTGAATATCTTGTTTCAAAGTCGGTAAACTTTTTGCTCAGGTAATAAATAGCATGCTCTTTTCGGCCAGACTCGTCATGCTGCCCCATAACACACCCCATTGAATTCTCCAAAACAGTTAGATACATGATCAATGGTCTTCCCTCGAATGGTGGCATCAAAAAAGGAGGCTCTTGTAGGTACTCTTTGATTTTGTTGAAGGCAGTTTGGCACTCATCATTCCATTTGACTACTTGATCTTTCTTTAGTAATTTGAACATTGGTTCACAAGAAGTTGTCAGGTGAGAAATGAATCTGGAAATGTAGTTTAAACGTCCCAAGAATCCTCTGACTTCCTTCTCAGTACGAGGAGCAGGCATTTCTTGTATTGCTTTCACCTTGGTAGGATCCACCTCGATACCTTTATTGATGACGACAAAGCCTAGGAGTTTACCAGACCTCACTCCAAAGGTGAATTTATTTGGGTTCAACCTCAGCTTGTATTTCTTTAGTCTCTCAAACAGTTTCTGTAAATGATCAAGATGCTCTTCTTCTGTTTGAGATCTAGCTATCATGTCGTCCACATAGACCTCTATTTCATGATGTATCATGTCGTGAAATAGTACTACCATGGCACGCTGATAGGTTTTCCCAGTATTCTTCTGTCCGAATGGTATAACCTTGTAGCAGAATGTGCCCCACTGTGTGACAAAGGTTGTTTTCTCTATGTCCTCAGGTGCCATTTTGATTTGGTTATAACCTGAGAAACCTTCCATGAAGGAAAACACCTTGTGATGTGCCGTATTGTCAACTAGAATATCAATGTGGGAAAGTGGGAAATCATCCTTAGGGCTAGCCCTATTCGAATCTCTGTAGTTCATGCTCATTCGTACCTCGTCGTCCTTTTTAGGCACGGGAACAACATTGGCAACCCATTGCGGATAAGAGGTTACGACCAAGAATTCGGAGTTAAATTGTTTCATGAATTCCGCTTTAATCTTCTCTGACATGTCTGGTCGCATTCGATGGACCTTTTGTTTTACGGGTGGGCAGTCCTCTTTCGTAGGTAGATGATGTACTATGATATTTGCATCTAGTCCTGGCATGTCTTCATACGACCAGGAAAAGACCTCAACATAATCGTGAAGCAACTGAATCAGACATTCTTTGACACTGGGTTCCAGATTGGCACCCACCTTGACTTCTCTTTTGTCTTCTTCGGTACCTAGGTTGATTGTGTCCACTGGTTCCTCGTGGGGTTGAATGGTCATCTCTTCTTGTTGTAGTAACCTGGCGAGTTCCCCTGGTACTTCACAATCTTCCTCACCTTTGTCTTCGGCTTGGTAGATTAGATTTTCAGAATCACAGAAGGCCATAGCAGAATCGTTCCCAATGGGATCCTGAGTGGATGTAAACCAGCATTGTGAGTGTGAGTGTGTGTAAGAGTATAGCTATCTTTGAAAGAAATGAAAATGTAAAAAAGAAAAATAATGAGCACAAAGTTTTTATGCAAAAACGTCCATGATTCATTGATGTCATATGGAAATGAGATAATAACCCTTACAAATGGACCATTGTGCCTCGGGTAAGACACAAGGTTTTAAGAGTCTGAATTGTTTTAATGTTACAGATCCGACAAAATTTAAAGACAAATTACTGTTGGATAAATGTGATCGGGACAAAATCTCTAGCCTCCCAATTGTTGAGCCCTCCACTGATAGTTGGGAAATCCAATCTTCCAAGTTGTAGTTGTCTTCATCATCCTCCATTGCATTGACTTCGCGGTTGCTGATCTTCAAGGGTGGTCCTCCGGCACGAGCGCAGCGTACAACCTTCTAGGCACCTGAAGTGAAACCCAGCCCAAATTTGTCAGATTTGTATGGGATATCTGGAAGTTTCCCCCAAATAGTGCACCCACATTCTTCTATCACTGCCTTGGCATCCTTCAAAGATGACATCTTGAGTGGAGGCCTTGTGATCTTGGGAACTTGAGATACAACCTTGGTTACTGCCACAGTCTGCGGGACTTTTTCAAAGTGTTGGAATGGAGTTTCAATAAATTCCCCATCTAATTCCACATATCTGAAGGAATTTAGATGGTTGGCCATATACTCTTCTTCTCCATTAACAACGATGATCTTCCCTTGAATTGGATATTTCAGCATTTGATGCAACGTAGAAGTAACGGCGCCAGCATTATGAATCCACGGTCGGCCTAGCAAGCAGTAATATGAAGGGCGAATATCCATTACATAAAAAGTTGAATCAAATGTTTGGGTTCCAACCTTTATGGGGATATCCACTTCCCCATGCACCATCCTTTTTGAGCCGTCAAAGGCCCTCACTACTATGTTGCTCGGTTTCAATGTCAATCCCTCACAATCAAGCCTATCAAGAGCCTTTTTAGGCAACACATTCAGAGACAAACCGGTGTCAACCAAGACATGAGCCAGAGTTGTGCCCCTGCATTCAACTGAGACATGCAATGCCTCATTATGCTTGCTCTCTCTTGGCGTTAAATCGGAATCCAAAAAACCTAAACCATTATATGCAGTCAAACTGGCTACGTATTCTTAGAACTGATCGGCAGATGTTTCTTGCGGTACATGGGCAGTTTTAAGGAACTTTACCAAGGCCTTTGCATGTGCCTCAGAACATAATAATAAAGCCAGCATGGAAATTTTTGGTGGAGTTTGCCTCAGTTGCTCAACTACATTGTAGTCGCTTCTTTTTATGATCTTTAGAATTTCCTCCATCTCTTCCTAGGAGGTCTCAGGGATAGCTACTGATTGTGCCTTCATTCGGACAGGCTCAACCAGAATACCTTTACCTCGAGTCTCGGTTGACTCGGCAGCAGGAATGTCAGTAGGGGTGATAACAGGGATTGTAATAGTTTTGTCAACGGGAGCATTAGCGGAGATGATTACAGGACTGGGAATAGCCTTTGGAGGAGCAACAACAACATGAATGATTACGGGTCCAGAAATAGCTTTTGGGGGAGCAATTTCTGGAGAGAAAACTCTTCCACTTCGGGTTGTCTTACTAGTCCCTGCGATATTACTGACGTTGGAGTCAACTTTCTCAAAACTTGAATCTTCAACAGTTGGCCAATCTTGCTTGATATCGTGGTAGTAGACATCCCCTCCATAATTCCATGGTACGGTTGTCTGACGAATACGGTATTGGTCCAGGCATTGTAATTATCAACAGAGCTACTTTAGGAACTGATGTAATTCTAACTGGTCTTTTGGTGGACACCCTGGAAGAATTGGAGGAAATGGTCACGATGGAAACATCATTATAAAAAACAGTTGGAATTGAAGCCTTCTCAAACAAAATCTCCTTGTTAGTTATTAGGCATTGAACGCCTGCTTTTAACAAAGGGAAGTTGGTTGATGAGGACAAACAGGAATGACAGCTTTCATCACAGCCTGGGAATACACCGGCATTCAACAAGTTCTTTTTGATAGTCAGGAGTGGGGTCACAAGTTCATCAACTGAGGTAACAAACATATCTTCTTCAATGGCGTTGGTATTATGGTCGTGCTTGGGCATAGGAGCAGTAATGACATTGGGAATTTCTGGTGCATCGAATTCAATCTCTTTGGATTCAATGAGGTCTTGTACTTTGTTCTTCAGAGTCCAACAGTTGTTAGTGTCATGGCCGGGACTCCCGGAATGGTATGCACAACGGGCATTAGGATGATAGTGAGGAGAGGTTGTGTTAGGGTTCTTTGGAGCTTCTTTCAAAGTCACTAGGTTGGATGTTAACAAGTGTGGTAATACTTGAGATAATGTCATATTAATTCAGGTGAACTGTCTGACTGGTCTTTCCGTTCTTGGATGGTTGCTTCTTTGCTAAGCTGGTGCAGGTTTAGAAATTATGACAGCCCCCACAATTGGACGGCGTTCAGTCCTATCTTGATTTCTCTGAGGATATACAATAATAACTTCTTTCTTTCCGATGAATGGTTTTGTGATGCGGTGGGAGAACTGAATAGATGTTTTGCGTTTCATTCGCACTTGTGCAGTTAGCAAGAGTCGCCACCGACTTTTCTTTTATCCAAAAGGAAAGGTAAAAAAGCACAGGAAAGACCTTTCTAGAATTTTCTCGGGTTCGGGGGGTAGATTATGAAAAGGGAAGGTATTATCACCCTTTTCATCCATGGTTTTCCATGGGCTCTTAGTTACTCATTTAGATCACTTGCTTTCATTTGATTGTGTGCTTGTGGTGTGGGCTTTGAAAGTATTTTGAAAAATACTTTGTAATGGTTCTCGTCTCTATAAGAACGTATACAAAGTTTTGTTTCAAAAAGTGGTTCAAAGATGTGTTTGTGAATCGTGTTTCGAAAAGTGTTTTGAAAAGAGGTTTTGCAATGGTTCTCGTCTCTATAAGAACGTATATAAAACGTTTTGTCTTTTTGAAAATGTTTTTGAAATGAGAGTGTAGGTGTAAAGAGTTTTTGTCGTGAGCAAGCGAGTAACCAAGAGCGAATCTATCTACTCGAAAGGTCTTTGTTCTTTTCTTCTTCCTTTTAATGGTGTTATCTTACCACTGATTTGTTAAGAAGCCCCACCATTGGATGTGAAGGGACAGGCGCAGGTCAATTTTATAATCATTGAAGGCAACTTGTGAGACGCTTTAGCAATTTTTTGTAAGGGACGAGATCGTTTTAACCGAAGGCAACATCGAGGGTCATCGAGGGACTACGATCTTTTTATCGAAGGGTCATTGCTAGATTGTCTCATATTTGAGGGACATGATTGTATTTCTGAGGCAACAGGCGAGGTTACCCTAGAGGTGCGCGTGTGAGAAAGTGTGTTGGTTTCAAGTTATTTATTCTTTGATTAGGTCATCTAGCGATTGATTTTTTTAATCTTGCCATACATGCCTAGTTACTATACAGTATATGGAAAACAGTAAATTGCGGGAATTGAAATTCTACGCTATTACAAAGTATTCGGGAAAGGGGGTACAATTGTTATAAATGAGGATGAATCAAATGAAATAGCAATGTCCAAATATCAAACAATACAACCAAATCGAATTTTTGTGCGATTTAATATAAAGCTATGGCAATTTATGAAAATAAAATCAACAAAGTATGAAATGAAATGTATCTACTTGAAAAGAGAAAAATAAAACCTATTCTAAAAAGAAATTGATTTAAATTAAAAATCTTTATTATTATTTTTTGTGTATTCTTATTAATTATAAATAAGTTTAAAAGAAAGAAAACAAACTAGGTTAATTCTTTTTTGATGTTTTATTAAATGTAGAAAATTAATAATAAAAAATAAAGTTTATATAAAAAAATTAAATGATAAAAATTAAACACTAAAATCTAAATTAATTTAATAAAAAGGTTTTAAGTTTTATTTAACATCTTTCAAAACAAAATAAAAACAAATTAAGAAAAAGAAGAAATATGGGCTTAAGAGATTTTATGAGTGTTAGGCCCAAAGAAAATAGAGGTGTTTTATTGTTAACAAAAACGAGCCAAGGGAGGGGTGTGAGTTAGCAAAACGCGTGGCAGATGGGCTTAAGGAGGAATTGAACAAGACAAGCCCAAGGTCTTAAGTCAGTTTAGCTGTTTGATTAGGGGGGCAAACGAAAATTAGGGTTCTTGACCCCTTTTGCACACAGCGGCGCAGTTCATCTCTTTGGCTCACTCTGTTAATCTCCTCATCTATATTCATCTCTAAACTCCTCTCCTCCTAGTCTCATGGCCGAAACACCCTATTAACAACATAACCTCTCCTCATCTCACCATGATTCACGTTTCTGAAAACCCTAAGTTTTGATTTATGCCTAAAATGTTCTATTCTAGCTTATCTGATCTCCCCCCCCCCCCCAATTTCTGTTGCCGGAGCGCTCTCTCTCACCTCCTAACCAAGCTCTAATGGTTTTCTTTGAAAAGGGTGAGATTCTGTTTTATTTAAAGCTTAATAGTTTCATCGTTTTTTTTGTCTTGTTCATGTTCTTCTGTTAATCTACTTTATTATCCATTGAGATGCAGGAAATGGCTTTTAGGGATTTATGAGAAAGATGAAAAGTTCATACCTGTTTGGAATTCTTCTGTGAAATGGAAAGGAATGGTGAGACTGAGGGCGACGCTCCTTGGTGGCCGGAAACGGGGGGGGGAAGAAATGAAGATGAAGGCCTTGGTATTTCTGGTAACCTTTTTTATGTCCTCTGAGCTTTGAATGATGATGATGCTGTGCTTCTGGGTTTTGTGATTTTTGTGAGTTTGCTACTGTTTTGTGAATTTGAAAATGATTCTAGTTTTTTTGGAATGGTGTTACTGTGTTTTGAGTTACAGGTTGTTTGTTGCAAGTTTTTTGATCTTGTTTTTGGTTATGGATTTTTCGAATGTTGGTATTGAGATGTTGGTTTACAGTTTGCAGGTTGGTGTTTCTGTTTTTTTTTGTTATGTTTTTTATGTTGGTGTTTCAACAGGTTTGATGAGTTTGGCCCTGTTACAGTTTTGGTTTGAGGAGTTTGGTTATTTTGAGAGTTTTTGAGTTTTGTGATATTGTTGCAGGTTTGGTTGAGTATGTTTTTCTGGTTTTTTGATTTGTATGTTGGTTTACAGTTTTTGGAGGTTTGATTGTGTTGAGATGGTTTGAGGTTTGGAGATTTGGTTTGAACTGTTTTACAGGTTTGATGATTTGAGGATGGTTTTAACAGTTTGCTACAGGTTTGATATTTGAGGATGGTTTGGGATTATATGGTTTTTTTTTGTTTTGTTTGACAGTATTTTTGATTTGAGATTTGTATTTTGTTGGCTTGAGGCCAGGCTTGGGATTTTTTGACAGTTGAGACTTTGGTTTGACAGTTTTTGAAAACTTGAGGTTTTGGAGGTTCTTTTGGTTTGCTGAGTTTGATAATTTTTCTCTCTCTTTTCTGCTTGAGAGTTTCACTGTTATATTGATGTTACTTTGGTTGATATTTGAAATGGTGGGAAAACCATCAAATTTTGAATACTTTGGCATATTGTTCTTATGCTCTTTTTGTTGTAGTTTTTTTGTTTTCTAGCAACTTTTATGCAATTGTTCCAGTCAAGGCAGCAGGGCTGTGCATCCCTAGGTGACTTCTTTCATCTCTTCTCTCTCAATGACCCTAAGAGTCAGTTGCTCTTTTGCCTTTTTCTGAAAAGTTTGCAATAAAAATGGAAAATGATGAATTGGCTTATTGAACAAGCCTCTTGCTTGTTTGACTTAGTTTATCATACTGCTATACTTTCTTTGCTGTCTGCTCTAGCTTATGCTGTTTGTTGTTTGCTTTTTTGTCCAATTTTGTTTGGCTCAGTTTGTGCCTTCTGTTTGGTGATGCGCTGCTGTTTGCAATATTGTTGCCCAGTTTACGCTGCTGTTTAGGCATTTGGTTGCTGTTTGGGTAGCTTTGCTTGCATTTCTTGTTTAGATAGCTTGCTTGCATTTCTTATTTCTTCTTTTTGTGAACCAAGAAGAATAATTCTCTTGTGATTTGCAAATAGAGAGAATAAAAATGTGATGAATTAAAAATGGCCTTCTGATTCCAAATTGCAAAGTTTAATGATGAACACTTTTTCTTTTGAAAATTCTTGCTCATGTCCAATTAATTTGTACTAACTTTTTCTCCTGTCTTTCATTTTCATGTGAGCACAATGGAGAGGACAAATCAGGGGAAGCAAGATATTTGTGGCAATCATGGAAGCAAAGGAACCTCAGTCAACCTTAGGTATAGATTCATTTTCTTTTCTTTGTAATTTAGAGAGAAACATTCTTGTATTGTAACCAATAGTTGTACTAATTTATTTCTAAATACGATAAGTTGTAAAACCTAAAGTATTTAAATAATAAATTATTTTGTAACAACGTTTGAAAAATTGGAGAAAGTCTTATGAAATATTCTGGTGTTAATTGAAATCCTTTACTGTCAAGAACTTGTAATTTTCTCTTTGCATCCCAACTGATTCTTAAAGATTCCCAATCAAGATAATCGAAACAAATTGCTCTAATCTGATAACTTAAATTCCCATAATCCTGTAATCTTGCAACTGCATTCCAAACAAACACGCATTGTGTATTCCATTTCTTAACCAAGCAAATGTTTTAAAAGACGCAAATCATCTGGTTAACCTGGATCAAAATCATGGTCGTCCTTAATGACAGTCTTAGTCTTTTGTCCCAAACAACCATACCTTGCGAACAAACACTGTCTTTTCAATAAACTTGAGAAAGCATAAAGATCTGTGAAAGCCAATTGGATCTTTGAGAATTCATTTCTTTTGAGAATTGCAAGAAAAACCCTAATTGTTGGTTTACTGCCACAGAAGAAAATCTATCTGATCGATTCCTGAGCCAATCTTGAATATCTGAGAAACCCTAGGGTTGTGTCCTCTATGAAAAATGGGAGGGCAAATTTTGGGGTACAACAGCTGCCCCTGTTCAATCTTCTTGAACCTGGAGAGTTAGATTGGCGTGTTTTGTTGTTCGTGACTCGAAGGTAAAAGATGATTGGACACTAGAGTGCCCATAAATTTGCACTTGTCAAAATGTAGTTGAGGGAATGGGCTTAAAGATGCCATTTGGAGAGTATGTTAGAATCTTGTTGGAGATGGGCTTGTAGATGCCATCCAAGAATGTTTGGTTGTAAATCGACAGAATAAGCATCAAAATGGTGTCCGTATTTGGAATGTATCTGAACTGTATTTGTCCTTGAATCTGAATAAGTGACAGAATGACTTCCGTGTCTGGAGTGTATCTGTACTGTATCTGTAGGATGAAACTGAATAAGCGACAGAATGGATTCTGTGTCTGGAGCGTATCTGAACTGTATTTGAACTGTATCTTGAAATTAAGTCCGAATGAGTAACAAAATGACTTCCGTGTCTGGAGTGTATCTGTACTGTATCTGTAATTAGAGTTTGAATAAGTATCAGGATGACATCCTTGTCTGGAGCGTATTTGAATTGTATCTTGAAATTAAGTCTGAATGAGTAACAAAATGACTTTCGTTTCTGGAGTGTATCTGTACTGTATCGTGAAATTGAAATCCGAATGAGTGACAGAATAACTTATGTGTCTGGAGTGTATCTGAACTGTATCTTGAAATTAAGTCTGAATGAGTAACAGAATGACTTCCGTGTCTGGAGTGTATTTGTAATGTATCATGAAATTGAAATCCGAATGAGTGACAGAATAACTTCCGTGTCTGGAGTGTATCTAAATTGTATCTTGAAATCTTTGAATATTTGTTAAAGATAACTGTTAATCTTATCCTGAAAAGGGTAAAACGTTAGCTAAAACACAAAGTTATGTTGATGAAATGTATGATGCAATAATTGTGTTTTATCCATGTTTATTATATATGAATGTAATGTATGTGCATGTAAGTTGATTTGCTGTATTGCTGAGGAAAATAAATCCTTGATTGCTGCCGGGGAAAATAAATCATTGACTGTTGAGGATTCCGTTGTGAGAGTAATGCCAAATACTTCTTAAGGAATCTGCTTGGGGAATCCAGAGAAATTTAATGACTTCTACTGGGGATTGTTGACGGGAGTCTTTGTTCTGTCGAGAAGCAATAAAAACTCTGTGGGGAAAAAGTTTATCCTGTAGTGAAAACTCTGTGGGGAAAAGCTTATTCCGCTGGGGAGTTCAGCAGTTTGGGTTGTATGCCAATCTACTGGGGAGTTACCCTAGGTTGGGGAGAAACAAAAGTTAACTGTTATCCAGTTGATTTTCAAGCTTCAAGACAACTTGCTGGGGAAACCTGGAGAAACTGGATGATTTCCATTGTGGGTTGATAGTTTGAAGTTTCGGCTCCGCTGGGGATTGGTGGTTGGTAGTCTCAGCTCCGCTGGGGATCTGTAGTTCAAAGTTTTGGCTCCACTGGGGATTTGTATGAAGTTCTGTAGAGATTGCTCATGGAATAGCCTAAAGACATTTTCCTAATCTTTCTACCTGTCAGTAATTACTCTTTTTCATCCTATTTATTTGTAAACAGTAATTATGTTCAAATGCATATGTTCATTAATGAATCATTGGACGTTTTTGCAAATAAAACACAAGTGTAAAGAAAAAGGCAAATAGTTTTCTGTACTTTGAAAGAGATATCTTTGTATTTACTTTGAATAAGTGTTTTTTACAAAGGAGACAGACATCCTAATAAGAGGATGGTGTCATAAAAAATGAGAAAAATTTATACAAAGAAAGATGGCTAAGTGTAAAAATCCCATGGGGTTCCCATTCTGCTATAGCCTTCATAACTCCGAATATCTTGTCCATTTGTTGCTTCCTCCGAAGATGATTGGATTGATCAGAAGCTCCAGGTTTGTCTGTGAAGAGATTGTCCTTAAAGTGATCCGACGAGACATAGTCATACGCTTTAATTCCTTAACTTTTGCCTGGACCGCCCTTTCGGGTTTTCAGTCCACCGGGAAACCCTTTTTTGCCCAAGTCGCCCTTTCAGGTTTTCAACTTGTCGGGTGTACAGATTTTTTGTTTTATCCCTAATTTTTGCTTGAACCGCCCTTTCGGGTTTTCGATTCACCGGGATGCCCCCTTTTTTTTGCTTAGGTGTGTCAACCTAACGCGTCATTTATGCGTAGTATCTTTTGACTATGTCTGCATTCGCAAGGTGCGGTAGGTCGTCGCCGTCCATGGTGGTTAAAATCATTACCCCACCAGAAAAGATGTTCTTGATCACAAATGGTCCTTCATAGGTAGGATTCCATTTGCCCCTGGGATCACTTTGTGGCAAGATGATGCGCTTGATCACAAGATATCCAACTTGATACACTTGGCGTCTGAGTTTCTTGTTGAAGGCCTTGATCATCCGCTTTTGATACGTCTGACCATGGAAAACAGCAGTAAGTCTCTTCTCGTCAATTAAGTTCAACTGATCAAGCCGGGTTTGGATCCAATCGTCTTCACTCAAACTAGCATCTTTCATGATTCTCAAGGAGGGAATCTGAACCTCGATAGGTAGAACAACCTCCATGCCATAAACTAAAGAATAGGGTGTTGCCCCAGTCGACGTGTGAGCCGTGGTACGATACCCGTGGAGAGAAAACGGTAGCATCTCATGCCAGTCTTTATAGGTGATTGTCATTTTTTGTATGATCTTTTTGATATTTTTGTTTGCAGCTTCGACTGCACCGTTCATCTTTGGACGATAGGGAGATGAATTATGATGTTGAATCTTGAACTGCTCGCACAAGGCGGTGATCATAGTATTGTTAAGGTTTGTACCGTTGTCAGCGATGATCCTTTCGGGGATACCGTACCGACAGATAAGGTTCTACTTGATGAAGCGGGCAATAACATTCTTAGTAATGGATGCGAAGGAAGCTGCTTCGACCCACTTTGTGAAGTAATCAATGGCCACCAGAATGAAGCGGTGTCCATTGGATGTTGTAGGCTTGATCTCTCCAATCATGTCGATTCCCCACATAGCGAAGGGCCAAGGAGCTGTTAAGACATTTAGAGGAACCGGAGGCACGTGCACCTTGTCTGCATAGATTTGACATTTATGGCAGGTTCGGGAATGTTGATAGCAGTCTGCTTCCATGGTAGACCAGTAGTAGCCTGCCCGTAGAATTTTCTTCGCCATCGCATTCCCGCTAGAGTGAGTGCCAAAGGTACCTTCATGCAATTCAGCCATAATCCTTTCAGCTTCAGCCTTGTCCACACAACGTAGCAGAATAGAATCATGATTGCGCTTGTACAGGATGCCATTACTTAGGAAGAACTTAGCTGAGAATCTTCTTAAGAACTTTTTGTCATTGACTGAAGCTCCTTCAGGGTATTCTTGAGCCTCGAGATACCTTTTGACTTCATGAAACCAAGGCTGGTCCACTACTTCTTCGGTATTAATCTCGTGACAATGCGTTGGTTCGTCCATCCGTTCAATGGTGATCTGGGGAGCCTCGTTATCCCAATTAAGTTTAAACATGGATGACATTGTAGCTAGAGAATCTGCTAGCTGATTTTCTTCTCGTGGGAAGTGCTCGAAGGTAATCTGCTCGAAATGTGATAACAATGTCAAGACATGTTCTTTGTAAGGGATGAGGTTTGGATGCTTAGTGTCCCACTCTCCTTTGATTTGACTGATAACCAAAGCTGAGTCCCCAAACACAACTAAAGATTTGATTCCCAAGTTTATGGCAGCCTTGAGTCCAAAGATGCATGCTTCATACTCTGCCATGTTGTTCGTACAGTTGAAGCAAAGTATGGAGGTGAAAGGAGTATGGCAACCTTCTGGAGATATGAGTATCGCGCCGATACCGTTGCCAAGTGCATTGGAGGCACCATTAAAGTACAGGGTCCATCGGGATCCTTGTTCAGGTCCGTCATATGGTCTGAAGTCTTCAATATTGTCCAATGTCATGATGTCTTCGTCAGGGAAGTCAAACTTCATGGATTGGTAATCTTCAACAGCTTGATGAGCCAGATGGTCAGCTAGCACACTCCCCTTTATAACTTTTTGGGTCGTGCACTGTATATCATATTCGTTCAGGATCATCTGCCATCTAGCTATTCTTCCAGACAAAGCAGGCTTCTCAAAGATGTATTTGATCAGATCCATCTTAGATATCAGCAAAGTGGTATGAGTCAACATATACTGCCTTAGCCGGCGAGCAGCCCATACCAAAGCACAACAAGTTTTCTCGAGCAGTGAGTATCTGGTTTCACAGTCGGTAAACTTTTTGCTAAGGTAATAAATGGCATGCTCTTTTCGGCCAGACTCGTCATGCTGCCCCAGTACGCACCCCATTGAATTCTCTAGGACGGTCAGATACATGATTAGCGGTCTTCCCTCGAAGGGTGGCATCAAGATAGGAGGTTCTAGCAAATACTCCTTGATTTTATCGAAAGCAACTTGGCAGTGATCATTCCATCTAACTACCTGATCTTTCTTCAACAACTTGAAGATTGGTTCACAAGTAGATGTTAGGTGAGAAATGAACCTAGCAATGTAGTTTAGGCGTCCCAAGAACCCTCTGACCTCCTTCTCAGTGTGAGGAGCAGGAATTTCTTGTATATCTTTGACTTTGGCGGGATCAACCTCGATGCCTTTGTTACTGACAATGAAACCTAAGAGCTTACCAGACCGGACTCTAAATGTGCACTTGTTAGGGTTCAATCTGAGCTTGTACTCCTTTAGTCGGACAAACAGCTTTTGCAAGTGATCAAGGTGTTCTTCTTCAGTTTGTGATCGGGCTATCATGTCATCTACGTAGACCTCTATCTCATGATGTATCATATCATGAAACAAAGCTACCATGGCGCGTTGATAGGTTGCCCCGGCATTCTTCAGTCCGAATGGCATCACTTTGTAACAGAACGTACCCCACTGTGTAACAAAAGTAGTTTTCTCCATGTCCTCAGGTGCCATTTTGATCTGGTTATAGCCTGAGAATCCGTCCATGAAAGAAAATACTTTGTGCTGAGTTGTATTGCCAACCAGGATGTCGATGTGTGGAAGTGGAAAATCATCTTTAAGGCTGGCCCTATTTAAGTCTCTGTAATCCATGCACATTCTCACTTTTTCGTCCTTCTTAGGCACGGGCACAATGTTAGCAACCCATTGAGGATAGGAAGTAACCGCCAGAAATCCAGCATTGAACTGCTTCATAATTTCTACTTTGATCTTCTCTGACATGTCAGGTCTCATGCGGCGGACCTTTTATATCACTGGTGGACAGTCTTCTCTTGTGGGTAGACGGTGTACCACGATGTCTGTATCGAGTCCCAGAATGTCTTCGTATGACCAGGCAAAGATCTCAACATATTCATGCAACAGCTGAATTAGGAGCTCCTTGACACTCGACTCTAGATTGGCACCCACTCTAATTTCCTTTCTGTCATCCTCAGTTCCTAAGTTGATTGTATCCAACTGCTCTTCATGAGGCAGAATAGCCCTTTCCTCTTGTTGTAGAAGTCTAGCCAATTCCCCTGGCACCTCACAATCTTCCTCACCTTCGTATTCAGCTTGGTATATCAGATCTTCAGAGTCACTGAAGGCTATAGCAGTATCGTTACCCATGGGATCCGGAATGGAAGGGTACCTGCATTTGTGAGTGTGGGTGTGTTTAAGGGTATAGCCATCTTAAAACAAATAAAATGTAAAAATAAAGACAATGAACATAAAAGTTTGTATGAAAAACGTCCATGATTCATTGAAATGACATATGAAAATGAAATAAGAACCCTTACAAATGGACCAGTGTGCCTCGGGTAAGACACAAGGTTGAAAATTACGAATTGTTTGTGAATTATTATAGATCCAACAGAAATGGAAAAGATAAATTGCTGCGGTATGAAAGTAATTGGAACAAAGTCTTTTGCTTCCCAGTTGCACAGTCATCCGTCAACAGTAGGAAAAATCTAGTCTTCCAGGTTGCCCTCTTCTTCACTATCCTCTAGTGCATTAACCCCTTGGTGGATGATCTTCACAGGTGGCCCTCCGGCACGGGCGCGTCGCACGGCCTTCTGAGCAGTTGAGGTGAACCCCAAGCCGAACTTGTCTGATTTGAAAGGAAAGTATGAAAGCTGCCCCCAGATTGTGCTTCCTCCCTCTTCAATCACTGCCTTTGCATCCTTGAGGGATGACATCTGAGGCAGAGGTCTGGTAATCGTGGGTATAGAGGACACTGTCTTGGTCGCCACTATCTCTTCAAAATGCTGGAAACGAGTTTCAATGAATTTGCCCTCCAATTCTACATAACGGAAAGAATTCAGATGACTGATCATGTATTCCTCTTCGCCATGAACAATTATTATTTTCCCCTGGATAGGGTATTTGAGCATTTGATGCAGAGTAGAAGTGACAGCTCCAGCATGGTGGATCCAAGGTCTTCCCGATAGGCAAGAATAAGAAGGACAGATGTCCATCACATAGAATATGGAGTTGAAGGTTTCAGTTCCCACCTTAATCGGGATGTCCATCTCCCCGTGAACCATCCTTTTAGAACCACCAAAGGCTCTGACAATTATATTGCTGGGTTTCAGAGTTAGGCCTTCACAATCCAACCTATCCAAGGCCTTCTTCGGCAAGACGTTCAAAGACAAACCAGTGTCTACCAGTACGTGTGCTAGGGTTGTCCCTCTGCATTCCACCGAGACATGCAAAACATCATTATGTTTTCTCCCTTTCGAAGTTAAATCTGCATCGGAGAATCCTAGACCATTGTCAGCTGTTAAACTAGCCACACATTCCTGGAACTGATCAGCGGAGGTTTCTTGTGGCACGTGGGTCGTCTTCAAAAATCTTATCAGAGCCTTAGCATGAGCTTCTGAACAAAGCAACAGGGCCAA
This sequence comes from Vicia faba, assembly GCA_948472305.1. Taxonomy (NCBI): domain Eukaryota; kingdom Viridiplantae; phylum Streptophyta; class Magnoliopsida; order Fabales; family Fabaceae; genus Vicia; species Vicia faba. Next base: position 374,694,641 of record OX451739.1, on the reverse strand, counting down.
CATGGAGATCTTTGAGGGGGTTTGCCCCAACTGTTCCACCACATCATAATCGCTTTTCTTGATTATTTTCAAATTTTCCTCCATTTCTTTTTGAGAGGTTTCAGGGATGATCAACGGCTAAGCCCTCGTTCTGACGGGCTCTTCTTGGATCCCTTTCCCTTGAACATCAGTAGCAGCAGAGGGGATAACCACGGGGGTTGTGACTTCTCCCATGATTAGTGTACTTGTAGATATGTTTACCGGTGTAGAGATAACTTTAGGAGCATTTGAGGGTCCAAGAACTGCCTTTGGAGGGGCAATTTTGGAGAAAAGATTCTTCCGCTACGGGTAACTTTGCTTGCTCCGGCAATGTTACTGATGTCAGAATTGTCTTCTTCAGAACTCTCTTCCTCGGCAGTCTGTTCAATCTGTTTGACACCATGGTAGTAGATTTCTCCACCATAGTTCCATGGTACTGATTTCTCGGACTTGTACGGGACTGGCCCGGGCATGGTTATCTTCAAAGGTGTAGCCTTCGGAGCGGATGTAATCCTAACAGGTCTTTTAGGGACCTTGGAAGGATTGGAGGATATGGTTATTATTGAAACATCGTTAACAGGAGTTGATAAAACAGGAGACTTCTCAAATAGGATTTCTTGGTTATCAATTAGGCGTTGGATGCCTATCTTCAACAATGGACAATGGGTTAATGAGGATGAACAAAGGTGAAAATCTTCTTCACAACCTAGAAAAACCCCAGCCTTCAACAAATTTAACTTGATTATAGGGAGCAGAGTTATCAAATCATCTACAGTAGCAACAAACAGATCCTCCTCAACAGCATGGGCGTTGTGGCCGTGCCTTGGCATTGGAGCAGAGATAACATTGGGGTTTTCAGGTGCGTCGAATTCAACTTCTTTAGCATCTATCAAATCCTGAATTTTATTCTTCAGATCCCAACAATTGTCAGTGTCGTGCCCTGGGCTTTCCGAATGGTAAGCGCACCTGGCATTCGGATGGTAATATGGAGAAGTAGTGTTAGGATTTTTAGGGGCCTCTTTCAGCATGGCCAAATTCAACTTCAGAAGATGTGGTAGGACTTGAGCAGGAGTCATGTTTATCTTGGTGAATTGCCGTACAGGCCTTTCCACCCTTTGTTGGTTATTTCTAGGCTGATCATTCATCGGCTAATTGTTTCTGGACTGATCAGATGCAGACTTCTGAATCATAATGGCCCCCACCATTGATCGGCGCTCGTTTCTTCCCTAATTCCTCTGAGCATAGACAACCGACACTTCCTTCTTTCCTGTGAAGGGGTTTTTTACAGCAGCAGAGGTAGACGTGTCTTTCTGAATTTTCCCGCTTCTAATATCGGCTTCAACCCTCTCGCCAGTTAGAATCAACTCAGTGAAACCTGCAGAGGAGCTTCCAATTAGGTGATTAAAGAAAGGACCTGACAGAGTCCACAAGAACATGTCAACTAGTTCTCTCTCAGATAAAGGTGGTTGAACCCTTCCGGCTAAATCCCTCCATTTTTAGGCGTAGTCTTTGAAGCCCTCATTGGACACCATAGCCATACTCTATAGTTAAGTACGGGTTGGTGCCAAGTCGGCATTGTATTGATACTGTTTATAGAAGGCGACTGCCAAGTCTTCCCAATTATGCACATCAGACCTCTCCAACTGGTAGAACCAATCAAGTTGCGTTCCTGACAAACTGTCCTGGAAAAAGTGGACCCACAAGTCTTTGTCAGCAGAATGCGGTTGAATTTTCCTGACATAAGATCGTAGGTGTATCTTGGGACAAGATACCCCATCGTACTTAGCAAATAGTAGCACTTTAAATTTCGGAGGGATTACTATTCCAGACACCAAACCTAACTCCTCAAAGTCTAGCCCCGGTACTCTATACACTTCCATAGAAGCTAGACGCTCTTCCAAGTTTTTGTATTTGTCATCGGCCGGAGGGTATTGTTGTTCAAAGTAGTCCTCTTCTTCTTCTTCTTCTTTAGCCTCATACTCTGAAGGCACTACAATCTCTTTACCTTTTCCTTCCCCTTCCTCAGAGGTTGATGGAAAATCCAAGGCCCTTCTGGCTTGTCTTTCAAACCTTCTGCCCATGGTAGCCACGCCAACTCGCTTCTTCTTATTTTTCTCTTTTCCTTTCTCTAGCAGAGTCTTGAGCTCCTCCTTCCCCTTGGCCAAGGTCAAGAGTAGCTGTTGAAATTGTGAATTCTGAGCTTGCAAGTCTTTAACCGTTTGTTCAAGATCTATGTTGCTGAAATGAACAGCAGAGGGATGAGGAAACTTCTTACAAAGACCTGCTTATGCATATGATGAATGATATGTATTCAAGTAATGCTTTCAAGGATTTTGAGAAAAATTCAAATTTGTGTCAAACAAAAAGGAACAAACGTTATATTAATAAAAATAGAATTTGTTTACATCAATGCCCCTAGGGCAAAAATAGTACAAAATTCTAAGATAAAAAGACGTTGTGCATCCTCTTTGGTGCAATGTAGGTGTTGAGAGTCTGCTCTTCGTGAAGTAACCGAGTGAGTTCTAAAACCTTCTTCTCGCTTGCATAGAATTGGGTTTCAAAAGTATTGCGTTCTCCCTTGAGCTGTATCCAACTCCTTTGCAGATCTTCGAGTGATGTTGGCATGTCAGGATGTAGGAGGGTGTATGGAACTTCTCCTTCCTTAACTGGCTCTATAATCACTGGGAGAATGGAGGGGTAAGGCATCATAAGACTTTGGGCACGGGTTCATACCCACTTGAGGTAAGACTCAAGAGGGATGGAATTCTTGTGTCCCAAGGTCTTACTGTCTACCTTGTTAGGCATCCTCCAAGCTCGGATGAACCTTTGTCGGAGTCCTTGATTGTCATTGTCGAAGCCGAAAACCAAGCCTTGAATCAGCATGTCATGTGGGCCATCCCTTCGAGCATAGCCAAATTGTCTTAGAGCCAAGCAGGGGTTATAGGTGATGCCTCCTCTAATGCCAAGTAGAGGGACATTAGGGAATTCCCCACAACGATCAACGATGATAACATTCTCTTTGGTTCGAGAACACCAATGAATATCTGAATGCGTAAGAGTCATCAATCGTTGTGACCACCTAAAACCTTGCTCATTCTTCAAGACTGATTGGGGAAGATGAGAAATAAACCATCTTTCCAGTAAGGGAGTGCATCACATGAGAACACCTCTTTTCCTCATTGTACGAGTATGAAAAGAGTGGAGGATATCTCCAAGCAATGTAGGCACTGGGTTCCGAGACATAAAAATCTTGACAGCATTCACATCTATAAGTTGGTCAGGGTTTGGGAACAAGACCATCCCATAGATGAGAAGAGCTACAATCTCTTCAAAAGCTTGCAGGTCCAGAGAATTCCAACAGTCTTGGGCCTTCTCAAACAGGAATTTTGCCAAGAAACCTTTGACACCACTTCTGGTTTCCCAATGACCTGTGACATCTGATGGTTGCAAGTATAGGGCTTGAGCAACATCTTCTGGCTTCGGATCTCTTTCCGTATCGTTGAAGGGTAGTTGATTGAGAATAGGAATCCTCAAGAGTTGAGAAAACTCCTCCAAAGTGGGCACAAGCTGGTAGTCAGGAAATGTGAAGCAGTGATGTAAAGGGTCAAAGAACTGGAAAAGAACTTTCACCATATCTTCTTCTGTGTTGGAAGTGACTAAGTTGAGAAGACGACCATGCCTCTCGGTGAATGGAGAGTTCTCAGGAATCCTTGAAGCTAGCTTATTGAGTTGTGGAGGAACTCTTACAAGGTTAACTTGGATAGTTTTCCTGCGAAGTGAATCCATAGCCTATAAAACAGGAACAAAGATGAACTTCCCGAAATCCTTGAAATGGTTAGTGGATGCATATGATGCTTCATGATGTCCATGATGTTATGCACAGGTATATATGTACAAGCAAATCACACAAGTTCCTAATTTAGGCTTGCATGGGGTTTCATAGGTAAGTACCCTCTTGAAGTTTAGTTGGCTCAACCTGTCCTAGAAATAGTAACTGGGTTCTAAGGAGCTCAATATCACTGGATTGTTTCCTTGTTCATTGTTTCAATTTAGCCTCTTACTGGCGACCGAAATATTCCAAGGAAACAACCCTCAATGAGTGTAGTATCGAGTATCTACCGACTTCGGACTGCACCAAAGCCGATCATCTCACTACATCCTAAAAGGCCAAGTTGGTTAAGTAAAGGTTCTAAAAGTTCGTTAGTGCTTCATGACATCACTCAGTGGCCCCGTATTCTCTTTGATTGACTCAAAGGCTACCGGTACCCACAAATATGTCACACTAACATAGCTATTGCTTAGACCGTGTTGGTATACCCCGCACAGTTTCCATAATGTATTGCTATTTACCTATAAATGTTTCCCAAATCCGGGTAGAGGATTCAAACCCAAACAATAGAACCAAAGTGTAAAGCAAACAAGTCAAGCAAGAAAAGCATGTAAAGGTGATCTAAAACCCTAAGGTAACCCCACTTTTATACAGATCCCCAGCAGAGTCGCAAGTTCTGTGATGCGGTGGGAGAATTGACTAGATGTTTCGCGTTTCGTTCTCACTTCTACGGTTAGTAAGAGTCACCACCGACTTTTCTTTTATCCAAAAGGAAAGGTAAAAAAGCACAGGAAAGACCTTTCGAGAATTTTCTCGGGTTCGGGGGGTAGATTATGAAAAGGGAAGGTATTAGCACCCTTTTCGTCCATGGTTTTCCATGGGCTCTTAGTTACTCGTTTAGATCACTTGCTTTCATTTGATTGTGTGCTTGTGGTGTGGGCTTTGAAAATATTTTGAAAAATACTTTGTAATGGTCCTCGTCTCTATAAGAACGTATATAAAGTTTTGTTTCAAACATTGGTTCAAAGATGTGTTTGTGAATCGTGTTTCGAAAAGTGTTTTGAAAAGAGGTTTTGCAATGGTTCTCGTCTCTATAAGAACGTATACAAAATGTTTTATCTTTTTGAAAATGTTTTTGAAATGAGAGTGTAGGTGTAAATAGTTTTTGTCGTGAGCAAGCGAGTAACCAAGAGCGAATCTATCTACTCGAAAGGTCTTTGATCTTTTCTTCTTCCTTTTAATGGTGCTATCTTACCATTGATTTGGTAAGAAGCCCCACCATTGGATGTGAAGGGACAGGCGCGGGTCAATTTTACAATCATTTAAGGCAACTTGTGAGACGCTTTAGCAATTTTTTGTAAGGGACGAGATCGTTTTAACTGAAGGAAACATCAAGGGTCATCGAGGGACTACGATCTTTTTATCGAAGGGTCATTGCTAGAGTGTCTCATATTTGAGGGACATGATTGTATTTCCGAGGCAACAAGCGAGGTTACCCTAGAGGTGCGCGTGTGAGAAAGTGTGTTGGTTTCAAGTTATTTATTCTTTGATTAGGTCATCTAGCGATTGATTTTTTTTAATCTTGCCATACATGCCTAGTTACTATACAATATATGGAAAACAGTAAATTGCGGGAATTGAAATTCTACGCTATTACAAAGTATTCGGGAATGGGGGTACAATTGTTACAAATGAGGATGAATCAAATGAAATAGCAATGTCCAAATATCAAACAATACAACCAAATCAAATTTTTGTGCGATTTAATATAAAGCTATGGCAATTTATGAAAATAAAATCAACAAAGTATGAAATGAAATGTAACTACTTGAAAAGAGAAAAATAAAACCTATTCTAAAAAGAAATTGATTTAAATTAAAAATCTTTATTATCGAAGGGTCATTGCTAGAGTGTCTCATATTTGAGGGACATGATTGTATTTCCGAGGCAACAAGCGAGGTTACCCTAGAGGTGCGCGTGTGAGAAAGTGTGTTGGTTTCAAGTTATTTATTCTTTGATTAGGTCATCTAGCGATTGATTTTTTTTAATCTTGCCATACATGCCTAGTTACTATACAATATATGGAAAACAGTAAATTGCGGGAATTGAAATTCTACGCTATTACAAAGTATTCGGGAATGGGGGTACAATTGTTACAAATGAGGATGAATCAAATGAAATAGCAATGTCCAAATATCAAACAATACAACCAAATCAAATTTTTGTGCGATTTAATATAAAGCTATGGCAATTTATGAAAATAAAATCAACAAAGTATGAAATGAAATGTAACTACTTGAAAAGAGAAAAATAAAACCTATTCTAAAAAGAAATTGATTTAAATTAAAAATCTTTATTATTATTTTTTGTGTATTCTTATTAATTATAAATAAGTTTAAAAGAAAGAAAACAAACTAGGTTAATTCTTTTTTGATGTTTTATTAAATGTAGAATATTAATAATAAAAAATAAAGTTTATATAAAAAAATTAAATGATAAAAATTAAACACTAAAATCTAAATTAATTTAATAAAAAGGTTTTAAGTTTTATTTAACATCTTTCAAAACAAAATAAAAACAAATTAAGAAAAAGAAGAAATATGGGCTTAAGAGATTTTAGGAGTGCTAGGCCCAAAGAAAATAGAGGTGTTTTATTGTTAACAAAAACGAGCCAAGGGAGGGGTGTGAGTTAGAAAAACGCGTGGCAGATGGGCTTAAGGAGGAATTGAACAAGACAGGCCCAAGGTCTTAAGTCAGTTTAGCTGTTTGATTAGGGGGCAAATGAAAATTAGGGTTCTTGACCCCTTTTGCACACAGTGGCGCCATTCATCTCTTTGGCTCACTCTGTTCATCTCCTCATCTCTATTCATCTCTAAACTCCTCTCCTCGTAGTCTCATGGCCGAAACACCCTATTAACAACATAACCTCTCCTCATCTCACCATGATTCACGTTTCTGAAAACCCTAAGTTTTGATTTATGCCTAAAATGTTCGATTCTAGCTTATCTGTTCTTCCCCCTAAATTTCTGTTGCCGGAGCGCTTTCTCTCGCCTCCTAACCAAGCTCTAATGGTTTTCTTTGAAAAGGGTGAGATTCTGTTTCATTTAAAGCTTAACAGTTTCATCGTTTTTTTTTGTCTTGTTCATGTTCTTCTGTTAATCTACTTTATTATCCATTGAGATGCAGGAAATGGCTTTTAGGGATTTATGAGAAAGATGAAAAGTTCATACATGTTTGGAATTCTTCTGTGAAATGGAAAGGAATGGTGAGACTGAGGGCGACGCTCCTTGGTTGCCGGAAACGGGGGGGAAGAAATGAAGATGAAGGCCTTGGTATTTCTGGTAACCTTTTTTCTGTCCTCTGATCTTTGAATGATGATGATGATGTGCTTTTGGGTTTTGTGATTTTTGTGAGTTTGCTACTGTTTTGTGAATTTGAAAATGATTCTAGGTTTTTTTGGAATGGTGTTACTGTGTTTTGAGTTACAGGTTGTTTATTGCAAGTTTTTTGATCTTATTTTTGGTTATGGATTTTTGGAATGTTGGTATTGAGATGTTGGTTTACAGTTTGCAGGTTGGTGTTTCTGTTTTTTTTTTGTTATGTTTTTTATGTTGGTGTTTCAACAGGTTTGATGAGTTTGGCCCTGTTACAGTTTTGGTTTGAGGATTTTGGTTCTTTTGAGAGTTTTTGAGTTTTGTGATACTGTTGCAGGTTTGGTTGAGTATGTTTTTCTGGTTTTTTGATTTGTATGTTGGTTTACAGTTTTTGGAGGTTTGATGGTGTTGAGATGGTTTGAGGTTTGGAGATTTGGTTTGAACTGTTTTACAGGTTTGATGATTTGAGGATGGTTTTAACAGTTTGCTACAGGTTTGAGATTTGAGGATGGTTTGGGATTATTTGGTTTTTTTTTTTTGGTTTTGTTTGACAGTATTTTTGATTTGAGATTTGTATTTTGTTAGCTTGAGATCAGGCTTGGGATTTTTTGACAGTTGAGACTTTGGTTTGACAGTTTTTGAAAACTTGAGGTTTTGGAGGTTCTTTTGGTTTGCTGAGTTTGATAATTTTTCTCTCTCTTTTCTGCTTGAGAGTTTCACTGTTATATTGATGTTGCTTTGGTTGATATTCGAAATGGTGGGAAAACCATCAAATTTTGAATACTTTGGCATATTGTTCTTATGCTCTTTTTGTTACAGTTTTTTGTTTTCTAGCAACTTCTATGCAATTGTTCCAGTCAAGGCAGCAGGATTGTGCATCCCTAGGTGACTTCTTTCCTCTCTTTTCTCTCAATGACCCTAAGAGTCCATTGCTCTTTTGCCTTTTTCTGAAAAGTTTGCAATAAAAATGGAAAATGATGAATTGGCTTATTAAACAAGCCTCTTGCTTGTTTGACTTAGTTTATCATACTGCTATACTTTCTTTGCTGCCTGCTCTAGCTTATGCTGTTTGTTGTTTGCTTTTTTGTCCAATTTTGTTTGGCTCAGTTTGTGCCTTCTGTTTGGTGATGCGCTGCTATTTGCAATATTGTTGCCTAGTTTGCGCTGCTGTTTGGGCATTTGGCTGCTGTTTGGGTAGCTTTGCTTGCATTTCTTGTTTGGATAGCTTGCTTGCATTTATTATTTCTTGTTTTTATGAACCAAGAAGAATAATTCTCTTGTGATTTGCAAATAGAGAGAGTAAAAATGTGATGAATTAAAAATGGCCTTCTGATTCCAAATTGCAAAGTTTAATGATGAACACTTTTTCTTTTGAAAATTCTTGCTCATGTCCAATTAATTTGTACTAACTTTTTCTTCTGTCTTTCATTTTCATGTGAGCACAATGGAGAGGACAAAGCAGGGGAAGCAAGAGACTCTGTGGCAAGCATGGAAGCAAAGGAACCTCAGTCAACCTTAGGCATAGATTCATTTTCTTTTCTTTGTAATTTAGAGAGAAACATTCTTGTATTGTAACCAATAGTTGTACTAATTTATTTCCAAATACGATAAGTTGTAAAACCTAAAGTATTTAAATAATAAATTATTTTGTAACAACATTTGAAAAATTGGAGAAAGTCTTATGAAATATTCTGGTGTTAATTGAAATCCTTTACTGTCAAGAACTTGTAATTTTCTCTTCGCATCCCAACTGATTCTTAAAGATTCCCAATCAAGATAATTGAAACAAAATGCTCCAATTTGATAACTTAAATTCCCATAATTCTGTAATCTTGCAACTGCATTCCAAACAAACACGCATTGTGTATTCCATTTCTTAACCAAGCAAATGTTTTAAAAGACGCAAATCATCTGGTTAACCTGGATCAAAATCATGGTCGTCCTTAATGACAGTCTTAGTCTTTTGTCCCAAACAACCATGCCTTGCGAACAAACACTGTCTTTTCAATAAACTTGAGAAAGCATGAATATCTGTGAAAGCCAATTGGATCTTTGAGAATTCATTTCTTTTGAGAATTGCAAGAAAAACCCTAATTGTTGGTTTACTGCCACAGAAGAAAATCCGTCTGATCGATTCCTGAGCCAATCTTGAATATCTGAGAAACCCTAGGGTTGTGTATTCTATGAAAAATTGGAGGGAAATTTTTGGGATACAACAAGTTTCCTTACAACAGTAGAGGATGCATCTTTTTGAATTTTCCCATTCTTTATCCCGGCTTCCACCCTTTCTTCGGTCAATATCAATTCGGTAAAACCTACCGACGAACTCCCAATTAAGTGGTTGAAGAAAGGACCGGACAAGGTGCCCAAGAACATGTCTACTAATTCTCTTTCAGATAGAGGAGGTTGGACCCTTCCTGCTAGGTCCCTCCATTTTTGCGCATAGTCTTTGAAGCCCTCACTTGAAACCATGGCTATACTCTAGAGTTGAGTACGGGTGGGCGCAAGATCAGCATTGTATTGGTATTGTTTCTAAAAGGCAGCGGCCATATCTTCCCAGTTATGAACATTGGCTCTTTCTAACTAATAAAACCAATCAAGTTGAGTTCCAGACAGACTGTCTTGGAAGAAGTGTGCCCATAAATCCTTGTCAGCAGCATGAGGCTAGATTTTCCTCACATAGGACCGGAGATGCATTTTGGGACATGAAACTCCTTCATATTTGGCGAACACAGGTGCTTTTAATTTTGGAGGAATGACAATCCCCGATACTAATCCCAACTCCTCAAAGTCCAATCTAGGCCCTTTTTGGATTTCCATTGCACTTAATTGTTCCTCTAGATGCTTATACTTGTCGTCGGCTGGAGGGTATTGTTCTTCAGAATAATCTTCTTCTTCCTCTTCCTCTTCTGACTTTGGCTGGACAACTGCTTCCTTGCCTTTCCCATCTTAATTGTCTTTCTCGCCAGATGATGTTGCAAAGTCTAAGGTCCTTCTTGCTTGTCCTTGGAATCTTCTTCCCATGTTCAGAACTCCGGTTATTTTCTTCGCTTTCTTTTTCTTCTCTTCAACCAGCAAGGTCTTCAACTCTTCTTGTCCTTTGGCTAGAGTTAATAACATACGTTGAAACTGAGCATTTTGAGCTTGGAGGTCCTTCACCGTTTGCTCGAGATCCATCTTACTGAAATAAATAGTAGAAAGATGAGGAGACTTGTTGCAAGAAACTTGCTTATGTTATGATGAATGGTAAATGTGTATGCAATGATTTCAAGGATTTAAATATTCAAATTAGTTTTAGACAAAAAGGAAATGCACGTTACATTAGTAAATTAAAGCTTGAGTACATCAATGCTTCTTTTGGCAACAAAAAATACAAAAACTCTAAGATAAAAAGGTTGTACGCATCCTCTTTGGTGCGATGTAGGCATTCAAGTTCCGCTCCTCATGGAGTTGCTTAGTGAGTTCCAAAACCTTCTTCTCTCTAGCATAGAATTGGGCTTCGAAAGTGTCTCGCTCCCCATTGAGTTGTATCTAATCTCTTTGTAAGTCAGCAAGAGAGGTGGGCATGTCAGGATGTAGGATAGTGTATGGAACATCTCCTTCCATAACAGGCTCTATGATTACCGGGAGAATGGAGGGATAAGGCATCATAAGACTTTGAGCATGATTTTGTACCCATATGAGGTAAGGCTCAAGAGGGGTGGAATTCTTATGCCCCAATGTCTTGCTATCTACCTTGTTCAACATCCTCCAAGCTCGGATAAACCTCTGGCGAAGACCTTGATCGTTGTTCTCGTAGTCAAATACCAAACCTTGAATGAGCATCTCATGAGGGCCATTCAGGCGTAATCAAACTGTCTTAAGGCCAAGCAGGGGTTGTAGGTGATACCTCACTTAATTCCAAGTAAAGGGACATTAGGGAATTCTCCACAACGATCGACAATCGTAACATTCTCTATGGATTGGGAACACCAATGGATGTTTGAATGCTTGAGTGTCATCAACCTTTGTGACCACCTTGAACCTTGCTCGTTTTTCAATACAGATTAGGGAATATGCAAAATAAACCATCTTTCCAAGAGAGGAGTGCAACACATAAGGAAACCTCTTTTTCTCATAGTGCGAGTGTGAAAAGAATGTAGAATATCCCCTAGCAAAGTAGGCACTGGGTTGCGGGATATGAAGATTTTGACGGTGTTCACATCTATAAGTTGGTCAAGATTTGGAAACAAAACCATCCCATAGATGAGGAGAGCCACAATTTCCTCAAAGGCTTGCAAATCTAAAGAGTTCCAACTGTTTTGGCTTTCTCGAACAAGAACTTTTCTAGGAAACCTTTGACACCACTCCTTGTTTCCAAATTAGTTGTGACATCAGATGATTGCAAGTGTAGAGCTTGAGCAATCTCTTCTGGCTTTGGGTCTCTTTCGGTACTGTTGAAAGGTAGTTGATTGAGAATGGGAATCCTCAAGATTTGGGAGAATTCTTCCAAAGTTGGCACAAGTTGATAATCGGGAAATGTGAAGCAATGGTGTAAAGGGTCAAAGAACTGAAAGAGCACATTCATCATGTCTTCATCAATGTTGGAAGTGACCAAGTTGAGTAGGCGACCATGTCTCTCGGTGAATGGAGAATTTTCTGGAATCCTTGAAGATAGCTTCTTAAGTTGTGGAGGGGTCCTTACAAGATTGACTTGAATAGTTTTCCTGCGAATAGAATCCATGTCCTACAAAGCAAGAACAAAGATAAATCCCAAAATCCTTGAAATGGTTAGTGAATGAATATGATGTTATGATGTTCATGATGTTATGTACAAGTAAATATACACAAACAAAGCAAACAAGTCTTTAGGTTTAGTCTTGCATGGAGTCTTATAGGTAAGTACCCTCTTGAAGTTTAGTTGGCTCAAACCTGTCCTAGTAATAGTAACTGGGTTCTAAGGAGCTCAATATCACTGGTTTGTTTCCTTGGTCATTGTTTCAGCACAAGCCTCTTTAATGGCGACCGAAATATCCCAAAAAACCAAACCTTAATGAGTGTAGTATCGAGTATCTACCAACTTTAGACTGCACCAAAGTCGGTCGTCTGGCTACGTCCTAAAGGCCAAGTTGGTCAAGTAAAGGTTCTAAGAGTTCATTAGTGCTTCATGACATCACTCAGCGGCCCTGTATTCTCCTTGATTAACTCAAGGGCTATCGGTACCCACAAATATGTTGCACTACCATAGCTATTGCTTAGACCATGTCGGTATACCCCTCATAGTTTCCACAACGTATTGCTACTTACCTATAAGGTATCCCAAATCTGGGTAGAGGATTCAAACCCAAACAAAGAACCATAATGTAAAGCATACAAGACAAACAAAGAAAGCAAGTAAATGTGATCTAACCCTAAGGTAACCCCACTTTTAGAATTTTCCCCAGTAGAGTCGCCAGTTCTGTGATACGGTGGGAGAACTGACTTGAAGGTTTTGCGTTTGATTGCAAATGTTGCAGTTAGCAAGAGTCGCCATCGACTTTTCTTTTATCCAAAAGGAAAGGTGAAAAAGCACAGGAAAGACCTTTGAGATTATTTCTTGAGTTTGGAGGATAGATTATGAAAAGGGAAGGTATTAGCACCCTTTTCATCCATGGTTTTCCATGGGCTCTTAGTTACTTTCTAGATCACTTGCTTTTGTTTGAAATTGTGCTTTGTGTGGTTTTTTAAAGTATTTTGTAAAGAGGCCATTGTTTAGGAAAACTTTGTAATGATTCTCGTTCGTAAGAATGTATACAAAGTGTTTGATCTTTTGAAAATGTTTTCGAGTTTGAAAGATGTTTTGAAAGTGTAGGTGTTTGTTTTGAAAATAGCAAGGATGTTTTTTTTGAAATTGAGCAAGTAATTAAGAGCATTCTACCTACTCAAAAGTCTTTCTTGTTCATTTTATTTTCTTTTGACATTGTTATCTTACCATTGATTTGGTAAGTAACCCTATCTTTGGATGTAAACGGGACGGGCTTGGGTCATCGTATAACCATGATTAGCAATGTTGCAAGGTATCTTAGCATTCTATTTTAGGGACTAAGATCATTTGAAAGGCAACTTAGATAGCGTCATCGAGGGACTATGATATTGTATTTTGCTTGTTTTTGCTAAGATACCTCGCATGCGTAATATAACCATTTTGTAAAGGCAACCAAATGGATTTACCCTAGGAGTGTTTGTGTGCAAGTGTATCATTTTCATGCTTGATTTTGTCTTGAATTAGGGTTTTCTAAGCATTGGTTTTAGTCTTTCCATACAAATCCTAATTACTAGCATTTGTATATAAAAGCGATAAATTACGGAATTTAAAGTTACTACGCTATTACAATACTTATGGGAGGTGTACAAATTATAAATGAGGATTGCAAGAAAATAAACCTAGTTAATCTATTACAACCATATTGAATTGGTATAAGAATGGAAATAAATGATGTACAAAAATGAAGAAATATACAAGAATATAAATGTAAAGTAAATGGATATTTGTTTGGATTTTTTAGAGAAAAGGGATTTTGATTTAACCCAATTAACTAGAAGAAAATAATTAGTTAAACCTAAATTTACTAAGAAAAGATTTTAAATAAAACCCTAAATCTGTTAATTGATTAAAAAGAAATTAAGTTTAAGAAAAGTATTTTTGGTATTTTTGTCTTGAATATAATTATAGTGTTATAAAATATTTTTGGCCTTTTTTATATTAAAATAATATATTTTAATTGGTGTGAAAGAAAATAAATAATAACTTAGTTTTAATTAAATTTACAAGAATAATTAATAAAATAAATAAAATATGGTTAAATAAAATATTTTTTGTGATAAAAATAAATAAACTAAGTCAAAATATAAATCTACTATTTTTATATTTTTTGTGATTTTTTAGTTTTAGAAAAATAATTAAGAAAATAAATAAAATAAAAATAAGAAAAGAAAATAAAAACTGGGTCAAGGGTGCTGATAGCCTGCAAGGGGGGTTAGTAGTAATAAAAAAAAGTAAAAAGCCTAAAGGAGGCCCAGGTGCTGCCAAAAAAGTCAGAATGTATGAAAAAATGTGAAACAAATCAAAAGGGTACCACTGAGGCTCGAACCCAGGTCCCTCTGGTTACAGGCGCGTGTTTCTACCACTGAGGTGGCTATAAATCTGTTTATATAAATCAAACAATAAATACATAAGGCAAACACGTTCCTGAGGCCAACTTCATCTTCAACCTCACGCCCAGCCAGAACCTCTGTAACTTGTTCAAATCTCAACAAAAATGAAAACTGTAAACATGAAACTTGTAGCAAATTTCCTCACGGTTTCATAAATGTAAAGCATTAAAACTATAGCTCAAAGATAAACATGAATTTTAATGGCCCTATTATGAACCCTAAAAATCTCAGAAAATTCAATCTTAAAATTCTCTAAGCTCCGGCAAAATTAATGGAAACTATGGACATGGTTAGCTTTAGGGCAATTATATCTACATGTTTCATTCACAAATAAATCATTGATGGTGCCTGTATGAAAAGTTGCAAAGTTAGAAAACTTACCTTCCAAGAGGGTATCGGGTTTGAAGTTTGAGAAGCTTTCAAGGAGTTCCAATGATTGGGTTAGCTTCCTCAAGTTCCCAGGAAGCTAATGGGATGCTTAACTTGAGCTGGATGTACCTGAGGAGTTCTAGAGAAGTCCAAGTGCAAAGCTCTATTTTTGAAAATGGATAATGGTGTTAATGGTGTTACAGTTCTGTAACAGGGTGTGGGATGAGTTATAAATGATGTTTAGAAGCTTTAGGAACAAAGAGGCTTGAAAACGCACGAGGGAGTTATGAGTTTCAAGTTTTTGGTCAGTTTATGTGAAAATGGAGGTATGAGATGTGATTCTGAGCTCTTGGTGTTTTTAGGGGTCAAGCCTTCATGTATTTTATGGAAAATGGTTTGTATATCTATAAGCAAAAGGATTGGAGTGGTTTGGACAATCAGAAGTACAAGTTTTCAGCTAATTGCTAGGTTACTTGATTTTGAAGAAAAATGGGAAACCAAGTTTCAATGCGAGGTACAAGCATGGGCTGAGTGATTGTAAGTGTCTAAAAAGTTTCTTATGGATTATGGGACTTGTATGATCAGAAGAGAACAAGTGCAAGGCTCAAGAGCAAGTTTTGTGTAAAAAGCACTTTATCAAAATGGCAATATACACTTTCTTCCCAAAATAGATATAAAGCATGGTCTTGCATTGAATGATTGAAATGAGACATCTAACAGCTGTGCAAGCCATTAATTATGGAGTTCCTAACAAGTTTGAGGCCTGCAAAGTAGAGTTTATGCAGCCTACTTTGAATTTTGAATTTGGTTCATCACAAAATGACTTGTAATTCAAGTGACAAAATCCTAACTTCATCTCTTCGATTCTCCCTACTCAAAAATGATCTCAAGGAGTTCTTGGACATTTTAGAAAGCTTGTAATGTGCTCTACAACCCATCTTTGAATTTATTTTGAATATTCCCCTTGGAAATATATGAAAACGTGCCATGAAGTTGGGTCAAAATCCTGACCAAATTAGGGCAAAATTTCACTAAGTGTTTTGTTTCATGACCACATGTTCTTAAAATTATAACTTGAGATCCAAGCACTTTTCGAAGGAGTTATGTAAAGTAAAGTTATATATTTCATGGAGATCTACTAATTTCATGTTGGAAGTTTCTCTTGAATCATCTTGCATCATGGTGAAAATTTTGCTCAAAGTTGTAAAAAAACATGAAATTTTCAACACTTAGAAAAATTTCTAAGTTTAGAAATTTTAACTTTTCAAAATGAAATCTTGAATTTTTGATTTCTTGATGAATAAGTTTCATATTTTGACATGTTTTGATGAATTGTGATCTTTGACATTTGAATTTGATCAAAAAGTCAAAGTTTGACTTTTCAGTATATAGTTGACTTTTGATCAATTGACTGAAAATTCATCTGTCAATCCATTGAAATTGAGCAATGTTTTGAGCAATGTCATTAGGTCAAAATGATGCAATTGAACTCTTGAGATTATTCCTTAAACCAATTGATCATTTTCTAGGTCAAAATCAGAAATTGCCCTTTCCTAGTCAAAACCCTAATTTTGACCATTTTGCCCTTTTGAAGATTTGATCAAATTTCTTGAGGAATTATGGTCCAAACTTGATCAAATTATACATATGAGTTTAAAATGTTGATGTGGATCAAAAATTATGAAGCTTGACTGTAAATTGGCCATGGTTGACTCTTTCCCCAATACAGTTGATTTTTAGGTCAATTGCTCAATTGACTGAGCAAAAGTGTGATCCAAGGCTTGAAACTTGACATGAGTGATCTTGGGGGTCCATAATGATACATGAAAGTCATATGGGGAATTGGGAGTTCAAATATCCTTGTGTAATCTCAAACCCTAATTGTGGTCATCAGTGCTTAAGGAGGTGTCTTGAGCTGATCAACCCTAGTGCAGTCTTGAGCCAAAGGAGATCTTATGAGCAAATCTTGATAAGTGAGAGGGAAAATTTTGGGGTACAACACCCCCGAACTCAAGAAAACATCTCAAAGGTCTTTCCTGTTTTTTTCACCCTTTCCTTACTGGATAAAAGAAAAGTCGGTGGCGACTCTTGCTATCCACAATAATTGCAGTCAAATGCAAAACAAACCAAGTCAGTTATCCCACCGTATTTCAAAGTCAAATGCCCAATCGAAACATATGAATCAAAACAAACTTGCTCTTCTTCGATTTTATGCTTGAGAGCCCAATATGATCCATGGAAACTACATGGGGCATTAAAAATCCAATTGTACTTGTGCAATCTTGAACTTTAATAAATCCTTGTGAGAAAATGTCTTGAGAAATGAGAGGAAAAATTTTTGGGTACAACAAAATGAAAAACTCTCCATAACTAAGGGGGCATGACATGTTATTGTCCAATTCATCTGGGGGCAGTCAAGTTGAGGTTCCAAGAAATCTCTCAAGAAGTGTTGAATAACCAGGGGCAGGTCTGCATCTGAATCACTTGTGGCATTGAACATGAATTCCAGAAAAGGGTCACGTACGGCCAAGAAAACATTTTCTAGTAGTTCTATAACACTTACTGTTGTGGATGATGACAAATCCCCACAAAATCTCTTTTATAAGGTGATCCCCGTTGAAGTCGCCAAAGCCACCTCTATAAGGTTATCCCCACAGAATAATCTTCACGGATAAGGGTACAAACCCCACAAGGCCAAATTCATAGATATCCCCACAAAGTTGGATCCATGCAATCACCTTCCAGAGTTTCAATCTCCAAAAATTCTCTCCCCAGCTGGATTGGTCTTTAGAGGAAGCCTTGAGGAGTTCTGCTATAAGAAAACACTTCCCCAGCAGGTTGTCAAATGGGTTTATTTCCCCAACAAACTACACATCCTCCAGACCAGTACAAATCAATAGACAAAACCCTTTAATCCCTGAAAGAGTCATTGATGTCTCCAACGGATTTGTTATTATCCCTAAAAGATACTAAAACTTGGACCCGACCAGATAATAGTTTAACTTCTTCAAATCACTAACAAAACTCCTCTTCCCCGGCAAAGTTTGCCACTATCTCCAGTGAGTTGCTACAAAGCCTGGAATCCGACCAGATAACAGTTAACTTCTTTATCCCTAATAGGTTGTTAACTTCCATTCTCTCCAATCAAGAGATAACTCCCCAATAGAGCGACGGACAACTAAAACTCCTGAACTCTTTTCCCCAAGAAGAAATCAACATTCTCCACAAAGATTTCTCAAGCCAAAGCCAATCTTCCCCGGCGGATTTCTCTTCAAATAACAAAACGGGAATCCCCAGTGGAAAAATTCTAAACAAAGTTTGAAGATGTGCATACTCTTCATCTCCAACAGCAATCCGGGATTTAACTTTCCAAAGCTCCCCAGCACTTGTCAAGGATTTATTTTCCGAAGCAAAGATACATTTCAACAAATATTTCACATTTATATATCATATTACATACATGATAAATGCATAATCTCATTTATTTTGAGAACAACATCATGCCATGCATACATCTGCATGCAACTAACCCTCTTCCTTACAGGAAAAGGCAATCAACAAAAGTCCTCTTTTGGCAAATATCACAACCATTTCTCAAAAGGTCAGAGATTAATTCCTGAAACAAGCTAGGGCAACTATCTCTATGACCAATAAAAAACAAATTCCAGATTAATACCTGAAGCAAGACAGGACAACTATCTGTGAACGACTGATTATAGATTAATACCTGAAGTAAGACATGACAACTATCTACATGAGCAGATTGAAGATTAACTCCCGAAACAAGCCGGGCAAACTATCTTTCTTTCTCAAATAGGTCAGAGATTAATTCCTGAAAAAAGCTAGGGCAACTATCTCTACGACCAATAAAAAATAAGTTCCAGATTAATACCTGAAGCAAGACAGGACAACTATCTGTGAATGATTGATTGTAGATTAATACCTGAAGTAAGACATGACAACTATCTACATGAGCAAATTGAAGATTAACTCCCGAAATAAGTCGGGGAAACTATCTTTCTTTCTCAAATAGGTCAGAGATTAATTCCTGAAACAAGCCAGGGCAACTATCTCTACGGCCAACAAAAAACAAGTTCCAGATTAATACCTGAAGCAAGACAGGACAACTATCTGTGAACAATTGATTGTAGATTAATACCTGAAGCAAGACAAGACAACTATCTACTATGAACAGATTTAAGATTAACTCCCGAAACAAGCCGGGGAAACTATCTTTCTTTCTCAAATAGGTCAGAGATTAATTCCTGAAACAAGCCAGGGCAACTATCTCTACGACCAACAAAAAAACAAGTTCCAGATTAATACCTGAAGCAAGACAGGACAACTATTTGTGAACAACTGATTATAGATTAATACCTGAAATAAGACAGGACAACTATCTACGTGAGCAGATTGAAGTTAACTCCCAAAACAATTCGGGGAAACTATCTTTTTTTTTAAATAGGTCAGAGATTAATTCCTGAAACAAGCCAGGGCAACTATCTACACGACCAGCTGAAGCAACCCTACTCAGGTTCCTTCTCAAACATTTCCAGATGCAGTTTCACACTGACTCATCCTAGAGCAACCCTACCCAGGTTCCTTCTCATAATTTCCAGATGAAGTTTTACCCTGACTCATCATGAAGCAGCCCTACCCAGGTTCCTTCTCATACATTTCCAAATGAAGTTTCACCCGGACTCATCACGAAGCAGCCCTAAATAGGTCCATTCCAACATGTCATTCAGAATTAAATCGACCAAAGATTTATTCTGATACTTCTCCCAGTTACAATTAAGCTTAGACTTAGTCTAATTTATATCAACAATCACCTTTGGATGGCATATATAAGCCCATCTCCGACAACTCTCCATCATCTCTCCAAATGGAATCTTTAATCCAATTCCCTACACAATCAACTAACACATGGTCGAGTGCAAATTTCTGGGCACTCTAGTGTTCAATCATCTTCCACCTTCAAGTCACAAATGGCGGACTCGTCAATCTAAATCTTCAGGTTTAAGAAGATTGAACAGGGGCAGCTGTTGTACCCCAAAATTTGCCCTCTCTTTTCTCAAGACATTTTCTCATAAGGATTTTTAAAAGTTCAAGTTTGCACAAGCACAATTGGACTTTTAAATGCCCCATATAGTTCCCATGGATCACATTGGGATTTCAAGCATCAAATAGAAGAATAGAAATCTTGCTTTGATTTCCCAAGCTTCGATTGGACTTTGGCCTCCTTAAAACTTGCTTCAATTTCCCAAGCTTCGACTGGACTTTGGCCTCCTTCAAGCTTGCTTCAATTTCACAAACCAGTGGCTTCTTTCATGCTTGCTTCGATTCACAAAGCAAGGGATTCCCTCATGCTAGCTTCGACTCCACCTATAAACCCATCAACATACATAGTTTCTACACTATGAAACACAATTGACGGATTCGAAGAACATACAAAAGGTCCATTCTAAGAACATGCATTTGGATCATTCGAAGGACATACAATATGGTCCATTTAAAGAACATGCATTTGGGCCATTTGAAGGACATACAATATGGTCCATTCGAAGAATATGCATTTGTCCCATTCGAAGGACATACAATATGGTCCATTCGAAGAACATGCATTTGGCCCATTCGAAGGACATACAATATGGTCCATTCGAATAACATGCATTTGGACCATTCGAAGGACATACAATTGGTCCATTCGAAGGATATACAATGGGTCCATTCGAAGAACACACGTTTGGTGTTTTGTCTTTTGATGAGTCTGGTCGAAGGTTGCTGAACAAAGTCTTATATGCTGCCAAGCCCAAGTCTGTTGTACTGCTATGAAATCGTCCTACACCAAGCTGCCACAACACTCCAAAACTGCTGCAAAGTAGTCCTGCTATGTTGCTCCTAAATTTTCACCAAACTAGCATATAAGAGCTGCACCTCAAAAGCTATGAAAACAGCATACTCAAACTGTTCAAATTTCATTTGTTCCCCCCCCCCCCCCCCCAAATCTCAGCCAAACTTGATCTATAAATAAGATGTTTCACAACACATCTAAGGGTGTTTTTTTTTAGTGGCTGGAGAGAGGTTTGTTAGCAAGGAAAAGAGAGGAGAAAACATTTAAAACACTTTTAAACCCAGAACCAAAAACCCACATCTTTGTTTCTTTTATTTCGAATCCAGAATCAAAGAAACACCCACACCTTTGTTTCTTTTCTTTCGAATCCAGAACCAAAGAAACACAACACTTCTTTTCCTTTCGTTTGAATCCAGAACCAAAGAAACACATTACCCATGTTCTTTTCTTTCGAATTCAAGAATATCCAGGGCAATAACTTAAAGTTCAAAACACCAACTCCTGATTCAAGATAAGTCTTCCTGACTTTAAACCTTTCATTTCAAGCACCATTGATAGCTTTTTGTTTGTTTTCGTTTCTACCCTTTTGTTTGTTTTCTTTTATTGTCAAGAACTAACATGTATAGACCATAAAACAATGTTGGAGTAAAAAATAACAGCATGGTTCGACACAAAGCCTTAGGCTTCGAACACACTCCTTCACAGTCCCAAACGAAAGAAAACAAAAAAAAGGTGTGAATCGAAGGGTGTATGCTTCGATACACACTGACTTGCAGAACCCAAACGAAAGAAAACAAAAGGAGTGTATGAATCGAAGGACACACGCTTCGAATATGCTGCATGAATCGAAGGATTTGTTCTTTCTCTCTTTTGTGCTATTTTTTGTTTTTATATTTTCTATATATTTTCTTTCATTGCTATTCAATATGGTTGTAATAATTAGGACTATTATTGCTTTCCACCCCCATTTGTACATTTCTATCCCCCATCCCCTAATGATGTAATAGCTTAGGATTTTAATTTTCGCAATTTACCGCTTTAATATAAATTATTGGTAATTAGGGTGTGTATGGCAAGATAAAATCAACCTTAGAAAATCCTAATCAAAGACAAAAATGCATGCAATGTGTTGTACCCCAAAATTTTCCCTCCCATATTCTTCAAGGTTTGTCAAGAGTCATCCTCAAGTGATTCAAGACTTCTCAAGGGTTGCACAGTCCAATTGCCTCCTAACACAGTCAAAATTAGGGTTTTGGTTCTTGAAAAGAATTTGAGGTTTTCAATGGCTCAATCAAGTCCCATAGGCCTATACACATTGTCAAGCATCTACATGTCAAGTTTCAAGGCTCACAAGATCAAGTTGCACAGTCAAAAGCCCTATTTGCTTCATAGTCAACTGTAGGGGTAAAATGGTCATTTGGCAGTCAAAAGTCAAAATTTTTGGTCAACATCTTATTTTGAAGCCACAATCATCATTTGGTCAAGTCTTGACCATGATTCCACAAGAATGGCTCAAAAATCATCAAGATGCAAAAGTTTCCATTTTTGGGCAGTTGAAAAGTCAACTGTAACTTGACCAAGGCATAACTTTTTCATGGTTCATCAGAAAAATCCCATCCAATGCTCACTTTGAAGGGGATGACATTTCCTACAATTCATATTCACATTCCAAGTCCAAGAAATGCTCTCACAAAAAGTTATCAATTTCAACATTATAGGTCATTTTCAAAAGTCAACAAAAAGACATTTTAAGTCAAAGACCATAACTTGAGATTGGTAAATCCAAATGACATGGGACCAAAGGAATTGGTTAGAGGACTTCAATACCTTTCCAAAATGTCCAAGAACATGTTCATATGATCAAATTTGAGCTAGATATGCATTGGAGAAGTTGGGAAATTTTTGTGAAATGGCAAAAGTCAACTATCCCTAAAACTTCAATTTTTGACAAAAGGTCCCACTTTCTTCCACTTGATTCAGCCTTGTCATGCCATACACGTGTCCCATGATTAATTTCAAGATCAAACATTTATTTTTCCATTTTATTTAATTTTTATTCATTTAATTCATTTTAAATCCATAAAAATTCAAATAAAATCAAAAAAATTAATGGAATGGTATCTTGTGGTTTGAATAGCTTTCATGTATCATTTGCCAGCTACCAAATTCGTTCTAGGGCCATTTTGAGCATAAAATCCAAGTTTTGCTTCAAAGATGGAATGTCCTTTAATGGTGGTCAAACAAAATCCAAAACTTAATTGCACAAGGTTAAGGCTCATCATATCACTTAATTCTAATTCATACCTACATATGCAAGCAGTACAAACCTCATTCACGACCTAGAGATCACTGAAACGGCCAGAGCAAAGTTCAAAAATTGTCCAAAAAGTGAGAGATCAAAAACTGTGTTGCAGGCATTTTCAGATCAAAGTAAGCACGCGGCCTCCTTCCTTGCCATCCACTGAACCTAAAGAGACCAATATCACGTCCTAAGACTCCATATCAAGCGCTGTAAGTTCTTCCAAACTCACCCCTGTACACGAAATCTATACTCTCCATTCTTGCATTTTTTTTCTCAAAGATATTGGCATAATCATATTGCTTGCTTGATTTCCAACATAACTGTAATAGCTGATTTGGTTTTTAGGCCTCATATGGTGATATCCGCTCTTAGGGTTTGTGTGGGTTGTTTTTAGGCATTTTATTTTCAGGTGAAATCAGAGCAAATAATGAGCATGGATGGATTCAGGAGGTGGAGACGAGATCAACCATGATCTTGGAATGGGTTTTCATGGCCTAGGGACGATTCTAGGACAAGCCTACGAAACTACCTGCGGATAAAAATCCGCAGGTAAATAACCAGTCGTTTGATGAAGAAGATGATGACGTGCTGCAACGTGATTGGCCATTTTCAAATAACGCGCGTTTTACTTTTTTTTTTCAGGCTTTGTTTTGATTTTTCAATATATTAATTATGTATTGTTATAATAACGAATGAAGACAAGTGGCTCAGTGGCTAAGGCATGCAGGCAGGGAACGTTGGGACCTGGGTTCGAATCCCAGGCCCCCCATAATTTCCATATTATTTTTCTTCATACAATTGCGTGCAGATTCTCAAAGGCAGGTCCACCATGCATCCTAGACATCCAGGTGCCAAGTGTCTCAAGGCAGCAATCCAAAGATCAGGAGAGAGGGAACACCATGCTCCCCAATCAACTATGCCACGGACAATTGCAAATGGCCAAACATGCTTGGCAACAAATGGGCCTCAGATTTCTAAACAAGCCCCCTTGCTGGCCCATCACCCCCCTTGAGTTTGCCTCTTATTTTTTTTCTTTTATATTTTTATTTCACTTATTTAAATTTAATTCTTAATCAACTATTAACTAAATATTTATTTTTCCATAAAAATTCAGAAAAAACAAAAAAACATTTTTATTAATTTCAATTACCTTTTTTTGTAAATAAATGCAAATTAATTAATTTAGTCTTTTTATTAATTAGGTTTAATTTTAATCCCTTTTTTACAATAAATAAAAATGAATTAGACTTAGGTTCTTTTTTGACATTTTTAATTTCTTTTATTTCATTAAAAACATAAAAAACACAAAAACTTTTTTTTCTTTTAATAAATTAATTAATTAGTTATTAGTTTTAATTTTAATTAATTGCAAAAAGGACAAATCCAATTCTTTCTCAAAAAAAGGGTCAACACCTTAAAGACGCCCCGATTCAATTCTTTCGCACGCAGTTTATTTTAATTCAATACTTTATATTTTTGTATCTGCTCAGGAAGTGTAATAATTAATTAGAACTTTATCGCTTTCTTTTAAATTCTCGCACTTTATTTTCCAAACGGTTTTTGTTGTTGGTGATGTATAGACCTGCGCCTTGTAATAGCTAGATTTACATTTCTGCAATTTATTTTCCGCACTCCTAACTGTTAATTATGCCTGCAAGAATGTATGACAAATAAAACCAATCCGTAGCTCACAAATGCATGATCAAAGATAAACATAAACTGAATTTAACACACATGCACATGCCACTCCTTAGGGTACGCCTCACTGGTTGCCTCGAGGTGGTCATCAAGTATAGGGTGTTTTAGAGGTCGCCCTCCTGTCTAAGATCCAGTTGCCTCGAAACGGTTGCCTCGGATTAAAAAGGATCTAGGACATTAAGGTTACTTCTAAGGTGTCCTACTATTGCTTTGGTGACCACATGTCCCGATAATCGAATTGACCCGAATAACTCCAACGACGGTGCTACCTACCCCTCAATGGTGGGATAGCACTATCTAAAGGACTCTTACACAGCCTAATTCCATAGAGTAGGTAGATTTCTCTCAAGTACTTGCTCTTTTCAAAACAAACAAAAAATACTTTTCGCACCCACACTTTCAAAAGGTTTTCAAACAAAACACTTCATACACTCTTGAGGACAGATACAAGAGTTACTTAGAAATTTTTCAAACGAAACTTTTTCAAAACCCACATACACTTGAAAAGCAAACAAATTTTTGAAAACATAAGAGCAAGTACCTAAGAGCCTGTGGATAACCACGGATAGAAAGGGTGCTAACACCTTCCCTTTCTATAAATCTACCTCCCGAACCGAGAAACATTCTCAAAGAAGGAATTTTGCTGTGCTTTTGTCCTTTCCATGTTGGAGAACATAAAAGACGGTGCCGACTCTTGCTTACCGCGACATTTCGCGAACCAGCTTAAAAAACAGTCAGTTCTATTTCCACCAATCACAGAACTGGCGACTCTGCTGGGGAAACTTTAACAGTGAGGTGTACCTTAGGATTAGACCACTCTTTTGTTTTCAATTGCTTGTTTTGTTTGCTTTTATATTTGTGGGCTTTGCATCGGAGTTTCATATATCCTAACCCGGATTTGGGGAATACCCTTTTAGGTAGCATAAGCTGTGAGGGACCTGTCCGGCGTAGACCGACACGGGTGAAGCAGTGGCTACGTTGGTGTGACACCTTGGTCTGTACCGATATCCCTTGTGTTGCAACGATGAGAATATGGGTCTTCTGAGGAGTCATTAAGCACCAACCGACCTTAGAACCCTAAATTAACCCAACTTGGCCATAGAATAGTAGCAGTATGCTACACTCATTGAGGCTAAACTCTCGCGATGGTTCTGGCCGCAAGAAAAGATTGTGATGCTGGAGTTATGACCGATTGAGGGTAGTCGATGATATTGAGATCCTCTAGAACCCGGTTACTTTTGATAGGACAGGTCTTAACCAACGAAACTGAAAGAGGGTAATACCTGAACTTCATGCTGGCCTAAACTCTAAGGGTTGTCTTGTGTGACTTGTGTGCCTTATCATGTTTGCCTTTGTGAATACTTGTGGTGTGCTTTATCATAACATCATACCATCATAACATTGCATGCATCCTGCATAAGGACTGACCCATTTCAAAGACAAGAGGGTTTCACCTTTGCTCTGTTTTGTAGGACATCATGATGCCTGTACGAAGGAATACTATCCGGCTCAACTTTGTTCACCCACCTGATTTGCTTAAAGAGTTGGTTGACAGAATTCCAAATACTACTTCCTTCATCCAGAGGCATGGTTCTCTTCTCGGTTTAGTCACTTCAAAGTGGGACCAACAGCTGATGAGTGTCCTGACCCAGTTTTATGATCCCCTGTACCATTGCTTCACCTTTCAAGACTTCCAGCTGGTCCCTACCCTGGAAGAATTCTCTGATCTGCTTGGTATCCCTGTTTTGGAACAGACTCCCTTCACTGGTTGGGAAAAGACTCTTAGGCTTGAGGAAATTGCTGCAGCCCTTCCTTTGACCAACAAAGAGGTAATGGATAACTGGGTGACTAGAAGCGGAGTTAAGGGCTTTTTGGCTAAGTTTCTGATTGGTAAAGCTAACAGTTTCTGGAATGACTTAGACTTCAGGGCGTACGAAGACATCCTGGCTCTCCTAATCTATGGTCTAGTATTGTTTCCAAATCCTGATAACTTTGTCAATGTCAATGCCATAAGGATCTTCATGTCTCGGAACCCCGTGCCCACTCTCTTGGGTGATATCCTGCAACAACTTTATGCTCGTACTGCCCGAAGATGGGGAACTTTGTGGTGTTGTGCTCCTTTGTTAGTGAGGTGGTTTATTTCGCACCTCCCTAAGTTCGTGCTGAAGAACAAAGAAGGAAGGGGCTGGGCTCATAGGTTAATGTCTCTCACTAATAATGACATCATTTGGACTCTCAGAGGTTTGGGTGAGGTAGCTGTTATTGATCGTTGCGGAGAGTATCCTAATGTTCCTTTGATCGGTACCCAAGGAGGAATCTCTTATAATCCATGTTTAGCTCTCCGTCAATTTGGAAGAGCCAGAAGAGCAGGACCTCATGAGATGTTGGTACCTCACATCAGTTTTGAGTTTCAGGTAGATAGTGACGAGCTGCGTCGTAGATTCATCAAGGCTTGGGACAGAATTCACAAAGCTGACCCACATGATTTGGGAATGAAGACTTCTCTGCCTATGGAACCCTACTACAGATGGGTCCGCATCCGTGCTCAGAAGTTAGGTATGCCATACGAAGCTGTCAGGCCTATCATCCTTGAGTTTCCTGATAGAGACGGGGTTCCTCCAACTGTTCTCCCTCCTCAGATACCCACTGATGTTGATACACTAAAGAGGTCTTGGGCGCAACTACAGGAAGAACGAGATTCTTATCGGGAAAGGTTCAACGAACAAGAGCAGAAAATCCAGAAGCTGACTAAGCAGTTGGAGAACGAACGAACCCTGAATGACTACATCCGTACTGAGAAGAGGAGGCCATGGGAGCACTGATGGGCTTTGGATGTTTCTTTTACAGCTTTTATTTCCTTTTCAGTATTTTCATTCTTGTAACGCCTAAGGGCAAATTGTTGAACAATTTAAAGTTTGAATCTAATAAAGTGTGTTTCCTTTTTGTCTACAAAGTTGAATCCCGATTGTCTTTGAAAACATAAGTCATACGCATCTCATTGCATCATGTACATAACAGGTACCCTTTTTCTACAGGTTGCTTAATCTTCTTCGCTGTCTATTTCAGCACTCAATCATCATGTCTTCCGAGCCTACTACCGAACAAGCTATCAAGGCCCTCCAGGCCTAGAACACCCAGTTCCAGGAGTTGGTCATGAGCTTAGCCCAGGGGCAACAGGAGTTGAAGACTCTGCTCTTGAAGGAGAAGAAGAAGAAGAAGAAGAAGAAGAAGAAGAAGAAGAGGACTGTGTTGTTTAACACTGGACGGAGGTTTGGGAACACACTGCAGAATGAGGCTGATCAGGCTACTCCGTCTGTTGGGGAGGACAGCCCATAAGGGAGAGAGGTTCCTAGTCCCGTGGTCTCCGACAACGAGACAGATTTCAATGACGAACAGTACCCTCCTACTGAGGACAGGTACAAACAGCTGGAGGACCGGTTAAATGCTATGGAGATTCAACGTGTGCCTGGGTTGGATTTTGGAGATCTAGGTTAATCTTCTGGGGTGGTGATCCCACACAAGTTCAAGGCGCCTGCCTTTGTGAAGTACGACGGGGCTTCCTGCCCTAAGCTGCACCTCCGTTCTTATGTAAGGAAGATCCAACCTTACACTGCAGACAAGAATCTCTGGATCCATTTATTCCAGGATAGCCTTTCAGGGGCTCAGCTCGAATGGTTCTATCAGCTGGATGGAACCAGTATTCGAAACTGGGAGGATTTGGCTACTGCATTTTATAAGCAGTATCAGTACAATTCCGACCTCGCTCCCACGCGTACCCAACTCCAGGGTATGTCACTTGGGACGGGTGAAGGTTTTAAGGAGTACGCGCAGAAGTGGAGAGACCTGGCTGGCAGGGTGCAGCCACCGTTGACTGACCGTGAACTCGTGGACATGTTCTTAGGGACCCTGTCTGGTCCATTCTTTAATCACCTGATTGGTAATTCCTCTGCTGGGTTTACAGACCTGATCCTGACTGGTGAGAGGATCGAAGCTGGTATCAAGTCCAGAAAGATACAGAAAGGTGCCTCCTCGAGTACTGAAAAGAAGCCCTTTAAGAAAGAAGCTAGTGCTGTGTATGGTCCCAGAAGACAGAATAAACCGGAACGCCGCCAAGCTGTCAACGCGGTGGTTATTTCTAAGCCTGCTACTGCTCCTCAGCAGTACAACCAACCAAGGGGTGAGAGACCCAAAAGGCAGTACACTCGGCTCAGCATGACCCTGTCTCAGATTTTGCCGCAACTTCTGTCAACCAATCTGGTAACTGTCAAGGAAGCTCCGAAGGTTGTAAACACGACCTCTCCAAAGTGCAACCCCAACGCCCGCTGCGCTTATCACTCTGATAGCTCGGGGCATTCTACTGATGATTGTTGGGCTCTGAGGAATAAGGTTCAGGACCTTATTGATGCTAAGGAAATACAGTTCGAGCGCTCGAAAGGCCCAATGTCGTGACTGCTCCCATGCCCCAGCATGGAGTGAATGCTGTTGAGGAAGACCCATACGTAGCCTATGTGGATGAGATTGTTACTCCGTTACTGACTGTCAAAAGGAACCTGTTGCTAGTCGGTTTATTTCCGGGATGCAGTAAAGGTTGCCTTCTATGTGCTGTTTCACCTGCTGGTTGTCCTTTGCTGAAGTCAGGCGTCCAAAACCTGATGGATAGCAAAGAGATCTTGTTCAAGAAGATTGTTGTTCCTGCTACCCATACCGAAGAAGTTTCTATCGTCACTATTTTTAATAACCCTCTTAAGGCTCCCTCAAAGAAGCCTGTCAAAATTATGCCTGTTCACAAGATTGCTCCTATCATCATCACTGTTCCGGGGCCCATCCCCTATAAGTCTGGCAAAGCTGTCCCGTGGCACTATGGGGCAGATGTTTATGTTCTGGGAGTAAAACAAGAGTTTGATACTAGTACCGGTGTCAGCAACATCACTGGGCCTGCCAAGGTCACTCGTAGTGGTAGGCTCTTCTCGCCTGATATTGCGCCACCAGCCATCCAGAGACCTCTTGTCATCACACCTGCCAGTGTGCCCACTTCTCCTCCTGACCAAGTTCTTGTTTCTACCCCTGCTGCTGAGTCATCTGACGCTCGGGGCAAAGGGATTGCTACTGATGTGCCTGCCCAGACGGAGGTACCAAAGAAGACCAATGTTGAAGCTTCCAAGCAAGAGATGGAAGAGATCCTCAAGATTATCAAGAAGAGTGATTTCAACATCGTTGAGCAGCTGGGGCACACCCCATCTAAGATTTCCATGCTATCACTGTTGCTGTGTTCAGAGGCCCATGCCAAGGCCCTGATTGCCTTCCTGAAGACGGCCCACGTGCCACAAGAAACGTCTGCTGATCAATTTACTGATTGTGTGGCCAACCTGACTGCTGATAATGGGTTGGGTTTCTCTGACGCCGATCTGATTGCCAAAGGAAAGAACCATAACGACGCCCTGCATGTCTCCATTGAATGCAGGGGCACTACTCTTGCCCATGTGCTGGTTGACACTGGTTCGTCGTTGAACGTATTACCCAAGAAGGCCCTAGATAGGTTGGATTGTGAGGGTTTAGAGCTCAAGCCTAGCAACATTGTTGTCCGGGCCTTTGACGGGTCGAAGAGGATGGTACATTGTGAAGTTGACATTCCTATCAGGGTTGGTTCTCAAGTTTTTGATTCTACTTTCTATGTGATGGACATCCGACCATCCTATTCTTGTTTGTTGGGTCGTCCATGGATCCACAAGGCTGGAGCTGTGACCTCCACATTACATCAGAAGCTTAAGTACGCGGTCAGAGGGAAGATTGTTACAGTGCAGGGGGAGGAGGAGTATATGGTCAGTCACCTTAACTCGTTCCGGTACGTAGAGATGGATGGGGAGTTCATTGAGACCCCCTTTCAACACTTTGAAGAGGTGCCTCAGACATTGGCGTCAGCAGAGACTGGGACTGAAGAAGATTCTCCTTTGAAGATGGCTTCCTTGAAGGACGCCCGGGCTGTTATTGAGAGAGGTGAGTGTGCAAACTGGGGCCGACTTCCTGATTTTACTCCGAAGACTGACAAGTTTGGTTTGGGTTTCACTGCAGAGGCTCAAAGGGCTGTGCGTAAGGCAAGGATTGGAAGACCTCCTGTGTTCATCGCCAACCCGGGAGTGAATGCTATTGAAGACGAAGCGGAGGAATCTGAATTCAACAGCTGGATCTACCCAACGACCAACGGTGGACTAAGCAATTGGACTGCCAAAGACTACATACTTATTACTTTTGTCACTCAGTAATGAACTCCTTTGTTTTAAATTTGTAACGAACAATAATTTGAAACTTTATGGCTCGGTGTCTTACCCGGGGCACCGTGGCTTCATTTGTGAGGGCTTATTATTTGTCATTTTCATATATCATGAATAAAAGCATTGGACGTTTTTCGCATTTCAAATCTTGCGCTCCCTTTCTTTCTTTATTATATTCCAAAATAGCTATATTTACACACACTCACCTATACAGGTTCCAATCCACTCCGGATCTCACTGGTAACGACTCTGCTACTGCCAGTTATGACTTCGAAAATCCGATCAACTTAGCCGAAGACGAAGGTGAAGATGACTGCGAAGTGCCTGGTGAGCTTGCAAGACTGTTACTCCAGGAAGAGAGGGCCATTCAGCCACATGAAGAGTCAGTGGAAACGATAAATCTGGGTACTGAGGCAGACAGAAAGGAAGTCAAGATTGGTGCCAATCTGGAGGCTAGTGTGAAACAACGGTTGATTCAGATGTTGCATGATTATGTGGAAATCTTTGCCTGGTCTTACGAAGACATGCCTGGGTTGGATACTGACATTGTGGTTCATCACCTGCCTACCAAGGAAGAATGCCCTCCGGTAAAACAGAAGGTCCGCCGTATGCGTCCAGAGATGTCCGAGAAAATCAAAGTTGAGGTTATGAAACAATTTGATGTCGGGTTTCTAGCAGTGACTTCTTACCCTCAGTGGGTTGCCAACGTGGTTCCAGTGCCGAAGAAAGATGGTAAGGTCCGAATGTGTGTTGACTACAGGGATTTGAACAGGGCGAGCCCTAAGGATGACTTCCCTTTGCCTCACATCGATGTTCTGGTTGACAATACTGCTCAGCATAAGGTATTCTCCTTCATGGACGGTTTCTACGGATATAATCAAATCAAGATGGCTCCTGAAGACATGGAGAAGACCACTTTTGTTACTCAGTGGGGCACCTTTTGCTACAAGGTCATGCCTTTTGGGTTGAAAAATGCTGGGGCAACCTACCAACGTGCCATGGTTGCTTTGTTTCATGGAATGATCCACCATGAGATTGAAGTATATGTCGATGATATAATTGCAAGGTCCCAAACTGAGGAGGAACACCTTGACCATCTACAGAAGCTGTTTGACCGTCTGAAGTTGTACAAGCTGAGGTTGAACCCAAACAAGTGCACCTTTGGGGTAAGATCTGGAAAATTGCTAGGCTTCGTCGTAAGAGACAAAGGTATTCAAGTGGACCCTGCCAAAGTGAAATCCATACAAGAGATGCCATCTCCCAAGACAGAGAAAGAAGTCAGAGGCTTTCTAGGACGGCTGAACTACATTGCCCGATTCATCTCGCACCTAACTGCTACCTGTGAACCAATCTTCAAGCTACTGAAAAAAGATCAAGTAGTACGTTGGAACGATGAATGTCAGGCCGCTTTCAAAAGAATCAAATAGTATCTCCAAGAACCACCCATTCTTATGCTACCGGTTGAAGGGAGACCTCTAATCTTATACTTAACAGTACTTGACAACTCAATGGGGTGTGTGTTGGGGCAGTATGACGAGTCTGGCCGAAAAGAGCACGCCATTTATTACCTTAGCAAAAAGTTTACCGACTGTGAGACCCGATACTCACTGCTCGAGAAAACTTGTTGCGCTTTGGTATGGGCTGCTCGCCGGCTAAGACAGTATATGATGACTCACACTACTCTTTTGATTTCAAAAATGGATCTGATCAAGTACATATTCGAAAAGCCTGCTCTGTCCGGAAGAATAGCAAGATGGCAGATGATCTTGACAGAATACGACATCCAGTACACGACTCAGAAAGCAATCAAGGGAAGTGTATTGGCAGACCATTTGGCACACCAGGCAGTGGACGACTACCAATCTATGAACTTTGAATTTCCAGACGAGGATATCATGGTAGTGACTGATTGTGAAGTACCTGGACTGGATGAAGGACCTGAGGAAGGATCCCGATGGTCTATGCACTTTGATGGAGCCTCGAACGCTTTGGGTAACGGCATTGGCACTGTGATCATATCCCCTAAAGGAACTCATACTCCACTCACTGCCCGGCTATGTTTCAACTGCACCAACAACATGGCGGAGTATGAGGCATGCATCATGGGTCTTCAAGTTGCGATTGACTTAAGGATCAAGTTTCTGAGTGTCTTTGGATATTCCGCTCTCGTGATCAATCAGATCAAAGGCGAGTGGGATACGAAACACCCAAATCTTATTCCTTACAAAGAGTATGTGTTGACATTGATCCCCCACTTCGAGGAGATAACTTTTGAACACTTCCCAAGAGAGGAGAATCAGTTGGCGGACGCGCTGGCTACGATGTCTTCTATGTTCAAAGTCAAATGGGACAACGAGGCTCCCCGGATCATTATCTGGAAATTGGATGAACCTGCACATTGCTATGATCTTGAGGCTGAAGAGGTAATTGAAAAACCTTGGTATCATGAAGTGAAGAGGTACTTGGAAGCTCAAGAATACCCCGAGGGTGCATCTGTCAATGACAAGAAGTTTCTGAGAAGGTTCGCGGCAAAGTTCTTCCTCAACAATGGCATTCTGTACAAGCGAAACCATGACTCCACCTTACTGCGTTGTGTGGATAAGACTGAAGCAGAAAGGATCATGACAGAGCTGCATGAAGGTACCTTCGGAACACATTCTAGTGGACACACCATGGCAAAGAAAATCCTTCGGCCAGGATATTTCTGGTCCACAATGGAAGCTGACTGTTACCAGCATTCTCGGACGTGTCACAAATGCCAGATCTATGTTGATAAAGTGCATGTTCCTCCAGTTCCTCTGAATGTCTTGACCCCACCTTGGCCTTTTGCAATGTGGGGCATTGATATGATCGACGAGATCAGACCTACGGCATCCAACGGGCATCGCTTCATCCTGGTAGCGATTGATTACTTCACAAAATGGGTTGAAGCAGCTTCCTACGCTACAGTAACCAAGAACGTCGTGGCACGGTTCATTCGGCATAACCTGATCTGTCGATACGGTGTACCAGAGAGGATCATTACAGATAATGGTACCAATCTTAACAATAAGATGATCACTGAGCTCTGCGAGCAATTCAAGATACAACACCACAACTCTTCTCCTTACCGACCGAAGATGAATGGGGCTGTAGAAGCAGCGAATAAGAATATCAAGAAGATTGTGCAGAAGATGACAGTGACCTACAAAGATTGGCACGAGATGTTACCGTTTGCTCTTCATGGGTACCGTACTTCAGCAAGGACGTCAACAGGGGCAAATCCCTTTTCCTTGGTCTATGGCATGGAGGCAGTCTTGCCTATTGAAGTCCAGATACCCTCTCTCCGGATAATGAAGGATGCAGGTTTGAGCGAAGATGACTGGATCCAGACTCGGCTTGATCAATTAAATCTAATCGATGAAAAGAGACTCACCGCTATTTGTCATGGTCAAACGTACCAAAAACGGATGATCAGGGTATTTAACAAGAAAGTCAGATGGCAAGAGTATCAAGTCGGAGACCTGGTAATCAAGCGCATCATTCTTACTCAAAGTGATCCCAGGGGCAAATGGACCCCTACGTACGAAGGCCCATTTGTGGTTAAGCATGTCTTCTCAGGAGGAGCTATGATTCTAACTACCATGGACGGTGACGACCTTCCTCACCCTGCCAATGCAGACATAGTAAAAAGATACTACGCATGAATTAAAGACCCGCTAGGTTGACACACCTAGGCAAAAATAAGGGCTTCCCGGCGAACCAAAAGGGTTCGGGCAAAAATAAGGGATGAAATGAAAAATCTGTACACCCGGCAAGTCGAAAACCTGAAAAGGCGGCTTGGGCAAAAATGGGTATCTCGGTGGACAGAAAACCCGAAAGGGCGGTCCAGGCAAAAGTTAGGGATGAGCGTAATACTATGTCTCATTGGATCACCTTGCATCCAGAATCCGGTATCAACTATCAGGTTCA
The DNA here is from genome assembly GCA_948472305.1 of Vicia faba. Classification (NCBI taxonomy): domain Eukaryota; kingdom Viridiplantae; phylum Streptophyta; class Magnoliopsida; order Fabales; family Fabaceae; genus Vicia; species Vicia faba. Next base: position 374,659,804 of record OX451739.1, on the reverse strand, counting down.
GACGGCATCAATCAATCAGCTTCATCTTCAACTAAGCAGTAAAGTGATGAGACGCTTGAAGACATAAAGGCGATAGCAGAGTTGGAACCCAGTGGGATTATTCTTTCACACAGCTGTTTTGTTTTCCTTTGTACAAATTGTATAAACTCTATTCTATTCGGCGGCGTTCTCTTACTAGGACGTCAGCCTCTTGTACAAAAACGCCTATTTACAGGTAAATTCAAAATCAATACAAATCTACTTTTTCAGACAAATTGCCAATTGTTTTTCTTTTTCTGTTTTGTTTTGCAAAGAACGTCCAATGTTCGTTTTTGATATATGCATTTGACACTAATTGTTAACTCATAAATACTTACATACGAAACAAAGGACTAATTACAAGTGACATTAGAAACAGGGGCAATAAGAATTGTCTAAGTGATCTAGTTGCTTTGTCCATCAAGGTACCAAGGTAAGTTCGGATGAAGAATTTGACCCAGATACCTTCACTCCTCGAGAGTAAGACAAGGTTCAGCAATACTCTCCCCAAGCAGAGTTGGCCTCCCATCAGCCCCGAAAAGGCACAGTATATCCAGCAAGTCAGCGATACTCTCCCCAAAGCAGAGTTAGGCTACTATCAGCATTAAGGAAGTTGGGTATCCCCAGAAGATCTCAACATTCCCCAGCGGAGTACAGATATTCCTCAGCAAGCATCCCCGGCAGTCTTAATATAAGATTGTTCCCCGGCGGAATACCAGACATCCCAGTGGAGCCATTCCTCGGTGCAGTTCAAAAAGTTTCCCTAGGAGAGTTGAACCATCTCCCCAGTAGATTCTGGAAGCTTATCCCCAGTAGATTCTGGAAGCTTATCCCTTGCAGAGCATATCTCTCCCCGGCTTTATTCAGAAGGTTATTCTCCACCAGAGCTTATAACTGGGTTATCCTCAGCTAATTACCACGGAAAGATCGTCCTCGGCGAAGTTCTTCCTATCCCCAGCGGAGTTCATCATCAAATTCCCCAACAGAACCTATCAACGGAATCCCCAGCGGAGTTATCGTTAAAATCTCAGCGAAGTATCTCTTCCCCACAGAGTATTCCTCGCAGAATAATCTCTTCACCAGTTTATCCCTCAACGGAGTCATCTTCTCCTACCGGTTTATTCTTGCAACCATCGTCCCCAGCGGAAACGAAGAACTCTACTCTTCAAAACGTCAGCCCAGGAGTTAACTTCCCGGCACTCGTCAAGGATTTATTTTCCTAGACGAAAATACATTCATAAACATTTCACATTTCATATCTCCTATTTACATACATGATAAAGTGCATACGCATCATATCACACAATTTTGAGAACATCATGACATCATGCATTTCATACATCATGACATTCCATATAACTGATGTTTTGCCTTTTCAGGAAAAAGGTCAACCCAAAGATGGTTACTATCAACTGTCACAATTCTGGATTCGATTCCTGTATCTAGCCAGGGCATATCTGTAGACGACCAAATACCAGATTCGATACCTGTATCCAGCCAGGGCATATCTGTGAGTGATTGATTGTAGATTCGATACCTGTATCCAGCCAGGGCACGTCTGCATGAAGAGTTTAGAGATTCAATTCCTGTATCCATCCAGGGCACGTCTGTAAGCAACCTTTTGAAGTTCCAGATTCGATTCCTGTATCCAGCCAGGGCATATCTGTAGACGACCAATTCCATATTCGATTCCTGTATCTAGCCAGGGCATATCTGTGAGTAATTATTTGTAGATTCGATACCTGTATCCAGCCAGGGCACGTCTGTAAGCAACCTTTTGAAGTTCCGGATTCGATTCCTGTATCCAGCCAGGGCATATCTGTGAGCAATCAATTGTAGATTCGATACCTGTATCCATCCAGGGCATGTCTGCATGAAGAGTTTAGAGATTCGACACCTGTATCCAGCTAGGGAATATCTGTAGGTTGAAATTCCAGATTCGATTCCTGTATCTAGCCAGGGCATATCTGTGAGTAACTGATTATAGATTCGATTCCTGTATCCAGCCAGGGCATGTCTGCATGAAGAGTTTAGAGATTCGATACCTGTATCTAGCCAGGGCATATCTGTAGACGACCAATTCCAGATTCGATACCTGTATCTAGCTAGGGCATATCTGCGAGTGTTTGATTGTAGATTCGATACCTGTATCCAGCCAAGGCATGTCTGTATGAAGAGTTTAGAGATTCGATACCTGCATCCAGCCAGGGCATATCTATAGACGACCAATTCCAGATTCGATTCCTGTATCTAGCCAGGGCATATCTGTGAGTAACTGATTGTAGATTCGACACCTGTATCCAGCCAGGGCATGTCTGCATGAAGAGTTTAGAGATTCGATACCTGTATCCAGCCAGGGCATATCTGTAGACGACCAAATACCAGATTCGATACCTGCATCCAGCCAGGGCATATCTGTGAGTGATTGATTGTAGATTCGATACCTGTATCCAGCCAGGGCACGTCTGCATGAAGAGTTTAGATATTCGATTCATGTATCCAGCCAGGGCACGTCTGTAAGCAACCTTTTGAAGTTCCGGATTCGATTCCTGTATCCAGCCAGGGCATATCTGTAGACGACCAATTCCAGATTCGATTCCTGTATCTAGCCAGGGCATATCTGTGAGTAATTGTTTGTAGATTCGATACCTGTATCCGGCCAGGGCACGTCTGTAAGCAACCTTTTGAAGTTCCGGATTCGATTCCTGTATCCAGCCAGGGTATATCTGTGAGCAATCAATTGTAGATTCGATACCTGTCTCTAGCCAGGGCATATCTACACGAAGAGTTTGAAGATCAACCCCTGTAACAGGCAAGGTAATTATCTTTCTTTCTCAGGTACGCAAGTTCTCGCTAAGGAATCTCTTACGCGATCGATAACTCCAAATGGCATCTATAAGCCCATTCCCGACAAGGTTTTGTCACACTTCTAGATGGCATCTATAAGCCCATCCTCCTATTCACCATATCTCCAAATGGCATCTGTAAGCCCATTCCAGACATCACGTTGCTGATACTCTACTATGCGAGTGCAAATTTCTGGGCACTCTAGTGTTCAATCATCTTCCACCTTCGGATCACGAAAGGCACGCAAGCCAATCTACATCCTCGGGTCTAGGAAGATTGAACAGGGGCAACTGTTGTACCCCAAAATTTTCCCTCCCATATTCTTCAAGGTTTGTCAAGAGTCATCCTCAAGTGATTCAAGACTTCTCAAGGGTTGCACAGTCCAATTGCCTCCTAACACAGTCAAAATTAGGGTTTTGGTTCTTGCAAAGAATTTGAGGTTTTCAATGGCTCAATCAAGTCCCATAGGACTATACACATTGTCAAGCATCTACATGTCAAGTTTCAAGGCTCACAAGATCAAGTTGCACAGTCAAAAGCCCTATTTGCTTCACAGTCAACTGTAGGGGTAAAATGGTCATTTGGCAATCAAAAGTCAAAATTTTTGGTCAACATCTTATTTTGAAGCCACAATCATCATTTGGTCAAGTCTTGACCATGATTCCACAAGAATGGCTCAAAAATCATCAAGATGCAAAAGTTTCCATTTTTGGACAGTTGAAAAGTCAACTGTAACTTGACCAAGGCATAACTTTTTCATGGTTCATCAGAAAAATCCCATCCAATGCTCACTTTGAAGGGGATGACATTTCCTACAATTCATCTTCACATTCCAAGTCCAAGAAATGCTCTCACAAAAAGTTATCAATTTCAACATTATAGGTCATTTTCAAAAGTCAACAAAAAGACATTTTAAGTCGAAGACCATAACTTGAGATTGGTAAATCCAAATGAAATGGGACCAAAGGCATTGGTTAGAGGACTTCAAGACCTTTCCAAAATGTCGGAGAACATGTTCATATGATCATATTTGAGCAAGATATGCATTGGAGAAGTTGGGAAATTTTTGTGAAATGGCAAAAGTCAACTATCCCTAAAACTTCAATTTTTGACAAAAGGGACCACTTTATTCCACTTGATTCAGCCTTGTCATGCCATACACGTGTCCCATGATTAATTTCAAGATCAAACATTTATTTTTCCATTTTATTTAATTTTTATTCATTTAATTCATTTTAAATCCATAAAAATTCAAATAAAATCAAAAAAATTAATGGAATGGTATCTTGTGGTTTGAATAGCTTTCATGTATCATTTTCCAGCTACCAAATTCGTGCTAGGGCCATTTTGAGCATAAAATCCAAGTTTTGCTTCAAAGATGGAATGTCCTTTAATGGTGGTAAAACAAAATCCAAAACTTAATTGCACAAGGTTAAGGCTCATTGTTGTACCCTAAAATTTGCCCTCCCATTTCCTCAACATTTTCTCATCACAAAACCCTTGAAGATCAAGATCCAGTTAGGGTTTCCTCTGCTCAAGACTTCTCCTTGCATTGTTGACCCAAATTAGGGTTTGTGTTTGCACAAAGAGATTTTGACCTAAAATGCCTAAGATGACTTTCATGCTTCATGTTGGACTCCCAAGTTTATCCACACCAAGTTTCAAGTCTTAATTCTAAGTTTTGCCCAGTCAATTGGACAGATGACCTAGAAATCAACTGTATTGGGGAAAAAGTCAACTGTGGCCAATTGACAGTCAAAACTCATGAAAATTGACCCACATCAAGATTATGAACTCATATGGACCATTTGATCAAGTTTGGATCACAATTCCACAAGAAATTTGATCAGATCATCAAAAGGGCAAAATGGTCATTTTTAGGGTTTTGACTACACAAAGGCAATTTTTGACTGTTTGACCTAGTCAATGGCAAACCAAACTTACATATGAACTCAAGGACCCCATGGAATTATCTTGACATGCTCAACAAACTCAAAAGATCCCAAATACACAAGATTGACAGTTGAATTTCCCAGTCAATTGATCAATTTTGACTGTATACTGAAAAGTCAAACTTTGACTTTTTGGTAAAAATCAAGAGTCAAGATTCATTTTTCATCAAAACATGCCAAATCATGAAACTTGTTCACCAAGAAACCAAGAAATGCAAGTTAGGGTTTGAAATGGGAATTTTTCATAACTTAGAATTTTTCTAAGTTATGGAAAACCCTAATTTTTTCCAAACTTTGCCCCACTTTCTCACCAAGATTCATTTGGATTCAAACAAAAGTCAAAACATGAAAGTTGTAGCTTGTTGCATAATCTACAACTTTGATTCACAAAGTTTTCCAAAATGAAGCTTGTATCTCAAGTTACAATTTTTTGAATAAGGGCACTAAACCATTCTTAACTTAGTGAAAATTTGACCTTTTTGACAAGGTTTTCTACCTAACTTCAAGGCCATTTTACATACACTTCCACTTGGAATTTCAATTTTCATTTCAAATATGGATTGTAGTACACATTCCAAGCTTTCCAAAATGTCCAAGAACTTCTCAAACAACCTCATGGTTAGGGAGAATCGAATTTTGCAAAATGGGAAAAAGTCACTTTTGTTCTTGGCCATGTACATGTTCATAACACTATGCATTTCAATCTCAGCATGCTTAAGCTACATTACAGGTCCTAAAACCCTTTGACACTCATAAATTTAATGCAAAACCATTGTGCCAAGTTGTTATTTTAAGCATTTGGATATTACATGGAGAATTAACCCTAAACTAGAAAAAGCACTATTTCCATTTTTGAAAAGGAGAACTTTATGTCAAGTTTGCAATCCAAGTGGTACAGTCCAAATCTTCTTGGCACAAGTTTGTGAGAAAATTGCACTGATCAAGGCCAATGTATGCAGCATAGTGTGAGGGCATGTACAGGCTAGAATCATCAAGTGGCCATTGCTTGCTTCAAGTTCAAGTAAGATAGCATAACTTGTACCAACTCTCATATCAGCTTACAAACACTTAGACAAACTTATCAAACATATTCCACACATTGATCCAAAGCTGAAGCACGGGCCTTTCACCTCCAATCCCTCCCAAAACTCAAAATCACCTTGAAACTGCTCAAACAGAGCAACCTCTACAGATTGAGTTCCAACTCTCAATCCTTTCAAGCATTCTTGCCCAAACCAGTTCATACACCTTCCCTACCATCTATGCAAGCTAACCAAAAGCAAAAACACGACCTGTAATCCCTCTAACTGGTTCCACCATTTTCACATTTCTGATTTGCAGGTGAAGTGATCTAGCTCGATTCAAAAGCTTTCAAGGCAAAGTAAATATTGGAACAGCATCACCACACCTCAAGGAAGCTACACCAACCATTATCTTGCCCTGAAAGCTTCTCCTTTGCCAGATAGAACTTCAACTGAACAGGTAAGTTTTTGAATTCGTATCTCTCTTATTAGGCATCATTAGCTCTAAGTTTGTGAATAAACAATGTTCTACTCATGCCACTGAACATGTATATGTTTTTACTTTTCATTTCTTTTGCTTGAGCTGTGAGAATTTAAGGTTTGAAAATGGCAGAAAACTTAGGTCAGGATTTGGGATTGTTAAAATTCTCTCTCATTTCTGAGAGTTAGGATGAGTTTTTTATATATTTGGAATCGTGATTCAATGCTTGACATGTTTTGTGTTGAAAGTTTGTGCAAAAGCTCAAAGAATCAGGATGTTTGAATCCCTGTTACAAGCGCGCGTTTTTGGCTGGAGGTTGAAGAACGTGTCTCATGGGCTGGGCCAACTTTTGTTCTACTTTTCACACCATACCATTGCTTCTGCACCCCCTGAGCCCATTTGGTTTATTTTTAATAATTTCTGACTTTTTCTTTTTTTGATTGATTCATTTATTTTTTCTCATGTTATTAAAAATATAAAAATCTTTTTTCTCACCATTTTTTAACTTATTAGGTATTTATGTGATTTTCTTTTGATTAATACACAAATAAATGAATATATACATTTCATTAAAAATATTGAGAAATATGTAAAAATACTTTTATTTTCATTTTTATTTTATTTTACCTTCTGAAAATACTTTATATAAAAAATACCTTTTTTACAAATATTAAATATTATTATTATTTATATATATATAATACACATCTAAAACAATACATATATACATATATTTATTAATATATTTAGAGTAAATACAAAATATATACACTTTTGTTTTTTTTATTATTAATATTTAATATAAAAATACATTTTTGACAAATACCTCATTTTATTTTATTTTTGTATATATAAATAAATATTTGTACATAATAAATGAATAATGCATTTTATTTAATAGAATTAGGGTTTTACCCTAAATATGAAAATACTCCAAAAATAATACCTTTTTATTTTCTTTTTATTTTACATAAATAATACTTTTTTTCATACATACAAAAATTCTTTTTGCATTCTTGCATATTTGTTTTTATTTTTATTTAATCTATGCAAATTGATCACCTTGTAAATGATTCAATATTGATGTAATAGTTTTAGGTTTAAATTCTTTGTCAAAATCCCCATTCGAACATTTGTACCCCCCTTCCCATATATGGTTTTGTAATAGCTTAGTAAATTTATTTTCGCACTTTATTGCTTTCTAATTATACCATGTTAGAATTAGGGTTTGTATGCAAAAAACGACAAAATAGTTATGACCTAATCTCAAGACAAACAAGCATGAAAATGGACACACAAATCACACTTGCACCCCCTAGGGTATTCCACTTGTTGCCTTTCAAAATTGGGCCATATTGCATGTTAGGTCTCTTTGGGCAAAACAAACAAATCAAATGATCATAGTCCCTCGATAATACTTTCAAAATATTGCCAAAACAAATGATCAAGTCCCTTAAAGAAAATGCCCAAAGATATTTGGCACCATTGCAATTATGGTCTAAACGATGACCCGTGCCCGTCCCTTTCACATCCTAACATGAGATTGTCCACCAAATACAATGGTGGAACAAACTTATTAAAAGGGTTAAAATATAGCAATAAACTTTGAGAAAATTTAGGAGTAGATAACCTCTTAGTTACTTGAATCAAACTTGCAAAAACAAAACACTTGCCTATTTTCTAAAACAAACCTCACAACACTTTCAAAATGAACTTTCAAAAACAAATGAAAACCTTTTCAAAAGACATACACCTTTGTATATATCCCCACATGGATCATTACAAAGGTTGCCACCACAATGGCTTCTTTTCGAAACATTTTCAAACCCACACACACCAGCACCATTTCAAACAATTGGAAACAAAAGGCAAGTGATCTAAGCAAGTAACTAAGAGCCCATGGATAACCATGGATAGAAAGGGTGCTAATACCTTCCCTTTCTATAATCTACTCCCCGAACCCAAGAAAACATCTCAAAAGGTTTTTTCTGTGCTTTTTAAACCTTTCCTTAGGATAAAATAAAAAGTCGGTGGCGACTCTTGCTCAACCGAAACATTTGCGAAAACAAACGCAAAACCTCAAGTCAGTTCTCCCACCGTATCACAGAACTGGCGACTCTGCTGGGGAATTAACTTAAAAGTGGAGTAACCTTAGGGTTTAGATCACCTTTGTTTTCAATTGTTTGCTTTGATTGCTTTTATATTTGTGGGCTTTGCATCGGAGTTTCATAAGATCCTAACCCGGATCTGGGAAATACCCTTTTAGGTAGCATAATCTGTGAGGGACCTGTCCGGCGTAGACCGACATGGGTGAAGCAATGGCTACGTTAGTGTGGCACCTTGGTCTGTACCTATATCCCTTGTGTTGCAATGAGGAGAATATAGGTCTTCTAAGGAGTCATTAAACACCAACCGACCTTAGAACCCTAAATTGACCAACTTGGCTATTAGGACAGTAGCAGTATGCTACACTCATTGAGGCTAAACTCTCGAGATGGTTCTGGCTGCAAGAAAAGATTGCGATGTTGGAGTTATGACCGATTGAGGGTAGCCAATGATTTGAGATCCTTTAGAACCCGGTTACTTTTGATAGGACAGGTTTTTAACCAACAAAACTAAAAGAGGGTAACACCTAAACTTCATGCTGGCCTGAAACCTAAGGGTGTCTTGTGTGCCTTATCATGTTTGCCTGTGTGGATACTTGTGGTGTGCTTCATCATAGCATCATGCCATCATACCATTGCATGCATCCTGTATAAAGGACTAACCCATTTCAAAGACAAAAAAGTTTCATCTTTGCTCTGTTTTGTAGGACATCATGATGCCCGTGCGTAGGAATACCATCCGGCTCAACTTTGTTCTACCACCAGTTTTACTCAAGGATTTGGTTGGTAGGATTCCAAATACTTCTTCCTTCATCAACAGACATGGTTCTCTCCTTGGCTTGATCACTGCAAAGTGGGACCAACAACTGATAAGTGTTCTGACCCAGTTTTATGACCCTCTGTATCATTGTTTCACCTTTCAAGACTTCCAGCTGGTTCCTACCCTGGAAGAATTCTCTCATTTGCTTGGGATCCCTGTCTTGGAGCAAACTCCATTCACTGGTTTGGAAAAGACTCCTAGGCCTGAAGAGATTGCTGCAATTCTCCCCTTGACCAAAGAAGAGGTATTAGCTAACTGGGAAACTAGAAGTGGAGTCAAGGGCTTTTTGGTCAAATTTCTGGTTGGCAAGGCTAATGATTTTTGGAATGACTTGGACTTCAAGGCGTACGAAGATATTCTGGCTCTTTTGATTTATGGTCTGGTACTGTTTCCCAATCCTGACACCTTTATCAGTATCCATGTCATAAGGATCTTCATGTCTCGGAATCCTGTACCCACTCTTTTGGGTGATATCCTGCAACAACTCTATGCTCGTACTGCTCGGAAACGGGGAACTCCGTGGTGTTGTGCTCCTTTGCTAGTGAGGTGGTTTATTTCTCACCTTCCTAAGTTCGTGCTGAAGAATGAAGAAGGAAAAGGTTGGGCTCGGAGGTTAATGTCTCTCACAGATAAGGACATCACTTGGACTCTCAGAGGTTTGGATGAGGTAGTTGTTATTGACCGCTGCGGAGAATACCCTAATGTTCCGTTGATTGGTATCCAAGGAGGAATCTCTTATAATCCATGCTTAGCTCTCCGTTAGTTTGGAAGAGCCAGGGGAGTTGGGCCTCATGAAATGTTGGTTCCTCACTTCCATTTTGAGTTTCAGGCAGACAGTGACAAACTAGGCCGTGGATTCATTAGAGCTTGGGACAGAATTCACAAAGCTGACCCACATGAGTTGGGACCAAAGACTTCTCTACCAATGGAACCCTATTGCAAGTGGGTCCGCATCCGTGCTCAGAGGTTAGGTATGCCGTACGAAGCTGTCAGACCTATCATTTTTTAATCTCCTGATGAAGATGGGGTTCCTCCAACTGTTCTCCCTCCTCAGATACCTACTGATTTTGACACAATGAAGAGATCTTGGGCGCAGCTAAAGGAAGAACGAGATTTCTATCGGGAGAAGTTCAACGAGCAGGAACGGAAGATCCAGAGGCTGACTAAGCAATTGGACAAAGAGAGGGTCCTGAACAACTACATCAACACTGAGAAAAGAAGGCCATGGGAGCATTGATGGGCTTTGGATATTTCCTTTTATAGCTTTCATTTCCTTTCCAGTATTTTTCATTCCTGTAATGCCTAAGGGCAAGTTGTTGAACAATTGAAAATTTTAATCTAATGAAGTGTGTTTCCCTCTTTTGTCTACAAAGTTGAATCTTGTTTGTCTTTGAAAACATAAAACATACGCATTCCATTGCACCATATGCATAGCAGGTACCCTATTTCACAAGTTGCTTAATCTCCTTCGCTGTTTATTTTGAACAGTCATCATGAATCCAGACTCATCCAGTGAGCAAGCAATCAAGGCCCTCCAGGCCCAAAGTGCCCAGTTTCAAGAAATGGTCCTGAGCCTGGCCCAAGGACAGCAAGAGTTGAAGACTCTACTCCTGAAGAAGAAGAAGAAAAAGAGGACTGTGTTATTCAACACTGGATGCAGATTTGGGAACACACTCCATAATGAAGCTGATCCAACTACTTCTTCTGCTGAGAAAAACAGTCCCCAAGGGGGAGGAGCTCCTAGTCCCGCAGTCTCCGACAACGAGACGGACTACAATGACGAACAATACCCACCTGCTGCTGACAGATACAAGCAATTGGAGGACCGCTTGAGCGCCATGGAAATTCAGAATGTGCCGGGGCTGGATTTCGGAGATTTGGGGTTATCTTCTGGGGTAGTAATTCCACACAAGTTTAAGGCGCCTGCCTTCGCCAAGTATGATGGGGTCTCCTGCCCAAAGCTGCATCTAAGGTCGTACGTAAGGAAGATCCAACCTTACACGGCGGATAAGAACCTTTGGATTCACTTCTTCCAAGATAGCCTTTCGGGGTCACAACTTGAGTGGTTCTACCAACTAGATGGAACTAGTATCCGACACTGGGAAGATTTGGCAACCGCATTCTACAGACAATATCAATACAATTCTGATCTCGCTCCAACGCGTACCCAACTTCAGGGTATGTCTCTAGGAACGGGTGAAGGGTTCAAAGAATATGCACAAAAATGGAGAGATTTGGCTGGCAGGGTGCAGCCTCCATTGACGGATCGTGAGCTGGTTGATATGTTCCTAGGGACTTTGTCTGGTCCATTTTTCAATCATTTGGTTGGTAACTCCTCCGCCGGGTTTACGGATTTGATTCTGACGGGAGAAAGAATTGAAGCTGGCATCAGGTCAGGAAAGATACAAAAAGTTGCCTCCACAAGTACTGAGAAAAGGCCGTTCAAGAAAGAAGCAAGTGCCGTCTATGGTCCTAGAAGACAAGTCAAGCCCAAAAGTCGCCAAGCCGTCAATGCTTTGGTCATTTCAAAACCTGTTGCTGCTCCTCAGCAGTACAATCAACAAAGAGGTGAAAGGCCCAAGAGGCAGTATACTCGGCTGAGTATGACCTTATCTCAAATTTTACCCCAACTATTGTCAACCGACTTGGTGACCCTCAAAGAAGCTCCTAAGGTCGTCAACACTGCGTCTCCTAAGTATAACCCAAATACCCGGTGTGCTTATCATTCTGATAGTCTCGGGCACACTACTGATGATTGCTGGGCCTTGAGAAACAAAGTGCAAGATCTTATCGACGCAAAGGAAATTCAGTTTGAAGCGCCTGAGAGACCGAATGTTGTAACTGCTCCTATGCCCCAGCATAGAGTAAATGCCATTGAGGAAGAGTTGTATGCTGTTTCGGTGAATGAAGTTGTTACCCCTCTTTTGACTGTTAAGAGGAACTTACTACTAGCCGGTTTATTTCCGGGTTGTAGCAAGGGCTGCCTCCTGTGTGCTGTTATCCCTACCGGTTGTCCACTGCTGAAGTCAGGCATCCAAAACCTGATGGATAGCAAGGAGATTCTGTTCAAGAAAACTGCTGTTCCGTTTGTTTCCATTGAAGAAATATTTGTTGTCACAATTTACAATCCTGCCAAAGCTCCCGTGAAGAAACCAGTCCAAATTATGTCTGTTGCACCCATCACTATTACTGTCCCGGGGCCTCTCCCGTATGAGTCTGATAAAGCTGTTTCATGGCATTATGGAGCCGACGTGTATGTGCTTGGGGTGAAGCAGGAGTTCAACACCAATACCAGTATCAGTAACATCACTGGTCCCGCCAAGATTACCCGCAGTGGCAGGCTCTTCTCGCCTGACATTGCACCGCCAGTTATCCGAAAACCTCTCACCATCACACCCGTAAGTGTGCATGTTCCAATTCAAGTTCCTGTGTCTACTACTGCCGCCGAGTCTTCTGATACTCGGGGCAAAGAAGTTGCTACCGATTTGCCTGCCAGGACGGAGGCACCAAGAAAGAAGACTGTTGTGGAAGCCTCCCAACAAGAAATGGAGGAAATCCTTAAAATTATCAAAAAGAGTGACTTTAACGTTGTTGAACAGTTGGGGCATACTCCCTCCAAAATCTCTATGCTATCATTGCTGCTATGCTCAGAGGCCCATGCAAAAGCCCTGATTTCATTTCTGAAAACGGCCCATGTGCCGCAAGAGACCTCCGCGGATCAATTCACCGACTGTGTGGCTAATTTGACGGCTGACAATGGCTTAGGGTTCTCGGATGTTGACCTTACCGCCAAAGGGAAAAATCACAATGATGCCCTGCATGTTTCCATAGAATGCAGGGGCACTACTCTCGCACACGTGTTAGTGGATACCGGCTCTTCCCTGAATGTTTTGCCCAAGAAAGCATTGGATCGCTTGGATTGTGAGGGCCTGGAGTTGAAACCTAGTAACATCATTGTTAGAGCCTTCGACGATTCTAAGAGGATGGTGCACGGTGAAGTGGACATCCCTATTCGTGTGGGTTCCCAAGTTTTCGACTCAACGTTCTATGTAATGGATATTCGTCCATCTTACTCCTGCTTATTGGGTCGACCCTGGATTCACAAAGCTGGGGCAGTAACTTCCACTCTACACCAAAAGCTCAAATACCCTGTCAAAGGGAAGATTGTGACTGTGCAGGGTGAGGAGGAATACATGGTGAGTCACTTGAATTCATTCTGGTATATCGAGATGGACGGGGAGTTTATTGAAACCCCCTTTCAGCATTTTGAGGAAGTATCTCCAGTGTTGGCATCAGCTGAGGCAGTGATTGAAGAAGATTTTCCATTGAAGATGGCGTTCTTGAAGGATGCCCGGGCTGCAATCGAGAAAGGCAATTGTGCAAACTGCGGTCAGCTTCCTGACTTCACTCAAAAGAACGACAAGTTTGGGTTGGGCTTTACTGCAGAGGCTCAGAGGGCTGTGCGCAAGGAAAAGATCAGAAAGGCTCCGGTGTTTATCTCCAACCCAAGGGTGAATGCTATCGAGGAGGATGTAGAGGAAGCAGAGTTTGACAGTTGGATCTACCCGACTACCAGCAACGGACCGAGCAACTGGACGGCAAAGGATTTTACACCTATCACATTTGTCATGCAATAATTATTTCTTTTGATTCTCAATTTGTAACAAACAATATGTTAAAACTTTATTGGCTCGGTGTCCTACCCGGGGCATCGTAGCTCCATTTGTGAGGGCTTTTTGTATGACATTTCCATATATCATCAATCAAAACATTGGACGTTTGTTGCATTTCAAATCTTGTGCTCTTTTTCTTTCTGTGTTATATATATTGCAAAACAGCTATATTTACACACACTCACTTATACAGGTTTCAATCCACTCTGGATCTCACTGGTAACAGCTCTGCTACCGCCAGTTATGACTTCGAGAATCCGATCAACTTGGCCGAAGACGAAGGTGAAGATGATTGTGAAGTGCCTGGTGAGCTCGCAAGACTGCTACTCCGGGAAGAGAGGGCTATTCAACCACATGAAGAGCCAGTGGAAACAGTTAACCTGGGTACTGAGACAGATAGGAAAGAGGTCAAGATTGGGGCTAATCTAGAGCTCAGCGTGAAGCAACGATTGATCCAGATGCTACGTGATTACATGGAGATATTTGCTTGGTCCTACGAGGACATGCCCGGCCTGGATGCCGACATTGTAGTTCATCACCTGCCAACCAAGGAAGACTGCCCTCCGGTAAAGCAAAAAGTCCGCCGTATGCGCCCAGAGATGTCTGAAAAGATCAAGGCTGAGGTTATGAAGCAATTTGACGCCGGGTTTCTAGCAGTAACTTCTTACCCTCAGTGGGTTGCCAATGTGGTGCCAGTGCCGAAGAAGGACGGTAAAGTCAGAATGTGTGTCGACTATAGGGACTTGAACAGGGCAAGCCCCAAGGATGACTTCCCCTTACCCACATCGACGTTCTTGTTGACAATACTGCTCAACACAAGGTTTTCTCCTTCATGGATGGTTTTTCAGGGTATAATCAGATCAAGATGGCTCCAGAGGATATGGAAAAGACTACCTTTGTGACTCAGTGGGGCACCTTCTGCTACAAGGTCATGCCATTCGGGTTGAAAAATGCTGGGGCAACCTATCAACGTGCCATGGTTGCTTTATTTCATGATATGATCCATCATGAGATTGAGGTATACGTTGATGACATGATTGCAAGGTCTCAAACTGAGAAGGAGCACCTTGATCATTTGAGGAAGCTGTTTGACCGACTCAAGTTATACAAGCTGAGGTTGAATCCCAACAAATGCACCTTTGGGGTAAGATCCGGAAAATTGCTAGGTTTCATTGTAAGTGATAAA
Source organism: Vicia faba (assembly GCA_948472305.1). NCBI lineage: Eukaryota > Viridiplantae > Streptophyta > Magnoliopsida > Fabales > Fabaceae > Vicia > Vicia faba. The sequence continues at coordinate 374,644,700 of OX451739.1, read as the reverse complement.
GGTATTCAGGTGGACCCTGCCAAGGTAAAAGCCATACAAGAGATGCCGACTCCAAGGACAGAGAAAGAAGTCAGAGGCTTCCTGGGACGACTGAATTACATTGCCCGATTCATCTCACATCTGACTGCTACTTGTGAGCCAATCTTCAAATTACTGAAGAAAGATCAAGTAGTACGCTGGAACGATGAATGTCAGGCTGCCTTTGAAAAGATAAAGGAATATCTCCAAAAACCACCCATTCTTATGCCACCAGTGGAAGGGAGACCTCTGATACTATACTTGACAGTACTGGACAATTCAATGGGGTGTGTGATGGGGCAGCATGACGAGTCTGGCCGAAAAGAGCACGCTATTTATTACTTGAGCAAAAAGTTTACCGACTGTGAGTCTCGTTACTCACTGCTTGAGAAAACTTGCTGCGCTCTAGTATGGGCTGCTCGCCGGCTGAGACAGTATATGCTGACTCACACTACTCTATTGATTTCAAAGATGGATCCCATCAAGTACATATTTGAAAAGCCTGCTCTGTCTGGAAGAATAGCGAGATGGCAAATGATCTTAACAGAATATGACATCCATTATACAACTCAGAAAGCAATTAAAGGAAGTGTACTAGCAGATCATTTGGCACACCAACCTGTGGACGATTACCAATCATTGAACTTTGATTTTCTGGACGAAGACATCATGGTGGTAACCGACTGTGAAGTACCTGGACCGAATGAAAGACCTGAGGAAGGATCCCGATGGTCTATGCATTTTGACGGAGCCTCCAATGCTTTGGGTAACGGCGTCGGCGCTGTAATCATATCTCCCAAAGGAACTCATACTCCACTCACCGTCCGATTGTGTTTCAACTGCACCAACAACATGGCAGAATATGAGGCATGTATCATGGGTTTACAAGCTGCAATTGACTTAAGGATCAAATTTCTGAGTGTCTTCGGAGATTCCGCTCTCGTGATCAATCAGATCAAAGGCGAGTGGGATACGAAACACCCAAATATTATTCCTTACAAGGAGTATGTGTCAACCTTGCTTCCCCACTTTGAAGAAATAACTTTTGAGCACTTCCCAAGAGAGGAGAATCAGCTAGCGGGCGCACTAGCTACGATGTCTTCAATGTTCAAAGTTAAGTGGGATAATGAGGCTCCCCGGATCATTATCTGGAAGTTGGATGAACCGGCATACTGCTGCGATCTCGAGGCCGAGAAGGTGACTGAAAAACCCTGGTATCATGAGGTGAAGAGGTACTTGGAAGCTCATGAATACCCTGAAGGCGCATCTGTCAATGACAAGAAGTTCATGAGGAGGTTTGCGGCAAAATTCTTCCTCAGCAACGGCATTCTCTACAAACGGAATCATGATTCAATTCTACTACGTTGTGTGGATAAGGCTGAAGCAGAGAAGATCATGATAGAACTGCATGAAGGCACATTCGGAACACATTCCAGTGGACACACCATGGCTAAGAAAATCCTTCGGGCAGGATATTTCTGGTCCACAATGGAAGCCGATTGTTACCAACACTCTCGAACTTGTCACAAATGCCAGATCTATGCAGACAAGGTGCATATTCCTCTGGTTCCTCTGAACGTCCTGACGGCACCTTGGCCTTTTGCAATGTGGGTCATTGATATGATCGGTGAGATCCGACCGACGGCATCCAATGGGCATCGCTTCATCTTAGTGGCGATCGATTACTTCACGAAGTGGGTTGAGGCAGCTTCCTACGCAACGGTAACCAAAAGCGTCGTGGCACGTTTCATCCGGCATAATCTGATCTGTCGGTACGGCATCCCAGAAAGAATCATTACGGACAATGGTACCAATCTCAATAACAAAATGATCACTGGACTCTGCGAACAATTCAAGATACAGCACCACAATTCTTCTCCCTATCGGCCGAAGATGAATGGGGCTGTAGAGGCAGCTAATAAGAATATCAAGAAAATTGTGCAGAAGATGACAGTGACCTATAAAGATTGGCACGAGATGTTACCGTTCGCTCTTCATGGGTACCGTACCTCAGCGAGGACGTCAACCGGGGCAACTCCTTTCTCCTTGGTCTATGGCATGGAAGCAGTCTTGCCAATTGAGGTCCAGATACCCTCTCTTCGGATAATGAAGGATGCAGACTTGAGTGAAGATGACTGGATCCAGACTCGACTTGATCAATTGAATCTGATTGACAAAAAGAGACTCACCGCTATCTGCCATGGTCAGACGTATCAAAAACGAATGATCAGGGCATTTAACAAGAAAGTCAAACCACAAGAGTATGAAGTTGGGGACCTGGTAGTCAAACGCATTATCCTTTCTCAAAGTGATCCCCGGGGAAAATGGACCCCTACGTACGAAGGGTCATTTGTGGTTAAACATGTGTTCTCAGAAGGAGCCATGATCCTAACCACCATGGATGGTGACGACCTTCCTCACCCCGCCAATGCAGACATAGTGAAAAAATACTACGCATAAATAAAAGACCCGCTAGGTTGACATACCTAGGAAAAAATAAGGGCTTCCCGGCGAACCAAAAGGGTTCGGGCAAAAATAAGGGATGAAATGAAAAAAAATCTGTACACCCGGCAAGTCGAAAACCTGAAAAGGAGGCTTGGGCAAAAATGGGTATCCCGGTGGACTGAAAACCCGAAAGGGCGGTCCAGGCAAAAGTTAGGGATAAAGCCTAACACTATGTCTTATTGGATCACTTCGCATCCGGAATTCGGTATCAACTATCTGGCTCAGATTTCAGCATCGCCAATCAGCTTCATCTTCGACCAAGCAGCAAAGTGATGAGACGCTTGAAGACGTAAAGGCAATAGCAGAGTTGGAACCCAGTGGGATTGTTCACATAGTTGTTTTGTTTTCTTTTCAAAATTGTAAACTCTATGTTATTTGGCGGCATCCTCTTACTAGGATGTCAGCCTCTTGTACAAAAACGCTTATTCACAGGCAAAATTCAAATCAATACAAATTCACTGGTCCATACAAATTGCCATTTGTTTTTTCCTTTTTCTGTTTTGTCTTGCGAAGAACGTCCAATGTTCATTTTTGATATATGCATTTGACATTAAATTGCTGATTCATAAATATTTGCATATGAAACGAAAGATTAATTACAGGTGACATCAGAAGTAGGGGCAATGTAGAGTTGTCCAGGCAGTCTAGTTGCTTGTCTCGCCAAGGTACCAAGGTAGATTCAACTGAAGAATGTGACCAAGTTATCTCAACACCCCGCAGAGTAAGACAAGATTCACCAAAGCGGAGTTGATTCCCCGTCAATCCTGAAAAGGCACAAAATTCCCCGGCAGGTCTTAAAGCTCATCCCCAGTAGGTTCTGGAAGCTTGTTCCCTGCAGGGTACGGACGTCTCTCCCAAGCTTTATTCAGAGTTATTCCTCACAAGGGCTTATAACTGGGTTATCCTCAGCTATTTGCCACGGAAGATCGCCTTCGGCAAGGTTCTTTCAATCTCCGGCGGGAGTTTATCTTTGGTAATCCCCAGCGGAGTTTATCATCATTATCCCCAGCGGAATCCATCATTGAAGTCCTCAGCAGGCCTCTCATCAAAACTTCAGCAAAGTATCTCTTCCACAGAGCAATTCTCCGGCCGATCGTCAAGGATTTATTTTCCTAAGACGAAAATACATTCATAAACATTTCACATTTTCATACATCTTGCTTACATACATGATAAAGTGCATACAACACTATCTCATGTTGAACATCATGACATCATGCATATCATACATCATGACATTGCATACAACTGATGTTTTTGTCTTTTCAGGAAAAAAAACAATCCCAAAGACAACTACCTTCAATTGTCACAATTCCAGATTCGATACCTGTATCTAGCCAGGGCACATCTGAGAGTGATCAGTTTCTAGACTCGATTCCTGTATCTAGCCAGGGAACGTCTGAAGAGTTCGAAGATTCGATTCCTGTATCCAGCCAGGGCACATCTATCAACTACAACATTTCCAGATTCGATTCCTGTATCCATCCAGGGCATATCTGTTGACCATATTTCCAGACTCGATTCCTGTATCTAGCCAGGGCACGTCCGAAGAGTTCGAAGATTCGATTCCTGTATCCAGCCAGGGCATATCTATCAACTATCACAATTCCAGATTCGACTCCTGTATCCAGCCAGGGCATACCTGTTGACCACATTTCCGGACTTGATTCCTGTATCTAGCCAGGGCACGTCTGAAGAGTTCGAAGATTCGATTCCTGTATCCAGCCAGGGCACATCTGTGAACAACCGATTGTAGATTCGACACCTGTATTTAGCCAGGGCATATCTGCATGAGGAGATTGAAGATCGAACACCTGTAACAAGCCAGGAAAACATCTGTCTTTCTCAAATACACAAGTTCTCGCTAAGGAATCTCTTATGCGATCAACACTTCCAAATGGCATCTATAAGCCCATTCCCGACAAGGTTCTGTCACATCTCCAGATGGCATCTATAAGCCCATCTCCCTATCCACCACCTCTCCAAATGGCATCTATAAGCCCATTCCTGACATCACATTGTTGATACTCCAACATGCGAGTGCAAATTTCCGGGCACTCTAGTGTCCAATCTCCTTTTACCCTCGAGTCACGAAAGGCAAACTTGCCAATCTAACTCTTCAGGTTCAAGAAGATTGAACAGGGGCAACTGTTGTACCCCAAAATTTGCCCTCCCATTTCCTCAACATTTTCTCATCACAAAACCCTTGAAGATCAAGATCCAGTTAGGGTTTCCTCTGCTCAAGACTTCTCCTTGCACTGTTGACCCAAATTAGGGTTTGTGTTTGCACAAAGAGATTTTGACCTAAAATGCCTAAGATGTCTTTCATGCTTCATGTTGGACTCCCAAGTTTATCCACACCAAGTTTCAAGTCTTAATTCTAAGTTTTGCCCAGTCAATTGGACAGATGACCTAGAAATCAGCTGTATTGGGGAAAAAGTCAACTGTGGCCAATTGACAGTCAAAACTCATGAAAATTGACCCACATCAACATTATGAACTCATATGGACCATTTGATCAAGTTTGGATCACAATTCCACAAGAAATTTGTTCAGATCATCAAAAGGGCAAAATGGTCATTTTTAGGGTTTTGACTGCACAAAGGCAATTTTTGATTGTTTGACCTAGTCAATGGCAAACCAAACTTACATATGAACTCAATGACCCCATGGAATTATCTTGACATGCTCAACAAACTCAAAAGATCCCAAATACACAAGATTGACAGTTGAATTTCCCAGTCAATTGATCAATTTTGACTATATACTGAAAAGTCAAACTTTGACTTTTTGGTCAAAATCAAGAGTCAAGATTCATTTTTCATCAAAACATGCCAAATCATGAAACTTGTTCACCAAGAAACCAAGAAATGCAAGTTAGGGTTTGAAATGGGAATTTTTCATAACTTAGAATTTTTCTAAGTTATGGAAAACCCTAATTTTTTCCAAACTTTGCCCCACTTTCTCACCAAGATTAATTTGGATTCAAACAAAAGTCAAAACATGAAAGTTGTAGCTTGTTGCATAATCAACAACTTTGAATCACAAAGTTTTCCCAAATGAAGCTTGTATCTCAAGTTACAATATTTTGAATAAGGGCACTAAACCATTCTTAACTTACTGAAAATTTGACCTTTTTGACAAGGTTTTCTACCTAACTTCAAGGCCATTTTCCATACACTTCCACTTGGAATTTCAATTTGCATTTCAAATATGGATTGTATTACACATTCCAAGCTTTTCAAAATGTCCAAGAACTTCTCAAACAACCTCATGGTTAGGGAGAATCGAATTTTGCAAAATGGGAAAAAGTCACTTTTGTTCTTGGCCATGTACATGTTCATAACACTATGCATTTCAATCTCAGCATGCTTAAGCTACATTACAGGTCCTAAAACCCTTTGACACTCATAAATTTAATGCAAAACTATTGTGCCAAGTTGTTATTTTAAGCATTTGGATATTACATGGAGAATTAACCCTAAACTAGAAAAAGCACTATTTCCATTTTTGAAAAGGAGAACTTTATGTCAAGTTTGCAATCCAAGTGGTACAGTCCAAATCTTCTTGGCACAACTTTGTGAGCAAATTGCACTGATCAAGGCCAATGTATGCAGCATAGTGTGAGGGCCTGTACAGGCTAGAATCATCAAGTGGCCATTGCTTGCTTCAAGTTCAAGTAAGATAGCATAACTTGTACCAACTCTCATATCATCTTACAAACACTTAGACAAACTTATCAAACACATTCCACACATTGATCCAAAGCTGAAGCACGAGCCTTTCACCTCCAATCCCTCCCAAAACTCATAATCACCTTGAAACTGCTCAAACAGAGCAACCTCTGCAGATTGAGTTCCAACTCTCAATCCTTTCAAGCATTCTTGCCCAAACCAGTTCATACACCTTCCCTACCATCTATGCAAGCTAACCAAAAGCAAAAACACGACCTGTAATCCCTCTAACTGGTTCCACCATTTTCACAATTCTGATTTGCAGGTGAAGTGCTCTAGCTCGATTCAAAAGCTTTCAAGGCAAAGTAAATATTGGAACAGCATCACCATACCTCAAGGAAGCTACACCAACCATTATCTTGCCCTGAAAGCTTCTCCTTTGCCAGATAGAACTTCAACTGAACAGGTAAGTTTTTGAATTCGTATCTCTCTTATTAGGCATCATTAGCTCTAAGTTTGTGAATAAACAATGTTCTACTCATGCCACTGAACATGTATATGTTTTTACTTTTCATTTCTTTTGCTTGAGCTGTGAGAATTTAAGGTTTGAAAATGGCAGAAAACCTAGGTCAGGATTTGGGATTGTTAAAATTCTCTCTCATTTCTGAGAGTTAGGATGAGTTTTTTATATATTTGGAATCGTGATTCAATGCTTGACATGTTTTGTGTTGAAAGTTTGTGCAAAAGCTCAAAGAATCAGGATGTTTGAATCCCTGTTACAAGCGCGCGTTTTTGGCTGGAGGTTGAAGAAGGTGTCTCATGGGTTGGGCCAGCTTTTGTTCTACTTTTCACACCATACCATTGCTTCTGCACCCCCTGAGCCCATTTGGTTTATTTTTAATGATTTCTGACTTTTTCTTTTTTTGATTGATTCATTTATTTTTTCTCATGTTATTAAAAATATAAAAATCTTTTTTCTCACCATTTTTTAATTTATTAGGTATTTATGTGATTTTCTTTTGATTAATACACAAATAAATGAATAAATACATTTCATTAAAAATATTGAGAAATATGTAAAAATACTTTTATTTTCATTTTTATTTTATTTTACCTTCTGAAAATACTTTATATAAAAAATACCTTTTTTACAAATATTAAATATTATTATTATTTATATATATATAATACACATCTAAAACAATACATATATACATATATTTATTAATATATTTAGAGTAAATACAAAATATATACACTTTTGTTTTTTTTATTATTAATATTTAATATAAAAATACATTTTTGACAAATACCTCATTTTATTTTATTTTTGTATATATAAATAAATATTTGTACATAATAAATGAATAATGCATTTTATTTAATAGAATTAGGGTTTTACCCTAAATATGAAAATACTCCAAAAATAATACCTTTTTATTTTCTTTTTATTTTACATAAATAATACTTTTTTTCATACATACAAAAATTCTTTTTGCATTCTTGCATATTTGTTTTTATTTTTATTTAATCTATGCAAATTGATCACCTTGTAAATGATTCAATATTGATGTAATAGTTTTAGGTTTAAATTCCTTGTCAAAATCCCCATTCGAACATTTGTACCCCCCTTCCCATATATGGTTTTGTAATAGCTTCGTAAATTTATTTTCGCACTTTATTGCTTTCTAATTATACCATGTTAGAATTAGGGTTTGTATGCAAAAAACGACAAAATAGTTATGACCTAATCTCAAGACAAACAAGCATGAAAATGGACACACAAATCACACTTGCACCCCCTAGGGTATTCCACTTGTTGCCTTTCAAAATTGGGCCATATTGCATGTTAGGTCTCTTTGGGCAAAACAAACAAATCAAATGATCATAGTCCCTCGATAATACTTTCAAAATATTGCCAAAACAAATGATCAAGTCCCTTAAAGAAAATGCCCAAAGATACTTGGCACCATTGCAATTATGGTCTAAACGATGACCCGCGCCCGTCCCTTTCACATCCTAACATGAGATTGTCCACCAAATACAATGGTGGAACAAACTTATTAAAAGGGTTAAAACATAGCAATAAACTTTGAGAAAATTTAGGAGTAGATAACCTCTTAGTTACTTGAATCAAACTTGCAAAAACAAAACACTTGCCTATTTTCTAAAACACACCTCACAACACTTTCAAAACGAACTTTCAAAAACAAATGAAAACCTTTTCAAAAGACATACACCTTTGTATACATCCCCACATGGATCATTACAAAGGTTGCCACCACAATGGCTTCTTTTCGAAACATTTTCAAACCCACACACACAAGCACCATTTCAAACAATTGGAAACAAAAGGCAAGTGATCTAAGCAAGTAACTAAGAGCCCATGGATAACCATGGATAGAAAGGGTGCTAATACCTTCCCTTTCTATAATCTACTCCCCGAACCCAAGAAAACATCTCAAAAGGTTTTTGTTGTGCTTTTTAAACCTTTCCTTAGGATAAAATAAAAAGTCGGTGGCGACTCTTGCTCAACCGAAACATTTGCGAAAACAAACGCAAAACCTCAAGTCAGTTCTCCCACCGTATCACACTCATCACATCACTTAATTCTCATTCATACCTACATATGCAAGCAGTACAAACCTCATTCACGACCTAGAGATCACTGAAACGGCCAGAGCAAAGTTCAAAAATTATCCAAAAAGTGAGAGATCAAAAATTGTGTTGCAGGCATTTTCATATCAAAGTAAGCACGTGGCCTCCTTCCTTGCCATCCACTGAACCTAAAGAGACCAATACCACGTCCTAAGACTCCATATCAAGCGCTGTAAGTTCTTCCAAACTCACCCCTGTACACGAAATCTATACTCTCCATTCTTGCATTTTTTTCTCAAAGATATTGGCATAATCATATTGCTTGCTTGATTTCCAACATAACTGTAATAGCTGATTTGGTTTTTAGGCCTCATATGGTGATATCCGCTCTTAGGGTTTGTGTGGGTTGTTTTTAGGCATTTTATTTTCAGGTGAAATCAGAGCAAATAATGAGCATGGATGGATTCAGGAGGTGGAGACGAGATCAACCATGATCTTGGAATGGGTTTTCATGACCTAGGGACGATTCTAGGACAAGCCTACAAAACTACCTGCGGATAAAAATCCGCAGGTAAATAACCAGTCGTTTGATGAAGAAGATGATGACGTGCTGCAGCGTGATTGGCCATTTTCAAATAACGCGCGTTTTACTTTTTTTTTCCAGGCTTTGTTTTGATTTTTCAATATATTAATTATGTATTGTTATAATAACGAATGAAGACAAGTGGCTCAGTGGCTAAGGCGTGCAGGAAGGGAACGTTGGGACCTGGGTTCGAATCCCAGGCCTCCCATAATTTCCATATTATTTTTCTTCATACAATTGCGTGCAGATTCTCAAAGGTAGGTCCACCATGCATCCTAGACATCCAGGTGCCAAGTGTCTCAAGGCAGCAATCCAAAGATCAGGAGAGAGGGGACACCATGCTCCCCAGTCAACTATGCCACGGACAATTGCAAATGGCCAAACATGCTTGGCAACAAATGGGCCTCAGATTTCTAAACAAGCCCCCATTGCTGGCCCATCACCCCCCTTGAGTTTGCCTCTTATTTTTTTCTTTTATATTTTTATTTCACTTATTTAAATTTAATTCTTAATCAACTATTAACTAAATATTTATTTTTCCATAAAAATTCAGAAAAAACAAAAAAACATTTTTATTAATTTCAATTACCTTTTTTTGTAAATAAATGCAAATTAATTAATTTAGTCTTATTATTAATTAGGTTTAATTTTAATCCCTTTTTTACAATAAATAAAAATGAATTAGACTTAGGTTCTTTTTTGACATTTTTAATTTCTTTTATTTCATTAAAAACATAAAAAAACACAAAAACTTTTTTTTTCTTTTAATAAATTAATTAATTAGTTATTAGTTTTAATTTTAATTAATTGCAAAAAGGACAAATCCAATTCTTTCTCAAAAAAAGGGTCAACACCCTAAAGACGCCCCAATTCAATTCTTTCGCGCGCAGTTTATTTTAATTCAATACTTTATATTTTTGTATCTGCTCAGGAAGTGTAATAATTAATTAGAACTTTATCGCTTTCTTTTAAATTCTCGCACTTTATTTTCCAAACGGGTTTTTGTTTTTGGTGATGTATAGACCCGTGCCTTGTAATAGCTAGATTTACATTTCTGCAATTTATTTTCCGCACTCCTAACTGTTAATTATGCCTGCAAGAATGTATGACAAATAAAACCAATCTGTAGCTCACAAATGCATGATCAAAGATAAACATAAACTGAATTCAACACACATGCACATGCCACTCCTAGGGTACGCCTCACTGGTTGCCTCGAGGTGGTCATCAAGTATAGGGTGTTTTAGAGGTCGCCCTCCTGTCTAAGATCCAGTTGCCTCGAAACGGTTGCCTCGGATTAAAAAGGATTTAGGACATTAAGGTTACTTCTAAGGTGTCCTACTATTGCTTTGGTGACCACATGTCCCGATAATCGAATTGACCCGAATAACTCCAACGACGGTGCTACCTACCCCTCAATGGTGGGATAGCACTATCTAAAGGACTCTTACACAACCTAATTCCTTAGAGTAGGTAGATTTCTCTCAAGTACTTGCTCTTTTCAAAACAAACAAAAAATACTTTTCGCACCCACACTTTCAAAAGGTTTTCAAACAAAACACTTCATACACTCTTGAGGACAGATACAAGAGTTACTTAGAAATTTTTCAAACGAAACTTTTTCAAAACCCACATACACTTGAAAAGCAAACAAATTTTTGAAAACATAAGAGCAAGTACCTAAGAGCCCGTGGATAACCACGGATAGAAAGGGTGCTAACACCTTCCCTTTCTATAAATCTACCTCCCAAATCGAGAAACATTCTCAAAGAAGGAATTTTGTTGTGCTTTTGTCCTTTCCATGTTGGAGAACATAAAAGACGGTGGCGACTCTTGCTTACCGCGACATTTCACGAACCAGCTTAAAAAACAGTCAGTTCTATTTCCATCGATCACACAATGAAACACACTATTCACACACGTGCACTTCTAGGGTAACCTCGTTTGTTGCCTCGGAAAATAGTCATGTCCCTCGAATATGGGCGTTTTAGAAAAGACCCTCGATAAAAAAGATCGTAGTCCCTCAATGTTCCTCGATGTTGCCTTCGAAAATGATCTAGTACCTTACGAAAATTGCTAAAAAGTCTCATAAGTTGCCTTATATGACTATACGATTGACCCACGCCCGTCCCTTCACATCCAACGATGGGAAGCAACATATAAAGGAGGAGGAAAAGAACATAGACCTTTTGAGTAGGTAGGACACTCGAAGTTGCTTGCTCACAAATCAAAACCTTTTCCACACTTACACTTTCAAAACATCTTCAAAAACAAACATCTCTTTGAACTATTTTCAAAACCAACACTTTGTACGCATTCTTATAGAGACGAGAATCATTACAAAGTTAGCCGCAACAAAGGAATTTTGCAAAATATTTTCAAACTTACACCACAAAGTACATTTCGAACAAAGAAAAAATGATCTAGCAAGCAACTAAGAGCCCGTGGATAACTACAGATGAAAAGGGTGCTAACACCTTCCCTTTTCATTATCTACCCCCCGAACTTAAGAAAATATCTCAAAAGGTCTTTCCTATTCTTTTCACCCTTTCCTTTATTGGATAAAAGAAAATTCGATGGCGAATCTTTCTATCCACAACAATTGCGATCAAACGCAAAACAACCAAGTCAGATCTCCCACCGTATCACACACTTGGTAAGTCTATTTACAATGCAATTGCTACTAACAAAGTTTTGAGATGTCTTACTGAGAATTTGCAACTGAAGGTCACCATGAATAAGGAAGCTAATGATCTTACAACACTTGATCTTATTACATTGATTGGTAAGTTTAAAGAACATGAGCAAGAACTTACTTGCTTGGACAAGCATGAGAAAAAGCGTGAGAAGAAGAAGAAAAAGGATAAAGACACGGATAAGGAGGAAAGAACAAATCCTAAAGCTCTTAAGGAGTCAAGTTCAAAGTCCTTAAATTTTAAGCACGTATACAATAGTGATTTTAGTGATGGTGAAAATATAAATTGTCACTATGGTTGTAAGATTCTCTAAATGCAACTAATTGTTTCACTAACCCCAAGAACTCAATGAAGATTGGGTACCTAGCTTGTCTTGTTATTCTGTAGGAACTTTGTTTTGACTCTATAAAGATAATATGGGTTCTCATTAGCATATGAACATATTCTAACTCTATTGTATACGAGGCAAGGTGATGGATTATGTGATCTAGGAAGCAACAACAAGTTTTGTTTTATTGGTAAAAGATGCGTAAGTTACTTTTTGATGTTGTATCCGAGAATACTCAAAAAAGGTATTTCAATCTCATTATATAGGTTTATCTTCAAGATATATACTCAATGATGCCAAAAAAGGAATTTATCAATCCGGATCGATGAAACACGAGGAGGAGAAAGATAACTAACATGGAAAGGATAAAGATGAGAGTTCAATCAAAATGAATATTCATCAAATCAATGACCTTCTTGGATTCATCACAAGGTATACTTTTGGGTACTTTGTCAAAGTGAAAAGTGGTAAGATCGTGTTATTCTAAAACCATTGTGGTATACTTTGCATTTGGTGCAACTTTCTTTCGAGAGTCCCGTGTGAAATGTAAGTGCAACCTCCATCATATTGTACGATGAGGTAGTATCGATTTAACTTTCACTTTGTTAGTAAGTTCTCTCTTTTACTTATTTATTTGTATAAATACATGACAAACTTGGTGTATAGTATATATATTATAAATACTCATTTGCAACATAATTCTTAATTGATAATGATAGTGACTTATCAATTTATATACTTCAAATGATCTCATCATATTATATTTTTATGTATTTCTTATAAACACTTATGTATACATAAACATGTTTAGTTTCATTAAACATCAAGCATAACACATTTGACATTATATTATATTTGATTCTACTAACATGTAACTTGTCAAAGAGTTCTCTAAGTTTATGCAGGGAGTGTTTGAAATGAGTGTTATGGGAAGTTGAATTACTTTCCCAGACTCCAAATAAAGTAGCTCAAGGAAGGAACACGTGCGTGGAGAATTACCTTCGCGATCATGTTGAAAAAGGGGATATTATATTTTAGCATTTTGATATTGAAAATTAACTTGCCGATATTGTCACAAAAATGTTTGCAACTAAACCGTTTTTGATAAAACCCGGGGAATTGGGGATTATTAATGTCTCCAATATTGCCTTCTTTATTATGATGCTTGCACTTTTATACTTTTGATCTAACACTTTGTTTAAATATTCACATCATGTGAGTGCAACTTCCATTCCATCAAGACTGAGGTAATATTGTTCCAAATTTCTCCTTGAAAGTAAGATTTTTCTTAGTACATGTTTAGTTGATGAAAAATGCTTATTATGTCCTCAAATGATGAAAATCATAAATTTTCATTTCCAAAATTTTTTATTAACAACCATTGTGTGTTCTCAATATATATGTTTATAATTACTTCATGTATTAATTCTTTTACATTTGTATAAGTTTGCTTTTGCATGTAAAAGTCTGTGTTTTTATTATTATTTCTTGCATTTGTGCATGAGTTGAATGTAAGCATGTTAATTGCACGTACGATTCTTTTTGTAGTTGAGTCATATTTTACGGAAACATTTTTATTTTGGATTGAGTAATGACATGTTCTTGTCTCTATTCTAGGCACATGCGTGTGCGGCATCGGGAGTTCCATTGTATTGTGGTACGTAATCGTGACGCTATAGAAGCAACTTGACTAGCTTGCTTTTGCATCACATTCATTATTATTCATACAAATTGAATTACATGTTTAGTAATGTTTTATGCTTGTTATATGTTAATTTTGCATCATTACATATATATGGGGATATGTAATTGTATGCTCTTCTATGTAAAAATGCCTCTGAGTGATATATTAGTATTGGTATTGGAATATGATACTTCTTACGATTTGCCTTCCTTCTTTTTGATGTTTCCAAAGGGGGAGAAGGATATGCGATATGAAGTTGGGAAGCACAAACTCAGGCGAAGCCTTCGATAACTACATGAAATGCACCGTCACAAGTTTTGCCATCATCAAAAAGGGGGAGCTTGTGAGTGCAACTTCACTATTAGATGTTTTGCATGATGTCAAAACTCGGAAAACTAGCATTTCAATATAGTAGACAATATCCTTATGTCTTGTGGCACTTCCTTGCATTAGAGATCTTATGAATCATTAAAACAAGTTTGAAATTGGTCATATTCATGAAAAATCAGTTCTACGTCAATTTTTGTTGTATGTGTCGACACATAAGTATTTCAGGTCGACACATACTAAAGCTTTTAAGAAATTGCCCAAATGCTGATTTTATGTGTCGACACGTGCAAATTTCAAGTCGACGCATATACTTCATTTTTAAAGTCTGTAGCCTCTGACTTGCTTAGGTCAAGACATCAGCTTTTCAGGTCGACACATGCAATTAGAATTTGACTTATGTATCGACACATACAATTTTCAGGTCAATACATACTATTTGGTTGGGTCAATTTTTTAATTATTTTTAATTTTGAAAATCTCCTTTTTACCCTAAAATTTCCAAAACTATAAATACTCATTCATGCATCATTCATAACTTGGTGAAACCATAAAAAATATCATATTTCTCTCATTATCTTCAACCTCCAATTTATGCATACACACTGACATTACATTGTAATGGTGTTCCGTTGGGGTTCCATCTAGACGAGGATTGTTAGTGTCCAATTGTGTATTAGATTGAATTTTGTATGGGTTTTCATCCAAGGAAAAAAACATCGGGTTTGTCCTCCAAGATCATTGGTTGATTTGGGGGTTTTCGTGCAAGATCGTTCGAGAAGAAATTATCCATGTGAATCACTTTGGAAAGTTTGAAATCTTTACAAGGAACCTTTGAGTGTTTGAAATCTTTTCAAGGAAGTAGCAAGTATTGGAAGATAGAATTGAAGATCTTGTGTTGATAGAGTGCAATTAGATTTACTCGAGTTAAATCCCTTAGAGTGTTTGAAATCTTTTCAAAAATCCTTGGAGTGTTTGAAATATTTGCAAGGAAGTAGCTTAAGTGGAAAATAGATTGCATTTATCGGTCTTGGTCTTGTTGAAGATCAAAAGAAGAGAAGGGGTTGAATCAACATCAAACGGTTATAGTTTGTAGTATTGCTCTTGAACACTTCTCTTGTAACCATACTTTTACAAAGTAAGAATTATCCTAATTCCATTGGAATTAGTCGTAGACGTACCCACATGCGAGGATGAAAGTGGGGAACTGTGTAGACAAATCCCCGTGTCTCTTTTATTTTATTGCTTTACTTGCTTTAAGTTTCATACATCAATTTGTCAAATAACATTGATTAATCTATGGACGCGTATGAATTTTCTGAAATTATTTTTGTTTTAAATTGTGTGTTGAGTTGCTTATAATCACTTTTAATTATAAGTGTTTTTTCATATCAACACAAAACAAAGGAAAGTTCTAAAACTTTGATTGCACACCAAATGTTTGACAAATTATTTATCTTGTTTAACTCAAAGGAAAATTGCAATGTTCTATCTCTTACTTTCATCTACTCTCCATATGAAATTTGTGAATGTGTTATTTGATCGATTGATTCATATAGAATTTCTCTTTGATTATTAAAGTTTAAATTGTCTTGTTGATTAACTTATAATCACTTTGACTGTAAGTGCTTTTACATAGAAACAAAGCTCAAAGAAAATTATGAAAAATTGATTGTGCGCCACATGTTTGATAAATTGTCAAGTTATATTTTTAATATGATTTCATTGGAAATAGGAAACTGTTGTTTTGGATATTAAACGGTTAATTGAGATATTATTATGTTGATTGATTTTATCATTATGTTAATTTCATATAGCTCGTTGTTGTACCCCAAAATTTTCTCTCTCTTTTCTCAAGATATTTCTCACAAGGATTTTCAAAAGTTCAAGTTTACACAAGTACAATTGGACTTTTAATGCCCCGTATAGTTTCCGTGGATCATATTGGACTTTCAAGCATCGGGTCAAAGAGGAAACTGTTGAAAGGGAAAAGAAGATAAAAAAGATTTTGACAAATCGAAGAAGAGCAAGCTTGCTTCAATCCACAAGCTTTGAGTGGTACATTCAGATGAATGTGGTCCATTCGAAGAACATACAATTGGTGGATTCCAAGAACATACATTTGGTGGTCCATTCGAAGAACATACATTTGGTGGATTCGAAGAACATATAATTGGTGGATTCGAAGGACATACAATTGGTGGTCCATTCGAAGAACATACATTTGGTGGCCCATTCAAAAAACATACAATTGGTAGTCTATTCAAATAACATATAATTGGTGGTCCATTCGAAGAACATACAGTTGGTCCATTCGAAGAACATACAATTGATCCATTCGAAGAACATACAATTGGTGGTCCATTCGAACAACATACAATTGGTGGATTCGAAGAACCTACAATTGGTGGTCCATTCGAAGAACACAAAATTGTTGGAAACAATATTGTTTTATCTGTTGATAAGTTTGGTCGAAGGTTTGTGGATCTATGTGATCAAAACGAAAGGGTGAAGTATTCAAGATGCTTGCTGAAAAAAGTCCTATATGCTGCTAAGCCCAAGCTTGTTGTACTGTCCACATAACAGCCTAAAACCATGTTAAAAAGCAGTATGTTGCACTACTATGAAACAACCCTGCACCAAGCTGCCACAACACTCCAAAACTGTTGCAAAACAGTCCTGCTATGTTGCTCCTAAACCAGTCCCATATTTGCACCAAACTAGCATATAAGAGCTTCACCTCAAAATCTATGAAAAGAACATACCCAAACTATTAAAATTTCATTTGTTTTCCCCCTCAAAACTCCAGAAAGACTCTTCTATAAATAAGTTGTTTTAAAACACACAAAGGGAAGCTTTTTTACAAGAAAAAAGGAGAAGAATAAAAAAAGAGAAGAGAGAACACTAAGGCTGAAACCTTAGAAAACTCTTAAACCCAGAACAAAAAAAACACCACACCTCTGTTCTTTTCTTTCAAACCCAGAACCAACGAAACACCACACCTCTGTTCTTATCTTTCGAACCCAAGAACACTCAAGGCAGCAACTCAAGTTCGAAACACACATTCCAGCTTCAATAACTAACATGTATAGACCATAAAATAATGTTGGAGTGAAAGATTTACAGCATGCTTCGACACAAAGCTTTAGGCTTCTATCCATACTGCTTCACAGACCCAAACAGAAGAAAAAAGGGTGTGTGAATCGAAGGGTGCATGCTTCGACACATACTACTTTACAGGCCCAAACATAAGAAAAAAGGGTATTGAATCGAAGGGTGCATACTTCGAACATGCTGCATGAATCAAAAGATTTGTTTTTTCTCTGTGAATCAAAGGGTGCATTCTTCGAACATACTACATGAATCGAAATATTTGTCTTTTTCTCTCTTTTGCACTATTTTTTGTTTTTTTATATATTTCTATATATTTTCTTTCATTTATATTCAATATGGTTGTAATAATTAGGACTTTTATGCTTTTCACCCCCTATTTTTAAATTTGTATACCCCATCCCCAAATTATGTAATAGCATAGGACATTTATTTTCCACAATTTACCGCTTTTTATATAAAATGCTAGTAATTAGGGTGTGTATGGCAAAATTTAAAATCAACAAGTAGATAATCCTAATTCAAGATTAAACGAAGCATGAAATATAATACACTTGCACATTTTGCACCTCTAGGGTTTAACTCCACTTTGTTGCCTTAAAATATGGTCATGTTGCGCATGTGAGGTATCTTAGCAAAAAAAAACCAAAAATACAAGATCATAGTCCCTCGATGACGCTTCAAATGTTGCCTTATAAATGATCTTAGTCCCTTAAGATAAATGCTAAGATATCTCACAATATTGTCATTCATGACTATACGATGATCCACATTTGTCCCTTCACATCCAATGATGGGGCTTCTTACCAATCAATGGTAAGATAGTGTTGTACCCCAAAATTTGCCCTCCTATTTTTCCACAAGAAATCACAGCTTCGGGCTTTTCCTGACTTTTCAGATTGGGTCAAGAATCAGTCAAGCAGACTTTTTCTTATCAGTCTATCCAATTTAGGGTTTTCATGGACTCTGGAACAGTTCAGGCAGATTATTAGGGTTTGGTTGAGTTTGGCTCAGGGTTTGATCAGGCAGGCGCTTCTGTGAAAATTAAATCAAGAACTAGGGTTTGTGCACGCATTCTCGGAAAGAATTAATTCTATAGTTCTTTTCAATTTACTTTGGGATATGAGCTGAGGCAGTTGAATTGAGAACTTGCAGTGTTTGGTATAATCAGTAAAAGAAAAGACATGCGGACGTTTGTTTGATTAACTGTGCATTGCTTATGTTTAATTGGGACGCCAGGTTATTATTGATTGCAAGGCTACAGTGTTTGTTAATTATTTATTTTATCTAAGTTAAAATAATTGGATTTACTTCCAGTTATTTTAATTTAAGAACTTAAATAATTAAATGGACAGTGAATTGAAAAAAAAAGAATTAACTGACAAAGAAGGATTTTTATTCATCTTTAATTGTTTGTTACAAATTATTATTTGAACACTGTAAATTTATTTACATTTTGTTTACAATAATAATATTACAAATGGTTAAAATAAAATAAAACTATCCTAAAGTTTCCTAAGTCTTCATCTTCTACTGATGCTCCTTTGCTCAAATTGATTTTCATCTGCAAAAACAAAAAAAAACAAAAAAAAAAGAAGTCAACACAGATGAAATTAAAGACAGATATTTTAAAACTCATCATTAAAAGTGATTGGCCGGAATCAGTTATTCACCCTCTCTGCAAAATCACAAGAATACTCTTGGTTCACAAAGAGGGAAAGAGAAATATGCTTGCAAAAAAGATATGAATTGCACAAATTCAAAATATCAAACATACTGCATAAATTGTCAACCAAAGAGGCAAACTGAACAGCTACTGAATATGCCAAAAAAACAAATTGCCCATTTCAAAATTCCAAACCAAGTACAAAGTTCAAACTGAGCAAACAATGCCCAAAGGCAAACTGAACTGATTGCAAATTGAAAAATGCCTAACCAAGTCCAATGTCAACTAAACTGTCCAAAAGATATGTCAACCAAAAGCCAATAAAGCTGTCAACAAAGTACACAAGAGATATGCAGGAAATCTGGAAAGTATGCAGCGGAAAGATACAATGCAAGCAAACATTCAAATTCATCACTTTCCAGCCAATACTTTTTCAGAAAGTACAGTTTTAAAGCAATAAACAAAGCTTTTTTCTGTGGAGAGAGAAAGAGGAAAAGAAGTATAGGCTTACAGTACAGCAGGCTTGAGGACAAAGATATAAACAAGATATACCAGAACAGATGGAGAGAGGCAGAATATCACAAAGAATACGCCACAAGCTCCCAACCTGTAATCTCAAACAAAAAGCCTAAAACTACAAACTGTTATAGAACACAAACAAGAGCCTGCCTCCAACACAAGCTTCAAGCCTCTAATCTGCTCCAAATACAAGCCATCCAAACCTGTGATTCAAAACCTAAAACCAGAAGCTTGCAACCACAAGCTTGTAACAAACAAAAGCCACAGCCTAACAAGCAAACAAACTCAGTATCAAAAGCCTTTCAAGCCTAACACCTCCTGCAATACACAAACCTCAAAAAGACAATAAGCCTGTTTCAAGCTTTTCAAACTAGAAGCAAACAACAAACCTCTACACAAGCCTGAAACCTGCATAATACATCAAACCAGCAAACCTAACCAACCTTCATCAAAAAGCCTACACCAGAAACAAGCTTACAAACTGAAGCTTCAACCTGCATAAGCCTTTATCCAAACAGAATCCCAACACCCTCAGAGCAACCTCATCATAGGGTCAACGACAACATAAACATATTCATATTCAAACATCATCATTAAGCAACAAAGCCAGCACAAAGCCAAGAGAGGAAAAGCAACCAGAAGTGAAACGATAAGCCAACCAACAACATCAAAATATCTCAGAATCAAATCATCATTGAACAAAAAAAGCAAGCAAGCAAGCAAGAAAGCAAGCAATCAGAGCAAGCAAGCAAGCATTCAAAAGAGGAAAAGAAGCAACTGTTTTGGGGTTTTCAGAAAATCATCATCATAAAACCATAAAAGCGAAATACAAAGTACCAGTGTTCCACAAAGCTAGCACAGCATCACACTCCTCTGCCTCGGCCGCCCTAGGACACCTCCAGTCCACCTCTCCTCCTCTCCAAGAAACGAACCCCAAAGGTAGTATTTCTTATCCCTCTTTTCACACCTCACACAACAATAATAACATAGAAAATCAGAGCTCGCTAAAAAAGGGAAGGGAAATCAATAACATATAAAACTTGAAACCCTAACGCGTTAAGACAGAAATCGTCACCTTACAACATCACCTGGATACGACCATGGGGGGAGGAGAGACGGACAGTGGCGCCTGGTGGCCATAGGCGGAGAACTTTGTTCAGAAGCGTGGCTCAAGAGCGAGGAAGAGATGAAGAGGACAAAGGTGGAAACGGCGCCGCTCTAGCCTGCGTAAACCTATTCTAAAACAAAAGTATGAAACCCTAAACAAAACTGTTGAAACGCATCTTGGGCCTTGCCCCATCCATTTGCTTAAGCCCATTTCTGGCGCACCCCCCCTCATTTTTATTTAATTTATGTTTATTTGTTTTGTTTGGGCCACCCTTTCTCCTTATAAGCCCATTTCCTTTTCTTTACATAAACTAATTTTTTTTTTTACTTATCATTTTATTTTTATTTTTATATAGTTTAAACTAATATATTTTATTTTTGTTTGTAAATAAAATAATACATTAACCATTTTTATATAAAACTTTCTTAATTACTTTTTTTAGTTAGTATAATTAAAAATACATAAGAATAAAATTTTGAGTTAAATAACTTTCTTGTATATAACACATTAAAAGATACATAAATAATTGGTTTGTTTTGAATTAAATACCTTTTTTCTTTAAACCCCTTTTGTTTATATAACATTAACTAAAATGTATAAATGTTAGTTCTCTCTAAACTTAAAACATTTCCCTTTCTTTTCACTAAAACTTTTGTTTGAACATAATCAACAAAAATCCAAAAATAAATAAATGCTTAATAATACATTAGGTTCACATTTTTATCACTTGTAAACACTCACATACACTTTCACAAATACTTTTGATACATTGCTTTTTATTCTTGTACATTGCTACATTGATATTGAGAATGCGATTCGATTTGGTTGTAAATATTATTCGGACACTACTATCCTGATATGACTCATCCCCATTTGTAAATATTTGTACCCCCATTCCCGGATACTTATTTGTAATAGCTTAGACTTTAAATTCCCGCAATTTATCGCTTTCTATATACTGTATAGTAATTAGGGTTTGTATGCGAAGATTCAAAATCAACCGCTAGATAACCTAATACAAGACAAATGCATGACAATCAATACACAATTCACACTTGCACCCCTAGGGTAATCCCACTCGTTGCCTTCCAAAAATGGGCCATGCTTGCATGTTGAGTTTCTTTGGCAAAACAAAAACAAATCAAATGATCATAGTCCCTCGATGACGCTTTCGAAGTTTCCTAAACAAAATGATCAAGTCCCTTCGAAAAAATTGCCAAAGACACTTGGCACTATTGCATTCATGGTCTACACGATGACCCGCACCCGTCCCGTTAACATCCTAATACAAGATTGTCCACCAACTACAATGGTGGAACAAAACTGTTAAAAGGATTAAAACATGAGAAAAATCTTTGAGTAAATTTAGGGGTAGACAACTCTTAGTTACTTGATCAAACTTGCAAAACACGCTTGCCTACTTTTCAAAAACACACTCCACAACACAACTTTCAAAAACAACTTTCAAAACATTGAAACATCTTTTCGAAAAGACACACACCTTTGTAAAACATTCAAGTAAAGAATTGTTACAACGGTTGCCTAGACAAGGCATCTTTTTCAAAACATTTTCAAAAACCATACACACAAAGCACCATTTCAAACAATTGAAAATCAAGGCAAGTGATCTAAAACAAGTAACTAAGAGCCCATGGATAACCATGGATAGAAAGGGTGTTAATACCTTCCCTTTCTATAATCTACCCCCCGAACCCACAAAAACATCTCAAAGGTTTTTCCTGTGCTTTTTAACCTTTCCTTTAGGATAAAATAAAAATTCGGTGGCGACTCTTGCTAAACCGAACAAGTGTGAATACAAACGCAAAACCTCAATTCAGTTCTCCCACCGTATCACAGATAGCAACATCTAAAGGAGGAGGAAAAGAACAAATACCTTTTGAGTAGGTAGGACGCTCGTAGTTGCTTGCTCACAAACTAAAACCATTTTCACACTTACACTTTCAAAAACATATTCAAAAACAAACATCTCTTTGAACTATTTTCAAAACCAACACTTTATATAAATTCTTATAGAGACGAGAATCATTACAAAGTTTGTCGTAATAAAGGTGTTTTGAAAATATTTTCAAACTTACACCACAAAGCATATTTTCAAACAAAGCATTTTCAAGTGATCTAGAAAGCAACTAAGAGCCCGTAGATAACTACGGATGAAAAGGGTGCTAACACCTTCCCTTTTCATAACCTACCCCCCAAACTCAAGAAAATATCTCAAAGGTATTTCCTGTTCTTTTAACCCTTTCCTTTATTGGATAAAAGAAAAGTCGGTGGCGACTCTTGATATCCGCAACATTGAGATAAAATGCAAAACACCCAAGTCAGTTCTCCCACCGTATTACAGAATTGGTGACTCTGTTAGGGAAATAAACTTAAAAGCGGGGTTACCTTAGAGCTAGATCACCTTTATAATGCTTTCTTTGTTTGACTTGCTTGCTTTACATTTTTGGGTCCTTGTTTGGGTTTTATTTTGATCCTACACCCGGATCTGGAGCACCTTTTTAGTAAGTAGCAATAGATCGTGGGGACTATGTGGGGTATACCGACATGGATGAAGCAATAGCAATGTTAGTGTGAAACTTTTGTTGGTACCGGTAGACCTTGAGTTTAGTCAAGGAGAATACGGGGCCGCTGTGTGGTGTCATGAAGAACTAACTGACCTTAGAACCTTTAATTGAACAACTTGGCCATTAGGAAGTAGTGAGATAGCCGACTTTGGTGCAGTTCGAAGTTGGTTGATACTCGACACTATGCTCATTGAGATCGAACTTTTAGGATATTTCGGTCTCCAATAAAGAGGCTTGCGCTGAAACAATGCTCGATGAAGAAAGATCAATGATATTGAGATTCCCTAGAACCCGATTACTTTCTAGGACAGGTTAAGCCAACTAAACTTCAAAAGGATACTTACCTATGACTCCATGCAAGCTTAAACGTAAGGACTTGTCTGCTTTGTGTGTATATGATTATTTGTACATAATGACTTGTTTGCTTTGTGTATATACTTGTACATAACATCATGACATCATATCATATCATTTCCACTGACCATTTCAAGGATCTCAAAGGCCTGTGATGCAGGGACATGATAAACCATACATTCATCAAGGAGCAAGTGGATTTATTTTCCTCTAACCAGTGTTGTCGAAGACCAAAGCACAGTAAAAAGAGTCAAGGGCTATGACCCATTTGACATGGTGAGCTTTGATTCTTGTAGAAGGACATTCAACAACGTGAATTTCTTCAATAAAAGTTGTAATCAAAGTTCAACTTCTAACATTTTCTTGTGTTTACCCCGCGAGATCCTTGAAAACATTGCATCCACATATCATGCATCATATCATGACAAGTTCTCCCCTTACAAGTTTTCTCATTTGCCTACTATTTATTTCAGTAGAGATGGCTCTTGAATAGAATATTAAGGATCTTCAAGCACATAATTCTCAATTCCAGCATATGTTTTTGGCTCTGGCTAAGGGACAAGAGGACCTGAAGGCTCTTATTCTTAAAGACAAGAAGAAAAAGACAAAGAAACCAGTGGGTGTCCTAAATATAGGAAGGAGACTCAGAGGACCAGTAAAGCGAGCTCTAGAATTCGCAACTCCATCAAGGGAGGGGGACAATCAAGAAGAGAAGACAAAAGAAAAGGACCACAGTCCAGAGTCTGATGAAGAAGAGGCTGATTATACTAAAGAGTAATATCCTTCTGGTGATGACAAATATAAACAGCTGGAGGATCGTCTCAACGCCATGGAAGTTCAGAGAGTACCTGGTATAGATTTTGAAGAATTAGGTTTGGTTTCTGGAGTGGTCATTACACCAAAGTTCAAGGTTCCCGCATTTTCTAAATATGATGGAGTTTCATGTCCTAAGCTGCATCTGAGGTCTTATGTCAGAAAGATCCAACCTCATACCGCTGATAGGAATTTATGGGTGCATTTCTTCCAGGAAAGTTTATCGAGGACTCAATTAGAATGGTTCTATCAACTGGAGGGAACCAACATCCGCAACTGGGAGGATCTGGCCATTGCTTTCTACAGGCAATACCAATACAATGCTTACCTCACTCCAACCCGTACACAACTCTAAAGCATGTATATGGCTTCTAATGAGGGCTTCAAAGATTATGCCCAAAAATGGAGAGATCTTGCAGGAAGAGTCCAGCCTCCTCTGTCTGATAGAGAGCTGGTAGATATGTTCTTAGGCACTTTGTTAGGACCATTTTTCAACCATTTGATCGGGAGCTCTTTAGTTGGGTTCACCGAGCTGATATTGACAGGCGAAAGAGTGGAAGTTGGCATCAAGAACGGTAAAATTCAAAGGGGTGCATCTTCAAGTGCAGGGAAGAAACCTTTCAATGGGAAGAAAGAGTCCAATGTTGTGTACAGCCAGAAGGGTCGTAACAAGAGTAACCACGACCAATCTGTAGGGACAGTCCTGATCTCTAGTCTTGCATCAGTGCGACTGTTGTACCCCAAAATTTTCCCTCTCATTTTTCAAGGCATTTCTCACAAGGATTCTCAAGGTTCAAGCTTGCACAAGTACATTGGGATTTTCCATTACCAAGATTAAAAGGAAACTGTAAAAAAAAGGGAAAACAGATAAAATTAATATTTTGACAAATTTGGAGAAAAAACAAGTGTTTTTTGTTTCAGCTCTTCGATTGGCCTTTTGGCCTCTTTCGATGCAAGCTTGGCTTGCATCCTTCAACTGGGCGTGGGCCTCTTGCACGTTGGTTTGGATTCACAAGGCACAAAGCCTCTTGTAGCCTCCTTCAATTCCAAGGCAAAAGGCTCCCTTTTGGCATCCTTCAATTTTCACTTTTTGCCTCCTATATGCCTCTTTCGGACTTGGACATTTTGGCCTCCTGCATGCACCTTTCGTTTGGGCATATGGTTCCTTTGTTGCAAGCTTAGTTTGGGAATTTGACTCCTTTCATGCTTGCTTCGTTTGGGCACATGAATCCTTCAGTACAAGGTTTTGGTCAAACCTTTTGTTTAGGCATTTGACTCCCTTCATGCTTTCTTAGTTTGGGCACATGAGTCTTTCAATACAAGATTTTGGTCAAACCTTTCGTTTGGGCATGTGGTTCCCTTCATGTTTACATGAAGTCACAAAGCAGACATCCTCTATGTACACTCCTTCGTTTGGCCACATGGATCTTTGGGCAGGCAAGCCTTTGACTGGACAGAACCACCTTCACAAGGTTTCGTTTGTAATTGTGTCCCCTTGGAATTAGCATCTTTCGAATCCAACTCTGGGCATCCCATTCGAAGGACATGCTTGATGGTCCATTCGAAGGATTTACAAGCCCACTTTAAGGCATGTTTTTTGTGACCCATCCAAGGGTCACACTTTTTGCTCCTTCGAAGGATGCACAAAAGTGACTCAATCAAAAGGCACTTGTTAGAGGAAAATCAAATAGTATTGCTTGGAGAAGAGTCTGGTCGAAAAAGGGTCAAAATGAAAAGATGATATTCAAAGATGCTTTCTGCCAAGTTCAGACCTGGCACACTGGCCAAAACTGCTGCACAACAGTCTTGAAACACTACCCCCTTATTACACCAAAATAGCATACAAGGAACTGTCTCTCGAAATTTACAAGGAGCAGGTTACTCAAATTGTTCAAACCTTTTATTTTCCCTCCAAAAGCTTCAGGCAACTTGGCCTATAAATAAGAAGCCTCACAACATGTTTAGAGAGGACTTTTTGGGCCATAGGAACGAATATAAAAACTTCTCAAACACCACAAAGCTTTCAAACACTCAAACACTTGTGAAAACAAAAACCCAGAATCTAACATTTACCTCTTTCGAATCTGAAAAGCCCCACATATTTTTATTCCCTTTGGAATCCAGTAGAAAAGACATCTCATCTGTTTTTCTCCTTCAAATCAAGCAGTAGAAACACTGCCTTCACTCCTTCCCTTCGAATCCAAGGACACTCAAGGAAGCCACTCAAAGTCCAGCACACGCTCCAGTCTCCAACAAGGTAATTTATCTTTAACCTTGATTCCTTCATTTCCAGCACAACATGTAAATACAATTCCTTTTCATTTCAAACATGTACATACCATTGTTCTTTTCGTTTCCACCCTTTTAATATGTTTTCAGAGTTAACCCTTTCATTTTGATTCTTGTTTACCTAAACATGCATTAAGTATTAAATTAATTGTAAGGCAATACTAGCATGGCCTTGGGCCATGTTGCTATTTAAGAGTTCGAACGAAAGAAACAGGAAACAGGAAGTGGGAAACGAAGCTTCTGGATTTCATACTAATCTCCAGGTCAAACGAAAGAGGCAAGCCAGAAGGCACGCCTGCACTAAGTCCAGGCCCAGACGAAAGGCACTCCCTCACTGCTTTCAGTCCCCAGTCGAAGGAAGCAGAAAGGAAGATTGCATCTCGCATTGGTTCTAGGCCCAATCGAAAGGTGCAACATGCTGACCCCCCAGGCCTCAGTAGAAATCCACGCCTTCACCTCTTTCAGGCCAAATCGAAGAGGCCCAGAAAGTGCAGAATCGAAGGGTTTTCTGCCTCAATCAAAAAACCTTCATTTTTCTTACTTTTATTTTATTTTTGCCTTTATATTTTCATGCAATTCAATATGGTTGTAATAGTGTAGGATTTTATCTTTCTGCATTTTATTACTTTTGTATGCTTGCTAGTAAATAGGGCATGTATGGAAAGATAAAAACAACAAGTAGATAACCCCTAATCTAAGACTAAATGCATGTAAATCAAATGCATTATTCACACATGCACCCTTAGGGTAATTCCACTTGTTGCCTCGGAAAAATAGTCATGTCCCTCGAACATGGGCGTTTTAGTAAAGACTCTCGATAAAATATCGTAGTCCCTCAATGACCCTTAATGTTGCCTTCGGTAAATGATCTAGTCCCTAAACGACATTTCTAAAAATGTCCCACAGGTTGCCTTTTATGACTATACAAATGTCCTGCGTCTGTCCCTTCACATCCAACGATGGGGCTTCTTACCAAAACAATGGTAAGATAGCAACATCTAAAGGAGGAGGAAAAGAACACTAAAGACCTTTTGAGTAGGTAGGTTTCTCCTAGTTGCTTGCTTGCTCACAACAAAAACATTTTATACACTAACACTTTCATTTTGAAACATTTTCAAAAGACAAACACTTTGTACGCGTTCTTATAGAAACGAGAGCCATTACAAAGACACCTTTTCAAAATCACTTTCAAAAACACATTCCACAAACACCTCTTTGAACTATTTTCAAAAACAACACTTTGTACGTTGTTGTACCCCAAAAATTTCCCTCTCACTTATTCAATATTTTCTCACAAAGATCTCTCTTGGCTCAAGACTACACATGGATTGATCAGATCAAGACACCTCCTTAAGCATTAATGACTGAAATTAGGGTTTGAGATTGCACAAGGATAATTGAACTTTCAATGCCTAATATGACTTTCAAGGATCATTATGGACCCCTAAGATTACTCATGTCAATTTTTAAGCTTTGAATCATATTTTTGCTCAATCAATTGAGCAGTTGACCTAAAAATCAACTGTATTGGGGAAAAGTCAATTGTTGCCAATTTACAGTCAAACTTCATTATTTTTTATCCACATAAATATTTAAAACTCATATGTATCATTTGATCAAGTTTGGACCATAATTCCTCAAGAAATTTTGATCAAATCATCAAAAGGGCAAAATGGTCAAAATTGGGGTTTTGATTGAGAAGGGGCAATTTCTGATTTTTGACCTAAAAAATGGTCAATTGGTTTGAAGCATGATCTCAAGTGTTCAATTGAACCATTTTGACCTAATTGCATGACTCAAAACATTGCTCAAGATCAATTGGATTGATAGTTAAATTTCAGTCAACTGATCAAAAAGTCAAATGTATACTGAAAAGTCAAACTTTGACTTTTTAGTCAAAATCAAGTGTCAAAGATCATAATTCATCAAAACATGTCAAAATATGAAACTTGTTCATCAAGAAATAAAAAATTCAAGATTTCATTTTGAAAAGTCAAAGTTTTCAAACTTAGAAATTTTTCTAAGTGTTGAAAATTTCATGTTTTTTTCACAACTTTGAGCCAATTTTTCAACATGATGCAAGATTATTCAAAAGAAACTTTCAACATGAAAGTTGTAGATCTCCATGAAATATAAAACATTTATTTACACAACTTCTTATAAAAGTGATTGGATCTCAAGTTATTAATTCATGAAGTCATGGTCTTGAAACTAAACACTTAGTGAAATTTTGAACATTTTTTGTCAGGATTTTGACCTAACTTCTGACCCAAGTTTCACCTAGTTCCATTTGGATTTTGTAAAATTGATTCAAAGAGGGGTTGTAGATCACATTACAAGCTTTCCAAAATTTCCAAGAACTCCTTGAGATCATTTGTGATCAAGGATAATCAAAGGTCAGAAGTTGGGGTTTCAAGTTGTTTTACAAGGCAAATTTTGTGATGAACAAAATTCAAATCTCAAACCTATGTTGCATAATCTTTGCTTTACAGGCCTCAAACTTGTTAGGCACTCCATAATTAATTGCTTGAACAGCTGATAGAGGTCTCAAGTCAAGCATTCAATGCAATGCCTTTCTTTATATCCATTTTAGGAAGAAAGTGCACAATGCCATTTTGAAAAAGTAGCTTTATGCAAAAAAACTTGTTCTTGAGCCTTGAAATTGTTTTCTTCTGATCATACACATCCTATAACTCAAGAGAAGTTTGTCTCAAGCCTTACAATTACTCAGCCCATGCTTGTAATTCATCTTAGAACCATACATTCACTTTTCTTCAAAATCAAGCAACCTAGCCATAACTCTAGAACTCAGAAATCCTTTGTGCAAGACCTCTCCAACCTTTTGCTTATACATACACAAGTCCTTGGCAAGAAAACACACGCATGCTTGAGCCCCAAAACTCCCAAGAACTCAGAACTGCATCACATACCTCCATTCTTGCATAACCTAACCAAAAGTTTAAAACTCACATCTCCCTCGTGCGTTTTCAAGCCTTTTTGTTCCTAAAGCTTCTAAACTTCATTTAGAACTTATCCCATACCCTGTTACAAGACTGTAACACCATTAACACCATCCTCCATTTTCAAAAACAGAGCTTTGCACCTTGACTTCTCCAGAACTCCTCAGGCACTTTCTGCTCAAGCTAAGCATCACATTAGCTTCCTGGGAACTTGAGGAAGCTAATCCAATCATTGGAACTCACTAAAAGCCGCTCAAACTCAAAACATGATACCCTTTTGCAAGGTGAGTTTTCTGACTTTTGAACTCTTCATACAGGCATCATTAATGATTCATTTGTAAATAAGAAATGTAGGTATCATTGTCCTGAAGATAATCATGTCTTTAGATTCCATTTATATTGCTTGAGTAATTAGAATTTTGAATCTGAATATCCTGGAAAAGTTAGGTTAGAATTTGGTACCATTCAATATTCATGCTCATTTTTTAGAATTAGTTTAAGTTGTTTACATTTCTGGAATCGTGAACAAATTTGCCACAAGTTTCATGTTGACATTTTTGCAAATGGATGAGAAATGAACAAGATGTAGGTGGTCCGGCCAGAGGTTGAAGATGAAGTTGTTTTCATGAAGCAGTTTCTAATAAATATTTGTTGTTTTACATAAGCTAATGGATGTATCACCACCCCAGTGGTTAAAGCGCGCGCATGTTACCATGAGGTCCTAGGTTCAAGCTCCAGCAAGACCTTTTTTCATTTTTTCACCTTTTTTGACATTTTTCTGTTTTGCAGCGCTTGGGCCAGTTTAGTTTGGGCCTTACTTTTTTTTCTTACAATACTCCCTGACTATTATTTAACCCCCCTGACTTTTTTTATTATTTTTATTTTATTTTTACTTTTTTATCTTTCATTTATTTATTATTAATATTATTATTAATACTACTATTTTCATTAATAAGAAAAATCAATAAAAAATATTTATATTTTATTATTTATATTTATTTAGTTTATTTTTCTTTACAAAAATAAAAGAACAAAAAAACATTCTCTTTAATAAATTAATTTCCTTTTTTTAAAATACTTAGATAATAAATTTTAATTATTATTATATTATTTTGTAAATTAAAATCAATTTAGAACTTAGGGTCTTTTATTTAATCATTTTTATTTATTAGTTTAATTAAGTTCACAAAAACCCTAAAAAATACTTTTCTTTAAATTAATTATTTTTACTAACTTAACCTTAATTTTCTTTTTTTTTAATTAATTATTTTATTTTAGTTAATTAGGTTAAAAAACCTTTTTCATGAAAAACCAAACAAAAATCATATTCCTTTTCACATTTACATTCTTGTATTTTATTTGTGCATTTATTCAAAAATTCAATATGGTTGTAATAGTTATTTAGATTTAATTTCTTGCAATATTCCCCATTTATAATTTGTACACCCCCTCCCCTAAATGATGTAATAGCGTAGTAATTTTAATTTCCGTAATTTATCGCTTTATATACAAATGCTAGTAATTAGGGTTTTGTATGGAAAGACTAAAACCAACAAATAGCAAACCCTAATCAAAGACAAATCAAGCATGAAAATCAACACACTTGCACACAAACACCCCCTAGGGTAAATCCACTTGGTGGCATTAGAAAAATAGCCATATTATGCATGTGAGGTATCTTAGTGAAAACAAGCAAAAATACAAGATCATAGTCCCTCGATGACACTATCTATGTTGCCTTTTCAAAATGATCTTAGTCCCTAAAGAAAAATGCTAATATATCTTGCAACATTGCTAATCATGGTTATACGATGACCCACGCCCGTCCTTTTTACATCCAAAGATAGGGTTACTTACCAAATCAATGGTAATATAACAATATCAAATGAAAGAGGAAATAAACATGAAAGACTTTTGAGTAGGTAGAATGTTCTTAGTTACTTGCTCAATTTCAAAACCAAAACATCCTTTTTATTTCCAAAACAAACACCAACACTTTCAAAACATATTTCGAACTTGAAAACATTTTCAAAAGATCAAACACTTTATATACATTCTTACGAACGAGAATCATTACAAAGTTTGCCTAAACAAAGGCCTCTTTACAAAATACTTTTTAAAATCACACAAAGCACATTTTTAAACAAGATCAAGTGATCTAGCAAGTAACTAAGAGCCCGTGGAAAACCATGGATGAAAAGGATGTTAATACCTTCCCTTTTCATAATCCACCCCCCCCCCCCCCCCCCCGAACTCAAGAACAGGTCTCAAAGGTCTTTCCTGTGCTTTTCACCTTTCCTTTTGGATAAAAGAAAAAGTCGGTGACGACTCTTACTAACTGCAACATTTGCGATCAAACGCAAAACATCCCAAGTCAGTTCTCCCACCGTATCATAGAACTGGCGACTCTGCTGGGGACTATTATAAAAGTAGGGTTACCTTAGGGCTAGTTCACATTTTATTTGCTTTCTTTGTTTTACTTGCATGCTTTACATTATGGTTCCTTGTTCGGTTCTGTTTTAATCCTACACCCAGATTTGGGGCACCTTTCTTAGGTAAGTAGCAATAAATTGTGAGGGAAATGTGCGGGGTATACCGACACGGTTGAAACAGTAGCTTCGTTGATGCGATACTTTTGTGTGTACCGGTAGCCCTTGAGTAAATCAAGGAGAATATGGGGCCACCGCGTGGTGTCATAAAGCATCAACTGACTTTAGCATCTTAATTGACCAACTTGGCTTTTAGGACGTAGTGAGATAGTTGTCTTTGGTGTAAACCCAAAGTCGGTTGATACTCCATACTACACTCATTGAGGTTTGACCCTTGAATTTTGTTTGGTGGCAAGTCAATTGTCTATCGGAACGAGAATTGGGGGAAATACCGGTGATATTGAGATCCCTTAGAATCCGGTTACTATATTTAGAACAGGTTGAACCAATCCAACTTCAAGAGGGTATCATCTTAAAACCCATGCAAGCTTTAAACCTAATGTCTTTGTGTATTTTTATTGTGCTTATCTGCTATATCTGAGCATAGTCATGACATCATAATATAGCATGTCATACTAACCATTTCAAGGATTCTTAGAGTTTATTTTTGTCTTGTTTTGTAGGACATGGCCCTCGCCCGCAGATTCACCATCCAAATCAGTCTGGTAAAAGTACCTTCACAGCTTAAAGAATTGGCATCAAGGTTTCCTGAAAGCTCTCCATTCACAGAAAGACATGGTAGACTTCTCAACTTGGTCACTTTAAACCCTGATGAAGAAATTTTAAAAGTGCTATGTCAGTTCTTTGACCCTCTCCATCATTGCTTCACTTGCCCGAATTACCAGTTAGTGCCTACTATGGAAGAGTTTTCTCTGTTGTTGGGGGTGCTTATCCTTAATAAGGTACCTTTCAATGGTATGTAAAGAGACCCTAAACCTGAAGATATTTCCAAAGCTTTGTCCTTACAACGGTCTAACGTAATGGCAAATTGGGAAACCAGGAGAGGTGTCAAAGGGTTTTTGGCTAAGTTCTTGTTCGAGAAAGCTCACCATTTCTGGGATACCTTGGACTTACAAGCTTTTTAAGAGGTTTTAGCCCTTCTCATCTATGGTTTGATATTGTTTCCTAATCCAGACCAGCTCATAGACGTGAATGCAGTTAAGATTTTCCTGTCACATAACCCAGTACCTACTCTGCTTGGAGATATCCTACATTTGTTGCATACTCGCACCATAAAGAGGAGAGGAACCCTTATGTGTTGCACACCTCTTTTGGCTAGGTGGTTTATTTAACACCTAACCTGATACGTCTCAAATAATGAACAAGGTTTGAGATGGTCTCAAAGGCTGATGACTATTACACATTCAGGCATTCATTTGTGTCCCCGGTCCTCGGAGAATGTTACCATTATCGATCGCTGTGGTGAATTCCCTAATGTCCCTCTCTTAGGAATTAGGGGAGGAATCACTTACAATCCTTGTTTGGCGCTATGACAGTTTGGATACGCCAGAAGGGATGGTCCTCATGATGCACTTATTCAAGGAATCGTTTTCGACTACGAGAATGATGCTCAGGATTACCGTAAGAGGTTCATGAGAGCTTGGGGCATGGTACATAGAGTTGATAGTAAGACACTGGGGCACAAGAATTCCATCCCTCTTGAGCCTTATCTCAAGTGGGTATGAGCTCGTGCTCAAAGTCTTATGATGCCTTATCCCTCTATTCTCCCAATTATTATAGAGCCTATTGTGGAAGGAGATGTCCCATACACTATCCTGCATCCTGACATGCCCATCTCTCTTGAAGACTTGCAAAGAGATTGGATACAGCTTAAAGGGGAGCGAGACACTTTTGAGGCCCAATTCTACGCCAGTGAGAAGAAGGTTTCGGAACTCACCAAGAAGCTTCATGAGGAGCGGAGTATGAACGCCTACATCGCGCTAAAGAGGATGCGCACAACTTTTTTATCTTAAAGTTTTTTGTATTTTTCTTTGTAAGCCCGAAGAGGCGTGATGTACTCAAACTTTGATTTATTAATATAACGTGTGTTCCTTTTTGGTCTAAAGCAAATTTAAATCTCTGATTTCCTTGAAATCATTGCATATGCATTTACCATTCATCATAACATAAGTGTTGTACCCCAAAATTTACCCTCGCATTTTTCCATAAGAAATCACAGCTTCAGACGTTTCCTGATTTTTCAAGCTAGCTCAAGAATCGGTCAAACAGACTTTTCTCGTCAGTCAGACAAAATTAGGGTTTTCATTGGTTTTCATGGCTCTAGAACAGTTCATACAGTTTGCTTAGGGTTTTGGTTGATTTTGGTTCAGCTTCGATCAGGCAAACGCTTCTATGGCATTTGATCAGAATCAGGGTTTTGTGCGCATATCTCTCAAGAAGAGTTGGTTCTATCAATGTTTTTTTAAATTACTCTGAATTGAGAACTGAGGCTGCTGGTTGTTAATTTGCATTTGTTAGATTTAATCAGTGAAAAGAGGCAGATAGACGTTTTGTTTAATTAACTGTCGCTTGATTTGGAACTATGCGTTGCTTTGGATAATTGGAGCGCCAGGTTTGTCATAAGACCACAATGTTTACCAATTGATTATTTATTTTTAAGTTAAGATAATTGGAATTTATTTCCATTTTTATTTTAATTTAAGAATTATAAACAATTAGATAAATATCTTGAAAAGAATAAAAATAATTAATCAAATAAAAGAACTTTTTATTTATCTTTAAATTATTTGTATAATTGTTTTTGTTTACAAAATGTTTACAATAATAATATTACATTTATTTAAATTTAAATAAAACTATCCTAATATTTTTCTAAATCTTAAATTCTTCATCTTCTATCCCTTGCTCCCTCTGCCTCATTGGATTTTTATCTGCAAAGAATAAGAAAGGAGAAAAAGTCAGAAGCAGATAAATAATTAAAAGCAGTTAATTTGGGCTCATCATTAAAGGCAACTGACTGGAATCAGTTAGCCCTCTCTGCAAATCACGGGATTTCTCCTGGTTCACAAAGAGGGATGAATATTGCTTGCTAAAACATGAAATGCAAAGTTGAAAAATGCACAAATTCAAAATTGGCCAACCAACTGCATAGTTCAAAACAAACAGCATGTATCACTATGAAAGTTCAAACTGAACTACAAAGTTCCCAAATTCAAAACATTCAAACTAGGCCAAAAGCTGTCAAAATGTCCAAAATATGGAAGGATGTCAAGATACAAAGGCTACTCCACACTGTAACAAAGATGCAGGAAAGCTGAAGAAGGAAAGTATGCAGGTTAAAACCAATTTTGCAAGAAAGCATAGTCAAGGTTTTAACTGTATGCCTTTTCAGAAAAAAAATACACTAAACATTATTTAATGTTTTAACTGTACTAGTGAGAGAAAAAAGAGAGAAAAGAAGTACAGGTTTGCAGGCTTAGGCTTGAGAGACAAAAATATAAAACAAGTTGCAATAGAACAGTAGAAGGGGGGCCAGAAATCACAAAAACAAAAGATAACTGAGAGCAAGCAAAAAGCCTCAAGCTCTTAGTCTCAAACTCAACATGTAAACAAGGCCAAGCCCCAGGCCGGAACTGCCAAGCCTTAAGGCACAACCTGTCAAACAAAACCAACCTTACCTGCAATCAAGCCTATTCTCAAAGTACCAAAACCTCTAAGCCTGCAAACATTCAAAACACCGCAACCTGCTGTCCAAAAGAAGCCATATACCAGTCAAGAAGCCTCACAAACCTGTCCAGCTCTAAACCTAAGCCACAAAAGCCTTAAAACCACAAACTTCAAACAGATATAACCTGCTAAGCCTAACCTGAAGCATAGCCTCCCAAAACCTGAACCAGCACATTCAAGCACAAAACCAGTTGACAAGAACACAAACTTTGAAGCAATGATCAGAATCAATGACGAGGCTTAATAATAATCAGAGCATAAAACTAAACATGCAAGACCTCTAAGGTTCGAAACCCTAAAATTTAAAACAGAACTATCACCTTACAGTCTCGTTGAACCGAAGAAAGAGAGGAGGTGATGATGGCGTCGGTGGCTGGGCAAGGGACGTTGTTCTGAATCCATGGTGAAAGGGCGAACAAAGGAGGAAGATGAAGTGAAGTAGACGGCGCTGTAACCCTAAACCTTACACCAAATGAACGAAACAATTAAGCCCCTTTGCAAAATGTTTCACTCAGAATGTGGGCCTGGCCCTTTTCTAAAATGCCTAAAGCCTATTCTTTTAAGACTAAAAACATTTTTATCTTAACATCTTTTATCACTTAATCCAATACCTCAATTTTTGTTCTAATTTTGTATAAAGATATTAATTAAAACAAACTTGAAATATTAATTTTCTCAAAAAAAACATTTTCCTTTTCCTTTTATACATAAAATGATTAAGTAAATAAAAAATACTTTTCTTTAAAGACATTAATATATAGAATTTGAATTTTTTTTTTCTTTTCTTAAAAAACTTTCATACATAAATACATAATTCTTTCTTTAAGATAACACATTTCTTTTCTTAAAAGTATTCTTTGTATATAAATCATAATTACATAATTTTTCCTTTTAGATAAATACTTTCCTTTTTTTTAAAGATATTATCTTTGTACATTAATACTAAAAAATACATATAATTAAAATTTAAAACATTGTTTCCTTTCTTTTAATTAAGATACTTTTGTACCTATTAAAGAAATATGCAAGATTACCAAAAATTAAATAACGAAAGCATTTAATTCTCTTCATTAGGTTAACAATACTTAATCTTCACATTAAATTCGCATTTTCTTAACTTGTAAATAAATCTCATACATGTACACTTACACCTACACAATACACTTTACATTTGATACACATACAATTACTATTCTTATACATTGCTATACGTTACATTTACACTTTTATCGCAATTCGATTTGGTTGTAAATTATTGGACACTACATTCCTAAAGTCTCATCCCCATTTGTAAATTTGTACCCCCACTCCCGGATACTATTTATAATAGCGTAGAGTTTAAAATTCCCGCAATTTATCGCTTTCCAATTATACCATGATTAGACCTAGGGTTTGCATGTACATAAAATCGAACGCTAGATAACCTAATACAAGACAAATAAATGAAATCAATACACAATCACACTTGCACCCTCTAGGGTAATCCCACATGTTGCCTTCCAAAATGGGCCATGCTTGCACGTCGAGTTTCTTTGGCAAAACAAATTCAAATGATCATAAGTCCCTCGATGACACTTTCGAAAGTTGCCTAAAATGGAATGATCATAGTCCCTTCAAGCAAATTGCCAAAGACACTTGGCACCATTGCATTCATGGTCCATACGATGACCCGCGCCTGTCCCGTTAAACTTCTTAAACGCAAGATTGTCCACCAAATTCAATGGTGGAACAAAATTGTTAAAAAGGGGTTGAAAACATAGAAAAAACCTTTGAGTACAATAGGGGTAGACAAAAATCTTAGTTACTTGAGATCAACTTGCAAAAACACTTGCCTCCTTTTCAAAAACCACACCTCACAAACACTTTCAAACAAACTTCCAAAAACATTTTGAAACATCTTTTCGAAAAGATACACACCGTTGTATATACTCAAACACGAGTCATTACAATGGTTGCCGAAACAAAGGCGTCTATTTCAAAAAAAAACATTTTCAAAACACCCACATACACCACAATTTCAAGCAATCAAAAATCAAGGCAAGTGATCTAAAAACCAAGTAACTAAGAGCCCATGGATAACCATGGATGAAAAGGGTGCTAATACCTTCCCTTTTCATAATCTACCCCCCGAACCCACGAAACATCTCAAAAGGTTTTTCCTGTGCTTTTTAACCTTTCCTTTAGGATAAAATAAAAAGTCGGTGGCGACTCTTGCTAAACCGAACAAGTGCGAATACAAACGCAAAAACTCAAGTCAGTTCTTCCACCGTATCACAGAACTGGCGACTCTGCTGGGGAGTACTTAAAAGTGGGGTTACCTTAGGGTTTAGATCACCTTTTGTTTTCAATTGCTTGCTTTGTTTGCTTTTATATTTGTGGGCTTTGCATCGGAGTTTCATAGATCCTAACCTGGATCTGGGAAATACCCTTTTAGGTAGCATAATCTGTGAGGGACCTGTCCGGGGTATACCGACATGGGTGAAGCAGTGGCTACGTTGGTGTGGCACCTTGGTCTGTACCGATATCCCTTGTGTTGAAACGGGGAGAATATGGGTCTTCCAAGGAGTCATTAAGCACCAACCGACCTTAGAACCCTAAATTGATCCAACTTGGCCATAGAACAGTAGCAGTATGCTACACTCATTGAGGCTAAACTCTCGTGATGGTTCCGGCCGCAAGAAAAGATAGCGATGCTGGAGTTATGACCGATTGAGGGTAGTCAGTGATATTGAGATCCTCTAGAACCCGGTTACTTTTGATAGGACAGGTTTTAACCAACGAAACTGAAAGAGGGTAGTACATGAACCTCATGCAAGCCTAAACCTAAGGACTTGTTTGCTTTGTGTGAATATGTTTGTCTGTATATACACTCACTTGCTTTTTGCATACATATACATCATAACATCATACCATAGCATTTTCAAATAACCATTTCAAGGATCTCGAGGGTTCTGTTGATGCAGGGATACGTTGAACCAGACGTCTACCAAGGGGCAAGAGGTTTCTCCTTTAACCAATGCCAATCAAAGATCAAGTACAACAACTTGAATCAGTGGCTATGACCCACTCGACATGGTGAGCTTGATTCTTGTGGAAAGACATCCACCAGTGCACAGTTTTCCAATCAAAGTTCAAGTGCAATAACTTGAATCAGTGGCTATGACCCACTTGACATGGTGAGCTTGATTCTCGTGGGAAGACATCCACCGATACAAAGTTCTCCAATCCAAGATCGAAGTTCAACCTCTAACATTCTCTTGTGTTTACCCCAAGAGATCCTTGAAAACATTGCATATGTATCATACATATCATTGCATAACAGGTTTCTCCCATGCAGGTTTTCTTATCTTCTTACTGTTTATTTCAGTAAGATGGATATGGAACAAACGGTGAAAGATCTCCAAGCTCAAAATGCTCAATTCCACCAAATGTTGCTGGCTATGGGTAAAGGGCAAGAGGATCTGACCGCTCTTCTTCTCAAAGACAAGAAAAAGAAGTCCAAGAAGGCAGCCCGCATCCTGAACTTGAGGAGAAGGCCTAAGACCCAAGACCTTGCAACTCCATCCAACACAGGAGGTAGTCTTAAAGAAGACCACAATGTGGAGATTGTTGAAGAAGAAGCTGACTACTCCGAAGGGCAATATCCTCTCGTTGATGACAAGTACAAAGAGTTGGAGGATCGCCTCAGTGCTATGGAGATCCAACAAATACCTGGCTTGGATCTAGGAGACATGGGCCTAGTTCCTGGATTGGTCATCCTTTCAAAGTTCAAAGTTCCTGCCTTTGCTCTGTACGACGGAGTCTCTTGCCCTAAGATGCATTTAAAGTCTTATGTCCGCAAGATTCAACCATACACAGTTGATAAGAGGCTTTGGATCCATTTCTTCCAAGAAAGTCTGGTAGGGGCTCAACTCGAGTGGTTCTATCAATTGGAGAGTTCTCGCATCCACACCTGGGAAGATCTAGCCAGGGCTTTTTACGAACAGTATCAGTACAATGCTGATCTTGCACCAACTCATGTGCAGTTGCAGAACATGACCATGGGGGCCGACGAGAACTTCAAGGGATATGCCCAAAAGTGGAGAGATTTGGCTGGTAGGGTGCAACCTCCTTTAACTGATAGGGAGCTGATTGACATCTTCATGGGAACTTTGACCGGGCCTTTCTTCAAACACTTAATTGGAAGCTCCTCAGTCGGGTTCACCGAGCTGATACTGACCGGCGAGAGGGTCGAAGCTGGCATCAAAAGTGGAAAGATCCGAGGAACTACATCCTCGGATACTCAGATAATTCCCTATAACGGAAAGAAAGAGTCCAATGCTGCGAATAGTCAAAAGGGTCGTCATGACCAACACGTAGGAGCAGTCTTGATCTCCAGTCCTACGCCTGCTCAACAAAGACAGGGGCATCAGCATAAGGAGGTCGCACCTAGGAGGCAGTTCACCAACATCAACATGCCACTGTCTCAAGCGCTGCAACACTTGTTGAAGAGGGATCTGATTACATTGAGGGCTCCTCTCCGGAACCCAAACACTTCTGCTCCTACCTATCACCCCAATGAAAGATGTGAATACCACTCTGATAGCCCGGGGCATGATACCAACAACTGTTGGCCTCTGAAGAACAAGATCCAAGACATGATTGATGCCAAGGAGATTGAGTTTGGTCCCCCAGAGACCCCAGCATGATCACTCCTCCCATGCCAAATCATTGAGATTGTTTTTGTTTCGCTCGAATTTTCAAGTTGTAATCTTTTGTCATTCAAACAATTATCTTTTAATGTTAAACTTTGTTTCATTAATGCATTGCATATGTTTGTCTTGAATTCATCTATTCGTTTTCACTACTCTTATGCTTTTCTTTATGATATTTGACTCTTGATAAAAAGCTGCAAGCCTTTAGAGGGAGGATGATGAAACAATACCATAATCTCATACAGTATGCTTTTGAACAGACCTCGCTGATGATGTACAGGCATTTCTTTCAATTCCCAAACACTGGAGTTATAAGGAAGTTAATCCCTAGTCAACCCCTTCGAGCCAAAGAAGTAGGAGTTTTCTGTTCTAAACGATCAAAACCTTTGATATAAACCTGGGGCAGGGTAGTACCTCAGTTAATTCAAAAGAAAATGCGCATTGAAGTCGCAAACTCTCAGTTTGTAATACAACGAACGACGTCAAAAAGGAAAAGCATTCCCTTGGAATCAAAAGACAATGATGGTTCCATATCACATAGGCAGTCAATCTCTCAAAAGAGAAACGCCCACCGAGCCACAACCTGCAAAGGAGGCTTAAGAAAGATGGGGCATCCCGCTGACTGTAATCTCGAAAACGGGAACAGTCAGGCAAAAGTTAGGGATAACAAATCAAAATCAAAATAGTGAGGTCATTACAAATCCTCAATAACATGAAAGCGTTGAAAAAGAAAAAGGAGATGATGACTGTCTCCCAAATTCAACTGGTGAACCATCGCCCAAAAGTCGTTCCAAACTCAAAACAGAGTACGACGCACAATTAACTGAGCTTAGGTTTGAAGAACATCACGAAGAGAGGGTGGGTACAAACACGCTTTGAGCCTTTATCCTTTGTTTCTTAAACCGTGAACCAGGCCATGTTACAACCCTTTAAAAGTCCTAATTGAAGCATGGGTTAGTTTGAAAGCATATTGTTACAAAAGGTATCCTGACTCCTGTAAGGCTTTGCTCTAAATCTTGTGTTGACTTGTCTTATGAAAAGTTTTCTGCTAAAAAAATGCATTTTTCAAAACTTTGAGACAAACATAAACTTTGCATTGATTGAATATCACTGTCTGCATGTGACTATTTGTTTGACAGCGAAGAAATTCATACAGCGAATGTTCGGAGGAACGAAAACTCTCTCAGTGAACAAAATCACTTCAAAAGGATGACACTTCCAACGACAAATCTCCTATCAACAAGGGGCATGACATGGCACCATCCAGTTAAACTGGGGCAGTCCAGTCAAGGTTTCAACAGATCTTTCAAAGTTCAGTTACCCTGGGGCAGTCCAGTCAAGATTTCAAGAAATCTCTCAATTCGCAGAGTAATCTGATTCAAGACTTATTCATCATCACTTGGGGCATTCGAATGTCAAAAGTGTTCAACCATTTCCTTATCACCTCAAAAGATTGGGATAGTTCAAGATGTGACCCAAGATCTTGGCAACATTCTATAACTTATCCAAGCCTGCTTTCAGATATAGTTAAGATGTGACCCAGAGATGGCGACATTCAGCAACTTATTCCAGATCAACACCACTTGGGGCATTCAAATGTCAAAAGCGTTCGACAATTCCTTCATCACCTGTTGGAAGATACGGTCCAGATGTGCTCCAGACACGGTTGCCATTCTGTTACCTTTCTTAAGCTCCAGATCAACGCCTGTAACAAACCAGGAAAACATATGTGGACGACTAATTATGGATCAACACCTGTAACAAGCCAGGAAATTATCTACATCACCACTTGGGGCATTCGAATGTCAAAAGTGTTCAAAAACCCGATGCAGTTTTACACGGACTCATCGTCAGGAAACCCTACACCGGTTCCCTTTCAACCTCAGATGCAGTTTTACACGGACTCATCATGAAGCAACCCTACACAGGTTCCTTCTCAAAACCCGATGCATTTTTACACGGACTCATCGTCAGGAAACCCTACACCGGTTCCCTTTCAACCTCAGATGCAGTTTTACACGGACTCATCATGAAGCAACCCTACACAGGTTCCTTCTCAAAACCCGATGCAGTTTTACACGGACTCATCGTCAGGAAACCCTACACTGGTTCCCTTTCAACCTCAGATGCAGTTTTACACGGACTCATCATGAAGCAACCCTACACAGGTTCCTTCTCAAAACCTGATGCAGTTTTACACGGACTCATCATCAGGAAACCCTACACCGGTTCCCTTTCAACCTCAGATGCAGTTTTACACGGACTCATCATGAAGCAACCCTACACAGGTTCCTTCTCAAAACCCGATGCAGTTTTACACGGACTCATCGTCAGGAAACCCTACACTGGTTCCCTTTCAACCTCAGATGCAGTTTTACACGGACTCATCATGAAGCAACCCTACACAGATTCCTTCTCAAAACCCGATGCAGTTTTACACGGACTCATCGTCAGGAAACCCTACACCGGTTCCCTTTCAACCTCAGATGCAGTTTTACACAGACTCATCATGAAGCAACCCTACACAGGTTCCTTCTCAAAACCCGATGCAGTTTTACACGGACTCATCATCAGGAAACCCTACACCGGTTCCCTTTCAACCTCAGATGCAGTTTTACACGGACTCATCATGAAGCAACCCTACACAGATTCCTTCTCAAAACCCGATGCAGTTTTACACGGACTCATCATCAGGAAATCCTACACAGATCTCCTCAAAACCCGATGCAGTTTTACACTGACTCATCGTCAGGAAACCCTACACCGGTTCCTCTTCAACCTCAAATGCAGTTTTACACGGACTCATCATCAGGAAACCCTACACAGGTTCCTTGTTTCAACTTACAATTCAACACATCTCTAGTCAATTATCCATCCTATCTCCAAATGGCATCTGTAAGCCCATTCCCGAGATCAAGTGCCTGCGGCAATCAAAAGATTCTCGACTTCCCCAGCCAGAGAGCCTTCCAGAAGCTAACTCCCCTCGGAGTCAAGTTTCAAAATCCCCAGCGGAGCTAAAACTTCCAACTTCCAATCCCCAAGCAGAGTGAAGACCCTCATTCTCAGCTCCTCACAGAATATTCGAATATTCTCCGGTGAAGATCTCCTCAAGACAGGAATTCCCCAGTAGTTTGGCATACAACCCAAGCTTCTGATTCCCCAACAGTGGTCCCAGGACCTCTCATTTTCAACGATCGAAGATTCTTGCCCTCCACAGTAGCAGCCAAGGATTTACTTTCCCCGGCAGCAGTCAAGATTCTTTTATCTTCAGCCATCCAAGATTCATCTATCCTCAGCAAGATAGCTCATCAGCCTACAGGCGCATTCATCACATTCATATCAACATACATTGCATCATGCATCATGACATTGCATACAACTAACTCTTTACCTTTTCAGGAAGGATCAGTCAACAGACAAAGACCGTCATCTTCCGAGATTCTTTCTAGAAATAGTTCAGATGTGACCCAGGCACGGCGACATTCTGATACTTATTCCAGATTCACTCAGAGACAGTTCAGATGTGACCCAGACACGGCGACATTCTGATACTTATTCCAGATTCACTCAGA
Organism: Vicia faba; assembly: GCA_948472305.1. Taxonomy (NCBI): domain Eukaryota; kingdom Viridiplantae; phylum Streptophyta; class Magnoliopsida; order Fabales; family Fabaceae; genus Vicia; species Vicia faba. The sequence goes on along the minus strand of OX451739.1, from coordinate 374,600,440 downwards.
GACAGTTCAGATGTGACCCGGACACGGCGACATTCTGATACTTGTTCCAGATTCATCCAGATGCAGTTTTACACGGACTCATCATCAGGAAACCCTACACCGGTTCCTTCTCGACTTCAAGAATTCTGAAAATAGTTTACGGATCCTTCCCAACACCGGATGCTAATCTATCACTTGTTCAGATGCAACTTCTTCACGGACGCTTCCCAACGACGGATGTTGCTTCAACTCTTGAAAACAGTTTACAGATTCTCCAAACACGGATGTCGATCTATTGCTTGTTCAGACCCCCAGTTCAGAGACGTTCCAAAACATGGATACCTTTCTGATACTCGTCCACTCACCAGTGACATACAGTTCAACAATCATTTCCAGATGGCATCTATAAGCCCATTCTCCTCAACAAACATTTCTAAATGGCATCTTTAAGCCCATTTCCAGATGGCATCTATAAGCCCATCCTCCTACCAACAGTCACCAGATGGCATCTTTAAGCCCATCACCAAATGGCATCTTTAAGCCCATTCCCTCTACCATCACATCACCGAGTGCAAATTTTCTAGGCACTCTAGTGTCCAATCTCCTTTTACCCTCGAGTCGCGAAAGGCAAACTTGCCAATCTAACTCTTCAGGTCCAAGAAGATTGAACAGGGGCAACTGTTGTACCCCAAAATTTTCCCTCGCATTTTTCCATAAGAAATCACAGCTTCAGACGTTTCCTGATTTTTCAAGCTAGCTCAAGAATCGGTCAAACAGACTTTTCTCGTCAGTCAGACAAAATTAGGGTTTTCATTGGTTTTCATGGCTCTAGAATAGTTCATACAGTTTGCTTAGGGTTTTGGTTGATTTTGGTTCAGCTTCGATCAGGCAAACGCTTCTTTGGCATTTGATCAGAATCAGGGTTTTGTGCGCATATCTCTCAAGAAGAGTTGGTTCTATCAATGTTTTTTTAAATTACTCTGAATTGAGAACTGAGGTTGCTGGTTGTTAATTTGCATTTGTTGGATTTAATCAGTGAAAAGAGGCAGATAGACGTTTTGTTTAATTAACTGTCGCTTGGTTTAGAACTATGCGTTGCTTTGGATAATTGGAGCGACGGGTTTGTCATAAGACCACAATGTTTACCAATTGATTATTTATTTTTAAGTTAAGATAATTGGAATTTATTTCCATTTTTATTTTAATTTAAGAATTATAAACAATTAGATAAATATCTTGAAAAGAATAAAAAGAATTAATCAAATAAAAGGACTTTTTATTTATCTTTAAATCATTTGTATAATTGTTTTTGTTTACAAAATGTCTACAATAATAATATTACATTTATTTAAATTTAAATAAAACTATCCTAATATTTTTCTAAATCTTAAATTCTTCATCTTCTATCCCTTGCTCCCTCTGCCTCATTGGATTTTTATCTGCAAAGAATAAGAAAGGAGAAAAAGTCAGAAGCAGGTAAATAATTAAAAGCAGTTAATTTGGGCTCATCATTAAAGGCAACTGACTGGAATCAGTTAGCCCTCTCTGCAAATCACGGGATTTCTCCCGGTTCACAAAGAGGGATGAATATTGCTTGCTAAAACATGAAATGCAAAGTTGAAAAATGCACAAATTCAAAATTGGCCAACCAACTGCATAGTTCAAAACAAACAGCATGTATCACTATGAAAGTTCAAACTGAACTACAAAGTTCCCAAATTCAAAACATTCAAACTAGGCCAAAAGCTGTCAAAATGTCCAAAATATGGAAGGATGTCAAGATACAAAGGCTACTCCACACTGTAACAAAGATGCAGGAAAGCTGAAGAAGGAAAGTATATAGGTTAAAACCAATTTTGCAAGCAAGCATAGTCAAGATCATCATCTTCCAGCCTGTATGCCTTTTCAGAAAAAAATACACTAAACATTATTTAATGTTTTAACTGTACTAGTGAGAGAAAAAAGAGAGAAAAGAAGTACAGGTTTGCAGGCTTAGGCTTGAGAGACAAAAATATAAAACAAGCTACAATAGAACAGTAGAAGGGGGGCCAGAAATCACAAAAACAAAAGATAACTGAGAGCAAGCAAAAAGCCTCAAGCTCTTAGTCTCAAACTCAACCTGTAAACAAGGCCAAGCCCCAGGCCGGAACTGCCAAGCCTTAAGGCACAACCTGTCAAACAAAACCAACCTTACCTGCAATCAAGCCTATTCTCAAAGTACCAAAACCTCTAAGCCTGCAAACATTCAAAACACCACAACCTGCTGTCCAAAAAAAGCCATATACCAGTCAAGAAGCCTCACAAACCTGTCCAGCTCTAAACCTAAGCCATAAAAGCCTTAAAACCACAAACTTCAAACAGATATAACCTGCTAAGCCTAACCTGAAGCATAGCCTCCCAAAACCTGAACCAGCACATTCAAGCACAAAACCAGTTGACAAGAACACAAACTTTGAAGCAACTGATAAACAAACAGAAATCAAGCAACAAAAGCCTTAGACCCTCAAAACCTGCTGAAGCAAAAAGCATAAGCATATTCAAACAGCTTAAGCCAAAGAGCCTGCTGAAGCCAAAAACCTTTCAAGCACACAAATAACCATTCAAGCGAAACCTTCATATGTCAAGCCATCAAACCCTCAGAACTCAAGGAGTTCATCATAGGGATATTCACCAACCGCCAGAATCAACAAATATTCAAACATACCAACCAACACATCCAAGCAACTCAAGGCAACCAGAAGAAGGAGATAAAGAAGCATACTCAGAAACACACAGGGTCAAACATCACAAGGGCCCTCAGAAAACTTCATCAATTGGGCAAAGGTTCAAATAAATCTCAAGCATACAAAGGCGACCAGAAGAAGATAAGGCAACCATAAGAAGAAGATAAAGAAGCGTACATAGGCAAAGGCAAGGCTAACAGCAAGAAGGAGAAAGAATTAACAAAAAGTTCTCAGGCATTATCATCATCAAACCAACAAGCAAAGCAACACAGAGTACCGTGGATTCAAAGCTAGCGAACATCACCGTCTCTCCGCCCGTCAAGCCTCCAAACGCCTCATAATCTCCTCCTCCAACGAAGGTAACATATTTTGTCCTTCTCTTCACACCTCAAACAAAAAACGCGTGATCAGAATCAATGACGAGGCTTAATAATAATCAGAGCATAAAACTAAACATGCAAGACCTCTAAGGTTCGAAACCCTAAAATTTAAAACAGAACTATCACCTTACAGTCTCGTTGAACCGAAGAAAGAGAGGAGGTGATGATGGCGTTGGTGGCTGGGCAAGGGACGTTGTTCTGAATCCATGGCGAAAGGGCGAACAAAGGAGGAAGACGAAGTGAAGTAGACGGCGCTGTAACCCTAAACCTTACACCAAATGAACGAAATAATTAAGCCCCTTTGCAAAACGTTTCACTCAGAATGTGGGCCTGGCCCTTTTCTAAAATGCCTAAAGCCCATTCTTTTAAGACTAAAAACATTTTTATCTTAACATCTTTTATCACTTAATCCAATACCTCAATTTTTGTTCTAATTTTGTATAAAGATATTAATTAAAACAAACTTGAAATATTAATTTTCTCAAAAAAAACATTTCCTTTTCCTTTTATACATAAAATGATTAAGTAAATAAAAAATACTTTTCTTTAAAGACATTAATATATAGAATTTGAATTTTTTTTTCTTTTCTTAAAAAACTTTCATACATAAATACATAATTCTTTCTTTAAGATAACACATTTCTTTTCTTAAAAGTATTCTTTGTATATAAATCATAATTACATAATTTTTCCTTTTAGATAAATACTTTTCTTTTTTTTTAAGATATTATCTTTGTACATTAATACTAAAAAATACATATAATTAAAATTTAAAACATTTTTTCCTTTCTTTTAATTAAGATACTTTTGTACCTATTAAAGAAATATACAAGATTACCAAAAATTAAATAACGAAAGCATTTAATTCTCTTCATTAGGTTAACAATACTTAATCTTCACATTAAATTCACATTTTCTTAACTTGTAAATAAATCTCATACATGTACACTTACACCTACACAATACACTTTACATTTGATACACATACAATTACTATTCTTATACATTGCTATACGTTACATTTACACTTTTATCGCAATTCGATTTGGTTGTAAATTATTGGACACTACATTCCTAAAGTCTCATCCCCATTTGTAAATTTGTACCCCCACTCCCGGATACTATTTGTAATAGCGTAGACTTTAAAATTCCCGCAATTTATCGCTTTCCAATTATACCATGATTAGACCTAGGGTTTGCATGTACATAAAATCGAACGCTAGATAACCTAATACAAGACAAATACATGAAATCAATACACAATCACACTTGCACCCTCTAGGGTAATCCCACATGTTGCCTTCCAAAATGGGCCATGCTTGCACGTCGAGTTTCTTTGGTAAAACAAATTCAAATGACCATAAGTCCCTCGATGATGCTTTCGAAAGTTGCCTAAAATGGAATGATCATAGTCCCTTCAAGCAAATTGCCAAAGACACTTGGCACCATTGCATTCATGGTCCATACGATGACCCGCGCCTGTCCCGTTAAACTTCCTAAACGCAAGATTGTCCACCAAATTCAATGGTGGAACAAAATTGTTAAAAAGGGGTTGAAAACATAGAAAAAACCTTTGAGTACAATAGGGGTAGACAAAACTCTTAGTTACTTGAGATCAACTTGCAAAAACACTTGCCTCCTTTTCAAAAACCACACCTCACAAACACTTTCAAACAAACTTCCAAAAACATTTTGAAACATCTTTTCGAAAAGATACACACCGTTGTATATACTCAAACACGAGTCATTACAATGGTTGCCGAAACAAAGGCGTCTATTTCAAAAAAAACATTTTCAAAACACCCACATACACCACAATTTCAAGCAATCGAAAATCAAGGCAAGTGATCTAAAAACCATGTAACTAAGAGCCCATGGATAACCATGGATGAAAAGGGTGCTAATACCTTCCCTTTTCATAATCTACCCCCCGAACCCACGAAACATCTCAAAAGGTTTTTCCTGTGCTTTTTAACCTTTCCTTTAGGATAAAATAAAAAGTCGGTGGCGACTCTTGCTAAACCGAACAAGTGCGAATACAAACGCAAAAACTCAAGTCAGTTCTCCCACCGTATCACAATAAGCATGTTTCTTACAACAAGTCTCCTCATCTTTCTACTGTTTATTTCAGTAAGATGGATCTCGAGCAGACAGTAAAAGACCTTCAGGCGCAGAATGCTCAGTTTCAACAGATGTTCTTGACTCTAGCCAAAGGACAAGAAGATTTGAAAACTTTGCTGGTTGAAGAAAAGAAGAAGAAAGCAAAGAAAATAACCGGAGTTTTGAATATGGGAAGAAGGTTCCAAGGACAAGCCATACAGACCCTAGACTTTGCAACGTCATCTGGTGAAAAAGATAATCAAGAAGGGAAAGGCAAGGAAGTAGTTGTCCATCCAGAATCTGAAGAGGAAGAAGAAGAGGATTACTCTGAAGAGCAGTATCCCCCGGTCGACGACAAATACAAGCATCTAGAAGAACGACTAAGCCCAATGGAAATTCAGAAAGTCTTCGGGCTAGACTTTGAAGAGTTGGGTTTGGTGTCTGGGATTTTTATTCCAACAAAATTCAAAGCACCAGTATTTTCTAAGTACGACGAGGTTTCGTGTCCCAAGATGCATCTCCGGTCCTATGTGAGGAAGATATAGCCTCACACTGCTGACGGAGATTTGTGGGTACAATTATTTCAAGACAGTCTATCTGGAACTCAGCTTGATTGGTTCTATCAACTGGAAAGGGCCAATATCCATAATTGGGAAGACCTTTGCGCTGAATTTTATGAACAATATCAGTACAACACAGACCTTGCTCCTACCCGTACTTAACTCTAGAGTATGGTTATGGTTTCAAGTGAAGGTTTCAAAGACTACGTTCAGAAATGGAGGGACTTAGTAGGAAGAGTCCAACCTCCCCTCTCTGAAAGAGAACTAGTAGACATGTTTCTGGGTACCCTGTCCGGTCCTTTCTTTAATCATTTAATTGGAAGCTCCTCAGCAGGATTCACTGAATTAATCTTGACCGGGGAAAGAGTGGAAGCTGGGATTAAGAATGGGAAGATCCAAAAAGACGCATCCTCCGCCAATGTAAGAAAACCATTTATTGCGAAGAAAGAAGTTGGTGTTGTGTACCCTCAAAGAAATCAAGATAGAACTGAACGTCTATCAATGGTAGAGGTTATCATGATCCCTAAGCCTGCACCTACTCAACAAAGGAATGATCAGCCTAGAACAGAAAGGTCAGTAAGAAAATTTACCCAGATTAATATGACAATATCTTAAGTCCTGCCACATTTGTTGAGATCTAATCTGGTAACTTTGAAGGAAGCCCCGAAAAATCCTAACACAACCTCTCCTCACTACCATCCTAATGCTTGTTGTGCATACCATTCAGAAAGCCCAGGCCATGAAACCAACGACTGTTGGGCTTTGTAAAACAAGGTGCAAGACCTTCTTTAAGCAAAAGAAATTGAGTTCGATGCTCCTGAGATCCCAAATGTTATCACCGCTCCTATGCCCAAGCATGGTCGTGGTGTTAACGCTGTCGAAGATGATATGTTTGTTACTGTTGTTGATGAACTTGTTACTCCTCTCCTGACCGTCAAGAAGAACCTGTTGAAGGCCAGTTTATTTCTGGGTTGTGATGAAGGCTGCCACTTCTGTTTATCCCTACCAACTAGTTGTCATTTATTGAAAGCAGGTGGATGAAAAAGAGATTTTGTTTGAAAAGACTCCTATTACAACTGTTTCTTACAAAGATGTTTCAATAGTAACCATTTCCGCCAATCCTTCCAGGGTCTCCACCAAAAGACCCATTAGGATTACATCTGTTCCTAAGGTGGCTCCAGTGATAATTACTATGCCAGGTCCAATCCCATACTCATCAGATAAAACTGTCCCATGGAACTATGGGGGCGACGTCTACTATCACGGCGTCAAGCAAGATTGGTTGGCTGATGAAGACTCAATTCTTGAGAAGGCTGACCCCAACATTAGTAATATTGCGGGAACCAGTAAGATAACCCGAAGTGGAAGAATATTCTCCCCAGAAATTGCTCCTCCAAAGACTGTTACCGGTCCTGTGATCATCCATGTTCCTATTCTTGTCGACACTACTACTACTACAATCCATTTGGTTACCCCTATTGACACTCCTACCACCGAGTCGACCGAGAGTCGGGGCAAAGGAATTCTGGTTAAGCATGTCTGGATGAAGGCACAAACAATATCTATCCCTGAGGCCTCCCAAAAGGAGATGGAAAAAATTCTGAAAATTATAAAGAGAAGCGACTACAACATAGTCGAACAGTTAGGGCAGACTCCGTCAAAGATTTCCATGCTGGCTTTATTGTTGTGCTCCGAGGCTCATGCGAAGGCCGTGGTGAAATTTCTTAAAACTGCCCATGTACCACAAGAAACCTCTGCTGATCAGTTCCAAGACTTTGTAGCCAGTTTAACCGCTGACAATGGTTTAGGATTTTCTGATGCTGACTTGACACCTAGAGGGAGAAAGAATAATGAGGCATTGCATGTCTCTGTCGAATATCGGGGAATAACTTTGGCCCATGTTTTGGTTTATACCGGTTCGTCTTTGAATGTGTTTCCTAAGAAGGCTCTTGATAGACTCTACTGTGAAGGTTTGACCTTGAAACCCAGCAACATAGTGGTAAGGGCCTTCGATGGTTCAAAAATAATGGTGCATGGGGAGGTGGACATCCCTATAAAAGTTGGAACTCAAACCTTTGATTCAACTTTTTACGTGATGGACAGTCGCCCTTCCTACTCCTGCTTATTAGGCCAACCATGGATTCACAATGCTGGTGTCGTCACCTCTACATTACATCAAATGATGAAATACCCAACCAAGGTGAAAATCATTACTGTCCATGGAGAAGAGGAATATATGGTCAGTCACTTAAACTCCTTCAGATACGTGGAATTGGATGGTGAATTCATTGAAACTCCGTTTCAGCATTTCGAGGAAGTCCCACCAACCGTGGCAGTAACCAAGGTTGTTTCCAAAATCCCGAAGATTACAAGACCTCCACAAAAGATGTTTTCTCTTAAAGATGCCAAGGCAGTGATCAAAGAAGGTGGATGCACTATATGGGGCCAACTCCCAGATTTCCCATATAAATCTGACAAATTCGGTTTGGGTTTCACTTCAGGAGACCAGAAAGTTGTATGTCGTTCTCGTTTCAGGGGACCACCCTTGAAGATCAGTAACCACGGAGTCAATGTTGTGGAGGATGATGAGGACAACTACGACCTGGAGGAATGGATTTTCCCAACTATCAACGGAGGACTCGGCAACTGGGAAGCTAAAGACTTTGTCCCAATTACTTTTATCCAACAGTAATTGTCTTTAAATTTTTGTCGGACCTGTAATAATTAAACAATTCAGACTTTTAAAACCTTGTGTCTTACCCGAGGCACAATGGTCCATTTGTAAGGGTTGTTACCTCATTTTCATATATCATCAATGAATCGTGGACGTTTTTGCATACAAACTTTGTGCTCTTTGTCTTTCTTTTCTACATTTTACTTTCTTTCAAAGATAGTTATACTCTTACACACCCTCACATTCAAAATGCAGGTCTACATCCACTTAGGATCCCATGCGTAATGATTCTTCTATGGCCTTTTGTGACTCTAAAAATCTAATCTACCAAGCCGAAGACGAAGGTGAGGAAGATTTTGAAGTGCCAAGGGAACTAGCCAGGTTACTTCAACAAGAAGAGATGACCATACAACCCCACGAAGAACTAGTGGACACAGTTAACCTAGGTACTGAAGAGGACAAGAAAGAAGTCAAGGTGGGCGCCAATCTAGAACCCAGTGTCAAGAAGCGTCTGATTTAGTTGCTACATAATTATGTTGAGGTCTTTGCCTGGTCGTATGAAGACATGCCAGGACTTGATACTGATATCGTGGTCCATCGTCTACCAACAAAAGAAGACTACCCTCCAGTAAAACAGAAAGTTTGTTGCATGTGACCAGACATGTCAGAGAAGATCAAGGCCGGAGTCATGAAACAATTCAACACCGGATTCTTAGCAGTTACCTCCTATCCACAATGGGTCGCCAATGTTGTTCCCGTGCCTAAAAGGGACGGTAAGGTGCGAATGTGCGTAGACTACAGAGATTTAAATAGGGAAATCCCTAAGGATGATTTCCCACTTCCCCAAATCGATATTTTGGTTGACAATATTGCACGGCATAAGGTATTTTCCTTCATGGATGGTTTCTCAGGCTACAACCAAATCAAAACGGCGCCTGAGGACATGGAGAAAACGACCTTTGTCACATAGTGGGGCATATTCTGTTACAAGGTTATGCCATTTGGGTTGAAGAATGATGGGGCAACCTATCAATGTGCCATGGTAGCTTTATTTCACGACATGATGCATCACGAAATAGAGGTCTATGTGGACGACATGATAGCCAGATCTCAAACTAAAGAGGAACATCTTGACCATTTGCAGAAACTGTTTGAGAGACTGAAGAAATACAAGTTGAGGTTGAACCCGAATAAATGCACATTTGGGGTGAGGTCTGGTAAACTCCTAGGCTTTTTCGTTAGTGGTAAAGGTATCGAAGTGGATCCCGCCAAGGTAAAAGCAATACAAGAAATGCCTGTTCCTCGTACTAAGAAGGAAGTCAAAGGATTCTTATGATGTCTAAACTACATTTCCCGATTCATTTATCACTTAACTGCTACTTGTGTACCAATCTTCAAATTACTGAAGAAAGATCAAGTAGCCAAATGGAATGATAAGTGCCAAACTGCATTCGACAAGATCAAAGAGTGCCTACAAGAGCCTCCTGTTTTGATGCCACCAGTCGAGGGAAGACCCTTGATCATGTATCTAACTGTTTTGGAAAATTCAATGGGGTGTTGTTGTACCCCAAAATTTTCCCTCTCATTTATCAAATATTTTCTCACAAGATCTCATTTGGTTCAAGACTTCACAAGGTTTGATCAGCTCAAGACACCTCCTTAAGCACTGATGACTCAAATTAGGGTTTGAGATTGCACAAGGATAATTTAACTCCCAATGCCTAATATTACTTTCATGGATCATTATGGACCCCCAAGATTACCCATGTCAAGTTTCAAGCCTTGGATCACACTTTTGCTCAGTCAATTGAGCAGTTGACCTAAAAGTCAACTATATTGGGGGAAAAGTCAACTATGGCCAATTTACTGTCAAAGTTCATAATTTTTTATCCACATCAACATTATAAACTCATATGTACCATTTGATCAAGTTTGGACCATAATTCCTCAAGAAATTTGATCAAATCATCAAAAGGGCAAAATGGTCAAAATTAGGGTTTTGACTAAGAAAGGGCAATTTTTGGTTTTTGACCTAGCAAATGGTTAATTGGGTTGAGGCATAATATCAAGAGTTAAATTACATCATTTTGACCTAATGGCATGACCCTAAACATTGCTCAAGATCAATTGGATTGATAGTTGATTTTCAACCAACTCATCAAAAGTCAACTGTATACTGAAAAGTCAAACTTTGACTTTTTGGTCAAAATCAAGTGTCAAAGATCACAATTCATCAAAAAATGTCAAAATATGAAACTTTTTCATCAAGAAATCAAAAAGACAAGATTTCATTTTGAAAAGTCAAAGTTTTCTAACTTGAAAATTTTTCTAAGTGTTTAAAACTTCATGTTTTTTCATAACTTTGAGTAAATTTTTCACCATGATGCAAGATGATTCAAAAGAAACTTTCAACATGAAAGTTGTAGATCTCCATGATATATACAACATTTCTTTACACAACTTCTCCTAAAAATTCTTGTATCTCAATTTATTAATTCATGAAATCATGGTCTTGAAATTAAACACTTAGTGAAATTTTGCCCTAGTTTAGGCAGGATTTTGACCTAACTTCATGGCACTTTTTTATATAGCTCCAAGGGGGATTTTCAAAAGTGATTCAAAGGGTGTTTGTAGAGCACATTACAAGCTTTCCAAAATGTCAAGGAACTCCTTGATATCATTCTTGAGCAGGGAGAATCGAAGAGAGGAAGTTAGGGTTTCAAACTAAAATTATAGGTCATTTTCATGATGAACAAAAATGCAATTTCAATGTTGGGCTGCATAATATTGCTTTGCATGCCTTCTAACTTGTGTATCTATCCATCATTAATGGATTACACATACTGTTGAGCTTTAATCCAAGTGATTTAAGCTTTATCCAATCCACATTTCCATTAATGGCACAAAGTGAACACTTCCATTTTAGAAAAGCAAGCTTTTTGTGCAAAGTCAATTCTTGAGCCTCCAACTTGTTCCCTATGATCACGCTCTTTTTACAAAGTCATAAGCAAGTGTGTTTAAAGCATAACCACTCTATCTTAGCCAGTACACAAAGCTTTGAAACTTGGATTTCTCAAAAATCACATGTTATGCTTAACTTGTGATTTTGAATTCTGATCAACAACAAGCTTCCAAACTTGTTGCTTATAAATAGAGGCACTATTTATGAGCTAGAACACGAGCTTAAGCACCTGAAATACACCAAAACTCTCTCAAATCAGAAATTGCCCAAAAACTCTATTGTTGCACAGTTTCTGACCTTGAACATCAAACTCATAATTCCCTCGTGTGTTTCTTGGCCTTTTAGTTTCTAAAGCTTCCTTACATCAAGTGTAACATATCCCTATCCCTATTTCATTACTGTAACATCATTTACCACATCCTCTATAACCAAAAATAGAGCATTGCACATTGACTTCTCCAAGCCATTCCAGCCATCCGTTGCTCAAGCAAACCATTGCATTAGCTTCCTGGAAACTTGAGGAAGCTAACCTGATCATTGCAGCACCTTGAATCAAGCTCATTTGCATTTCACGATTTCCAATTTTGAGGTATTTTTCTTGAACTTCTATCTCATTACTTAGGCATTGTTAGGCTTGCATTTTTTAATATAAAATGTAGACATCACTGCCCTGAAGCTGTAGATGTCCATAGATTTCATTTATATTGACTGAGCTAGGAGAATTTTAGGATTGAATCTTTGAAAATAATTAGGTCAGAATTTGGTACTTATAAAAATTCTCATTCATCTTTGATTTATAGTTCATGATATTTATATGGTTGGATTCGTATGAAAATGGAGCAACTTTCATGTTTACATTTCTGCAAATGGTTGAGAAATGAACAAGTTGCAGGACTTCTGGCTAGAGGTTGAAGATGAAGTATATTTAGGATAAGATTTATGTTATATATTTATGGTTTGACATAAGTTAACGGATGTATCACCACACCAGTGGTTAAAGCACGCGCCTGTCACTATGAGGTCCTGGGTTCAAGCCCCAGCGTAACCTTTTGTGCTTTTTTACATTTTCTCACATTTTCGACACTTTTTTTTGCAGCGTTCGGGCTATCCTTTGGGCCTGGATTTTTTTCTCACAATACCCTCTGTTTCACTTATCAACCTCCCTGACTTTATTTTTATTTTTTTTATTTTTTTACTTTTTTTATCTTTTATTTATTATTATTATTTATACTATTATTATTATTATTGTTATTATTATTTTCATCAATCATGAAAATCCAAAAAATATTTATTTTTATTATTTATATCAATTTAGTTTATTTTTCTTTTCAAAAAATAAAAGAACAAAAACCTTTTCTTTAATTGATTTCTTTTTTTACTTAGATAATTTAATTTTAATTATTATTATAATATATTATTTATTTTTCTTGTAAAATTAAAATCAATTTAGAACTTAGGATTTTTATTTAATCATTTTTTATTTTACTAGTTTAATTAAATTCACACAAAAACCCTAAAAAATGTGTTTTCTTTAAATTAATTTATTCTACTAACTTAATCTTAATTTTCTTATTTTTAGTTAATTATTTTATTTTAATTAATTAGGTTAGAAAACCATTTTCATAAAAAAAACCAAACAAAAGTTACATTTTCTTTTTTACATTTGCATTCTTGCACTTTATTTATTTATTTTGTACATTTATTAAAAATTCAATATGGTTGTAATATTTATTTAGATTTAAATTCTTGCAATATTCCCCATTCGTAAATTTATACACCCCCTCTCCTAAGTATTGTAATAGCATAGTAATTTTAATTTCCACAATTTATCGCTTTATATACAAATGCTAGTAATTAGGGTTTTGTATGGAAAGACTAAAACCAATCAATAGGAAACCCTAATCAAAGACAAATCAAGCATGAAAATCTATACACTTGCACACAAACACCCCTAGGGAAAATCCACTTGGTTTCCTTACAAAAATGGCCATATTATGCATGTGAGGTATCTTAGCAAAAACAAGCAAAATACAAGATCATAGTCCCTCGATGACGTTATCCATGTTGCCTTTCAAAATGATCTTAGTCCCTTAAGAAAAATGCTAAGATATCTTGCAACATTGCTAATCATGGTTATACGATGACCCATTCCCGTCCCTTTTACATCCAAAGATAGGGTTACTTACCAAATCAATGGTAAGATAACAATGTCAAAGGAAAGAGGAAATAAACATGAAAGACTTTTGATTAGGTAGAATGCTCCTAGTTACTTGCTCCATTTTAAAACAAAACATCCTTGTTATTTTCAAAACAAACACCAACACTTCTAAAATATATTTCAAAACTTGAAAACATTTTCAAAAGATCAACACATTTGTATACATTCTTACGAACGAGAATCATTACAAAAGTTTGCCTAGATAATGGCCTCTTTACAAAATACTTTCAAAAAATCATACAAAGCATATTTTCAAAAAAAAAGCAAGTGATCTAGCAAGTAACTAAGAGCCCATGGAAAACCATGGATGAAAAGGGTGCTAATACCTTCCCTTTTCATAATCTACCCCCCAAACTCAAGAAAAAATCTCAAAGGTCTTTCCTGTGCTTTTTCACCTTTCCTTTTGGATAAAAGAAAAGTCGGTGGCGACTCTTGCTAACCGCAACATTTGCAATCAAACGTAAAACACCCAAGTCAGTTCTCCCACCGTATCACAGAACTAGAGATTCTGCTAGGGGGAATTCTAAAAGTGGGGTTGCCTTAGGGTTAGATCACATTTACTTGCTTTCATTGTTTGACTTGTATGCTTTACTTTTTGGTTCTTTGTTTGGGTTTGAATCCTCTACCCGGATTTGGGATACCTTATAGGTAAGTAGCAATACATTGAGGAAATTGTGCGGTGTAAACTGACATGGTAGAAATAGCTATGTTAGTGCGACATATTTGTGGGTACCGGTGGCCCTTGAGTAGTCAAGGAGAATACGGGGCCGCTGAGTAATGTCATGAAGCACTAATGAACTTTTAGAACCTTTACTTGACCAACTTGGCCTTTATGACGTAGTGAGATGACCAGCTTTGGTGCAGTCTGAAGTTGGTAGATACTCAATACTATACTCATTGAGGTTTGGTTTTTTGGGATATTTCGGTCGCTATTAAAGAGGCTTGTGCTAAAACAATGCCTAAGGAAACAAACCAGTGATATTTAGCTCCTTAGAACCCGGTTACTATTACTAGGACAGGTTTGAGCCAACTAAACTTCAAGAGGGTACTTACCCATGAGACTCCATGCAATCCTAAACCTAAGGACTTGTTTGTTTTGTTTGTATATATTTACTTATACATAACATCATAAACATCATAACATTATACTCATATTCACTAACCATTTCAAGGATCTTGGGATTTATCTTTGTTCTTTTTTGTAGGACATGGATTCTATTCACAGGAAAACCATTCAAGTCAATCTTGTAAAGATCCCTCTTCAACTTAAAGAGCTAGCATCAAGGGTTCCTGAAAACTCTCCATTTACCGAAAGACATGGTTGCCTACTAAATTTGGTCACCTCCAACACTAATGAAGACATGATGAAGTTGCTCTTCCAGCTCTTTGATCCTTTACATTATTGCTTCACATTTCCCGATTATCAACCTGTGCCAACTTTGGAAGAATTCTCACAACTCCTGAGGATTCCCATTCTCAATCGACTACCTTTCAACGGTACGGAAAGAGATCTAAAGCCAGAAGAGATTGCTCAAGCTCTACACTTACAACCATCTGATATCACAACTAATTGGGAAACAAGGAGTGGTGTCAAAGGTTTCCTAGCAAAGTTCTTGTTTTAGAAAGCCCAAAACTGTTGGAACTCTTTGGATTTGCAAGATTTTGAGAAAATTTTGGCTCTCCTCATCTATAGGATGGTTTTGTTTCCAAATCCTGACCAACTCATAGATGTGAACGCCGTCAAAATCTTCATGTCTCGTAACCCGATGCCTACTTTGCTAAGGGACATCCTACATTTTTTTCACACTCGCACAATGAGTAAAAGAGGTATCTTTATGTGTTGTACTCCTCTCTTGGCAAGATGGTTTATTTCGCATCTTCCCCAATCTGTATTGAAGAACGAGAAAGGTTCAAGGTGGTCATATAGGTTGATGACACTCAAACATTCAGACATTTATTGGTGTTCTCGATCCATAGAGAATGTTACTATTATCGACCGTTATGGAGAATTCCCTAATGTCCTTTTACTTGGCATTGGAGGAGGTATCACCTACAACCCATGCTTAGCCTTAAGACAGTTTGGTTGCCCGAAGGGATGGCCCACATGAGATGCTTATTCAAGGTTTGGTATTTGACTACGAGAACGACGATCAAGGTCACCGCCAGAGATTTATCCGAGCTTGGAGGATGTTGAACAATGTAGATAGTGAGACATTGGGGCATAAGAATTCCATCCCTCTTGAGCCTTACCTCAAATTGGTATGAGCTCGTGCTCAAAGTCTTATAATGCCTTACCCTTTCATTCTCCCAGTAATTATAGAGCCTGTTGTGGAAGGAGATGTTCCATATAATATCCTGCATCCTGACATGCCCACCTCTCTTGAAGACTTACAAAGGGATTGGATACAACTTAAGGGGTAACGAGACACTTTCGAGGCCCAATTCTATGCCAGCGAGAAGAAGGTTTTGGAGCTCACTAGGCAACTTCATGAAGAACGGAGCCTGAACGCTTACGTCGCACCAAAGAGGATGCGTACAACTTTTTTTATCTTAGAGTTTTTGTATTTCTTTGTAAGCCCGAAAGAGGCATGATGTACTCAAGCTTTAATTTATTAATATAATGTGTGTTCCTTTTTGGTCTAAAGCATATTTAAATCTCTAATTTCCTTGAAATTATTGCATATGCATTTACCATTCATCATAGCATAAGCAGGTTTCTTACGACAAGTCTCCTCATATTTCTACTATTTATTTCAGTAAGATGGATCTCGAGCCGACAGTAAAAGACCTCCAGGCGCAAAATGCTCAGTTTCAACAGATGTTCTTGACTCTAGCAAAAGGACAATAAGATCTGAAAACCTTGTTGATTGGAGAAAAGAAGAAGAAAGCAAAGAAAATAACTGGAGTTCTAAATATGGGAAGAAGGTTCCAAGGACAAGCCAGACGGACCCTAGACTTTGCAACATCATCTGGTGAAAAGGATAATCATGAAGTGAAAGGCAAGGAAGCGACTATCCAGTAAGAATCTGAAGAGGAAGAAGAAGAATATTACTTTGAAGAACAATATCCCTCGGCCGATGACAAATACAAACATCTAGAAAAACGACTAAGTGCAATGGAGATTCAGAAAGTGCCTGGGTTGGACTTTGAAGAGTTGGGTTTGGTGTCTGGGATTGTTATCCCACCAAAATTCAAGGCACCAGTATTTGCTAAGTACGACGGAGTTTCGTGTCCCAAAATGCATCTTCGGTCTTATGTGAGGAAGATACAGCCTCACACTACTGACAGAGATTTGTGGGTACACTTCTTTCAAGACAGTCTATCAGGGACTCAGCTAGATTGGTTCTATCAACTGGAAAGGGCCAATATCCATAATTGGGAAGACCTTGCCGCTGCTTTTTATAAACAGTATCAATATAACGCAGACCTTGCTCCTACCCGTACTCAACTCCAGAGTATGGCTATGGTTTCAAGTGAAGGTTTCAAAGACTACGCTCAGAAATAGAGGGACTTAGCAGGAAGAGTCGAGCCTCCCCTTTCTGAAAGAGAACTAGTAGACATGTTTCTGGATACCCTGTCTGGTCCTTTATTTAAACATTTAATTGGAAGCTCCTCAGCAGGCTTTACTTAATTAATCTTGATCAGAGAAAGAGTGGAAGTTGGGATTAAGAGTGGGAAGATTCAAAAAGATGCATTCTCTGCTGTTGTAAGAAAACCATTTATTGGGAAGAAAGAAGGTTGTGTTGTGTATCCTCAAAGGAATCAAGAAAGAGTTGTACTCCGACCAATGGTAGGGGCTGTCATGATCCCTAAGCCTGCACCTACTCAACAAAGGAACGATCAGACTAGAACAGAAAGGCCAGTAAGACAATTTACCCGTATTAATATGACACTATCTCAAGTCCTGCCACATTTGTTGAGATCCAATCTGGTAACTTTGAAAGAAGCTCCGAAGAATTCTAACACAACCTCTCCTCATTACCATCCTAATGCTCGTTGTGCTTACCATTCAGAAAGCCCAGACCATGATACTAACAACTGTTGGACTTTGAAAAACAAGGTGCAAAACCTTCTTGGAGCAAAAGAAATTGAGTTTGATGCTCCTGAGATCCCAAATGTTATCACCGCTCCTATGCCCAAGCATGGTCGTGGTGTTAACATTGTCGAAGATGATATATTTGTTACTGTGTTTGGTGAACTTGTTACTCCTCTCCTGACTGTCAAGAGGAATCTATTGAGTGTCGGTTTATTTCCGGACTGTGACGAAAGCTGCCACCTTTGTGTATCCCTACCAACTAGGTGTCATTTATTGAAAGCAAGTGTCCAACGCCTAATGTACGACAAAGAGATTTTGTTTGAGGAGACTCCCGTTCCAACCATTTCTTACAATGATGTTTCAATAGTAACCATTTCCGCCAATCCTTCCAGGGTCTCCACCAAAAGACCCGTTAGGATTACATCAGTTCCTAAAGTGGCTCCAATGATAATTACTATGCCTGGACCAATTGCGTACTCATCAGATAAAACTGTCCCATGGAATTATGTGGGCGATGTCTACTATCACAATGTTAAACAGGATTGGCCGGCTGTTGAAGACTCAATTTTTGAGAAGGTTGACCCTGACATCAGCAACATTGTGGGAACCAGCAAGATAACCCGAAGTGGCAGAATATTCTCTCCAGAGATTGCTCCTCCGAAGACTGTTACCGGTCCTGTGATCATCCTTGTTCCTATTCCTGTTGACACTACTACTACTACAACCCCTTTGGTTATCCCTGCTGATACTCCTACCACTAATTCGATCGAGGCTTGGGGCAAAAGCATTTTGGTTGAGCCTATCCAGATGAAGGCGCAAACAGTATTTATCCCTAAGGCCTCCCAAAAGGAGATGGAAGAAATTCTGAAAATTATAAAGAGAAGCAACTATAACGTAGTCGAACAACTAGGGAAGACTCCTTCAAAGACTTCCTTACTGGCTTTATTATTATGCTCTGAGGCTCATGCGAAGGCCTTGGTGAAATTCCTTAAAACTGCCCATGTACCACAAGAAACCTCTACTGATCAGTTCCAAGACTGTGTGGCCAGTTTGACCGCTGACAATGGTTTAGGCTTTTCTGATGCTGACTTAACTCCTAGAGGGAGGAAGCACAACGAGGCATTGTATGTCTCTGTCGAATGCATGGCACAGCTTTGGCCCATGTCTTGGTTGATACCGGTTCATCTTTAAACGTGCTACCTAAGAAAGCTCTTGATAGACTTGACTGTGAAGGTTTGACCTTAAAACTCAGCAACATAGTAGTAAAGGCCTTCGAGGATTCAAAGAGAATGGTGCATGGGGAGGTGGACATCCTCATAAAAGTTGGAACCCAAACCTTTGATTCAAATCTTTACGTGATGGACATTTTCCCTTCCTATTCCTGCTTATTGGGCCGACCATGGATTCACAATACTGGTGTCGTCACCTCTACATTACATCAGATGCTGAAGTATCCAACCGAGGGGAAAATCATTATTGTCCATGGAGAAGAGGAATATATGGTCAGTCACTTAAACTCCTTCAGATACATGGAATTGGACGGTGAATTCATTAAAACTCTGTTTCAGCATTTCGAGGAAGTCCCACAAACCGCGGCAGTAACCAAGGTTGTTTCCCAAGTCCCAAAGATTACAAGACCTCCGCTAAGGATGTCTTCACTGAAAGATGCCAAGGCAGTGATCGAAGAAGGTGGGTGTACTATTTAGGGCCAGCTCCCAGATATCCCATACAAGTCTGACAAATTTGGTTTGGGTTTCACTTTAGGAGCCCAGAAAGCTGTACACCGTGCTCGTGCCGGGGGACCACCCTTGAAGATCAGCAGCCACGGAGTCAACGCAGTGGAGGATGATGAGGACAGCTACGACCTGGAGGAACGGATTTTCCCAACTATCAACAGAGGACTCAGCAACTGGGAAGCTAAAGACTTTGTCCCAATTACTTTTATCCAACGGTAATTGTCTTTAAATTTTGTCAGACCTGTAATAATTAAACAATTCAGACTTTTAAAACCTCGTGTCTCACCCGAGGCACAACGGTCCATTTGTAAGGGTTGTTACCTCATTTTCATATGTCATCAGTGAATCGTGGACGTTTTTGCATACAAACTTTGTGCTCTTTGTCTTTCTTTTTACATTTTTATTTTCAAAGATAGTTATACTCTTACACATACTCACATTAGAAATGCATATCTACATCCATTCGGGATCCCCATGGGTAACGATTCTTCTATGGCTTTCTGTGACTCTGAAAATCTAATCTACCAAGACTAAGACAAAGGTGGGGAAGATTGTGAAGTGCCAGGGGAACTTGCCAGGTTATTACAACAAGAAGAGAGGACCATACAACCCCACGAAGAACCAGTGGACACAGTTAACCTAGGAACCGAGGAGGACAAGAAAGAAGTCAAGGTGGGTGCCAACCTGGAACCCAGTGTCAAGAAGCGTATGACTCAGTTGCTACATGATTATGTCGAGGTCTTTTCCTGGTCGTACAAAGACATGCCAAGATTGGATACTGATATTGTGGTACATCGTCTACCAACAAAAGAAGATTGTCCTCCAGTAAAGCAAAAGGTTTGTCGCATGCGACCAGACATGTCAGAGAAGATCAAAGCGGAAGTCATGAAACAATTCAACGTCAAATTCTTGGCCGTCACCTCCTATCCACAATGGGTCGCCAATGTTGTTCCTGTGCCTAAAAAGGATAGCAAAGTACGCATGTGCGTGGACTACAAAGATTTGAATAGGGCAAGCCCTAAGGATGATTTCCCACTTCCCCACATCGATATTCTGGTTGACAATACAGCACAGCATAAGGTGTTTTCCTTCATGGATGGTTTCTCAGGCTATAATCAAATCAAAATGGCACCTGAGGACATGGAGAAAATAACCTTTGTCACACAATAGGGCATATTCTGTTACAAGGTTATGCCATTCAGGTTGAAGAACGCTGGGGCGACCTATCAATGTTCCATGGTAGCTCTGTTTCACGACATAATACATCACGAAATAGAGGTCTATGTGGACAACATGATAGACAGATATCAAACTGATGAAGAACATCTTGACCATTTACAAAAACTCTTTGAGAGACTAAAGAAATACAAGTTGAGGTTGAACCCGAATAAATGCACATTTGGAGTGAGGTCCAGTAAACTCCTAGGCTTTGTCATCAACGATAAAGGTATCGAAGTGGATCTTGCCAAGGTGAAAGTGATACAAGAAAATCATGCTCCTCGCACCGAGAAGGAAGTCAGAGGATTCTTAGGACGGCTAAACTACATTTCCCGATTCATTTCTCACTTGATCGCTACTTATGAGCCAATCTTCAAATTACTTAAGAAAGATCATGTAGTCAAATAGAATGATGAATGCCAAACTTCCTTTGACAAGATCAAAGAGTACCTGCAAGAGCCTCTTGTTTTAATGCCACCAGTCAAGGGAAGACCCTTGATCATGTATCTAACTGTTTTAGAAAATTCAATGGTGTTGTACCCCAAAATTTGCCCTCCCATTTCATCAACATTTTCTCACCACAAGACTCTTGGAGCTCAAGATCAAGTTAGGGTTTGCACTGCTCAAGACTCCTCCTTGCACTGTTGACCTAAATTAGGGTTTGAGTTTGCACAAAGATGTTTTGACCTAAAATGCCCAAAATGATTTTCATGCTTCATGTTGGACTCACAAGCTTATCCATACCAAGTTTCAAGCCTTGATTCCAATCTTTGCCCAGTCAATTGGACAGATGACCTAAAAATCAGTTGTATTGGGGAAAAAGTCCACTGGGGCCAATTAACAGTCAAACCTCATAATTTTTTACCCACATCAACATAATGAAATCATATGAACCCTTTGGTCAAGTTTGGATCACAATTCCACAAGAAATTTGATCAGATCACCAAAAGGGCAAAATGGCCATTTTTAGGGTTTTGACTGCACAAAGGCAATTTTTGACTGTTTGACCTAACCAATAGCAAACCAAGCTCACATATGGCCTCAAGGACTAAATGGAATTGTCTTGACATATTCAACAAGTTCAAAAGATCCCAAATGCACAGGATTGACAGATGAATTTTTCAGTCAACTGATCAAAATTTGACTGTATACTGAAAAGTCAAACTTTGACTTTTTGGTCAAAATCAAGTGCCAAGATTCATTTTTCATCAAGACATGTCAAATTATGAAACTTGTTCATCAAGAAACCAAAAATTGCAATTTAGGGTTTAAAATGAAGAAATTTCATAACTTAGAAATTTTCTAAGTTATGAAATTTCCTAATTTTTTCCTAACTTTGTCCCATTTTTTCATCAAGATGTAAATGGATTCAAGAAAAACTCAAAACATGTAAGTTGTAGTCCATTGAAAAATCTACAACTTTGATTCACAAAGTTTTTTCAAAAGAATCTTGTAGCTCAAGTTATGATTTTTGGAATAGGGGTGCAAAACATTCTTAACTTAGAAAAATTTTGACCTATTTTAGGCAG
Source organism: Vicia faba (assembly GCA_948472305.1). Lineage (NCBI taxonomy): Eukaryota > Viridiplantae > Streptophyta > Magnoliopsida > Fabales > Fabaceae > Vicia > Vicia faba. The sequence goes on along the minus strand of OX451739.1, from coordinate 374,578,325 downwards.
GATTTTTGCCCAACTTCATGACCACTTTTCACATGCTTCCACTTGGAATTTCAACTTGCATTACAAAGATGGATTGTAGTACACATTCCAAGATTTCCAAATTGTCCAAGAACTTCTCAAACACCCTTGTGGTTAGGGAGAATCGAATTTGCAAAGTTGGGCAAAATCCACTTTTGTTCTTGACCAAGGCATGTTCATACACTTTGCATTTTCAAACTCAGCATGGTTCAAGCTAGATTACAGGCCTCTAGTCCCATTCACACTCAATAATTAAATGCCAATCCATTGTGTTCTAGCATTATTTTGTTCATATAGTCATTACACAAAAAATTAACCTTTAAATGGAAAAAGCAAGTTTGTCATTTTGAAAAAGCAATGCTTTATGTCAAAGTCCATATCTTGGAAGTACAAGAAGATCTTTGAGGCACAAGTTTGTGGACAAATCCCACTGATCAAGAAGAGAAAATGCAGCATGCTTGAGGGACCTGCATTGGCCTATAACCCAACTTGACTATCTTTGCTTATCTTAGAAGAAAACTTGCATATTGAATCATAACTCACATTCCTGCAAAGACCAACAAAAACAAACTTTGTAAACACATTTCATACTCCCTAACTGACCTAAAGCACGACCAAAATACCCTTGATCCCTCCTCATACATAAAATCATAGTTTTGTGGCAAAACAGGGCATAGGCTGCAACTTGAATCCCACAGTCCATTCCTGTCGTGCGTTTTGGCTAAAACCTCTTCAAACACATTCCCTACCATCCATTAAAAATATTCCAAGCATTGAACTTGAACTGTAACATCCATAACCAAGGTTTCCATTTTCACTTTTCAGCTGTGCAGGTTGACTTCCATAGCTCGATTCAGTTAGTTTCAAAGCAAGCTAGAGATTGGAGGAGCATCCTTGGACTTCAGGCAAGCCGTACAAATCCTCAAACTTTATTGAAGGTACCTCCATTGTTGCATACGACTCAAGCTGAACAGGTAAAATTTTGAACTTCTATCTCTCTATCCAGGCATAGTTAGGCTTAAGTTTGTGAAGAAAGCATGTTCTACTCATAGCCCTGAAGCCATCCATGTAGTTACTTTTCATTTATATTGTGTGTGCTGTGAGAATTTTGAACTTAAACATGGAAGAAAAGTTAGGTCAGAAATTGGGGGAGGAGAAATTCTCTCTCGTTTCTGAGAGTTAGAACAACTTTTTTATATGTTTGAAATCGTGACTTGATGCTCTACATTATTGATGTTGTAAGTTTTTGTTAAAAGTCAAGGAATCAGGATATGTGATTGACAAGAAGAAACGCGCGTTTTTGTTTCTGTTTGAATGGCTGGAGGTTGAAGACAAGCCACTTGGGCTGGGTCTGAGTTGTTTTTCTGTTTGCACCACTTTTCTCATTTTGCACCCCCTTGGCCCATTGTGTGATATTTTGATTATTTTTGACTTTTTATTTTTTCTTCTGACTTGATATTTTTTGTCAACACATAAAAAACATTAAAAATATTTTTTTCACATTATTTTATATTTTTTTGGCATTTATTTGCTTATTTAAACATGTGCATGTAAATAAATATATATATACTTTTATTTAAGACACTAAAAAATAATACAAAATATATTTATTTTCAGTTATTATTTTATTTTACCTTTTGAAAACATTTTCTCAAAATATACTTTTTTTTGGTAAATAATAAATATTTTATTTTTATACATATTTAGCTTATTAAATATACATAAATATACTTGTACATATTTATTAGAATATTTAGGACAAAAACATGAAAATAATACTCTTTTATTTTTATTAATATTTGAAATCAAAAAATACTTTTTATAATATACTTTTTATTTTTGTATATAATTAATAAATATTAATAAGTAAAATACCATTTATTCAAAAAATTAGGGTTTTACCCTAAAACCATAAAAATATCAAAAATTAACCTTTTCATTTTTGTTTATATTTTACATTGAAAAACACTTTTACATACATAAAAAACCATTTTTGTGCATAATACATTTTTGCATTTTTTTATCTGTATTTATTCAATTATTGTACAATTAAATTATTTGTCTATTCAATATGGATGTAATAGTCTAGATTTAATTTCTTGCTAAATATCCCTCATTCAAACATTTGTACCCCCATCCCCATAATTATGTTGTAATAATTTAGGATTTTAATATTCCGCATTTAAAAGCTTTCCAATTATGCCATGATAGACCTAGGGTTTGTATGCAAAACTCAAATAAGAAGTAGCTTGACCTAATTCAAAGACAAAAAGCATGAAAATGAACAACACCAATCACACTTGCACCCTTAGGGTTACTCCACTTGTTGCCTTCAAAAATGGGCCATGCTTGCATGTTGAGTGTCTTTGGCCAAACAAAAACAAATCTAATGATCATAGTCCCTCGATGACGCTTTCTCAAGTTGCCTAAAAATGATCAAGTCCCTTAAAGGAAAAATTGCCAAAAACACTTGGCACTATTGCATTCCTGGTCTAAACGATGACCCGCGCCCGTCCCGTTAACATCCTAACACAAGATTGCCCACCAAATACAATGGTGGAACAATACTGTTAAAAGGGTTAAAACATAGGAAAAATCTTTGAGTAAATTTAGGGGTAGATAACTCTTAGTTACTTGATCAAACTTGCAAAACAAAACCTTGCCTACTTTTCAAAACACACATCACAACACAACTTTCAAAACATTGAAAACTTTTCAAAAGACAAATACACCTTTGTATACATTCAAACATGGATCATTACAAAGGTTGCCACCACCATGGCCTCTTTTCAAAATATCTTTCAAAACACACACAAAGCACCATTTCAAACAATTGAAAGCACCATTTCAAACAATTGAAAATGCAAGGCAAATGATCTAAGCAAGTAACTAAGAGCCCATGGATAACCATGGATAGAAAGGGTGCTAATACCTTCCCTTTCTATAACCTACTCCCCGAACCCAAGAAAACATCTCAAAGGTTTTTTGCTGTGATTTTTAACCTTTCCTTAGGATAAAATAAAAAGTCGGTGACGACTCTTGCTAAACCGAAACATTTGCGAAAACAAACGCAAAACCTCAAGTCAGTTCTCCCACCGTATCACAGAACTGGCGACTCTGCTGGGGACTAACTTAAAAGTGGAGTAACCTTAGGGTTTAGATCACCCTTTTGCATGACTAATTGTTTGCTTTGATTGTTTTACATCTTGGTTCTCTTGTTGGGCTTGAAATCCTACACCCGGATTTGGGAAACATTCATAGATAGCAATACGTTGTGGAAACTGTGCGGGGTATACCGACACGGTTGAAGCAATAGCTATATTAGTGCGACATATTTGTGAGTACCGGTAACCCTTGAGTTCAATCAAGGAGAGTACGGGGCCGCTGAGTGATGTCACTAAGCACTAATGACCTAGAACCTTATTTGACCATCTTGGCCTTTTATTAGGGGTAGTGAGATGACCGGCTTTGGTGCAGTCCGAAGTTGGTAGATACTCGATACTACACTCATTGAGGGTTGTTTTCTTGGAATATTTTGGTCGCTAGTTAAGTGGCTAAACCAAAACAATGAACATGGAAAACAATCCGATGATATTGAGCTCCTTAGAACCCGGTTACTATTTATAGGACAGGTTTTTTAAGCCAACTAAACTCAAGAGGGTACTTACCTATGAAACTCCATGCAAGCCTGAAACTAGGGTTTTTTGTGTGACTTGCTTGTACATATGTTTGTGCATACATCATGAACATCATAAAGCATCATATGCATCCACTAACCATTTCAAGGGTTTGGATCTTTATCTTTGTTCTTGTTTTGTAGGTCATGGAAATTCTTCGCAGGAAAACTATCCAAGTCAACCTTGTGAGAATCCCTCCTCAACTCAAGGAGCTTACATCCAGAATTCCGGAAAGCTCTCTCTTTAATGAAAGACATGGTAGACTGCTCAGCCTAGTCAACACCAGCATTGAAGAAGACATGGTGAAAGTGTTATTCCAATTCTTTGACCCCCTTCACCATTGTTTCACATTCCCCGACTATCAATTGGTGCCTACTTTGGAGGAATTTTCTCAACTCCTGAGAATTCCTATTCTTAATCAACTACCCTACAACGGTACGGAAAAAGAACCAAAACCTGAAGATATTGCTCAAGCACTACACTTGCAATCATCTGACATCAAGGGGCATTGGGAAACTAGAAGTGGTATCAAGGGCTTCTTGGTAAAGTTCTTGTTTGAGAAGGCACAAGAGTGTTGGAATTCCCTGGATCTGCAAGCCTTTGAAGAGATTGTGGCACTCCTTATTTATGGGTTGGTCTTGTTCCCAAATCCTGACCAACTTATAGATGTCAATGCTGTCAAGATTTTCCTATCCAGGAATCCCATACCTACATTGCTTGGGGACATCCTCCACTCATTTTACACACGAACAATGAGGAAGAGAGGTGTCCTCATGTGTTGTACTCCTCTCCTTGCAAGGTGGTTTATTTCGCACCTTCCACAATCTGTTTTGAAGAATGACCAAGGCTTAAGGTGGTCACAATGGTTGATGACCCTCACACACTCTGATGTACATTGGTGTTCTCGGTCCAGAGAAAATGTCATCATCGTCGATCATTATGGAGAGTTTCCTAATGTTCCATTACTTGGCATTAGGGGAGGCATTACCTACAACCCTTGTCTAGCTTTAAGACAATTTGGATATGCACGGAGGGATGGACCTCATGACATGCTGATTCTTGACCTAGTTTTTGACTTTGACAACGATGCGCAAGGACTTCGCCAAAGATTCATCAGAGCTTGGAGAATGCCTAACAAGGTAGATAGCAAGACACTGGGGCACAAGAACTCTATCCCTCTTGAGCCTTATCTCAAGTGGGTGCGAACCCGCTCTCAGAATCTTATGATGCCTTATCCTCACATTCTCCCGCTGATTAAAGAGCCTGTTAAGGAAGGAGAGGTTCCATACACCATCCTGTATCCTAGCATGCCAACATCATGGGAGGAGATGCAAAAGAGTTGGATCCAACTCAAGGAAGAACGGGATACTTTTGAAGCCAGCTTCTACGCCAGTGAGAAGAAGGTTTTGGAGCTTACCCGCCGACTTCATGAAGAGGAGACCCTCAACACTTACATCGCACCAAAGAGGATGTGCAACGTCTTTTTACCTTAAGAAGTTTTTGTAATATTTGGCCCATGGGGCATTTATGTACTGACAAAATTTCTTCTTATTAATATGACGTGTGTTCTTTTTGTTTGCAACAATTTTGAATTTCTAAATCCTTGAATGCATTGCATGAATAAACATATCATTCATCATATGCATAAGCAGGTCTCCACACCAGGTTTCCTTATCTTTCTGCTGTTTATTTCAGTAAGATGGATCTCGAACAGACGGTCAAAGATCTGCAGTCACAAAACTCACAGTTTCAACAGCTCTTAATGACCTTGGCAAAGGGTCAGGAGGATCTAAAAACACTACTTGGGAACAAAGAGCCAGAAAAAGGAAAAAAAGAAGAAAAAGAGAGTTGGGGTAGCTACACTGGGAAGAAGGTTTGAGAATGAAGCTAGAAGAGTTCTTGAATTTCCCTCCGCATCTGAGGAGGAAACCAGTAAGGGAAAAGGAGCTGCACTACCTTCTGAGTCTGAGGCTGAAGAGGAAGAGGTTGAGGAAGATGAAGACTACTCAGAGCAACAATACCCGCCAGCAGACGACAAGTACAAAAACCTGGAAGATAGACTGGCAGCTATGGAGCTGCAAAGGGTTCCCGGGTTAGATTTTGAAGAATTGGGATTGATTGCTGGAATTGTGATCCCTCCAAAGTTTAAGGTGCCAATTTTTGCAAAGTATGATGGGCTGTCCTGCCCAAAGATGCACCTAAGATCATATGTCCGAAGAATTCAACCTCATACATCCGACAGAAATCTTTGGGTACACTTCTTCCAGGATAGCCTGTCTGGTACACAGCTAGATTGGTTTTACAAGCTTGAGAGGTCAGAGGTACATAGTTGGGAGGATTTGGCAGCTGCCTTTTATCGCCAGTATCAATATAACTCTGACTTGGCGCCAACCCGTACTCAGGTACAAAGTATGGGAATGGCCTCAAATGAGGGATTCAAAGAATACGCCCAGAAATGGCGCGACTTGGCCGGAAGAGTGCAGCCACCTCTTTCTGATAGGGAACTAGTTGATATGTTCTTGGGGACCCTATCTGGCCCGTTTTTCAACCATTTGATCGGGAGCTCTTCCGCAGGGTTTACTGAATTGATTCTGACTGGCGAACGGGTGGAAGTTGGTATTAAGAATGGGAAGATTCAAAGGGATGCCTCTGCATCTACAACTGTTAAAAAGTCATTTCCAGCCAAAAAGGAGGCAACTGTTGTGTACTCTCAGAAGGGGTCAGGAAGAACTGAGCGTCGGCCGACTGTAGGGGTCGTGATGATTCAAAATTCATCAAATGATCAGCCTCGTAACAATCAATCCAGACCAAAACAGCAATGGGGAGAACGGCCACAACGGCAGTTCACCCGCATCAACATGACGCCCGCACAGGTTCTTCCCCATTTGCTAAAGCTAAATCTCACTAATATCAAAGAGGCGCCGAAAAATGTGAATACAACCTCTCCAGCTTACAATCCGAATGCTAAATGTGCCTACCATTCTGATAGCGCTGGACATGACACCAACAGTTGTTGGGCACTAAAGAATAAAATTCAAGACTTGATAGATGCAAAAGAGGTCGAATTCGATGCTCCGGAGAATCCGAATGTAATATCCGCTCTGATGCCAAAGCATGGCCATCATGTTCATGCTGTTGAAGAAGATCTGTATGTTTCTGCTGTTGATGATCTAATAACCCCACTGTTGACAATCAAGTTAAATCTGTTAAAGGCTGGGATTTTCCCAGGATGTAAAGAAGACTGCTACTGTTGTTCCTCCTTACCAATCGACTGCCCATTGCTGAAGATAGGCATCTAAGGCCTAATGGACAGCCAACAAATTCTTTTCGAAAAGATTCCTGCTATTCCAACTCCTATCAAAGATGTTTCAATAATCACCATTTCCACCAATCTTTCCAAGGTCCCTAAAAATCCTGTTAAGATTACATCCGCTACGAAGTTTGTTCCTCTGAAAATAACCATGCTTGGGCCTGTCCCCTACAAATCTGACAAATCAATACCATGGAATTACGGTGGAGAAATATACTACCATGGTGTTAAACAAGTTGAGATAATTGAAGAGAGCTCTAACGAAGAAGATGCCGACATTGGAAACATTTCCGGTACGAGCAAGATTACCCGAAGTGGGAGAATATTTTCTCCAGAGATTGCCCCTCCAAAGGCAATCACTGGACCCTCAGTTGCTACCAAAGTTACTCCTGCACCGATAAAATTGTCTGCAAGAACTCCGTTGATTGAAGAAGCTGTTACTCCTATGGTTGTCCCTCCTACTTCTGCTGATAAGGGGAAAGGGATCCAAGATGAGCTCGTCAGGACGAGGGCTCAGCCATTGGTTATCCCCGAGACCTCTAAGAAAGAAATGGAGGAGATTCTGAAAATAATTAAGAAGAGTGGTTATGACGTGGTGGAGCAACTGGGGCAAACCCCCTCGAAGATCTCCATGTTAGCATTATTGCTTTGTTCTGAGGCTCATGCCAAAGCATTGATAAGGTTTCTGAAGACAGCCCATGTTCCCCAGGAAACCTCAGCCGATCAATTCCAGGATTGTGTAGCCAGCCTGACCGCAGACAACGGTCTAGGTTTCTCTGATGCTGACCTGACTCCGAAAGGTAGAAAGCACAATGACGCATTGCATGTGTCAGTTGAATGCCGAAGAACTATTCTTGCCCATGTTTTGGTCGACACTGGCTCTTCTCTGAACGTGCTGCCTAAGAAAGCTTTGGATCGATTGGATTGCGAGGGCTTGGAGCTGAAACCAAGTAATATCATTGTCAGGGCCTTTGACGGGTCTAAAAGAATGGTACATGGGGAGGTAGACATTCCCATCAAGGTGGGCATTGAAGTATTCCACTCAACTTTCTATGTGATGGACATTCGTCTGTCATACTCTTGCTTGCTAGGGAGACCATGGATACATAATGTTGGGGCAGTCACTTCCTCCCTACATCAGATGCTGAAATACCCTGTCAAAGGAAAGATTATAACTGTACACAGTGAAGAGGAATATATGATCAGTCACCTGAACTCCTTTCGGTATGTGGAAGTAGAGGGCGAGTTCATTGAGACACTGTTCCAACACTTCGAGGAAATTGCTCCCGAGGTTGCTGTAGCAAAGGCAGTAGCTGAGGAACCCAAGCAGGTGGCCAGGATGGCATCTCTGAAAGACGCAAAGGCTGCAATGAAGGAGGGAAAGAGCTCAACATGGGGTCAGTTGCCTAACTTTCCCCACAAGACATATAAGTTTGGGTTGGGATTCACCGCTGCGGGGCAAAAAGCTATGCGTCGCTCAAAAATTGAAAGGACACCCATCAAGATTTCTCCTCATGGAATTAATGCTTTGGAAGACGAAGACGGAGAGGGTAACATTGAAGACTGGATCTTCCCAACCATCGAAGGGGGACTGCACAACTGGGAGGCGAAAGACTTCGTCCCCATTACTTTCATTAATCAGTAACTTATCTTTCAAACATTTCCTGTTGGTCTGTAATAATTACTTTTAAACAATCTGCACACTACTTTTTCACCTCATGCCTTGCCCGGGGTATGTAGGTCCATTTGTAAGGGTTTTGATTCTCTTCATATCCATATGCCATGTTTAATGATTCATTGGACGTTTTTCATTGATAAACTGTTGTGTTCATTTTCTTTCCTTTTGCATTTTTGTTTGTTTAAGGATGGCTATCCCTTACACACACCCACACTCACAAATGCAGGTACCCATCCACTCTGGATTCTATGGGTGACTATTCTGCTATGTCCTTCATTAACTCTGAAGATTTGGTCAATCAGGCTGAGTGCGAAGACGACGAAGATCGTGAAGTACCTGGAGAGCTAGCCAGACTTCTACAACAAGAAGAGAGGGCCATCTTGCCTCACGAAGAGTTGTTGGAAACTGTCAACTTAGGAACAGAGGAAGACCGGAAGGAAGTACAAGTGGGTGCCAATCTGGAACCAAGTGTCAAGGAGCGTTTGGTACAGCTGTTAAATGAATACGTTGAAATCTTCGCCTGGTCTTATGAAGACATGCCAGGTTTAGACACTGATATCGTGGTTCACCGTCTCCCTACAAGAGAGGATTATCCACCGATCAAGCAAAAAGTTTGCCGAATGAGGCCCGACATGTCTGAGAAGATTAAAGCAGAAGTAATGAAGCAATTCAATGCTGCCTTTCTGGCTGTTACATCCTATCCACAATGGGTTGCTAACATTTTGCCAGTACCTAAAAAAGACGGCAAGGTCAGAATGTGTGTGGACTACCGGGATTTGAATAGGGCCAGCCCTAAGGATGATTTTCCGCTACCGCACATCGACATTTTGATTGACAACACAGCTCAGCACAAAGTGTTTTCCTTCATGGATGGATTCTCGGGCTACAACCAGATCAAAATGGCCCCCGAGGACATGGAGAAAACAACTTTTGTTACACAATGGGGTACCTTCTGCTACAAGGTGATGCCGTTCGGACTGAAGAACGCAAGGGCAACTTATCAACGTGCCATGGTAGCTTTGTTTCATGATATGATACATCATGAGATCGAAGTTTACGTAGACGATATGATAGCTCGATCACAAGCAGAGGAGGAACACCTTGAACACCTGCAAAAGTTGTTTGCCAGGTTGAAAGAGTACAAACTCAGGCTGAATCCAAGTAAGTGTACTTTTGGAGTTAGGTCTGGTAAACTTCTAGGATTTATTGTCAGTAACAAGGGCATTGAGGTCGATCCAGCAAAAGTGAAAGCAATACAAGAAATGCCTGCTCCCCGTACTGAAAAGGAGGTTAGAGGGTTCTTGGGGCGCTTGAACTATATTGCCAGATTCATCTCTCATCTGACGTCTACCTGTGAGCCAATTTTCAAACTATTGAAGAAAGATCAGGTAGTCGAATGGAACGACGATTTCCAAGTTGCTTTTGATAAGATCAAGGAGTATTTGCTAGAACCTCCTATTCTGATGCCACCCATCGAAGGAAGACCGTTGATCATGTATCTGACCGTCTTGGATAACTCAATGGGGTGTGTTTTGGGCCAGCATGACGAGTCTGGTCGAAAAGAGCATGCTATTTATTACCTTAGCAAAAAGTTTACCGACTGTGAGACTCGCTACTCACTGCTCGAGAAAACTTGTTGCGCTTTGGTATGGGCTGCTCGCCGACTAAGGCAGTATATGCTGACTCATACCACTTTGTTGATTTCCAAAATGGATCCTATCAAGTATATCTTCGAGAAGCCAGCTTTATCTGGAAGAATAGCTAGATGGAAAATGATCCTAACTGAGTATGATATCCAGTACACTACCCAAAAAGCTATAAAGGGGAGTGTACTAGCTGACCATCTAGCTCATCAAGCTATCGAAGATTATCAGTCCATGAGATTCGACTTCCCGGACGAGGACATCATGAATTTGGACAACATTGAAGGTAACGGACCGTATGATGGACCTGAAAAAGGATCCCGATGGACCCTGTACTTTGATGGTGCTTCAAATGCACTTGGAAACGGTATCGGTGCGGTACTCATTTCCCCAGAAGGTTGCCACACGCCTTTCACGGCCCGACTTTGCTTCAGCTGTACCAACAACATGGCTGAATATGAAGCATGCATTTTTGGTCTCAAGGCTGCTATTGACCTGGGGATCAAATCTTTGATCGTATTTGGGGACTCGGCTTTGGTAATCAGTCAAATCAAAGGAGAGTGGGATACCAAACATCCTAATCTTATTCCATACAAAGAACATGTCCTGACATTGTTGCCTCATTTCGAGCAAATCACCTTCGAGCATTTCCCGCGAGAAGAGAATCAGCTTGCAGATGCTCTTGCCACAATGTCTTCCATGTTTAAACTCAACTGGGATAACGAGGCTCCCCAAATCACCATCGAGCGAATGGATGAACCTGCGCATTGTCATGAGATTAATACCGAAGAAGTAGTGGAACAACCTTGGTTTCACGAAATCGAAAGGTATCTCCAGACTAGAGAATATCCTGAAGGAGCTTCCGTAAATGACAAGAAGTTCCTAAGGAAATTTGCTTCCAAGTTCTTCCTGAGCAACGGCATCCTCTATAAACGCAGCCATGATTGTGTTTTACTCCGATGTGTAGACAAAGCTGAAGAAGAGCTAATCATGACCGAGATACACAGCGGTACATTTGGCACCCACTTGAGCGGGCATACGATGGCTAAGAAGATTCTAAGGGCAGACTATTACTGGTCTACCATGGAAGCAGATTGCCATCAGCACTCCCGTACTTGCCACAAGTTCCAGGTCTATGCTGACAAGATTCATATTCCTCCTGTTCCGCTCAACGTTCTGACAGCTCCTTGGCCATTCGCAATGTGGGGCATTGACATGATTGGAGAGATCAAGCCCACGGCGTCCAACGGACATCGCTTCATCCTGGTTGCTATTGACTATTTCACCAAATGGGTCGAAGCAGCTTCCTTCGCCTCTGTTGCAAAAAATGTGGTTTCCCGCTTCATCAAGAAAAACCTCATATGTCGGTATGGTGTCCCCGACAGGATCATCACAGACAACGGTACAAATCTGAATAATATTATGATCACCGCTCTATGCGAACAGTTCAAGATTTATCATCACAATTCATCTCCCTATCGGCCGAAGATGAACGGTGTTGTTGAAGCTGCGAAAAAAAACATTAAGAAGATCATTCAGAAAATGACAGTCACCTACAAGGACTGGCATGAAATGCTACCGTTTGCTCTGCATGGATACCGTACCACGGCACGAACTTCAACAGGGGCAACCCCATTTTCTTTAGTATATGGCATGGAAGTCGTCCTACCCATGGAAGTTCAGATTCCTTCTTTAAGGATCCTGAAGGACGCTGGTTTGAATGAAGACGATTGGATTCAGACCCGACTTGATCAACTCAATTTGATCGACGAGAAGCGACTCGCTGTTGTTTGCCATGGTCAAACGTATCAAAAACGGATGATCAAGGCTTTCAACAAGAAAGTCAGACGTCAAGTATATCAAGTAGGAGATCTCGTAATCAAGCGGATTATATTACCGCAAAGTGATCCCAGGGGCAAATGGACTCCTACTTACGAAGGACCATTTGTGATCAAGAGCATATTTTCTAGTGGTGCAATGATTCTGACTACCATGGACGGCGATGATTTGCCGCACCCTGCGAACGCAGACGTAGTCAAAAAATACTACGCATAAAATCACCCGACAAGTCGAAAACCCAAAAGGGCGGCTTGGGCAAAAATGGGTATCCCGGTGAACCGAAAACCCGAAAGGGCGGTTCAGGCAAAAATTAGGGATAAAACAAAAAAATATGTACACCCGGCAAGTCGAAAACCCGAAAGGGCGGCTTGGGCAAAAAGGGGTTTCCCGGTGGATTGAAAACCCGAAAGGGCGATCCAGGCAAAAGTTAGGGAATTAAAGCGTATGACTATGTCTCGTCGGATCACTTTAAAGAAAAATCTCTTTATCAACCAGTTCTAAGCTTCTGATCAATCCAGTCATCGGCGAACGAAGCATTTGAATGGACAAGATATTCAGAGTTGTGAAGGTTATGACAGAATGGGATCCCATAGAATTTTTGCACATAGCCATCTTTCTTTTGTATAAAATTTTCAATTCTTTATGACAACATCCTCTTACTAGGGTGTCTGTCTCCTTTGTACAAAGATACTCATAAAAAGTTAATACAAATACTTTTCCAAATACAGAAGTTTGCTTTGTCTTCTTTTTGCTTTTCTACACTTATGTTTTATTTGAGAAACGTCCAGTGTTTTGTTAAATAGGCATATGCATTTAAACATAATCATTTTCCTTACAAACCAAGAAGAGATGATTGCAGATAGTTTAAGGGTACAGATAGATATCTTGATGCCCTTTCAGAAGGAATCCCCAAACAGAGTTAAACTTCAGGATCCTCAGCAGAACAAAAGCTTTCTCAAAACTGATTTACCCAGCCAGAGGGCCTTCCAGAACTCAATTCCCCTCAGAGTTAAGTTTCAGTATCCCCAGCGGAGCTAAAAACTTCCAACTATCAATCCCCAGCGGAACCAGACTAGTGAACTTTCTCCCCACAGAGATGCTTCCCACCAGACTGGAAATTCTCAGTCTTGCCTCTCCAGCATAAGTCTGCCAAGTTCTGGATTCCCCAGTAGAGATCATCAGAATTCTCTTGCCCTACCCATCACCAAGGAATTCCAATCCCCTGCAGCGGTCAAGGAATTACTTTTCCCCGAGCAGTCAGCAGTCAACAAGGATGGCTCAGCTTCAGCAATCAGAGATTCCTGCATTCCCCTGCAGCAGTCAATGATTCACTTTCCCCGGCAACAGTCAACATTCTATTATCTCCGGCAATCATGGATTCATCTATCCTCAGCAAGACAGCTCATCAGCTTGCATGCGCATTCATTACATTCATATCATAAACATTGATATAACATATATTGCATCATACATTTCATGCAACATAACTTTGTGTTTTAGCTAACATTTCATCCTTTTCAGGATAAGATTAAAAGGCTATCATTAACAATCATTCAGACACAGTATGGATACACCCCAGACACGGCGGTCATTCTATTACTCATTCAGAATTTCAAGTCAGATACAGTACAGATACACCCCAGACACGGCGGTCATTCTACTACTCATTCAGACTACAACGATCAGATACAGACTAGATACGCTCCAGACACGGCAGCCATTCTATCTCTCATTCAGATTCACTTATCCACCTTAAGGTTCAATGCATTCCAAGCACGTATACTATTCTGACCTTTACAACAGCAGTCTGATTCTCCCCAGTGTGTTCTCCACGGAAGTCATTCTGTCATTTATTTAGATTCCAGTTACAGTTTCAGATACACTCCAGACACGGAAGTCATTTTGTTACTCATACGGATCTCAATCCCAGTTACAGTTTCAGATACACTCCAGACACGGAAGTCATTCTGTTACTCATACGGATCTCAATCCTAGTTACAGTTTCAGATACACTCCAGACACGGAAGCCATTATGTTACTCATACGGGTCTCAATCCTAGTTACAGTTTCAGATACACTCCAGACACGGAAGTCATTCTGCTACTCATACAAATCTCAACTTCAGATACAGTCCAGATACGCTCCAAACACGGTTGCCATTCTGTCACTCATTCAGAATTTGTCCCAACACGCAGTTGCTCTATACAGATATTCCTCTGTTACCCAGATACAATACAGATACACTCCAGACACGGCAGTCATTCTGATATTCATTCCATATTCAAACACAGTTACAGCTCAGATACGCCCCAGATACGGAGGCCATTATGTTGCTCATACAAACTCAGTCTCCAGATACAGCTCAAATGCATTCCAGACACGGATACCATTTTTTATCCTCATTCTTCTGACCAATCACATTGCAGTTCAACAAATATTCCAAATGGCATCTTTAAGCCCATCCCCGACAAGATTCTGTCACTCTCCAGGTGGCATCTTTAAGCCCATCTCTAAATGGCATCTTTAAGCCCATTCCCGCATCCATGTCTTGACGAGTGCAAATTTAAGGGCACTCTAGTGTCCAATCTCCTCTTACCTTCAAGACGCGAAAGGCAAATCTGCCAATCTAACTCTTCAGGTGCAAGAAGATTGAACAGGGGCAACTGTTGTACCCCAAAATTTTCCCTCCCATTTCATCAACATTTTCTCACCACAAGACTCTTGGAGCTCAAGATCAAGTTAGGGTTTGCACTGCTCAAGACTCCTCCTTGCATTGTTGACCTAAATTAGGGTTTGAGTTTGCACAAAGATGTTTTGACCTAAAATGCCCAAAATGATTTTCATGCTTCATGTTGGACTCACAAGCTTATCCATACCAAGTTTCAAGCCTTGATTTCAATCTTTGCCCAGTCAATTGGACAGATGACCTAAAAATCAACTTTATTGGGGAAAAAGTCCACTGGCGCCAATTAACAGTCAAACCTCATAATTTTTGACCCACATCAACATAATGAACTCATATGAACCATTTGTTCAAGTTTGGATCACAATTCCACAAGAAATTTGATCAGATCACCAAAAGGGCAAAATGGTCATTTTTAGGGTTTTGACTGCACAAAGGCAATTTTTGACTGTTTGACCTAACCAATAGCAAACCAAGCTCACATATGGCCTCAAGGACTCAATGGCATTGTCTTGACATATACAACAAGTTCAAAAGATCCCAAATGCACAGGATTGACAGATGAATTTTTCAGTCAACTGATCAAAATTTGACTGTATACTGAAAAGTCAAACTTTGACTTTTTGGTCAAAATCAAGTGCCAAGATTCATTTTTCATCAAGACATGTCAAATTATGATACTTGTTCATCAAGAAACCAAAAATTGCAATTTAGGGTTTAAAATGAAGAAATTTCATAACTTAGAAATTTTCTAAGTTATGAAATTTCCTAATTTTTTCCTAACTTTGTCCCATTTTTTCATCAAGATGTAAATGGATTCAAGCAAAACTCAAAACATGTAAGTTGTAGTCCATTGCAAAATCTACAACTTTGATTCACAAAGTTTTTTCAAAATAAACTTGTAGCTCAAGTTATGATTTTTGGAATAGGGGTGCAAAACATTCTTAACTTAGAAATTTTTTGACCTATTTTAGGCAGGATTTTTGCCCAACTTCATGACCACTTTTCACATGCTTCCACTTGGAATTTCAACTTGCATTACAAAGATGGATTGTAGTACACATTCCAAGCTTTCCAAATTGTCCAAGAACTTCTTAAACACCCTTGTGGTTAGGGAGAATCGAATTTGCAAAGTTGGGCAAAATCCACTTTTGTTCTTGACCAAGGCATGTTCATACACTTTGCATTTTCAAACTCAGCATGGTTCAAGCTAGATTACAGGCCTCTAATCCCATTCACACTCAATAATTAAATGCCAATCCATTGTGTTCTAGCATTATTTTGTTCATATAGTCATTACACAAAAAATTAACCTTTAAATGGAAAAAGCAAGTTTGCCATTTTGAAAAAGCAATGCTTTATGTCAAAGTCCATATCTTGGAAGTACAAGCAGATCTTTGAGGCACAAGTTTGTGGACAAATCCCACTGATCAAGAAGAGAAAATGCAGCATGCTTAAGGGACCTGCATTGGCCTATAACCCAACTTGACTATCTTTGCTTATCTTAGAAGAAAACTTGGATACTGAATCATAACTCACATTCCTGCAAAGACCAACAAAAACAAACTTTGTAAACACATTTCATACTCCCTAACTGACCTAAAGCACGACCAAAATACCCTTGATCCCTCCTCATACAGAAAATCACAGTTTTGTGGCAAAACAGGGCATAGGCTGCAACTTGAATCCCACAGTCCATTCCTGTCGTGTGTTTTCGCTAAAACCTCTTCAAACACATTCCCTACCATCCATTAAAGTTATTCCAAGCATTGAACTTGAACTGTAACATCCATAACCAAGGTTGCCATTTTCACTTTTTAGCTGTGCAGGTTGACTTCCATAGCTCGATTCAGTTAGTTTCAAAGCAAGCTAGAGGTTGGAGGAGCATCCTTGGACTTCAGGCAAGCCGTACAAATCCTCAAACTCCATTGAAGGTACCTCCATTGCTGCACACGACTCAAGCTGAACAGGTAAAATTTTGAACTTCTATCTCTCTATCCAGGCATAGTTAGGCTTAAGTTTGTGAAGAAAGCATGTTCTACTCATAGCCCTGAAGCCATCCATGTAGTTACTTTTCATTTATATTGTGTGTGCTGTGAGAATTTTGAACTTAAACATGGAAGAAAAGGTAGGTCAGAAATTGGGGGAGGGGAAATTCTCTCTCGTTTCTGAGAGTTAGAACAACTTTTTTATATGTTTGAAATCGTGACTTGATGCTCTACATTATTGATGTTGTAAGTTTTTGTTAAAAGTCAAGGAATCTGGATCTGTGATTGACAAGAAGAAACGCGCGTTTTTGTTTCTGTTTGAATGGCTGGAGGTTGAAGACAAGCCACTTGGGCTGGGCCTAAGTTGTTTTTCTGTTTGCACCACTTTTCTCATTTTGCACCCCCTTGGCCCATTGTGTGATATTTTGATTATTTTTGACTTTTTATTTTTTCTTCTGACTTGATATTTTTTGTCAACACATAAAAAACATTAAAAATATTTTTTTCACATTATTTTATATTTTTTTGGCATTTATTTGCTTATTTAAACATGTGCATGTAAATAAATATATATATACTTTTATTTAAGACACTAAAAAATAATACAAAATATATTTATTTTCAGTTATTATTTTATTTTACCTTTTGAAAACATTTTCTCAAAATATACTTTTTTTTGGTAAATAATAAATATTTTATTTTTATACATATTTAGCTTATTAAATATACATAAATATACTTGTACATATTTATTAGAATATTTAGGACAAAAACATGAAAATAATACTCTTTTATTTTTATTAATATTTGACATCAAAAAATACTTTTTATAATATACTTTTTATTTTTGTATATAATTAATAAATATTAATAAGTAAAATACCATTTATTCAAAAAATTAGGGTTTTACCCTAAAACCATAAAAATATCAAAAATTAACCTTTTCATTTTTGTTTATATTTTACATTGAAAAACACTTTTACATACATAAAAAATCATTTTTGTGCATAATACATTTTTGCATTTTTTATCTGTATTTATTCAATTATTGTACAATTAAATTATTTGTCTATTCAATATGGATGTAATAGTCTATATTTAATTTCTTGCTAAATATCCCCCATTCAAACATTTGTACCCCCATCCCCATAATTATGTTGTAATAATTTAGGATTTTAATTTTCTGCATTTAAAAGCTTTCCAATTATGCCATGATAGACCTAGGGTTTGTATGCAAAAATCAAATAACAAGTAGCTTGACCTAATTCAAAGACAAAAAGCATGAAAATGAACAACACCAATCACACTTGCACCCTTAGGGTTACTCCACTTGTTGCCTTCAAAAATGGGCCATGCTTGCATGTTGAGTGTCTTTGGCCAAACAAAAACAAATCTAATGATCATAGTCCCTCGATGACGCTTTCTCAAGTTGCCTAAAAATGATCAAGTCCCTTAAAGGAAAAATTGCCAAAAACACTTGGCACTATTGCATTCATGGTCTAAATGATGACCCGCGCCCGTCCCGTTAACATCCTAACACAAGATTGCCCACCAAATACAATGGTGGAACAATACTGTTAAAAGGGTTAAAACATAGGAAAAATCTTTGAGTAAATTTAGGGGTATACAACTCTTAGTTACTTGATCAAACTTGCAAAACAAAACCTTGCCTACTTTTCAAAACACACATCACAACACAACTTTCAAAACATTGAAAACTTTTCAAAAGACAAATACACCTTTGTATACATTCAAAAATGGATCATTACAAAGGTTGCCACCACCATGGCCTCTTTTCAAAATATCTTTCAAAACACACACAGAGCACCATTTCAAACAATTGAAAGCACCATTTCAAACAATTGAAAATGCAAGGCAAGTGATCTAAGCAAGTAACTAAGATCCCACGGATAACCATGGATAGAAATGGTGTTAATACCTTCCCTTTCTATAACCTACTCCCCGAACCCAAGAAAACATCTCAAAGGTTTTTTGCTATGCTTTTTAACCTTTCCTTAGGATAAAATAAAAAGTCGGTGGCGACTCTTGCTAAACCGAAACATTTGCGAAAACAAACGCAAAACCTCAAGTCAGTTCTCCCACCGTATCACAAATGGGATGTGTGTTGGGGCAGCATGACGAGTCTGGCCGAAAAGAGCATGCTATTTACTACCTAAGCAAAAAATTTACCGACTGTGAAACAAGATATTCACTACTCGAGAAAACTTGTTGCGCTCTGGCATGGGCCGCTCGCCGGCTAAGACAGTATATGCTGACCCATACTACCTTATTGATATCCAAGATGGATCCAATAAAATACATATTCGGAAAACCTGCCCTCTCTGGGAGAATAACAAGATGGCAGATGATCCTGACAGAGTATGACATTCAGTATACTACCCTGTTGTACTCCAAAATTTGCCCTCTCATTTTACTCAACATATATTCATTAAGATACTCAATTTGCTCAAGGATGCCTAAGAGTTGACCAGACAAACTCTCTCCTAAAAGAAATGAACCTCTAACTAGGGTTTACATTTTCATCAAGATGGGAGGGTCCCAAAGGCCTCATATTCTCTCCATAGTCCTAATATGTTCTCAAGGCCATTCATTCCAAATTCCATGCCTTGTACAAGAAGTTTCCCCAGTCAACTGCTCAGATGCTTGAAAATCAATTGTACCAAGTCAAATGTCAACTTGGGCCCACATACAGTCAAACTCCAAGATTTTAGTCAACATCAACATTTTTAAGTTATATCCATCATTTGATCAAGGGTTGATCATGATTCCTCAAGAAATGCTCCTAACTCATCGAAACTCAAAAGTTGTTAAATTAGGGTTTCTCGGGAAAAGTCAACCAAACATTGACCAGGCATAACTCTCTCATAATTTATCATAAATTTCTCATCCAAGGCTCATTTTGAATAGAATCCAATTCCATACAAATCATCATTAGCCCTCAAGTTCAAAAAATGCACTCATGTAAAGATATGAACTCAGACATTATAGGTCATTCCAAAAAGTCAACAAAAACACCTTTTGGGTCAAAGGTCTTTACATGAACATGGAAGATCCACTTAAGATGAAACCAAAGAGGTTGCTTATGGGACATCCTAATCTTTCTAAAAAGTCCAAGAACACCCTCTTAGGGTCAAAATTGAAGGAGATATGCATTGTCAAAGTTGGCGATTTTTGGAGAATTGTCAAAAGTCAACAATGCCCAAAATTGCATTTTTTGGAAAATGGGCCTAACTTTTTATGTTTGCATATTACTTCTAGAAATGTCCATGACCCAAGCACTCTCTCATATATTATTGACTTTATTTATTTAATTTATTTTGATTTTAATCATTTAAAAATCAAATAAAATAAAATAAATGATATAAAATATGGAAGATTTGTTTTTTGATTTGATTTTGAATAGAATCTCAATTCATTGATGTTGTCAAACAGAATCAAATCGTGCCAAGGTTGATTGGAGTGAGAATGGAATGATTTAGCTTGATTTGGAAATAAATAATGAAAGGTTGTAATGGAATCAAATCTTAATAATTGGCAAGGATTTGGAGCTCTTTTGTTAACCTAATTCAAAGAGATACATATGCATAACACATCCCAAGCATAGAGAGGCAGAGGAATCGCGGGGAAACGGCCAGAGCAACTTATGTTCTTCATCAAAAATCTCAATTGGAATTCTAGATTACAACCACTCTCAAGGAGGTTTAAGGATTACAATCCATTCTTGGACGTCCCTGAAAGCTTTTCCAATCCTTGCCAGGCTCTGAAGCATCAAGAATCACGCTCCATACACATCACGGTTTGACACATTTTTTTATTTCAATTACGTGCATATAGGCTTTGTTCATGTAGTTTAATCATGTATTCTGGTTTTCCATAAGGATTCGATGCTTTCTAAATACTTTAATTAAGTTTTGAGTGTAGGGAAGGAAGATAGCCATTACTAGGGTTTCCAAGTTTCATTTTGGGGCTTCCCTGTATAGGCTAAATTAGAACAAATCATGGGCACCATTAAATCCAGGGCATGATTCCTGACCGTCCTATACCTTTGGTTTACCTTTATTTGGCTTGTGTTGCATTTTCAGTTATTGCAGGTTTGTAGCCACGCACAAGAACCGTCACTATAGCTTATAGTGACGAATCTGTATGTAGGTAAAAGCCTAAATCAAAAATGAAAGTACCAGGGAAGAAGAAGAACGTGTGGCAACGTCCTGTTGGACCATTTGAAAATTCGTGCGTTTTCTTAGGCCAAGCATTTTGTTTTTATTATATTTATTTTATTAAGTATATGACTAACAAACTAGCGTAGATGACAAGGGGAGAAGGCATGTGAGAGGGAGGACCTGGGTTTGATCCCAGGTCCGGACCTTTTGCATTTTCTGAAACTATAAATCCAAATCCAGTGCACGTCATGTTCTGAGGACCACCACGCACTCTTTGATCTCGTCCTCTAGATTCATCTCTATATAGATCCCACGCTTCAGCCTTGAAGGTCCACCATGAGTCCTCAGGAGACGACTCCACTGGACCAGGCGCCAAACTCTGGGCCAGCTTTGGGCCTAATAGAAAATTGGCAGCACACCCCCTGGATTACTTACAATATCAGGCCCATCTCCTCATTTTTTATATTCTTTTTACTTTTTTTTTTATTCTTCTAGTTTATTATTTTAATTATCTTCACAATAATTTTTTTTTTAATTAAATCTGAAAATCAGAAAACTACAAAAAAAATATTAGGTTTAGTCTTTTTTTTTAAATATTTATTTGCATTTAATTAATTAATTTAATTAGATTAATTTAAACATTTTTTGTAATTAAAATTTAATAGAAGTTAGGTTTAATTGCAACCATTCTTCTCAATAAAAAATATACAAAAAACATTTTTTATTAATTAGATGTCTTAGGTCCTAATTTGTTCACGTTTTAACTTTCGCGCGCGTCTTTACTTTCGTTATTTTTATTAATTATTGTATTTGTTCTGAGTATGTAATAGTTAATTAGGTTTACTGTTTCGCATTTATCATTTTTTCCCGGTTTTTGATTATGTAATCCTCTCTGTGATACAGTGGGAGAACTGACTTGAGGTTTTGCGTTTCGTCGCAAATGTTGCGGTTTAGCAAGAGTCGCCACCGACTTTTATTTTATCCAAAAGGAAAAGTAAAAAAGCACAGGAAAGACCTTTGAGATGTTTTTTTGAGTTCGGGGGGTAAATTACGAAAAGGGAAGGTGCTAGCACCCTTTTCATCCATGGTTTTCCATGGGCTCTTAGTTACTTGCTTAGATCACTTGCTTTGCTTTGAAATTGTTTGAAATGGTGCTTTGTGTTTGGTGTGGTTTTGAAAGTATTTTGAAAAGAGGCCATCGTTTAGGCAATCTTTGTAATGATTCTAGTTTGTAAGAATGTATACAAAGATGTTTGTCTTTTAAAAATGTTTCAATGTTTTGAAAGATGTTTGGAAATGTTTTTGAAATGTGTGTGTTTGTTTTTGAAAATAGCAAAGATTCTTTGAAATGGAGCAAGTAACTTAGAAGCTATCTACCTACTCAAATGTCTTTCCTATGCATTTTTATTCCTTTGACATTGTTGATTTACCATTGATTTGGTAAACAGCCCTATCTTTGGATGTTAAACGGGACGGACGTGGGTCATCGTATGACCATGATAGACATGTTGCCAAGTATCTTAGCATGTTTGAGGGACCAAGATCATTTTGTTTTAGGCAACCATTTGATAGCGTCATCGAGGGACTATGATCTTTTGTTTTGTTTTGTTTTTGCCAAGATACTTAGCATGCATAACATGGCCATTTTTATTTAGGCAACCAAATGGAAGAAACCCTAAGGTTGCTTGTGTGCAATGTGTGTCATTTTACATGCTTTTGATTTGTCTTGGATTAGGTCTTTTCTATTTTTTTTGTTTTTTGGTCTTGTCATGCAAACCCTAGTTTACTAAACATGGTATAAAAGCAATAAATTGCGTAAATGTAAACTAAGCTATTACAACAATTATTATGGGAGGGGGGATACAAGTTTTTGAATGGGGATATTGCATAAAATAAACCCTAAAAATACTATTACAACCCAATTGAATATTGTGTGCATTAAATAAATAAACAAGTATTTAAAATGCAATGCAAATGTATTTATGCTAAAATGTTTTGTATTTGATTTTTGTATGAGAAAATGATTTATGTAAACCCTAGAAAAAGGGAAAAATAATAGTATTATTTTTGGAAAGGGGTGAAACCCCAATTTTTTATTAAAAGAAAATATATGTTTCCTATTATTTATTTTGTCCATTTTTGTTCAAGAAAATAATAAATAATATTATGCACAAATATTAAAAATTAAAATATGTATGAAAATAAATATTTATGTGTAAAATAATAAAATAAAATAAATGTATGGTATTTTTAAATGTATTTACAATTTATATAAGAAAATAAAATTCTATTTATTCTAATAAGTTATTTTCTATGTAAAAAAAATAAACAAAATATGGAAATGAAATTTTAAGTATTTACTTGAAGGGAAGAAAGTAAAACTTATTCTAAAAATGAAATAATTGACTAAAAGAAATTAAAATCGTATGCATTATCTTTTTGTGTTTTTAATTATGTAAGTAACAAAAAATTAAAGAAGGATAAAACTAAATTCTATTATTATTTTTGGTGTTTTATTATATGTAAATTAAATCTAAAACAAAGTTTATTAAAGAAAGAAAAAGAAATTGATAAAAATTATTCACAATGTCTAAATCAAATTAATTATAAAAAAACAAGTATATTTTAAGTTTAATAGTTTTTTGTATAACAAAATTAAAAAAAATATAAGAAGAAAATAAACTAATAGTTAAATGGGCTTATGGAAGTGATTTGGGGCGGAGGCCCAAAGGAAAAGATTGTTATTTGCTGTAACAAAAAAAATCAAGCAAAAGGGGGGTGAGGCCAGTAAAACAGCATGGGCTTAATGGGGCAAATGTGATGGGTTATCCAACAACAAATCAGCAAAATAAAACCAAGTTTCTAAACCAAACTTAACCATAGATTAAGGGATAATAAAAAATTAGGGTTTTGGTTCATCTTTCTCATTCACGCGGCGCTGTTGCTCTGTTCATCTTTGTCATCTCTTCCATTTGCTAATACCTTCTATCCTTACTAACTAACCCATCCCTGTCTCATTCCGCGGACGAATCGCTCATATTGCCTCTTTGTCTCACCATGATTTGCATCTTTCGAAAACCTAATTTTTGAATTCGGATTTAAACCCAAAAGACCCGAAACTGCCTCATCCTTGACCTCCCTCAACCTCTCTGTTACCGGAATATCACTCTTTCGTCTCCCTAATCAAGCTCTAGCGATTTTTTTTTGAAAAAAGGTAAGGTTTCTTTGTTAATTTCAAAAACTTACAAACTTCCACTGATTTTTCTATCTTGTTATGTCTTCTATTAACTAGGCCTTGTTCTTTTAGATGCAGAAAATATGCTTATGGAAGTATGAGAAAGAGGAAGAACTCATATCTGTTGGAGATTTACAATTTCTCTCTTGCAAAATAGAAAGGGAGAGGCGAGACTGAGGACGGTGTTCAGTGGTGGCAGAAGTTTCACGAGGGGAAGAGATGAGGATGAGCGCGTTGCTTTTCTGGTTTGTTGGTAACCTTCTTGTCTCCTTTGTTGAATAATGATTATCAGGTTTTCTGGATCTTTGTGGTTTGCTACTGGTTTTTGAGTTTTGTTTTGTTCACAGTTTTGGAATTTTGGAAGCTTGCTACTGTGTTTTTGAGTTTGAGGCTTGTTACTGTGTTTTTTTGGTTTGATGATGGTTACTGGTTTTTTTGTTTTGAAGCTTGTTACAGGTTTTGGGTTTGATGATGGTTACTGGTTTTTGTTGTGAAGCTTGTTACAGGTTTTTATTGTCTGAGGCTTGTTACATATTTTTGGTTTGATGATGGTTACTGGTCTTTTGTTTTGAAGCTTGTTACAGGTTTTTGGTTTGATGATGGTTACTGGTTGTTGTTGTGAAGCTTGTTACAGGTTTTTGTATTGAGGCTTGTTACTGTTTGATGAGTTTTCAGTGATGGTTGACAGGTTTTAGGTTTTAGGCTTGTTACAGGTTTTTGGTTTGATGATGGTTACTGGTTGTTGTTGTGAAGCTTGTTACAGGTTTTTGTATTGAGGCTTGTTACTGTTTGATGAGTTTTCAGTGATGGTTGACTGGTTTTGGGTTTTAGGCTTGTTACAGGTTTTTGGTTTGATGATGGTTACTGGTTTTTGTTCTCTTTTCTCTTTCTCTTTTTGGATTGCCCTGCTTCTGTTATATTGACTCTTCAAAATGTTGTGGCCTCTTGGCGTTTGGTCTCTACAACAGGTTTTGCTTACAGCAAGTTTTGCTTGGTTTTGTTTTTTAGTAGTTTTGATGATTCTGGGGTCTACAGCAGGTTTTGCTTGGTTTTGTTTTTTAGCAGTTTTGATGATTCTTGGGTTTACAGCAGCTTTTCCTTTTGCAATAGAGCTTTTGCAGGATGTGCATTTTGGCAATTCTATAGCCTAGGTGACTTCTTTCCTCTCTTATCTCTCAATGACAATAAAAAAGCAATTTTCTCTTTTGCCCTTTTTTATTAATCTGAAAGGTTTGCAGTTTGGAAAATGATGATGAGCAAGTTTTGTTTTATTTAGCATCTAGCTATTTGTCATACTTGCCACACTGTTGCCTTGTTTTAGCTTTTGTTGATGCTGTTATTTTTTGTCCAGTTGTGATAATGTTGTTGTTTGTTTGGTTTGTGACAATGTTGTTTGTTTGGTTTGTGACAATGTTGTTTGTTTGGTTCGTGAGGCTGCTGTTTGTTTGGTTTGTAATGCTGTTTGGTTTGCGAGGCTGCTGTTTGTTCAATTTGGTAATGTTGTTTGTTTGGACTGTTGTAGCATTTTGTTATTGTAGCATGCTCGCGAATTTCTCTTCTTCTTTCTTTTTGTGAACCAAGAAGGGTAACCTTCTTGTGATTTGCAACTAGGGGAAATAGATTGTGATGAAAAAAGCATTATGATTCCACATTGCAAACCTTAATGATGAATACCTTTTGGAAAAATTTCTTGTTCATGCCCATATAATTTTGTACTAATCATGTTTTCTTTTCTCTTGTTTTCATGTGAGCAAAATTGGAGATGAAGAAGCAAAGAACGCAAGAAATTCGTGGCAAGCATGGAAGTCTTGGAGATAAGCAAAGGAATCTGATACGACTTCAATCTTCAAACAACTTAGACATAGATTAATTCTCATAGGCCAAACATTCATTTGGATTTTCTTTGTAACTTAGAAAGATTATTCTGGTATTTTGATGTATTGTATCCAATAGTTGTAACAATTTATCTTTTAAATACAATAAGTTGTAAAACATAAAGTATTAAAAGAAATAAATTGTTTTTTTGTAACAATCTTGGACAGTGTGTGTGAAATTGGAGAAAAACTTGAGTTGTAGCATGAAGTATTCTGGTGTCATTTTATAACTTGAAATCCTTTATCAACAACAACTTGTAATTTCTCTTCGCATCCTAATTGATTTTTTTGAAATTCCCAATCAGGATATTTGAAATAGAATGCTCCAGTCTGGTAACTTAAATTCCAAGTCATCCAATAACTTTGTAATTGCATTTCAAACAAACACGCACTGTATATTCCATTTCCTAACCAAACAAATGTTTTAAGGACGTAAATCACCTGCTCAACCTGGATCCTAAAATCATGAGTGTCCTAAATGACAGTCTTAACCTCCATCTCTTGTCCCGAACAAATCATGCTCTGAGAACAAACATTATCCTTTCAGTAAATTGTGTTTAAGAAAATTCAAAAATCAATCAAATGCCTTGCGATGATTTGATAATTTTAAAGTTTTCCGAACTCAAATTTCTTCCGATTCTTTGAAGATAAACCCGTGAGCGACATCACGTGTGACCATGAACAGACATAATCGTCTCAAAATCTTGTAGCTTGAAGAAATCATAAATACAACCTTGAGGAAGCATGAAGACCTATGAAGGCTAATTGGATCTTTGAAAACTCATTTTCTTTTGAGAATTGCAAAAAACCCTAATTGTTGGTTTACTGCCTCAGAAGAGAATCTGCCTGGTCGATTTCTGAGCCAACTTGAATATCCGAGAAACCCTAGGGTTGTGTCTTCTATGAAAAATAGGAGGGTAAATTTTGGGGTACAACAGCTGCCCCTGTTCAATCTTCTTAAACTTGAAAAGCGAGATCGACATGTTTGTTGTTTGTGGCTTGAAAGTAGAAGATGATTGAACACTAGAGTGCCCAGAAATTTGCACTTGATGACGCGCTGGTTTAATTGTGTATGGAAATGGGCTTAAAGATGCCATTTGGAGAAACAGAGGAGAATTGTCGGAGATGGGCTTGTAGATGCCATCCAAAGGAGATTGTTGATGGAAAGTTTGAATTAGATCTGAACAGAGAATGAATCAGAATAAACCGTTGAGAGATTTATCTGAAACAGTAAAAATATGGAAATGAATCAGAATAAACCGTTGAGAGATTTATCTGAACCAGTAAAATCTGGAAATGAATCAGAATAAACCGTTGAGAGATTTATCTGAACCAGTAAAAATCTGGAGACGAATCAGAATAAATCGTTGAGAGATTTATCTGAAACAGTAAAATCTAGAAATGAATCAGAACAAATCGTTGAGAGATTTATCTAAAATAGTAAAAATCTAGAAATGAATCAGAATAAACCGTTGAGAGAGTTATCTGAACTAGTAAAAATCTGGAGACGAATTAGAATAAACCGTTGAGAGATTTATCTGAAACAGTAAAATCTGGAAATGAATCAGAATAAACCGTTGAGAGATTTATCTGAACCAGTAAAAATATGGAGACGAATCAGAATAAACCGTTGAGAGATTTATCTAAAACAGTAAAATATGGAAATGAATCAGAATAAACCATTGAGAGATTTATCTGAACCAGTAAAAATCTGGAGATGAATCAGAATAAACTATTGAGAGATTTATCTGAAATAGTAAAATCTGGAAATGAATCAGAATAAACCGTTGGGATATTTATCTGAACTAGTAAAAATCTGGAGACGAATCAGAATAAACAGTTGAGAGATTTATCTAAACCAGAAAAAATCTAGAGACGAATCAGAATAAACCGTTGAGAGATTTATCTGAACCAGTAAAAATCTGGAGACGAGTCAGAATAAACCGTTGAGAGATTTATCTGAAACAACGAAATCTGGAGATGAATCAGAATAAACTGTTGAGAGATTTATCTGAAATAGTAAAATTTGGAAATGAATCAGAATAAACTGTTGAGAGATTTATCTGAAATAGTAAAAATTTGGAAATGAATTAGAATAAACCGTTGAGAGATTTATCTGAACCAGTAAAAATCTGGAGATGAATCAGAATAAACCGTTGAGAGATTTATCTAAACCAGTAAAAATCAGCCTTTTCTCAGAAACTGATATGTATTTGACTTGTTGAAGATTTGTGTCTGTCGGAAGTTTGTTGATAATAACTGTCAAATGTCTCTTTCCTATAAAAAGGTGAAGAGTTAATTGTATGCAATGCTATGATGTATGTGATGCATGGTGTGATGTTTGCCTCTCAAAATAAATGAGATTGCACTGTATGCACTTGAGTTGCCAATGTTATGACGTATGTATGCGAATGTATGAAAAGTAAAGATTGTTTGTGTCGTAGTGTTGCTGGAAGTGGGGAAAATAAATCCCCTCTGAAGTACTGATGGGTGAATTTCCAGATAAATGCTCTGTTGCAGAAGGGAAAAGCCAGGCATTGCTTGTGATATTCTACTGGGGAAATCTGAGAAGTTGGGCAACTTGCTAGGGACACTTTGGACAAGTGGTTGGAAATTTTTGCTCTAGCTGGAGAAAGGTACCTGCGGGGGTTTTATGGAATGGCTCACAGATATTACTCTATTTCTTAAAGTCATTAGTAATTGTCTTTCCGTTTTTTTTATCTGTAACAGTAATCACGTTCAAATGCATATGTTCAAAAATAAATCATTGGACGTTTTTGTAAATAAAACATAGAAATAAGAAAAACAGATGGTTTTGCATTTTCAAAAGGGATATCTTTGTATTAACTTGAACAAGTGTTTTTTGTACAATGAGACAAAGCATTCTGGCAAGAGAATGTCGTCGTAAAAAATGAAAATTTATACAAAGAAAATGTAGCTATGTGAAATAATCCCATGGGGTTTCCGTTCTACTATAGCCTTCATGTCTCTGAATGTCTTGTCCGCTGGTCGCCTCGGCGAAGTCGATTGGATTGATTTAGAGCCAATTGAGTTGATTGGTTGACGCTGAAGATTGTTTTCCAGATGATCCAACGGGACATAGTCATACGCTTTAATCCCTAACTTTTGCCTGGACCGCCCTCTCGGGTTTTCAGTCCACCGGGATACCCTTTTTTGCCCAAGCCGCCCTTTCGGGTTTTCGACTTGCCGGGTGTACATATTTTTTTATTTTCATCCCTTATTTTTGCCCGAACCCTTTTGGTTCGCCGGGAAGCCCTTATTTTTTCCTAGGCCAGTCAACCTAGCGGGTCTTTGATCATGCGTAGTATCTTTTAACTATGTCCGTATTTACAGGGTGCGGGAGGTCGTCGCCATCCATAGTAGTCAAGATCATTGCTCCACTAGAGAAAATGCTTTCGATTACAAATGACCCTTCATATGTAGGGGTCCATTTTCCCCTGGGATCACCTTGTGGCAAAATGATACGCTTGATTACCAAGTCATCGATCCGATATACCTGACGTTTGACCTTTTTATTAAAAGCTTTGACCATGCATTTTTGGTACATCTGACCATGACAGATAGCTGTAAGCCTCTTCTCATCAATCAAGTTTAGTTGGTCAAACCAAGTCTGAATCCAATCTTCTTCGTTCAAACCAGCATCTTTCATGATTCTCAGAGAGGGGATCTGGACCTCAATAGGCAAGACAACTTTCATGCCGTATACGAGAGAATAAGGTGTTGCCCCAGTTGATGTGCGAGTTGTGGTACGATACCCATGGAGAGCGAACGGTAGCATCTCATGCCAGTCTTTGTATGTGACTGTCATTTTCTGTATGATCTTCTTAATGTTTTTGTTAGCAGCTTCTACAGCACCATTCATCTTTGGCCGATAAGGGGAAGAATTGTGATGCTGAATCTTGAATTGTTTGCACAAGGAGGTGATCATAGTATTATTCAGATTTGTACCATTATCAGATAGGATTCTCTATGGGATACCGTACCGATAGATGAGATTCTGCTTGATGAACCGGGCGACCACATTCTTAGTAACGGAAGCAAAGGAAGCTGCCTCAACCCACTTTATAAAATAGTCGATGGCCACTAAGATAAAGCGGTGTCCATTGGAGGCTGTTGGCTTGATTTCTCCAATCATATTGATTCCCCACATAGCAAAGGGCCAAGGAGCCGTCAAGATGTTCAGAGGGACCAGAGGTACGTGTATTTTGTCAGCATAGATCTGACACTTATGGCAAGTCCGAGAGTGTTGGTAGCAATTTGCCTCCATGGTAGACTAATAATAGCCTGCCCGTAGGATTTTCTTTGCCATTGTATGCCCACTGGAATGTGTACCAAAAGTGCCTTCGTGTAGCTCATCCATGATCCTTTCAGCCTCAGCCTTGTCTACGCACCGAAGCAATACAGAGTCATGACTGCGTTTGTACAGAATGCCATTACTAAGGAAGAATTTAGCCGAGAACCTTCTCAGGAACTTCTTGTCATTCACCGAAGCTCCTTCTGGATATTCCTGAGACTCGAGATACCTCTTGACTTCATGAAACTAAGGCTGGTCCACTACTTCTTCGGTATTAATCTCGTGACAGTAGGCTGGTTCATTCATCTGCTCAATGGTGATTTGAGGAGCCTCGTTATCCCAATTGAGTTTAAACATAGATGACATTGTAGCTAATGCGTCTGCTGGCTGATTTTCTTCTCGCGGGAAATGCTCGAAGGTAATCTTCTCGAAATGCGGCAACAATGTCAACACGTGTCCTTTATAAGGGATAAGATTGGGGTGCTTGGTATCCCATTCCCCTTTGACTTGACTGATGACCAAGGTTGAATCTCCAAATACATCCAAGTGTTTGATCCCCAAGTCTATGGCAGCCTTGAGACCAAAGATGCACACTTCGTATTTTGCCATGTTGTTTGTACAGTTGAAGCAATGTCTGGCAGTAAAGGGAGTATGACATCCTTCTGGAGATATGATTATGGCACTGACACCATTGCCAAGTGCGTTGGATGCCCCATCAAAGAACAGGGTCCATCGGGATCCTTGTTCAGGTCCGTCATATGGCCTGATCTCTTCACAGTTGTCTAACGTCATGATGTCTTCATCCGGGAATTCAAACTTCATGGACCGATAGTATTCTACAGCTTGGTGAGCAAGATGATCAGCCAATACACTGCCCTTTATAGATTTCTAAGTAGTATATTGTATGTCATATTCTGTCAGGATCATCTGCCATCTTGCTATTCTTCCAGAAAGAGCAGGCTTCTCAAAGATGTACTTTATCGGATCCATTTTAGATATCAACAAAGTAGTGTGGGTCAGCATATACTGTCTCAGCCAGCGAGCAGCCCATGCCAGAGCGCAGCAAGTTTTCTCGAGCAGTGAATATCTTGTTTCACAGTCGGTAAACTTTTTGCTCAGGTAATAAATAGCATGCTCTTTTCAGCCAGACTCGTCATGCTGTCCCAGCACACACCCCATTGAGTTTTCTAAAACAGTTAGATATAAGATCAATGGCCTTCCCTCGACAGGTGGCAACAACACAGGAGGTTCTTGCAGGTATTCCTTGATTTTGTCAAAAGCAACTTCGCATTCGTCGTTCCATCTGACTACTTGACCTTTCTTCAAGAGTTTGAAGATTGGTTCACAAGTAGCTGTCAGGTGAGAAATAAACCTGGCTATGTAATTCAGACGTCCCAAGAATCCTCTGACTTCTTTCTCAGTACGAGGAGACGACATTTCTTGTATCGCTTTAACCTTGGCAGGATCAACTTCGATACCCTTGTTGCTGACGACAAAACCCAGGAGTTTACCAGACCGTACTCCGAATGTGCACTTGTTTGGATTCAATCTCAACTTGTACTTCTTCAACCTTTCAAATAGCTTCTGTAGGTGATCAAGGTGCTCTTCTTTCTTCTGCGATCTGGCTATCATATCGTCTACATAGACCTTTATCTCATGGTGTATCATGTCATGAAATAAAGCTATCATAGCGCGTTGATAGGTTGCCCCAGCATTCTTCAGTCTGAATGGCATGACCTTATAATAGAAAGTGCCCCACTGTGTAACAAAAGTCGTTTTCTCCATATCCTCAGGCGCCATTTTGATTTGGTTATATCCCGAGAAGCCATCCATGAAGGAAAACACTTTGTGTTGCGCCGTATTATCCACCAGGATATCGATGTGGGGAAGTGGGAAATTATCTTTGGGGCTTGCCCTGTTTAAGTCCCTGTAATCTACACACATCCGCACTTTACCGTCTTTCTTAGGTACAGGAACAACATTGGCCACCCATTGGGGATAAGAGGTGACAGCCAAAAATCCAGCATTGAACTACTTCATAACTTCTGCTTTGATCTTTTCTGACATGTCAGGCCTCATACGACGAACCTTCTGTTTTACTGGGGGACAATCTTCCTTTGTAGGCAGACGATGTACCACAATGTCTGCATCCAGTCCTGGCATGTCTTTGTATGACCAGGCGAAGATCTCAACATAATCATGCAATAACTGAATCAGACGCTCCTTGACATTCGGCTCTAGATTGGCACTCACCTTGATTTCCTTTTTATCTTCCTCGGTACCCAAGTTGATTGTATCCAATGATTCCTCATGAGGCTGAATAGCTCTATCTTCTTGTTGCAACAACCTAGCCAACTCTCCTGGCACTTCAAAATCTTTCTCACCTTCGTTGTCGGCTTGGTAGATCGGATTTTCAAAGTCACAATTGGCCATAGCAGAACTGCTACCCCTGAGATCTTGAGTGGACGTAGATTTGCATTTTCAATATGTGAGTGTGTGTAAGAACACAGCTACCTTTGAAAGAAATAAAAATGTAAGAAAGAAAAGATAAAGAAAACAAAATTTGATGAAAAAACGTCCATGATTCATTAATGACATATGAGAATGAAGTGACAACCCTTACAGATGGACCATTGTGCCTCGGGTAAGACACAAGGTTTAAAAAAAGAGTCTGAATTGTTTAAATATTACAAGCCTGAAAATATTAAAAGACAATTACTCTTGAATAAAATTAATAGGAATGAAATCCTTCTCCTCCCAATTGTTAAGCCCTCCACCGATAGTTGGAAAAATCCATTCATCCATGTCACAGCTGCCATCACTATCTTCTAATGCATTGACTCCTTGATTGCTGATACGCAGAGGTGGTCCCCCTGCGCGAGAACGTCGGATAGTTTTCTGAGCCTCTGAAGTGAACCCCAACCCAAATTTTTCAGACTTGTAGAGAATATCCGGAAGCTGACCCCAGATAGTACATCCTCCCTCTTCAACTACTGCTCGAGCGTCTTTCAATGAAGCCATCTTCAGCGGAGGTCTGGTAATCTTCGGGACCTTTGGAGTAGACTTGGTTGCTGCGACCGCCGGTGGAACCTCCTCAAAGTTCTGACAGGGAATCTCTATGAATTCACCATCCATTTCAACATACCTGAAAGAGTTCAAATGGCTAACCATGTATTCCTCTTCTCTGTGAACTGTGACAATCTTCCCTCTGATCGGGTATTTTAGCATTTGGTGTAGGGTGGAAGTGACTGCACCGGCTCCATGGATCCAAGGTCGACCCAACAAACAAGAGTACAAAGGGAGGATGTCCATCACACAGAAAATTGAGTCAAAGGTTTGAGTCCCAATTTTTATGGGGATGCTAACTTCTCCATGCACTATCCTCTTGGAACCATCAAAGGCCCTTACTATGATGTTTCTAGGTTTCAAGATGAGTCCCTCGCAATCCAGCCGATCGAGGGCATTTTTGGGTAAGACATTCAATGATGAACCGGTATCCACCAAAGCATGGGCAAGTGTGGTGCCCTGCATTCAATGGAAATATGTAAGGCATCGTTGTGCTTCCTTCCCTTAGAGGTTAAATCAGCATTGGAAAAGCCCAATCCGTTATCAGAAGTCAGACTGGCCACACAGTCTTCAAATTGGTCGATGGAGGTCTCTTGGGGCACGTGAGCGGTCTTAAGAAACTTTACCAAGGCTTTGGCGTGAGTTTCAGAGCATAAAAGTAAGGACAACAATGATATCTTCGAGGGGGTCTGCCCCAATTGTTCTACAATGTTGTAGTCACTTTTCTTGATTATCTTCAAGATTTCTTTTATTTCTTTTCTAGAAGCTTCAAGGATGACTTCGGGACATTCTCTTGCTTGGGCAGGCTCAACCAAAGCCTCTTTGCCCCTGGTATCGGCAGTAGGGACAACAGCGGGAGTATCACTGGCGGTGTCGATAGGAGTGGCAGTAGTGATGATCACAGGAGTAGCAACGGTCTTTGGAGAAATCTCAGGTGAGAAGACTCTTCCACTTCTTGTTATTTTGCGGGTTCCAGTGATGTTACCGATATCATGATCAATATCTCTCGCAACTTCATTTGTGACAGCCAACTGATCTTGCTTAACGCCGTAGTAGTAAACGTCAACCTCATAACTCCAGGGAACAACTTTATTTGAGGAGTATGGTATTGGTCTTGGCATAGTGATGATCAATGGTGCAGATCTGGGAGCAGATGTAATCCTGACGGGTCTTTTGGTGGAGACCCTGGGAGGATTGTCGAAAATGGTGATTATTGAAACATCTTGATAAGAGCTTTTGATAAGGGGTAGCTTTTCAAATAGGATTTCTTTACTAGTCATCATGCGTTGGACGCCTATTTTTAGTAACAAACAACCGTTCGACAGAGATTTGCAAAGGTGGCAATTTTCATCACAACTTGGGAACAAGCCGGCTTGCAGTAGATTTTGTTTAATGGTCAACAGAGGAGTAACCAAGTCATTCACGGAGGAAACAAAACGATCATCATCAATGGCGTTGATACCTTGGCCATGTCTGGGCATTGGTGCCGTTATTACATTAGGCGTTTCTAGGGACTCAAATTCAAGCTCCTTCGCATCAATAAGGTCTTGCACCTTATTCTTTAAGGCCCAACAG
The DNA here is from genome assembly GCA_948472305.1 of Vicia faba. Taxonomy (NCBI): domain Eukaryota; kingdom Viridiplantae; phylum Streptophyta; class Magnoliopsida; order Fabales; family Fabaceae; genus Vicia; species Vicia faba. Next base: position 374,543,243 of record OX451739.1, on the reverse strand, counting down.
TCATTTGTATCGTGCCCCGGGCTTCCAGAATGATAGGCACATCGGGCGTTCGGGTTGTAGCAAGGAGAAGCAGTATTGGGGTTCTTGGGAGCTTCCTTTAAAATTGCCATATTGGTCCTTAGAAGGTGTGGCAAAACTTGAGACATGGTCATGTTAATCCGGGTAAATCGTCTCATGGGCGCTTCTGGTTTGCGCTGATAATTTCGCTGCTGATTTGGCACAGGATTATAGATCATGACAGCCCCTACTGCCGGACGACGGTCGGTTTTGTTTTGATTCCTATGGTTATACGCAACACTGACCTCCTTCTTTCCAACAAAAGGTTTCTTCACCAAACTTGAGGATGCATCTCTTTGAATTTTTCCGCTTTTTATACCGGCTTCGACTCGCTCACCAGTCATGATTAATTCGGTAAACCCAGATGAAGAACTCCCAATCAGGTGATTGAAAAATGGTCCTGACAAGGTGCCAAGGAACATATCCACTAATTCTCTGTCGGATAGAGGGGGCTGGACTCTGCCTGCGAGATCCCTCCATTTTTGAGCATAGGTTTTGAAACCCTCATCTGCTCCCATAGACATACTTTGTAACTGTGTCCTAGTCGGGGCCAAATCAGCATTATACTGATACTATTTATAGAAAGCGGCAGCCAACTCTTCCCAGTTACGGACATTGGACCCTTCTAATTGGTAGAACCAATCCAACTGAGTCCCCGATAAGCTCTCCTAGAAGAAATGCACCCACATATTTTTGGCAGCCGTGTGGGGCTGAATCTTTCTGACATATGACCTCAGATGTAGTTTTGGGCAAGAGATACCATCATACTTGACGAAGGTTGGGACCTTGAATTTCTGTGGGATGACTACCCCTGAGATGAGTCCTAATTCTTCAAAGTCCAAACCGGGTACTCTCTTAATCTCCATGGCATTCAAACGATCCTCTAGCTGTTTGTATTTATCATCAGCAGAAGGATATTTCTCCTCAGAGTAATCAGGCTCTTCCTCTCCTTCGGATGTTGGGTCGTCGTTCACTTCCTGGGTCTCAGCCCCTTGGTTATCTCCTTCACCCGATGATGTTGCAAAGTCCAAGGTTCGCCCGGTCTGTTCTTTAAACCTTCTTCCCATGATCACAACTCCGGTTGGTTTCTTCGTTTTCTTCTTCTTCTCTTTGGCTAGCAGAGTTTTCAACTCCTCTTGCCCTTTTGTCAGAGCCATGAGCATTTGTTGAAACTGGGCATTCTGCGCCTGAAGATCTTTCACAGTCTGTTCAACATCTATCTCACTGAAATAAACAGTAGAAGGATAAGACGACATGTTATGAGAAACCTGTATGATGTTATGATGAATGAAGATGCAATATGCAAATGATTTCAAGGAAATTTAGAAGATTTAAATTTGTCCAAACCAAAAAAGAATACACGTCATATAAATAAAACCAAGTTTGAATACATCATGCCTCCTTGGGCTTACAAAGAAAGAAACAAAATACAGCAAAAATTCTCAAGACAAAAAGACCAAACGCATCCTCTTTGGAGCAATGTAGGTATTCAGACTTTTCTCTTCATGAAGCAGTTTGGTGAGCTCTAGAACCTTCTTCTCACTGGCGTAGTACTGGGTTTCAAAGGTGTCTTGTTCTTCCTTCAACTGAATCCAAGCTTTCTGCAGGTCTTCGAGAGAGGTAGGCATGTCCGGATGAAGAATGGTGTATGGGACGTCTCCTTCAATAACAGGCTCAATGATGACAGGAAGGATGGAAGGGTAAGGCATTAAGAGACTCTGGGCACGAGCCCGTACCCACCTAAGGTAAGGCTCGAGAGGGATAGGGTTTTTATGTCCCAAAGTCCTACTGTCCACCTTGTTCACCATTCCCCAAGCACGTGTAAACCTTTGGCGGTAACCTTGGTCTTCTTTGTCGTAGTCGAACACCAGACCTCAGATGAGCATCTCATGAGGGTCATCCCTTCGGGCATACCCAAACTGCCGAAGAGCTAAGCATGGGTTGTAGGTGATACCTCCCCTAATACCAAGCAGAGGTACATTAGGGAACTCCCCGCAGCGGTCAATGATAGAGATATCTTCCAAGGATCTCGAGCACCAACGGATATCAGAGTGGGTGAGAGACATCACCCTTTGAGACCAAGTCAATATTTGCTCGTTCTTCAATGCTGACTGAGGCAGGTGTGAAGTGAACCACTTAGTGAGTAGGGGTATACAACACAAAAGGGTACCTCTTTTCTTCATGGTACGGGTATGAAGGCAATGCAAGATGTCTCCTAGCAAGGTGGGTATAGGATTGCGAGAGAGAAAGACTTTGATGGTATTAACGTCTATGAATTGGTCCGAATTAGGAAACAGAACCAAACCATAAATGAGGAGAGCTAGCACGTCTTCGAAAGCTTGGAAATCCATGTCATCCCAGAATGAACGAGCTTTTTCCAATAGAAATTTAGCTAAAAAACCTTTAACCCCACTTCTTGTCTCCCAATTGGCTATGACGTCGGCCCTTTTCACATGTAAAGCTTCAGTGATGACCTCAGGTTTTGGAATCCTTTCTAGACCAGTGAACGGTATCTGATGAAGCATAGGCACCCCTAAGAGTATAGAGAACTCTTCTAGTGTAGGTACCAACTGATAGTCTGGGAAAGTGAAACAATGATGTATGGGATCAAAGAATTGGAATAGTACACACATCATCTCTTCTTGGAAGTTGGATGTAGCCAAACTGAGGAGTCGACCATACTTCTTGGTAAAAGGAGAATCCCTGGGAACTCTTGAAGCTAGCTCTTGAAGTTGAGGATGTGCTTTTACAAAGCTGATTCGGATGGTGTTTCTTCGGAGAGAATTCATATCCTACAAAACAAAAACAAAGATAAATTTCTAAATCATTGAAATGGTTAGTGAGCATGCATATGATGTTGATGATGTTTATGATGTTTATGTACAAGCAAACATATACACATACAACAAACAGATCCCTATGTTTTAGGCTTGCATGAGTTTGTAGGTAACTACCCTCTTGAAGTTTTAGTTGGCTCAACCTGTCCTAGAAATAATGATCGGGTTCTAAAGGATATCAATATCACCGACCTTTCTCTTAGGCATTGTCTCAGCACAACAATCTTTTCTTGCAGCCGAGATATCCCAAAAGTCTAGCCTCAATGAGTGTAGTATCGAGTGTCAACCAATTTTCATCTTTACACCGAAACCGGCTACCTCACTATGTCATAATGGCCAAGTTTGTTCATTTAGGGTTCTAAGGTTAATTAGTGCTTCATGACGCCACTCAGCAGCCCCGTATTCTCCTCGATTCACCACGAGGGATATCGATACCCACAAATGTGTCACACTAACATAGCCACTATCTCAACCATATCGGTCTACGCTATACAGTCTCCACAATCTATTGCTATTTACCTAAAAAGGTGCCCCAAATCCGGGTGGAGGATCAAAGCAAGCCCAATACAAAGAACTAAATATAAAGCACATAAATCAAATAATGAAAGCGAGTAAAGGTGATCTAACCCTAAGGTAACCCCACTTTTAACATGTCCCCAGCAGAGTCGCCAATTCTGTGATACGGTGGGAGAACTGACTTGATGTTTTGCGTTTCGATCACATTTGTGCTGATAGCAAGAGTCTCCACCGACTTTTCTTTTATCCAAAGGAAAGGTAAAAAAGCACAGGAAAGACCTTTTGAGATTATTTCTCAAGTTCGGGGGGTAGATTATGAAAAGGAAAGGTATTAGCACCCTTTTCATCCATGGTTTTCCACAGGCTCTTAGTTACTCGTTTAGATCACTTACTTTCATTTGACAGTGTGCTTGTGATGTGGGCTTTGAAAGTATTTTGAAAAAATCTCTTTATAATGGCTCTCGTTTCTATAAGAACGCGTACAAAGTTTTGTTTCGAAAAGTGGTTCAAAGATGTGTTTGTGAATCGTGTTTTCGGAAAGTGTTTTTGAAAGGATGTTTTGCAATGGTTTTCGTCTCTATAAGAACGTATACAAAACATTTTGTCTTTTTGAAAATGTTTTGAAATGAAAGTGTAGGTGTAAAAAGTTTTTATCGTGAACAAGCGAGTAACTAGGAGCGAATCTATCTACTCGAAAGGTCTTAAATTGTTCTTTTCTTCCTCCTTTTAATGGTTCTATCTTACCATTGATTTGGTAAAAAGCCCCATCGTTGGATGTGAAGGGACAGGCGTGGGTCAATTTTACAGTCATCGAAAGCAACTTATGAGACGCTTTAGCAATTTTTGTAAGGGACGAAATCATTTTAATTGAAGGCAACGTCGAGGGTCATCGAGGGACTACGATCTTTTTTATCTAAGGGTCATTGCTAAAGCGTCCCATATTCGAGGGACATGATTGTATTTCCGAGGCAACGAGCGAGGTTACCCTAGAGGTGCGCGTGTGAAAAAGTGTGTTGGTTTCAAGTTATTTTATTCTTTGATTAGGTCATCTAGCGATTGATTTTTGAATCTTGCCATACACGCCTAATTACTATACAGTATAAGGAAAATAGTAAATTGCGGGAATTGAAATTCTACGCTATTACAAAGTGTTCGGGAATGGGGGTACAATTTTTACAAATGGGGATGAATCAAATGTGATAGCAAAATCCAAATAGCAAACAATACAACCAAATCGAATTTTGTGCGATTTATTAAAGCTACAATAATCTATGAGATAAAATCAACAAAATATGGAAATAAAATTTTAAGTATTTACTTGAAGGGAAGAAAGTAAAACCTATTCTAAAAATGAAATAATTGACTAAAAGAAATTAAAATCGTATGCATTATATTTTTGTGTTTTTAATTATGTAAGTAACAAAAAATTAAAGAAGGATAAAACTAAATTCTATTATTATTTTTGGTGTTTTATTATATGTAAATTAAATCTAAAACAAATAAAGAAGACTTACCAAACTGGGGCATCCCGCTGACTGTAATCCCAAAAAGGAAACAGTTCAGGCAAAAAAAGAAAGGGATAACAAAAATCAAGCAAGAGGTCTCACAACCAAAGCAAAAATGACTGCTTGTCCAAAAGAAATCATCAACATCTGAACCATCACCGGAAAATCAGAGCAAAGACTCAAACAAGGTCTAACGCACGACCAACTAAATGTAGGTTTGAAGAACATCACGAAGAGCGGGTGGGTACAAATAATTTGAGCCTTTATCCTTTGTTTCTTAAACCGTGAACCAAGCCACGTTACAACCCTTAAAAGTCCTAGCTGAAGCATTGGTTAGTTCGAAAGCATACTGTTACGAAGGTATCCCGACTCCTGAAGGTTTGTTGTAAAATCTTGAGTTGACACCGCACTATATTACAAAAAATGCATTTTCAAAATTCAAGACAGACATAGACTTTTGCATTCTTAAAATAACCTTGTTTGCATATGACTATTTGTTTGAACAGCAGGGAAATTCGCACGATGAACACCTTGTGAACAGAAGTACCTCCAATCAAGGGGCACAGTAGGAGCATTGCTCATTATCTGGGGCATGGCAAAATACTTCCAACAGGGGCAACTCCCTACATTCTGAGAGCGTGGACATAGTCGGAAAAATACTGCGCATAATCAAAGACCCGCTAGGTTGACATACCTAGGCAAAAATAAGGGCTTCCCGGCGAACCAAAAGGGTTCGGGCAAAATGAAGGGATGAAACGAAAAACATGTACACCCGGCAAGTCGAAAACCTGAAAAGGCGGCTTGGGCAAAAATGGGTATCCCGGTGGACTGAAAACCCGAAAGGGCGGTCCAGGCAAAAGTTAGGGATCAAAGCGTACGACTATGTTCCGGTATCTCGTCACTTGCCTACCCGAAGATTTGTCGATCACCCACACAGGTATCCTCTTCCCTCACCTCCGAAGCAGGGGCAATAATGAGCTATCCAGGCGATCCAATTGCTCTGTCAACCAAATTACAAAGGACAGATCAACATAAAAATGATTACCATCTACCTTTACAAATTCCAGATCGTGGGCTAACGTCCGAGACCAAACAGGACAATCATCCACTTAATCAAAATCATGCAACCCAACACCGGTTTCTGCTCAACCTTCAGACAAAGTCATACACAGACCCCTCCTCCATAAGATGACCTAACCCCGGTTCATTAAGAAGTTTTACACAAACTTATCCCGAAGTAACCTAACCCCGGTTCCTCTTGAAGTCTTACATGGACCGATCTCAAGATGACCTAACCCCGGTTCATCAAGAAGTTTTTACACAAACTTATCCAGGTAACCTAACCCCGGTTCCTCCAGAAGTCTTACATGGATTTAGCTCAAGATGACCTAACCCCGGTTCATCAAAAAGTTTTTACACAAACTCGTCAAGTAACCTTACCCCGGTTCCTCTAGAAATCTTACATGGGTTTATCTCAAGCAACCTTACCCCGGTTCATCCCGAAGTTCTACACAAACTTATCCTGAAGCAGCCTTACCCCGGTTCATCAAGAAATCTCACACGGATCTATCTCAAGGTAACCTAACCCCGGTTCCCCCAGAAGTCTCACATGGACTCGTCTCCAGCAACCTTACCCCGGTTCCTCCAGAAGTTTTTACACAAACTTATCCAAGTAACCTTACCCCGGTTCCTCCAGAAGTTTTTACACAAAATTATCTAAATAACCTTACCCCGGTTCCTCCAGAAGTTTTTACACAAACTTATCCAAGTAACCTTACCCCGGTTCCTCCAGAAGTTTTTACACAAAATTATCTAAATAACCTTACCCCGGTTCCTCCAGAAGTTTTTACACAAACTTACCCAAGTAACCTTACCCCGGTTCCTCCAGAAGTTTTACATAAACTTATCCATAACCTAACCCCGGTTCCTCCAGAAGTCTTACATGGATTTAGCTCAAGATAACCTCACCCCGGTTCATCAAGAAATTTTACATGAACTTACCTCACCAAGCAACCCTACACCGGTTCTCTCTCTTCAAGATGCAGTTTTACATGGACTCGTCACCCAGAAACCCTACACAGGTTCTCCCTTTCCAAAAAAACGAAGTTTTACACGAACTCATCATCAAAGTAACCCTACCCAGGTTCCTTCTCCATTTCAGATACAGTTTTACACAAACTCATCAGCATGCAACCCTACATAGGTTCCCTCTTTCAACCTACAGCATTACAGTTCAAAATCTCCCCAGGAGAATCCAATCCAGTTCCCCAGGAAAAGTTGGAATCCATCTCCCCAAGCAGTAGGCTTATCCCCATTATATTCTGAAGCTTATCCTCGCAGAGCACGAACGCGTCGTCCGGCTTTATTTAAAGAGTTATTTCCTTAACAGGATATAACTGGGTTATCCTCAGCCAAAAAGCCACGGAAAGGTCGTCGTCAACGTAGTTCTTTCCTACCCCTAGCGAAGTCTATTCACACTTCCACAGCAAGACTTCCTCAGCAAGTCATTATCTACACTCAGCAAAGCATCTCCCCACAGAGTATTGCTTCCCAGCATGGTCACTAGAGTATTTTTCTCCCCGCAGAATCTTCCATTTGCCAAGTTTATTCCGCAACGGAGTCATCTTCTCCTACCGGTATTCTTGCAGTTATCATCTCCAGCGGAAGCAAAATCCATTCTTCAACGTCAGCCCAGGATACAACTTCCCGGCACCCGTCAAGGATTCACTTTCCTAGACGAAAACATACATAAAACTTCACATACATCATCATAGCATGCATAACGCACTGCATCATACAAGTCTCCTTTATGTTGAGAACATCATTGCTTGATCCATATCATGCATTGCATATGACTGACTTTTACCTTTCAGGAAAGATGCAGTTTAAAGTCTCAATCACATTTCAAGACCTAGACCGGTTCAGTTAAATCGACCCTAAGATTTTCCTGATGCTTATCCAGTCAAAGGCCTTCGCTGGTTCAGTCAGATCGACCCTAAGATCTCCCTGATGCTTATCCAGTTGAAGATATTCCAAGACCTTGTCCGGTTCAGTTAAATCGACCCTAAGATTTTCCTGATGCTTATCCAGTCAAAGGCCTTCGCTGGTTCAGTCAGATCGACCCTAAGATCTCCCTGATGCTTATCCAGTTGAAGATATTCCAAGACCTTGTCCGGTTCAGTTAAATCGACCCTAAGATTTTCCTGATGCTTATCCAGTCAAAGGCCTTCGCTGGTTCAGTCAGATCGACCCTAAGATCTCCCTGATGCTTATCCAGTTGAAGATATTCCAAGACCTTGTCCGGTTCAGTTAAATCGACCCTAAGATTTTCCTGATGCTTATCCAGTCAAAGGCCTTCGCTGGTTCAGTCAGATCGACCCTAAGATCTCCCTGATGCTTATCCAGTTGAAGATGTTTCAAGACCTTGTCCGGTTCAGTTAAATCGACCCTAAGATTTTCCTGATGCTTATCCAGTTGAAGATATTCCAAGACCTTGTCCGGTTCAGTTAAATCGACCCTAAGATTTTCCTGATTCCTACCCAGTCAAAGGCCTCTCTGGTTCAGTCAGATCGACCCTAAGATCTCCCTGATTCTTATTCCAGTAGAAGACACCCAAGATTTTTCTCAACGAGCGTTGTTGAAGTTAAAGTCGCCCAAGGTTCTCTTACCATTCATGCTAAGGTAGTAACCATCCCTGGTTCATTCATCAGCGTTTGAAGCTCCAGATTCAGCTCCTGTAACCAGTCAGGACACATCTATACCAAGCATCTAAAATCGGCTCCTGCAACGTGTCAGGTACTCATTTTCTCTTTTGCAGGTATGCAGGTTCTCGCTAAGGAATCTCCTACGCGATCAATATCCAGATGGCATCTATAAGCCCATCATCCTATCCAGCAATCTCCAAATGGCATCTATAAGCCCATTCCTCGCCATCACTGCCACTATGTGAGCGCAAATTTCTGGGCACTCTAGTGTTCAATCATCTTCTACCCTCGGATTACGAAAGGCACGTCAGCCAATCTGCATCCTCAGGTCTAAGAAGATTGAACAGGGGCAACTGTTGTACCCCAAAATTTGCCCTCCCATATTCTTCAAGAAATTGCCAAGTCAAGTCACAAAATTCCCCAAGGGTTGTGCAGTTCAACTGTCTCCTATACAGTCAAAACTAGGGTTTGTGTTCTGATCAAAGAATTGAAAGTTTTCAAAGGCCCAATCAAGTCTCATATGCTTACAAAGATGGTCAAACATCCTCATATCAAGTTTCAAGGCATTCAGCTCAAGATTGCACAGTCAAAACCCTAGATTGCACTACAGTCAACTGTAGGGGCAAAATGGTCATTTGACAGTCAAAAGTTCAAATTTTTGGTCAATATATCATTTTGAAGCCACAAACATCATTTGATCAATGCTTGATCATGATTCTCAAAATTTGGCTCAGAAATCATCAAAGATGCAAAAGTTGCTATATTTGGACAGCTGAAAAAGTCAACTGAAATTGACCAGGGCATAACTTTCACATGGATTATCAGAAAAATTCCATCCAAAGCTCATTTTGAAGAGAAATACATTTCCTACAACTCATCTTCATATTCCAAGTCCAAGTAATGCTCTCACAAAAAGTTATCAATTTCAACATTATAGGTCATTTTCAAAAGTCAACAAAAAGGGACTTTAAGTCAAAGGCCATAACTTGAGATTGGTGAATCAAAATGACATGGGACCAAAGGCATTGATTAAAGGACTCAAAGACCTTTCCAAAATGTCCAAGAACATGTGAAAAGCTTAAAAATTGAGCAAGTTATGCCTTGTGGAAGTTGAGAAATTTTTGGGAATTTTGAAAAGTCAACTTTGATCCAAATGACCTAAAAATGCAAATGGGCCCATTTTTCTTCCATGATTCATCATTCTAAGCCTATACACGACCATTAAGCCCAAGGGGAAGTATTTTCTCATTTTTTAATTATTTATTTGAATTTATATTAAGATTAATTCATTTAAATTATTTAAATATGTAGAAAATATAAATTTGACCTAAAAAAAAAATCTTTTTATGCACCTTCTAGGCTCAAGATCTCGTGCTTAGCCAATTATGGAAGGATTTGGGTTGATTTGAGCTGATTGAACAAAATTGCACATGGAAAAGATTTGAAAAAATCTTAAGAAAATCAAAGATTGAAAACAATGAATGCCTTGGATATTATCCAATTTTGTTGACCTAAAGGCTTCACTATATGATCAGGAATCAACCCTAATGGCCATTAGACACAAAAAGTTGCGCATAAGAATACTATACAAACTGAAGAAATTGCTTGAAAACTCGAATTCTGAAATCAACCCTAGAGACCAATTCAAAGCTCCATTCGTGTCTCAATAGTTTCCTTGTGGACTCCTGAATACATTCCAATCCCTAATATCAACTAAAGCTTCAAGGATTGGTAAGACAATCTCAAACTGTGCAGAAGAAAATTGCCATTCGAATATCATGATTCAAGCGTTATTTGTGAAATTTCTTTATTGATTCATGTTTATCATAATGTTTTGAAGCTAACTGATATGTTTAATTGAGTTTTTCTGTGCCATACGAGATTATGCCATGATCGAACATTAGGGTTTCTTGAGCTTCAAAATTAGGGGTTCTTACTAGAGGAAAAATTGGGATCTCTAACCACCATCATTCAAACCGGTGCACTGAGACGAAAGCAATGGAACCCTCGCGCTCAATTTATGAGCGTTAGGGACCTAATCGCTATTTTCTTGAAACCAGCTTTAGACCACGCCCAGAAAACCGTTTCCATAGGCTTGTGTTTTCAGGAAGAATAAAAACAGTGAGGAAGATGATGTGTTGGCAAGCATTGGTTGGATCTTTTAAATTTTCGCGCGTTTGATCATTAATGCGTTTGTTCTTGCTTTTTGTTATTTGTGTGTTATTAATATATCAAATAAGTTAAATGGCTCAGCTGGCAGGTGTAGATGCGTGTGACCTCCAAGACCTGGGTTCGAGTCCCAGGTCTGTGTAGTATTTCATATTATTTTTCAATTTAAGTTCCTATGCAGCGCTTCTATGGAGACATACCATATGCCGTCCTGATCCAAGCACACACGTGTCCCAGACGACCAAATCAAAGGCATGGATTCAAGAAGCGCAATAAACTCCAGTCAACGCATCATACAGGATTCAAAAAGTCCAATGAGGCCAATGCTTAATGGGCCAATGTTCTTGGGTCAACACCTCCTGAATTGGGACTGAAACCCCCTGGTTTGACTTTACTATCTTTTTTTTATTTATTTATTTTTATTCTTGTTTTAATTAATAGTTTTATTTTAATTACTGTTTATTTAATTAACTATTTTTTTTACAAAATACAAAAACTCCATTAAAAAATTAGAAAAGGCAAAAATATAATATTTATTTTATCTTAATTATTTTTTATGAAAATTTGCATATTAATTAGTTAATTTAAATTAGGGTTTATTGTTAATTCTTTTTCATAATAAAAATCAAAAAATATAGAATTAGGTTAATTAACAATTTCAATTCCTTTTTAATTTTTCTTTTTTTATCACAATATTATTTATTTATTTTATTTTGTATAATTAAATGTATATAAATAACTTAGATTTAATTTAGATTAATATAACATTTTTTCTTAATAACTTAAAAAACATTAGAACTAGGGTTTAGCGTTTTATTTTAATTTCAATTGATTCTTTTTCTCCTTAAATCTTAAAAAAACACAAAAATACCAAAAACATTTAATTTTCATTTTTATCTTAATTCCTTATTAATTCAATTTTTTGCAAAAGGGTCCAACGCCCATTGTTCTAATTATTTTATTTCGCGCATTTACTTTATTGCTTATTATAATTATGTACATGTCCCAAAGCTTTGTAACAATTTTATTTCTCGCATTTTTATTCGCTTTATTTATTTTTCAGTCAAATCGGGTCCGGTTTAATTTTGGCGATGTGGACCCGCGCCTTTGTAATAGCCTTAGATTTATTTTCCCGCAAACTTTATAACTGTTAAAAAGCATGCAAGAATGAATGTCTTAATTAAAATCAAGCGTAGAACACAACAAACATGACAAGACAAATAACTGAAACATGACACACAATTCGCACACACCACCCCTAGGGTACGCCTCACTGTTGCCTTTCGAAAGGTGGTCGTCGAGTAGAGGACGTCTTAGTAAGTCCTCATGATCCGGGAACCTGGCATGAGGGTAGCTTCTAAGGTGTCTTCCCATTGCTCTGGTGATCACCATGCCCCTACAAACTCGAATTGACCCGAACACCTCCAACGGTGGTGCTACCTACCTCTCAATGGTGGGATGGCACTACTTTTAAGGACATCTACACAGACGAATTCCTTAGGGTAGGTAGGTTCTCAAGGATACTTGCTCTAATCTCAAAACAAACTCAAAAGGACTTTTCACACCGACACTTTTCAAAAGCTTTCAAAACAAATTCTTCAAACACTCTGACGTATGAGTCGAACTGGAATTTTCAAAGAAACTTTTTAAACCCACAGTTGAAAAGCAAACAAACCATTTTTGAAAACACAATGAGCAAGTATCTAAGAGCCCATGGATAACCATGGATAGAAAGGGTGCTAATACCTTCCCTTTCTATAATCTACCTCCCGAACCGAGAGCAATCTCTTTAAGGAATTTTTCTGTGCTTTTGTCCTTTCCATGTTGGAGAAAATAAAAGACGGTGGCGACTCTTGCTTCCGCGACATTTCGTGAACCAGCGTTAAACAGTCAGTTCCAGATCCACCGATCACAGAACTGGCGACTCTGCTGGGGAACAAACTTAAAGTGAGGTGTACCTTAGGGCTAGCTTATAACTATGTTTTCAATTGTTTTCCTTGTGTGCTTTAAATTGTGGGTTGCTTGGGAGTTCTATAGATCCTAAACCCGGATCTGGGGGATACCTTTCTTAGAAAGTAGCAACAAGGCTGTGAGGGAACTGTGCGGGGTATACCGACATGGTTGAAACAGTCTGCTACGTTGATGTGGCACTTTGGTGTGTACCGGTAACCCTTGAGTTCAGTCAAGGAGAGTACGGGGCCTCCGCGTGGTGTCGTGAAGCATCAACAGACCTTAGGAACCTTAATTGAACTATCTTGGCCTCTTTAGGGTAGTGAGATAACTGACTTTGGTGCAGTCCGAGGTTGGTTGATACTCGATACTACGCTCAATTGAGGGTTGCTTTCCTGGAATATTTCGGTCGCCAGTTCAGTGGCTAAATCGAAACGATGAACAATGGAAGCAATCCCGTGATATTGGGAACCTTAGAACCCGGTTACTTTGATTAGGACAGGTTGAACCCACCAACTTTAAGAGGGTACTACCCAGACCTCATGCTGGCCTAAACCTTAAGGGCTCTTTTGTGTGACTTGTGTGCCTTCGTACTTGACTATCTGCGTGCTTGTTACCTAACACTAGTTTCTTGCAGGTCTTGTTTATAGTCCTTAACCAGGACTCATGACAGGGTTTACCAAATTTCTTGCAGGGTCTGTTTATAGTCCTTAATTGGGACTCATAGCAGGGTTTACCTACATCACCCCATGCATAGCATGACATCATACCATTGCATACCATTGCATACATCCTAACCCATTTCAAGGATCTCAAGGGCTTGTGATGCAGGTCAGGATGAACAACTATCCCAGCAAGGGGCAAAGGGGATTTATTTTCCTCTAGCCAAGGGCGTCAGGGGCTATGACCCACTGGATATGGTGAGCCTTTGACCCTTGATGAAGGACTCTCAACAAAATGAAGTTCTTACAATCAAGTCATCAGTTTTCAACACTAACAAGTTTCTCTGTTTACCCCGCGAGGTCCTTGAAAACATTACATGCATGTCATACTCATCATTGCATAACAGGTACCCTTTCTCTGCAGGTTACTTACCTTCTTCGCTGTTTATTTCAGCCGATCGTCATAAATCCTGAATCATCAGCTGAGCAGTCCATCAAGGCCCTCCAGGCTCAGAATGCCCAATTCCAAGGGCTAATCATGAACTTGACCCAGGGGCAGCAAGATCTGAAGGCTCTGCTCTTGAAGAAGGAAAAGAAGAAGAAGAGGACTGTCTTGTTCAGCCCTAGACGCAGATCTGGGAATACACCGCAGACTGAAACTGAGAGGACTACTCCATCTGTGAGGGAAAGCAGTCACCATGAGAGGGAGGTGCCTAGTCCAGTGGTCTCCGACAACGAGACAGATTTCAACGATGAACAATACCCTCCGGCTGAGGATAAGTACAAGCAGTTGGAAGACCGGCTCAGTGCTATGGAGATACAAAAGGTGCCTGGCCTGGACTTCGAGGATCTAGGTCTGTCTTCTGGGGTAGTGATCCCGCGCAAATTCAAGGTGCTTGCCTTTGCTAAATACGATGGGGCATCCTGTCCTAAGTTGCATCTCAGGGCTTATACAAGGAGGATCCAGCCTTATACAGCTGACAAAAACTTATGGATCCACTTTTTCCAAGAGAGTCTTTCAGGGACTCAGCTCGAGTGGTTCTACCAACTGAATGGAGCCAACATCCGTACCTGGGAAGACTTAGCCACTGCTTTCTACAAGCATTACCAGTACAATGCCGACCTTGCTCCCACACGCACTCAGCTTCAGGGAATGTCTATAGGTGCAGGCGAAGGTTTCAAAGAGTACGCACAGAAATGGAGAGACCTTGCTGGAAGGGTACAGCCTCCATTGACGGACCGGGAACTCGTTGATATGTTCTTGGGGACCCTATCCGGGCCATTCTTCAACCACCTGATTGGTAATTCATCTGTTGGATTCACCGACCTCATCCTGACCGGCGAAAGAATCGAAGCTGGTATCAAAAGTGGGAAAATTCAAGATGCCACACCTTCTGATATTCATAAAAAGCCTTACACGGGAAAGAAGGAATCTAATGCTGCATACAGTCAAAAGAGTCGCCGTGATCAACATGCAGGGGCAGTCATGATCTCTGGTTCTGCACCACGCCGCCAACCACAGAGGGGAAACCAGCAAAGGCCGGACGGGCCTAAAAGGCAGTTCACCAATATTAACATGCCATGGTCACAAGCATTGCAACATATGCTGAAGATGAACCTGATCGCGGTAATCAACCCTCCTGCCAATCCTAAGACCTCCTCTCCTAGCTACAATCCAGAAGCCAGATGCGCTTATCATTCCGATAGCCCGGGGCACGATACTGAGGACTGTTGGGCACTAAAGTACAAGATTCAGAACATGATCGACGCCAAAGAGATCGAGTTCGAGCCTGCTGAAACCCCCAACGTGATCAATGCTCCATTGCTAAAACATGGCTAGGATTGAGAATTTTTTATTGTTCATTTGAATTCAAGTTGTATTTTTCCTTTCTTGTTCAGATAAACAATTATTATGTTAAACTCTTTTATTTCATGAATGCATTACACATGTCTGTCTTGATTTAATTATGTTTACTACGCTTAAAACTGCTTTCATATTTTTGCGATGATCAACTCTTAACTGAAGACTCTAAACCTCTTGAGGGAGGATGACGAAAACGATACTACAATCTACAGTATGCTTTTGAACAAACCCCGCTGATGAGGTACAGGCATTGTTTCAACCCCTAAACACTGGAGTTATAAGGATGATAATCCCTCGTCAACCCATCAGAGCCAAAGAAGTAGGAGTTTTTATTTTCGAAAATCAAAACCCTTAATCATAACCTGGGGCAGGGTAGTTCTCTCAGTCGATCCAAGTGCACAATGAATGTCACTAAATGAGTTTTTCAAAAACAAAAGACAGTGATGGTTCCGAACAATCATAAGGACAGGCAGTCATTATCAAAAAAAAATTCATAAATGAAAAGCCCAAAAAGTCAAAACCAATAAAGAAGACTTACCAAACTGGGGCATCCCGCTGACTGTAATCCCAAAAAGGAAACAGTTCAGGCAAAAAAAGAAAGGGATAACAAAAATCAAGCAAGAGGTCTCACAACCAAAGCAAAAATGACTGCTTGTCCAAAAGAAATCATCAACATCTGAACCATCACCGGAAAATCAGAGCAAAGACTCAAACAAGGTCTAACGCACGACCAACTAAATGTAGGTTTGAAGAACATCACGAAGAGCGGGTGGGTACAAATAATTTGAGCCTTTATCCTTTGTTTCTTAAACCGTGAACCAAGCCACGTTACAACCCTTAAAAGTCCTAGCTGAAGCATGGGTTAGTTCGAAAGCATACTGTTACGAAGGTATCCCGACTCCTGAAGGTTTGTTGTAATATCTTGAGTTGACACCGCACTATATTACAAAAAATGCATTTTCAAAATTCAAGACAGACATAGACTTTTGCATTCTTAAAATAACCTTGTTTGCATATGACTATTTGTTTGAACAGCAGGAAAATTCGCACGATGAACACCTTGTGAACAGAAGTACCTCCAATCAAGGGGCACAGTAGGAGCATTGCTCATTATCTGGGGCATGGCAAAATACTTCCAACAGGGGCAACTCCCTACATTCTGAGAGCGTGGACATAGTCAGAAAAATACTGCGCATAATCAAAGACCCGCTAGGTTGACATACCTAGGCAAAAATAAGGGCTTCCCGGCGAACCAAAAGGGTTCGGGCAAAATGAAGGGATGAAACGAAAAACATGTACACCCGGCAAGTCGAAAACCTGAAAAGGCGGCTTGGGCAAAAATGGGTATCCCGGTGGACTGAAAACCCGAAAGGGCGGTCCAGGCAAAAGTTAGGGATCAAAGCGTACGACTATGTTCCGGTATCTCGTCACTTGCCTACCCGAAGATTTGTCGATCACCCACACAGGTATCCTCTTCCCTCACCTCCGAAGCAGGGGCAATAATGAGCTATCCAGGCGATCCAATTGCTCTGTCAACCAAATTACAAAGGACAGATCAACATAAAAATGATTACCATCTACCTTTACAAATTCCAGATCGTGGGCTAACGTCCGAGACCAAACAGGACAATCATCCACTTAATCAAAATCATGCAACCCAACACCGGTTTCTGCTCAACCTTCAGACAAAGTCATACACAGACCCCTCCTCCATAAGATGACCTAACCCCGGTTCATCAAGAAGTTTTACACAAACTTATCCCGAAGTAACCTAACCCCGGTTCCTCTTGAAGTCTTACATGGACCGATCTCAAGATGACCTAACCCCGGTTCATCAAGAAGTTTTTACACAAACTTATCCAGGTAACCTAACCCCGGTTCCTCCAGAAGTCTTACATGGATTTAGCTCAAGATGACCTAACCCCGGTTCATCAAAAAGTTTTTACACAAACTCGTCAAGTAACCTTACCCCGGTTCCTCTAGAAATATTACATGGGTTTATCTCAAGCAACCTTACCCCGGTTCATCCCGAAGTTCTACACAAACTTATCCTGAAGCAGCCTTACCCCGGTTCATCAAGAAATCTCACACGGATCTATCTCAAGGTAACCTAACCCCGGTTCCCCCAGAAGTCTCACATGGACTCGTCTCCAGCAACCTTACCCCGGTTCCTCCAGAAGTTTTTACACAAACTTATCCAAGTAACCTTACCCCGGTTCCTCCAGAAGTTTTTACACAAAATTATCTAAATAACCTTACCCCGGTTCCTCCAGAAGTTTTTACACAAACTTATCCAAGTAACCTTACCCCGGTTCCTCCAGAAGTTTTTACACAAAATTATCTAAATAACCTTACCCCGGTTCCTCCAGAAGTTTTTACACAAACTTACCCAAGTAACCTTACCCCGGTTCCTCCAGAAGTTTTACATAAACTTATCCATAACCTAACCCCGGTTCCTCTAGAAGTCTTACATGGATTTAGCTCAAGATAACCTCACCCCGGTTCATCAAGAAATTTTACATGAACTTACCTCACCAAGCAACCCTACACCGGTTCTCTCTCTTCAAGATGCAGTTTTACATGGACTCGTCACCCAGAAACCCTACACAGGTTCTCCCTTTCCAAAAAAACGAAGTTTTACACGAACTCATCATCAAAGTAACCCTACCCAGGTTCCTTCTCCATTTCAGATACAGTTTTACACAAACTCATCAGCATGCAACCCTACATAGGTTCCCTCTTTCAACCTACAGCATTACAGTTCAAAATCTCCCCAGGAGAATCCAATCCAGTTCCCCAGGAAAAGTTGGAATCCATCTCCCCAAGCAGTAGGCTTATCCCCAGTATATTCTGAAGCTTATCCTCGCAGAGCACGAACGCGTCGTCCGGCTTTATTTAAAGAGTTATTTCCTTAACAGGATATAACTGGGTTATCCTCAGCCAAAAAGCCACGGAAAGGTCGTCGTCAACGTAGTTCTTTCCTACCCCTAGCGAAGTCTATTCACACTTCCACAGCAAGACTTCCTCAGCAAGTCATTATCTACACTCAGCAAAGCATCTCCCCACAGAGTATTGCTTCCCAGCATGGTCACTAGAGTATTTTTCTCCCCGCAGAATCTTCCATTTGCCAAGTTTATTCCGCAACGGAGTCATCTTCTCCTACCGGTATTCTTGCAGTTATCATCTCCAGCGGAAGCAAAATCCATTCTTCAACGTCAGCCCAGGATACAACTTCCCGGCACCCGTCAAGGATTCACTTTCCTAGACGAAAACATACATAAAACTTCACATACATCATCATAGCATGCATAACGCACTGCATCATACAAGTCTCCTTTATGTTGAGAACATCATTGCTTGATCCATATCATGCATTGCATATGACTGACTTTTACCTTTCAGGAAAGATGCAGTTTAAAGTCTCAATCACATTTCAAGACCTAGACCGGTTCAGTTAAATCGACCCTAAGATTTTCCTGATGCTTATCCAGTCAAAGGCCTTCGCTGGTTCAGTCAGATCGACCCTAAGATCTCCCTGATGCTTATCCAGTTGAAGATATTCCAAGACCTTGTCCGGTTCAGTTAAATCGACCCTAAGATTTTCCTGATGCTTATCCAGTCAAAGGCCTTCGCTGGTTCAGTCAGATCGACCCTAAGATCTCCCTGATGCTTATCCAGTTGAAGATATTCCAAGACCTTGTCCGGTTCAGTTAAATCGACCCTAAGATTTTCCTGATGCTTATCCAGTCAAAGGCCTTCGCTGGTTCAGTCAGATCAACCCTAAGATCTCCCTGATGCTTATCCAGTTGAAGATATTCCAAGACCTTGTCCGGTTCAGTTAAATCGACCCTAAGATTTTCCTGATGCTTATCCAGTCAAAGGCCTTCGCTGGTTCAGTCAGATCGACCCTAAGATCTCCCTGATGCTTATCCAGTTGAAGATGTTTCAAGACCTTGTCCGGTTCAGTTAAATCGACCCTAAGATTTTCCTGATGCTTATCCAG
The DNA here is from genome assembly GCA_948472305.1 of Vicia faba. Lineage (NCBI taxonomy): Eukaryota > Viridiplantae > Streptophyta > Magnoliopsida > Fabales > Fabaceae > Vicia > Vicia faba. Next base: position 374,523,976 of record OX451739.1, on the reverse strand, counting down.
TTGAAGATATTCCAAGACCTTGTCCGGTTCAGTTAAATCGACCCTAAGATTTTCCTGATTCCTACCCAGTCAAAGGCCTCTCTGGTTCAGTCAGATCGACCCTAAGATCTCCCTGATTCTTATTCCAGTAGAAGACACCCAAGATTTTTCTCAACGAGCGTTGTTGAAGTTAAAGTCGCCCAAGGTTCTCTTACCATTCATGCTAAGGTAGTAACCATCCCTGGTTCATTCATCAGCGTTTGAAGCTCCAGATTCAGCTCCTGTAACCAGTCAGGACACATCTATACCAAGCATCTAAAATCGGCTCCTGCAACGTGTCAGGTACTCATTTTCTCTTTTGCAGGTATGCAGGTTCTCGCTAAGGAATCTCCTACGCGATCAATATCCAGATGGCATCTATAAGCCCATCATCCTATCCAGCAATCTCCAAATGGCATCTATAAGCCCATTCCTCGCCATCACTGCCACTATGTGAGCGCAAATTTCTGGGCACTCTAGTGTTCAATCATCTTCTACCCTCGGATTACGAAAGGCACGTCAGCCAATCTGCATCCTCAGGTCTAAGAAGATTGAACAGGGGCAACTGTTGTACCCCAAAATTTGCCCTCCCATATTCTTCAAGAAATTGCCAAGTCAAGTCACAAAATTCCCCAAGGGTTGTGCAGTTCAACTGTCTCCTATACAGTCAAAACTAGGGTTTGTGTTCTGATCAAAGAATTGAAAGTTTTCAAAGGCCCAATCAAGTCTCATATGCTTACAAAGATGGTCAAACATCCTCATATCAAGTTTCAAGGCATTCAGCTCAAGATTGCACAGTCAAAACCCTAGATTGCACTACAGTCAACTGTAGGGGCAAAATGGTCATTTGACAGTCAAAAGTTCAAATTTTTGGTCAATATATCATTTTGAAGCCACAAACATCATTTGATCAATGCTTGATCATGATTCTCAAAATTTGGCTCAGAAATCATCAAAGATGCAAAAGTTGCTATATTTGGACAGCTGAAAAAGTCAACTGAAATTGACCAGGGCATAACTTTCACATGGATTATCAGAAAAATTCCATCCAAAGCTCATTTTGAAGAGAAAGACATTTCCTACAACTCATCTTCATATTCCAAGTCCAAGAAATGATCTCACAAAAAGTTATCAATTTCAACATTATAGGTCATTTTCAAAAGTCAACAAAAAGGGACTTTAAGTCAAAGGCCATAACTTGAGATTGGTGAATCAAAATGACATGGGACCAAAGGCATTGATTAAAGGACTCAAAGACCTTTCCAAAATGTCCAAGAACATGTGAAAAGCTTAAAAATTGAGCAAGTTATGCCTTGTGGAAGTTGGGAAATTTTTGGGAATTTTGAAAAGTCAACTTTGATCCAAATGACCTAAAAATGCAAATGGGCCCATTTTTCTTCCATGATTCATCATTCTAAGCCTATACACGACCATTAAGCCCAAGGGGAAGTATTTTCTCATTTTTTAATTATTTATTTGAATTTATATTAAGATTAATTCATTTAAATTATTTAAATATGTAGAAAATATAAATTTGACCTAAAAAAAAAATCTTTTTATGCACCTTCTAGGCTCAAGATCTCGTGCTTAGCCAATTATGGAAGGATTTGGGTTGATTTGAGCTGATTGAACAAAATTGCACATGGAAAAGATTTGAAAAAATCTTAAGAAAATCAAAGATTGAAAATAATGAATGCCTTGGATATTATCCAATTTTGTTGACCTAAAGGCTTCACTATATGATCAGGAATCAACCCTAATGGCCATTAGACACAAAAAGCTGCGCATAAGAATACTATACAAACTGAAGAAATTGCTTGAAAACTCGAATTCTGAAATCAACCCTAGAGACCAATTCAAAGCTCCATTCGTGTCTCAATAGTTTCCTTGTGGACTCCTGAATACATTCCAATCCCTAATATCAACTAAAGCTTCAAGGATTGGTAAGACAATCTCAAACTGTGCAGAAGAAAATTGCCATTCGAATATCATGATTCAAGCGTTATTTGTGAAATTTCTTTATTGATTCATGTTTATCATAATGTTTTGAAGCTAACTGATATGTTTAATTGAGTTTTTCTGTGCCATACGAGATTATGCCATGATCGAACATTAGGGTTTCTTGAGCTTCAAAATTAGGGGTTCTTACTAGAGGAAAAATTGGGATCTCTAACCACCATCATTCAAACCGGTGCACTGAGACGAAAGCAATGGAACCCTCGCGCTCAATTTATGAGCGTTAGGGACCTAATCGCTATTTTCTTGAAACCAGCTTTAGACCACGCCCAGAAAACCGTTTCCATAGGCTTGTGTTTTCAGGAAGAATAAAAACAGTGAGGAAGATGATGTGTTGGCAAGCATTGGTTGGATCTTTTAAATTTTCGCGCGTTTGATCATTAATGCGTTTGTTCTTGCTTTTTGTTATTTGTGTGTTATTAATATATCAAATAAGTTAAATGGCTCAGCTGGCAGGTGTAGATGCGTGTGACCTCCAAGACCTGGGTTCGAGTCCCAGGTCTGTGTAGTATTTCATATTATTTTTCAATTTAAGTTCCTATGCAGCGCTTCTATGGAGACATACCATATGCCGTCCTGATCCAAGCACACACGTGTCCCAGACGACCAAATCAAAGGCATGGATTCAAGAAGCGCAATAAACTCCAGTCAACGCATCATACAGGATTCAAAAAGTCCAATGAGGCCAATGCTTAATGGGCCAATGTTCTTGGGTCAACACCTCCTGAATTGGGACTGAAACCCCCTGGTTTGACTTTACTATCTTTTTTTTATTTATTTATTTTTATTCTTGTTTTAATTAATAGTTTTATTTTAATTACTGTTTATTTAATTAACTATTTTTTTTACAAAATACAAAAACTCCATTAAAAAATCAGAAAAGGCAAAAATATAATATTTATTTTATCTTAATTATTTTTTATGAAAATTTGCATATTAATTAGTTAATTTAAATTAGGGTTTATTGTTAATTCTTTTTCATAATAAAAATCAAAAAATATAGAATTAGGTTAATTAACAATTTCAATTCCTTTTTAATTTTTCTTTTTTTATCACAATATTATTTATTTATTTTATTTTGTATAATTAAATGTATATAAATAACTTAGATTTAATTTAGATTAATATAACATTTTTTCTTAATAACTTAAAAAACATTAGAACTAGGGTTTAGCGTTTTATTTTAATTTCAATTGATTCTTTTTCTCCTTAAATCTTAAAAAAACACAAAAATACCAAAAACATTTAATTTTCATTTTTATCTTAATTCCTTATTAATTCAATTTTTTGCAAAAGGGTCCAACGCCCATTGTTCTAATTATTTTATTTCGTGCATTTACTTTATTGCTTATTATAATTATGTACATGTCCCAAAGCTTTGTAACAATTTTATTTCTCGCATTTTTATTCGCTTTATTTATTTTTCAGTCAAATCGGGTCCGGTTTAATTTTGGCGATGTGGACCCGCGCCTTTGTAATAGCCTTAGATTTATTTTCCCGCAAACTTTATAACTGTTAAAAAGCATGCAAGAATGAATGTCTTAATTAAAATCAAGCGTAGAACACAACAAACATGACAAGACAAATAACTGAAACATGACACACAATTCGCACACACCACCCCTAGGGTACGCCTCACTGTTGCCTTTCGAAAGGTGGTCGTCGAGTAGAGGACGTCTTAGTAAGTCCTCGTGATCCGGGAACCTGGCATGAGGGTAGCTTCTAAGGTGTCTTCCCATTGCTCTGGTGATCACCATGCCCCTACAAACTCGAATTGACCCGAACACCTCCAACGGTGGTGCTACCTACCTCTCAATGGTGGGATGGCACTACTTTTAAGGACATCTACACAGACGAATTCCTTAGGGTAGGTAGGTTCTCAAGGATACTTGCTCTAATCTCAAAACAAACTCAAAAGGACTTTTCACACCGACACTTTTCAAAAGCTTTCAAAACAAATTCTTCAAACACTCTGACGTATGAGTCGAACTGGAATTTTCAAAGAAACTTTTTAAACCCACAGTTGAAAAGCAAACAAACCATTTTTGAAAACACAATGAGCAAGTATCTAAGAGCCCATGGATAACCATGGATAGAAAGGGTGCTAATACCTTCCCTTTCTATAATCTACCTCCCGAACCGAGAGCAATCTCTTTAAGGAATTTTTCTGTGCTTTTGTCCTTTCCATGTTGGAGAAAATAAAAGACGGTGGCGACTCTTGCTTCCGCGACATTTCGCGAACCAGCGTTAAACAGTCAGTTCCAGATCCACCGATCACAGAACTGGCGACTCTGCTGGGGAACAAACTTAAAGTGAGGTGTACCTTAGGGCTAGCTTATAACTATGTTTTCAATTGTTTTCCTTGTGTGCTTTAAATTGTGGGTTGCTTGGGAGTTCTATAGATCCTAAACCCGGATCTGGGGGATACCTTTCTTAGAAAGTAGCAACAAGGCTGTGAGGGAACTGTGCGGGGTATACCGACATGGTTGAAACAGTCTGCTACGTTGATGTGGCACTTTGGTGTGTACCGGTAACCCTTGAGTTCAGTCAAGGAGAGTACGGGGCCTCCGCGTGGTGTCGTGAAGCATCAACAGACCTTAGGAACCTTAATTGAACTATCTTGGCCTCTTTAGGGTAGTGAGATAACTGACTTTGGTGCAGTCCGAGGTTGGTTGATACTCGATACTACGCTCAATTGAGGGTTGCTTTCCTGGAATATTTCGGTCGCCAGTTCAGTGGCTAAATCGAAACGATGAACAATGGAAGCAATCTCGTGATATTGGGAACCTTAGAACCCGGTTACTTTGATTAGGACAGGTTGAACCCACCAACTTTAAGAGGGTACTACCCAGACCTCATGCTGGCCTAAACCTTAAGGGCTCTTTTGTGTGACTTGTGTGCCTTCGTACTTGACTATCTGCGTGCTTGTTACCTAACACTAGTTTCTTGCAGGTCTTGTTTATAGTCCTTAACCAGGACTCATGACAGGGTTTACCAAATTTCTTGCAGGGTCTGTTTATAGTCCTTAATTGGGACTCATAGCAGGGTTTACCTACATCACCCCATGCATAGCATGACATCATTGTTATACCCCAAAATTTGCCCTCCCATATTCTTCAAGAAATTGCCAAGCCAAGTCACAAAATTCCCCAAGGGTTGTGCAGTGCAACAGTCTCCCATACAGTCAAAATTAGGGTTTTTGTTCTGATCAAGAGTTGAAAGTTTTCAAAGGCTCAATCAAGTCTCATATGCTTACAAACATGGTCAAGCATCCTCATATCAAGTTTCAAGGCATTCAGCTCAAGATTGCACAGTCAAAACCCTAAATTGCACTACAGTCAACTGTAGGGGCAAAATGGTCATTTTGCAGTCAAAAGTTCAAATTTTTGGTCAACATATCATTTTGAAGCCACAAACATCATTTGATCAATGCTTGATCATGATTCTCAAAATTTGGCTCAGAAATCATCAAAGATGCAAAAGTTGCTATATTTGGACAGCTGAAAAAGTCAACTGAAATTGACCAGGGCATAACTTTCACATGGATTATCAGAAAAATTCCATCCAAAGCTCATTTTGAAGAGAAAGACATTTCCTACAATTCATCTTCATGTTCCAAGTCCAAGAAATGCTCTCACAAAAAGTTATCAATTTCAACATTATAGGTCATTTTCAAAAGTCAACAAAAAGGGACTTTAAGTCAAAGGCCATAACTTGATATTGGTAAATCAAAATGACATGGGACCAAAGGCATTGGTTAAAGGACTCAAAGACCTTTCCAAAATGTCCAAGAACATGTGAAAAGCTTAAAAATTGAGCAAGTTATGCCTTGTGGAAGTTGGGAAAATTTTGTGAAATGGCAAAAGTCAACTATCCTTGAAAATCCAATTTTGACAAAAGGGCCCCATTTTTCTCACTTTGTCCATCCTTGTCATGCCACACACGTGGCCCATGGTTGATTTCAAGACCAAATGTTGACTTTTTTATTTTATTTAATTTTTGATGATTTAATTCATTTTAATTCATTGAAAATTCAAATAAAATTTAAAAATCAATGAAATGGTGTCATATGAATTTGGACAAGTTCTATGTATCATGAACCAACTCAAAAATCAGGCCAAGGTTCATTTACACACTAGGTCTAGGTTTTGGCTAGAAATTAGGAAAAAATGGTTAATGGACAAACCCTAAGGCCAATTCTCTAACAAGCATGAATTAAGGAGAGTTAGCAAGCCTATTCAATTCTATGATGATCACTGAGTCCAACCCTACCTAGAACATAGCCAGAAGCTCGCTGAAAAGGCCATGGGCAATTTGAAAAATGGACCATAAAAGGCAAAACTGAAATCAGTGCTAGGGATCTTTTCAAGCCAAAATTTTTGTACCAATAGTTTCCTGAGACGATTCTAAACGCATTTCAATTCATAACAACACTCAAAGCTCCTTGAACTGGTAGTTACAAGTGAAACTGTACAGCAAATTGTTTGAATTCGTGTTCTTGATTCTCAGCCTCTTTTTGCATTTTTAATTACATATTCATACTCATGATGAAGTTTCCAAGCTGTCCATGGTAGTTAATTGCATTTTCATAAGCCATACACGATTTTGCCATTTTCGAATTCTAGGTTTCCCAGCTTCTTAAATTGGGGCTTTTGTAAATAAGAAAAATCAGAACTTCAGAGCAACACCATCACACTCAGCATCTTGAGACGAAGAAGAAGACATACTCGCGCCTAATTTATATTAGGAAACGAGCTATTCGCTATTTCTTCGTAGCTTACCTAATGCAACGTTTCAAAACCGTTGCTTTATTTTGTTTATGTTTCAGGAAATTGGAAGGGATGATGGCGTGTCACACGGAGACTGGGCAGTTTGAATTCGCGCGCGTGTTAGCCACTATGCATTGATTATTCCTTTTATTATTTCTTAACTATTATATGTTAATTGAATTAACTGGCTCAGATGGCAAGCAAGCGCGTGATTAATGCATAAGACCTGGGTTCGATCCCCAGGTCTACTTCACTTCAATATTATTTTTCATGTTAAGGTTCCATGCAGCGCTCACATAAGGACTCACCATGCACTGCAAAATCAGTTCATCCACGTGTCCCAGATGATCATCCAAGGGTCCAGAACAAAGGCATAGGATGGATGCAAGTCAGCAGGCGCACACTTGAATGGAAAAAGTCAACAAATGGCCAGCAAATGGGCCAGGCTTGCACCTCCAAACTCAAATCCACACCCCCTGGTTCTATCTTTTTTTTTCTTTCTTTTTTTTTCTAAATTTCTTTATATCTTATTATTTTTAAATTTACTTGTGTTTTTATTTTCTGATTTAATTAATTTTTACAAAAAAATATAAAAAACATCAAAAATACAGAAAAGGCAAAAAAATATAATTAATTTTGATTCTTTTATAAATAAATTAAAATGTAAATCATTTAGTTTAATTAGGTTTTAATTTTAATTTTAATTCTTTGTTCATAATAAAAATCCAAAAAAATGTTTAATTAGGTTAATTTTTTATTTTTTTCTTTTTTTAATTTTCTCCTTTTTCTCACAATATTATTATTTATTATTTATTTTCTATAAATCAAAAATTGTACATAATTAGTTTAGAAGTTAATTAGGTTAGAAATTAAATCTTTTTTTATAATAAACTTAAAAAACATTAGAACTAGGATTTTAATTTTAATTAACTTTTCTCTTTTTCTTTTAAACCTAAGAAACACAAAAACATTATTTTTCATTTAATTTCCTTGATTAATTTTAGTTATTTGAAAAAGGGTCCAACGCCCTAATTTTGTTTAATCTTTTTATTTCGCGCATTTGTTTTATATTGTGTAAATACCTCTGTATATGCCCCAAAGCCTTGTAATAAGTTTAGATTTATTTCTTGCACTTTTTATTTCATTCGCTTTATTTATTTTCAGTCAAATCGGGTTCAGTTTTTTTTGGCGATGTGGACCCGCGCCAGTTGTAATAGTTTAGATTTAAATTCCCGCACTTTTAATTGTTAATAAATATGCATGAAAGAATGAATGCCCGAAAAATAAAATCAAATCGTTAGATCACCATTGCATGACAAGACAAACAATAAACTGAAAATGACACACAATTCGCACACACCACCCCTAGGGTACGTCTCACTGTTGCCTTTCGAAAGGTGGTCATCGAGTAGAAAACATCTTAGTAAGTCCTCATGGTCCGGGAACCTGGCATGAGGGTAGCTTCTAAGGTGTCTTCCTATTGCTCCGGTGACCACCACGTCCCTAAAACTCGAATTGACCCGAACACCTCCTACGGTGGTGCTACCTACCTCTCAATGGTGGGAGGGCACTACCTTAAAGGACATTTACACGGACAAATTCCTTAAGGGTAGGTAGGTTCTCCAAGGTACTTGCTCTAATTTCAAACCAAACAAAAACTCTTTTCACCAACACCTTTCAAAAACTTTCAAAACAAACTTTTCAAAACACTCTGACGCACGAGTTGAACGGAAACTTTTCAAAGAATATTTTTGAAACCCACAATTGAAAAGCAAGCACACATTTTGAAAACACATTGAGCAAGTACCTAAGAGCCCATGGATAACCATGGATAGAAAGGGTGCTAATACCTTCCCTTTCTATAACCTACCTCCCGAACCGAGAGCGATCTCTTTAAAGGAATTTTTTCTGTGCTTTTGTCCTTTCCTATTGGAGAAAATAAAAGACGGTGGCGACTCTTGCTTACCGCGACATTTCGCGAACCAGCTTTAAAACAGTCAGTTCCAGATCCACCGATCACAGAACTGGCGACTCTGCTGGGGAGAAACTTAAAGTGAGGTGTACCTTAGGACTAAGATCATTGTGTTTTCAATTGCTTTCCTTGTATGCTTTAAAATTGTGGGACCGTCTTGGGAGTTCTATAGATCCTAACCCGGATCTGGGGGATACCCTTTTAGAAAGTAGCAACAAGGCTGTGAGGGAACTGTGCGGGGTATACCGACATGGTTGAAACAGTCTGCTACGTTGATGTGGCATTTTGGTGTGTACCGGTAACCCTTGAGTCAGTCAAGGAGAGTACGGGGCCTCCATGTGGTGTCATGAAGCATCAACAGACCTTAGGAACCTTAATTGAACCATCTTGGCCTCTTTAGGGTAGTGAGATAACTGACTTTGGTGCAGTCCGAGGTTGGTTGATACTCGATACTACACTCAATTGAGGGTTGCTTTCCTGGAATATTTCGGTCGCCAGTTCAGTGGCTAAATCGAAACGATGAACAATGAAAGTAATCCCGTGATATTGGGAACCTTAGAACCCGGTTACTTTGATTAGGACAGGATGAACCCACCAACTTCAAGAGGGTACTACCCAGACCTCATGCTGGCCTTAAACCTGAAGGGCCTGTCTTGTGTGCCTTGTGTGCCTTACATGTTTGTCTTTGTAAATATCTGTGTTTAATCATGGCATCATGACATCATCCAGCATCATATGCATTAACTAACCATTTCAGGGGTTCGAATTTTCATCTTTGTTCTTGTTTTGTAGGACATGGAAACTGTTCGTAGAAAGACAATTCCAATCAGTCTTGTAAGGATCTCTCCTCAGCTTAAGGAGCTTATATCCAGGATTCCCGAGAACTCTTCTTTCAGTGAAAGGCATGGAAGCCTCATCAGCTTGGTCAACACCAACATTGAGGAAGATATGATAAAAGTCCTGTTCCAGTTCTTTGACCCTCTGCATCACTGTTTCACCTTCTTGGACTATCAGTTGGTACCTACATTGGAGGAGTTCTCCCGACTCCTGAAGATCCCTATTCTTGATCAGCTACCCTTCAACGGTACAGAAAAGGAACCTAAACTTGAAGAGATTGCTAAAGCCTTGCACCTACAGTCATCTGACCTCAAGGGACATTGGGAAGTTAGAAGTGGTATCAAAGGGTTCTTAGCCAGGTTTCTGTTTGAAAAAGCCTATGATTGTTGGAATTCCCTTGACTTGCAAGCTTTTGAAGAGGTTGTGGCCCTCCTTGTTTATGGTTTGGTGTTGTTCCCTAACCCAGACCAGCTCATTGATATCAGTGCTGTCCAGATCTTTATGTCCAGGAATCCTATACCTACGTTGCTGGGGGACCTCCTTCACTCATGTTACACTCGAACCATGAGAAAAAGAGGTGTCCTTATGTGTTGCACTCCTCTCCTGGGAAAGTGGTTTATTTCGCACCTTCCACAATCAGTCCTGAAGAACGAGCGGGGTTTGAGATGGTCACAACGGTTGATGACTCTTACACATGCAGATATACATTGGTGCCCTAGGTCCAGAGAAGATGTCACTATCATTGATCGTTGCGGGGAATATCCTAATGTTCCTTTACTTGGAATCAGAGGGGGTATTACTTATAGTCCATGCCTGGCTTGGAGACAATTTGGTTATGCTCGGAGGGATGGTCCTCATGACATGTTGATACCTGACATAGTTTTTGACTTCGACAACGATACTCAAGGACTTCGCCAGAGATTTATCAGAGCTTGGAGGATGCCTAGTAGGATAGACAGCAAGACACTGGGGCACAGGAACTCCATCCCTTTGGAGCCTTACCTCAAATGGGTACGAGCCCGCTCTCAGAAATTAGTGATGCCTTATCCTCACATGCTTCCAGTAATCAAAGAGCCTGCCTTGGAAGGAGAGGTGTCTCATGTTATTCAGCACCCTGATATGCCCACATCCTGGGAAGAGATGCGGAAGAGTTGGATCCAGCTTAAAGAAGAGAGGAATTCTCTTGAGACTAGTTTGCATGCCAGTGAAAAGAAGGTTTTGGAGCTCACTCGCCTGTTGCACGAGGAAAGGAATCTCAACACTTACATAGCTCCAGAGAAGATGCGCAACATATTTTGGATGTGACTTGATCTTTTTGTATTTTTGCCCATGAGGCTTTGATGTATTAAAACAATGATTTTCTTAATAATAAAGTGTGTTCCTTTTTGTCTACAACAAATTTGAATTTTCGAACTCTTGAATGCATTGCATAAACACATATCATTCATCATGTGCATCATAAATACTCTTCTTTTCAGGTTGTTTACCGTTCTTCGCTGTTTATTTCAGCATCATGAACCCTCCTGAATCATCAACCGATGCGGCTATCAAGGCTCTTCAGGCGCAGAACGTCCAGTTTCAGGCGCAAAACGCCCAATTTCAGGAGCTGATCAAGGGCCTGTCTCAGGGTCAACAAGAGTTGAAGACCATGCTTCTGAAGAAGACTAAGAAGAAGAGGAGGACTGTGCTATTTAACACTGGGCGCAGACTCGGGAACACTTTGGTTGTTGAAGCTGAAAGGACTCCTCCATCTGTGACGGAAGGTAGTCATCATGAAAGGGAGGTCACTACTCCTGTGGGCTCTGATACTGAAACAGACTTCAACGACGACCAGTACCCTCCTGCTGAAGACCGGTACAAACAGCTGGAAGACAGATTAAAGGCTGTGGAAGTTCAACGGGTACCTGGATTGGATTTCGGAGACTTGGGGTTATCTACTGGAGTGGTGATCCCGCACAAGTTCAAAACACCTGCCTTCGTGAAGTATGATGGGGCTTCCTGTCCCAAGATGCACCTCCGTTCTTATGTAAGGAAGATCCAGCCTTACACAGCAGACAAGAACCTTTGGATCCACTTCTTCCAGGAGAGTCTTTCAGGGACTCACCTCGATTGGTTCTATCAGCTAGATGGAATCAGCATTCGTAACTGGGAGGATCTGGCCACTGCTTTTTACAAGCAGTATCAGTATAATGCCGACCTCGCTCCTACGCGTACCCAGCTCCAGGGTATGTCGCTAGGGTCGGGTGAAGGTTTTAAGGAGTACGCTCAGAAATGGAGAGACCTGGCTGGCAGGGTGCAGCCACCATTGACGGATCGGGAGCTGGTAGATATGTTCTTGGGGACCCTATCTGGTCCATTTTTCAACCATCTCATTGGTAATTCCTCTGCTGGGTTCACTGATCTGATCCTGACTGGTGAAAGGATTGAGGCCGGTATAAAATCGGGGAAGATACAAAAAGTTGCCTCCTCCAGTACTGAGAGGAAACCCTTCAAAAAGGAGGCTAGTGCTGTATATAACTCCCGGAGAACAGAGCGACCTGAACACCGCCAATCTGTCAGTGCGGTAATGATTGCCAAACCTGCTGCCGCTCCTCGGCCAACTAATCCTCAAAAGTTTGAAAGGCCCCGGAGAGAGTTTACCCGGTTAAGCATGACCTTATCACAGATCCTGCCGCAGTTGCTATCCACCAATTTAGTGACTGTCAAGGAAGCTCCAAAGTTTCCCAACACTGCATCTCCCAAGTTCAATCCAAATGCTCGCTGTGCTTATCACTCTGATAGCCCGGGGCATAACACAGATGACTGTTGGGCCCTAAGAAATAAGGTTCAAGATCTCATTGATGCAAAGGAGATACAGTTTGAGGCGCCCGAGGGGCCAAATGTTGTAAATGCTCCCTTGCCCCAGCATGGAGTGAATGCTGTTGAGGAAAATTTGTATGTAGCTTCGGTGGATGATGTTGCTACTCCGTTGCTGATGGTTAAGAGGAATCTGTTGCTAGCCGGTTTATTTCCGGGATGTAGCGAAAGTTGCCCTCTATGTGTTGCTTCCCCTGTTGGTTGTTCTCTGTTGAAGTCAGGCATCCAAAACCTGATAGACAATAGAGAGATTTTGTTTGAAAAGACTGTTGTTCCTGCTGCTCCTGTTGAAGAAGTGTCAATCGTTACCATCTTCAACAACTATTCCGAGGCTCCTTCAAAGAAGCCTATACAAGTTTTGTCAGTTCACAAGAATGTTCCCATCACCATTACTGTTCCGGGGCCTATACCCTACAAATCTGATAAGGCTGTCCCATGGCACTATGGGGCGGATGTTTATGTTTTGGGTGTGAAACAAGAGTGCAACATTGATACTGGTGTCTCTAACATCACCGGGCCTGCTAAGGTCACTCGTAGTGGAAGACTGTTCTCGCCAGACATTGCTCCTCCAGCAATTCATAGGCCCTTGATCTTCACACCTGCCAGAGTGCCTGTTTCTCCTTCTGACCAAGTATCCACCCCTGCTGCTGAGTCATCTGATACTCGGGGCAAGGGAATTGCTGTTGATGTGCCTGCCAGGACGGAGGCACCAAAGACCATTGTTGAGGCTTCCAAGCAGGAAATGGAAGAAATTCTCAAGATAATAAAGAAAAGTGATTTCAATGTTGTGGAACAGCTGGGGCACACCCCCTCTAAAATCTCCATGTTGTCACTGCTGCTGTGTTCAGAGGCCCATGCAAAGGCTCTGATTGCTTTCTTAAAGACTGCCCATGTACCCCAAGATACGACTGCTGATCAGTTCACCGATTGTGTGGCCAACCTAACTGCTGACAATGGCCTGGGTTTCTCTGATGCCGATCTGACAGCAAAGGGGAAGAACCATAATGATGCCCTGCATGTCTCCATTGAATGCAGGGGCACTACTCTTGCTCATGTGCTGGTTGACACAGGTTCTTCATTAAATGTGCTGCCCAAGAAGGCTCTGGATAGGCTGGATTGTGAGGGTCTAGAGCTCAAACCAAGTAGCATTGTTGTCCGGGCCTTTGACGGGTCCAAAAGAATGGTGCATGGTGAAGTGGACATCCCAATCAGGGTTGGGTCACAAGTATTTGATTCAAAATTTTATGTGATGGACATCCATCCGTCCTATTCTTGTTTGCTGGGTCGCCCATGGATCCACAAGGCTGGAGCGGTGACCTCCACATTGCATCAGAAGCTCAAGTACCCGGTCAGGGGGAGGATCGTAACAGTGCAAGGGGAGGAGGAATACATGGTCAGCCACCTCAACTCTTTCAGATACGTGGAAATGGATGGGGAGTTCATTGAAACCCCCTTTCAACATTTTGAGGAGGTACCACCAACCTTGGCAACAGCAGAAGATGAAGAGGTTTCTCCTATGAAGATGGCCTCCTTAAAGGACGCCCGGGCTGTGATCGAAAAGGGTGAATGTGCAAATTGGGGCAAACTCCCTGATCTTACTCCTAAGACTAACAAGTTTGGGCTGGGTTTCACCACGGAAGCTCAGAAAGCGGTGCGCAAGGCAAGAATGGGAAGACCTCCGTTGCTCATCACTCAGCATGGAGTGAATGCTATTGGAGAGGAAGATGAAGTGGGAGAGTCAGAGTTCGATAGCTGGATCTACCCAACGACCGACGGTGGATTGACCAATTGGACTGCTAAAGATTTTACTCCCATAACTTTTGTTCCCCAGTAATGAATTTCTTTGTTTTTGATTTGTAATAAACAATAATTTGAGACTATATGGCCCGGTGTCTTACCCGGGGCACTGTGGTTTTATTTATGAGGGCTTTTTGTTTATCACTATCATATATCATGAATAAAAGCATTGGACGTTTTTCACATTTCAAATTTTGCGCTCCTTTTCTTTCCTTTCTTTACATATTGCAAAACAGCTGTATTTACACACACACTCACTCATACAGGTTTCAATCCACTCTGGATCTCACTGGTAACGACTCTGCTACTGCCAGTTATGACTTCGAAAATCCGATCAACTTAGCCGCCGACGAAGGTGAAGATGATTGCGAAGTGCCTGGTGAACTTGCAAGACTGTTACAACAGGAAGAGAGGGCAATTCAACCCCATGAAGAGCCAGTGGAAATAATAAATTTGGGTACGGAGGAAGACAAGAAAGAGGTGAAGATTGGCGCCAACCTAGAACTCAGCGTGAAGCAACGGTTGACTCAGATGCTGCAGGATTATAAAGAAATCTTTGCCTGGTCCTACGAAGATATGCCCGGGTTAGATACCGACATTGTGGTCCATCATTTACCGACTAAAGAAGATTTCCCTCCGGTTAAGCAAAAGGTCCGTCGTATGCGTCCAGAGATGTCTGAGAAGATTAAAGCCGAGGTTATGAAGCAGTTTGATGCCGGGTTTCTTGCAGTAACTTCTTACCCTCAGTGGGTTGCTAATGTGGTGCCGGTACCTAAGAAGGACGGCAAGGTCAGGATGTGTGTCGATTACAGGGATCTGAACAGGGCCAGCCCCAAGGATGACTTCCCTCTACCCCACATTGATGTCCTTGTTGATAATACCGCTCAGCATAAAGTGTTCTCTTTTATGGATGGTTTTTCAGGTTACAATCAGATCAAGATGGCACCTGAAGACATGGAAAAGACTACCTTTGTTACTCAGTGGGGCACCTTCTGTTACAAGGTCATGCCGTTCGGGTTAAAGAATGCTGGGGCAACCTACCAACGTGCCATGGTTACCTTATTTCATGACATGATCCATCATGAGATAGAAGTATATGTGGACGACATGATCGCTAGGTCCCAGACTGAGGAAGAGCACCTAGATCATCTGCAGAAGTTGTTCGACCGGTTGAAACTATACAAGCTGAGGTTGAACCCGAACAAGTGCACCTTCGGGGTAAGATCTGGGAAGTTGCTAGGCTTCGTGGTCAGTGACAAGGGAATTCAAGTGGACCCTGCTAAGGTCAAAGCCATTCAAGAGATGCCAGTTCCTAAGACAGAGAAGGAAGTCAGAGGCTTTCTAGGACGTCTGAATTATATTGCTCGATTCATCTCTCATCTGACTGCTACCTGTGAGCCAATCTTCAAGCTGCTGAAGAAAGATCAGGTAGTACGTTGGAATGATGAATGCCAGGCTGCTTTTGACAGAATCAAAGAATATCTCCAAGAACCACCCATCCTTATGCCACCAGTTGAAGGGAGACCTTTGATACTTTACCTGACAGTGCTTGATAATGCAATGGGGTGTGTGCTGGGGCAGCATGACGAGTCTGGCCGAAAAGAGCATGCCATTTATTACCTTAGCAAAAAGTTTACCGACTGTGAGACCCGATACTCACTGCTTGAGAAAACTTGCTGCGCTTTGGTATGGGCTGCTCGCCGGCTGAGACAGTATATGCTGACTCACACTACCTTGTTAATCTCAAAAATGGATCCTATAAAGTACATATTCGAAAAGCCTGCTCTGTCTGGGAGAATTGCAAGATGGCAGATGATCTTGACGGAATACGACATTCAGTACACGACCCAAAAAGCCATCAAGGGAAGTGTATTGGCAGACCACCTAGCACATCAAGCTGTGGATGACTACCAATCAATGAACTTCGAGTTTCCAGACGAGAGCATTATGATAGTAACTGACTGTGAAATACCCGGACCGGATGAAGGACCTGAACCAGGATCCCGATGGTCTATGCACTTTGACGGAGCTTCCAATGCTTTGGGAAATGGTATCGGCGCCATAATTGTATCTCCACAAGGTACTCATACTCCACTCACTGCCCGGCTGTGTTTCAACTGTACCAACAACATGGCGGAGTATGAAGCGTGTATTATGGGTCTTCAAGCTGCGATCGACCTGAGGATCAAATTTCTGAGTGTCTTCGGAGATTCCGCTCTTGTGATCAATCAGATCAAAGGAGAGTGGGATACGAAGCACCCAAACTTGATTCCTTACAGAGAATGTGTGTTGGCCCTGATCCCCCACTTCACAGAGATAACGTTTGAGCACTTTCCAAGAGAAGAGAATCAGCTGGCGGACGCGTTAGCTACAATGTCTTCAATGTTCAAAGTTAAATGGGATAATGAAGCTCCCCGGATCACCATCTGGAAACTGGACGAACCGGCATACTGTTGTGATCTCGAAACGGAATTGGTAACTGAGAAGCCTTGGTATCACGAAGTGAAGAGATATCTGGAAGCACAGGAATACCCTGAAGGAGCATCTGTCAATGATAAGAAGTTCCTGAGAAGGTTTGCAGCCAAGTTCTTTCTTAGCAACGGCATCTTGTACAAGCGAAACCAGGATTCAACCCTACTGCGTTGTGTAGATAAGACGGAAGCAGAAAGAATCATGGAAGAGCTACATGATGGGACTTTTGGTACACACTCCAGCGGACATACCATGGCGAAGAAGATCCTACGGGCAGGGTATTACTGGTCCACCATGGAAGCTGACTGCTACCAACATTCTAGGACATGCCATAAATGCCAGATCTACGCAGATAAAGTGCATGTTCCTCCGGTTCCGCTGAATGTTCTGACTGCGCCTTGGCCATTTGCAATGTGGGGCATAGACATGATCGGTGAGATAAAACCTACGGCATCCAATGGACATCGCTTCATCCTAGTGGCAATTGATTATTTCACGAAGTGGGTTGAGGCAGCATCCTATGCTACGGTAACCAAGACTGTTGTGGCACGGTTCATTCGGCACAACCTGATCTGTCGGTACGGCGTCCCTGAGCGGATCATTACAGACAACGGTACCAATCTAAACAATAAGATGATCGCTGAGCTCTGCGAACAGTTCAAGATACAGCACCACAATTCTTCTCCTTACAGACCGAAGATGAATGGGGCTGTAGAAGCAGCTAATAAAAACATCAAGAAGATTGTGCAGAAGATGACAGTAACGTATAAAGATTGGCATGAGATGTTACCGTTCGCTCTGCATGGGTATCGTACTTCAGCTAGGACGTCAACCGGGGCAACTCCTTTCTCTCTGGTTTATGGCATGGAAGCAGTCTTGCCGATTGAGGTACAAATTCCTTCTCTCCGGATAATGAAGGATGCAAATCTGAATGAAGATGATTGGATCCAGACACGACTTGATCAACTCAACCTTATTGACGAAAAGAGACTTGCTGCTATCTGCCATGGTCAGACGTATCAGAAGCGAATGATCAGGGCATTTAACAAAAAGGTCAGACCACAGGAATATCAAGTCGGGGATCTGGTGATCAAGCGAATCATCCTTCCTCAGAGTGATCCAAGGGGCAAATGGACCCCTACGTACGAAGGACCATTTGTGGTTAAGCATGTGTTCTCAGGAGGAGCAATGATATTAACCAACATGGATGGTGACGACCTTCCTCACCCCGCCAATGCAGACATAGTTAAAAAATACTACGCATGAAAAAAGACCCGCTAGGCTGACATGCCTAGGCCAAAATTAGGGCTCCCGTCGAACCAAAAGGGTTCGGGCAAAATGAAGGGATGAAAATGAAAAATCTGTACACCCGGCAAGTTGAAAACCTGAAAAGGCGGCTTGGGCAAAAATGGGTATCCCGGTGGACTGAAAACCCGAAAAGGCAGTCCAGGCAAAAGTTAGGGATAAAAGCGTAATACTATGTCTCATTGGATCACTTTGCATCCAGAATCCGTTACCTACATCAAATTCAGACGGCATCGATCAATCAGCTTCACTTTCAACCAAGGTCACCAAGTGATGAGACGCTCAGGGTTATAGAGGCGATAGCAGAGTTGAAACCCAGTGGATCATTCATCTTTCACACAGCTGTTTAATTTCTTTTGTACAAAACTTGTATAAACTCTCTTGTTCGGCGACATTTCTCTTACTAGAGTGTCAGCCTCTTGTACACAAAACGCCTATTCACAGGCTATTCAAGATCAATACAAATATACTTTTCAGTTAAACGTGCCAACTGTTTTTTCTTTTTCTGTTTTGGTTTTGCGAAAAACGTCCAAGGTTCAATTTGTGATATACGCATTGATAATAATTTGCTAGCTCATAAATATTTGCATACGAGACAAAGAACTAATTGCAGGTGACACCAGAAACAGGGGCAATGAAGAGTTGTCTGGGCAGTCTAATTGTTCTATCCTCTAAGGTACCAAGGTAAGTTCAGTTAAAGAACCTAACCAGGCATCTTAAGTTCCCCAGAGAGTGAGACAGCAAGTCAGTGCATTCTTCCCCAGCATATCAAAACTTCCCCAGGAGAGTCCCATCCAAGCTCCCCAGGAAAGGTGGAATTCATTTCCCCAAGCAGTAAGCTTATCCCCAGTAAATTCTGGAAGCTTATCTCCTCGCAGGACACGAACGCGTCGTCCGGCTTGATTTAAAGAGTTATTTCCTTAACAGGATATAACTGGGTTATCCTCAGCCAAAAGCCAAGGGAAGGTCGTCGTCAACGTAGTTCTTTCCTATCCCCAGCGAAGTCAATTCACACTTCCGATACAACAACGGTATCCCAACAGAGTTACTATCAACATTCAGCAAGGCATCACTCTTCCCACAGAGTATTGCTTTCCAGCATGATCGTTAGAGTATCTTTTCTCCCCGCAGAATCTTCCATTCGCCAAGTTTATTCCGCAACGGAGTCATCTTCTCCTACCGGTATCCTTGCAGCTATTATCCCCAGCGGAAGCAAAATCTATCCTTCAACATCAGCCCAGGATACAATTTCCCGGCACCCGTCAAGGATTTACTTTCCTAGACGAAAACATACATAAAACATCACGTACATCATTATAGCATGCATAACGCACTGCATCATACAAATCTCATTTATGTTGAGAACATCATTGCTTGATCCATATCATGCATTGCACATGACTGACTTTTATTTTTCAGGAAAGATTCAGTTAAGTTCTCAAGCTACATTTCAAGACCTAGACTGGTTCAGTCAAAGGCCTTCTCTGGTTCAGTTAAATCGTCCCAAGATTTTCCTGATGCTTATCCCTTTGAAGACATTTCAAGACCTAGACTGGTTCAGTCAAAGGCCTTCTCTGGTTCAGCTAAATCGTCCCAAGATTTTCCTGATGCTTATCCCTTTGAAGACATTTCAAGACCTAGACTGGTTCAGTCAAAGGCCTTCTCTGGTTCAGTTAAATCGTCCCAAGATTTTCCTGATGCTTATCCCTTTGAAGACATTTCAAGACCTAGACTGGTTCAGTCAAAGGCCTTCTCTGGTTCAGTTAAATCGTCCCAAGATTTTCTTGATGCTTATCCCATTGAAGACATTTCAAGACCTAGACTGGTTCAGTCAAAGGCCTTCTCTGGTTCAGCTAAATCGTCCCAAGATTTTCCTTGATGCTTATCCCATTGAAGACATTTCAAGACCTAGACTGGTTCAGTCAAAGGCCTTCTCTGGTTCAGTTAAATCGTCCCAAGATTTTCCTGATGCTTATCCCTTTGAAGACATTTCAAGACCTAGACTGGTCCAGTCAAAGGCCTCTCTGGTTCAGTCAGATCGACCTTAAGATCTCCCTGATTCTTATCCCAGTAGAAGACACCCCAGATTTTTCTCAACGAGCGTTGTTGAAGTTAAAAGTCGCCCAAGGCTCTCTTACCATTCATGCTAAGGAAGTAATCGTCCCTGCAACGTGTCAGGTACTCATTTTTCTGTTTTGCAGGTATGCAGGTTCTCGCTAAGGAATCTCCTATGCGATCAACATCCAGATGGCATCTATAAGCCCATCGTCCAATCCAGCAATCTCCAAATGGCATCTATAAGCCCATTACCATCATTTCCAACATGTGAGCGCAAATTTCCGGGCACTCTAGTGTCCAATCATCTTTTACCCTCGGATTACGAAAGGCACGTCAGCCAATCTACATGGTTGAAACAGTCTGCTACGTTGATGTGGCATTTTGGTGTGTACCGGTAACCCTTGAGTCAGTCAAGGAGAGTACGGGGCCTCCATGTGGTGTCATGAAGCATCAACAGACCTTAGGAACCTTAATTGAACCATCTTGGCCTCTTTAGGGTAGTGAGATAACTGACTTTGGTGCAGTCCGAGGTTGGTTGATACTCGATACTACACTCAATTGAGGGTTGCTTTCCTGGAATATTTCGGTCGCCAGTTCAGTGGCTAAATCGAAACGATGAACAATGAAAGTAATCCCGTGATATTGGGAACCTTAGAACCCGGTTACTTTGATTAGGACAGGATGAACCCACCAACTTCAAGAGGGTACTACCCAGACCTCATGCTGGCCTTAAACCTTAAGGGCCTGTCTTGTGTGCCTTGTGTGCCTTACATGTTTGTCTTTGTAAATATCTGTGTTTAATCATGGCATCATGACATCATCCAGCATCATATGCATTAACTAACCATTTCAGGGGTTCGAATTTTCATCTTTGTTCTTGTTTTGTAGGACATGGAAACTGTTCGTAGAAAGACAATTCCAATCAGTCTTGTAAGGATCTCTCCTCAGCTTAAGGAGCTTATATCCAGGATTCCCGAGAACTCTTCTTTCAGTGAAAGGCATGGAAGCCTCATCAGCTTGGTCAACACCAACATTGAGGAAGATATGATAAAAGTCCTGTTCCAGTTCTTTGACCCTCTGCATCACTGTTTCACCTTCTTGGACTATCAGTTGGTACCTACATTGGAGGAGTTCTCCCGACTCCTGAAGATCCCTATTCTTGATCAGCTACCCTTCAACGGTACAGAAAAGGAACCTAAACTTGAAGAGATTGCTAAAGCCTTGCACCTACAGTCATCTGACCTCAAGGGACATTGGGAAGTTAGAAGTGGTATCAAAGGGTTCTTAGCCAGGTTTCTGTTTGAAAAAGCCTATGATTGTTGGAATTCCCTTGACTTGCAAGCTTTTGAAGAGGTTGTGGCCCTCCTTGTTTATGGTTTGGTGTTGTTCCCTAACCCAGACCAGCTCATTGATATCAGTGTTGTCCAGATCTTTATGTCCAGGAATCCTATACCTACGTTGCTGGGGGACCTCCTTCACTCATGTTACACTCGAACCATGAGAAAAAGAGGTGTCCTTATGTGTTGCACTCCTCTCCTGGGAAAGTGGTTTATTTCGCACCTTCCACAATCAGTCCTGAAGAACGAGCGGGGTTTGAGATGGTCACAACGGTTGATGACTCTTACACATGCAGATATACATTGGTGCCCTAGGTCCAGAGAAGATGTCACTATCATTGATCGTTGCGGGGAATATCCTAATGTTCCTTTACTTGGAATCAGAGGGGGTATTACTTATAGTCCATGCCTGGCTTGGAGACAATTTGGTTATGCTCGGAGGGATGGTCCTCATGACATGTTGATACCTGACATAGTTTTTGACTTCGACATGTTGGTTATATCCTAATTTTTTTTTTTTTTTTTTTTTTTTTTTTTTTTTTTTTTTTTTTACAAAAAAATATAAAAAACATCAAAAATACAGAAAAGGCAAAAAAATATAATTAATTTTGATTCTTTTATAAATAAATTAAAATGTAAATCATTTAGTTTAATTAGGTTTTAATTTTAATTTTAATTCTTTGTTCATAATAAAAATCCAAAAAAATGTTTAATTAGGTTAATTTTTTATTTTTTTCTTTTTTTAATTTTCTCCTTTTTCTCACAATATTATTATTTATTATTTATTTTCTATAAATCAAAAATTGTACATAATTAGTTTAGAAGTTAATTAGGTTAGAAATTAAATCTTTTTTTATAATAAACTTAAAAAACATTAGAACTAGGATTTTAATTTTAATTAACTTTTCTCTTTTTCTTTTAAACCTAAGAAACACAAAAACATTATTTTTCATTTAATTTCCTTGATTAATTTTAGTTATTTGAAAAAGGGTCCAACGCCCTAATTTTGTTTAATCTTTTTATTTCGCGCATTTGTTTTATATTGTGTAAATACCTCTGTATATGCCCCAAAGCCTTGTAATAAGTTTAGATTTATTTCTTGCACTTTTTATTTCATTCGCTTTATTTATTTTCAGTCAAATCGGGTTCAGTTTTTTTTGGCGATGTGGACCCGCGCCAGTTGTAATAGTTTAGATTTAAATTCCCGCACTTTTAATTGTTAATAAATATGCATGAAAGAATGAATGCCCGAAAAATAAAATCAAATCGTTAGATCACCATTGCATGACAAGACAAACAATAAACTGAAAATGACACACAATTCGCACACACCACCCCTAGGGTACGTCTCACTGTTGCCTTTCGAAAGGTGGTCATCGAGTAGAAAACGTCTTAGTAAGTCCTCATGGTCCGGGAACCTGGCATGAGGGTAGCTTCTAAGGTGTCTTCCTATTGCTCCGGTGACCACCACGTCCCTAAAACTCGAATTGACCCGAACACCTCCTACGGTGGTGCTACCTACCTCTCAATGGTGGGAGGGCACTACCTTAAAGGACATTTACACGGACAAATTCCTTAAGGGTAGGTAGGTTCTCCAAGGTACTTGCTCTAATTTCAAACCAAACAAAAACTCTTTTCACCAACACCTTTCAAAAACTTTCAAAACAAACTTTTCAAAACACTCTGACGCACGAGTTGAACGGAAACTTTTCAAAGAATATTTTTGAAACCCACAATTGAAAAGCAAGCACACATTTTGAAAACACATTGAGCAAGTACCTAAGAGCCCATGGATAACCATGGATAGAAAGGGTGCTAATACCTTCCCTTTCTATAACCTACCTCCCGAACCGAGAGCGATCTCTTTAAAGGAATTTTTTCTGTGCTTTTGTCCTTTCCTATTGGAGAAAATAAAAGACGGTGGCGACTCTTGCTTACCGCGACATTTCGCGAACCAGCTTTAAAACAGTCAGTTCCAGATCCACCGATCACAATCATACCATTGCATACCATTGCATACATCCTAACCCATTTCAAGGATCTCAAGGGCTTGTGATGCAGGTCAGGATGAACAACTATCCCAGCAAGGGGCAAAGGGGATTTATTTTCCTCTAGCCAAGGGCGTCAGGGGCTATGACCCACTGGATATGGTGAGCCTTTGACCCTTGATGAAGGACTCTCAACAAAATGAAGTTCTTACAATCAAGTCATCAGTTTTCAACACTAACAAGTTTCTCTGTTTACCCCGCGAGGTCCTTGAAAACATTACATGCATGTCATACTCATCATTGCATAACAGGTACCCTTTCTCTGCAGGTTACTTACCTTCTTCGCTGTTTATTTCAGCCGATCGTCATAAATCCTGAATCATCAGCTGAGCAGTCCATCAAGGCCCTCCAGGCTCAGAATGCCCAATTCCAAGGGCTAATCATGAACTTGACCCAGGGGCAGCAAGATCTGAAGGCTCTGCTCTTGAAGAAGGAAAAGAAGAAGAAGAGGATTGTCTTGTTCAGCCCTAGACGCAGATCTGGGAATACACCGCAGACTGAAACTGAGAGGACTACTCCATCTGTGAGGGAAAGCAGTCACCATGAGAGGGAGGTGCCTAGTCCAGTGGTCTCCGACAACGAGACAGATTTCAACGATGAACAATACCCTCCGGCTGAGGATAAGTACAAGCAGTTGGAAGACCGGCTCAGTGCTATGGAGATACAAAAGGTGCCTGGCCTGGACTTCGAGGATCTAGGTCTGTCTTCTGGGGTAGTGATCCCGCGCAAATTCAAGGTGCTTGCCTTTGCTAAATACGATGGGGCATCCTGTCCTAAGTTGCATCTCAGGGCTTATACAAGGAGGATCCAGCCTTATACAGCTGACAAAAACTTATGGATCCACTTTTTCCAAGAGAGTCTTTCAGGGACTCAGCTCGAGTGGTTCTACCAACTGAATGGAGCCAACATCCGTACCTGGGAAGATTTAGCCACTGCTTTCTACAAGCATTACCAGTACAATGCCGACCTTGCTCCCACACGCACTTAGCTTCAGGGAATGTCTATAGGTGCAGGCGAAGGTTTCAAAGAGTACGCACAGAAATGGAGAGACCTTGCTGGAAGGGTACAGCCTCCATTGACGGACCGGGAACTCGTTGATATGTTCTTGGGGACCCTATCCGGGCCATTCTTCAACCACC
Source organism: Vicia faba (assembly GCA_948472305.1). Lineage (NCBI taxonomy): Eukaryota > Viridiplantae > Streptophyta > Magnoliopsida > Fabales > Fabaceae > Vicia > Vicia faba. The sequence goes on along the minus strand of OX451739.1, from coordinate 374,499,352 downwards.
TGATTGGTAATTCATCTGCTGGATTCACCGACCTCATCCTGACCGGCGAAAGAATCGAAGCTGGTATCAAAAGTGGGAAAATTCAAGAGGCCACACCTTCTGATATTCATAAAAAGCCTTACACGGGAAAGAAGGAATCTAATGCTGCATACAGTCAAAAGAGTCGCCGTGATCAACATGCAGGGGCAGTCATGATCTCTGGTTCTGCACCACGCCGCCAACCACAGAGGGGAAACCAGCAAAGGCCGGACGGGCCTAAAAGGCAGTTCACCAATATTAACATGCCATGGTCACAAGCATTGCAACATATGCTGAAGATGAACCTGATCGCGGTAATCAACCCTCCTGCCAATCCTAAGACCTCCTCTCCTAGCTACAATCCAGAAGCCAGATGCGCTTATCATTCCGATAGCCCGGGGCACGATACTGAGGACTGTTGGGCACTAAAGTACAAGATTCAGAACATGATCGACGCCAAAGAGATCGAGTTCGAGCCTGCTGAAACCCCCAACGTGATCAATGCTCCATTGCCAAAACATGGCTAGGATTGAGAATTTTTTATTGTTCATTTGAATTCAAGTTGTATTTTTCCTTTCTTGTTCAGATAAACAATTATTATGTTAAACTCTTTTATTTCATGAATGCATTACACATGTCTGTCTTGATTTAATTATGTTTACTACGCTTAAAACTGCTTTCATATTTTTGCGATGATCAACTCTTAACTGAAGACTCAAAACCTCTTGAGGGAGGATGACGAAAACGATACTACAATCTACAGTATGCTTTTGAACAAACCCCGCTGATGAGGTACAGGCATTGTTTCAACCCCTAAACACTGGAGTTATAAGGATGATAATCCCTCGTCAACCCATCAGAGCCAAAGAAGTAGGAGTTTTTATTTTCGAAAATCAAAACCCTTAATCATAACCTGGGGCAGGGTAGTTCTCTCAGTCGATCCAAGTGCACAATGAATGTCACTAAATGAGTTTTTCAAAAACAAAAGACAGTGATGGTTCCGAACAATCATAAGCACAGGCAGTCATTATCAAAAAAAAATTCATAAATGAAAAGCCCAAAAAGTCAAAACCAATAAAGAAGACTTACCAAACTGGGGCATCCCGCTGACTGTAATCCCAAAAAGGAAACAGTTCAGGCAAAAAAAGAAAGGGATAACAAAAATCAAGCAAGAGGTCTCACAACCAAAGAAAAAATGACTGCTTGTCCAAAAGAAATCATCAACATCTGAACCATCACCGGAAAATCAGAGCAAAGACTCAAACAAGGTCTAACGCACGACCAACTGAGTGTAGGTTTGAAGAACATCACGAAGAGCGGGTGGGTACAAATAATTTGAGCCTTTATCCTTTGTTTCTTAAACCGTGAACCAAGCCACGTTACAACCCTTAAAAGTCCTAGCTGAAGCATGGGTTAGTTCGAAAGCATACTGTTACGAAGGTATCCCGACTCCTGAAGGTTTGTTGTAAAATCTTGAGTTGACACCGCACTATATTACAAAAAATGCATTTTCAAAATTCAAGACAGACATAGACTTTTGCATTCTTAAAATAACCTTGTTTGCATATGACTATTTGTTTGAACAGCAGGGAAATTCGCACGATGAACACCTTGTGAACAGAAGTACCTCCAATCAAGGGGCACAGTAGGAGCATTGCTCATTATCTGGGGCATGGCAAAATACTTCCAACAGGGGCAACTCCCTACATTCTGAGAGCGTGGACATAGTCGGAAAAATACTGCGCATAATCAAAGACCCGCTAGGTTGACATACCTAGGCAAAAATAAGGGCTTCCCGGCGAACCAAAAGGGTTCGGGCAAAATGAAGGGATGAAACGAAAAACATGTACACCCGGCAAGTCGAAAACCTGAAAAGGCGGCTTGGGCAAAAATGGGTATCCCGGTGGACTGAAAACCCGAAAGGGCGGTCCAGGCAAAAGTTAGGGATCAAAGCGTACGACTATGTTCCGGTATCTCGTCACTTGCCTACCCGAAGATTTGTCGATCACCCACACAGGTATCCTCTTCCCTCACCTCCGAAGCAGGGGCAATAATGAGCTATCCAGGCGATCCAATTGCTCTGTCAACCAAATTACAAAGGACAGATCAACATAAAAATGATTACCATCTACCTTTACAAATTCCAGATCGTGGGCTAACGTCCGAGACCAAACAGGACAATCATCCACTTAATCAAAATCATGCAACCCAACACCGGTTTCTGCTCAACCTTCAGACAAAGTCATACACAGACCCCTCCTCCATAAGATGACCTAACCCCGGTTCATCAAGAAGTTTTACACAAACTTATCCCGAAGTAACCTAACCCCGGTTCCTCTTGAAGTCTTACATGGACCGATCTCAAGATGACCTAACCCCGGTTCATCAAGAAGTTTTTACACAAACTTATCCAGGTAACCTAACCCCGGTTCCTCCAGAAGTCTTACATGGATTTAGCTCAAGATGACCTAACCCCGGTTCATCAAAAAGTTTTTACACAAACTCGTCAAGTAACCTTACCCCGGTTCCTCTAGAAATCTTACATGGGTTTATCTCAAGCAACCTTACCCCGGTTCATCCCGAAGTTCTACACAAACTTATCCTGAAGCAGCCTTACCCCGGTTCATCAAGAAATCTCACACGGATCTATCTCAAGGTAACCTAACCCCGGTTCCCCCAGAAGTCTCACATGGACTCGTCTCCAGCAACCTTACCCCGGTTCCTCCAGAAGTTTTTACACAAACTTATCCAAGTAACCTTACCCCGGTTCCTCCAGAAGTTTTTACACAAAATTATCTAAATAACCTTACCCCGGTTCCTCCAGAAGTTTTTACACAAACTTATCCAAGTAACCTTACCCCGGTTCCTCCAGAAGTTTTTACACAAAATTATCTAAATAACCTTACCCCGGTTCCTCCAGAAGTTTTTACACAAACTTACCCAAGTAACCTTACCCCGGTTCCTCCAGAAGTTTTACATAAACTTATCCATAACCTAACCCCGGTTCCTCCAGAAGTCTTACATGGATTTAGCTCAAGATAACCTCACCCCGGTTCATCAAGAAATTTTACATGAACTTACCTCACCAAGCAACCCTACACCGGTTCTCTCTCTTCAAGATGCAGTTTTACATGGACTCGTCACCCAGAAACCCTACACAGGTTCTCCCTTTCCAAAAAAACGAAGTTTTACACGAACTCATCATCAAAGTAACCCTACCCAGGTTCCTTCTCCATTTCAGATACAGTTTTACACAAACTCATCAGCATGCAACCCTACATAGGTTCCCTCTTTCAACCTACAGCATTACAGTTCAAAATCTCCCCAGGAGAATCCAATCCAGTTCCCCAGGAAAAGTTGGAATCCATCTCCCCAAGCAGTAGGCTTATCCCCAGTATATTCTGAAGCTTATCCTCGCAGAGCACGAACGCGTCGTCCGGCTTTATTTAAAGAGTTATTTCCTTAACAGGATATAACTGGGTTATCCTCAGCCAAAAAGCCACGGAAAGGTCATCGTCAACGTAGTTCTTTCCTACCCCTAGCGAAGTCTATTCACACTTCCACAGCAAGACTTCCTCAGCAAGTCATTATCTACACTCAGCAAAGCATCTCCCCACAGAGTATTGCTTCCCAGCATGGTCACTAGAGTATTTTTCTCCCCGCAGAATCTTCCATTTGCCAAGTTTATTCCGCAACGGAGTCATCTTCTCCTACCGGTATTCTTGCAGTTATCATCTCCAGCGGAAGCAAAATCCATTCTTCAACGTCAGCCCAGGATACAACTTCCCGGCACCCGTCAAGGATTCACTTTCCTAGACGAAAACATACATAAAACTTCACATACATCATCATAGCATGCATAACGCACTGCATCATACAAGTCTCCTTTATGTTGAGAACATCATTGCTTGATCCATATCATGCATTGCATATGACTGACTTTTACCTTTCAGGAAAGATGCAGTTTAAAGTCTCAATCACATTTCAAGACCTAGACCGGTTCAGTTAAATCGACCCTAAGATTTTCCTGATGCTTATCCAGTCAAAGGCCTTCGCTGGTTCAGTCAGATCGACCCTAAGATCTCCCTGATGCTTATCCAGTTGAAGATATTCCAAGACCTTGTCCGGTTCAGTTAAATCGACCCTAAGATTTTCCTGATGCTTATCCAGTCAAAGGCCTTCGCTGGTTCAGTCAGATCGACCCTAAGATCTCCCTGATGCTTATCCAGTTGAAGATATTCCAAGACCTTGTCCGGTTCAGTTAAATCGACCCTAAGATTTTCCTGATGCTTATCCAGTCAAAGGCCTTCGCTGGTTCAGTCAGATCGACCCTAAGATCTCCCTGATGCTTATCCAGTTGAAGATATTCCAAGACCTTGTCCGGTTCAGTTAAATCGACCCTAAGATTTTCCTGATGCTTATCCAGTCAAAGGCCTTCGCTGGTTCAGTCAGATCGACCCTAAGATCTCCCTGATGCTTATCCAGTTGAAGATGTTTCAAGACCTTGTCCGGTTCAGTTAAATCGACCCTAAGATTTTCCTGATGCTTATCCAGTTGAAGATATTCCAAGACCTTGTCCGGTTCAGTTAAATCGACCCTAAGATTTTCCTGATTCCTACCCAGTCAAAGGCCTCTCTGGTTCAGTCAGATCGACCCTAAGATCTCCCTGATTCTTATTCCAGTAGAAGACACCCAAGATTTTTCTCAACGAGCGTTGTTGAAGTTAAAGTCGCCCAAGGTTCTCTTACCATTCATGCTAAGGTAGTAACCATCCCTGGTTCATTCATCAGCGTTTGAAGCTCCAGATTCAGCTCCTGTAACCAGTCAGGACACATCTATACCAAGCATCTAAAATCGGCTCCTGCAACGTGTCAGGTACTCATTTTCTCTTTTGCAGGTATGCAGGTTCTCGCTAAGGAATCTCCTACGCGATCAATATCCAGATGGCATCTATAAGCCCATCATCCTATCCAGCAATCTCCAAATGGCATCTATAAGCCCATTCCTCGCCATCACTGCCACTATGTGAGCGCAAATTTCTGGGCACTCTAGTGTTCAATCATCTTCTACCCTCGGATTACGAAAGGCACGTCAGCCAATCTGCATCCTCAGGTCTAAGAAGATTGAACAGGGGCAACTGTTGTACCCCAAAATTTGCCCTCCCATATTCTTCAAGAAATTGCCAAGTCAAGTCACAAAATTCCCCAAGGGTTGTGCAGTTCAACTGTCTCCTATACAGTCAAAACTAGGGTTTGTGTTCTGATCAAAGAATTGAAAGTTTTCAAAGGCCCAATCAAGTCTCATATGCTTACAAAGATGGTCAAACATCCTCATATCAAGTTTCAAGGCATTCAGCTCAAGATTGCACAGTCAAAACCCTAGATTGCACTACAGTCAACTGTAGGGGCAAAATGGTCATTTGACAGTCAAAAGTTCAAATTTTTGGTCAATATATCATTTTGAAGCCACAAACATCATTTGATCAATGCTTGATCATGATTCTCAAAATTTGGCTCAGAAATCATCAAAGATGTAAAAGTTGCTATATTTGGACAGCTGAAAAAGTCAACTGAAATTGACCAGGGCATAACTTTCACATGGATTATCAGAAAAATTCCATCCAAAGCTCATTTTGAAGAGAAAGACATTTACTACAACTCATCTTCATATTCCAAGTCCAAGAAATGCTCTCACAAAAAGTTATCAATTTCAACATTATAGGTCATTTTCAAAAGTCAACAAAAAGGGACTTTAAGTCAAAGGCCATAACTTGAGATTGGTGAATCAAAATGACATGGGACCAAAGGCATTGATTAAAGGACTCAAATACCTTTCCAAAATGTCCAAGAACATATGAAAAGCTTAAAAATTGAGCAAGTTATGCCTTGTGGAAGTTGGGAAATTTTTGGGAATTTTGAAAAGTCAACTTTGATCCAAATGACCTAAAAATGCAAATGGGCCCATTTTTCTTCCATGATTCATCATTCTAAGCCTATACACGACCATTAAGCCCAAGGGGAAGTATTTTCTCATTTTTTAATTATTTATTTGAATTTATATTAAGATTAATTCATTTAAATTATTTAAATATGTAGAAAATATAAATTTGACCTAAAAAAAAAATCTTTTTATGCACCTTCTAGGCTCAAGATCTCGTGCTTAGCCAATTATGGAAGGATTTGGGTTGATTTGAGCTGATTGAACAAAATTGCACATGGAAAAGATTTGAAAAAATCTTAAGAAAATCAAAGATTGAAAACAATGAATGCCTTGGATATTATCCAATTTTGTTGACCTAAAGGCTTCACTATATGATCAGGAATCAACCCTAATGGCCATTAGACACAAAAAGCTGCGCATAAGAATACTATACAAACTGAAGAAATTGCTTGAAAACTCGAATTCTGAAATCAACCCTAGAGACCAATTCAAAGCTCCATTCGTGTCTCAATAGTTTCCTTGTGGACTCCTGAATACATTCCAATCCCTAATATCAACTAAAGCTTCAAGGATTGGTAAGACAATCTCAAACTGTGCAGAAGAAAATTGCCATTCGAATATCATGATTCAAGCGTTATTTGTGAAATTTCTTTATTGATTCATGTTTATCATAATGTTTTGAAGCTAACTGATATGTTTAATTGAGTTTTTCTGTGCCATACGAGATTATGCCATGATCGAACATTAGGGTTTCTTGAGCTTCAAAATTAGGGGTTCTTACTAGAGGAAAAATTGGGATCTCTAACCACCATCATTCAAACCGGTGCACTGAGACGAAAGCAATGGAACCCTCGCGCTCAATTTATGAGCGTTAGGGACCTAATCGCTATTTTCTTGAAACCAGCTTTAGACCACGCCCAGAAAACCGTTTCCATAGGCTTGTGTTTTCAGGAAGAATAAAAACAGTGAGGAAGATGATGTGTTGGCAAGCATTGGTTGGATCTTTTAAATTTTCGCGCGTTTGATCATTAATGCGTTTGTTCTTGCTTTTTGTTATTTGTGTGTTATTAATATATCAAATAAGTTAAATGGCTCAGCTGGCAGGTGTAGATGCGTGTGACCTCCAAGACCTGGGTTCGAGTCCCAGGTCTGTGTAGTATTTCATATTATTTTTCAATTTAAGTTCCTATGCAGCGCTTCTATGGAGACATACCATATGCCGTCCTGATCCAAGCACACACGTGTCCCAGACGACCAAATCAAAGGCATGGATTCAAGAAGCGCAATAAACTCCAGTCAACGCATCATACAGGATTCAAAAAGTCCAATGAGGCCAATGCTTAATGGGCCAATGTTCTTGGGTCAACACCTCCTGAATTGGGACTGAAACCCCCTGGTTTGACTTTACTATCTTTTTTTTATTTATTTATTTTTATTCTTGTTTTAATTAATAGTTTTATTTTAATTACTGTTTATTTAATTAACTATTTTTTTTACAAAATACAAAAACTCCATTAAAAAATCAGAAAAGGCAAAAATATAATATTTATTTTATCTTAATTATTTTTTATGAAAATTTGCATATTAATTAGTTAATTTAAATTAGGGTTTATTGTTAATTCTTTTTCATAATAAAAATCAAAAAATATAGAATTAGGTTAATTAACAATTTCAATTCCTTTTTAATTTTTCTTTTTTTATCACAATATTATTTATTTATTTTATTTTGTATAATTAAATGTATATAAATAACTTAGATTTAATTTAGATTAATATAACATTTTTTCTTAATAACTTAAAAAACATTAGAACTAGGGTTTAGCGTTTTATTTTAATTTCAATTGATTCTTTTTCTCCTTAAATCTTAAAAAAACACAAAAATACCAAAAACATTTAATTTTCATTTTTATCTTAATTCCTTATTAATTCAATTTTTTGCAAAAGGGTCCAACGCCCATTGTTCTAATTATTTTATTTCGCGCATTTACTTTATTGCTTATTATAATTATGTACATGTCCCAAAGCTTTGTAACAATTTTATTTCTCGCATTTTTATTCGCTTTATTTATTTTTCAGTCAAATCGGGTCCGGTTTAATTTTGGCGATGTGGACCCGCGCCTTTGTAATAGCCTTAGATTTATTTTCCCGCAAACTTTATAACTGTTAAAAAGCATGCAAGAATGAATGTCTTAATTAAAATCAAGCGTAGAACACAACAAACATGACAAGACAAATAACTGAAACATGACACACAATTCGCACACACCACCCCTAGGGTACGCCTCACTGTTGCCTTTAGAAAGGTGGTCGTCGAGTAGAGGACGTCTTAGTAAGTCCTCATGATCCGGGAACCTGGCATGAGGGTAGCTTCTAAGGTGTCTTCCCATTGCTCTGGTGATCACCATGCCCCTACAAACTCGAATTGACCCGAACACCTCCAACGGTGGTGCTACCTACCTCTCAATGGTGGGATGGCACTACTTTTAAGGACATCTACACAGACGAATTCCTTAGGGTAGGTAGGTTCTCAAGGATACTTGCTCTAATCTCAAAACAAACTCAAAAGGACTTTTCACACCGACACTTTTCAAAAGCTTTCAAAACAAATTCTTCAAACACTCTGACGTATGAGTCGAACTGGAATTTTCAAAGAAACTTTTTAAACCCACAGTTGAAAAGCAAACAAACCATTTTTGAAAACACAATGAGCAAGTATCTAAGAGCCCATGGATAACCATGGATAGAAAGGGTGCTAATACCTTCCCTTTCTATAATCTACCTCCCGAACCGAGAGCAATCTCTTTAAGGAATTTTTCTGTGCTTTTGTCCTTTCCATGTTGGAGAAAATAAAAGACGGTGGCGACTCTTGCTTCCGCGACATTTCGCGAACCAGCGTTAAACAGTCAGTTCCAGATCCACCGATCACAGTCTCTACAACAGGTTTTGCTTACAGCAGGTTTTGCTTGGTTTTGTTTTTTAGCAGTTTTGATGATTCAGGGGTCTGCAACAGGTTTTGCTTGGTTTTGTTTTTTAGCAGTTTCGATGATTCTTGGGTTTATAGCAGCTCTTCCTTTTACAATAGAGCTTTTGTAGGATGTGCATTTGGGCAATTCTATAGCCTAGGTGACTTCTTTCCTCTCTTATCTCTCAATGACAATAAAAAAGCAATTTTCTCTTTTGCCCTTTTTATAATCTGAAAGGTTTGCAGTTTGGAAAATGATGATGAGCAAGTTTTGTTTGATTTAGCATCTAGCTATTTGTCATACTTGCCACACTGTTGCCTTGTTTTAGCTTTTGTTGATGCTGTTGTTTTTTGTCCAGTTGTGATAATGCTGTTGTTTGTTTGGTTTGTGACAATGTTGTTTGTTTGGTTTGTGACAATGTTGTTTGTTTGGTTCGTGAGGCTGTTGTTTGTTTGGTTTGTAATGCTGTTTGGTTTGCGAAGCTACTGTTTGTTCAGTTTGGTAATGCTGTTTGTTTGGACTGTTGTAGCATTTTGTTATTGTAGCATGCTCGCGAATCTCTCTTCTTCTTTCTTTTTGTGAACCAAGAAGGGTAACCTTCTTGTGATTTGAAACTAGGGGAAATAGACTGTGATGAAAAAAGCATTTTGATTCCACATTGCAAACCTTAATGATGAATACCTTTTGGAAAAATTTCTTGTTCATGCCCATTTAATTTTGTACTAATCATGTTTTATTTTCTCTTGTTTTCATGTGAGCAAAATTGGAGATGACGAAGCAAAGAACACAAGAAATTCGTGGCAAGCATGGAAGTCTTGGAGATAAGCAAAGGAATTTGATACGATTTCAATCTTCAAACAACTTAGACATAGATTAATTCTCCTAGGCCAAACATTCATTTGGATTTTCTTTGTAACTTATAAAGATTATTCTGGTATTTTGATGTATTGTATCCAATAGTTGTAACAATTTATCTTTTAAATACAATAAGTTGTAAAACATAAAGTATTAAAAGAAATAAATTGTTTTTTGTAACAATCTTGGACAGTGTGTGTGAAATTGGAGAAAATCTTGAGTTGTAGCATGAAGTATTCTGGTGTCATTTTATAACTTGAAATCCTTTATCAACAACAACTTGTAATTTCTCTTCACATCCTAATTGATTTTTTTTTAAATTCCCAATCAGGATATTTGAAATAGAATGCTCCAGTCTGGTAACTTAAATTCCAAGTCATCCCAATAACTTTGTAACTGCATTTCAAACAAACACGCATTGTATATTCCATTTCCTAACCAAACAAATGTTTTAATGACGTAAATCATCTACTCAACCTGGATCCCAAAATCATGAGTGTCCTAAATGACAGTCTTGACCTCCATCTCTTGTCCCAAACAAATCATGCTCTGAGAACAAACATTATCCTTTCAGTAAATTGTGTTTAAGAAAATTCAAAAATCAATCAAATGCCTTGCGATGATTTGATAATTTTAAAGTTTTCCGAACTCAAATTTCTTCCAATTCTTTGAAGATAAACCCGTGAGCGACATCAAGTGTGACCATGAACAGACATAATCATCTTAAAATCTTGTAGCTCGAAGAAATCATAAATACAACCTTGAGGAAGCATGAAGACCTATGAAGGCCAATTGGATCTTTGAAAACTTATTTTCTTTTGAGAATTGCAAAAAATCCTAATTGCTGGTTTACTGCCCCAGAAGAGAATCTGTCTGGTCGATTTCTGAGCCAACTTGAATATCCGAGAAACCCTAGGGTTGTGTCTTCTATGAAAAATAGAAGGGCAAATTTTGGGGTACAACAGATGCGTAAGCTGGATAAAAGCAAAGGGGTAGGACAAATTTTGGGTATTACAGATGCCCCTATTTAATTGTCTTAAACCTGAAAGTACGATTGGCACATGCCTTTCGGAAGTTCGAGGTAGAAGACGATTAAATATCTATGCCAAAAATTTGTCCTGAGAAAGTGTGAGCGTTTATTTATTTTTGTGATATCAGCTAAAATTTTGTTTTTTTTAGTGAAAATACGGAGGTTGGACTTGTAACGTGGCGTGATGCCAATACAAGACAAAGGTTGGTACGAAAAGATAGCGAACAAGGTCTACGGGCGACTTACGATCTTAAGGCGAAACATGAGAGTTATTTGACATAGAACCTAGCCTAAGGGCGATCTCAGGTTCTAAGACAAAATATATGGAAAGAACCTAGCCAAGAGGCGATCTCAGGTTCGACGATGATTTATGGGAAGAACCTAGCCTACGGGCGATCTCAGGTTCTAAGAAGGAAACATGGGTTACGACATGACGATTGTTTAGATAAGTGACACGGACGAGCATCAAGAAAGGTTAAACACGGACGAGTGTTTGAATCAATACGTACGAGTATTGAAAGAAGATACAGGCGAGTATCAAAGGTTAAACATGGACGAGTGTTTGAATCAATACAGACGAGTATTGAAAGGAGATACGGACGAGTATCAAAAGGTTAAACAAGGACGAGTGTTTGAATTAATACGGACGAGTATCAAAAAGAAGATATGGATGAGTATCAAAGGTTAAACACGGACGAGTGTTTGAATCAATACGGACGAGTATTGAAAGAAGATATGGACGAGTATCAAAAGTTTAAACACTGACGAGTGTTTGAATCAATATGGACGAGTATTAAAAGGAGATACGGACGAGTATCAAAAGGTAAACACGGATGAGTGTTCGAATCAATACGGACGAGTATTGAAAGAAGATATGGACGAGTATTAAAGGTTAAACACGGACGGGTGTTTGAATCAATACGGACGAGTATCGAAAAGAAGATACGGATGAGTATCAAAGGTTAAACACATACGAGTGTTTGAATCAATACGGACGAGTATTGAAAGAAGATACGGAAGAGTATCAAAAGGTTAAACACGGACGAGTGTTTGAATCAATACGGACGAGTATTGAAAGAAGATACAGACGAGTATCAAAAGTTTTAAACACGGACGAGTGTTCGGGAGACTAACATGGATGAGTGTTTAGGAGTCGACACGACGAGTGTTTAGGGAACTGACACAGACGAGTGTTTAGAAGTTTACACGGACGAGTGTTTAGGAAACTGACACAGACGAGTGTTTAGAAGTTGACACGAAGAGTGTTTAGAAAACTGACACAGGCGAGTGTTTAGGGAACTGACTACCAGACAAGAACTGGGTTTAGGATGACAAAGTGTATCGATTTTGTTGGGCATTAAAATGGTGAAGGTAACTGACTAGGGACTTTAGGCATGATACCCTCTTGTAGGGATGTATTGTTGTCCTTGAATGATTCAGATCTTTCATGTAGGGTACCCGATCTGGCTTATACTTTGTATGCATGTTTGAATTTCTTTTGACGCAAAGATCCATTCTGATGGATCGGCTACGTGCTTTTGAGGATGCAATGTTATGCAGTGAAAACTATATGTAGTGCAAAGAAATAGACTTCATGGGGATAAGCGAAAGCTTGTTGGGAACCATCGCTCATCACTGGAGATGTCAAAACATATTGACGCTAGAATCCTGCAGTATCAAAGGTTGTCGGGGATACTGATAAAAATTTGCACTGGGGAGCTCTTGAAGACCAAAGATCGTTGTTGACTCTGCTGAAGATTGAATTGTTGACGAAGCGAGTCTTCAGGTACGATGTTGGATTATGAATCATACTGTTGGGGAAGAGATAATCTGGCCATACTCCCATACATCCTGAACCGTTGAGAGGATGATAGAACTGAATATGTCGAAGAATGGATACTGAACACCATGTGGATCTCTTTGAATACATGCCCCAAGTTTATGCACACTGGGGAATTATCTCTTGAATCACTTGGGGATAAGATATGGGCATTGACACCTATGAATGCCCCGGTTTAGCTCTGCGAATGCCCCGGTTGAGCTCTACAAATGCCCCGGTTTAGCTTCACTGGGGATGTTCTTGATTATATCCACTGAGGATGCATTTGCGCGTGCTGAGTCAAAAGATAATTCTAGACTTTCTGAATTCACTTGGGGAATCAGACTTGAAGTTGTCTATAGCAGATGAAGGCAGCTTCATGCGCTGGCTAAGTTAGGGTGACTGTTATGATGCTTTTAGCTTGATCGTAGTCTTGTACAACATAATTGGCTTGAGCAATTTAGCAAGTATGGATGAGGAATGCCCCTGCCTGGAGGGTCTCTGAGAAGATCTATGTTGAATAGAAGACCAGAATATTCATGCCATAATACGATATGAGATGGCCTGCCCCAATGTCTTGAGTCACGAAATAAACTGCTCTTGATTATAACTTTCTTGGAGAGATTTGTCGAATCTCAACGTAACTTCCCAAGGTTGAATGAATTCTGAATAGATTCCTCGATGTGATAGCCCCTGATTGATCGAGCTTTGGAGAGATTTATCGACATGATAACCTCTGATTGGTAACTTTGAGGGAATGCCCCAGATTTGGATGAGCTTGGAGAGATCGATTCTCGACTAGATTGCCCCAGATTGGCAGAATCCGCTAACTTCATCCTTGAAGGGTACTCAGACTGTGACGAACCAAGATACTGTCTCTTGACAAAAGGTTAACATGCCACTGGATAATTCATTTCTCTTGTGGCAGCTAACTCTTGCTTCAACAGGGTATTCAAGCCTCTCTTCTCTGACAAGATTGAACTCTCTACCGAATGTTCATTGTGTAAACTTACTTGATGTCGATCAGTTATTTTGTATGTAGAAGAATGTTTATTATGAGAATGATAATTTTAATGCAACACATATGTAAGTCTTGAAGTTTGAAAAACTTTGAATGAAATGATATCATAGCTCTGTCGTGAACGAGTCACTAGCTAGAGAGAGACATTTGCAAATTCCCTTTTTTATGAAAGATAATGCAAGCATATGATGCCAACACAGATATTTGAACGTACCTCTTAGGAGTCAGTTAAACGATATCTCGTTGTAGCACGCTTTCAAATTGACCCATGCTTCAGTTAGGACTTTTAGGGGTTGTAACATGGTCTGGTTCACGATTTTAGAAAAAAGGATTTAAGGCTCAAAATTATTTGGTGCCCACCCGTTCTCCATGATGTTCTCCATTCCTACATTCAGTTGACCCGATACAAGCGTTTATCTCTCGAGAAGAGTTTGCGATGATTGAGGAACCATTGTGGTTTCTTGGACACGACAGTCACTAACTTCAGATTTTGGTGTCTGATCATACGACTTTGTTCTTTGATGAGGATTTTCATTGGTAATCCTTTTCTCGCCTTTTAGGATTTTCAATTTCTTTCTTGCTTTCCCTAATTTTTGCCTGGACAAATTCTTTTGAATTTTGATTTGGAAGTCCAGCGGGATGCCCCAATTTTTGCCTAAGCGACTTATTTTCAAGTTTCGACCTAGCGGGGATTTTTGTTTCTTTCTTATTCGTATTTTCCATTTTGAACAAGTCGTTGATCTTTGTGTTGTTTTGATTTGTTGGAAATGATCGTGACTGCCTGAGTTTTTAGTAGATGATGGATAGCCATTATAGTATCGTCATTTGTTGACCTCTTGATGTGCGAGAGATACCCATTGGGATATAGTCAATAGACGCATGTTGTTGTTAGATGAGGGTTAACCATTGTGGTTTTGAATTTCCTTGACCTTTTGATGTATAACCATTATTGTATCCTTGGATGCACACTCTTGATGAGTTCTAAATGCTTGATCAGATTAACTGAACACTACCCGCCCCAGGGTTAAAATGAGGGTTTTTTCTGAACAGAAAAGAAACTCCTACTTCGAAGGCTCAGAGGGGTTAACGAGGGTCTATCTCTCTTATATTTCCGGTGTTTGGGGATTGAAATAAGGCTTGTACATCGTCATCAGGGTCTTACTCAAAAGCGTATCAATCAGAGATTTTGTGTTTTCAGATTGTCGTCATCCTCCTTTGAATCTTTACCTAAGCATAAGACTAGGAAATTTGGCATCAATATGCAAGTAAAATATTTAAAGAGTGATAACGAATGGATGAGTAAAAATGAAATGAACACTTCAAGACAAGCATATTTATTGCATTAAGATTTTCGTTCAAAAATAGACAAGTTTCTATATGCAAATAATGTTTAAACAAACAAGCAAGAATGTAAATGAAAATGCACTAAAGAGAACCAATGGTTACCATTGTTGAGGAGATTTGACTCCGTATGGACTTCTTGATTCTGACGACTTTCTGTAGTGTTGATGCTCGAGTGTGCGAGAGAATTCCCTTTTGATTTGATGTGAACATAGTAGTCTCCGAATTGAACCCGTCTTGGACATTGTCTCTGGATGACATACCTTCTTCAATCAGTCGGCCAGGTGCCCCAGTATAATATGCATAGAAGATCCTTTTAGGAGAACAAATGAATGACTTACCCAACGAATCGGTATAAACTACATCACCAAGCATATCATGTCTTAAAGAAATAATAGACATTGTCATTAGAGTTTCCATGACCTAGCTTATTTGAGTCTTTAATCAGTTATCTTCCTGCTTGAAGAAGTTTCTGACTACGGGCCAAAGCTTGTATGCATATCGCTCGGATCTATCACATAACTAGTCTCTGAGCATGTGCGGTGAGAAATCAAGTTGAACCTTTAAAGAGAACCCCAAGCCTGAATAAGAATCCCCAATCTTTGGGTACCTGTTATGAATGCATGAATATGCATGGGGTGCATGAATGAATGCCATGTCATGTTCTGTCATTTCCAAGGAACTTACGTGCTTTGATTTTGATTTTGCGCAAGTAAGGGATGGAAGAGTTTAGCACAAGACTTGCAAATGTGATTCCTTGGAGATAACAGAACATGTATGTTAAGCATGTGGTTAACCATGTTATGTATGCAAAGGCATGGGATCAGATGGGATCAAAGTTCCATCATTCCTGAATAAGATTGTTGCATTATTCTGAACCATATGAGTATCATCAAGTCAAAGGACCGGCGTAGCTTTTGCACATATAAGAACCGAGTACCATGTAGATTATCATCAGTACATGATCAATGCTTCTGGAACCAGATATTATTGAGTCTTTTCTGGATATGCTGGGAATACCAAGATCGAAGGCTTGAATGAATCTCCAGGTAAACAAGTCAGAAACTCAGAAAATAAATCTGAGAACCATACGGTCACCAACAGAATATAGCATCTGAATAAAGTCATCAACAGAAATTCAGAACATAACCATTAGAACTAAAAGTCACTGTCTGGGTACAGCCACTATCTGAATATGAATAACCATCTGAACATAGTCACCATTTGTACCTGTAATAATGATCCCCTCCCCACTCACAGGTGAAGACTAGGTCAGGGTAAGACGATGGTAACTCGAAAATCACGGGTTCGCCTGAAAGTAAAATCATCGCAACACAGACGTGCATGATGAAAGTACCTCCAATTGAACCTCATCCGAGCGTGGTATATGACATGACTGCACTAATTGGACCACATCCTATAGCCGTCATGCCCCCACTCTATATCTAGTGTCCTAGTGCACTATGGATTGGGTACTGGGCCTTTTACCTCAATAGTAACATCCCAACCCAATCAAGAAACAAATCCTGTACAATGATAGTATATGGAAAACAGTAAAATGCAATGTATACGTATGCTCAAGTATATACAAAATGAGTGAATAAACTGAAAGCGTAAAGATAAACACCCAAAGAAAAGAAAGCAAGAGCTAGGAGCGACTCCGGGATGGACCAGCGTTTGGTGGACTTGTCCCCAGTGAATTCGCCAGCTGAAACAACCGGCTAAAAATCATCAAACAATGAAGTCGCCATTTGTTGTACCCCAAAATTTTCCCTCCCTTTTTCACAAGAAATCACAACCCTAGGGTTTTCTCTGATTTTTAAGATTGGCTCAGGAATCGATCAAACAGACTTTTCTTTGGCAACAGATCAAGAACTAGGGTTTTCTCTCGCATTTCTCAGAAGAAACATAATTCTCAGAAATTCAATTAGCTGCTACATGTTTTCACACTTGTTCAAGTTTGCTGGTTGTTCTCAAGGTCTGTTCGTCTGGGACAAAAAATAGGAGCTGAGACTGTCATTTGGAATATTCAGGTTTTATCTGATTCGGGCTAACCAGATAATGTGCGTCTGTTAAGACATCTGCTTGTTAATGGAATGAACATTTGCTTGTTAATGGAATGAAACGTTTGCTTGTTAATGGAATGAGATGCTTGCTTGTTTATTGGAATACAATGCGTATTATGATTAGAATGTTGTTGCAAAGTTATGAGATTGCAAAGTTCTTGGGATTACTTGGAATTTAAGTTATCTGTATTAAAAATATTGGAATGCAATTTCAATTATTTTTATCTGAGAATCTTAAAGGGATAAGTGAATATGCAGAGAGAGAGTTGCAAATTATTGACAGTAGAAGAGTTTTACTGAGAAAAGATTTTTCGTTCATTCCAAATATGATTACAAAGATAAATTATTATTCATATGCTTTAAGGTTTTTACAACTTATAGCTATTGAAAAGTAAATTGTTACAATTGATGGAAATCTATCTAATCTAAGCCTAAGCCTCCTAAGCTGCCATTGCTCCCATGCTCAAGGTCTTTTGCTTCCTCTACTTCCTCTATCATCCAATTGGTGCTCACATGAAAAAACAAAGGAAAAAAGAAGATTAGTACAGTTAATTTTTCAAACAGAAAAAGAAAGGAAAAAGTCATCATTAAAGTTTGTCGTCCAGAATCAGAATGTTATTGTTCATCATGTTTTTTATTTTTCTCTTTGCAAATCACAAGAAGATTGCTCTTCTTGGTTCACAAAGAGAAAAATAAAAGTGCGAATGCAAGCATACAAAAGCAATTGGTTCAAATGCAAACATGGGCCAAACTGAAACATGATGTACAAAAGCAAGCATACAAAGGCAAATATTGCAGCAAATAAGGCAACCCAAGGCAGCACAAACTGTCAAGCAACCAAGCAAGCTAAATCAAACAAACTGTAAAATCACATAAACAATGAAACTGTAAAACCCTAAAAAGAGAAACGAACTATACCGTTCAATCCAGAGCCTTTGACCATCGTGAGGAGATGAGAGAGTGGGGTGGTGCTCCGGTGGCTATGGCTTGAGAGGAGGGAGATCAGAAGCGTTTGTCTCAGGGAGAATCAGAACGCGTGAGAAGGATGAAGAGGAAGAAGGAGCAAGCGGCGCCGTTGTGGAGCCAAACGCACAAACCCTAATAATTCTGAGAACCCTAACAAATGTTACAAAACATTGCTTTGGGCCTTCGCCCCATAAACCTCATCAAGCCCACAACTTTTGCCAGCGAACCCCCCAGTTTTCCATTCTGACTCTCCCCTTCCCTTGTTTTTGTTTTGGGCCCAACTCCTAAATCCCAAGCCCATTCTCCCTTTTTTTTAATTTATTTTCTTTTGATTAAAACAAATACTTGTTTGTTTATTAATTCATTTTATTATTTATTTTCCTTTTTAAGTTAATAATGAAACTAATAATAAAAACTTTGACTTTCTTACAAAAAAATAGTTTTATTAAATAATCTTGCTTTATTTGAAAACACTAAAAATAGTAGAGATTTAGTTTTAATTAAATTTTCTTTCTTTTAAACTTTTTATTTACATAATTAATAAAACACAAAGAATAATAATAATTTTTAATCTTTCTTTTTAGAATAGATTTTTATTTGTTTGTAAATAAATACATGCATCTCATAATATTATTGATTTCCTCATTTGTTATAATTTTATATTGAATTGCGACAATTCGATTTGGTTGTAACACTTGATACTTGGACATTGTTATCTTTGTGAGACTCATCCCCATTTGTAAATAATTGTACCCCCATCCCCGGATACTTTTGTAATAGCTTAGACTTTTAATTCTCGCACTTTATGCTTTCAAATATGCCATGACTAGAGATTAGGGTTTGTATGCGAAAATCTAAAATCAATCGCTAGATGACCTAATACAAGATCTAAATGCATGAAAATGACAAACAAAATGCACACTTGCACCTCTAGGGTAACCTCGCTTGTTGCTTCGGAAAATGCAATCATGTCCCTCGAATATGAGACACTCTAGAAAATTCCCCTTCGATAAACAAAGATCGTAGTCCCTCGATGACCCTCGATGTTGCCTTTGATAAAACGATCTCGCCCCTTACAAAATTGCTAGAGCGTCTCACAAGTTGCTTTCAATGATTGTATACAATGACTCGCGCTTGTCCCGTTTAACATCCTAACACAAGGTTGTTCACCAAATGCAATGGTGAAATAACACTGTCAAAAGGGTTAAAAAACATAGGAAAGATCTTTGAGTAAAAATAGGGTAGACAACTCTTAGTTACTTGATCAAAACTTGCAAAACATCCTTGCTATTTTCAAACACACCTCACAACATAATTTCAAAACAAACTTTCAAACATTGAAACATCTTTTCAAAAGACAAACACCTTTGTAAAACATTCAAACAAGAATTGTTACAAAGGTTGCCACAATGATGGCTTCTTTTTCAAATCATTTTCAAAACCACACACACAAAGCACCATTTCAAACAATTGAAAAGCAAAAGCAAGTGATCTAAACAAGTAACTAAGAGCCCATGGATAACCATGGATGAAAAGGGTGCTTGCACCTTCCCTTTTTATAATCTACCCCCCGAACCCAAGAAAAAATCTCAAAGGTCTTTCCTGTGCTTTTTGACCTTTCCTTTGGATAAAATAAAAAGTCGTTGGCGACTCTTGCTAAACCGCACAATTGCGAACACAAACGCAAAACCTCAAGTCAGTTCTCCCACTGTATCACAGAACTGGCGACTCTGCTGGGGACCTAAATTCTAAAAGTTGGGTTACCTTAGGGTTTTAGATCACCTTTGCATGTTTATCTTGTTTGACTTGATTGCTTTACATTTGGTTCTATTGTTTGGGTTTTAAATCCTACACCCGGATTTGGGGCACCTTTTAGGTAAGTAGCAATAAACTGCGAGGGAACTGTGTGGGGTATACCGACATGGTTGAAGCAGTGGCTACGTTAGTGTGACATATTTGTGGGTAACGGTAGCCTTTTAGTCAATCAAAGAGAATACGGGGCCGCTGAGTGATGTCATGAAGCACTAACGAACTCTTAGAACCTTACTTGACCAACTTGGCCTTTTTAGGGGTAGTGAGGTGACCGGCTCAGTCCAAAGTTGGTAGATACTCGATACTACACTCATTGAGGGTTGTTTTATTGGAATATTTCGGTCGCCAGTAAAGTGGCTAAACTGAAACAATGAACACAGAAAATAATCTAGTGATATTGAGCTCCTTAGAACCCGGTTACTATTTCTATGACAGGTTGAGCCAACTAACTTCAAGAGGGTACTTACCTACAAACTCCATGCAAGCCTAAACCTAAGGACTTGTCTGCTTTGTGTAAATATGATTGTCTGTATATACACTTGCTTACTTTTTCATATCTGTACATAACATCATAAACATCATACCATAGCATTTTCAATAACCATTTCAAGGATCTCGAGGGTCTTTGATGCAGAGGCACGTTGAACCAGACGTCTACCAAAGGGCAAGAGGATTTTCCTCTAAACAAACATCGTCAAAGATCAAGCACAACAACTTGAGTTAAGGGCTATGACCCACTTGATATGGTGAGCTTGATTCTCGTGGAAAGACATCCACCAATACAAAGTTCTCCAATCGAAGATGTTGACCGAAGTTCAACCTCTAACATTTTCTTGTGTTTACCCCGCGAGATCCTTGAAAACATACATCCACATATCATGCATCTTATCATGACAGGTTTTCCCCTTTCAGGTCTCCTTACCTTCCTACTGTTTATTTCAGTAGAGATGGCTCTAGAGAGGACTGTCAAAGATATCCAGGCTCAAAATGCTCAACTTCAAGAGATGTTCTTGAACCTATCCAAGGGGCAGGAAGAAGTGAAAGCTCTCCTCACAAGGGGCATGGTTACAGGGAATCCAGGCGGCATCAGGAATGATCAGTTGGAAGGGCTACAGATTGAGATGGCAACAATGAGAATTCAGATGATGGGACAACTGGTGGGCCAGATGGCTCTCATTCAAAACCTGGCTCAAGGACAAGAAGAGTTAAGGGTTCTCATCAACAAACTGCATCAAGAGGGATGTAACCCAGTGGGGCAGACAACTAGGGTTTAAGATCAAGTTATCATTTAGCCTCCCTTGAGATAAGAAGTCAAGGGAAAATCTCCCCAATTTGCTTCAGGGTTACAAGCCCAACAACAACCTCATCAGTATCAACAGGATAATCGGCGCAAGCAAAATACATCTGAAAGGCAATCCACTAAGATTAACATGTCATTATCCCAAATGCTGCAACGCTTGTTGGAAGTCTAGCTGATTGAATTAAGGGACCCTCCTCGGCATCCCAAAACATCCTCCCCAGGGTACAATCCAAATGCGAGATGTGTGTATCATTCCAACAGTCCTGGGCATGACACCGATAGTTGTTGGGCATTGAAAAACAAAATTCAAGACCTGGTTAAAGAAATAACGCTGGAATTCATGCAAGATGGTCAGATGAAAATCTCCCGCTGAGGGTTCTCCACCTAAAGTGACAAGTTCAGACTAAGAGGCTTTTGTTTCATTTGAATTTTCAAAGTTGTAATTTCTTTTTCAAACAATTATTTGTTGATGTCAAACTCTGTTTCATTAATGCATTGCATATGATTGTCTTGAATTCATCCATTCGTTTTCACTATTCTTGAACTATGCTTTATACTTTATTGATGATATTTACGAGCCTTTAGAGGGAGGATGACGAAAACAATGCCATAATCTCATACAGTATGCTTTTGGACAGACCTTGCTGACGATGTACAGGCGTTTCTTTCAAATCCTAAACACTGGAGTTATAAGGAAGATAATCCCTAGTCAACCCCTTCGAGCCAAAGAAGTAGAAGTTTTCTGTTTAAACACAAATTGAAACCTTTAATCAAACCTGGGGAAGGGTAGTCTCTCAGTTAATTCAAAATGCGTGTTTAGTCGCAAACTCTCAGTTCGTAATACAACGAACGACATCAAAAAACATTCCTTTGGAATCAAAAGACAGTGATGGTTCCTTATCTCATAGGTAGTCGTTATCTCTCTATAAAAAAAAGCCCACTAAGTCAAAACCTACAAAGGAGGCTTAAGAAAGCTGGGGCATCCCGTTGACTGTAATCTCAAAAATAAGAACAGTCAGGCAAAAATTAGGGATAAATAAATCAAAAGAAAGAGGTCACTACAAATCCTCAACAACTTGGAAAAATGTTGCAAAAATGACTGCCTTCCAACAAATTCGACTTGTGTGAACCATCACCAAAAACGTCGTTCCAGACTCATTTGGAGTTCAAACGCACAATTAACTGAGTTTAGGATTGAAGAACATCACGAAGAGCGGGTGGGTACAAATATACTTTGAGCCTTTATCCTTTGTTTCTTAAACCGTGAACCAAGTCACGTTACAACCCTTCAAAAGTCCTAATTGAAGCATGGGTTAGTTCGAAAGCATACTGTTACAAAAGGTATCTTGACTCCTGTAAGGCTTTGCTCTAAATCTTGTGTTGAATTTGTCTTATAAAAGTTTTCTGCTAAAAAATGCATTTTTCAAAATTTCAAGACAATCATAAACTTTGCATTATTTGAATATCATCATTTGCATATGGATATTTGTTTGACAGCAAAGAAATTCACACAGTGAAAGTTCCTATGAACGAAAGTTCTCTCAGCGATCAAAATCACTTCAAGTGGAATGACACTTCCGTTGCAAAAATCTCCTATCAACAAAAGGGGACTTGGTATGGCATTGTCCAGTAAACCTGAGGCAGTCCAGTCAAGATTTCAACAAATCTCTCAAGATCCAGTTAACCTGGGGCAGTCCAGTCAAGATTTCAAGAAATCTCTCAATTACAGAGTAGCCTGGGGCAAGTCTTCATCACCATCACTTGGGGCATTAAACGTCAATCTCATTAAAGGGTTACGTATAGTCCCAATTTCCTGGCAAGCGCCACAAACATTTGATACTCGGGGCAATGACGAATCTCTCCAGAATCCCTTTAAAAAGAAACTCAAGAATCCTCGAGAAGTTCTTCACCTCTCTAACAGACCAGTGATCATGGGTTTATTTCCCCAACACTTGTCAAGGATGTATTCTCCAAAACAAATTACATTTCAACAACATTCATAACATATGCAGATTGATCGGCAGGTAAAGGTTATCATTACCTTTTAAAGTAGCAGTCATCAAAGATTCCTTCATCACCTTTTGAAGTAGCAGTCGTTAAAGATTCCTTCATCATCCAGTTGAGTCAAAGTTAATCCAAGACCTTCTCTGGTTCAGAAAAATCGACACTAAGGTCTCCCTGATTCTTATTCCAGTGGAAGATATTCCGAGTTTTGCGGTTTCAGATAAATCTCTCAAGGATTTGTTCTAATTCACTTCCATATTTTTCACTATCAGAGATGAAGAATCCAACTCTTTTCTCCATCACCAGTTTGGGATTTATTTTCCCCGACGAGAGGTTGTCTTGAAAAACATTACACATCCGTGCATCAGGACATCATACAATGCAAGCTCATTTATTTTGAGAACGTCATTGTTTGATATATGTCATGCCACTAACCTTTATCTTTCAGGAAAAATGCAATCAAATTCTCACAAAATTCAAGCTATGAAGCCCGAGTACGACCGGATAGTATCTTGATCTCTACAGCATATTGTGAAGCCCAGATTACGACCGGATAACAGTGCCAGTTTACCGCGAAGCCTGGATTACGACCAGATAGTGGTATCTATTAAAAGTAAGCTATGAATCCCGGATTCGACCGGATAATAGTTTAATCCCCAGCAAGTTTCTGTGAACCCTAGATTACGACCAGATAGCAGCCAAGAATACTACGAAGCCTGGAGTCGACCAGATAGTGGTATATCTTTAATACAAGTTATGAAGCTCGGATTCGACCGGATAATATCTTGATATCTCCGAACGCCATGAAGCCTGGATTCGACCAGATAATGGTATGATACATCGTGAAGCCTGGACCATGACCAGATAGTAGTGCATCCAACTTTCATCTTCAACAGAGATGATTTCTCAACAGAATAACGGATGATCAAGGTTCCCAAAATTCAACAGAGATGATTTCCCAACAGAATAACGGACGATCGAGGTTCCCAAAATTCAATGGAGATGATACCCCAGCAGAATAACAGACAATTAAAGCTCCTAAAATTATATTTATCTCAAGACTGAAGATTCTCACTCTTAAAACCTCAGAAGATTGGCATACTCCCAAGCTCCTGATACCCTTAACAGAATGAAGATTGGTATACTCCCAACCTCCTGACCCAAATGCCTGAATGAAGATTCTCATTCTTGCTTCTTCAGAAGATTGGCATACTCCCAAGCTCCTGATACCCTTAACAGAATGAAGATTCTCATCCTTAAAACCTCAGAAGATTGGTATACTCCCAACCTCCTGACCCAAACGCCTGAATGAAGATTCTCATTCTTGCTTCCTCAGAAGATTGGCATACTCCCAAGCTCCTGATACCCTTAACAGAATGAAGATTCTCATCCTTAAAACCTCAGAAGATTGGTATACTCCCAACCTCCTGACCCAAACACCTGAATGAAGATTATCATTCTTGCTTCCTTAGAAGATTGGCATACTCCCAAGCTCCTGATACCCTTAACAGAATGAAGATTCTCATCCTTAAAACCTCAGAAGATTGGTATACTCCCAACCTCCTGACCCAAACGCATGAATGAAGATTCTCATTCTTGCTTCCTAAGAAGATTGGCATACTCCCAAGCTCCTGATACCCTTAACAGAATGAATATTCTCATCCTTAAAACCTCAGAAGATTGGTATACTCCCAACCTCCTGACCCAAACGCCTGAATGAAGATTCTCATTCTTGCTTCCTCAGAAGATTGGCATACTCTCAAGCTCCTGATACCCTTAACAGAATGAAGATTCTCATCCTTAAAACCTCAGAAGATTGGTATACTCCCAACCTCCTGACCCAAACTCCTTAATGAAGATTCTCATTCTTGCTTCCTCAGAAGATTGGCATACTCCCAAGCTCCTGACACCCTTAACAGAATGAAGATTCTCATCCTTAAAACCTCAGAAGATTGGTATACTCCCAACCTCCTGACCCAAACGCCTGAATGAAGATTCTCATTCTTGCTTCCTCATAAGATTGGCATACTCCCAAGCTCCTGATACCCTTAACAGAATGAATATTCTCATCCTTAAAACCTCAGAAGATTGGTATACTCCCAACCTCCTAACCCAAACGCCTAAATGAAGATTCTCATTCTTGCTTCCTCGGAAGATTGGCATACTCCCAAGCTCCTGATACCCTTAACAGAATGAAGATTCTCATACTTAAAACCTCAGAAGATTGGTATACTCCCAACCTCTTGACCCAAACGCCTGAATGAATATTCTCATTCTTGCTTCCTCAGAATATTGGCATACTCTCAAGCTCCTGATACCCTTAACAAAATGAAGATTCTCATCCTTAAAACCTCAGAAGATTGGTATACTCTAACCTCCTGACCCAAACGCCTGAATGAAGATTCTCATTCTTGCTTCCTCAGAAGATTGGCATACTCCCAAGCTCCTGATACCCTTAACAAAATGAAGATTCTCATCCTTAAAACCTTAGAAGATTGGTATACTCCCAACCTCCTGACCCAAACGCCTGAATGAAGATTCTCATTCTTGCTTCCTCGGAAGATTGGCATACTCCCAAGCTCCTAATACCCTTAACAGAATGAAGATTCTCATCCTTAAAACCTCAGAAGATTGGTATACTCCCAACCTCCTGACCAAAACGCCTGAATGAAGATTCTCATTCTTGCTTCCTCAGAAGATTGGCATACTCCCGAGCTCCTGATACCCTTAACAGAATGAAGATTCTCATCCTTAAAACCTCCGAAGATTGGTATACTCCCAACCTCCTGACCCAAATGCCTGAATGAAGATTCTCATTCTTGCTTCCTCAGAATATTGGCATACTCCCAAGCTCCTGATACCCTTAACAGAATGAAGATTCTCATCCTTAAAACCTCAGAAGATTGGTATACTCCCAACCTCCTGACCCAAGCGCCTGAATGAAGATTCTCATTCTTGCTTCCTCAGAAGATTGGCATACTCCCAAGCTCCTGATACCCTTAACAGAATGAAGATTCTCATCCTTAAAACCTCATAAGATTGGTATACTCCCAACCTCATGACCCAAATTACGGAATGAAGATTCTTATTCTTGCTTCCTCAGAAGATTGGCATACTCCCAAGCTCCTGATACCCTTAACAGAATGAAGATTCTCATCCTTAAAACCTCAGAAGATTGGTATACTCCCAACCTCCTGACCCAAACGCCTGAATGAAGATTCTCATTCTTGCTTCCTCATAAGATTGGCATACTCCCAAGCTCCTGATACCCTTAACATAATGAATATTCTCATCCTTAAAACCTCAGAAGATTGGTATACTCCCAACCTCCTGACCCAAACGCCTGAATGAAGATTCTCATTCTTGCTTCCTCAGAAGATTGGCTTACTCCCAAGCTCCTGATACCCTTAACAGAATGAAGATTCTCATCCTTAAAACCTCAGAAGATTGGTATACTCCCAACCTCCTGACCCAAACGCCTGAATAAAGATTCTCATTCTTGCTTCCTCGGAAGATTGGCATACTCCCAAGCTCCTGATACCCTTAACAGAATAAAGATTCTCATCTTTAAAACCTCAGAAGATTGGTATACTCCCAACCTCCTGACCCAAACGCCTGAATGAAGATTCTCATTCTTGCTTCCTCAGTAGATTGGTATACTCCCAACCTCCTAACCCAACAGAATGAAGATTCTCATTTTCAAAGTGGTATACAACCTGAGTTCCTGATATTCCCAACAGAATGAAGATTCTAGTTCTCAAAGTGGCATACAACTTAAACTCCTGAACTTCTTTCGAACAGGAATAAACTTTCCCCCAGAGTCCTGAGCACACTCTCCAGCAGGATAGCTACTCCGCAACAGTATAGCTATTCCCCACAGAGTTTTCACTCCCCAACAAAATCAAGATTCTCATCCTTGATTCTCCAGTGAAGTTGACCAGAACCTTCTTTACTCTCGGCATAAATTTGTCATAGTTTTTAATCCCTTCCAGATCAAAGATTCTCGTTCTTGACTCCTCAACACAAATTCCCCTAGCAGAATTAAGATTCTCATTCTCAATTCCCCACAGAGTTTTCAAAGATTCCCCAGAGGAGTTCTCCTCAAACAATAAAACAGGAATCCCCAGTAGATTGGCATACAACTCAAACTCCTGATTTCCCCAGCAGTATAGCTTCTCCCCACAGAGGTTGTCAAAAAAACTTGAAGACACACATACTCTTCAACAATGGTCCATGATTTATTTTCCCCGATGGCAGTCAAAGATTTTATTATCTCTAGCTATCCCGAATTTATCTTGCTCAGCAAGACAGCTCATTAGCTTACATGCGCATACACTGCATTCATATATCATGAACATTAATAAAACACATATATTGCATCATACATTTCATGCAACATAACTTTGTGTTTCGGCTAATATTTTACCCTTCGCAGGATAAGTTTAGCAAGCTTCAACTTACATAATCATTGAAAACAGTTTACAAATGCTTCCAAACACGGATGTTAATCTATCGCTTGTTCAGATTCAACTTTTGAAAACAGTTTACGGATGCTTCCCAACATGGATGTTAATCTATCGCTTGTTCAGATTAAACTTTTGAAAATAGTTTATGGATGCTTCCCAACACGGATGTCAATCTATCGCTTGTTCAGATTCAACTTTTGAAAACAGTTTACGGATACTCCAAACCCAGATGTTAATATATTGCTTGTTCAACTCCAGAATCATGAAAACAGTTTACGGATGCTTCCCAACATGGATGTTAATCTATCGCTTGTTCAGATTCAGCTCATCGAAAACAATTTACGGATACTCCAAACACGGATGTTAATCTATTGCTTGTTCAACTCCAGAATCATGAAAACAGTTTACAGATGCTTCCAAACATGGATGTTAATTTATTACTTGTTCAACTCCAAAATCATGAAAACAGTTTACGGATGCTTCCCAACATGGATGTTAATCTATCACTTATTCAGATTCAACTTTTGAAAATAGTTTACGGATTCTCCAAACATGGATGTTAATCTATTGCTTATTCAAACCCCCAGCTCAGAGACGTTCCATACATGCATACCTTTCTGATACTCATTCTTTCACCTACAACATACAGTTCAACAAACATTCTTGGATGGCATCTTTAAGCCCATCTCCAACAAGATTCCGTCACATCTCCAAATGGCATCTTTAAGCCCATTCCCTCAAACTATGCTTTGACGAGTGCAAATTTATGGGCACTCTAGTGTCTAATCATCTTTTACCTTCGAGTCGCGAACGGCGAACTCGCCAATCTAACTCTTCAGGTTCAAGAAGATTGAACAGGGGCAGTTGTTGTACCCCAAAATTTGCCCTCCCTTTTTCACAAGAAATCACAACCCTAGGGTTTTCTCTGATTTTTAAGATTGGCTCAGGAATCGATCAAACAGACTTTTCTTTGGCAACAGATCAAGAACTAGGGTTTTCTCTCGCATTTCTCAGAAGAAACATAATTCTCAGAAATTCAATTAGCTGCTACATGTTTTCACACTTGTTCAAGTTTACTGGTTGTTCTAAAGGTTTGTTCGTCTGGGACAAAAAATAGGAGCTGAGACTGTCATTTGGAATACTCAGGTTTTATCTGATCCGGGTTAACCAGATAATGTGCGTCTGTTAAGACATCTGCTTGTTAATGGAATGAACGTTTGCTTGTTAATGGAATGAAACACTTGCTTGTTAATGGAATGAGATGCTTGCTTGTTTATTAGAATACAATGCGTATTATGATTAGAATGCTGTTGCAAAGTTATGAGATTGCAAAGTTCTTGGGATTACTTGGAATTTAAGTTATCTGTATTAAAAATATTGGAATGCAATTTCAATTATTTTTATATAAGAATCTTAAAGGGATAAGTGAAGATGCAGAGAGAGAGTTGCAAATTATTGACAGTAGAAGAGTTTTACTGAGAAAAGATTTTTCATTCATTCCAAATATGATTACAAAGATAAATTATTATTCATATGCTTTAAGGTTTTTACAACTTATAGCTATTGAAAAGTAAATTGTTACAATTAATGGAAATCTATCTAATCTAAGCCTAAGCCTCCTAAGCTGCCATTGCTCCCATGCTCAAGGTCTTTTGCTTCCTCTGCTTCCTCTATCATCCAATTGGTGCTCACATGAAAAAACAAAGGAAAAAAGAAGATTAATACAGTTAATTTTTCAAACAGAAAAAGAAAGGAAAAAGTCATCATTAAAGTTTGTCGTCCGGAATCAGAATGCTATTGTTCATCATGTTTTTTATTTTTCTCTTTGCAAATCACAAGAAGATTGCTCTTCTTGGTTCACAAAGAGAAAAATAAAAGTGAAAATGCAAGCATACAAAAGCAATTGGTTCAAATGCAAACATGGGCCAAACTGAAACATGTTGTACAAAAGCAAGCATACAAAGGCAAATATTGCAGCAACTAAGGCAAACCAAGGCAGCACAAGCTGTCAAGCAACCAAGAAAGCTAAATCAAACAAACTGTAAAATCACATAAATAATGAAACTGTAAAACCCTAAAAAGAGAAACGAACTATACCGTTCAATCCAGAGCCTTTGACCATCGTGAGGAGATGAGAGAGTGGGGTGGCGCTCCAGTGGCTAGGGCTTGAGAGGATGGAGATCAGAAGCGTTTGTCTCAGGGAGAATCAGAACGCGTGAGAAGGATGAAGAGGAAGAAGGAGCAAGTGGGGCCGTTGTGGAGCCAAACGCATAAACCCTAATAATTCTGAGAACCCTAACAAATGTTATAAAACATTTCTTTGGGCCTTCGCCCCATAAACCTCATCAAGCCCACAACTTTTGCCAACGAACCCCCCAGTTTTCCATTCTGACTCTCCCCTTCCCTTGTTTTTGTTTTGGGCCCAACTCCTAAATCCCAAGCCCATTCTCCCCTTTTTTTAATTTCTTTTCTTTTGATTAAAACAAATACTTGTTTGTTTATTAATTCATTTTATTATTTATTTTCCTTTTTAAGTTAATAATGAAACTAATAATAAAAACTTTGACTTTCTTACAAAAAAATAGTTTTATTAAATAATCTTGCTGTTGTACCCCAAAATTTGCCCTCCCATATTCTTCAAGAAAATGCCAAGTCAAGCTTCAAAGTTCCCCAAGGGTTGCACAGTGCAAGGGTCTCCTATACAGTCAAAATTAGGGTTTGTATTCTGGTCAAGAAAATGAAATTTCCAAAGGCCCAATCAAGTCTCATATGCCTATAAATATGGTCAAGCATCCTCATACCAAGTTTCAAGACATACAGCTCAAAATTGCACAGTCAAAACCCTAGATTGCACTACAGTCAACTGTAGGGGCAAAATGGTCATTTGACAGTCAAAAGTTCAAATTTTTTGTCAACATATCATTTTGAAGCCACAAACATCATTTGATCAATGCTTGATCATGATTCTCAAAGCTTGGCTCAAAAATCATCAAAATGCAAAAGTTTCCTTATTTGGACAGTTGAAAAAGTCAACTGAAATTGACCAGGGCATAACTTTCACATGGATTATCAGAAAAATTCCATCCAAAGCTCATTTTGAAGAGAAAGACATTTCCTACAACTCATCTTCATACTTCAAGTCCAAGAAATGCTCTCACAAAAAGTTATCAATTTCAACATTATAGGTCATTTTCAAAAGTCAACAAAAAGGGACTTTAAGTCAAAGGCCATAACTTGAGATTGGTAAATCTAAATGACATGGGACCAAAGACATTGGTTAGAGGACTCAAAGACCTTTCCAAAATGTCCAAGAACATGAGAAAAGCTTAAAAATTGAGCAAGTTATGCCTTGTAGAAGTTGGGAAATGTTTGGATATTTTGAAAAGTCAACATTGATCCAAATGACCTAAAATTGCTAATGGGCCCATTTTTCTTCCATAATTCATCATTCCAAACATGTGCACGACCACTTGGCCCAAAGGGAAGTATTTTCTCATTTTTTATTTATTTATTTGAATTTTTATTTATAATAATTCACTTAAATCAATTAAATATGTGAAAAATATCTAACTTAACCTAACCAATCTTTTTACACATGTTTTAGCCTCAAGATTTCGTGCTTGTACCAATATGGAAAGATTTGGGTTGATTGGCTTGATTTTGAACCAAAAACACATGGAAAAAGATATGAAAAAATCTTAGAAAAATCAAATTTCCAAAATCAATGAATGCAATGGATTTGATTGATTCTTTTTGACCTAATTCACTACTACATATGCCAGGATCACAACCCTAATCAGAATACACACTAAGCTGCACAAAAGAGCACAAAGAAAACTTGGAATTTTTGTCTAAAAACTCAAATCTGAAAACCACTTTTGAGAGCGATTCAAAGCACAATTCTTGTTCCATTGGCTTGCCAAGGTTGCCCAGAAGCGATTACAATCAAAAACCTTCATCAAAGCTCAAGGAATCGGTATACAGGACTCCAAAAATTTCATGAAAAACTCATAATCGTGTTCTCAAATCTAGGCATTTTTATAACATTTTATTCATTGATTCATGTTCATTATGAAGTTTTGAAGCTAACCAATGCATTCAATTATGTTTTTATGCTGTATACACGATTTCACCATGTTTGAGTTTTAGGGTTTACAGGACCTCCAATTGGGGATTTTGAAACCAAGAAAAATTGGCCTTCAAGAGTACCATGGTTGTAATCAGCAAGTCTGGACGAATGGAAACCAACACTCGCGCTCAATTTATGAACCCTATAGACCTAATCGCTATTTTCCCAAAAGCGGCCTAAGAAAACGTCATGAAAACCGTTGCCTGTTCTTTTATGTTTTCAGGAACATGAAGAAGACGAAGTCGTGGCGAAACGTGATAGGCCCGTTCGAAAATTCGCGCGCTGAAGGCATTAAGGGATTGTTTTCTTTTATTATATTTGTTGTTTATTTATTTAACAAACGCATGATAGTGGTCCAGTGGCAAGGTGTGAACGTTGGCAATGCATATGACCTGGGTTCGAGCCCCAGGTCTTACATGTTTCCATATTATTTTTCAGTAACAATTCCCATGCGCTTCAAGGCTGCAGACGCACCATACACCTTCTCCACCAAGCCATCCACGCGTCCTGGGAGATCAAATCAAAGGCATAGATCTAAAGAACACGTTGAACCCTAGTCAACACTGCAACATGCTACCTGGCAAAAGTCAAACAGGCCAAGATTGTTGGGCCAGAATTTCCATAATCACACCTCCACTTTGGGGACTACCACCCCCCTAGGTTTGCATAATTTTTTTGCTTTCTTTATTTTTAATTCTATTTTTATTTTAATTATCACTTGTTTAATTAATTTATTATTTTCTACAAAATATAAAAAATGCGTAAAAATCATAAAAGATAAAAAAATATAATAAATATTTTTATTTTAATATTTCCTGTAAATAAATTTGCATGTAACATTAATTAGTTTAAATTAGGGTTTTAATTTTAATTCCTTTCATAACAAAAATCTAAAAAATATAGAACTAAGTTTAATTAATGTTTTATTCCTTTTTAATTTTTCTTTTTTCACAATATTATTTATTTATTTTATTTATTTTCATAATTAAATTTGCATACAAAAATTAGGTTTAATTTAGATTAAAAACTTCAATATTTTTCTTAATAACTTAAAAATAATTAGAATTAGGTTTAGCATTTTATTTTTAATTAATTCCTTTTTTCGTTAAATCCTAAAATACTAAAAAATACAAAAAAAACAAAAAGAACAATTTCCTTTCTTAAATTAATTAATTCATGTAATTTTAATATTTTGCAAAAGGGTCCAACGCCCACGTTCTTAATTTTCATTCTAATACGTACATTTATTTTATTTTGCTTAAATAATTATGTATCTCTCCCGAAGCCTTGTAATTACTTCTCGCACTTTTTTAATTCTTTATTTACTTTATTTTTCCGTCAAATCGGGTCCTGGTTAATTTTGGCGATGTGGACCCGCGCCATTTGTAATAGCTTTAGATTTACTTTTCCTCGCAACTTTTAACTGTTAATCAAAAGCATGAAAGAATGTATGGACAAAATAAAAACAAGCGTAGAACACCAATAACATGACAAGATAAATATCTGAAAACGACACACGAATCGCACACACCACCCCTAGGGTACGCCTCACTGTTGCCTTGCCTCGAAAGGTGATCGTCGAGTAGAGGATGTCTTAGTAAGTCCTCATGATCCGGGAACCTGGCATGAGGGTAGCTTCTAAGGTGTCTTCCCATTGCTCTGGTGATCACCATGTCCCGAACCTCGAATTGACCCAAACACCTCCAACGGTGGTGCTACCTACCTCTCAATGGTGGGATGGCACTACTTTAAAGGACATTTACACAGACGAATTCCTTAGGGTAGGT
The DNA here is from genome assembly GCA_948472305.1 of Vicia faba. Lineage (NCBI taxonomy): Eukaryota > Viridiplantae > Streptophyta > Magnoliopsida > Fabales > Fabaceae > Vicia > Vicia faba. The sequence continues at coordinate 374,465,835 of OX451739.1, read as the reverse complement.
AGACAACTCTAGATACTTGCTCTAATTTCAAAACAAATTCAAAAAATAATTTTCACACCGACACCTTTTCAAAAAGCTTTCGAAAGCAATTTTTCAAACACTCTTGAGGACCGATACAAGAGTCGAACTGGAATTTTCAAAGAAACTTTTTTAAAACCCACAGTTGAAAAGCAAACAAACCATTTTTGAAAACACAAATGAGCAAGTATCTAAGAGCCCATGGATAATCATGGATAGAAAGGGTGCTAACACCTTCCCTTTCTATAACCTACCTCCCGAACCGAGAGCAATCTCTTTAAGGAATTTTTCTGTGCTTTTGTCCTTTCCATTTGGAGAAAATAAAAGACGGTGGCGACTCTTGCTTCCGCGACATTTCGCGAACCAGCTTAAAAACAGTCAGTTCCAGATCCACCGATCACACTTGCTTTATTTGAAAACACTAAAAATAATAGAGATTTAGTTTTAATTAAATTTTCTTTCTTTTAAACTTTTTATTTACATAATTAATAAAACACAAAGAATAATAATAATTTTTAATCTTTCTTTTTAGAATAGATTTTTATTTGTTTGTAAATAAATACATGCATCTCATAATATTATTGATTTCCTCATTTGTTATAATTTTATATTGAATTGCGACAATTCGATTTGGTTGTAACACTTGATAATTAGACATTGTTATCTTTGTGAGACTCATCCCCATTTGTAAATAATTGTACCCCCATCCCCGGATACTTTTGTAATAGCTTAGACTTTTAATTCTCGCACTTTATGCTTTCAAATATGCCATGACTAGAGATTAGGGTTTGTATGCGAAAATCTAAAATTAATCGCTAGATGACCTAATACAAGATCTAAATGCATGAAAATGACAAACAAAATGCACACTTGCACCTCTAGGGTAACCTCGCTTGTTGCTTCGGAAAATGCAATCATGTCCCTCGAATATGAGACACTCTAGAAAATTCCCCTTCGATAAACAAAGATCGTAGTCCCTCGATGACCCTCGATGTTGCCTTTGATAAAACGATCTCGCCCCTTACAAAATTGCTAGAGCGTCTCACAAGTTGCTTTCAATGATTGTATATAATGACTCGCGCCTGTCCCGTTTAACATCCTAACATAAGGTTGTTCACCAAATGCAATGGTGAAATAACACTGTCAAAAGGGTTAAAAAACATAGGAAAGATCTTTGAGTAAAAATAGGGTAGACAACTCTTAGTTACTTGATCAAAACTTGCAAAACATCCTTGCTATTTTCAAACACACCTCACAACACAATTTCAAAACAAACTTTCAAACATTGAAACATCTTTTCAAAAGACAAACACCTTTGTAAAACATTCAAACAAGAATTGTTACAAAGGTTGCCACAATGATGGCCTCTTTTTCAAAGTATTTTCAAAACCACACACATAAAGCACCATTTCAGACAATTGAAAAGCAAAAGCAAGTGATCTAAACAAGTAACTAAGAGCCCATGGATAACCATGGATGAAAAGGGTGCTTGCACCTTCCCTTTTCATAATCTACCCCCCCCCCCCCCCGAACCCAAGAAAACATCTCAAAGGTCTTTCCTGTGCTTTTTGACCTTTCCTTTGGATAAAATAAAAAGTCGGTGGCGACTCTTGCTAAACCGCACAATTGCGAACACAAATGCAAAACCTCAAGCAGTTCTCCCACCGTATCACACCATCGAACATTTTTTATCCCACAGGAAGGGAAAGGTAAACATCGAGAAAACCTGAGAAGGGAGAAGTCACGGTCTTGCGATCGAGAGATAAGGGTAAGGGAGTCTATTACGCGAGGGGAAGGTATTAGCACCCTACACGTCTGTAGTACTCTACGGTATCCACTTTTGTCATCTATCTTATGGATGTGTTCAATCTGTGCTTACGGTTTTATTATACTAAAGGGAGAATGCATGCAAAAGAAAGGAGAAAAAAATGTAGGGAAAATAAAAGTTGTGCTCGTTCAGGCCCTACCGCAATGCCTACGTATCCCTTTTAAGGAATCAGAGCAGTCGTAGTTCGGATCATGTGTTTTTGTTTGTTTGTGTTTTTTATGGACAAAGTTAATTCCGCCTTTTTCCGCAGCTCGACCTTTGGAGACTTATGCGTTGGCACAGAAGTAAATTAATCATGTCCTTACCTGAAAAGGGTTTTTAAAGAAAGGTGCTTGAACGCATAAAAGATTTGAATTGGTTTATATTTTTGTTGTAGATAATGACTAGTTGACCTCGAGAGAGAGAGATGTTAGCCACCTTTCTACTTAGTCGTGAAAGGAGTCTTTGAGAATTGAACCACACCTAGGCTTGATATGAAGAACAATAAGATCAAGAAGAGACCCGCTTATCGTTTCCCATACTAAGCAAAGGCGTGATCATCATCAGTAGATTTAAAGTGTTTTGAATTTTGAAATAAAAAGAAGTTTTAGTTTTAGTGCGAATGCAAACGGGGAAGAAAAGGTAAAGGGGGACTAGCATATATCTACACCTAATGTTATTATTCATTGTTAAACCTAAAGTTAGAATTTTGAGGGATTCTACCTAATGCTTGCATGCTTGGATTGTAGTAAAGCCCTACTTCTCATGATTTCTATAAAGCGATAACGAAATGAAATAAAGTGAAAAGAAGTTTAAGAGTAATAGCGGAGGCTACCAAAATGAGCAAGTCGTCAAGAGCAGACGAAAGCACTGAAAAAGTAGGGAGTACGCGTCGAGCAAGCTTTACCAAGAAACAAACAGAGTCAGAAGCGATATCCAACTAAGATAAAGGCAAACGCGTGTCGCGAATGCGGCGCATAATCAGAAGTTCTGTTAAACCATTGATCATACCAAGGGTATTGAATCAAGGATACAAAATTGACAAGAACGCGTTAAAATCATAATTCTAATCGTGTACCAAACATTAATTCAATTAATTACTAAGATAATAAAAAATCAAAAAAAGTGACAAAGTCAGGAATCAACACATTAATATCCACACCAAATTTCAGCAAAAAATCCTAAAAGAATCATCAACAATTAATTGCAAAAATTAAGAAATTAAAGTGAAAATTACAAAGAAATAAGGTGGTGTAAGGATAGAATCCAGGGGTGTAACCAGAGGGTCCGGGCGCTAGGCCCAGCACATAGAGTCCATAACCAGTTTTTTTAGCAAGTATCAACAGGCTTCTAAAAAAGGTGATAATCGGCTTGAAGAGGAAGAAATCTTGATCCAATCCTTTTTTTTATTTATCTAATTCGTTTTTTTTATTGTGTTAAAGATTGATGATTAAAACTAACAGAATAAAAACGTGAAAATAATTAGAGAAGATAGAAAGAGATCAATGAGAAGATAGAAAAAAAATAAAACAATAAAACAATTAAAACTAAAAGAATAAAAACGTGAAAATTGAAAAGGGATTTAGGGTTGGGACGACTGAGCTTCCTTATGGTGAACGGCAGATCCTTCTCTCCCTCACAATTTTGTGTTCTCTTTCCGTAACTTTCAGAATGACCCTAAGAAATCTCATCTCGAATTGAAAGGTGTTACCTCCGAAATGGAGAAATTTGCGAAGGCCTCCTGTTCAGCCATAAAAGACGCAGTCGAAGAGATTAGGAGAAGATAGAGAACTATAAGCTTACCTTCGTCGGAGTTGGTTACGCTGAAGGTGGTGATGAAGGGGTCAGGAAGAGCGTGAATAATCGGGTATGATCTATGTCCTCCCTTCTTCTTCTTCGCGTCGTCGTCGTCTTCCAAGATCTAAAACTTTGTCTTAATCTCTCGTTTCGATTCGCGATGGCCTTATTCTCAACCTTTTACTTACCGTATTCTCTTCATTAAAACCTATTCTGCCAGAGAAGATGCTTATTCAATAACGAAGAATTGAATAGAAAACCAGAGGTTCAGGTATGTATCTTCTTCGTATTTTTCTTCTTCTTTTTCAATTCACTTCTGTGTTTTGTTCTCTGATTTTTGGTGTCGCGTTGTTGCGGAATCGTTATGATGTTGCTGTGATTTGCAAAGATGAAGATGTGAAGATAATGAAGGTTTCAATGGATACATACTCGTGATGAATTTGCAGAAGATGGTGCGTGAAGTTGTGTCGAAAATTGTGGAGCCCTGAAGATGATGAAGATTAGAGCAAGGAATATGGGGAAATTGCAGAGAAGATTCAAGAACTTCAGAGAGTTTTTTTTGTGAGTTTTTATTTTCTCCCTACTGTTATCAATCCCTCCTATTGTGAATCTTCTTTTTTCTATATCAGTTGAGTTCTGTTTTATAGGGGTTTGTTAGGTAGCTAGGAATTCAGTTACAGTTGGTTATGGAGAGGTTTTTGAGAAGTTCTGTTAGAAATTGGTTATATGTTTGTGAATTCTGTTTTTGGTTAGCAGTTATAGAAGTTGGTTATTCTGTTTGGTTTGCTACTAGTTATGTTATGTTTCTGTTAGGAAATCTATTGGGAAGTTTGTTAGTTTTGAAGTTCATGTAATTTCTGTTAGCAGGTGGTTACGAGGTAGGTTTTAAGAGGTTAGAAACTCAGTTACAGGTTATGTTGCTGTAAGTTGGTTAGAAGTTAGGGAAGTTAGAATGAGCTGGTAGTTAGAAATTTGGAATTCTGTTTGCAGGGCTGTTAGGAGTTATTTTGTTATAAACCCTTTTTTTATATGCAGGGCTGTGGTTTATTTGTTGTGCAGTGCTGTTTTGGAATGGGCCGTTTTTGATAGTTGAGAGGTTATGGGATAGTTAGGGATTGGTTTGTTAATCGATTATAGGTTGGTTAAAGGTTTGTTTATCTAATAATGCAGGCTATGAAGATTTGAAGAATGACAAGAGGCCTAAATAACTTCCTTGGAGAAGAAGCATAGCGTATGGTTAAATGAAGACTTGACTCTCGACATGAAAAGTGGGAGAAGGCTTGGTCATGAAGATGGAAGACTTAGGCACTTAGGTCTTGATGATTTCTTGTAAATTTCATGATGTATTAAAATATGACAAGAATGTAACTTTAGAAAATACTTGAAATGATGTAACGAACTATGGTGTAAATAGCCATGACTTTTGGAAACTTTGGGTGGTGATGTTGCGCTAGAATAGGTGATATTCTTTGAAAATATGGGACTTGATAAATACACTTGTGATGAAAAGTATTTGATATTAGAGGGATATTATTGTTTTATTATTTTTTTTTTGTGTGGAAGGAGGACTGTTATGTTGTACAGCTGATTATTTCCCTGCTCATCACCCCACCATGATATCTCTAACAGAAAGGATGGTCCCAAAGCAAAGAGAAACCATATATTTTAAAGCGCTCGGTTGATTGATGATAGTTGCAATGTTAGAATTAAGAGTTATACAAAATCATGTTGAATCTTGATTACTAGTGAGTCTCTTTTAATACTTGGTGGAAACTTGAATGAATCTCGAACGTTCTTGAATGATCATGTCTTAAAAAAGGATTAAAGCTTGTGACTTGTTCCTTGATTTCATGATAAACCAGGAATAAATTACCCGTACTTTAAAACTTTAATCATCTTTTCAATTCCGCAATTCCAAATCTCCATGAAAAGTTCAAATCACCTTGAGACCTTAATTTCCACTTTCAAATTATCATTCCATTCACAAACCCTTGACTTGACAACCAATACCATATTAATGCCTTAAAGAACCATCAAGAAGTGAATATAGAAGTATATATGACCAGGATAGCTTTGACAAGAACATCCAATGAAACTCGATTGATGGGTATTGCAAGCTCAAAACTCCATGAATAAGAAACCATAATCCTCTCGACCTGGGTGCCTTTGAATGAAGGAACCTCTTGAGATATTAACCAGAACCAAAACATCAACTTAATAAGATCCTAAGCTGATGGTGACAACCTTGTAGCTTGATGGGGGAGAAATTTCCCAATAATCAAGAATCTGAACCCTAGTTCCACAAACCACAATTATTGGGAAACCAACTGATTCAAGCCTGAGAAAAGGTGTGAACCAACAAAGCCATGGAATCCCCAATTCTACAATATCATCGATCTCATGCCAAATTATCGACCAATGATGCATGACGTGAAAAATGACCTAACGGAGGGTATACAGATGGAATGAAGAGTATAAGATGCGTAAGCTGGATAAAAGCAAAGGGGTAGGACAAATTTGGGGTATTACAACGACCTGCCGCATCCTGTGAACACGTTCATAGTCAAAAGATACTACGCATAAGAGACACACCTAGGCAAAACAAGGGCATCCCGGCGAACCAAAAAGGTTCGGGCAAAAATTAGGGATAAAACAAAAAATTTGTACACCCGGCAAGTTGAAAACCCGAAAGGGCGACTTGGACAAAAAAGGGTATCCCGATGGACTGAAAACCCGAAAGGGCGGTCCAGGCAAAAGTTAAGGAATTAAAGTGTATGACTATGTCCCATTGATCACCTTGCAAATAACCTTTAGCTTCGACTGACAAACTCAATGGATCTAATCAATCCAATCGACTTCGGACAAAGCAGCAAGTGGACAAGATGCTCAGAGACACGAAGGCTATAGCAGAATGGGAACCCCATGGGATTATTGCACATAGCTATCTTTTCTTTGTATCAAATTTCCATTTTTTACGACTACATTCTCTTACTAGGATGTTCGCCTCATTTTACAAAATACTTATTCAAGTTAATACGAAGATATTCCTTTGAAAGTGCAACACTATCTGTTTTTCTTTATTTTTGTGTTTTGTTTACAAAAACGTCCAATGATTTATTTTTGAACATATGCATTTGAACATAACTACTGTTTACAAATGAGAAAAAAATAGAAGACAATCACTAATGGCTTTAATAAATAGGATAATATCTTTAGACTATTCCATAAAAAAAACCCACAATGTGTACCTTAATGATATCAAGCTCCCTTACATCCCCGGCGGAACAAAACTTCCATTTATCACTCCCCAGTAAAAGTCGCCCAATTTCTCAGGATTCCCCAACAGAATTTCACAAGCAATACACGGCGTTTCCCTTACAAAATAGTTTATTTCTCTAACAAATAGAAGCTCATCAACTCATTAGCACTTCAAAACGTGAAGACTTACACTCCACGTCCCTAACAGCAGTCATGGATTTATTTTCCCTAAGCCAACAGTATTACAGCAACATAGCTTACATGCCCATACATCGCATTCATACGTCATAAACATCTATGACACGAATGCATACAACATATTTGCATTTCATTTGTTAGAACATCATTGTACAATGCATTTTATGCGTCATGACATTGCATACAACTAATCTTTCATCTCTTCAGGAAAGATCAGTCAGCGAATGTCTATCATCAACAATTTGCAAAGGGTCAGAGATTGATACCTTAAACAGGCCGGGACAATTATCTACACGACCAACTGAAGAAATCCTACACGGGTTTCTTCTCATAAAAGTTTCAAATACAGTTCAGATACGCTCCAGATACGGATGTCTTTCTGATACTCATTTAGATTTAGCTTTCAGATACGATTCTGATACGCTCCAGCCACATACGCCATTCTGATACTCATTCAAATTCAGATTTCAGATACAGTTCAGATACGCTCCAGATATGGATGCCATTCTGATACTCATTCAGATTCAGCTTTCAGATACAGTTCAGATACGCTCCAGACACGGACGACATTATGATACTCATTCAGATTCAACTTTCAGATACAGTTCAGATATGCTCCAGATACGGACACTATTCTGATACTCATTCAGATTCAGCTTTCAGTTACAGTTCATCTACGCTCCAGATACAGACACCATTTTGATACTCATTCAGATTCAGATTTCAAATACAGTTCAGATATGCTCCAGACACGGACGCCATTTTGATACTCATTCAGATTCAGCTTTCAGATACAGTTCAGATACGCTCCAGATATGGACGCCATTCTGATACTCATTCAGATTCAGCTTTCAGTTACAGTTCAGATACGCTCCAGATACGGACGTCATTCTAATACTCATTCAAATTCAGCTTTCAGATACAGTTCAGATACGCTCTAGATACAGACGTCATTCTGATATTCATTCAGTTTCAGCTTTCAGATACAGGTCAAATACAATCCATTTATGGATATAATTCTGGTACTTAACCCAACACATCCCCTATTTCAGTATAAATCAACCAGATATTCATTCTGACACTTCTTCCATTCCTGCCAACAATCATTTTTGGATGGTATATGTAAGCCCATCTCCAATAACTTTCCATCACCTCTCCAAATGGAATCTTTAAGCCCATTCCCTACACCATCAACCATCACATCCTCGAGTGCAAATTTCTGGGCACTCTAGTGTCCAATCTTCTTCCACCTTCAAGTCACGAATGGCGAATCCGCCAATCTAACTCTTCAAGTTTAAGAAGATTGAACATGGTAAGATGTTGTACCCAAAAATTTTCCCTCTCACTTATTCAATATTTTCTCACAAAGATCTCTCTTGGCTCAAGACTGCACAAGGATTGATCAAATCAAGACACCTCCTTAAGCACTGATGACTAAAATTAGGGTTTGAGATTGCACAAGGATAATTGAACTTTCAATGCCTCACATGACTTTCAAGGATCATTATGGACCCCAAAGATTACTCATGTCAAGTTTCAAGCTTTGAATCACATTTTTGCTCAGTCAATTGAGCAGTTGACCTAAAAATCAGCTGTATTGGGGAAAAAGTCAATTGTGGCTAATTTACAGTCAAACTTCATAATTTTTATCCACATCAACATTATAAACTCATATGTATAATTTGATCAAGTTTGGACCATAATTCCTCAAAATTTTTTGATCAAATCATCAAAAGGGCAAAATGGTCAAAATTAGGGTTTTGACTGAGAAGGGGAAATTTCCTATTTTTGACCTAGCAAATGGTCTATTGGTTTGAAGCATGATCTCAAGAGTTCAATTGCACCATTTTGACCTAATGGCATGACTCAAAATATTTCTCAAGATCAATTGGATTGATAGTTGACTTTCAGTCAACTGATTAAAAAGTCAATTGTATACTGAAAAGTCAAACTTTGACTTTTTGGTCAAAATCAAGTGTCAAATATCACAATTCATCAAAACATGTCAAAATATGAAACTTGTTCATCAAGAAATCAAAAATTCAAGATTTCATTTTGAAAAGTCAAAGTTTTCAAACTTAGAAATTTTTCTAAGTGTTGAAAACTTCATGTTTTTTTCACAATTTTGAGCCAATTTCTCACCATGATGCAAGATGATTCAAAAGAAACTTTCAACATGAAAGTTGTATATATCCATGAAATATACAACATTACTTTACACAACTTATTCTAAAAGTGCTTGGATCTCAAGTTATTAATTCGTGAAGTCATGGTCTTGAAACTAAACACTTAGTGAAATTTTAAATATTTTTGGTCAGGATTTTGACCTAACTTCTGACCCAAGTTTCACCTAGTTCCATTTGGATTTTGCAAAAGTGATTCAAAGTGGGGTTGTATAGCATATTACAAGTTTTCCAAAATGTCCAAGAACTCCTTGATATCATTTGTGATCAAGGAGAATCGAAGGTCAGAAGTTGGGGTTTCAAGTTGTTTTACAAGGCAAATTTTGTGATGAACAAAATTTAAATCTCAAACCTATGATGCATAATCTTTGCTTTGCAGACCTCAAACTTGTTAGGCACTCCATAATTAATTTTTTGCACAACTGTTAGAGGTCTTAACTCAAGCATTCAATGCAATGCCTTGCTTTATATCAATTTTAGGAAGAAAGTACACAATGCCATTTTGAAAAAGTAGCTTTATGCACAAAACTTGTTCTTAAGCCTTGCAATTGTTTTCTTCTGATCATACACGTCCTATAACTCAAGAGAAGTTTGTCTCAAGCCTTACAATCACTCAGTCCATGCTTGTACTTCATCTTGGAACCATACATTCACTTTTCTTCAAAATCAAGCAACCAAGCCATAACTTTAGAACTCAGAAATCCTTTGTGCAAGACCTCTCCAACCTTTTGCTTATACATACACAAGTCCTTGGCAAGAAAACACACGCATGCTTGAGCCCTAAAACTCCCAAGAACTCAGAACTGCATCACATACCTCCATTCTTGCATAACCTGACTATGATACGGTGGGAAGAACTGACTGTTTTTTGGAATGCTGGTTTGCATTTTGCGTTTTGTATTCGCAAAATGTCGCGGTAAGCAAGATTCGCCACCGACTTTCATTTTATCCAACAAGGAAAGGAAAAAAGCACAGAAAAATTCCTTTTTCGAGATATTTCTCGGGTTCGGGGGGTAGATTATAGAAAGGGAAGGTATTAGCACCCTTTCTATCCGTGGTTATCCACGGGCTCTTAGGTACTTACTCAATTGTTTTCAAAATTGTTTTCTTTGTGCTTGTGGGTTTGAAAAAGTTTTTATTTTTAACTTCGATTTAACTCTTGCTTCTATCCTCAAGAGTGCAATGAAGTGTTTTTGAAAACTTGTTTGAAAAGGAGTGTAAGTGTGAAAAAGATTTTGTTTTTTTGAAAGAGCAAGTATCTAAGAACCATCTACCTACTCGAAAAAGGGATCGTTTTATGCTAATTTCCTTTAGACAATGTTATCCCACTATTGATGAGTAGGTAGCACCGTCGTTGGAGTTTGAGGGTCAATTCGAATTAGGGACTTACGGTCACCAAAGCAATGTTAGGACGCCTTAGCGGTAACCCTAATGTCTTAGATCATTTGTTTGAGGCAACAATATCTGAGGCAACCGTTTTGAGGCGACTATGATTTTTTAGACAAGAGGGCGACCTCTAAAGCGACCTATACTCAATGACCGCGTACGAAGGCAACCAAGTGGGGTGTACCCTAAGAGTGCGCATGTGCGAGTGTGTCGTTTTTAGTTATTTTTTATCTTTGTACATGTTAAGGGTGGTCTAATTTTATTTTAGGTTAAAACATTTAGTCTTGTCATGCAACCCTATTATCAAACATCTAACAGTTATAATTTGCGGAAATAAAATGCGGAATTTAAATTACAAGGCGTCAGGTATTTACATCGCCAAAGACAAACCCTTTTAAAAAATAAAATAAAGCAATAAAAATAATTAAAAGTCCTATTAACTATTACAATCCGGGAGGAAGTACATTATTGGATAAAAAAAGTAAATCACGGTGCAAAATTAAATCGGACGCATGATTAGGGTTTTGACCCTTTTAAAGAAAAATATCTTTTTGTTGTTTTTATTTTAAGAAAGAAATTAAACCTAAATTAATTACTAAATTAAATTAATGAATTAATTAAATGAAAAATAAATTATTTTTGGGATTTTGATTATTTTAAGAAAGAAAAATAAAATTAATTGAGTTAGTAATTAAAACCTAATTAAATCTAATTAATTTTAATTATTTGCAAAATAGGTTAAAATTATTCTAGAATTAAAACCTAAATTAATTAATTATTATTTATTAATAAAATAAAAGTTAAAATTTGATTGAATGAAAATATTTTTTTGGTGATTTTATTTAATAAAAAAAGAATTTTGATTGGTTAGAAATTAAATAAAACAATTAAATCAATAAATAAATAAACAAAAATAATTATGAGAGAGGAGTATGGGCCTGAATTTGGGAGTATGAATAGCAATTGTGTGGCCCAATATGTGCTTGCCTTTTTTACTTTCTGGAATTCAGTGTGCATGCGTGGACTTGGACTATGGTGGACATCCACTCCTGGACCACCAGATCTGGCCTTTGACCATCTGGCTATTGCATGGATGAGGACGCACAGTGTTCTGCAAGCTTATGCGCGCATGGGAGTACAACGCGTTTGGATGTCGGAACAAGCTTGCTTTGGATCCAGGTGGCTTGAGTGAATGCCCATTAAGCGATTGAGATATGTCTCAGCTCTTGAAAACACCTCTAAATATGATTTCGATCTCAAGCTTTTTGTATATTTTTCAAATCTTGTTCTACCTCTCTCTGCACTTGCCAACCCTTGTTTCGTCCCCTTTTGCTTGCTTATGTATTGTCCTTTGTGTTAGGGTAACAAATTTGATTCAAATCTTGTTATATCAATGCCCATGAATTGGATTTGATCCCCATTTACAAACTTGCCAATTTTGACTTGATTCAATCTTTTTGCACATGATTTGCCTTGGTACGAGTTTGGAGATATGCTAGCTGTCCATTGAAGCCTACAATCAATAAAAAATCTTTGGTTATCAATTTTTTTGATTTTATATGATTTAATTTGATTTAAAATGATAAAATTCAAATAAAAATCAAATTAAATAATAAAAATGAAATATGGGCTCATGGCTGAAGCTAGGACACGTGGGCAACTATGCAAGCTCAAATCAAATTGAAAAGAATGGGCCCATTTGACAAAATTTGAAGTTTGGGGGATAGTTGACTTTTGGCAATTTTGCAAAAATGTCCAACTTCAACAATGCATAACTTCTTCAATTTTGAACTTTTGGAGGTGTTCTTGGAATTTTTATAAATCTTGAGATGTCCTCTAACCAACCCTGGTCTCATCTCAATTTGATATTCCATTCTCAAGTTATAAGCTTTGGCAAAAAAGGTGTTTTTGTTGACTTTCAAAAATGACCTATAATGTCCAAATTTATAACTTCTTGTGAGTGCATTTTTTGATCTTGAGGTATGAAGATGGATTGTAGGTAATTGCATCCTCTTCAAAATGAGATTTGGATGGGTCATTTCTCATAAAGTATGAGAAAGTTATGCTTGGTCAAAGTTGAGTTGACTTTTCCTGCAAAACCCTAATTTAGCAACTTTTGAGTCTTAATGAATTTTGAGAAATCCTTGATGAATCGTGATCAACCCTTGATAAAATGATGAAATATACTTTAAAATGAGAATTTTGACAAAAAAATCTTGAAGTTTGACTGTATTTGGGTCACAGTTGACTTTTACCCTAGCACAGTCGATTTTTGGACCTTTGAGCAATTGACTGAGCAAACTTCCACTGCAAGGCTTGAAATTTGACATGTATGATCTTGAGAACATATTAGGACATTTGGGAGCACTTGAGGTTATTTGGACTCAAAGATATTGATGCAACACAAAACCCTAATTTGGGGTAGACTGCCTTAGGGGGTAGCTTGTTTGTCCAACTCTTGAGCAAACTTGAGCAACTTGGAGATTTTTCTTGCAATGTCTTGAGGAATATGAGAGAGCAAATTTTGGGGTACAACACTGACCAAAAGTTTGAAACTCATATCTCCCTCGTGTGTTTTCAAGCCTTTTTGTTCCTAAAGCTTCTAAACATCATTTAGAACTCATCTCACACCCTGTTACAAGACTGTAACACCATTAACACCATCCTCCATTTTCAAAAAAAGAGCTTTGCATCTTGACTTCTCCAGTACTCCTCATGCACTTTCAGCTCAAGCTAAGTATCACATTAGCTTTCTGGGAACTTGAGGAAGCTAATCCAATCATTGGAACTCACTAAAATATGCTCAAACTCAAAACATGATATCCTCTTACAAGGTGAGTTTTCTGACTTTTGAACTCTTCATACAGGCATCATTAATAGTTCATTTGTGAATAAGAAATGTAGGTATCATTGTCCTAAAGCTAACTGTGATCGGTGGATCTGGAACTGACTGTTTAACGCTGGTTCGCGAAATGTCGCGGTAAGCAAGAGTCGCCACCGTCTTTTATTTTCTCCAAATGGAAAGGACAAAAGCACAGAAAAATTCCTTTTAAGAGATTGCTCTCGGTTCGGGAGGTAGGTTATAGAAAGGGAAGGTGTTAGCACCCTTTCTATCCATGGTTATCCATGGGCTCTTAGATACTTGCTCAATGTGTTTTCAAATTGTTTTGCGTGCTTTTCAATGTGGGTTTAAAAGTTTCTTTTGAAAAATTTCAGTTCGACTCGTACGTCAGAGTGTTTGAAAAGTTTGCTTTGAAAGCTTTTTTGAAAAGTGTCGGTGTGAAAAGTCTTTTGAGTTTGTTTTGAGATTAGAGCAAGTATCCTTGAGAACCTACCTACCCTAAGGAATTCGTCTGTGTAAGAGTCCTTTAAAGTAGTGCCATCCCACCATTGAGAGGTAGGTAGCACCACCGTTGGAGGTGTTCGGGTCAATTCGATGTTCGGGACGTGGTGATCACCAGAGCAATGGGAAGACACCTTAGAAGCTACCCTCATGCCAGGTTCCCGGATCATGAGGACTTACTAAGACGTCCTCTACTCGACGACCACCTTTCGAGGCAAGGCAACAGTGAGGCGTACCCTAGGGGTGGTGTGTGCGAATTGTGTGTCATGTTTCAGTTATTTGTCTTGTCATGTTTGAAGTGTTCTACGCTTGATTTTAATTGGACATTCATTCTTTCATGCTTGGTTAACAGTTATAAAGTTTGCGGGAAAGGTAAATCTAAAGCTATTACAAAGGCGCGGGTCCACATCGCCAAAATTAAACCGGACCCGATTTAGCGGAAAATAAATAATGCGAAGAAATAAAGTGCGAGAAATTTAAATTACGTGGCTTAGGGACAATTACATAATTATATAAACGATAAAAAGTAAATGCGAGAAATTAAATAATTAAAACGAAACTAGGGCGTTGGACCCTTTTGCAAAATATTAAAAGTTAATGAGAATTACAAATTAAATGATTAAATGTTTTTGTTATTTTTGTGTTTTTTAGATTTAATGAGGAAAAAGAAATTAATTGAAATTAAATTAAAACACAAACCCTAATTCTAGTATTTTTTATTTAATATGAAAGGATTAAAATATGATCTAAGTTAAACCCTAATTTATTTATGTACAATTTTAATTATAAAATAAATAAATAAATAATAATTATTATTGTGGAAAAAGGGAAAATATTAAAAGGAATAAAAAATATCAATTAACCTAATTCTACTTTTTTTTGATTTTTTATTAAGGAAAAATATAAATTAAACCTAATTTGAAACTAATTTATTTACATGCTAATAAAATAATTATAATAAAATAGATATTATTTTTTTGGTCTTTTTCTGGTTTTTATAATGTTTTTAGATTTTGTTGAAAATAATTAATTAAAACAAATAAAGTAAATAAAATGGCAAAAATAAAATAAGAAAAAAAAATAGAAAAAAAAATGCAAACCAGGGGGGTGTTCTGTCCCATTATGGAGGTGTAAATTTGAGAGGCCTGGCCCATCAAGCTTTGACATTCATTGACCTTTTGGATTTGGTGTACCAACGCGTTGACCTAGGCTCAGTGGACCTTCAATCTCAACCCTTGATCTGGGACCATTGGGCGTGTGTACGCTTGGATGAGAAGACGTATGGTACGCATGCATTCCTGAAGCTGCATAGGATTTATAATTGAAAAATAATATGAGATTTTTGCCAGACCTGGGACTTGAACCCAGGTCTTGAGGATTAATGTGGTTCACGTTCACCACTTGAGCTAGCACGCGCATGTTATGATATTACAACACATAAATAATAAAAAGAAATAATGGTTAGTGGCCTCTAAAAGCGCGCGCTGGTTTGAATGAACCACTCAGTGGTTGCCAGCGCGTCATCTTCTCCATTGCTTCTGAAATAAGACCCTTTAGCCACGGTTTTGGATGCGTGGCCTTAAGCAACCTACAGGAAAATAGCGATTAGCATCCTACTGGTTATAAATTCATCGCGAGGGTCAAGGTATCTTTGTTTTGAGATGCTGAATCCAGCCATAGCATTCAGGGGTCCTGATTTTTCTTCTACACGAAATCCCCAATTTAGAGAACCTGCAACCCTAAAAAATATACATGGCATAATCGCCTACAATACAGAAAAATGCAATTGGAAATATCAATTAGCTTCAGAACTTCCTCATGAACATGATTCAACCATTAAATTTCACAAAAGATGCTTAGAATGTGATGCTCAATTATGAAATTTGTGCTGTACAGTTCAAGTCCGAGATACCCATTCTTGGTGTTTGAGAGAAAGCTTATGATTGGATTTTGATCAGGGCAACCTTGGCAAGCTATTGAGACAGAAATTGGGACCTGAATCCAACTCTAACCACCCTTTCAGATTTGAGTTTTGAGGCAATTTTTTAAGTGTTGTCTTTTGCTTCTGAGCGCAGCCAAGAGTCCAAGTGCATTAGGTTTGCATTCCTGAATATGTAGTGATCACTTTAGGTTAACAAATTTCCACAAAATCTCTTGTATTCAATGATTTCAAGATTTGATTTTACAAGATATTTTTTGAATCTTTTTTCATGGTTTTTGTTCAATCATGATCAATTAGCACCAAAACCTGCTTTTTTAAGATGTGCACGAAATATTGACATTATAATGTGCATAAAAAGATTTTTTAGGTTAGGTTTGATATTTTTCATATATTAAAATCATTTAAATGAATATAAATTAATATTAATTCAAATAAATAATTAAAAAATATGAGAATACTTCCCTTTGGGCCTAGTGGTCGTGCATAGGCTTGGCATGAAGAAATTTGGAAGAAAAATGGGCCCATTTGCATTTTTAGGCCTTTTGCATCAATGTTGTCTTTCAAAAATTTCCAAAAATTTCCCAACTTCCACAAGGCATAACTTGGTCAATTTTTAAGCTTTCCACATGTTCTTGGACATTTTGGAAAGGTCTTTGAGTCCTTTAACCAATGCCTTTGGTCCCATGCCATTTTGATTTACCAATCTCAAGTTATGGCCTTTGACTTAAAGTCACTTTTTGTTGACTTTTGAAAATGACCTATAATGTTGAAATTGATAACTTTTTGTGAGAGCATTTCTTGGACTTGGAACATGAAGATGAATTGTAGGAAATGTCTTTCTCTTCAAAATGAGCTTTGGATGGAATTTTTCTGATAATCCATGTGAAAGTTATGCCCTGGTCAATTTCAGTTGACTTTTTCAGCTGTCCAAATATAGCAACTTTTGCATCTTTGATGATTTCTGAGCCAAACTTTGAGAATCATGATCAAGCATTGATCAAATGATGTTTGTGGCTTCAAAATGATATGTTGACCAAAAATTTGAACTTTTGACTGTCAAATGACCATTTTGCCCCTACAGTTGACTGTAGTGCAATCTAGGGTTTTGACTGTGCAATTTTGAGCTGAATGCCTTGAAACTTGATATGAAGACACTTGACCATCTTTGTAGGCATGTGAGACTTGATTGGGCCTTTGAAAACTTCATTTGCTTGACCAGAACTCAAACCCTAGTTTTGACTGTATAGGAGACAGTTGAGCTGCACAACCCTTGGGGAATTTTGTGACCTTGACTTTGACAATTCTTGATGAATATGGGAGGGCAAATTTTGGGGTACAACACTAACCATGTCTTTAGATTCCATTTATATTGCTTGAGTAATTAGAATTTTGAATCTGAATATCCTGGAAAAGTTAGGTCAGAATTTGGTACCATTCAAAATTCATGCTCATTTTTTAGAATTATTTTAAGTTGTTTACATTTCTGGAATCGTGAACAAATTTGCCACAAGTTTCATGTTGACATTTTTGCAAATGGATGAGAAATGAACAAGATGCAGGTGGTCCGGCCAGAGGTTGAAGATGAATTTGTTTTCATGAAGCAGTTTCTAATATATATTTGTTGTTTTACATAAGTTAATGGATGTATCACCACCCCAGTGGTTAAAGCGCGCGCGCCTGTTACCATGAGGTCCTGGGTTCAAGCCCCAGCGAGACCTTTTTTCTATTTTTTTCACCTTTTTTGACATTTTTCGATTTTGCAGCGTTTGGGCAGTTTAGTTTGGGCCTTACTTTTTTTTCCTTACAATACTCCCTGACTATTTTTTAACTCCCCTGACTTTTTTTATTATTTTTATTTTATTTTTACTTTTTTATCTTTCATTTATTTATTATTAATATTATTATTATTACTATTATTTTCATTATTAAGAAAAATCAATAAAAAAAATATTTATATTTTATTATTTATATTTATTTAGTTTATTTTTCTTTACAAAAATAAAAGAACAAAAAAACATTCTCTTTAATAAATTAATTTCCTTTTTTTAAAAATACTTAGATAATAAATTTTAATTATTATTATATTATTTTGTAAATTAAAATCTATTTAGAACTTAGGGTCTTTTATTTAATCATTTTTATTTATTAGTTTAATTAAAACCCTAAAAAATACTTTTCTTTAAATTAATTATTTTTACTAACTTAACCTTAATTTTATTTTTTTAATTAATTATTTTATTTTAGTTAATTAGGTTAAAAAACCCTTTTCATGAAAAACCAAACAAAAATTATATTCCTTTTCACATTTACATTCTTGTATTTTATTTGTGCATTTATTTAAAAATTCAATATGGTTATAATAGTTATTTAGATTTAATTTCTTGCAATATTTCCCATTTGTAATTTGTACACCCCCTCCCCTAAATGATGTAATAGCGTAGTAATTTTAATTTCCGCAATTTATCTCTTTATATACAAATGCTAGTAATTAGGATTTTCAATGGAAAGACTAAAACCAACAAATAGCAAACCCTAATCAAAGACAAATCAAGCATGAAAATCAACACACTTGCATACAAACACCCCCTAGGGTAAACCCACTTGGTTGCCTTACAAAAATAGCCATATTATGCATGTGAGATATCTTAGCGAAAACAAGCAAAAATACAATATCATAGTTCCTCAATGATGCTATCTATGTTGCCTTTTCAAAATGGTCTTAGTCCCTAAAGAAAAATGCTAAAATATCTTGCAACATTGCTAATCATGGTTATACGATGACCCATGTCCGTCCCTTTTACATCCAAAGATAGGGTTACTTACCAAATCAATGGTAAGATAACAATGTCAAAGGAAAGAGGAAATAAACATGAAAGACTTTTGAGTAGGTAGAATATTCTTAGTTACTTGCTCAATTCAAAACCAAAACATCCTTGCTATTTTCAAAACAAACACCAACACTTTCAAAACATCTTTCAAACTTGAAAACATTTTCAAAAGATCAAACACTTTGTATACATTCTTACGAACGAGAATCATTACAAAGTTTGCCTAAACAAAGACCTCTTTACAAAATACTTTCAAAAACCACATAAAGCACATTTTTAAACAAGAGCAAGTGATCTAGAAAGTAACTAAGAGCCCGTGGAAAACCATGGATGAAAAGGGTGCTAATACCTTCCCTTTTCATAATCCACCCCCCGAACTCAAAAACACATCTCAAAGGTATTTCCTGTACTTTTTCACCTTTCCTTTCGGATAAAAGAAAAATTCGGTGGCGACTCTTGTTAATCGCAACATTTGCGATCAAACGCGAAACATCCCAAGTCAGTTCTCCCACTGTATCACATACGCATTCTTATAGAAACGAGAACCATTACAAAGACATTTTCAAAATACTTCTAAAACCCATACCACAAGCACACTTTCAAACAAAAGCAAGTGATCTAGCAAGAAACTAAGAGTCCGTAGATAACTACGGATGAAAAGGGTGCTAACACCTTCCCTTTTCATAACCTACCCCCCCAAACTCAAGAAATAATCTCAAAAGGTCTTTCCTGTTCTTTTCATCCTTTCTTTATTGGATAAAAGAAAAGTCGGTGGCGACTCTTGCTATCCACAACAATTGCGATCAAACGTAAAACACCCAAGTCAGTTCTCCCACCGCGTTACAGAATTGGCGACTCTGTTGGGGAATTTTGAAAGTGGGGTTACCTTAGGGCTAGATCACCTTTAATTGCTTTCATATTGTTTGACTTGCTTGCTTTACATTATAGGTCTTTGTTTGGGTTATTGTTAAAGATCCTACACCCGGATTTGGGGCACCTTTTTAGGTAAGTAGCAATAAATCGTGGAGGTTGTACGGGGTATACCGTTATGGACTAAGTGATAGCTACGTTAGCGTGATACTTTGTCTTGTACTAATGTTCCTTGAGTCATTCAAGGATAACATTAGGCTTCCTTGATGTCATTAAGCTCTAACTAACATTTAGAACCTTTTAATTGACTCATCCTTGGCCATTAGGAAGTAGTGAGATAGTCGGATTTGGTTTTGACCAAAGATTGGTTGATACTCGATACTATACCCATTGAGATTCGACTCCCGAGTTTTGTTTGGTGGTAAGTCAGTTGTCGATCTGAACGAAACTTGTGGGAAAGTTCAGTGATATTGAGATCCCTTAGAACCCGGTTACTATTACTAGGACAGGTTGAGCTAACCAAACATCAAGAGGGTACTAACCTATCAAACTCCATGCAAGCCTAAAGCTAAGGACTTGTCTGCTTTGTGTGTATATGACTATTTGTACATAACAACTTGCTTAATTTGCATACTTGTACATAACATCATACCATAGCAATTTCAATAGCCATTTCAAGGATCTCGAGGGCCTTTGATGCAGGGTCACGTTGAACCAGACGTCTATCAAGGGGCAAGAGGATTTATTTTCCTCTAACCAAATGTCGTCAAGACCAAAGCACGGTAACTTGAGTCAAGGGCTATGACCCACTTGACATGGTGAGCTTAATTCTCGTGGAAGGACATCCACCGATACGAAGTTCTCCAATCAAGTTGTAAGTAATTTCTAACATCTTCTTGTGCTTACCCCGCGAGATCTTTGAAAACATGCATCCACATATCATGTATCATACTATGACAGGTTTCTCCCATACAGGTCTCCTTATCTTTCTACTGTTTATTTCAGTAAGATGGATATGGAACAAACGGTGAAGGATCTCCAAGCACAAAATGCCCAATTCCAACAAATGTTCTTGGCTATGGCTAAAGGGCAAGAGGACTTGAAGACTCTTCTTCTCAAGGACAAAAAGAAAAAGTCAAAAAACTCAGTAGGCATCCTAAAATTGGGAAGAAGACTTTGAGGACCAGTCAAGAGAGCTCTAAATCTCTCAATTCCATCCAATATGGGGAATAGTCATGAAGAAGATAACAATATAGGGATTGATGAGGTTGAAGCTGACTACTCTGAGGAACAATATCCTCCCATTGATGATAAATACAAACAGTTGGAGGATCGCCTCAATGCTATGGAGATTCAGCAGATACCTGACTTGGACTTTGAAGAGTTAGGTTTGGTTTCCGGAGTGATCATCCCACCAAAGTTCAAAATCCCTACCTTTGCCAAGTATGATGGGATCTCTTGTCCTAAAATGCATTTGAGGTCATATGTCCGCAAGGTTCAGCCTCACACTACTTATCGGAAGCTATGGGTCCATTTCTTCCAAGAAAGTTTGGTTGGCACCCAACTGGAGTGGTTCTATCAGTTAGAAGGAACCGACATTCATACCTGGGAGGACTTGGCTGCTACTTTCTATAAGTAGTACCAATACAACGTTGATCTTGCACCAACTCGTGTGCAATTGTAAAATATGACCATGCGTTCCAACAAGGGTTTCAAAGAGTACACCCAAAAATGGAGAGACTTGGCAGGCAGAGTGCAGCCACTCTTAACTAACAGGGAGCTGATTGACATCTTTATGGGAACTTTGACTGGACCTTTCTTCAATCACCTAATCGGAAGCTCCTCGGCTGGATTCACCGAGCTAATACTGGATGGCAAAAGAGTCGAAGCTGGCATCAAAAGCGGAAAGATCCAAGGAGCTACATCCTTTGATGCTCAGAAAAAGCCATACAATGGGAAGAAAGAGTCCAATGTTGTTTACGGCCAAAAGGGTCATAACAAGAGCAACCACGACCAACATGTAGGGGCAGTCTTGATCTCCGGTCCTGCATCAGTGCAACAACGTCAACAGGGGAATCAACATAAGGAGGTCGTGTCTAAAAGATAATTCACTAAGATTAACATGCCATTGGCTCAAGCGTTACAACACATGTTGAAAGCATAGTTGATTACGTTAAAGGCTCCTCTCCAGAATCCCAATACTTATGCTCCTACTTATCATCCCAATGAAAGGTGTGCATACCATTCTGATAGTCCTGGACACGACACGAACAACTACTGGGCTCTGAAGAACAAGATACATGACATGATTGATTCCAAGGAGATTGAGTTCGACCCTCCAGAGGCTCCTAACGTGATCACTGCTCTTATGCCAAATCATTGAGAGCGTCCTGTTCATTTTAAATTTTCAATTGTAATCTCTTTTGTTGTTCAAACACTTATCTATTAATGTTAAATTCTGTTTCATTAATGCATCACATATGTTTGTCTTGAATTCATCCATTCGTTTTCGTTATATTTAAACTATGCTTTTTACTCCCTTTATGATATTCAACTCTTGTTTTAAAAGTTGTAAGCCTTTAGAGGGAGGATGACAAAAACAATGCCATAATCTCATACAGTATGCTTTTGGACAAACCTTGCTGACGATGTACAGGCATTCTTTCAATTCCTAAACACTGGAGTTATAAGGAATATAATCCTTAGTCAACCCCTTTGAGCCAAAGAAGTAAGAGTTTCCTTTTTTACACAAATCGAAACCTTTAATTGAAACCGGGGGCAGGGTAGTCTCCCAGTTAATTCAAACGCGCATTCAGTCGCAAACTTTCACTTCATATACAATGAAGGACATCAAAAACATTCCTCTGGAATCAAAAGGCGGTGATGGTTCCCTACCAAATAGGTAGTCATTATCTCTCAAGAGAAAAGCCCACTAAGTTAAAACCTACGAAGGAGACCTAAGAAAAACAGGGGCATCCCGCTGACTGTAATCTCAAAAACAAGAACAGTCAGGCAAAATCAGGGATAATAAATCAAAAAGTGGTCACTACAAATCCTCGACAACATGAAAAATGTTGCAAAAATGATTGCCTTATAACAAACTTAGCTTGTATGAGCCATCACCAAAATGTCATTCCAGACTCAATTGGAGTTCAAACATACAATTAACTGAGTTCAGGACTGAAGAACATCACGAAGAACGGGCGGGTACAAATACACTTTGAGCCTTATCCTTTGTTTCTTAAAACATGAACCAATCCACATTACAACCCTTCAAAAGTCCTAATTGAAGCATGGGTTAGTTTGAAAGCATACTGTTACAAAAGGTATCCTGACTCCTATAAGGCTTTACTCCAAATTCTGAGTTGAATTTTCTTACAAAAATTCTTTTATCTGCGAAAACACATTTTCAAAACTTCAAGACAAGCATAAATTATGCATTATTTGAATACCGTTGTTTGCATATAGCTAATTGTTTGACAACAGAGAAACTCACATGACAAATATCCAGTGAACAAAAACTCTCTCAAGAAACAAAATCACTTCAAATGGGATTACACTTCTAATGGAAGATATCCTATTAAGCAAGGGGGAATGACATGTCACTGTCCAACTCGTCTGGGGCAGTCAAGTCAAGATTCCAAGAAATCTCTCAAGAAATGCTGAATAACCAGGGGCAGGTCTGTATCTGAATCACTTGGGGAATTGAACATGAACCTCGACAAAGGGTTGTATACGGTCAAGCAAACATTTCCTAGCAATACTACAAACACTTGCTACTAAGGGCAGTGACAAATCTCCTACAAAGTTCTTTTTATAGGGTGATCCCCAGCTAGAGTTTCAACCTCTGAAAACTTCTCCCCAACTGGGTTTGATCTCAAGAATCTTCGAGGAGTTCTACCAAAAGGAAACGCCTCTCCGGCAGGCTGGTGACAGGGTTTATTTCCCCAATAAACAACAAAATCCCCCAGTTCGAATTTTCCTCTCAGACCATCACACCTCAAGGGACCACAACTCCTTTTCCCCGGTAGACTTTCCTACAATCCCCAATAGCTCCCTAGTAGAGCAACGAACAACGAAGACTCCTGATCTCCTCTCCCCAAGCAGGAATCAACACTCCCCAACAGAGTTCTCCTCAAACAACAAAACAGGATTCCCTAGCGGAAACATTCTAAGCAAAGTTGAACATGTGCATGCACTTCATCCCCAACGCCCGTCCGGGATTCAGCTTCCCAAAAATCCCCAACACTTGTCAAGGATTTATTTTCCAAGACAAAATTACATTCCGACAATGTTTCATGCATCATATTTACATACATGATAAATGCATACAACATAATCTCATTCATTTTGAGAACATCATTACGCCATGCACTTCATACATCATGACATTGCATGCAGCTAACCCTTTACCTCTTCAAGAAAGATCAGTCAACAGATGGCAATCATCAACAATTTT
Source organism: Vicia faba (assembly GCA_948472305.1). NCBI lineage: Eukaryota > Viridiplantae > Streptophyta > Magnoliopsida > Fabales > Fabaceae > Vicia > Vicia faba. Next base: position 374,441,746 of record OX451739.1, on the reverse strand, counting down.
CAAAAGGGTTAGAGATTAATACCTGAAACAAGCCAGGACAATTATCTACACGACCAACTGAAGCAATCCTATACTGGCTCCTTCTCATACCCTCTTTTGGAAACAATTCATATGCGATCCAGATACGGCTGACATTCTGACACATACTCTAGATTTTCTTTTAGAAACAGTTCAGGTGCGATCCAGATATGACTGACATTCTGATACCTACTCCAGATTCTCTTCTAGAAACAGTTTAGATGTGATCCAGATACGGCTGACATTCTGATACTTACTCCAAATTCTCTTCTAGAAACAGTTCAGATACGATCCAAATATGGTTGAAATTCTGATACTTACTCCAAATCCTCTTCTAGAAACAGTTCAGATGCGATCCAGGTACGGATGTCATTCTGCCACTCATTCAACATACCTTTCAAATACAGTTCAGATATGATCCAGATACGGATGTCATTCTTACGCTCATTCGGTACATCTTTCAGATACGAGTCAGATACAATCCATTTATGGATATTATTCTGATACTCATCCCGCTATATCTGCTGGTTCAGTTTAAATCTCTCAACGGTTTATCCTGATTCCTTTCCAGTAGACGCTTTCTCTAGTTCAGATAAATCGCTCCAAGATTTATTAAGATTCTTTCCAGTTAAAAAATATTCAAGACCTCTGCTGGTTCAGTTTAAATCTCTCAATGGTTTATCCCGCATCTTTCCAGTAGACATTTTCTCTGGTTCAGACAAATCGCCCCAAGATTTATTCTAATTCTTTCCAAACCTCTTCTGGTTTAGTTTAATCTCTCAATGGTTTATCCTGATTCTTTCTGGTAGACATTTTCTCTGGTTCAGATAAATCGCTCTAAGATTTATTCTGATTCTTTCCAGACCTCCACTGGTTCAATTTAAATCTCTCAATGGTTTATCATGATCCTTTCCATTAGACGCTTTCTCTGGTTCAGATAAATCGCTCCAAGATTTATTCTGATTCTTTCCAGTTAAAGAATATTCAAGACCTCTGTTGGTTCAGTTTAAATCTCTCAACAGTTTATCCTGATTCTTTTTGGTAGACACTTTCTCTGGTTCAGATAAATCGCTCCAAGATTTATTCTGATTCCTTGTTAGACTTCTGCCGGTTCAGTTTAAATCTCTCAATGGTTTATCCTGATCCTTTCCAGTAGACGCTTTCTCTGGTTCAGATAAATCGCTCCAAGATTTATTCTGATTCTTTCCAGTTAAAGAATATTCAAGACCTCTATTGGTTCAGTTTAAATCTCTCAACGATTTGTCCTGATTCTTTCCGGTAGACATTTTCTCTAGTTTAGATAAATCACTCCAAGATTTATTCTGATTCTTTCCAGACCTCAGCTGGTTCAGTTTAAATCTCTCAACGGTTTATCCTGATTCTTTCCGGTAGACACTTTCTCTGGTTCAGATGAATCACTCTAAATATTTATTCTGATTATTTTCCAGTTGAAGTTAAATTTAGACTTAGTCTAATTTCTGTCAACAATCACCTTTGGATGGCATCTATAAGCCCATCTCCGACAACTCTCTGTCATCTCTCCAAATGGCATCTGTAAGCCCATTCCCGACACAATCAACCACCACATCATCGAGTGCAAATTTCTGGACACTCTAATGTTCAACCATCTTCCACCTTCAAGTCACAAATGGAAGATTCGCCAATCTAACTCTTCAGGTTTAAGAAGATTGAACAGGGGCAGCTGTTGTACCCCAAAATTTGCCCTCTCATTTTTCAAGGCATTTCTCACAAGGATTCTCAAGCTTCAAGCTTGCACAAGTACATTGGGATTTTCCAGTACCAAGATAAAAAGGAAATTGTAAAAAAAAGGGAAAACAAATAAAATTAATATTTTGACAAATTTGGAGAAAAAACAAGTGTTTTTCGTTTCAGCTCTTTTGATTGGCCTTTTGGCCTCTTTCGATACAAGTTTGGCTTGCATCCTTCGACTGGGTGTGGGCCTCTAGCACGTTGGCTTTGATTCACAAGGCACAAAGCCTCTTGTAGCCTCCTTCTATTCCAAGGCAAAAGGCTCCCTTTTGGCATCCTTCGATTCACACTTTTTTCCTCCTATATGCCTCTTTCGAACTTAAACATTTTGGCCTCCTACATGCACCTTTTGTTTGGGCATATCGTTCCTTTGTTGCAATCTTAGTTTGGGCATTTGACTCCCCTCATGCTTGCTTAATTTGGACACATGAATCCTTCAGTATAAGATTTTGGTCAAACCTTTCGTTTAGGCATTTGACTCCCTCCATGCTTTCTTCGTTTGGGCACATGAGTCTTTCAGTACAAGGTTTTGGTCAAACCTTTCATTTAGGCATGTGGTTCCCTTCATGTTTGCACGAAGTCACAAATCAGAGACCCCTTATGTACACTCTTTCGTTTGGCTACATGGACCTTTGGGCAGGCAAGCCTTTTACTGGACAGAACCACCTTCACAAGGTTTTGTTTGTAACTGTGTCCCCTTTGAATCAGCATCTTTCGAATCCAACTCTGGGCATCCCATTCGAAGGACATGCTTGATGGTCCATTTGAAGGATTTATAAGCCCACTTTAGGGCATGTTTTTGGTGACCCATCCACGGGTCAGACTTTTAGCTCCTTCGAAGGATGCACAAAAGTGACTCAATCGAAAGGCACTTGTTAGAGGAAAATCAAATAGTATTGCTTGGAGAAGAGTCTGGTCGAAGAAGGGTCAAAATGAAAAGATAATATTCAAAGATGCTTGCTGCCAAGTTCAGACCTGGCACACTCGCCAGGTTTGCTGCATAACAATCCTGAAACACTGCCCCCTTATTACACCAAAATAACATACAAGGCACTGTCTCTCGAAAGTTACAAAGAGCAGGTTACTCAAATTGTTCAAACCTTTTGTTTTCCCTCCAAAAGCTTCACGAAGCTTGGCCTATAAATAAGAGGCCTCACAACATGTTTAGAGAGGACTTTTTGGGCCAGAGCTACGAATCTAAGAATTTCTCAAACACCACAAAGCTCTCAAACACTTGTGAAAACAAAAACCCAGAATCTAACATTTACCTCTTTCGAATCTGAAAAGTCCCACACATTTTTATTCCCTTTCCAATCCAGTAGAAAATACATCTCATTTGTTTTTCTCCTTCGAATGAAGCAGTAGAAACACTACCTTCACTCTTTCCCTTCAAATCTAGGGACACTCAGGGCAGCCACTCAAAGTCCAGCACATGTTCCAGTCTCCAGCAAGGTAAGTTATCCTTAACCTTGATTCCTTCATTTTCAGCACAACATGTAAATACAATTCCTTTTCGTTTCAAACATGCACATACCATTGTTCTTTTCGTTTCCACCCTTTTAATATGTTTTTAGAGTTAACCCTTTCGTTTTGCTTCTTGTTTACCTAAACATGCATTAAGTATTAAACTGATTGTAAGGCAATACTAGAATGGTCTTAGGCCATGTTGCTATTCAAGAGTTCAAACGAAAGAAACAGGAAACAAGAAGTGGGAAATGAAGCTTCTGGCTTCTACACCAATCTCTAGGTCAAACGAAAGAGGAAGCCAGAAGGCACGCCTGCACTAAGTCCAGGCCCAGACGAAAGGCACTCCCTCACTGCTTTCAAACCCCAGTCGAAGGAAGCAGAAAGGCATATTGCATCTCACATTGGTTCCAGGCCCAATCGAAAGGCATAACATGTTGACCCCCCATGCCTCATTCGAAAGCCACAACATGTTGACCCCCCATGCCTCAGTCGAAAGCCACACCTTCACCCCTTTCAGGCCAAATCAAAGAGGGCCAGAAAATGCAGAATCAAAGGGTTTTCTGCCTCAATTGAAAGACCTTCATTTTTCTTGCTTTTATTTTATTTTTGCCATTATATTTTCATGCAATTCAATATGGTTGTAATAGTGTAGGATTTTATCTTTCTGCATTTTATTACTTTTGTATGCTTGCTAGTAAATAAGGCATGTATGGCAAGATAAAAACAACAAGTAGATAACCCATAATCAAAGACTAAATGCATGAAAATCAAATGTACTATTCACACATGCACCCTTAGGGTAATTCCACTTGTTGCCTCGGAAAAATAATCATGTCCCTCGAACATGGGCGTTTTAGCAAAGACCCTCGATAAAAGATCGTAGTCCCTCAATGACCCTCAATGTTGCCTTCGGTAAACGATCTAGTCCCTAAACGACATTGCTTAAAACGACTCATAGGTTGCCTTCTATGACTAAACGTCCCGCGCCTATCCCTTCACATCCAACGATGAGGCTTCTTACCAAAACAATGGTAAGATAACATCATCTAAAGGAGGAGGAAAAGAACACTAAAGACCTTTTGAGTAAGTAGGTTGCTCCTAGTTGCTCGCTTGCTCACAATAAAAACATTTTATACACCAACACTTTCATTTTGAAACATTTTCAAAGGACAAACACTTTGTACGCGTTCTTATAGAAATGAGAGACATTACAAAGACACCTTTTCAAAATCACTTTCAAAAACACATTCCACAAACACCTCTTTGAACTATTTTCAAAAATAAAACTTTGTACGCGTTCTTATAGAAACGAGAACCATTAGAAAGACGTATTCAAAATACTTCCAAAACCCACACCATAAACACACTTTCAAACAAAAGCAAGTGATCTAGCAAGAAACTAAGAGCCCGTAGATAACTATGGATGAAAAGGATGCTAACACCTTCCCTTTTCATAACCTACCCCCCGAACTCAAGAAATAATCTCGAAAGGTCATTCCTATTCTTTTCAGCCTTTACTTATTGGACAAAAGGAAATTCGATGGCGACTCTTGCTATCCGCAACAATTGCAATCAAACGTAAAACATCCAAGTTAGTTCTCCCACCGTGTTACAACAACCACAACAACGGGGAAACCAGCAAAGGCAAGACGAGCCCAAAAGACAATTTACCAAAATCAACATGCAACCGTTTCAAGCATTGCAACACATGTTAAGGATGAATCTGATTACGTTGATAGGACTTCATCCAAACCCCAAAACTTCTTCTCCTAACTATAATCATGATGCAATATGTGCTTATCATTATGGCAGTCCTAAGCATGATACAAACGATTGTTGGGCACTGAAGTACAAGATTTAAAATATGATTGACACCAAGGAGATTGAGTTCGATCCTCCAATGTGATCTCTGCTCCCATGCCAAATCATTGAGAGTGTCCTGTTCATTTTGAATTTTCAATTGTAATTTCTTTTGTTTATTCAAACACTTATCTGTTATGTCAAACTTTATTTTCATTTATGCACTGCATATGTTTTTTTTTGAATTAATTCATTCATTGTCATTATATTTAAACTGTGCTTTCTACTCCTTTTTGTGATATTCAACTCTCGACTATAAGTTTTAAGCCTTTAGAGTGAGGATGAAGAAAACAATACCCTAATCTTATACAGTATGCTTTTGGACAGACCTTGCTGACGATGTACATGAGTTGTTTCGAATTCCTAAACACTAGAGTTATAAGGAAGATAATCCCTATTCAACCATTTTGAGCCAAAGAAGTAGGAGTTTTCTTTTTCACACAAATTAAAACCTTTAATCAGAACCCGGGGCAGGGTAGTTTCTCAATTAATCCAAATGTGCATTCAGTCGTAAACCTTCACCTCATACACAATGAACAACATTAAAAAACATCCTTTTAAATTGAAAGTCAACGATGGTTCCCCGTAAAATAGGCAGTCATTATCTCTTAAAAGAAAAGCCCACTGAGTCAATCTTACACAGATTTCTTCTCATATATTTCCACATGAAGTTTCACACGGACTCATCCCTAAGCAGCCCTACCCAGGTTCCTTCTCATACATATCCAGATGAATTTTTACCAGGACTCATCATGAAGCAACCCTACCCAGGTTCCTTCTCATACATTTCCAGATGAAATTTCACATGGACTCATCCCGAAGCAGCCCTACCCAGGTTCCTTCTCATACATTTCCAGATGAAGTTTTACCCGGACTCATCATGAAGCAGCCTTATCCAGGTTCCTTCTCATACATTTCCAGATGAAGTTTCATACGAACTCATCTTGAAGCAGCCCTACCCAGGTTCCTTCTCATACATTTCCAGATGAAGTTTCACACAGACTCATCCTGAAATAGCCTTATCCACGTTCCTTCTCATATATTTCCAGATGAAGTTTCACACAGACTCATCCTGAAGCAGCCATACCCAGGTTCCTTCTCATATATTTCCAGATGAAGTTTCACACAGACTCATCCTGAAGCAGCCCTACCCAGGTTCCTTCTTATACATTTCCATATGAAGTTTCATTCGGACTCATCATGAAGCATCCCTACCCATGTTCCTTCTCATACATTTCCAGATGAAGTTTCACATAGACTCATCATGAAGCAACCCTACCCAGGTTCATTCTCATACATTTCCCTATGAAGTTTCACACAGACTCATCCTGAAGCATCCCTACCCAGGTTTCTTCTCATACATTTCCAGATGAAGTTTCACACAAACTTATCTTGAAGCAGCCCTACCCAGATTCCTTCTCATGCATTTCCAGATGAAGTTTCACCCGGACTCATCATGAAGCAGCCCTACCCAGGTTCATTCTCATACATTTCCAGATGAAGTTTCACACAGACTCATCCTGAAGCAGCCCTACCCAGGTTCCTTCTTGTTGTACCCCAAATTTTACCTCTCACTTATCAAGAATTTTCTCACAAGATCTCCTTGGGCTCAAGACTGCACTAGGGTTTGATCAGCTCAAGACACCTCCTTATGCATTGATGACCAAAATTAGGGTTTGAGTTTGCACAAGGATTTTTGGACTATCATTGCTTCATATGACTTTCAAGGATCATTATGGACCCCTAAGATTACTCATGTCAAGTTTCAAGCCTTGGATCACACTTTTGATTAGTCAATTGAACAGTTGACCTAAAAATAAGTTGTATTGGGGAAAAGTCAACCATAGCCAATTTACAGTAAAACTTCATAATTTTTGATCCACATTAACATCTTAGACTCATATGTATCATTTTATCAAGTTTGGACCATAATTCCTCAAGAAATTTGATCAAATCATCAAAAGGGCAAAATGGTTAAAATTAGGGTTTTGACTGAAAAAGGGCAATTTCTGATTTTTGACCTAGAAAATGATCAATTGGTTTGATTCATAATCTCAAGAGTCCAATTACATCATTTTAACCTAATGACATGATTCAAAACATTGAAGCCCATTGGATTGACAGATGAATTTTGCAGTCAACTGATTAAAAATCAACTGTATACTGAAAAGTCAAACTTTGACTTTTTGGTCAAATTCAAGTGCCAAAGATCATAATCCATCAAAACATGTCAAAATGTGAAACTTATTCATCAAGAAATCAAGAATTCAAGATTTCATTTTGAAAAGTCAAATTTTCTAAACTTAGAAATTTTTCCAAGTGTTGGAAATTTCATGTTTTTTTTCATAACTTTGATCCAAATTTTCACCATGATGCAGGATGCTTCAAGAGAAACTCCCAACATGAAAGTTGTAGATATCCATGAAATATACAACTTTGCTTCACACAACTTCTCCTAAAAATGCTTGTATCTCAAGTTATAATTTTGTGAATACATGCTCATGAACTAAAAAAGACTTAGTGAAATTTTGCCCTAGTTAGGCAGATTTTTGACCTAACTTCATGGCAATTTTCACATAGTTCCAAGGGAAATCTTCAAAAGAAATTCAAATATGAGTTGAATAGCACATTTTAAGATTTCCAAAATGTCCAAGAACTCCTTGAGATCATTCTTGAGTAGGGAGAATCGAAGAGGTGAAGTTGGTGTTTTGTCACTTGGATTACAAGCCATTTTGTAAAGAACACTTGATCCAATCTTCAAGCATGCTGTACAAATCTTGCTTTGCAAGCTTAAAAGTTTCTAATAACTCATTAATGTAATGCTTACACAACTGGTAGAGACATTGTCCAAGCATTGAAGCTGTGATCGGTGGATCTGGAACTGACTGTTTAACGCTGGTTCGCGAAATGTCGCGGAAGCAAGAGTCGCCACCGTCTTTTATTTTCTCCAAATGGAAAGGACAAAAGCACAGAAAAATTCCTTAAAGAGATTGCTCTCGGTTCGGGAGGTAGGTTATAGAAAGGGAAGGTGTTAGCACCCTTTCTATCCATGGTTATCCATGGGCTCTTAGATACTTGCTCAATGTGTTTTCAAAATTGTTTGTTTGCTTTTCAATGTGGGTTTAAAAGCTTCTTTGAAAAATTTCAGTTCGACTCGTACATCAGAGTGTTTGAAAAGTTTGTTTTTGAAAGCTTTTGAAAAGTGTCAGTGTGAAAAGTCTTTTTGAGTTTGTTTTGAGATTAGAGCAAGTATCCTTGAGAACCTACCTACCCTAAGGAATTCGTCTGTGTAGATGTCCTTAAAAGTAGTGCCATCCCACCATTGAGAGGTAGGTAGCACCACCGTTGGAGGTATTCGGGTCAATTCGATTTTAGGGATATGGTGATCACCAGAGCAATGGGAAGACACCTTAGAAGCTACCCTCATGCCAGGTTCCCGGATCATGAGGACTTACTAAGACGTTTTCTACTCGACGACCACCTTTCGAAAGGCAACAGTGAGGCGTACCCTAGGGGTGGTGTGTGCGAATTGTGCGTCATGTTTCAGTTATTTGTCTTGTCATGTTTGTCGTGTTCTACGCTTGATTTTAATTTGTCCATTCATTCTTGCATGCTATTTAACAGTTATAAGTTTGCGGAAAAATAAATCTAAAGCTATTACAAAGGCGCGGGTCCACATCGCCAAAATAAACCGGACCCGATTTAGCGGAAAAATAAATAATGCGAAGAAATAAAGTGCGAAAAGTAAATTACATGGCTTAGGGACAATTACATAATTATAATTACGACATAAGATAAATGCGCAAATTACATAATTAAAACGAAACTAGGGCGTTGGACCCTTTTTGCAAATAATTAGAATTAATAAGGATTTAAAAATTAAAATTAAATGAGAATGATATTTTGTGTTTTTTAGATTTAATGAGAAAAAAAAGTTAATTAAAATTAAATTAAGAAGCAAACCCTAATTCTAATATTTTTTATTTATTGTGAAAGAATTAAAATATGACCTAAATTAAACCTAGTTCATTCATGTACAATTTAAATAGGAAAATAAATAAATAAATAAATATAATTATTATTGTGGAAAAAAAAAAGGGAATAAAAAAGAATTAACAATTAAAACCTAAATTCTACATTTTTTTGATTTTTTTATTAAAAAGGAATTAAAATTAAAACCTAATTACACTACATAATTTACATTCTAATTTATTTATAAAAATAATTAATACATAAAATAATATTATATTTTTTGTATTTTCTGATTTTTGTAATGTTTTTATATTTTATAGAAAAGAGAAAATTAATTAATTAAAGTAATAAAATAAATCACACAATAGTTAAAATAAAAAAATAAAATAAAGAAAGCAAACCAGAGTGGGGTGTTGCCCCAAATAAGGAGGTATAGGCCTGGTAATTTAAGGCCCATTAAGCTTGATTTCGCTGACTTTCCATAATTCCATATGATGCGTTTGACTCATGCCTAGGGTGTACCCTGAAGCCTGGACATTGATTTGATCATTGTGGACGCGTGGCTAATGGGATGCTGATGGAATATGGTGATCCTCCTCAAGCGCGCTGCATAAGAATTTTTTATGAAAAATAATGTGAAACTTTTGCCAGACCTGGGACTTGAACCCAGGTCTTTGAGGTCACATGCCTAACACGTTACCACTGAACCACATGCATTTCAATTAACATATAATAAACAATAAAGAATATAATAATAACGCGTTAGCTGTTTTGGAATTTCGCGCGAATTTCAAACTGTCCAATGGTTGATGGACACGATGTCATCTCCTTCCCCTACCCTGTAACACAAACACTATGAGAACGGTTTTTACAGCGTGGTTTAAAGAGGGATTCAAGAAAATAGCGAATAGAATTCCTTGATCCATAAATCCATCGCGAGGTATGTGTCTTATTCAGAAGAACACGCTGAATGCAATGGTAACAATCTTGAGTCCCAATTGTTCCTTGGGTGAGAAACCCTAAATCAAGAACTCTGAAAACCTAATTTTTTGACAATGGCGAAAGCACAAATATGGCACAAAAACTCAATTGAACATATTGGTTAGCACAGAAACATCATTATAAACAAGAATCCATGAACAAAAATGCAAAAGAATGCTTAAATCATGCTATGCGATTTCAACATTTTCTTGGTTCAGTTTGACTTAGAGGTACCGATTCAAGGTGTTTTGCTTGTTGTTTTCGATTGAGAAACGTTTAGGGATATCTCAGGATGCTATTGGAATAAAGATTGGAGCTTGAATCACACTAAAACCTTGATTTCAGTATTTGAGTTTTATGAGAATTTTTCAATATGCAATGGAGTTTTGGGGCGCAGCTTTCAGTCTTAGAGCATTAGGGTTGTGATGTTGATCATATATGGAAGCAATTAGGTTAAAAAGATTCAATAAAATCCATCTCCATAATTGTTTTCAATCTTTGATTTGTTAAGGATCTTTTACAATCTTTTTTTCATGGTTCTTGTACCAAATCTGATCAATTAGCACCAAAGCTTGCCTATTTGAGATGTGCACGATTTGTAGAGATTAGAATGTGCACAAAAAGATTTTTTTAGGTTAGTTTGATATTTTTCATATATTAAAATCATTTAAATGAATATAAATTAATATTAATTCAAATAAATAATTAAAAAATATGAGAATACTTCCCTTTGGGCCTAGTGGTCGTGCATAGGCTTGGCATGAAGAAATTTGGAAGATAATTGGGCCCATTTGCATTTTTAGGCCTTTTGCATCATTGTTGACTTTCAAAAATTTCCAAAAATTTCCCAACTTCCACAAGGCATAACTTGGTCAATTTTTAAGCTTTTCACATGTTCTTGGACATTTTGGAAAGGTCTTTGAGTCCTTTAACCAATGCCTTTGGTCCCATGTCATTTTGATTTACCAATCTCAAGTTATGGCCTTTGACTTAAAGTCACTTTTTGTTGACTTTTGAAAATGACCTATAATGTTGAAATTGATAACTTTTTGTGAGAGCATTTCTTGGACTTGGAACATGAAGATGAATTGTAGGAAATGTCTTTCTCTTCAAAATGAGCTTTGGATGGAATTTTTCTGATAATCCATGTGAAAGTTATGCCTTGGTCAATTTCAGTTGACTTTTTCAGCTGTCCAAATATAGCAACTTTTGCATCTTTGATGATTTCTAAGCCAAATCTTGAAAATCATGATCAAGCATTAATCAAATGATGTTTGTGGCTTCAAAATGATATATTGACCAAAAATTTGAACTTTTGACTGTCAAATGACCATTTTGCCCCTACAGTTGACTGTAGTGCAATCTAGGGTTTTGACTGTGCAATTTTGAGCTGAATGCCTTGAAACTTGACATGAGGATACTTGACCACATTTATAGGCATATGAGACTTGATTGGGCCTTTGAAAAGTTCATATGCTTGACCATAACTCAAACCCTAGTTTTGACTGTATAGGAGACAGTTGAGCTGCACAACCCTGGGGGAATTTTGTGACCTTGACTTGGCAATTTCTTGATGAATGTGGGAGGGCAAATTTTGGGGTACAACAGTTGCCCCTGTTCAATCTTCTTAGACTTGAGGATGCAGATTGGCTGGCGTGCCTTTCGTAATCCGAGGGTAGAAGATGATTGAACACTAAAGTGCCCAGAAATTTGCGCTCACATAGTAGCAATGATGATGAGGGAATGGGCTTATAGATGCCATTTGGATGTTGTTTGAATAGGATGATGGGCTTATAGATGCCATCTGGACGTTGATTGCGTAGGAGATTCCTTAGTGAGAACCTGCATACCTGCAAAACAGAAAAAATGAGTACCTGACACGTCGCAGGAGCTGATTTTAGATGCTTGATATAGATGTGTCCTGACTGATTACAGGAGCTGGGTCTGGAGCTTCAAACGCTGATGAATGAACCAGGGATGGTTACTGCCTTAGCATGAAGGGTAAGAGAATCCTGAATGATTTCAACCTCAACAACGCTCGTTGAGAAAATCTTGGTGAGAATTACCATCTTCGTAGTGTCAGGAAGAGAACCAAAGGACATTACAATCTCAAAGGGAGTTACCTCACTCACGTTGGAGAGGGAACTATAGGAAATTATAATCTGGAAGGAAATATCACCTCACGCTCATGCCGGAGAGGGGAACATCTGAAAAAGGAATTACCACCTCACTCGCCGTTGGAGAGGGGACCATAAGAGAATATCACCTCACGCTCATGCCGGAGAGGGAAACATCTGAAGAAGGAATTACCGCCTCACTCGCCGTTGGAGAGGGGACCATAAGAGAATATCACCTCACGCTCATGCCGGAGAGGGGAACATCTGAAGAAGGAATTACCACCTCACACGCCGTTGGAGAGGGGACCATAAGAGAATATCACCTCACGCTCATGCCGGAGAGGGGAACATCTGAAGAAGGAATTACCACCTCACACGCCGTTGGAGAGGGGACCATAAGAGAATATCACCTCACGCTCATGCCGGAGAGGGGAACATCTGAAGAAGGAATTACCACCTCACACGCCGTTGGAGAGGGGACCATAAGAGAATATCACCTCACGCTCATGCCGGAGAGGGGAACATCTGAAGAAGGAATTACCACCTCACACGCCGTTGGAGAGGGGACCATAAGAGAATATCACCTCACGCTCATGCCGGAGAGGGGAACATCTGAAGAAGGAATTACCACCTCACACGCCGTTGGAGAGGGGACCATAAGAGAATATCACCTCACGCTCATGCCGGAGAGGGGAACATCTGAAGAAGGAATTACCACCTCACACGCCGTTGGAGAGGGGACCATAAGAGAATATCACCTCACGCTCATGCCGGAGAGGGGAACATCTGAAGAAGGAATTACCACCTCACACGCCGTTGGAGAGGGGACCATAAGAGAACTTCTACTGAGTCTTTATCAGAAAAATCTGTTTGGAGTCGATTTAACCGGACTGGAGAAGTCCTTGAAATATGTTTGAGAATTTCAACTGCATCTTTCCTGAAAGGTAAAGGTCAGTTATATGCAATGCCTGATATGGATCCAGCAATGATGTTCTCAACATGGATGCGATTTATAGGATATGATGCGTACATGCATGCTATAATGATGTATGTGATGATTCATGTATGTTTTTGTCTAGGAAAATAAATCCTTGACGGGTGCCGGGAAGTCATATCCTGGGCTGATGTTGAGGAAGAGATTTTGCTTCCGCTGTGGATGATTCGTTGCAAGAATACCGGTAGGAGAAGATAACTCCGTTGTGGAATAAACTTGGCAAATGGAAGATTCTGCAGGGAGAAAAGATACTCCAGCAACCATGCTGGGAAGCAATACTCTGTGGGAAGAGGGATGCCTTGCTGAGTGTTGATAATAATTTGCTGGGGATACCCTTGTTATGTTGGAAGTGTTGATGGACTTCGCTGGGGTAAGAAGACTTCGTCGAGGACGCTCTTTCCGTGGCTTTTGGCTGAGGATAACCCAGTTATATCCTGTTAAGGAAATAACTCTTTGAATAAAGCCGGGAGACGCGTTCGGGCTCTGCGAGGGGATAAGCTTCCAGAATTTACTGGGGATAAGCTTATTGCTTGGGGATATGAATTCCAACTTTCCTGGGGAAACTGGATTGGATTTTTGGGGAAGTTTTGAATTGCACCGGGGAAATGATCCCTTTGCATGTTGATGTGCCGCCGGGGAACAGTCTTTAGGCCAAGACTGCCGGGGATGCTTGTTAAGAATATATGTATTGCTGCTGGAGAATGTTGAGGTCTACTGGAGGACACCCAATTTCCTTAAGATTTGATAACTCTGCTTGGAGAAGAGTGTATTGACTGCTTACTCTTTGGGGAATTAGTATGTACTGGTCATGTTCTTTAGCTGAACCTACCTTGATACCTTAGAGGATAGAACAATCAGATTGCTTAAACCAACCGTTATTGCCCCTGTTTCTGAGGTATGAGAGGAAGACCTGTGAGGTGCTGATAGTTGTTGATAGACAAACCTTCTTCTGGTAGGCAGGTGACAGGATGGCAGGACATAGTCGTACGCTTTGATCCCTAACTTTTGCCTGGACCGCCCTTTCGGGTTTTCGGTCCACCGGGATACCCATTTTTGCCCAAGCCTCCCTTTCAGGTTTTCGACTTGCCGGGTGTACAGATTTTTTTTCATTTCATCCCTCATTTTGCCCGAACCCTTTTGGTTCGCCGGGAAGCCCTTATTTTTTGCCTAGGTATGTCAACCTAGCGGTTCTTTGATTATGCGTAGTATTTTTTCCGACTATGTCCGTTCTCAAAAAGTAGGGAGTTGCCCCTGTTAGAAGTGTTTTGTCATGCCACCAGAAGGTATTTGATCAGGCAAGATTTGTTGTTGGAATGCCCCAAGTGACTCAGGCGGAGATTTGCCCCGGGCTATTTGGCCTTTGAGAGATTCTCCGAATCTTGATTGGACTGCCCCAGATAATGGACCATGGTCATGTCTGCCCCCTTGATTGGAGGTACTTCTGTTCATTAGGCATTCGTCGTGCGAACTTCTATGTTGTTCAAACAAAAAGTCATATGCAAACAAAGTTGTGTCAAAAATGCAAAGCCTATGTCTGTCTTGAAGATTTGGAAAATGCATTCTTTTTCATAAAACCAGTGAATATTTGTAAAACGTGATGTCAACTCCGTATTTACTGTAAGCCTTAAGGAGTCAGGATACCTTTCGTCACAGTATGCTTTCGAACTAACCCATGCTTCAGCTAGGACTTTTAAGGGTTATATCGTGGCCTGGTTCACGGTTTAAGAAACAAAGGATAAAGGCTCAAATTTTATTTATACCCACCCGCTCTTCGTGATGTTCTCCAAACCTAAACTCAGTTGATCATACGTTAGACTTTGTTTGAGTCTTTGCTTTGATATGCTAGTAATGGTTCGGATATTGAACGTTTATTTGAATAGGCAGTCACCTCCTTTTTTTGCTGAGGATTTGTAGGACCTCTTTCTTTTTGATTTTGTTATCCCTGTTTTTTTTTTTGCCTGAGCTGTTTCCCTTTTTTGGAATTACAGTCAGCGGGATGCCCCAGTTTCGTAAGTCCCCTTTATAGGTTTTAACTTAATGGGCTTTTTGATTTTGGTAATGACTGCCTGTCTTTATGATTGTTCTGGACCATCACTGTCTTTCTTCGTTTTGTAAGGACTTTTTTGGTGCCATTCGTTATGCACTTGGATCAACTGAGAGACTACCCTGCCCCAGGTTAAGATTAAGGGTTTTAAATTTCGAAAAGAAAAACTCCTACTTCTTTGGCTCAGAGGGGTTGACGAGGGATTATCATCCTTATAACTCCAGTGTTTAGGGATTGAAACAATGCCTGTACCTCATCAGCGGGGTCTGTTCAAAAGCATACTGTAATGATCATGGTACCGTTTTCGTCATCCTCCCTCAAGAGGCTTAGAATTATTGAGAGTTGATCATCAGAAAAAATATGAAAATAATTTGCATAGAGTGAATACGAATATATTGATTCAAAATAGACATAAGCGATGCATTAATGGAATAAAAATGTTTAACATGAATAAATGTCTCAACAACCAAAGAACAACACAACTTGAACATTCGAATGAACAAAAGTATTTTCATCTAAGGGCTTGTCACTTCAAATGGTGAGCCTTGGAGGGATGGTAGAAAAATTCAGCCTGACCATCTTGGGTGAACTCCAGTGCTCCTTCATCAATCAGGTCCTGGATCTTGTTCTTCAGAGCCCAACACTCATTTGTATCATGTCCTGGACAGGAAGAGTGGTAGGCACACCTTTTATTGGGGTCATAGACAGGAGATGCTGTGTTGGGGTTTCGGGGATGAGCCCTTAATGTGATCAGGTTCAACCTTAACAGGCGTTGCAAAGCTTGAAACAACGACATATTGAGCTGGGTGAATTGCCTCCTGGGCTTGCCTGGCTGAAGCTGGTGAAGTTGATACTGAATTGGTGATACTGAAGCCATATGAGGAGCTTTCTCCTTGCCTCTTTGTCTCAAAGATGGTCGAACGATGACTGGCTCTTTACCCTTAGACATTTTCCCCAGTTGGTTACCCTGAAGCAGTTGGTTGACGAGAAACCAGAGCTCGTCTTGTCTTTGAGCTAACCCTTGAATGGTAGTCACCTGCCCCAGCGTCTGGACCT
Source organism: Vicia faba (assembly GCA_948472305.1). Lineage (NCBI taxonomy): Eukaryota > Viridiplantae > Streptophyta > Magnoliopsida > Fabales > Fabaceae > Vicia > Vicia faba. The sequence goes on along the minus strand of OX451739.1, from coordinate 374,425,467 downwards.
TCAATGCATCCACCTCAGCTTGTAGGTGTTTCAGCTTTTCATCCTCAGCACTATTCCTGACAAAGGTCTCCGTGAGAAGTATCCTTAGCTCTTCCTGCCCCTTAGATAAATTCAGGAGGATTTCCCCGAACCGAGTCTCTTGAGCAAGAAGATCCTGGTTGTCTGGTTGGAAAGCCATTGCTGAAATAAACAGCGGGAAGGGTAAGTAACCTGCAACAAGGGTACCTGTTATGCAATGATGTGTATGACATGCATGTAATGTTTTCAAGGACCCCGCGGGGTAAACAAGAAAATTTGTTAGCATTTGGATCCGGTAGCTGGATTGAAGGAACTGCATGTTGTTGAGAGTCCTTCTTCAAGGTCAAAGGCTCACCATATCCAGTGGGTCATAGCCCCTGACTTTAGTCATCATGTCTGGTTTTGATTTCCAAGCAACCTTGGTTAGGGGAACCTTCTTCAGGAGTCAGAGCTCACCATATCAAGTGGGTCATAGCCCCTGACAACTTTGGCTAGAGGAAAATAAATCCTCTTTGCCCCTTTCTAGATGTTTGATTCATCATGACCTGCATCACAAGCCTTTGAGATCCTTGAAATGGGTTAGTCCTTATGTAGGATGTATGCAATGGTATGATGTTATGCTATGCATGGGGTAATGTAAGTAACCCTGTTATGAGTCCCAATTAAGGACTGTTAAACCTGAACCTGCAAAAAACTCAAGTAAAACCTATCATGAGTCCCGATTAGGGACTAAACAAAACCTGCAAGAAATTTAGTAAGCCCTGTTATGAGTCCTAATTAAGGACTATAAACAAAACCTGCAAGTAGTTCATGTGTTAGATAACAAGCATGCAAATAGTCAAGTACGAAGGCACACAAGTCACACAAGAGAAAGCCTTAGAGTTTAGGCTAGCATGGGGTCTGGGTATTACCCTCTTGAAGTTGGTGGGCTCAACCTGTCCTATTAGAAGTAACCGGGTTCTAAGGGTCCCAATATCACTGGATTGCTTTCATTGTTCATCGTTTCGATTTAGCCACTGAACTGGCGACCGAAATATTCCAGGAAAGCAACCCTCAATTGAGCGTAGTATCGAGTATCAACCAACCTCGGACTGCACCAAAGTCAGTTATCTCACTACCCTAAAGAGGCCAAGATTGTTCAATTAAGGTTCCTAAGGTCTGTTGATGCTTCACGACACCACGCGGAGGCCCCGTACTCTCCTTGACTGAACTCAAGGGTTACCGGTACACACCAAAGTGCCACATCAACGTAGCAGACTGTTTCAACCGTGTCGGTATACCCCGCACAGTTCCCTCACAGCCTTGTTGCTACTTTCTAAGAAGGTATCCCCAGATCCGGGTGTAGGATCTATAGAACTCCCAAGCAACCCACAATTTTAAAGCACACAAGGAAAACAATTGAAAACATAGTTATAAGTTAGCCCTAAGGTACACCTCACTTTAAGTGTGTCCCCAGCAGAGTCGCCAGTTCTGTGATCGGTGGATCTGGAACTGACTGTTTAACGCTGGTTCGCGAAATGTCGCGGAAGCAAGAGTCGCCACCGTCTTTTATTTTCTCCAAATGGAAAGGACAAAAGCACAGAAAAATTCCTTAAAGAGATTGCTCTCGGTTCGGGAGGTAGGTTATAGAAAGGGAAGGTGTTAGCACCCTTTCTATCCATGGTTATCCATGGGCTCTTAGATACTTGCTCAATGTGTTTTCAAAATTGTTTGTTTGCTTTTCAATGTGGGTTTAAAAGCTTCTTTGAAATATTTCAGTTCGACTCGTACATCAGAGTGTTTGAAAAGTTTGTTTTTGAAAGCTTTTGAAAAGTGTCAGTGTGAAAAGTCTTTTTGAGTTTGTTTTGAGATTAGAGCAAGTATCCTTGAGAACCTACCTACCCTAAGGAATTCGTCTGTGTAGATGTCCTTAAAAGTAGTGCCATCCCACCATTGAGAGGTAGGTAGCACCACCGTTGGAGGTATTCGGGTCAATTCGATTTTAGGGATATGGTGATCACCAGAGCAATGGGAAGACACCTTAGAAGCTACCCTCATGCCAGGTTCCCGGATCATGAGGACTTACTAAGACGTTTTCTACTCGACGACCACCTTTCGAAAGGCAACAGTGAGGCGTACCCTAGGGGTGGTGTGTGCGAATTGTGCGTCATGTTTCAGTTATTTGTCTTGTCATGTTTGTCGTGTTCTACGCTTGATTTTAATTTGTCCATTCATTCTTGCATGCTATTTAACAGTTATAAGTTTGCGGAAAAATAAATCTAAAGCTATTACAAAGGCGCGGGTCCACATCGCCAAAATAAACCGGACCCGATTTAGCGGAAAAATAAATAATGCGAAGAAATAAAGTGCGAAAAGTAAATTACATGGCTTAGGGACAATTACATAATTATAATTACGACATAAGATAAATGCGCAAATTACATAATTAAAACGAAACTAGGGCGTTGGACCCTTTTTGCAAATAATTAGAATTAATAAGGATTTAAAAATTAAAATTAAATGAGAATGATATTTTGTGTTTTTTAGATTTAATGAGAAAAAAAAGTTAATTAAAATTAAATTAAGAAGCAAACCCTAATTCTAATATTTTTTATTTATTGTGAAAGAATTAAAATATGACCTAAATTAAACCTAGTTCATTCATGTACAATTTAAATAGGAAAATAAATAAATAAATAAATATAATTATTATTGTGGAAAAAAAAAAGGGAATAAAAAAGAATTAACAATTAAAACCTAAATTCTACATTTTTTTGATTTTTTTATTAAAAAGGAATTAAAATTAAAACCTAATTACACTACATAATTTACATTCTAATTTATTTATAAAAATAATTAATACATAAAATAATATTATATTTTTTGTATTTTCTGATTTTTGTAATGTTTTTATATTTTATAGAAAAGAGAAAATTAATTAATTAAAGTAATAAAATAAATCACACAATAGTTAAAATAAAAAAATAAAATAAAGAAAGCAAACCAGAGTGGGGTGTTGCCCCAAATAAGGAGGTATAGGCCTGGTAATTTAAGGCCCATTAAGCTTGATTTCGCTGACTTTCCATAATTCCATATGATGCGTTTGACTCATGCCTAGGGTGTACCCTGAAGCCTGGACATTGATTTGATCATTGTGGACGCGTGGCTAATGGGATGCTGATGGAATATGGTGATCCTCCTCAAGCGCGCTGCATAAGAATTTTTTATGAAAAATAATGTGAAACTTTTGCCAGACCTGGGACTTGAACCCAGGTCTTTGAGGTCACATGCCTAACACGTTACCACTGAACCACATGCATTTCAATTAACATATAATAAACAATAAAGAATATAATAATAACGCGTTAGCTGTTTTGGAATTTCGCGCGAATTTCAAACTGTCCAATGGTTGATGGACACGATGTCATCTCCTTCCCCTACCCTGTAACACAAACACTATGAGAACGGTTTTTACAGCGTGGTTTAAAGAGGGATTCAAGAAAATAGCGAATAGAATTCCTTGATCCATAAATCCATCGCGAGGTATGTGTCTTATTCAGAAGAACACGCTGAATGCAATGGTAACAATCTTGAGTCCCAATTGTTCCTTGGGTGAGAAACCCTAAATCAAGAACTCTGAAAACCTAATTTTTTGACAATGGCGAAAGCACAAATATGGCACAAAAACTCAATTGAACATATTGGTTAGCACAGAAACATCATTATAAACAAGAATCCATGAACAAAAATGCAAAAGAATGCTTAAATCATGCTATGCGATTTCAACATTTTCTTGGTTCAGTTTGACTTAGAGGTACCGATTCAAGGTGTTTTGCTTGTTGTTTTCGATTGAGAAACGTTTAGGGATATCTCAGGATGCTATTGGAATAAAGATTGGAGCTTGAATCACACTAAAACCTTGATTTCAGTATTTGAGTTTTATGAGAATTTTTCAATATGCAATGGAGTTTTGGGGCGCAGCTTTCAGTCTTAGAGCATTAGGGTTGTGATGTTGATCATATATGGAAGCAATTAGGTTAAAAAGATTCAATAAAATCCATCTCCATAATTGTTTTCAATCTTTGATTTGTTAAGGATCTTTTACAATCTTTTTTTCATGGTTCTTGTACCAAATCTGATCAATTAGCACCAAAGCTTGCCTATTTGAGATGTGCACGATTTGTAGAGATTAGAATGTGCACAAAAAGATTTTTTTAGGTTAGTTTGATATTTTTCATATATTAAAATCATTTAAATGAATATAAATTAATATTAATTCAAATAAATAATTAAAAAATATGAGAATACTTCCCTTTGGGCCTAGTGGTCGTGCATAGGCTTGGCATGAAGAAATTTGGAAGATAATTGGGCCCATTTGCATTTTTAGGCCTTTTGCATCATTGTTGACTTTCAAAAATTTCCAAAAATTTCCCAACTTCCACAAGGCATAACTTGGTCAATTTTTAAGCTTTTCACATGTTCTTGGACATTTTGGAAAGGTCTTTGAGTCCTTTAACCAATGCCTTTGGTCCCATGTCATTTTGATTTACCAATCTCAAGTTATGGCCTTTGACTTAAAGTCACTTTTTGTTGACTTTTGAAAATGACCTATAATGTTGAAATTGATAACTTTTTGTGAGAGCATTTCTTGGACTTGGAACATGAAGATGAATTGTAGGAAATGTCTTTCTCTTCAAAATGAGCTTTGGATGGAATTTTTCTGATAATCCATGTGAAAGTTATGCCTTGGTCAATTTCAGTTGACTTTTTCAGCTGTCCAAATATAGCAACTTTTGCATCTTTGATGATTTCTAAGCCAAATCTTGAAAATCATGATCAAGCATTAATCAAATGATGTTTGTGGCTTCAAAATGATATATTGACCAAAAATTTGAACTTTTGACTGTCAAATGACCATTTTGCCCCTACAGTTGACTGTAGTGCAATCTAGGGTTTTGACTGTGCAATTTTGAGCTGAATGCCTTGAAACTTGACATGAGGATACTTGACCACATTTATAGGCATATGAGACTTGATTGGGCCTTTGAAAAGTTCATATGCTTGACCATAACTCAAACCCTAGTTTTGACTGTATAGGAGACAGTTGAGCTGCACAACCCTGGGGGAATTTTGTGACCTTGACTTGGCAATTTCTTGATGAATGTGGGAGGGCAAATTTTGGGGTACAACAGAAGCCATTATCCAAATTGCATTTCCATTTTTAGAAGAAAGTCACCACTTCCATTTTAGAAAAGTGACTTTAATCACAATGTCAACTCTCCTTGAGCCCATACATTGTTGCTTATGACTAAAAAGCATGTAAAAGCAAGAAGCAACATATCTACAGCCTACTAATCACCCTGCAAACCCTTGTACTTCACATTGAAACCATATTTTTCAACTTTGCTTCAAAAACAAGTAACCAAGCCATAACATGTGAGTTTCAAATTCTGAGTTGTTACAAGCCTCAAAACCTCTTGCTTATAAGTATACACACTATTTGCAAGTTGACACACGAATGCTAGTGCCCTGAAACTATCTCAAACACTCAAAAACCAAAAACCTGTTCAAGAACACCATTAACACACAATTTTGAACCAAAACTCATGATCTTCATTTCCACTCGTGCGTTTTGAAAACTAATCACTCAAACACCTTCTATACATCATACCAAAGCAATCCAGACCCCTGTTTCAAGACTGTAACTCCTCCATCACTATCCACCATTTTCAAGTATTAAGCTTGTAGGTTGACTTGAGTAGAGAGATTCAGGGACTTTCAAGGCAAAGTAAGAGTTGGAATACACTCAAGGAGGTCCAGGAAAGCTAAACAAATTCTCAGGCCTTCTCAAAAGTTTCTCAAACTCCATTCATGACTCCAGCTGCAAGAGGTGAATTTTCAAACTTCTATCTCTTCATACAAGCATCATTTGATCCTAATTTGTAAAAACAAAATGTAGATATCCTTGCTCTAAAGCTAACCATGTTCATAGTTTCTATTTATATTGACTGTGTATAGAGAATTTTGGATTTGAAATTTCTGAGAAAATTAGGTTTCAATTTAGGGTCAGCAAAATTAGTTCTTATCTTTGACTTGTAGCTTACATAAGTTATATGGTTGAATTCATGGGAAGCAACACCACAACTTTCATGTTTGAAATTTTCATTTTTGTGGAGAAATGAGGAAGATACAGGTGGTCCGGCTAGGCGCGAGGTTGAAGATGAAGTTGCCTTCAGAAAGCAGTTTCTAATATATATTTATGCTTTGATTATATGACCGGATGAAACAGCCACCCCAGTGGCAAGCGCGCGCGTACTAAGTCATTGCTTACCTAAAGGGCGAGGGTTCGAACCAATGTGAATCCCCCTTTTGTATTTTTCCATTTTTCTGATTTTTCTCTAACACTTTTTTTGCAGGCGCTGGGCCCTTTGGGTCTGGCATATTTTTATTTTTGCTAGCACACTTCCCTGCTTACTTGTGACACCCCCTTGGTCCATTTTATTTTTATTTATTTTTTCCTTTAAATATATTTTCTAAAAAAATACCAAAAAAATCATAAAAAGTATAAAAATAATAGATTTATATTTTGACATAATTTAAATATTTTTCCACATAAAGATTATTTTTATTCATTATATTTGATTTATCTTTACCAATTTCCTTGTAAATTAAATTAAAACTAGATTATTATTTATCTAAATATATTTATTTCAATATAAAAAAGACCAAAAATATTTCATAACACCATATACATTATTTTCATGACAAATACAAAAAATATTTTTTTTCTTTAAACTTATTTCCTTTTAATCAACTAAATAGAATTAGGGTTTTATTCAAAAATCTTTTCTTAATTAATTTCTTTTCTTAATTAATTTCTTTTCTTAATTAAATTAAGTTAATTTAATTTAATTATTTTTTCTCTAATTAGGTTTAGATTAAAACCTCTTTCATACCAAAAATCCAAACACAAAAATCATTTCTTTCAATTTGCATTTGTACTTTATATATTTCTTCAATTATTTGGACAATATTCAATTTGGTTGTAATAGATTAATTAGGTTTATATTATTGCAATCCCCATTCATAAATTGTATACCCCCTCCCACAAATGTTGTAATAGCGTAGTAACTTTAAATTTCACAATTTATCGCTTTTACATAACATGCTAGTAATTAGGGTTTGTATGGGAAGATAAAAGCAATCAAATAGAAAACCCAAATTCAAGACAAAAACAAGCATGAAAATGACACACTTGCACACAAGCACCCCTAGGGTGAAATCCACTTGGTTTCCTTATACAAAATAGCCATATTATGCATGTAAGGTATCTTAGCAAAAACGAACAAATACAAGATCATAGTCCCTCGATGACGCTATTCAAAATTTCCTTATAAATGATCTTAGTCCCTCAAAAAGAATGCTAAGATACCTTGCAACATTGCTAATCATGGCTATACGATGACCCACGCCCGTCCCATTAACATCCAAAGATAGAGTTGCTTACTAAATCAATGGTAAGACAACAATTTCAAAGGAAGAGAAAATGAACAAGAAAGACATTTGAGTAGGTAGATTGCTCCTAATTACTTGCTCCATTTCAAAACAAACATCCTTGCTATTTTTTAAAAAAAAAACACCTACACTTTTAAAATATCTTACAAACTTGAAAACATTTTCAAAAGATCAACATCTTTGTATACATTCTTACAAACGAGAATCATTACAAAGATTGCCTAAACAATGGCCTCTTTACCAAATACTTTTAAAAAACCACACAAAGCACAATTTCAAACAAAAGCAAGTGATCTAGCAAGTAACTAAGAGACCATGGAAAACCATGGATGAAAAGGATGCTAATACCTTCCCTTTTCATAATCTACCCCCCGAACTCAAGAAATAATCTCAAAGGTCTTTCCTGTGCTTTTTCACCTTTCCTTTTGGATAAAAGAAAAGTTGATGGCGACTCTTGCTAACCGCAACATCTGCGATAAAATGCAAAACACCCAAGTCAGTTCTCCCACCGTATCACACTTCTCATACATTTTCAGATGAAGTTTCACACGGACTAATCCTGAAGCAGACATACCCAGGTTCCTTTTCATACATTTCTAGATGAAGTTTCACCCGGACTCATCATGAAGCAGCCCTACCCAGGTTCCTTCTCATACATTTCCAGATGAAGTTTCACATAGACTCATCCTGAAGCAGCCCTACCCAGGTTCCTTCTCATACATTTCCAGATGAAGTTTCACCTGGACTCATCACGAAGCAGCCCCACACAAGTTCCTTCTCATGAATTTCTAAATATAGTCCCACACGGATTCATCCTGAAGCAGTCTTACACAGATTCCTTCTAATACATTTTCAAACACGTCTTAACACAGGTCCATTCCAACATGTCATTCAGAATTAAATCGATCAAAGATTTATTCTGATACTTCTTCCAGTTATAGTCAAGCTTAGACTTAGTCTAATTTCTATCAACAATCACCTTTGGATGACATCTATAAGCCCATCTTCGATAACTCTCCATCATCTCTCCAAATGGCAACTTTAAGCCCATTCCCTACACAATCAACTAACACATGGTCGAGTGTAAATTTCTGGGCACTCTAGTGTTCAATCATCTTCTACCTTTAAGCTACAAATGACAGACTCGCCAATCTAACTCTTCAGGTTTAAGAAGATTGAACAGGGACAACCATTGTACCCCAAAATTTGCCCTCTCTTTTTTCAAGACATTTCTCATAAGGATTTTCAAAAGTTCAAGTTTGCACAAGTACAATTGGACTTTTAATGGCCCATATAGTTTCCATGGATCATATTGGACTTTCAAGCATCAGGTCAAAAAGGAAATCGTCGAAAGGGAAAAGCAGATAAAAAAGATTTTGACAAATCGAAGAAGAGCAAACTTGCTTCGATCCATAAGCTTCGAGTGGTACATTCAAATGAATGTGATCCATTCGAAGAACATGCAATTGGTGAATTCGAAGAATATACATTTGGTAGTCCATTCGAAGAATATACATTTGGTGGATTTGAAGAACATACAATTGGTGGATTCGAAGAACAAACAATTGGGGGTCCATTATAAAAACATACATTTGGTGGCCCATTTGAAGAACATACAATTGGTGGTCCATTCGAAGGACATACAATTGGTGGTCCATTCGAAGAACATACAATTGATGGTCCATTCGAAGAACATACAATTGGTCCATTCGAAGAACATACAATTAGTGAATTCGAAAAACATGCAATTGGTGGTCCATTAGAAGAAAATACAATTGGTGGTCCATTTGAAGAACACACAATTGTTGGAAACAATATTGTTTTATCTGTTGATAAGTATGATCGAAATTTTGTGGATCTATGTGATCAAAATGAAAGGGTGAAGTATTCAAGATGCTTGTTGAACAAAGTCCTATATGCTGCCAAGCCCAGGCTTGTTGTACTGCCCACATAACAGCCTAAAACCATGTCAAAAAGCAGTCTGCTGCATTGCTATGAAACAACCCTGCACCAAGCTACCACAACACTCCAAAACTGCTACAAAATAGTCCTGTTATGCTGCTCCTAAACCAGTCCCATATTTGCACCAAATTAGCATATAAGAGTTGCACCTCAAAAGCTATGAAAAGAACATATCCAAACTATTCAAATTTCATTTGTTTCCCCCTCAAAACTCCAGCAAGACTCTTTTATAAATAAGTTGTTTTACAACACACAAAGGGAGGCTTTTTGACAAGAAAAAAAGAGAAAAAAAAAAGGAGAGAACACTAAGGCTGAAACCTTAGAAAACTCTTAAACCCAGAACCAAAAAAACACAACACCTCTGTTCTTTTCTTTCGAACCCAGAACCAACGAAACACCACACCTCTGTTCTTATCTTTCAAACCTAAGAACATTCAAGGCAATAACTCAAGTTCGAAACACACATTCCAGCTTCAAGAACTAACCTGTATAGACCATAAAATAATGTTGGAGTGAAAGATTTACAACATACTTCGACACAAAGCTTTAGGCTTCGATCCATACTGCTTCACAGACCCAAACAGAAGAAAAAAGGGGTGTGTGAATCGAAGGATGCATGCTTCGACACATACTGCTTTACAGGCCCAAACAGAAGGAAACAAGGTATTGAATCGAAGGGTGCATGCTTCGAACATGCTGCATGAATCAAAATATTTGTTTTTCTCTGTGAATCGAAGGGTGCATGCTTTAGACATACTGCATGAATCGAAATATTTGTTTTTCTCTCTCTTTTGCACTGTTTTTTGTTTTTTTTTAAATATATTTTCTCTATATTTTCTTTCATTGATATTCAATATGGTTGTAATAATTAGGACTTTTATGCTTTTCACCCCCCATTTGTAAATTTGTATATCCCATCCCCAAATTATGTAATAACATAGGACATTTATTTTCCGCAATTTACCGCTTTTTATATAAAATACTAGTAATTAGGGTGTGTATGACAAGATTTAAAATCAACAAGTAGACAATCCTAATTCAAGATTAAACCAAGCATGAAATACAATGCACTTGCACACTTTGCACCTTTAGGGTTTAACTCCATTTTGTTGCCTTAAAAAATGTCATGTTGCGCATGTGAGGTATCTTAGCAAAAAACAATCAAAAATACAATATCATAGTCCCTCGATGACGCTTGGAATGTTGTCTTACAAATGATCTTAATACCTTAAGAGAAATGCTAAGATATCCCACAACATTGCCATTCATGACTATACGATGACTCACGCATGTCCCTTCACATCCAATGATGGGGCTTCTTACCAATCAATGGTAAGATAACAACATCTAAAAGAGGAGGAAAAGAACAAAGACCTTTTGAGTAGGTAGGACGCTCGTAGTTGCTTGCTCACAAACTAAAACCATTTTCACACTTACACTTTCAAAAACATCTTCAAAAATAAACATCTCTTTGAACTATTTTCAAAACCAACACTTTGTATAAATTATTATAGAGACGTGAATCATTACAAAGTTTGCCGCAACAAAGGCGTTTTCAAAATATTTTCAAACTTACACCACAAAGCACATTTTCAAACAAAACATTTTCAAGTGATCTAGCAAGCAACTAAGAGTCCGTAGATAACTACAGATAAAAATGGTGCTAACACCTTCCATTTTCATAACCTACCCCCGAACTCAAGAAAATATCTCAAAGGTCTTTCTTGTTCTTTTCACCATTTCTTTTATTGGATAAAAGAAAAGTCGGTGACGACTCTTGCTATCTGCAACATTGCGCTAAAACGCAAAACACCCAAGTCAATTCTCCCACCATATTACACTCGTGCATATCTGAGTTTCCAATAATTAAATTCGTTTAGATTACTATATTGATCTAGGTCAAAAATCTACTGCTCAATATAATTTTTTAAATAAAATTTAAATAATCTTTTTAAAATATAATTTTTATTTGAAAATCTATTCACCATCCTTTAAATACGGTGCTCTAGTCTAACATAAAATACCAATCAAAAAATTTAACTTGTATATGATCGAGTTTCTTTGATTTAATTCTAACATTTTACATTAAAATTACGAGTTGGGATGATAAAGTTAAAAATGTTGGATAACGAGTTAAGTCAAAGTCGGTCCAACCCACACCTTATGATAAAATAACAATAAGGTAAAGAAAAAAAGAAGGTAGTAAAAACGATTTAAAAAAAAAAGGAAAGAAAATAAATATTCTGGGTTGGTTTGCTGCCGTGGCCGCTGCCATGCCATTTTCATCTTCTACTTGATCCGATCTCTCACCACCAAACCCTAACTTTGCCCCCTTTTCGTCTCCCTCAAATCTCATCGCCGTCAATCAAATTCAAAATGGCTTCTCATTTACTCAATCACTCCAAAAAGGTTCGTCGATTTTCCTCTTCACAATATGCTTTTTTTTTCCTTCAATTTTTTTGATTTAAATCTATGTATTATACGATATGATTGCAGTTAAGAAATGCTTCGAGCTTGTTACACCATGATCGTGCGGTTTTGGTTCGTTGGTTTTGCAGCGACGTTCAACCCTTATCTATCACCAAAAATCGTGGTACTTTTTTTTTTGCTTTGTTTTTTGTTTAATTTCGTCTGTGACTAGATTCAAATTCGATTTTCATCTTCTGGGTTAGATTGTTATTGTATTAAACAGTATAATAATATTTAAAAAAATACAAAATTAATTAATTTTTAGTTGGGATAAAAAACTAGATTTGTCTTAAACTGTGTGAAGTGAATCGATTGTTCAGCATTATAATTTTAGTTGGTTATTGTTTAGATATGTTGAAAACCCGAATACAAGATTATGAGTCTTCAGCGAGAAACCGTGTCTCTGAATCAGCTTCGAACTTTACTGTGAGTAGAGAGCTCTTTACATTTATATGACAATACCAATCAAGCTATTCCCGGCATTTAACGTTCTCTGCTGACCCGTATTTTCTCTTTCATAGAAACCTTCATTTGGTGTACAGAAGAGAAACATGTCCACCATGAAAAGGGGTTACACGAGGTTGAATGGAGAGGTTTTACAGTAAGTTGTTTTATAGTTAATTTTTTTTTATTTTCGCTATATTTGCGTTGCTTTAATATGGGTTTGCTTATAACTTATTCATTTTCATCCCACCCTTGTATTTCAAAAGAAATTCAGAGGTTCTGTCAAGGAGAAGCTATTCATCAGCTGCAGGTACAGTTCATTATTTTTTTTTGGCACTGTTCATATTTTTTCCTCTGTCATTTGATATATCATGATCATATCTAAATTACCCTGGATAAAATTTTCATGAGTTGTTTTGTTGTTACTCTTTGGTTTTGTATTAGTTGTTTTGATTTTGAGTGAACCACCATCTATAGATCTAGGATTTGCAATGTGGGCGAGGCTTCTCGACCAAATGGTGCTTTGAATGCATATTTATATCTAACAGCACTGTAGTTCTGAAACTTCTCTTCTGCAGTTCAGACCACATAAAGAATTCAGAAACTTAACCAAATAAAAATGTGCATTCAATACTATTAGGCTGAATACCACTGCTTCTTTTAACCTGTTATGTCAGCTTCATTGCTACTATAAATTATTAATAGGATGGAGAGTCTGCTCTGCAAATGTTGAGCTGCCTGAGCAATAGAGTATGAGTTTCTGACTAGTGTTCTTGACCATGGTTTGAGCTTTGAGGCTTTTTTAATGGGCTGTTTTGGACATTATGTTTAGTATTCCTTAATACACACCATAACCTGTGCAGAACTATTCTCCTAAATGCTTAAGTTGTTAAGTAGAGGTGATTTTCTTAAAATCTTTAACGTGCTCCCTTGCATTATAACTCTGAGCTTGAAGCATGGGTAATGCACATACCTGTTATACCTTGTGCTACATGTAACTTATTTACAAAGAATATTGTAGAAGATTCAAGCTCTTAAAAACACAGTAATAGTTTTTTTAACACCAGGCCGGAGTCCATGTCTCTAAAACCTTAAGCTTTTTGGTGGAGATACAAGAATGGTCTTACACCCCTTGAAAAATTTTCTTTTAAATCGTGAATGATTTTGAGACCTTTCACTCCATGCTGTATCTTATATTGCAGCATCATTAATCTTGTTGGGAGCTTGCGTCTGCCCCTTACAGGGGAGGTTAGGTTAAGTAGTTGGTTGGTTGTTACCTAAAAATATAATTGTTTGGAGAAAGAAATGGTATTTTTCCAATAGTTAAGAATGCCTTGTATTTTTCCAATAGTTAAGAATGCCTTGTATTTTTCCATAGTCCGTATTTTTTCTCTCTCACATTTTTCTTTATTAAATAAATAGTATCAACGATCTTGTACTTGATGATTTCATTACCAAAAATGGTGAATATTTTTCAGATCTCCCCCCACACCAGGAAATTGGAATGCCTTCTCTCTCACCTACAATGACAGAGGTTTCTACTTTTGTGAATCCCAAGATTTTCATATATTGTGGGTAATGGTTTATACTAACTGATTCCCAATGATATGCAGGGTAACATTGCAAGATGGTTGAAGAAAGAAGGGGATAAAGTGTCTCCTGGTGAAGTGCTCTGTGAAGTTGAAACTGTATGGTTCTTGTAGCAGAGATAACCATTTCATATAAAATATCACTATTTAGATTCTTGTGTGAAATGATGTATGAATTGTATTTCAACTTTCACATGAAGGATAAAGCTACTGTTGAAATGGAGTGCATGGAGGATGGTTTTCTGGCCAAAATAGTACGTAAGGAGGGGGAAAAAGAAATTCAAGTTGGCGAGGTATTGATATTGTCTAGCTCGCGCCACTTTTTTTATATTTTTTATCTTCTTTTGAAAAGAGCATTTTATGCGGTTGTTCCACAGTTTGAATTTACCAGAATTATTTTTTTCTTCACACTCTAAACTCTATTCTCTTATGAAAAGTCTATCTTTTGTAATGGGAAGAATTTCTTTCATAGGTAATTGCCATAACTGTTGAAGATGAAGAGGACATTGCAAAGTTTAAAGATTACAAACCTTCAGCATCTGAATCTAGTGACCCACCTGCCAAAGAAACACCTGCCCCACCTCCCCCAAAGAAAGAGGTGGCAGAGGAGCCTGCACGAGAACCTGAGCCAAAGGCTTCCAAGCCTAGTGCACCACCTTCATCTGGAGATCGGATATTTGCTAGTCCCCTTGCTAGAAAGTTGGCTGAAGAGAAAAATGTCAGTTACTAATACTTAAATACCATGGTTAAAGATCTTTTTGTTCAAGAACTCGATTAAGCCATTTTTATGACATTACATAACCACATGTATGTAGGTGACTCTCTCCAGCATTAAAGGAACAGGGCCCGATGGGCTCATTGTCAAGGGTGACATTGACGATTACTTGGGTATAATTCTTATTTTCTATATGTATGTTTGTATTATATGCTCAGTATAGTAGAAACACATGCTTCCCTATTTATTCCTCTATCTCTTGCTAGTTCTAGGATATATTTTCTGATTAGAATCGGGATCAGAAAAGCAATTGAATTGGATTTTTTTATCCCCCAAATTTTTACTCTGTAGGTAGTAGAACTCTTTCACGACTATGACCGCACTCAGTGTCTCTTCTCTTTCCTTCTCGTCTTTTGATTTCCTCGTCTACTTACCATCTCCACTAACATTTGGTTAGCTATTCTGTTACATTGTGTAACTGTCCTAATTTATTCAGAGGCTGTAATCCTCTGCTATCCTTCTTTTCCTTGTTACATATTCACATTCATTTGATAGCATAGCATTTGGGGCAAGTTGGGCCGCTGCTGACTTTGGTGTAGGGCTTTTATCAACAAAAAGAAATGAAAAACTGGATGTGTTCTTGGAATTGTTACCTGTATCTAACCTGGTCAACTATATCTGGTACCTCACGAGCCCCAAAAAAGTGGAGACTTATTTTCTTATGGGTGTTTTGTATTTAGCAACCTCATTTTGTAAGGTTGCAGCATGAGATAAACCCAGTCACCCACTTGGAACTCCATTTTCCTCCCATACTTGTCATTAGCGTTTGCTCTCATCTGGTCTTGGCTCATGAACAACTTGCTTTTCAGTTCAATTTACAATCGTCAGTTTTCTGAGTTAGCCGACTATTTCCCAACCTCGAAGCAACTATTAACCCCTTTCTAAAGCAAATGATCAGAGCTGTAGTTAATAATGCGCTGTAATAAAATACCGTGCATTTGCTTAGTTGATTCTTTTAACTGTATAACCCTTTTTACTATCTAATCTAGTTGTGCCTGTGTAATGACTTTCATCCTTAGTTAATTCAATAACTGTATTGATTAAATTATAACCCTTTTTACTATCTAAT
Organism: Vicia faba; assembly: GCA_948472305.1. NCBI lineage: Eukaryota > Viridiplantae > Streptophyta > Magnoliopsida > Fabales > Fabaceae > Vicia > Vicia faba. The sequence continues at coordinate 374,409,647 of OX451739.1, read as the reverse complement.
CTAATGCAGCTTCTAGTGGTGTTAAAGAAGTTTCAGCACCCTCAAAGGCCAAGGCTGCAACGGATGTAGCATTGGATTATACCGACATTCCTGTCTCTCAGATAAGAAAGGTAGTTTATCAAACTAGTCTTTTAAATTTTATGTTTATGAAATTTATCTTCAATGATACTTTACTTCCCACATGAACCAAAGACCATTTGTTAGGACCATGCCACACATGTTATCAATTTATGAACATAAATTGTGCATGCTTCTTGATAGTCTTACTCAATATTCCAGAAACTTTTTCTCTCACTGTATGATTTTTATGTAATTTCCCGATCCTAATATATCTTGTATTGGGAATGCATGGGTGATGCTTTCTCCTTGAAACTAACTATATGTTTAGGACCATGCCCCTTATGTTCTCAATTTGTGAACAAAAGTTGTGTATGCTTCTTGATAGTGTTGCTCAATATTACTGGGACTTTTTTTTTTCTTTCAGTATGTTTTTTAAAGTAATAATATCCTGATCTTAATAAATCTGGTATTGTGCATGCATAAGGGATGCTTTTTCTAACTAACTATATTTGACAGATCACGGCCTCACGTTTGTTGCTATCAAAACAAACTATTCCTCATTACTATCTAACAGTCGATACATGTGTTGACAAACTCATGAGGTGAGCTTCTCCATTATTGTCAATATATTTTACCGATGATACAAATAATTTCTGATAATTCAAACCCTCTATCTGCAGTTTGCGATCCCAACTCAATTCATTGCAGGAAGCCTCTGGCGGTGCCCGCATATCAGTAAATGACCTTGTAATCAAGGTATCAGTTTTTCTCTGACCAAAATATTGTTTAAGTTGCAGGTTGCCTTCCTTTTATCCCGTGTTTTGGTTGGTAATCAGGTGTTTAATTTAGTAGAGAAGGGCATCATATCTCAGACCTCTGCTTTCTTTCTTTTTAGTCTCTATAAGTTGAAAAATCTTCCATTTTTTTTAGAAAGTTCTAAAACCTACTGAAGTTATAGAACTTCATGAATTTCCGGCTAAACAAATTCAAAGACCAGTGCATTAGTTTGTGTGCACATAGTCAATAGAAAAGCTAGGTTTTTAACTTGCTAGTGGTTATTAATTGGTTTTAGCCTAATACTGTTACATCATCGTTTCTCAACTGTTAGGTTTCAAATTTGCAATTCATCTACAGAATTCTCTTAAGTTGCTAAAATGAGTATTCCTTAGCTTAAACCATATGTCTTGTGCAGGAGAGAGTATTGTGCACAATATAAACTAAGTTTGATGCTTGTCTTTTTTTGTATTTCAGGCTGCTGCTTTGGCTCTCCGTAAAGTTCCTCAGTGTAACAGTTCATGGACAAATGACTATATTCGCCAGTAAGTTAACAATTTTTAAATTCAAAGGTTGCCATAAAAATTGGGAATGACCTTAAATATAACATTTGCTATTATGGTTTTCTGCAGGTATCATAACGTGAACATTAATGTTGCCGTGCAGACTGAACACGGACTCTTTGTTCCGGTCGTCAGGGTGAGTGAGAACCTCTTTCTAACAGTTGAAAGACATACAAAGCCTTTACTGATTCCAACTCAACCTTGTATTCATAATATTTGCAGGATGCAGACAAGAAAGGCCTCTCTAAAATAGGCGAAGAGGTCAAACAATTGGCTAAAAAAGCTAAAGAAAACAGCTTGAAACCCCAAGATTATGAGGTTATTGAAATTTTATGCTCATTCCTATTCATCTGCTAAAGATGACGTCTTGTACTAGTTTATGATTATTGGGTCGATACACATTGCAGGGAGGTACATTCACAGTGTCTAACTTGGGAGGACCATTTGGAGTCAAACAGTTCTGTGCCATTGTCAATCCTCCTCAATCAGGCATTCTTGCAGTTGGATCTGGTGAGAAAAATTTAGTGTATTTTTTCCTACCTTTTATTTACTAGCTGCTTACGCTTGTTATCATAATGACCATCTCTCTGCTTTGCTTCTACATGCGCAGCCGAGAGGAGAGTCGTTCCAGGTTCAGGTGCTGAAGAATTCAAATTTGCATCCTTCATCGCCGTAACCCTCAGCTGTGATCATCGTGTAATAGATGGTAATCATTCTTAATCTGACTCTGTTGCTTTAATTTAAGAGACTAAGTTGTCCAATATCTTCATTTTTAATAAGCAAAACCAGTGATTCACTCGATGAAACATGCTAACAATATGCTTTTTATTATTATTCTGTTCAGGGGCTATTGGTGCTGAATGGCTAAAAGCATTCAAAGGCTACATTGAGAATCCAGAAACAATGTTGTTGTAAAGTAAATAGAAGGCTTCCATGAACATGAAGTACTCAATTCCGTTTTTCAAGTGATATTATAGGCGGGGGGATGAGATTTTGATCACCTGGTATTTCCCATTTGGGTTTGGTTGATTGTATCCCTGACCAATTTTTGATTCAAGTTAAAATAAATTTTACAAATAATTTTGTAATAAGCGAGGGTAGATAACGTATTTTGTATTTTGAGCCCCGAAATTGTGTCGATAGAAGAGTATGTTGCCCCATTATACAAGCAGATGAGGATCTAACATTTTTTTGTTAGATGGTGTGAATAATTCAAACAACACTAATTTTATTTTTATTTGCATCTCACATTTTCTTTATATTCCTGTAGGGTGAGTAATCTGTCTCAATTGTTAGAAGAATCAAGTTAATTTTTAAAATTTGGACCAATGATTTGAAAATTATTTGTCTTGACAGTTGGGTTTGTTTTCGGTTGTACTGTAGGTTGGTTGATCTGAATTAATTTGTGTTTTTCTTATTTGTATTCCATTTTCTCTCAACATTTTATTATGTTGAACTTATTTATATTTTATCCAACTTGATCATGGCTGAATCAATTGAATCCTGAGTTGAATGTTTTGTTGGTTTAATGTCTTATTTTTGAAACAAGATTAATGGTTAAGTTACATTTTTAACAAACTAGCCATTTTGAAAATTTGATGGGTTAAATGTCTGTTTTTTTCTCTATAAAAGGATGCCTTTTTGACATTTTTTAAAAAGAAAATTAAAATATAAGGAGATTTTATGGAAGTTTGTTTAGAACAACTTTTCTTTATTGAAATTCAATTTATTAGACATTGCCGTGATTTTGGTATTCAGTTTAAGTTAGGATTAGATTTTATTTGAAATTTATTTAGATTTGTACATAATTGTGTAATTTTTTTTTAGTGATGTAATTATTTATTTAATTGGTTTAATAATTATATAGTTTTATTACATAGACTTATCGAGTTATTTAATTTAATGTGATTTAATTAGGTTAATTTTTAAAACGTTAATTTTATAGATAATTAAGTAAGGTTAATTTTTCGTATATCTAAAATATAAGAGCAACTATTTATAATAGAACTCGTGTGTAGACATTGTTGATTTGTATTTTGTAAGAAAAATATCTAATAAGTAATCAATCACTTAAATTTGGTAATTTTATTTTTTATAAAATAAATTTCATTATTCAAAAGCAACAACTTTTAAATATTAATTTTGGGTCCAACACATTTAATGAAGAAAAAGAGTTTTCTTATAAATGATGATAATTACTAAACATTTAACTTTTTTTCTTCCTTTATTGGAAGTGTCTAATAGATTGAAGGGGATTATTTCTCTCAGTTTAAAATTGCTCACGCATTCTTATAAAAATATTAAAAATATTTTTGAAAATTGAAAATGTACTTTCAAATGTATTTTAATTCACATTCGTTTATTTATAAGTGAGATAAATTTTTATTTTTTTATATGTATTTTTGTATAATTTACATAAGTACATTTTTGAACGGGGTTTTGATCAAATTCGGGTTAGATCCTTCCCCTTTCTCATTTCCAACAAAAATATACAAATTTTCAAACTCTATCAAGTGACTTCAAAGTTTTGCTTACAAAAAATTTACTTTCATGATTAATTTCTATTCCATTCAATTCAATTCGTTAATAAATTTATACTCTCAACGTTCAATCAATTGAAATGTTCAACATCGACTATATATTTGATAGTTTTTTGAATTAAATTTTTCACTTTTGGTTTTCTATACATACATTGAGAAATAAAAATATTAGGTTCTGTAATATATATTAATATATAGATAATTATAATTTTGTTTTTCAATTTTGTTTTGTTTGGGTTTGTTTAGGATTTTAAATTTTGACTTAGTTTTTTTTTATTCTAAGACTGTGATTGTCGTTCTACCATTGTTTTACTTTTGTTTGCAAGGTAACTTTTTTGATTCAGTTTTTCAATTTTGTTGTTAGGGTTTACTTAGGGTTTTGAATATTGACTTTGTTGTTTCGATTTCTGATTTATTAGTTTTGATTATGACTTTGTTGTTTCGTTTTACTGATAGATTAATATTTTATTGAGTTTAAGGGTGGTTTAGTTTCTTCAAGGGTGAGACTTTATTGTTTTTCATTACTTTTCATTACTTTTCCTTCATATTGAGTCAGAATAGGTGAGATGATGCGCGGCCAAAGAGGGTGGAGAGAATTAGCAGTGTTGGAGATAAAATGGCAAAGTTGTATGGTATGCTAGAGGGGTTTATATGATCTCCCAGGAGTAATGAAGCCAGTCACTGCGCTTTTAAGGAGGTAACATCTTAGGAACATCTTGCACCACTACTACTTTTATAACTTACTATATTATTCTTAATGCATGTTGGAAAGGTTTTAATGCATCTAGTTTATGCTTACCAAATTTCTTTCTCCACCTTTATATTTTCTTAGTCATTTTTGGCAAAATTCTATTTTTGTTCTGAGAATTCGGAGATGTATCTCCGAACGCATCAGAGTTTATTTTTTTAGGATGATTTCAAAGATGTATTTTTGAAGTTACGAAATTTCATTTTTTTTACATGTTTCGTAACACTTCCGAAGCTACCCCTTATGAAATTATATTTTTTCGAGTGTGATTTCGGAGATGTATTACTGAAGTGACGAAATTTCATTTTTTTGACATATTTCGGAAATACACTTCTGAAACAACCCCTTACGAAATTGTATTTTTTCTGGGGTGAATTCAGAGATGTATTATCTGTTAATTTTGGAATAAACTCATAGTTTTCATTATGATTTGGAATGTACAAAACAACATTATATATACTGTTAAAGTAACAAACTGTTTAGTAACAAACTAAACAGAATTGTAACAAACTATAACAAACTAAAACTAACTGTTTAGTAATAAACTAAACAGTATTATTTTCATCATGTAATAGCCCCCACAAGCTGGACTATGGATGTCTAATAGACCAGTTTGGAAGAGGGAGCTGCCAAAGGCTTGGTGAGAACATCTGTCAGTTGAGCAGCAGAAGAAACTGGTAAAAGATGGATGAGACCAGTTTGGATTTTCTCACGAATGACGTGGCAGTCAATTTCGATATGTTTTGTCCGTTCATGAAAGGTGGGGTTGTGAGCAAGGTAGATAGCACTTTTGTTGTCACAATAGACTGAGCTAGGTTGATCGAAGGAGATGTGGAGATCCTTGAACAAATACTGCAGCCATTGCAATTCACAAGTCAAGCTTGCCAAGGCCCTGTATTCTGCTTCTGAACTGGATTTGGATACTGTAGACTGCTTTTTAGATTTCCAGGATATGAGGGAATTGCCAAGGAACACATAATATCCAGTTACGGATCTGCGGGTAGCAGGGCAACTTGTCCAATCTGAGTCTGCGAAGCCAGAGAGTTTGAGTGGAGAGGAAGATGAATAGAACAAACCCTTGGCAGGAGCACCTTTGAGATACTTGAGTACTCGAATTGCTGCAGAATGATGAACTTGCATAGGATGTGAGATGAATTGGCTGAGCTGTTGAACGATGAATGCAAGGTCATGTCTGGTGGTAGTCAGATATAGAAGTTTTCCAACAAGCCTTCGATAAGCTGTGACGTCTTCGAAAGGTGGTGAGTTATCATCATGAAGCTTCAAGGAGGAGTCGAAGGGAGTAGAGCAAGGTTTAGTAGCCAATAAGCCACTGTCTTCGAGCAATTCCAAAGCGTACTTTCTCTGATTGAGAAAAATGCCGTGAGTGGATTTGGCAACTTCTAGACCAAGAAAATATTTTAGCCTACCAAGGTCCTTGATTTTGAAAGTGGAATCAAGGAAGCATTTGACATATTTGATTTCCTGCAAATCATTACCGGCTAAGACAATATCATCAACATAGACTAATAAAACAGTAAAAGAAGAGTCATGTGATTTTGTGAAAAAAGAATGATCAGCAGAAGAATATGAGTAGCCAAGAGAGATAAGGGCAGTGGACAATTTCGAAAACCACTGTCTGCTAGCCTGCTTCAGGCCATATAGTGACTTATGCAATTTGCAAACTTTGTTGGTCGAAGAGGTGTAAACTTCGTTGGTCGAAGGAGTGCAAACTTCGTTGGTCGAAGAAGTGCAAACTTCGTTGGTCGAAGGAGTGCAAGCTTTGTTGGTCGAAGGAGTGAAAAGTTTATTGGTCGAAGGAATGCAAACTTTGTTGGTCGAAGAAGTGCAGACTTTGTTGCTCGAAGTGCAAACTTTGTTGGTCGAAGAATTGCAGACTTTGTTGGTCGAAGAAGCAGGAAGCATGAATCTAGGAGGCAGATCCATATACACTTCCTCTTGTAGATCACCATGAAGGAAGGCATTGTTGAAGTCAAGTTGTAGAAGTAAGCTTCGCAACAGGTGAGAAAGTGTCGAAATAATCCACCCCCTCCAGTTGAGTATATCCTTTCGCTACTAAACGTGCCTTGTATCGTTCGATGGATCCATCAGCATGATGCTTGATTTTGTAGACCCATTTGCAACCAATCGATTGTTTGCCTGCAGGCAAATCAACAACAGACCAAGTATTTGTAGATTCAAGAGCATCTAACTCAGATTTCATAGCATTGTTCCAACAATCAAATTTGCAGGCTTGTTTATAGGTTTTTGGTTCTGTGAGAGAACTTATGGATAGACAAAATAATTTGTGATCAGGACTACATTGGCTATAAGATAATACAGAAGAGAGAGGGTAGTTAGAGGAACCTGAGTCAGATGCTGGCAGCATGGGGGATAGCAAATTGCAGTGATAATCGGATAGATAAGCTGGAGGTTTACTATTTTGATTGGATTTTCTGGTTGGCACAAGAGGGGAGGGGCAAGGGGAGTTGTTAGTGTCATTCGAGGAAGAAGAGAGGTTAGTGGGAGATTCTGGCTGGGGGAGAGAGGTAGGAGAGGAAGGTTCATTTGATGGTGGAGGTAAGTTGGGTGGAATGTTGGTGAAAATATCAGGTGAATCAATCGAAGGAGGGTCAGAAGTAGGAATTATAGGATTAGGTGCAGGTGGGATGGATACAAAAGGGAACACAGTTTCATAAAAGAATATATTCCTTGAAATGTAAAATTCATGTGTGATAGGATCATAGAGAAGGTAGCCTTTTGTGCCTTCCCTGTAGCCAAGAAAAATAGATTTCCTTGCTCTTGGTTCGAATTTAGTGCGATGGTTAAGCAAGGTCGAAGAATAGGCAAGACAATCAAAGACTCTCATATGGCTAAGGCTGGGAGGAATAGAATGGAGTTTTTGGTATGGAGAGTGGTTGTTTAAAAGAGGAGTGGGAAGACGGTTTATAATATGAATGACATGTTGTATGGAAAGGTGCCAAAGGTTGTGAGGGAGGTGAGAGTGGAAAGAGAGGGCACGGGCAACATTCAAAATGTGTTGATGTTTTCTTTCCACGATACCATTCTGTTGAGGCGTTTCCACACAAGACCTTTGATGAATGATTCCTTTAGAAAGGTAGAAAGTGGTCATGAGAAACTCAGGACCATTATCACTTCGAATGCACTTGAGTTTCTTGTTAAATTGGGTTTCGATAAAGGATATGAAGTGAATTAAATGGTTTCTGGTTTCACTTTTGTTGGCCATAAAAATTGTCCAAGTAAACCTGCTGTAATCGTCTACGAGGGTTAAAAAATACTTGTGGCCACATATCGAAGGTGTGGAAAGAGGGCCTCAAATATCAACATGAAGTAAATCGAAGATGGCAACAGACTTAGTATTACTGTGAGTAAAGGGCAAATGTTTTTGCTTATCCAAATGGCAAGTGTTACAGGGCTTATGATTGTCATTGTAGGTGACAAAAGAAAATTGAGAGGAAATACATTTGTGTATGTAGGGACTTAAGTGTCCAAGCCTAAGATGCCAAATAGTAGCAGGATCGAATTGGGGAGAAGAGGAGGTGTTGACAGATCCAGATGTGGGAGAGATGGTCTTAGGTGGGGTGGCATCAAGAACATACAATTTGCCAATCCTCCTACCTGTAAATCCAGTCATCTTAGATTGGGGCAACTGCATAATTTGACAGCAATTAGGAGAAAATTTCACATCATATAAAGTGGAGTCAAAAAGAGTGGTGACAGAAATAATATTGACATGAAATAAAGGGAAGTAATAAACATTGTGAAGGATAAGTGAACCACATAGTGAAACTGAACCAACAATAGTTGTAGTGACAGAGTCACCATTAGGCATTGTCATAGATTTAGGTGCAATGTGGTATGTGGAAACGAAACTGGCAAAGGTATGGGTGATGTGATCAGTGGCACCTGTGTCAATGATCCACCAGTTATGACAAGGAAGATTTGAGGAATTCTTACCAGAGGAAGTATGAGGAGAGGTATTGGACACAAAATTAGCAGTATAAACTGAATTAATCGAGGGAAGTGAAGGAGATTGCAAATTAGATTGTTGGAGGAGCTGCAGAATCTGAGTGTATTGTTCTTGAATCGTAGACAAAGCACTTGGACTGGTGTTTGATGTGGATGCAGCATCTTGAATCGAATTCACTGTAGAATCAGCAGAATTCCCCACAGATGTAGTAGGCTTGCGTTGTTGAAATCCAGGGGGATAGCCATGTTTCAAGAAGCAAGTCTCAATGGTGTGATTGGTGCGGTTGCAATGGGTACAGAGTCTGTTTCCACGGCCACCACGACAACGACCACGACCAGTGTTGTGAGAAGAACGAGAAGGTGTTTGAGAAAGGTGATTCACAAATGATTGAGACTCAATCGAAGAAGCAGAAGGTGAAAGAAGGTCGAATTGACGTTCTTGTTGAAGAACCAGATTAAACACATTATCAAGAGTTGGTAGTGGTTTCATCAGCATAATCTGGGATCGAACATTAGCGTATTGGTCACCAAGGCCCTTCAAGAACTTGATAACTTTATCTTGTTCTTTGAATTTGCGTAAGTCTGAAGTAGCACCACAGGAGCACGGGATAGCGCAAGTACAATCACGAATTGGCCGGAAGTTCTCAATTTCTTCCCAAAGCGTCATCAATTTTGTGAAGAACGAAGAGACATCAAGAGTTCCTTGTTGAAGACGAGCAACACTTTCTTGAATGTCAGCAATGCGAAAAATATCTCCCTGAGAAAAACGATTTTCCAAACTTTTCCATACAAGAGAAGCACGATAATACCAGAGAAGAGATTTGGCAATTTCCTCAGAAATCGAGCGTTGAAGCCATGAGAGGACGAGATTGTTGCATCGCAGCCAAGGTTCGTATAGAGAGTCGGAGGTAGGGGGAGGAGAAAGAGTGCCATCAATGAATTTGATCTTGTTCTTGGAGATAAGAGCTACTTTCATTGATCTAGACCAGATCTGGTAGTTCTTGGTATCAAGAACAAGTTGAACAAGAACAAGAGAGAGATTTTCATTAGGGTGCATGTAGTAAGGATTGGAAGGATTGGTAGCAAAATCAGAGTAAGGAAGCGCCATAACAAACGCTGAAACAACAAGGGAAGAAGGGGGCGCGAAGGCGCGAAGAAGAAGAAGGCGCGAAGAAGAAAGGCGCGGAAAAGAGAATTCAAACTGATACCATGTTAATTTTGGAATAAACTCATAGTTTTCATTATGATTTGGAATGTACAAAACAACATTATATATACTGTTAAAGTAACAAACTGTTTAGTAATAAACTAAACAGAATTGTAACAAACTATAACAAACTAAAACTAACTGTTTAGTAATAAACTAAACAGTATTATTTTCATCATGTAATATTATCGAAGATACCCAATTTTATAGAATTGTGATTATTAAACTTTTGGTATCCGAAATAAACATCTAATTTTTAGGCGAATCCAACATTTTTCTAACATTGTTTTTAGATAGTAGGACAACGATTACCGAATATAATTAGGATCAAAACTAATTTTAATTCTTAAATTATGTAACAATTGACTGTTAACTATTATTCATTCAAAGCTCTTTAATTTGATAAGAAATATATAAAAGTTGAATTGAAAATCATTCTTACTTTAAGTAAAATGTTACAGAGTAAGACAATCATTTAACTCAAACTTAATCACTAGATTTATCAAACTAAAACAAAACCCATAAACAAATAAATTAAACACTTTTTAAAAAATATATAAAATATATTACAATTTATAAAAATTAAATGTAATAAAGAAGAGAAAAACAAAAAAAGTAGAGTTTTCGGATTTCGGAAATATATTTATGAAATTATCTCAAAATTTAATATTTTGGATGCTTTAGGAGATATATCTTCGAAACACCTTAATTTAAAATGCGTTTGAAAATATATCTCTAAAAAATATTTTTCAATTTTCAAGGATTTTTCCCATCTATAAAATAAAGATAAAAGATGTACAAAGAAATTCCTTACGCTTATAATAACCACTATACCAGTTATATATAGACTATTGATATTTGTGTTGATATGAGTAGCATGCATAAAAAAATGATTTCTTTTTACATAAATAAACTTCGTAGCATTTTTTATTTCTTTTAACATAAATAAACTTGATAGCATTCAATACTTATATTCAATTGTGTTTTTGTTTTGTTTAGATCATGCTGGATGGATTATGGGGGAAGGAGTCAAATGTGGAAGGTTGCTCATGCTAGCCATGAGCCTTGCTGAATTTAAAGTTATTTATGTTATCTATTATCAATCTATTAAAAGTAAAGTATCTGGAAATTCCAAGTCTAACCTTTTGATTAGATGTTATAACTTTTCTTATTTCAAGGGTATATTTATAACTTTCTGAAATACTTGCACCATATTGATTTGACAATAAATATGGCTGATGTGTCACACTATGGTTTTTTCTGCCACTTTTTATTTTTTTTAATTATTTTTAACTAACAACAATTATGCCATTTTGTTTATATTTACACGTTATAATCACACCTAATTATGTGCTACATACCACTTCCCAAAACCCTCATCCAAACCAAAGGTCATTCAATTTGAAATTTAAATTAAAACACTCATATTATAGCTGCTACGTACACTGGGTTTTGAAATTCTAATTATTCCACTAAACCCTAATCACGTTTTTTGTTGCAAGATTTAAATTGGCAGCACAAGATGAACAACCATCATAAATAAATGTTGAGTTCTTGAAACGGTAAATCTATACAACCAAAGAAATCGTTTTTCCCAAGATGCAACAAATAACTCATTCACCCAACTCTATTAAAACACGAATCAGAAAATCTAATTTCATCTTCTTCCTGCGCCGCTCCATCTCTTTTCATTCTTCTCTCTTTGTTGCTACCAATTTCGTTTCGTTGTAATCTCAACCATCTAATATTCTCATCCTAACCTGTTAATTTATTTGTTTCAGACGTTCAAGCGTAAGAATGGTGGTCGCAACCAAGACCTCTGAATCTCAACAACATCAATAACCAACAACACCCGTTATAGATCTATAAAAGAATTTCCTTCAAATGCAATTTTTAACGTTAATTTGATTCATACATATGTAAGTGACGAAGGTGAGTGATTGAAACATGTGATTGAAAGTTGAAACTGAAATGTAGTTTGGAATATCATATTTTATGTTGTATTCTTTTCGTTTTCAGGATTGTCTTACTATTTCTCCTTTTCCAAAAAAAAAAAAGCTTAACTTGACACCTAAAATGGGATATCTTTATCTTTAGGTTTGAGAGTTGCAGAAGGGGATTTTTGAGCTTGCATGTGACGAACAACACAACCATGATATTGTTTATTTTTTGCTGTTAGATATGTTTTTTTTATTCATATTTTATTTCTCAATTTTTTTAATTTTTTTAATTAAAATATGAGGTTGAGTTTTGACTTTTTTTATTTGTTTAGTCTTGGTGAATACAAAGCTCGCACATATATATTTACGATTGATTCTCCAAATAGATAAAAGCTTATTTCTTTTGCTTCCTCTTTCAATTTATTATTAATCTATTTAAATTTCAATTTCTCCCATCACATGTTTGATAAAAGAAGGCAGTATATTCTCATCAATTTTGTTGTTTATTTTGCTTACTATTATATTTATTTGTATCTAATTGAGATTTTTGTATTTATTTTCTTGATTTAATCGGTTCTTCTTTTGGAATATGTATGGATATGGAGGCTGATAATTGATTTCACACTTGAATCAGTAGGGGACCAATCAACAAATTGAATAACGGATTGTTTCACAGTTTAATTTTTATACATTGATACGTAAAATGAAATTATGCTGATTGCGATTTGATTTTGTCATGTGAAAACAAGTTTAATATAGTCACAATCTGTCTTAACAAAGAATTATCAAACTTTACCTCATGATCGATTCAAGCATTTGTTTTTGAGGTTGAAGATAGAGAGAGGATTAGTGGTTCGGCTTATGGGGTCAACAGGACATCTGTTGCACCAATGATCTTCCTAAACTCACTGTGTGCAATGATGGACAGGGTTGTCACCGGCCTTCTCCCATGAATTCAAATTGGCCTGAAGTTTATGGCGTGGCTTTTTATCATGCCCAAGAAATAAACAGTTTGTTTTTAGTTTTAATGCTTTATAATATTATTGTTTGCAGAGTTGTCTTAGCATTTTAAGTGCAAATATTCACCATGGTCATGGCTGAGTGACCATTTGCTTCTCTAATTTCACAAACAAAAATATTGCTAAAGAAGAATTGGAGACTGCCACAACAGAACCAAAGACCACTATTTTAAATCTACTTAATCGAGTCGATTTTCATATGTGATTCATCATCAAAGCCAAGTGTTAACTTATGTTTTCATTCAAGTCATTTGATAGTTAACCTTATAATAGTAAATATATGTTCAATATGGTGCAGATGATTTGATTTCCCGAGCATTTGATTTCCATCTACAGCCGTAATTGAAGATTAGGAAATTGAAACCATTGAATTTTATGCTTCCACAAGGAATATCAATGGCTTTCATTGGCAGATACTGATTATATACTAATTGTATTTTCTGACAGATAGCAAATGCAAATGTCTCATTGCAATGTTTGGAGGAACTGTTTTTGGAAGAGGAACGAGATTTTGATGAACATGAGGATAATCAAAGGGATGAGACTCTTATTCACCCGAACTTCTAAAGTAATATATTTTTAAGGGTTCAAGAGTAGTGGGTGTTGCTGAAGTTCACTACCAATTTCAGAAGAACCATAATAGAAGAATGTTTTTAACAAGATTTGATTCAAATTATGTATATGTATATTATTATTGCTTTCATATTTTGTATGTCATATCAACATTGGTTTTGGCATAATATATTTTTCTACTGCATGTTGGCCTATGTTTTAATGGAATTTATTTTACACCAAATTTTCTTTTGAATGTAGCATTGCCTCTAGCAAACACACTTCTCTAAGTTTCGTTCAATTAACATATTTACCATCTTTTTTAAATAGAATTTCTCTTCTCCTAAAGAGAAGATAATAACCTACAAGTTGGTGTTGATGTGCCTTCAAAATTCTAATTTATTTTGAATCGAAATTATAATTCTCATTTGTCGTGAAATTTGAATACATTTTTTATTTTATATTGGTATTTTTTTTATTTTTAATTGCTATAATTTTAGAAACAAATATTACAATTTTTAATAAAATATTTACGATTTATTTTTTTAAAGTACGACTAATTAATATATTTTTATACAATATTAAAAACAAATATTACAATTTTTTAATCAAATATTGGAGTACCATTTAATTCGATACTTTACCAATATATCTTTTGAATGAAGACATTATTATCATTTATTTTTATTATACTTATATGGAAATTATTGGTGACATAAATATATTTAATTTTTATATAAGATTTGATTCCATAAAATATTATGATCAATAAAATTTGAATTCTCTTTTAATATTATAGGTTTGATAGTGTTTCATATTGTAGGAATATTATATACATTAGAATATATAAAGATATGAAAAAAATTAAATCAAAACTTTACAAATATATCTTTTGAATGGAGGTATTAATATTATTTATTTTTATTATATATAGAAAATATTTTGAATGGTCACATTAATACATTTTATTTTTATGCATGATTTGATTTCAAAAATTTATGATCAATAAATTTTGAATGGAATTATAATTTAACCAATAAAATTTTCTACCGACTTCTAAATATATTTGTGTATATTTTTTGAAAGGTTACATTTATATTCTTGAAAAAAATAACGTAGTTTAAAGGATGTATTGTTAACTATAAATATATTGTTAATAAAATTAACAAAAAAAAGTATATTATAAATATATAAAAGATAAAGTAAATAAGAACTCTAATGTTTATCTTAAATATTTAATTTATCATTCTATAAATGTAAGAATAAATATTATTTTGTAATTATTTAGATCTTTATTTGACCTAAAATAAATTATTTCAATTTCTATAAAAAGGTTAATAAAACAAAACAAAATCAATTGAGATTTGATAATTTTTTTAAGGTTATGAAATAACTAAAATATATCATAATCTTTTTAAATTAACTTTATAATTGTAATCATGATAAAAAAATATTAAATGGTAATCATGAAAATTTAATGATTTTTTCTGACCATTGCTTTTCTTTTCAATTCAAGATTAATTACCTTTTCTTATTGGTACTTGATTGTCCATAATTATAACATTTTTAATTAAATTTTGAAATAACACTTAACACTATTTAACGCTATTATTATTATTAATTATTATTATTAATAATTAAAATGGTTCACAAAAATAATCACTTGGTATTCTGTTGACTTCAGTATTTTACTTCAAAATCTTGGAACCGTGAATGTTGTATTAACAATTATATTTATTATCATATAACCAAAAACTTTATTCATTTTATGTCTACAATCATTTTATGTGGTTAACAAAAAAAATTGAATGACAACCATACAATCAAAGTGATTTTCTACCCATTCATTTTTGCATCACCTAACCAACACTATGGAACCACAAGTTGCAGCAATGGCAAGACGTAAAAGGAAGCAGATTCTTAAAGATAAAAGATTGAAAAAAGGAAGAACTGATGAAAACACAATCAATCCCATTGAAAACTCTCAAAGGTATTATGTTCCAACCATGGTTAATATCAGAACACCACTATCTGATTTAACTTCATCAATCTTTAATGAAAGAAATATGAGTTCACCTTCACCAGCATCTGCATCAAGCAACTCAAGTACAATGAAGAGTTTCAATATTGTTTCTACAAATCAACTTGCTGCTTCAGCACGACAGCACGACAGCGGAGGAAAAGTATTATGGAAGGTAAGATGCCCCAATCTTACAAACTTCATAACAACCTTAGCAACACTATGCTGTTACCATATTAATTTGGCATTTAATTTTGCTGACATGTCAATCTATCATAATTTTACACTATTTTTTATTTATTTGATTTATTAATTTATTTTATTTATATTTGAAATTTATTTATATTTGAATTCCAATTCCAATGTTTCATTCACGGTTAATTTATTTATATTTGAATTTCAATGTTTTTTTTGACAGAATTTGAATTCTAATGTTTGGCTCACGGTTAATGAGGAAGGAATTGGAATGGCCAAATTAAATCTATTATAATTAAATTGAATATTATTCATTACATGATTTAAAAATACCCACTATTTATCATTACACTACAAAATTAAATGTATATCACAACTTCCCATGCATTCTAAACCCTATATATAGCCATTCTAAAGCCTTACTCTTTCACTCATCAATCTTCTTCCTTCTCCATTATTTTCAAAAGGTTACGTATTATTTTCCAATTATTCTTCATTCCCATATTTTGATTCTCTGTGTCTATTTTAATACAGATTTTGTAACAGGTCTAAATAGTAACATCAATGACTACATTTTAATATATATATATATATATATATATATATATATATATATATATATATATATATATATATATATATATATATATATATATATATATATATATATATATATATATATATATATATATATAAAATTTAAATAACGTAAATTTATTCTCTTATTATACACATTTCTTTAAAATAATTTATTCTCTATATCAAATATAATGAATTTGTATTTTTCATTATCTATCAAATATATAAATTGATACTTTCCTTTTATTTTAAAATGTGGTATTTAATGTCATTCACTATTTATACTTTCATGTTACATTATCTAAAACCATGAAAAAATATTTAAAAAATATTAACTTTTTTTCCATAAAAAATATTTACGTATTTCCATTATTTTACTTTTCTATTAATTGACAACATAAAAAGAGTTATATATAAACAATGCATTCAAAATATTAAAATAGATTAATAGTATAATTAAATAGTTATATAGATAACATTTTTTTAAAGATATTAGTAAAGTAATTCATGTAATGTGCAAATTTTACTTATAAGCAAGTGTTAAAAAGAAAAATAAATAGATGAAAATACATCTTAAGGTAAATTAGAGATAAACAATTAATGTTAACAATATTACTTCTCTAAGCTTAAAGTTGTAAGTGATTGATTTTATACTTTTTCAAAAGTAAAGAAAATTTTATGCGATTATTTTTTAGTAAATAATGGATTATATTATTCATTATAATATAACATGTATGACTCCAAAGAGTCATATTTAATATGTATGAGTTTTTAGTGATTAGTATCTAACACACAAAATATATGAAAAATTAAAGAGAATTAATATAATTTTTTATGATATATTTCTAAACATATAGTTGTTGGTGTTTATGGGGATCAATTGACATGCATCACTCTAAAAGTCATATTTAATATATGAGAATTAAGGAAATTATATTTTTAATAGTTTATCTAATATTAAAGAATATAATTTTAAATACAAACTTGATAACAGATATGTAGTTCCTTACAATCCATATTTGTTGAAGAAATTCCAAGCACACATCAATATGGAGTGGTGTAATCAAAGTACTTCAGTTAAATACTTATTTAAGTATATTAACAAGGGGTATGATAGAATTATTGCTGCTGTTGTCCAAACTGACGGTGATGGATCTCCCTCGGTCAGAATGGTTGACGAAATCAAGCAATATCTTGATTGCAGATATATCTCACCAAGTGAGGCATGTTGGAGACTTTTTTCATTTCCTATTCATGGTAGATCACCCGCAGTTGAAAGGTTGTTCTTTCATCTTGAAGGAGACAACTCTGTTTATTATACCGATTATGAATTGATAGATGAGGTGCTTGACAAACCAACTGTGAAAGAATCTATGTTTACGACATGGATGGAAGCAAACAAAGCATACCCAGAGGCAAAGAATTTGACGTACTCACAATTTCTTTCCAAATTTGTTTATGATAAAAGATACCGTCGATGGAGACCGCGTAAAAGAGGAAATACAATTGGCAGACTTATTTGGGTCCCTCCAAGTACGGGTGAGTTATATTTCTTGAGAATGATGCTAACAGTCGTCAAAGGTCCAACTTGCTATGAGGATATAAAATTTGTGGGTGGAAAAGTTCAGGATTCTTTTAGGGATGCATGCTTCGAAATGGGCTTTCTTAACGATGACAAGGAATATGTTGCAGCCATCGACAAAGCAAAGAATTGGGGTTCCGGGCTATTCTTGCTTCAACCATTGAAGTTGTGGACAAAATCAATCATTATGTATTAGACTTGATACCAGGTACATGTGTTTTATATTTACTGTATTATTACATTCATAATATATATATATATATATATAAGAACATAGTTTTACTAATTTATTTATGTTTTGCTTTTAAACTTTTTTTAGGAGAAGAGAAAGAGTATTTGAGTTTTGATTCCATTGATAGAACAAATTCAAGTTATACTGAAGCATATGAAGTTCTAACTCCTGAATTTCTCAGTAAATTAAGAACGTCAGGGCTTCCCAATCATAGGATCAAATTGAAGGTTGGTACACCTATTATGCTAATGAGAAATTTGGACCAAGCCGATGAGTTGTGCAATGGAACAAGATTAATTGTTACAAGATTTGCAAATCATGTCATTGAGGCAAAAATCATGTCTGGAAAGAACATAGGTAACATTTTTTACATTCCACGAATGTCTATGTCACCTTCTGATTCACCTTGGCCATTCAAGTTGATTAGGAGACAATTTCCGATTATTGTCTCCTATGAAATGACAATTAATAAGTCATAAGGTCAATCTCTTGATAGTGTTGGATTGTATTTGCCTACTCCTGTGTTTAGTCATGGTCAATTATATGTTGCAATTTCAAGAGTTAAGAGCAAAAGTGGGCTAAAAATCCTAATTCATGACAAGGAGAATGTACCGTGTTCTACTACTACTAATGTTGTGTACAAGGAAGCCTTTCAAGCACTTTGATAGTTGGTAAACTTTATATCTTATACTTTACGATTCAAATTAAAAATCTATTTTGAATTAAAATATATAGTATGTACATTTTCCATGTATTTCAAGAAGTATATAATTTTTCCTATTTGTTCATGCAGACGTGATTTGTTGATAGGACCGACGCTTGCTACAAATATGGAGTTAAATGCCAACATGGTTTACATGAGACATATACTCAACTGAAAACATGGTAACATACTTAATAATTTAATAATCTATAAATGTAATGTGAATCCAGACGAGACCCATGCGATAGCACGGGTTTGTTACTAGTTCTTATTAAAAGACCATCGTAGTAATTTCTTGTAATTTCAATTTATGTTGATATAAGATTTGTTTTAGTAAATTGAATTTATGTTGAGGCCATTGATAGGCTTAAGTTATTTGGTAATTTAGATTTGGAAATTTCTTTTCCCGTCTTTGTGGTGTAATTCATTATTTAGAAAATTCAAAATTATTTTTAGAAATTTTCGGAGATGTATCTTCGGACGCATTTAAAATATCTTCAGTCTATTTTTGTCAAAAATTAGTCTGGAGTTGCATTTACAAATATTTTTGGAGTAATTTTAGAGATGCATATGTGAAAATTCTTATTTTGTATATGCATCTCTGAAAACTTTCGTACATGCATTTTGGAAAGAAATATTGTATAAGTTTGTCTTTTTTTGAATTCAAATTCATTTTAATGTGAGTAATAATACCATAATTTGATTCAAATATTAATAAACACGAACATCATAGAATAAGGTAAACCATTAATTAAAAAAGCATCCCATAATATTACAAACATAGTTCTCAAAGTATATAAAATAATGCTAAAACTTCAGAAAGAAAAAAGCATAACCTACTGCATATATCTAATCTTAACCCCCTTGCTCCTCCTTTGTCACCGGTAATCCAAGATATTCCGTGCCTCATTAAGAATGGAGCGTGCTAGGGCATCCACATCAACGTCTCCTCTCTCAAACAACCCAGATTCTATGCCCTCATACGTAATTCACAAAATATTCTGACAGATCGACAACACATCAATGACATGGTCATCGCTGATTGTTTGTTCTCCAGGATCTCTTCATGAGTATGACCTAGGTGGACGTCCAGGAGTGTCTGGTGTCATGACATGATGTGACACAATATAGAATCAAATCATATAACCATCCGCATAAGACCACTGACTTGTGGCTGACATACTCTGATACTCCTCTAGTAACAAATGACTCTCGTAATCCACAAATATATCATCAAGATGTTAGCGGACGATGTTGTTAGGAGCATACTTGAAGGATGGTCTCTAACAAATATCTATTTCGAATGTTATTACTACCTAATGCATTTAAAACAAACTATTTTACCTAATACATTAATAAAAACTCAAAAGTTAAATGAGAAAATTACTAAAAAAATTGTTGATGAGGAACCAAAATATTGAATGTAGTAGGTCGAGAGAGTTAGGATCCGAAATATTAAAGTAGAGGTATTGATGTTCCTTGAAAAATTGACTAGAAGAATGTTGCTCATGAACTCCAACGGGGTTCTAGAATGTTTCAAAAAATAAAGAAGGAAAAGAGGTAGAATCTGGCGCTCGGAGATGCATCTCTGAAAAAACATGATTTTGAAAACAACGGTTAACTCAGAGATGCATTACGGACAAACCTTAAACCACATACGAAGATGCATCTGCGAATCAAATTTAGGCAAAGTGAGATTAGCTCAACAATTTGCGCTTATTTTGTGTAAAAATGATGCGTCCAAGGATGCGTCTCCGAAAACTAGAGGCATTTTTGAATTTTCGCCAGGGGTTAGGGAGAACCTATAAGGGTGGAAAAAGAAATTCCTTTTGGATTTATGTTTGATTTAATTTATAGCTCAAAATGTGTTATTGGGGTCAACAAAAAATTAACCTAACATGTCAAAATCAATTAAAAAACTGGATGTAAATTGACTTATATGTCTTAACCGCATATTGGGATGAATGAGACTCTTAGGCTCAAAATCACCCAATCCAACCCGTTGTCCAGCCTTGTCTTGATATGGTTCAGTTTTTGTTAAATCAAATTTTGGGTTATGATCTAATAATATACACCGCTCAATCTGACCCATTGTCCAACCTTACTTGTCTTGATATGGTTCAATTTTTGTTAAATCAATATTTTGGGTTATGATCTAATAATATACACGAGATCTTTTAAATCAAATGAAGTTTAAATTTTATAAGTAAGAATCATGTGTGTGTATATGTATATATGTATGTATGTATGTATGTATGTATATATATGTATGTATGCATGCATACATATATATATATGGATGTATGTATGTATAGATGTATGTATGTACGTATGTATGTATGTATGTATATATGTATATATGTATATATGTATGTATGTATGTATGTATGTATGTACGTATGTATGTATGTATGTATATATGTATATATGTATGTATGTATGTATGTATGTATGTATGCATGCATGCATACATGCATGTCTATGTATGTATGTATGTATGTATGTATGTATGTATGCATGCATGCATGCTGTTGTACCCTAAAATTTGCCCTCTCATTTTTCAAGGCATTTCACACAAGGATTCTCAAGGTTCAAGCTTGTAGAAGTACAATTGGATTTTCCAGTACCAAGTTGAAAAGGAAACTGTAAAAAAAGAGAGGAAAACAGATAAAAATAATTTTTTTGACAAAATTGGAGAAAAACAAGTCTTTTCAATTCAGCTCCTTCGATTGGCCTTTTGGCCTCTTTCGATGCAAGCTTGGCTTGCATCCTTCGACTGGGCGTTAGCCTCTGGCACACTGGTTTGGATTCACAAGGCAAAAGCTTCCTACACGCCACCTTCGATTGCACCTTTGGCCTCACAGGGTTCACAATGCAATGGCTGCCTAGGTGCCTGCTTCGATTGGATGTTTGATGCGTGCATGCCTGTGTTGACTGGACAAATATTCCCCCATACTTGCTTTGATCCACAAGTTGATGACTAGCTGCGTACAAGCCTTCGTTTGAGCCATAACTTCTTTCTTGCGCGCAAAAGGCATCCCCCATGCTAGCATGTACAAGGCACAAAGCCTCATGTAGCCTCTTTTGATTCCAAGGTAAAAAGCCTCCTTTTGGCATCCTTCGATTTCTCAAATTTACTTCCTGTATGCCTCTTTTGTCTGGGCATCTTGCAAGCATAGCATGCCTATATCGTTTGGGCATGTGGCCCCTTGTTGTAAGCTTCATTTGTGCCCTTTACTTCCTGCACGCTTTCTTCGTTTGGGCATGTGACTTTCTTCAAGACAAGTTTGGGCTTACATTCTTCGTTTGGGCTTGTGGTTTCCTTCAAATGCAAGTTCGTTTGACCATATGAACCTTTGGCAGGCAAACTTTCGTTTGAGCAAAGGCCTCTTATATGTTTCGTTTGAAGTCACAAAGCAAAGGCCTCATGTAATCCCCCTTCGACTTAGAAGCCTTTAGTTTTGCATGTTGGCCAAACTCTCAAGGCAGAATTTCCCCTTTATGCTAGCGCCCCACAACAAGGACCTCCTGCATGAACCATTTCGTTTGGCCATGTGACCTCAGGCAGGCAAGCCTTCGACTGGACAAAAACCACCTTCACAAGGTTTAGATTGTAACTTTGATTCCCTTTGAATCAACATCTTTCAAACCCAACTTTGGGCCCTTCGAAGCAAGTTTGTTTAAAGAACTTTGAGCAAATCGCATAGCCTTACCCTACTTGTCAGGCTATGTTGCTTCCAAATCTTTATATGATCAGAGGCTTATACGAAGGTTTGAAGTTTTGTCTACTGGATAATACCATTCTTGGTTAAATTAGCAAAAAGTTACGTACCCTTTTTTCATAAAGAGTACTTTTATCACAAAAGCAGCTTCCAACCTGATTCATGTCTGAACGAAAAACAGTGCCACAGGCATATGTCAAATCTCCTGCCAGCAGGCCCCCACTTGTACTGGAAACGTGGGAGTAACAAAAAAGGACAAGACTTGTTTCAATTTCAACCAAACCATGGTTTGTCATCTTACAAACCTGGTTACTTCAAACACATTCATTCTTTTCTCTATAAATAGAGAAGCGTTTGCAAGCTCAGGGGAGGACTTTTTGGGCTAGAGGAACGAATCTTCAAAATCATCAAACACTCTCAAACAAACTCAAACACTTAAACACATATTTAAACCCATAATCCAGAAGAAACACAACATTTTTATTTTTCTTAACCCTTCGAATCCAGAAGAAACACTATACCCATTTCCTTGGTCCTTCGAATCTAAAGAAATACAACCCTTGTTTTCTTTTTCTCTTTCGAATCTGAAACCATACATCATATTTCCTGACCTTCGAATCCAGCACTAAAGTCATAATCCCTATTTCTTCCCTTCGAATCCAGAGGCACCAAGACAACCACTCAGGGTCCAGCACACGCTCCAACTTCAAGCAAGGTAAGTCCCTCTTACCCTTGAGTCTTTCGTTTCAGGCATAATATGTGAATAAACTTTCCTTTTGTTTCAAACATGTACATACCATTGTTCTTATTTTTATCTCCACCCTTTTAACTTACTTTCATTAATAACCTTCTTGGTTTTGCTTCTTGTTTATTTAAACATGCTTTAAGAACTAACCTGGCCCCAAGGTGATGCTAGCATGGCCTTAGGCCATGTTGCTATCCAAAAATTCAAACGAAAGAAACATGAGACAGGAGTATGAAACGAAGCCTTAGGCTTCCTCACTGACTCCAGGTCCAATCGAAGGATGCAGCAAAGGACTTAAGGTTAAGAGGGCATTCCATACTAAACGAAAGAGGCATCCAGAAGGATGGCCATACTGGCTCCCAGGCCCCAGTCGAAAGGCACACTATACTGGCTCCCAGGCCCCAGTCGAAAGGCACACCATATTGGCTCCCAGGCCCCAATCGAAAGGCATGACTTCACTGACTCCCATGCCAAATTGAAGGAAGCCAGAGAAGCAGAATCGAAGGATGCTTCTGCCTAAATCGAAAGAGCCCTTTTTCTTTCCTTTATTTTATTTTTGCCTTTATATTTTCATGCTATTCAATATGGTTGTAATAGTGTAGGATTTATTTTCTGCATTTTTATTACTTTTGTACAATTACTAGTAAGATAGGGTATGTATGATAAGATAAAATCAATAAGTATACAATACCTAATCAAAGACTAAATGCATGCAAATCAAACACACTATCCACACATGCACCCTTAGGGTAATCTCACTTGTTGCCTCGGAAAAATAGTCATGTCTCTCGAATATGGGCGTTTTAGCAAAGATCCTCGATAAAATATCGTAGTCCCTCGATGACCCTCAATGTTGCCTTTGTTAAATGATCTAGTACCTAAAACGACATTGCTAAAGCGTCTCATAGATTGCCTTCTATGACTATACAAACGTCCCACGCCCGTCCCTTCACATCCAATGGTGGGGCTTCTTACCAAATCAATGGTAAGATAGCAACATCTAAAGGAGGAGGAAAAGAACATTAAGACCTTTTGAGTAGGTAAGATGCTCCTAGTTGCTCTCTTTCTCACAACAAAAACATTTTATACACCCACACTTTCATTTTGAAACATTTTCAAAAGACAAAGCTTTTTTGTACGCATTCTTATAGAGACGAGAACCATTACAAAGACACCTTTTCAAAATCACTTTCAAAAACATATTCCACAAACACCTCTTTGAACTATTTTCAAAAAACAACACTTTGTACGCGTTCTTATAGAAACGAGAACCATTACAAAGACGTTTTCAAAATACTTTCAAAACCCACACCACAAGCACATTTTCAAACAAAAGCAAGTGATCTAGCAAGCAACTAAGAGCCCGTAGATAACTACGGATGAAAAGGGTGATAATACCTTCCCTTTTCATAACCTACCCCCCGAACTCAAGAAATAATCTCGAAAGGTCTTTCCTGTTCTTTTCAACTTTTTCTTTTGGATAAATGAAAAGTCGGTGACGACTCTTGCTATCCGCAACAATTGCGATCAAACACAAACACCCAAGTCAGTTCCCCCATGTATGTATGAGAGAGATAGAGAGAGATAGAGAGAGAGAGAGAGAGAGAGAGAGAGAGAGAGAGAGAGAGAGAGAGAGAGAGAGAGAGAGAGAGAGAGAGAGAGAGAGAGAGAGAGAGAGAATCAACTTACTCTAAGAGTAAGTGTTTTTAACTTACTCCACAATCTTTGCCCTTAAATTAGATTTAATCTAACGATTAATTCTAATCACAATTTTTAACCATTAGATTAAATCTAATTTATAGGCTAACACTGTGGAGTAAGTTAAAAATACTTACTCTTGGAGAAAGATGATCCTCATACATACATACTTACGTACATACGTATATACATACATACATACTTTGACAATTTATTTTCCCACCCTTATTGTGTGGCTCTCTCCTTTAAAAAATCAAAATTGCCATAAAATTTTTTTAGAGATACATCTTCGGACGCACTTTAAATCTCCTAAGCCAATTTTTGCCAAAAATTGGTCCAGAGATGTATCTACGAATATTTGTGGAATAAATTTAGAGAAACATCTTCGAAAACTCTTATTTGGGATATGTATATTCGAAAACTTCTCTGCATGCATCTTTGGCAAAAACATTGTGTAAGCTATTTTTTATAATCGAAATCATTTTAATTCGAATAACAATTACATAATTTGATTCAAACATTAATAAACAAGAACATCATAGAATAAGGTAAACCATTAATTAAAAAAACATCCCATAATTTTACAAACATAGTTCTCAAAGTATGGAAAATAATACTAAGGCATCTGAAAATATAAAAAAAAACATAACCTAATGCATATGCTTAATCCTAACCCCCTGGCTCCTCCTCTGCTACTGGTAATCCAAGGCATTTCGTGCCTCATTAAGAATGGAGAATGCTAGGACATCTATATCATCGTCGCCTCTCTCAAACAGCCCATATTCTATGCCCTCATACGTAATTCACATAATATTCTGACATCGACAACACATCAATGACATGGTCATTGCTGGCTGCATGTCCTCCAGGATATCTTCATGAGTATGACCTAGGTGGACGTCCAGGAGCGTCTGGTGTCATGATAGGATGTGACACAATATATAATCAAATCATATAACCATCCCCATAAGACCACTGACTTATGACTGACATACTCTGATACTCCTCTAGTAACAGATGACTCTCGTAATCCACCAATATATCATCGAAATGTTAGCGAACGATGCTGTTAGGAGCATACTCAAAGGGGGGGGGGGTTCTCTAAAAACTGCCTATTTTGAATGTTATTACAACCTAATAAATTTAAAATAAACTATTTTACATAATACATTAATAAAAACTCAAAATAAGTTAAATGAGAAACTTACTCAAAAAAGTGTTGATGATGAACCAAAATACTGAATGTAGTAGGTCGAGAGAGTTAGGATCCAAAAGATTGAAGTAAAGTTATTGACATTCCTTGAAAAATTGATTGGGTGGCTGCAAGGTCAATATAGTCTATAGTGCGTGGAAATAAGACAACACCAAATATAAGCAGCCCAATACAGTCGACACAAGATTCTCATTCTTTGTTATTTTCCAAATCAAAAGCTTTACTCTCCAGATAACACCTTTTAATCCCTCGCACTTCTCCTTCTTTCTTATAATTAAGAGAAAACTCGGGATAAGGGATTCTTAAACCTTTGGCTAGTATTTTAATATCGACGGTTTATCCAATACCCGTATAAGCCTTCTCTTTGGAGAAGTTCATAATTATATCCAATTCCTCTAAGGTCGGAGCTAACTGGAAATCTTGAAATGTGAAGCATCTCAGCGGAGGATCATAGAACTGTACTAGAGCAGAAATAGCGTCCAGTTGCACTTCGACCTTGGTTAAACCCAAAATATCCCCATAGCGACGGGTAAATGTTTTCATGGCCCTTTTAGATAATCTTTCCTTTACAACTTTGATTTGAGTCACATCTGGCTTGGCAGCATTGATACGAACGAGTTGTTTTCCTTTAGCATTCATTTCCAAATACTCACACAAAAAAACCTTTACTCTTTATTTATATATCCCTTTCTACCCTATGAATAAGATAAACAAAAAGAAAATGATGTATGATGAAAATGTGAAATGTAGAGATGCATGAATGTATAAGTAAAATGTTAAACGACAGGATTTAGTGAACAGTAACCCTTAAAAGGTAGGCTCCTAGCTTGGTTTTATGGATATTCTACCCTCCTCATAAGGTGGTTTTCTTAAGGGTGTCATAGATAACACTAAAGGGAAAGGCACAAGGGTCTCCCTTAAGTGGAGTCTCTTTGCAGACCGAAACTTTCGTCTCTAGGTCGTGAAAGGTCTCATCATGAGTTTTTAGTTTGAGGTTTATACAAAGAGTCATAGGCGTCATTTCAAAGTCCTACTTCCCAAGAGGATGTCTCTTGAGACGTATTTCTTTTTCAGAATTCCACCGACTCTAGACGAAGTCGTCACATAAACTCATAGGGATGATGTATCCCCTTGGCTAATAGACGAACCTTCATTCTAAGGTTCTTTTGAAAATATTTTTTGCGAAATTATAAATCCCAGCACAGATATATAAAAATGATGAATAATAAAAATAATCAAGAAAATAAATAAATAAATAAATAAATGAGAAATAATAAAACCCAAAAGAAATTAGAAAAAAACCTAAAAACCCTAAAAGAGAGGCTTCTAAATCTAGGGTTGAGTCCCCAACAGAGTCGCCAGCTGTCGCAACTGGTTTTTTAATAGAGTCGCCACCCTTAATTTTTATCCTATAGGAAGGGAGTATAAAGGAATAACCCTAAAAGAAATTCAAAGATTCTATATTTGGACTCGGTTCTAGACGAGGGGAGGGTGTTAGACACTCCTTATCTACCTTGTTCGCAAGGATACTAGGTTTAGAAGCGCGATGTTTATGAAACATAGTTTTAATTATTTTATTAGGGGGAAAGTTTAAATTCTAGTTAGCGGGGCTCGTCACGATTTTTATCGTATGCCTACGTATCCTCTTAGGAGGAATCAGAGTCCCATTTCGTAGTTCGCGGTTGATTTGTGTTTTTTATGGACTACGAAGATATTTGAATTCCCTGTACGTTTAGTCTAGGCGTCGTGAATAACAGAAATTATTAGACTAAACATATTGATTCGAATAAACTCGTAATTCCTTTTTGAAAATTAATTATTGAATTGATTTAATTTTTAAAAATGAGTTTGTAATATGTTAAATAATTTTTAATATGTTAATTATTTAAAACAGAATTCTATTTAAATGCATGCATAAAATACATTTTAATGCAATTAACAAAAATAGTGTTTTAATAAATTTAGAAAATAATGTAATTTGTGTAATAATTAATAATAATAAGTATAAAAATAAATATATTAAATTGTAATAATTACTTCATAAAATGCATGCATAAAATATTTTATTTACTTCATTTACTCTATTATTTTCATATTTTTATATTTTCCTTACAATTGAAGGAAATTGAAGGAAAATATAAAAATATGAAAATAATAGAGTAAATGAAGTAAATGAAATATTTTTTTAAAACAACGTAGGGGGGTGTAAAATATAAAAGGGTAGTAAAATGGGGGTTTCAATAACACGGGCCTGAATTCAGGCCAAGGAGGCAGGGAGGTGTGTATTTGAACTGATCAATAAAAATAAGGGGGGTAGGGAGTCAGGAGAAATTCGTATGGGCCAGCAGTTGCAGGGGTGAGGCCCGAATCTATTTTGTTTTTACCGATTTAACATAAAATGTAAAAAAAATGTTATATGGTATCAAACCGGACCGAGCCTGGGGACTTAAGGCCCAAAATGCGCAATAACAAAAAGACAACAATAACTAAAAATTAGCAAAGTTGGGTCGGGTCGGACTAATGGGCCAAATACATTTTATTCTTAACAAAACAAGTTTCATCCTCTTCTCTCACCCTCGCCATTTTTATTTCTTCCTTCTTCTTCTTACCTGTCCTCTCTCATTTCTTATACCCGCATAACAATGCCAACACCTTAAACCCTAAACCAATGGCAGCAGTACAAGATCAACCCAAACCAAATCGTAAACCTTAACCCCCAAATTTTCTAACGATTTTCAAAACAAAATCAAATATAACAAAAACTGAGTGATTTTGATACCTTCGTCGCAATAAGTTTCTCGTCCGATTCTGAGGATTCTCAATTACTAATCCCTTTCCTATCATCTTGCAGGTAATTGGATATAGCTAAAGATGGCGGTAATTGAAGGGAGAAGATGGTGATGGCGACGACGAGGGTTTTAGGTATCGAAACCCCAGACCAGAACAGCGACAACGACTATAGCAGTCTCTTTTCTTCCTTTATTGTTGATTTTTCTCTTCTCTTTTTACTGTTTTTTCTTACTGTATTTTTCTTTTCCTCTGTCCTTGATTTCTTTTGACTTTATAGTGTTTTGTTAGAACTAGTAAATTAGAGAAGAATTGAATATGTTTGTAAATCAATTCTTAGAATTGATTAGGTTTTTTTAAAATAGGAATTTTTTTAAAATCGTGTATGTAATAATAAGAAAATTTGCCTTCTGCAATGAATTTGTTTCCAGGTTGAATTGAAATTTCTTTTCTGCAATTACTGTTTTTTTATTTCGTTCATTAAGGTTGATGAACATGTTTTTTCCTTTCACGCGCGTGATTGCTACAATATGTGTTTTTGGATCTGGGCTGCACGTTCCTTTTCTCAGCAGTGTGTTAGTTTGATTTGGGTCGGATCCACTCTTTTTATTTGGACCATAAGCTTGTTTTGAGACAACAACAAGTTTAAACAAAAGAATCGCTAGTTTGGACCTTGTAAAAAAATCATTTTAAAACATCAAACAAATCTAAATGATATAATATTAAAAAAAAATTTCAAAACAAATTAAAAAACAACTTGCAAAGGGCCCGTGGCGTTTTGGGCCTGCTAAAAAAATAAAAACAAACACTTTAAAAAGTCAATAATAAATAAAAAACAGTTTTTTCAAAAAAGAAATGGACTTGTGATATGTTTTTGGACTTGCAAGAGAACTTTCAACATTTTTTTAATAAGAAACAAAAATCATTTTTAATCAAAAGTTTAATAAAACAAAAAAAAATGGATTAAAAGTTCACTCTATTGGGTTTTTTCCCAAATAATTTGCTATGAGTCTTAACGAAAAACAGATTCTTCACACACCCTTTCAGCCTTATTTAAGAACCTGAATGGACCTTTTTAGAGATTTGTTCACACCTTGTCTAAAACATATATCCCCCTTATCAAGAAACGAACTCTCATTTTAAATTCTAATGGACTATCAGATATTGATGGTCCATTTTAAATCGACATATTCCTATTTTTATGCTTTAACATCCTCATAACATATAAAAATTAAATAATACGATTTATTTAAAGAAAACCTAAGCATAAATAAGGATATGGCAAATTTGAGGTATGACAGACGTCTAGGAACGTTTGGTGTCATGATAAGGTGTGACACAAAAAATAACCAATTCATGTAACCATCTTCCTAAGAACAATGACTTGTGACTGACATACTCAGATATTCCTCTGATATCAGATGACTCTCGTAACCTGTCAGAATGTCAGTAAGATGTCTGTGGACGATGCTGTTTGGAGTAGATCAAAGGAGGGAGAGTTTCTAACAACAACCTATTTCGAATGTTACTACTACCTAGGCATGACAACAAAATCCGTACCCGAAGGTAACCATCCAAATTCGCAATGAAATTGACGGAAAAAATCCACTTTCACCGAGTTTGAATTCAGGTTTGAATTTTTCTCGATTATAAAATATGGAAATGAGTTGGGTAATGGAGATACTAGTACCCAACTCGAACCCGTCCCCGAACCTACCCCATTTATTTCATTATATAAATTATTATATATATTTTGATAATTTAGAATATTAAATATATGGTCAGTGTTTTAATAATTTGATTTGTATTTATTATTTAAAATATTTTAAATGTATGTATGAAATTTTTTTAGATTGTTTTATATTATTATTTATAATGTAATTTGATTTTGAAAAAAATAAATATTTCTATTAAAAAAATTATTTTACTAAATGGATCAGGACGGAGATACCCGGACCGAACCCATTTGAGATTGATTTAAGTTTTAATTCTCCATCTCCGTTTGAGTTTGAGGCGGGGAACAGAGATTGTTTGAGAATTTGGATTTGGGAGAAATAAAAACCATCTACGACCCACCCCGTTGTCATGCTTACTACTACCTAATGCATTTAAAACAAACTATTTTACCTGATATATTAATCAAAGCTCAAAATAAATTAAATGAGAAACTTTCTTTAAAAAGTGTTGATGAGGATGCAAAATATTGAATGTAGTAGGTGGAGTGAGTTGTGATTGAAAAAATTGAAGTAGAGGTATTGTTGTTCCTTGAAATATTCACCGAAAGAATATTGTTCACGGGCTCCAATAGAAGTTCTCAAAAGTTTTTGAAAATGAAAAGAGAGAGGATATGGCGCGTGTTACATATCAATTGAACGCGTTCGGAGATGCATCTCTGAAAAAACCTGATTTTGAAACAATGATTAGTTGAATATGCATGTATAGACAAACTTTAAACCACATACAAAGATTAAGTCATATACAAAGATGAATCTCCAAATCAAATTTTGGCAAAGTAAAAAGAAGCCAACAATTTAGGCTTATTATGTATGAACATGGTGCATCTAAAGATATATTTCCGAAAACTTGAAACATTTTTAAATTTTCGTCTGGAGTTAGGAAACACCTATATGGATAGGAAAAGAAATTCCATTTTTTTCAATTAAGGGATAGATATGTTAAAATTTCTCAACACGTTACAACTCGTGTTCACATTTTTTTCTAGGCGTACAAATTCAATCCTCATTATTGATTACGTCCCAAGAGGATTTCCCTGTTTTTCTTATTTTCTAAATACATTTAACAATTTTTTTAGGTTAACTATTTCTCCTTATTCATCAATTATTCAACAAAAAATTAACAATTAAAATTTTAAAGGGGTTGGGCATCCACTTTACTGCTCTGCGCATATATTTTTCTGAAAAATGCATTGCAAAGTAAGGCGTCTTATAGGGAGTATGAAGTGATGTCAACAAGTGCAACAGCAACATGGAAGACCTAATCTTTGAAATTTCTTACTGAACTTGAGGAAACCCCAGGAAATAAAAAAGAGAAAAGGGCGAAAGATAAAAATGACATAAGTTAAGGAAGCATGAGATAAGACACAATCATTTGTATGAAACAATAGCCAGGCAATTTCTGTGCTATAGAACTTAAGCAAGTCCCATTTAGTAAGACTAGATAAATATGACATCGATGCTTTGTTCTTGTATTCCCTTTCCATTTGTTTCATACATGTCAAACTAATCCCTAACCTATATGAAAATTCATCTATTTAGTCTCTAGTATCTCTCATCAATGTATATATAATAGCAGGATTTAATTTGATATATTTCATATAATTTAAAAGTTAAATTAATAGATTTCATATAGTCTAAGGACTACTTACGATTTTTATTTACTTGAGACTAAGTAGGAGAGAAAGTGATACTAAGGGCTAGATTGATGGTTTACTCTCTATTACGAGAGACACGGAAAGGTGACTCGCCCTAGCATTTGCCCCATGACCAGAACAGAAATAACCTCTGGCATATGATCAATCAAATACCCCCTTTCCGAACTACTACCGATGTTTGGCAAAAACAAAGGCAACACACTCACGAGGAAAATAGCTGTTTATTATTAACCTCTTGTTCATATGCTCATTTCAACATAACAAGAGTAATCAACATTGCCAAAAAGAAGCTCATGATACAACTAGAGCTAGGAAGAAGCTGCAATCAACTGAGGTACATAACCTTCAAAGCACACAGAAGAAGCTAAGGTGCAGGCGGCTAAAGGAGATCAATAAAAGTATAGTTACTATACAAATAAAAAATATTGCACTAAATGGAACCAAATACTTGAAAAACTCCTCTGATAGGTTCCTACAATATCTTCCACAGAAAACTCTACAATGAACAGCAAAGTAGTAGTTGTTGTTGTTTTATACCGAAAAATATATTTCAATTTAACTATGATCAAATGCCTGCAAAATCTTTCAACCCAGTCATTCAAGTCATACACATTGATCCAGCTAAACCCATCACATAAAAAAGATCAAGCAAAAAACAAAAGATTAATCAATGATATATACACTTTTAAATTAAATTTCGTCCCAATAATTATAATTATTTATTCGACGACGACTTCACAATGTGACACATTAGATATAGAACAGAAAGCCAGAATCCAGCTGAAAAAATATGGCATTAAACGAATAGTTTGCGACAGAACCATTAACTACATAACTACCATGACCATAACATATATGGTATATAACTTCTTTAAACAATTCTATATATTCTACTAACTAAAACTAACACCAATTTTTATCTCTCAAAATTGATTTTTAAGATTAAATCTCAAATCTCACACTCACATTTCATATCGGCACATATCGTTTCAATGCTTGTTTGGCCGTGACAGCAGCTCCAACAAGAACTCCACCCACAGCTCCGGCCACTGCCGCCGATCTCACCCCTCTTGCCGCTCTGTATAATGCTCCGGTGCCAAGACCCGCCGCAACGCTGTTCCAGGCGTCATCCGTATCCCTAGCCGCCTCGATCCCGCTCTCGATTCCAGCATACATCAACCCAATGATCCCAACACGGTTTCCCCAAGTCCGACCCGAATGTCCGGATGAGTTAAGTATACGATTAACGCGGAGTTTCATGGTGTCGCCGGATTCAAAAGATCGAACTCCGTTTACGAGTCCAACTCCGGCACCGGCGATTGAACCGCCGAGGTAACCGCATCCGGTGTAGAAGGTGAGATTCTCGCCCCAGGAACGGCGTTTACGGAGAGCTTCCTCGTCGAAGAGAAACTCCGGAGAAGTTGGGAGCTGGTAGAGATTTCGGCTGGGAACTTCGAGGTCTTTGTATGGATTGTAGAATCGGGTTTGGGGCTTTTTATCGGATTGTGAATCGTTGTTCGCCATTGGAGAGGGATTTGAAGAGGCGAAATAGGGTTAGGGTTTCGTGGAATTGAGTGAGGCACACAACGGTGCAGAGGTTATTTTGTGTTTCTAAGGTTTGGGAGTGAAAAGTTTCTATTGTGGATTCTGAGATTCGGTTGGAATTTGGACCGGGTTTGGTTTTCTCTGGTCAAAGTAGGTTTGATTGAATGGACCAGTGGTTCAATTTTTGGTTTTGTTTTGTTTGGTTTATGAGAGAGTTAGAAGAAAGAAAATTGAAGAAATACGCTATTTTCTATAAATGGATGTTAAGGAGGATTAACACCTAAGTATCATTAATATATACTTTTAAAAATAGTTCCGACCATTCATAAAGTTTACGATGAAATACTCAATAACAACTATTACACATAAAGACAATTAGAATAGGTGAGTCGTCACTCCTAATTAAGGAGATGTGATTTCGACCTCAAGTATATTTTTTATTGTTGGATCTAATCAGACGAGAATCTGCTTGAGGTGTTAGATCCCACGAAGAAAATTTTAGCTGGTCATTAGATATAAGCACAACACACACAATTTTTAGTATTTTCCTTTTCAAGTGTCCCTCTCCTGGAAAGGATTACCTACAACCATGACGCCACATCTGCCAACAACGGCCAGGGAGAACAAAGAACATTCTGGTAGGTGCGGAATGTGACCATAGAAATGAGTTCTATCATCTCCACCTCAGACAGGTTTTCGACAAAAGACATATCCTCCATAAACATAGTAACATCAACTTCCTCAAGAGTCTGAGGAATCTGATAAGGAAGAATGACAAGCAGGCAGAGGAAGGGAGTGATCGGCCCCAAAGCAACGTCCCTAGACAATCCATTTTGGAGAACCCTCTTTCAAATGGGAATGCTGGTATTCATCTCTGAAGGATGAGAAAACACTTAGAAGGGGGGGGGGGGGGGGTTGAATAAGTTTTTCCTTTTTCGCGCGTAATACTAATGGAAGGACACATATATTTTTATCCTGGTTCGTTTGAAACTCAAACTACTCCAGTCCACCCGCCAAGGTGATTTCGTCTCTCTCTACAAGGACTTAATCCACTATAATCAAACTGATTACAAATGCACAACCAAAATGTTGTGACTAACAATACAATGCACAAGCCAACTGGAAGTGACTAACACCTCTAAGACTCAACTAGTCCTAGCCCTCTTGAGAAATCTGACCCAACTGGTCTCTCAAGGAACACTTACAAAAACTATCTCTTAATAGTAGTGAAACAGAATGCTTCTAATAAGCTTTATCACAAACTGTGATTTATCACTAAGATTGTTGCCCAATACTTAAGATTTACCCACTATACATTATTAGTTTACAAGAATGAAAGAAGTGAGTGTTAGTATGTTTCTTGTGGATCAGTAACCTTTCTTTGAAACAAATGATCTTCTATATATAACTTTCAGTCTTGACCATTGCTGCCTTGAAGAGAGTGTATGCATTAATGAAGCGTGTTGGCTTGGTCTTTATGTTTCCAATGTTCTCGTGCGTAGTATCACTTGAGTGCGTTAGCCGTCTTAGCATTAAATGACCAACGGTATTGTTAGAGCTTGTCTCTGGAAGTTTAAGAGTTTGCTTGCAGCATTGCCACTTCAGAGTTTACTTAAACTTTTCTTCTATCAGAGTGTTCTTCATATTATGTTCATCAGATTTTGCTTCAGCTTGCATTATCAGATGTTGCTTTCAGCGTGCTTCATTCAAATCTTTGCTTCAGCTGGCTTTATCAGAGGTTGCTTAGGATTTATTTTCCATCATATTTTGTGTTGGAGTGCTTCCTTCAGAGTTTGCTTTGACTTGCGTAGAATGATGTTTCTCTTTTGATATGCATGAGTCAGAATATCATCTGTATCTAGAGAACATACACATCAGAGTATAAAGTATATTTTATAAAATTTATTTCATTGTTATCATCAAAACTCTAAGATATGATTAGAACCAAACTTTGTTCTAACAATATCTACCCCCTCTTCACAGGAGCAGGAGACTATGACATATCTTCCACAAATAAAGTAGTTACAACACTTGTAAGTTGATCAACCCCAAAGGAAGTTGCGGTAGCCTCGACAGTGGGGTAGGGGCATAAGTCGTAAAAGGGGACGTAAAGACCTAGCCTGCCAAACCAGTCTTGATGCCTTGAGCATTGGCAAGTTGTAAAGTATATGTAATTTATTCACATTATGTGCAAGATACAATCACACATGTAAAAAAAAAGAAATTATGGGACTCCGTCCTCACCAAAAATCATTTTCCTCTCTACATGATTGGCGCACTCACAATGGTGCGTGTATCAATTTGTTTCTTCCTTTACAAGGAATAAGCCACTTCACTAGGCCTGAACTCCTTTTCCTAAACAAGTCCCTGGTACAGGAAATGCAATTCCTCCCTCATTGTAATCTCTTCAGCAGAGAGGGGAACTCGTTTGAGGCGATAAGAATTGATAGTAGAACGAAAGTGATGCCAAAACTAATATTTCAGGAATTTATACTTACAGAAGCGAGAAGACGTAATCGGATCATACCAGAAGGCAAGATGGTCCTCCGGTGTAAGGGGATTCACTAGTACGAAACGCCTAAGAAAACCGCCCTAGTCGTTGGTGAAATGGCTAACCCAAGCATAATTAGAGTGAAAGGAAATAAGCCCTTGATCATGAATGTTGTTTTGGAAGGGCTTCTAAAACTTGTCCTCAATCCAAAATTGAAACTCCTTCATGTAAGTCCAGGAACTCAAAATTCAGAAAAAGGTAGCCACAGTCTTATTATGGTGAACATACACTCATAAAAGGGATGGGCTTCATGCATGGCCCAAGAATATTCATAACCAGGAGGCGATGATGCATCCACAGGAACAACAGTTGCTGCAGGAATCTCATATTTTCGCATACAAAACCTCTTAATGAAGCTATCATCAATCACCCTCTTAATCACCTGATGACCAACAGAAGGAATAAGCATTCGTGCCCCCTTACACAAACCCATAAACAATCCAGGGTAGGTAAGCTGACTTGTAGTCCGATCACCCATGCTAGTACCACTAAGAGCAACCTTCTTCAGCTCATTGGCTATAAGTCTACCCACACCCACAGTCTTTCCCTCTAAGATGCAAGCAAGAAGACCACCAACTTCCACAGGAATGGAAGAAGTATGACTACGAGGCATGATGTTATACAAGACCACGATCATGAGCAATTGAGCTTTTGTCTTCAAATTACCTCTAACAAACTTTTGGGTCTTCCTCCAGGAGTTAACTCATACGAAAACCCCGACAAGCACAACTTGTTTTTCACACTCTCAAAATCCCACTCATTTCTATCCGATATATCATGATAATCGTATAACTCGTCATCGGCTAAGGTGGAAGGGATTCCAAGGTATTGATTAATGACACTCCTTGGAAAATAAATTTCTTCACCTTGCACCCAAGTCTTAAACTCAAACCGACCACCATGTGAAGGTAAGGCATTTGCATAGAACTCGTAAAAAATCTCCAAATTTAACTTTGGTTCCGGATCACACAACATGTCACAATTCCTATCATGAAATAACTTCCAATAAGACTTCTACTTCCCATCATTCAC
Organism: Vicia faba; assembly: GCA_948472305.1. Classification (NCBI taxonomy): domain Eukaryota; kingdom Viridiplantae; phylum Streptophyta; class Magnoliopsida; order Fabales; family Fabaceae; genus Vicia; species Vicia faba. The sequence goes on along the minus strand of OX451739.1, from coordinate 374,372,262 downwards.
TATCCGCAAAAATCTTTCTGTCCAAACTTTTCTCTATTCCAGCTTCTGATACATCTCCTCTTGCTATGGCCCTACAAATCTCTCTCGGTTAAATGAAACAACATGGGGTCCTTGCAAGGAACCCGCACCAGCAGAAGTATTTTTCTTCTTCCTTCCTAAAAGTTTAGGACCCATCTAAAAAATTTAACAAAACCACAACCAAAACAACACAAAATTGTCAATGAAAAATTATATCCTGTAAAATCAATGTCAAGAAGTCTTAAAAAACCATCTCAGGCCAAAAATAACATCACAAAACATAGGGAAGTTTTCTCAAAAACTCCTAGGCCGCGCTTAGCGCGAATTTTGCGCTTAGCCTGCTCTGCGAATTTCAAAACAAATTCTTCTGCCAACAGTGGTTGCTTGATCGATCACCATTTCTACTTCGTTTCAGTCACTTATTTTGTACAAATTCATCAAATTTGTAACACTTTGGTTTATCTTTTTATCATTTTGTTTAAGTCATTTTATATTTTGCAAATTTATTTTGATGTGGTTTTTATTTGGATTTTATGTCGGCTAGATGCTTTTGATGGTTTGGTTTGTTAGTTGTTGGTAATCACAGGTGCAGGTAAAGATCTCTGGAGAATTTGTGCAAAGGCGAAGGAAATATGGAAGCTGCAGAGACCCTGACATGGCCACCCGTGTCAGGAGAAGATGGGAATAGAGGTGTTAAAAATCCAAGCAGAGGGTCACACTGGCACCTGTGTCACACAACACGGCCCATGTCAATTGAGCTGAGCAAAAAGGGTGCAAAGGACATCACAGATGCTAACACAGGTGCCCGTGTCCGATGACACGACCCGTGTCAACTTAGGCACTATAAATTCTAATTCTTGGGATTTTTAAATGTTTTAGAGTATTAAGGGTATTCTGGACATTTGACACTGCTAGGGGATAGCCTAATACTACAAAGACCTGATTGAGAAAAAGGAGAAGGCACTTTTTGATGATGGAAAAATTAAGACGATAGAAGAGTGGAGATTCAAGAGCTTGGGAAACGAATAATCCTTCCTGTGCGATAGCAATTGAAGATCGAAGAATCCATAATTTTTGTAATGTCTAACTCTATCATTTGTATTGTTTTTTTTTTGAATTTTATAAGAGGCTAAACTCCCCAATGCTATGGGGTGTCCCTAATTTGTTATGATTAGAATACTGATCTCTTTGTTTTATTCAGCACAATAGTTCTTTTGCATTAATTTTATTGTTCAAAATAATTTATCATTTTTTCCTATCAGACCAATAGGGTTTCACTTTTTTTGACACAATAAAACCAGACAGTTGTGTTAAGGTTTTCTAAACAATAATATTATAGAAGATTTCACCTAGGACTAGCGTAATCCTATAAGAATCGGAACAATTCTTGATAATCAAATGCTTGGCTTTATCACTAATTTGAATGGACATTGAAATTAGGGTAGAAGGTCAAAGGTTTTTCACTAAGGACTTAGAGAAAGATATACTTAAGAACTGGTAATTGAGTTTATGAACTTGTTGAAAAGATCAAAGAGTGAAAGTTATCATATGACAAATCATACACTTACCCCTAGCATATTTTAATTAAACAGTAAAAAGTCACATTTTACATTATGTTATTTTACACATGTGCAAGGATTTATCCAAACAAATAAAAATAATGTCTTTTGTTTAATAGAGCTACGCATTATCCTCAGTGCTATACGAAGTCCTCGAGATTGATATTCAGGGAAAATTCCCTATTATTACTGCAAGGCAAAATAGTACACTTGTTATTTTCTCTATCATTGCTCCACACAAACACAAACTTCATACTACTCTATACACACATGTTTGCACGAATAATATCAGCTATCAACAATATTGCATCTAAACTATCCTAACCACGTGTAAAAGTAACCCTAAGTTCCCAACTTCAACAGTTATAAAATAAATTGAGAAAGGAAAATTAAAATTATTGCACGACATAACTTGAGATGATGATTAGCAGACGGAAAGACACAAAGATTATAGACGAAAGATTTAAATTTGAGTTAGATTGTAGAAACTATGAGAGTGAGAGAGCAAAAGTGATGAAAGTGATAAAATGAGGCACAAATGGCTTCACAAACCCTAAATCCCGTGTAAACGCACAAATGGGTCGGGTTAAACAGTTGGGCCCAGTCAAAAAGTATATTTTTTTCCCGTAGAGCGTGCTAAGCATAGAAAAGCACGCTAAGCACCAAACTCTCTGCCAAAACATTTATTTTTATCCTCAGGTTGCGCTAAGCACGCACAGAAAGCGCTTATCCCGCTCTGCAAAACTCAAAATTTCCAATTTTTAGCGCAGCAGTCTGCACCTGACCCGATTAAATGCTACCTAAAAATTTCTATAACTAGAAAACATTAAAAACTCACAAAATTGGGGTGCCTCCCAATAAGAACTTTGTTTAACATAATTTCATCTCGATGGTCAATGGTGACTTCACAGATCACCAAAACGAACAACGCTTATTTCCCGATTCACTTCACCTCCAAGATAGATTTTCAATCTTTAACCATTAACTGTCCAAATCTCTTTTAAGATGGGACCCTCTAACACAATTGCTCCATAGTCTTTCACCTCCTTATTAAAGAACGGACCCAACCATTTGGACTTTAATTTTCCCAGAAAAAGCTTTAACTGCGAATTGAAAAGAAGTACCATTTGGCCAATTTGGAAATCTTCGTGTCAGATTTTCTTGTCATGGTAGAATTTAACCTTTTCCTTATAAAACTTGTTATAATGGTAAGCATCATTGCGCATTTAACCTAAACCCTGCAATTGAATGTTTCTTTTTTCTCCGACCAAGTTAGAATCAAAGTTTAAAAGTTTTAAAGCCCAAAGAGCCCTGTGCTCTATTTCAACTGGAAGGTAACAGGTTTTACCATACACCATTTAAAACAGTGTTAAAACAATTAAAGCTTTATAAGCGGTGCGATACGCCCATAAAGCCTCATCAAGCTTAAGATACTAATCCTTCCGCAAATTTGACACAGTCTTTTCCAAAATTCTTTTAAATTCCCTATTCGAAACTTCCGCTTGACCGTTAACTTGTGGATGGTATGGAGTCGCCACCATATGCTTTAGACCATAATTTTCCAAAACTTTTTCAAGAGGTGTATTGTAAAAGTGTGATCCACCATCACTAATTAACACGCGCGGTGTGCCAAAATGGGAAAAAATGTTTTTCTTGAGAAATTTAATTACCATTTTGCCATCCTCTCTAGGACAAGCTATCACTTCCACCTATTTGGAAATGTAATCAACCTCAACAAGAATAAACTCATTCAAAAAATATGGGGGAAATGGTCCTACAAAATTGATGTCCCAACAATAAAACACTTCTACTTCCAACATGCTATTCAAGGGAATCTCATCCCTTTTTCCAATTCCTCCACTTCTTTGGCATTTATCACAACTCTTAGCATGCAAGTATGTATCTTTGGACAAAGACAACTAATAAAATCCCAATTGAAGGAATTTTGTTGTCGTACACAAATTGTTAAAATGACCTCCATATGGAGAATTATGACAATGCCAAAGTATAATCTTAGACTCCTCTAATGACACACACCTTCTTAACAAATTATCACTTCCAAGCCTAAAAAGATAAGGCTCATCTCAAACATAAAATTTCGCATCCGCCAAGAATTTCCTCTTATGGTCCCAAGTTATATTCTCCGATATCAATCTGGATGCCTTGTGATTCGCAAAATTCGCAAACCACGGTCTAACTTATACCATAAAAAAATTTAATCGGGAAATTCCTCTCTAAATTCACTTTCTTGGTTAGTGACTTCTATATTGACTAAGCGGGATAAGTGAGCCGCTACCAAATTCTCTGAACCTTTCTTGTCACAAATTTCTAGATAAAATTCTTGCAACAAAAGGATCCAACGGGCAAGTCTTTACTTAGAATCTGGTTTGGTAAGAAAATACCTTATCGTCGCATGGTCAGTGTAAACCACAACCCTCGATCTAATGAGGTAAAACCTAAATTTTTCCAATACATACACTATAGCTAAAAATTCCTTTTCAGTTGTGGCATAATTAATGTGTGCCTCATTGTTGTACCCCAAAATTTTCCCTCTCATTTATCAAGACTTTTCTCACAAGACTTCTTGGACTCAAGACAAGATTAAGGTTTGGTCAGCTCAAGACATTACCTTGCACTGATAACCCAAAATTAGGGTTTGAGCTTGTACAAGGATTTTTGGACCATCAATGTTTCATGTGACTATCATACATCATTTTGGACCCCTAAGATTGCTCATGTTAAGTTTCAAGCCTTGAACCATATTTTTGATCAGTCAATTGGACAGTTGACCTAAAAATCAGCTGTATTGGGGGAAAAGTCAACCATGGCCAATTTACAGTCAAACTTTATAATTTTTGATCCACATCAACATTTTAGACTCATATGTACCATTTGATCAAGTTTGGATCACAACTCCTCAAGAAATTTGATCAAATCATCAAAAGGGCAAAATGGTCAAAATTAGGGTTTTTGACTGAGAAAGGGCAATTTCTGATTTTTAACCTAGCCAATGACCAATTGAGTTCAAGAATGATTTCAAGGGTTCAATGGCATCATCTTGACCTAATTACATGGTTCAAAAGATCTCAAGTTCATTGGATTGACAAATGAATTTTGCAGTCAACTGATCAAAAGTCAATTGTACACAAAAAAGTCAAACTTCAACTCTATTCTCCAGCAGCTATCCGGGATTAATTTTCCCCAGCTAAAAAAATTACATTTCCATACATCATGATACATGCATATACGCATCATACCACAAAATCTCATTGTTGAGAGCATCATTGCTTGATCCATGTCATGCATTGCATATGACTGACCTTTACCTTTCAAGAAAGATCCAGTTAAGTTCTCAGCTATGTCAAAGACCTCCTCTGGTTCAGTTAGATCTCCGATAAGATCTCCCTGATTCATATTCCAGTTGAAGTTATTCCAAGACTTTCGTCTGGTCCAGTTAAATCGATTCGAAGATTTTTCTGATGTCGATCCAGTCAAAGTTAATCCAAGACCTCCTCTGGTTCAGTTAGATCGCCGATAAGATCTCCCTGATTCGTATTCCAGTTGAAGTTATTCCAAGACTTTCGTCTGGTCCAGTTAAATCGATTCAAAGATTTTTCTGATGCCGATCTAGTCAAAGTTAATCCAAGACCTCCTCTGGTTCAGTCAGATCGACGCGAAGATCTCCCTGATTCGTATTCCAGTTGAAGTTATTCCAAGACTTTGTCTGGTCTAGTTAAATCGATTCGAAGATTTTTCTGATGCCGATCCAGTCAAAGTTAATCCAAGACCTCCTCTGGTTCAGTCAGATCACCGATAAGATCTCCCTGATTCGTATTCCAATTGAAGTTATTCCAAGACTCTTGTCTGGTCCAGTTAAATCGATTCGAAGATTTTTCTGATGCCGGTCCAGTCAAAGTTAATCCAAAACCTCCTCTGGTTCAGTCAGATCGCCGATAAGATCTCCCTGATTCGTATTCCAGTTGAAGTTATTCCAAGACTCTTGTCTGGTCCAGTTAAATCGATTCGAAGATTTTTCTGATGCCGATCCAGTCAAAGTTAATCCAAGACCTCCTCTGGTTCAGTCAGATCGCCGATAAGATCTCCCTGATTCGTATTCCAGTTGAAGTTATTTCAAGACTCTTGTCAGGTCCAGTTAAATCGATTTGAAGATTTTTCTGATGTCGATCCAGTCAAAGTTAATCCAAGACCTCCTCTGGTTCAGTTAGATTGCCGATAAGATCTCCCTGATTCGTATTCCAGTTGAAGTTATTCCAAGACTCTTGTCTGGTCCAGTTAAATCGATTCGAAGATTTTTCTGATGCCGATCCAGTCAAAGTTAATCCAAGACCTCCTCTGGTTCAGTCAGATCGCCGATAAGATCTCCCTGATTCGTATTCTAGTTGAAGTTATTCCAAGACTCTTGTCTGGTCCAATTAAATCGATTCGAAGATTTTTTTGATGCCGATCCAGTCAAAGTTAGTCCAAGACCTCCTCTGGTTCAGTTAGATCACCGATAAGATCTCCCTGATTCGTATTCCGGTTAAAGTCCATACCACCTATCAACATTTTCCAAATGACATATGTAAGCTCATTCCCGACATCATAAAGCTGACACAACTTCATGCGAGTGCAAATTTCTGGGCACTCTAGTGTTCAATCATCTTCCACCTTTGGATCCCGAAAGGCCCGAAAGCCAATCTATATCCTCAGGTTTAAGAAGATTGAACAGGGTCAGCTATCGTACCCAAAAATTTTCCCTCTCATATCTCTCAAAACATTGCAAGAAAAATCTCCAAGTGGCTCAAGATTGCTCAAGAGTTGGACAATCAAGCTATCTCCTAAGGCAGTCAACCTCAAATTAGGGTTTTGTGTTGCATCAAGTTCCTTGCATCCAAATGACCTCAAGTGCTCCCCAATGTCCTAATATGTTCTCAAGATCATCCATGTCAAATTTCAAGCCTTGCAGAGGAAGTTTGCTCAGTCAATTGCTCAAAGGGTCCAAAAGTCGACTATGCTAGGGCAAAAGTCAACTGTGACCCAAATACAGTCAAACTTCAAGATTTTTTGTCAACATTCTCATTTTGAAGGATATTTCATCATTTTATCAAGGGTTTATCATGATTCATCAAGGATTGCTCAAAATTCATCAAGACTCAAAAGTTGCTAAATTAGGGTTTTATAGGAAAAGTCAACTCAACTTTGACCAAGCATAACTTTCTCATACTTTATGATAAATGACTCATCAAAATCTCATTTTGAATAGGATGCAATTTCCTACAATCCATCTTCATACCCCAAGATCATAAAATTCACTCACAAAAAGTTACAAATTTGGACATTATAGGTCATTTTTGAAAGTCAACAAAAACACCTTTTTTTCCAAAGCTTATAACTTGAGCATGGAATATAAAAATGATATTATACAAAAAGGGTTGGTTAGAGGACATCTCAAGCTTTCTAAAAAGTCCAAGAACACTTCCAAAAGTTCAAAATTGAAGAAGTTATTCGTTGTTGAAGTTGGGCATTTTTGCAAAATTGCCAAAAGTCAACTATCCTCAAAACTTCAAATTTTGTCAAATGGGCCCATTCGTTTCCACTTGATTTGATCTTGTCACACTCCACACATGTCCTAGCTTCAGCCTTGTGTCCATTTATCAATTTTTCTATTTTATTGGATTTTTTATTGAATTATTCCATTTTAAATCAATTTAAATCAAATAAAATCACAAAACTTGATTACATGAGATCTTTTTCTATTTTCAGGACCTAATCATCATCATCAAGTGAATCAAATTCGTATCATACATTATGTGTGCAAAAAGATTGGATTTTTGGCAAAATTGGAAAGTTATCAATGGAGGATCAAATCAAATCTCCAAGCATTGATGCACAAGGATTCAACCCACATTTGTTAACCTATTGCATTGCTTATTACATATACAAGTGAAAGGCACACGAATTGGAGGTTGGAGGCTGCAGAATCATCAAAAGCAAAACTTGGAAAATTGCCAAAAAGTGTGAAACTGAAATCGTGCATAGAGGCCAATTCAGAAGCAAATCTTCACACTAATCCATTGCTGGGCAATCATTGAAGCGAAACCAATCCCTAACAAGCCCTCATACGTGCCCTAAAGCTCTGTAAGTGTCTCAAAAATATGCTTTTCAGTTGAATTCATATATCATTGTTCTTGCACTTTTCTTGCAGAATCTTTGCATATTCATGCTTATCGTTCAATTTAGAAACATTCTACATTAGCCAATTGCATTTATCTGGCCTGTAACCACATAGACGAATCTAGGGTTCTTGGTTTGTGTTTTTGGGCATTTCTTGTACAGGTGAAATCAAGACTCAAGAGAGATATAGGTTTGCTCAGGAGGCCTAGACGAGCACAACCATGTGCTTGGAATCAATTTCCATGGCCTAGAACGGATTTTAGGTTGAACATGCGAATTTAGCTGCGGATATAAATCCGCAGGTAAATATCCAGGGTGAACGAAGAAGATGAAGACGTGTCCCCTTCCTATTGGCTGGTTCAAATCGGGCGCATGTTTTTTTATATTTTCTGCCATTTTGTTTGTTTTCCATATTATTATTTCTGATTAATCTATTGACTACTAAAGCATAGTGGTGCAGTGGTAGAGGCGCGTGTACAATGATTCACAGGACCTGGGTTCGAATCCCAGGTCCCCCATGCATTTGTTAATATTTTTCTTCAGGTTATTCAGTACAAAACCAAGCGCGTGGTTCATCATACTCCCTCACTCAGATGCTTGCCAGATGGCCCCAGGCCAGATCTGGTGGTCCAGATATGTGGTCCACCATGCTACCAAGTCAACCAACGCATAGAGAATCAGGAAGATCAACACAGGCTTGCACAAATGGGCCTTGGAAATTGCAATTCTCACCCCCTAATCAGGCCCAAACCCTAACTCTTTCTCTTTTGTTTTATTATTTCTTTTATTTATTTATTGTTATTATTTTATTATTAATTAACCAATTAAACTTTTTTTTAATAAAATTAAAAACAAAAAATAGTTTCTTATTAAAATTAAATTTCAGCATTTTTATTTTTGTTAATAAATATTAATTTAATTAACTTAGTTTTAATTAAGAATAATTTTAATATCTTTTTGCAATAATTAAAATTAATTTAGATAATTAGGTTTTATTAACATTGATCAAATTATTTTTTATTTCTTTAAATATCAAAAATCCAAAAATATCATTTTTGTTAATTAATTAATTAATTAATTAATTAATTTAATGCTTAATTTAGTTTAATTTCTTTTTAATTCAAAAATAAACCAAAAAAAAAAGCTTTCTTTCAAATAAAGGGTCAAAACCCTAGAACTCGCCCGATTTAATTTCCCGCACGCGTTCCACTTTTATTCAATATTGTATCTGTTTTCCGGAATATAATAGCTTTAATTAGGACTTTACTTTTTTTTATCGCTTTATTTATTTTTCCGCATTTTAATTTCAAGGGTTGCTTTTGGCGATGTAAATATCCGATCTTGTAATGGTTAGTTTAATTCCCGCAATTTAATTTCCGCAACTTATAAACTGTTAGATGTTTGGTAATAGGGAATGCATGACAAGATCAAATGTTTAACCTAAAATCAACATAGATAACCATTGACATGTACAAAGATAAATTAACTGAAAACAATACACTCGCACATGCGCACTCTTAGGATACACCTCACTTGGTTGCCTTCGAACGTGGTCATTGAGTATAGGAAGTTTTAGAGGTCGCCCTCTTGTCCAAAGATCATAGTTGCCTCGAAATGGTTTCCTCGGAAAAATGATCTAAGACATTAGGGTTACCGCTAAGGCATCCTAACATTGCTTTGGTGACCGCACGTCCCTTTAATCGAATTGACCCTTAAAACTCCAACGGCGATGCTACCTACTCATCAATAGTGGGATAGCATTGTCTAAAGGACATTAGCACAAATTGATTCCTTTTTCGAGTAGGTATATGGTTCTTAAGTACCTGCTCTTTCTAAAACAAAACAAAACTTTTCGCACTTACACCTTTCAAACAAAAACTTCTTTCAAACCCACAAACACAAAGAAAAGCAAATTTTGAAAACACTTTGAGCAAGTACCTAAGAGCCCGTGGATAACCACGGATAGAAAGGGTGCTAACACCTTCCCTTTCTATAATCTACCCCCCGGACCCGAGAAACATCTCGAAAAAAGGAATTTTTCTGTGCTTTTTTCCTTTCCTTGTTGGATAAAATAAAAGACGGTGGCGACTCTTGCTTACCGCGACATTTTGCGAAAACAAACGCAAAACGCGAACCAACATTTCAAAAACAGTCAGTTCTCTCCCACCGTATCACAAAAATGATTAACTATAAACTATTTACTAGATTAAATCAAAATACGATTATTTATATAGAAACAAAAGGAAAATACAAGAATAAGCGATAAATAGAATCAAAAAGTACCAAAAACTATAGTGAATATTAACACATTTTGGCACCTAACAATAAGTTCCCCCATGTTTAACGTATTTTTGACACTTATCAGTGAGGTTTCACAAGATGAAAGAGTTTCTTGCGTCTTGACAAATATTACTTAAAAGAGTTCATACTTCAAATAATGCAGCTGATATATTGACCAAGTCAGTCATTAGTGAGAAGTTCAGGTATTGCTTAGACTTGTTACATTTTCTCAGTGTTAAGTAGGAGTTGTACTTTCCTAGTTGCCGGATGAATTGTCATGCAGAAAATCTTCATATGACTCACATTGATGAGATTATTGTGAGTGTTGTTGAAATAATTATGGATAGAAATAACTATTTATATATGACTTGTAACACTGAAATCCTAATTCATAAGACAAAAATAAATAAAAATATATATAATTATTCTATAGTCGCAAAGGTAGGCACCATTGATTGAACTACGTTAATAAAGATCAATCATATTTATTGTCTCTTCTTTCTTTTATCTTTAATCTTATATAATGGTTGTTATTCTAACAACATCATTCCTTACTGATTGGCTCTTAGAACTTAGACTTAGGATTTGACATATTTTGACCATTACAATTTACAAAGATGTTCTGAGATTCATATGAGTTTCATGTGAAATAAGTGGATATATATTTTGATCTTATGAAATTAGTTTATATGATACCTATAAAATGATAATTGGGAAAGAATCTTGGCCAAAAATGGTGTTGGACTCTTACCGACTTTTTAAGCTCAATAGTTCCATTGGTAAGTAAATGCAGACAAAACCGAGTTACTCTAAATTTCCAATTTGCTTCAATCTATTCACAACATTTACATGTATCAAATGTGGGTTCTAATAAGTTGATCAGTCACAACAATTAATCTGTTATTCTAAGATTTTAGACTCCCTCTAATTTTTTGTGGCTTTTGGCACACTGACACGTCCATATGTTTTCAAAATCTCATTCCTTGAATTCAACAGCAACGAGGAAGCAGATGACATATCTGCCAGACTTAATCAAACAATTGAGTTAGAGGAAATGATAACTTTGACATGAATTTCCTATTCTGCTCTAGTAATAAAACATTCCTAATTTTGTTTCTATGCATTTATTATAAACATTGAGTGAAGCCTAGTATGTCATTAGTTTGGGTGAGAAAAGTTTGTATCTATAAGGCACTGATACTTGACATGTGTAATGCCAAGTCTGTAGCAACAGACTCTTGGCTATCATTATAATGCACCATTCTTTCTAGTTGCATACATATGTGACATGAAATTATGAAAAGTAATATAATGAGAAACAAAAATATGAGGTTAACTGTCTTATGAATTTTGACTACTTAAACAGTGTATGGAGAAAAACAGTCAATAACCTTACAATCACCACACTCAAAACTGATAGCTTCATATACACAAACATACAAAGTAAGAACCACCTCACCCAAGAAAAGAAAAACAACACCATATTACTACAAGAACTGTATCTTAGAGAATTCTCTTGTACAAAACCAATTCCTCTCTGTATGAACTTGAAATCTATCTATATATAAATCGTATGTATCAACAAACCATATAGAGAAAAACTGTTACTAAAAACAATCAATCAAATAAATAAACTACAACAAAGTAAATATCAATTCTGCAACTTCAACTTGGTCTAGTTTTGTAAAGGACCAAGATTAGACCTCCCAATTCCCTGCTTCTCCCTCATGGAATTCATCTTGGCCATCCTCAACCCAGCTCTGAAATTCTGAATAAAGTTGTGAGCTTTGGTATCAACATCTGGGCTAGGACAAAACAATGAAGCTTCACTTGCATTCCCAATTTCAGCACCATTCTCTTCACCATCTTGACCATAGGGACTACTACTACCTTGGTTCGATTCATCTCGACTAATTGGCGACTCAACATTTTCATCTGAATCCGGTGAACCACTCCTTGAACTTCCAATGCTATCAACCCTAACATAGTCACCCTGAACTTTAAACTTCCACGCTGGTAACTTAAACGGTGGAGGCGGCGGTGGCGGAGGGATAGGAATCAAGGGTGACTCATTACCAGTAATCACCACATTTTTCTCCAATCTATAATTAGAATGTTCTCTCTTGTTTGGTTGCTGAGGTTGAACAAGGTAGTGTTTTTTGTGTTTGCTCTTGTTGGCATAGAACATGTTGTGAAAAACCGACGGTGGAGGAGGTGGCGGCGGCGGCGGTGGTAGTGAAACATAGATAGAAGGTTGAGGAGAATTTTGAATGGTGTCAAAATTCTCAACACTTTTTTGCCTCTGTTTCTTCTTCTTTCTTCTCAATGAGGTTAAAAACTCTTTAGTTGCATTCCCTCTTTTCTTCTTAAGCTGAATCCCCATCTTCTTCTCATCCGTTACCGGCGGCGGTTGAGAACTCTCTGCCGCAAAATCACTACGTTCAAATTCATCGATCGTTTCCGATTGATATGATCGTCGAACAGGTTTCGTTCTCGTCACCGGAGGCGCCGGATGCTGATTTAGTTCCGGCGAGGCAAATTCCTCATAAGTAACCGTCGCTGCGTTTTCTGTAGATGCACTTCTAGTTTTCTTTCTCCTCACCACCGGTAGCGGTTGTAGCGGCGGCGGTGAAAATTCCTCATAAGTGACCGTAGCTACATTTTCTGTAGATGCACTTCTAGTTTTCTTTTTCCTCACCACCGGTCGGGGTTGCAGCGGCGGAAGCGGTAATGACTTCTCAGTAACGGAATAATTTATTTCCGGTTTCTCAATCGTTTCCACTTCATATACACGCTCCACACTTCCTCGAACAGGATCAATTCGAGAATCCAGCACTGGCTTCATCTCCGGGAACCACATCGGAGATAAACAAACTTCACCGGAAGTAACCGTCTCCCGATAAACTTCATCTGCATCTTCAACTCTCGAGAACCGATGACGGAAATGAATATGAGTATCATCATAAAACCGGTACCGTTCCTCATCGGCAATCAACTCCGACGGTGGTTGCCGAAGATCGGGATAAGATCCAACGCTTCTGAGTCGGTTAAACGACCGATTAGAATCCCGATACCACGACGGCGGTGTATCGGGGTTCGAGAAGCTTCTATCAAAACGCGGAGTATGCGTTTGCGTCGTTTGTGTGTCGTTGGTGTCGTTTTTAGTAAGGAAGCCACAAACGACAGCGAAGAGAACGAGTATGAGATTTAAATAGTCCCAAGAGTGTTTAACCGTTTGGGGTTTGAAGACGATGGAAGTGAAAGAGCGTAAAGTGGGGACCACGACAAGTGCGAAAACGAGGGATGTTATGAAGAGAAGTACGAGGAAGGATGTTGATGTTATGAAGATGGAGTAAGAGCGGCGGAGACGGCGGTTGGTGTTGGGTTTTGGAAGCCAGAATGGTGACCTTGGTGATTTGTCTTCTTCTTGTTCCATCGGAATGTAATCTAATAATGTACTATGATGTTTTTGTGTTTGTGTTTTGGACTTTGGTTGGAAGAAAGTGAAAAATTCACCTTTTTTCTGTTGCTTTGTGAGTATGGATTATGCTTTATGATGATTAAAAAATGAGTATATATATTAATATATGATATGATATGATGGTGAATATGATTTAGGAATGGTGTGCCAGTTGGGATGTGAAAAAGAGGGAAGGAAAGAGTGTTGTCAAAAGGTTGTATGAAATGTTAACAGCTAAGGGAAAGATGGAAAAAGGAAGAAGGTAAGATAAAGCATGTGCATTTTGGTTTGGGCTTGACTTGACTTTACCCTCAAGATGAACTAGTTCTTAATTTATTTATGCATTCACTTCATGATATTTAATTAAGAATAATGCTACCATGTGGCAACCTTTAATTAAAAAGTTTGTGTTGAAAAAATAATTTAAAAATTACTAATATATATAATTAAATTAAATACATAATTTTTAAGATAAAAATTTCTTTATTTAATTTTTAATATGTGCCTTTAGGGCAAACAGAGTTATCATATTTTATTTTAAGTTTCTCTCTTTGGAGATATTTAATTCTATGTTTGAAACTTTTGATTCTAGAATTAAATTTTACGATCTGATTTATTATTAAATTCATTTTATGCTATGTTTGCAAAGATAGATTGTTTTATATTTAAATTAAATTTTTGCCACTACATGAAAACATATAGACTCTTTCTCGTCACTTTCTTTGTTCCTTCTTTCTTCTATTTTATAATTAAATGCAATTTGAGGCCACTAGGACAAAAGAAGCGGTTAACCAAACTTGCATGAATATATTATAAACTTGGGAAAAAAGGCACATAGAAATCAGTGGATCTTTTCTTTTTCCAACAAATACATGATAATTATGAAACAACAAGATAAACCATCACCATAGTAATTTTGCACACAAGATAATAACAAATTGGGGTAAAAAATTGAGGAATTTATTCGTGGATTAACCATTACTAAAAGAGAGGGTAAAACATTGATGAATATTATTTGAACACCGAATATTTAATATTTTATATTAATTATATATTAAATTTTTATTTCTATTCTATTTTTTTATTTCATATATTTACATGAATTCTAATAATATACTATTACATTTAAAAACTATACTAAATATCTTTTTGACATCTAATTTAAATGCCAAAATACCATTTAAAAAAAATTAAAACCTCTTTTTTAGGGGTATCCAATGGACTCTCCAACCGTCCTAATTTACTACATGTGACATTGTTTTACCCTTGGTTTATTTGACCTTATTATAGGCATTCAATTGTTCAAAACTTCAAATATTATGGTCTAATTTTATGAACATTAAGAAGTTTCAGATAGAGGTTGGAATAGGTCACATCAATTAACACGAATCTACAGAGGTACAGAGGTCTAGCTTAGATCAATTTTTTTTTTAAATAGTATAAACAAATTTTTTTATAAGTTTATTTAACTAAAAAAGTTAGGCCACAAAATATAGAAATAATTCTTTAAATTTATTAAAACAGTCTATTTAAATAAAAATAAATTTATTATATTATATTTTATAATTTGAATTGAAATACAAAAATAAAACTTAGTTATCTTGAAAAATTTATGAAAATAAATTAAAAATTTTTTTTATGAACAATATCAAAGTTGTCCTAAATTGTTTTCATCAATTTTTTAAATAAATAGTATCTCAAAATTTACGCTAACAAATAAACTCGAATGAATCAATGAAAATATATATATTTAGTCTTATTGATCTTTTAATTTTTCAGTTTATTTGAAATTAGTTGAATTTATTATTTATAAATATTTAAATGAAGCAGACTTTTAACTAGATTAATAAGTCAACCAAATTTTTAAAAATTCTAGGCTCAAACCTAAAATAAATTATATGTTAGATTTAGATTTTAAATATTTTAGTAGGAAAGACTTAAACTTGACAAAGTTTAATTCAGATCAACGTATTTTCACCCTAATTAAAAATGAAATTCTCTATGGAGTATCACAAATTTATACTCAGAGGAGCTAATAGACTCATAATGATTAATAACATACCTTTTCTTAATCATTTCACCAAAGTGTTGAATGGTGTTTCTTATTGTTAGAATTCAAGGGCAGCTTAGTTAGTTGAATCTATGATTCAATTTCTTTAATTTTGATTCTAAGCTCAAAAGCTCTTACAAGAAGGAGAGGGGGTTATATATAGAGTTAGTTAAAATTGGTTAGGTTCTAACAATCTCTAACAATCATAACCACTCTTAACTAACATTTAAATGACTTTCTAATAATAGGAGTTAGATCTAACTAATTTAATAATACTTATAATTACGGGTAGCAAAGTAGGCGGTCTGTTTCATTTAGGTCCGCTCCGTTTAAGTTCGTCCAAAAATGAGGTGGGACAGGGCAGGTCAACGTAGGAGTTCGAATTCAAAAGTCAAGTCTGTTCCGTTTACTAACGAATTGGCGGGTTGGCGGACCGATCCGTCAATTTTTAATTTTTTTTAATTTTATAATTTGATTTAATACATAATTTATAAAATTTTTAATTATTACCAAAGAGGTCGATAAATAAAATTTTTTAACAATGCATAATAGAACTTCAAGATGTCTTAAGTCCAAACAATTAAAAAAATTTAATAAATAAAGATCAATTACAAAAAAAAAAACTCAAGCACAATAAAAAAAATATCAAAATAAATAAACAATACATATCATCCCAAATCTGTTTAAAAACTATCTATTTAAATAATCCAATTTAAAATTTACACAAAACCAACAATGATAACAATAAAATTGCATAAAACATCTCAATGCGTAAAATAGTAATGCATAAAATATCAACACCGAACTTTCTAACTGTTTACATTATATAGACTCTTATATTGACAGATTCTTTAATAGTTAAATCCTAAATTTGTCACACGTATAGAAAAATCAAATCCTTTCTTTTCATAAAATCAACATATATTTCTAAATAAAACATCTGAGCTAATATATTGAAACTTAATAATTATGCATGTCATACATTTGTTCTTTTATTTCAATCATTTTCAATCAACGCATGTATTAGAAAGTTATAGAAAGAACATTACAATTATAATTTAATTTGTCTGTATAATAATTTATAATACAATCCTAAGAGATAAGTGTTGTTTTTATAATTAAAGTTGTTTTAATTCTTAATAAAAAGAGTAAAAGTTTTAATAAAAATCCCGTGGGAAAAAACCCGCCCCGCTTCGGTCCGCTTTTTAAAGCGGGTTAGGCGGGGCGGGCCAACTTAAAGTACCGAGCCAAAAACCTCAGCCCAACCCGCCAAAAATTGCGGGTCAACCGGGCCAACCCGGCGGGCCCAACCCGTTTTGCCACCTTTACTTATAATACTCCCCTCTTAGAGTTGGAAATGAGTTAAGTTAAACCCGTCTCAATTCGACTCCACTCGATAAAAAAAATAGTTCTATTTGAAAATCGACTTGAGTTCGACACTATATTGAAGATGCTTTGGTTCATTATCAACTTTACTCGCCCTCAAGTTTAGATGGTGGAGAACCAACTTTAAACTTGACAGACAGATCGCTAAAGGTTCTCAATTTAAAAGGAAATTGAAACATGTTGGATGACAAGTTTCTTGGACACCACACGTTCTCGTGCAAAAATAGATGTCTAACTCCACGTATTTTGTACGCACATGAAGAACCAAAATGTGAGAGATATGTACATCACTTAAATGATCACATTTTAATGTGAGAGGAAGAAAAGCGACACAAAAATTAGTTTGAAGTGATTCAAGCCAAAGGAGTTCTAAAGTGGTATGAGCCTACGAACGATAATCCTCCTCTATACTTGACCTGACCACGAGGGTAATAACGATACATTGTATAGTGTTTTTAGGCTTACTGTGCATGTTATTTGTCCATATTTCACTTTATTTTATCACTTTTCTATGCATTTTTATTTGTTTTGCAGTGTCAGCAAATTCAAGTGCAGATTCACGAGCAAACCAGAAATGGAGTGAAAGAGCAGCAAAAAGAGAACAATCTGTCAGTTTTCCTGATATGGCGTTCGTCGTATGCTTATGGAATTCGCCATTGCCCAGCCCTACCACGTCAATTATTGAATAAGGGAATGGTGTTCACCATTTCCTAATGGCGTTCACAATTATCTCACAGAAGGTAGTTTTCGCAGAAGAGTAGTTTGCAGCAGTTTTCCCAACTCCTTTTCCCTCCAATTGCATGCACAACTATAGGAAGTTACCATCATGATTTACACTATATATAAGACCTCTGGGGAAATTTTGGAGGCATCCAAGTCGTGCGAAAGCGCTGTCGAATTAGCGTTATAGTCTTAGGCATAAATTTACCTGTAAAAGTGACAATAACTCACATCGAGGGATTGTCACAACTGTTTTCTCTTTATTTGCCCTGTACTCTTGGACAAAAAACAAGCCCGCCGATATTTTCGTATCAATTCAAGTTTCATTTCTTTAAATTCAGGTTTATTATCGTTTATTTATTTATGCTTTCTATTGTCAATATTATATTGCATGATATGTTAACTTTACACACAATTGCTCTGAACATGTTAATTTTAATTACAATGATGTCTTTCTAAATTTACTTGAGTTCGGCGTATGAGGACCGTTGTTACCAACGTGACTCAATAGAAAATTATAGGTGCAAAGTTATGATTATATGTTGTTCTGGTTTCAGTTTCTAATTGTATGATTTATTATTCTGACATGACAGTGAAGAACAAACAAAGGTTTAATCCGATAGCGCGGGAGTGTGAGGAATGAACCAGATAGTGGAAACTAAGCATCAATCCTAAAAACAGCGAGAACGCTTTAGGTATCGTTTAAGATCTCATTGGCTTTCAAAATATGCTTTCTAATTCGAACGGGCGAGAGAGCAAAATCCTGTGGTTAGGAGGCGTGGTTTTTGTCAATAGCGCGAGAGTGTGAGATAGAGCCTTTAAGCTGATATTTTCTACATAACTCATAAAAGTCGTAATTAATACCTGAATTCTACAAGTCTCTTAGGAGCACAGAATCCATACTACAGGCTCGTTTTGTCATTAATTCTAAACTTTTAGCAATTATTATTTACATTTTCGTTCGTATCCATTTTAACCTTTAGCCTTAGCTGTGCACTGCAACGATAAATAACATTAGTTGGTTATTAGTCTATGTGGGTTCAACAATCTTTTAAAACTACGCGATCAATTGTATACTTGCAGTTATTATTCGATAGACACGTCAGTGTGTGATCAAGTTTTTGGTGCCGTTGTCGGGGACTAATTTAGTCAATATCGTGATTCAATTGTTGTGCAGTATAGGCTAAGGAAACTATTTTTCTTTTAACTCACCAATTGTATGCCAAACACTCGCTCACAAGGTAAAGAGTTAGAGCAGCCGATTAACCAAATCGAGCATTTTGTTAACTTAAGATGTCGAATTAATTAATTTTGTATTAGATATAACCTTCCAGACCCTATTCTTCCTGTTCTAGAACCAGGACCTTTTATGGCTCAAGGACCACAAAACCGTCCTTTGAAGTATTATGCAGATCCATCACAAGAATAACCACATAACAACATTGTCTCCCCTGCCATCAAGCGAAACGATTTCAAGTTGAAACCTTCACTGTTATCAGTCGTTCAACAAAACTAATTTTCAGGAAGTCCTACGAACGATCCAAAAATTACATCTGTCAATATTTTCAGATGGAGAGTTCTACTCGATAGGTTACCTTCGAAGGAGAAATTACGTAAGAGGAATGTTTCTCTTTTGCAAAGCAATTTTTTATGCAACCTTTGTCAGCAGGATGAGGAATCCGTTCACCATCTGTTCATTTCCTGTTTCGTATCTTTAAGGGTCTGGGATGAAATTGAAAAATGGATTGGCTTGGGAAGATCTTATGTTGAACCTACTTAGAAAAATCTTTTGGACTGGTGCAGTAAAGCTAGAAGTAACAATATAAAACGAGGAACGACAGGAACAGTGATTTGAAGTCCTATGATTTAGGAGATGTTTTTGCTTCCTTATTTGCAACAGGTCAGCAGTGATTTGAATCCCAATACAGTATGTTGAATATTATAAAAGGAAGGCTTAGACCTAGGGCTTGTTAACTAATCCGTGAGCAAAACTTTTGTAAAGAAATTATAAGGGATTGGGTTTTGATAGTCGTGCACTTCCTTGTGTTGTAAGCCACCCTTTATATCGTTTTGATACATTGTGGTAGACATAGTTGTTTATACAGATTCAGAAGCCTTTAAGTAATGAACTGTATATTGTTATTGGATGAAGCTTTGAAGCAAATCCAAGTGTGTTTGTTAGTCAAGAGTCTTGGTTGAACTTTATGATTGTTAGATATCATTGAGGTAATTTAGGAAGTGAGATGATGATTTCTCATATTTAAGGAGGACGAGAGTAAAAGTGTCATTGGTTACGGATTAGGCGAGAAGTTGTAAACGAAGGAGTTTATCTTTGAACTAATACTGCTAATAGTTGACTTTCTTCATGGTTTGGTGGGCCCCAGAGTAGGTGTTGTTGTACACAGAACCGGGTCATCATATCTTTGTGTTTTTATCATTCTCCATTGTTCTGTTTTATTTCTTGATTGATTAACACGTCAAATAAGATGTTGGAACATCTGTCACGACTATGTTCTGATATGTTTATATCAGTATACGTTATCTTATTCAAGTGTTGTTATGCAAAGATCAATGTATCAACATGTGTTAAGACATTTGTTATCTGTATACCAGAATTTAAGATCTCATTAAGAGTTTCGATTATCTCATCCTCTTATCACTTCAGGATTCATGCTTCACTTGCATGATCATCTTATATTGCTCACAAATTATTATTACCCGTTGAACATATTTATTAGGATCTCCAGTCATTTAGCTCGGGTTACTATCATGAGCAACTCATTTCTCTATAGACATTAGTCCCATTTTTTTATGTATTGTGGACTTTTTCTCTATCTAATCCTTTCGTCAAAGAATCTGCTAAATTTTAATCAATTCGTACATGATCCACTCTTACATCCCCTTTGGAGATGCATACTCTAGCAATGATGTGTTTTCTTCTGATTTGATGTCTTTTACCATTATAATAACGATTCATAATTTTTATAATAGATGCGGTACTATCACAGTGGATCAACACAGCTGACATAGGTTTTTTCCATAAAGGGATCTCAGCTAGTAAGCATCTTAACTAACTTTCTTATTTACTAACGATAGCTAATGCTATCATCTCAGATTCCATCATGGACTGAGCCAGAATAGTCTGGTTTCTTTGATTTCCAAGATACAACTCCTCCAACTACACTAAATACATAGTCACTAGTTGCTTTGGAATCATCTGACAATGTGTTCTAATTTGTATCACTGTATCCTTCAAGTACAACAGGAAATCTATGATAGTGCAACCTGAGATTCATGGTATTTTTTAGGTACCGCATGAATCGCTCAATATCTTATTGTTGTACCCCAAAATTTGCCCTCCCATATTCTTCAAGATTTGCCAAGTCAAAGCTTCAAAATCTCCCCAAGGGTTGCACAGTTCAAGGGCCTCCTAACAACCAAAATTAGGGTTTTGGTTATGGCAAAGAAAAGGAAGTTTCCAAGGGTCCAATCAAGTCCCACATGCCTATAAACATGGTCAAACATCCTCATACCAAGTTTCAAGACTTACAGCACAAAATTGCACAGTCAAAAACCCTAATTGCCCTACAGTCAACTGCAAGGGCAAAATGGTCATTTGACAGTCAAAAGTTCAAATTTTTGATCAACATCTCATTTTGAAGCCACAAACATCATTTGATCAATTCTTGATCATGATTCTCAAAGCTTGGCTCAGAAAGTCTCAAGATGCAAAAGTTTCCATATTTGGACAGTTGAAAAAGTCAACTGTAACTTGACCAGGGCATAACTTCCACATGGATTATCAGAAAAATTCCATCCAAAGCTCATTTTGAAGAGAAAGACATTTCCTAAAACTCCTCTTCACACTTCAAGTCCAAGAAATGCTCTCACAAAAAGTTATTAATTTCAACATTATAGGTCATTTTCAAAAGTCAACAAAAAGGGACTTTAAGTCAAAGGCCATAACTTGAGATTGGTAAATCAAAATGACATGGGACCAACGGCATTGGTTAGAGGACTTCAAGACCTTTCCAAAATGTCAAAGAACATGAGCAAAGCTTAAAAATTGATCAAGATATGCCTTGTGGAAGTTGGGAAATTTTTGGATATTTTGAAAAGTCAACTTTGCTTCAAATGTCTTAAAATTGCTAATGGGCCACATTTTCTTCCAAGAATCATTATCCAAAGCATGTGCACGACCATTTGGCCCAAAGGGAAGTTATTCATCATTTTTATTTATTTATTTGAATTTTTAATTGCTAATAATTCATTTAATTAATTAAAATATGTGAAAAATACCAAGGCAAGTTTTTTTAAATCTTTTTATGCATGAAATACACTCAAGATTCGTGCATGATCAGATATAGAAAGAATCAATGTGATTAGGACATAATTGGTAGCAAATATGCATGAAAAGATTGGAAAATATATGCATGGAAAATCAAATATCATTCCATCAATGCAAGGATTTCTTTGGACCAAATTTTCAACCCTAATCATTCCATACATAAGCAGGATGTAAACCCTAGTGCTCATAATCTCCAAGCTGCGCAGAAACACCATAAACAAGTTTGCATTTTTTGGTTAAAATCTCAAAACTGAAATCACGATTCCAAGGCTTCTCAAGGCAAAGTAACAATCCCAATAGCTTGCAAAAGTGTCAAGGAAGCTTCCTGAATCGTTTTCCACATCCCTAACACCCAGAATTGGTATACAGAACTCAAGATTTTTCAAATTTTATTCATATTCGTATTTCAATTTTCAAGCATTCCCATTGCATTTTTCTTGTGGATTCATACTAATTGAGTGATTCTAAAGCTAACCATATACATCAATTGAGTTTTCGTGCACTATAGGAGATTTCACCATGGACGATTATTAGGGTTACGAAACTGTGAAATTGGGGGTTTACTCCTATGGAAAAATTAAGACCTGAGACTCATACCATCAGATTCAGAAGCTTCATGCCAATCAATTCCACACCTCGCGCCTAATTTATGAAGCAGGAGGGCCTATTCGCTATTTTTCTGTTCATCATATAGTGGGGGTTTAAAACCCCTGCTATTTAATCTATTTTTGTTTCAGGTGCAGCGCATAGATGGAGAAGACGGTGATGTGTAAGGCAATGATTGGAGTATTTGAATTGCGCGCGGAAAAAGGGCACTAACGCTTGTTTTATCTTATAATATTTATTGGTCATATAATAAACAAAGTGCGTGAATGGATCAGGTGGCAAGCGTGTGATTTGGTAAACAGCAGGACCTGGGTTCGATCCCAGGTCCCCCTCCCTTTCCCTATATTTTTCTTCTAACTATGTTCTTGTGTAGCTCATTTACAAGCGTCCACCATACGCTCATCATTCAAGCCATGCCACACGTCCCACTGCATCCAACCAAAGGCCAGGATTCAGAGACCATGATGTGCATTAGTCAACGCGTACACACGCCAGCATAAAAGTCAAACAAGGCCAAGGGCTATTGGGCCAGAATTACTGAACAAAACCTCCAACTGGGGACAGAACCCCCCATGGTTTGCTTCTTTTTTTATTCTTTTCTCATATTTTTTCTATTTTTGTTTTAATTAGTTTTAATGTGATTCTCTAATTTAATTTATTTTCATGAAAATATAAAAATAATATAAAAAAACCAGAAAAAGACAAAAAACAAAATATATTTTACTTTAATATTTTTGTAAATAAATCTCACTAATTAATTAGGTTAAATTTAGGTTTAAATCTTAATATTTTTTCTAATAAACTTAAAATTTGTAGAATTAGGTTTTAATTACTTTTACTTTTTCTTTTCTTTTATTAATTATTAATTATTAATTATTATTTTTGTAAATAAAAATTGAATTAATTAACTAGGTTTAATTTTAGGTTAAATTTTAATATTTTCTTAATAAATTAAAAATAGCTAGAATTAGGGTTAATTACTTAATTTCATTTAGTTCTCATTAAAAAATTCATAAATACAAAAAACCTCAAAAATAATTTCTTTTCCTTTTAATTTAATTAATTTGTTAATATAATTTAATTTCATAAAAAGGGTCCAACGCCCTCGCTTTCAATTTTAATTCCAATTCGCGCATTTATTTCTTTTCTTTTAAATATTAATGTAATTCTCCCAAAGCCATGTAATTCAGACATTTTATATTTCTCGCATCTTTATTTTTTATGTCAAATCGGGTCCTGGATTAAATTTGGCGATGTGGACCCGCGCCTTTGTAATAGTTTAGGAACTTTATATTTCTCGCAACTTTTTTAACTGCTAATAATTGCATGCAAGAATGAATGTCTAAATAAAAACAAACGCGTAGATCACCCATGACATGAACAAGACAAAAATAAATGAACATGACACACAAATCACACACCACCCCTAGGGTACGCCTCACTGTTGCCTTGCCTCTCGAAAGGTGGTTGTCGAGTAGAGGATGTTTTAGTAAGTCCTCATGATCCAGGAACCTGGCATGAGGGTAGCTTCTAAGGTGTCTTCCTATTGCTCCGGTGATCACCATGTCCCGAACCTCGAATTGGCCCGAACACCTCCAACGGTGGTGCTACCTACCTCTCAATGGTGGGATGGCACTACTTTAAAGGACATTTACACAGACGAATTCCTTAGGGTAGGTAGACAACTCTAGATACTTGCTCTAAATTCAAAAACAAATCAAAAATACTTTTCACACCAACACATTTTCAAAAAGCTTTCGAAAGCAATTTTTCAAACACTCTTGAGGACCGATACAAGAGTCGAACTGAAATTTTCAAAGAAACTTTTTAAAACCCACAGTTGAAAAGCAAACAAACCATTTTTGAAAACACAATGAGCAAGTATCTAAGAGCCCATGGATAACCATGGATAGAAAGGGTGCTAACACCTTCCCTTTCTATAATCTACCTCCCGAACCGAGAGCGATCTCTATAAGGAATTTTTATGTGCTTTTGTCCTTTCCATTTGGAGAAAATAAAAGACGGTGGCGACTCTTGCTTCCGCGACATTTCGCGAACCAGCGTCAAACAGTCAGTTCCAGATCCACCGATCACAGAACTGGCGACTCTGCTGGGGATACTTTTAAAGTGAGGTGTACCTTAGGGTTTAGTTCATAACTGTGTTTTCAATTGTATTGACTTGCTTGCTTTAAATTGTGGGTTGCATGGGAGTTACATAGATCCTAACCCGGATCTGGGGATACCCTGTTTAGGTAGCATAAGCTGTGAGGGACCTGTCCGGCGTAGACCGACACGGGTGAAGCAGTGGCTACATTGGTGTGGCACCTTGGTCTGTACCGATATCCCTTGTGTCGCAACGAGGAGAATATGGGTCTTCTGAGGAGTCATTAAGCACCAACAACCTTAGAACCTTAAATGGCACAACTTGGCCATTAGAACAGTAGCAGTATGCTACGCCCATTGAGGCTAAACTCTCGTGATGGTTCTGGCCGCAAGAAAAGATTGCGATGCTGGAGTTATGACCGATTGAGGGTAGTCAATGATATTAGGATCCTCTAAGAACCCGATTACTTCTAATAGGACAGGTTGAGCCCACCAACTTC
Source organism: Vicia faba (assembly GCA_948472305.1). NCBI lineage: Eukaryota > Viridiplantae > Streptophyta > Magnoliopsida > Fabales > Fabaceae > Vicia > Vicia faba. The sequence goes on along the minus strand of OX451739.1, from coordinate 374,347,058 downwards.
AAGAGGGTACTACCCAGACCCCATGCTGGCCTTAAACTCTAAGGGTTTCTCTTGTGTGACTTGTGTGCCTTCGTACTTGACTACGTACATGCTTGTTATCTGACACATGAACTTCTTGCAGGATTTGTTCATGGTCCTTAATTAGGACTCATAACAAGGTTTACCGAGTTTCTTGCAGGTTTTGTTTTTAGTCCTTAATTAGGACTCATAACAAGGTTTACCGAGTTTCTTGCAGGTTTTGTTTTTAGTCCTTAATTGGGACTCATGACAGGTTTTACTTGAGTTTATTGCAGGTTTTGGTTTGCAGTCCTTAATTGGGACTCATAACAGGGTTACTTACATTACTCCATGCATAGCATAACATCATACCATCATACCATTGCATGCATCCTACATAAGGACTAACCCATTTCAAGGATCTCAAAGGTTTGTGATGCAGGTCATGATGAACCAACTGTCCAGCAAGGGGCAAAGGGGATTTATTTTCCTCTAGCCAAGGTTGTCAGGGGCTATGACCCACTAGATATGGTGAGCCTTGACTCTTGAAGAAGGACTCTCAACAACATGAAATTCCTTCAATCAAGCTACTGGATCCCAACTCTAACAATTTTCTTGTTTATCCCGCGAGATCCTTGAAAACATTGCATGCATATATACACATCATTGCATTATAGGTATCCCTTTTGTAGGTCACTTACCTTTGTCACTGTTTATTTCAGCAATGACTTCCCAACAAGATAACCAGGGACCTCAAGCTCAAGAGACCCAGTTCGGAGAGATCTTCCTAAGCCTGTCCAAGGGGCAAGAAGAGTTAAGAACACTCCTCATGGGGGATCTAGCCAAGCAAAACCCCGAAGATGACAAGGACGAACGACTGAAACGTCTACAAGCTGAGGTAGACACATTGAAAACCCAGATGCTGGGGCAAAGGGCTCTTATTCAGGGCTTAGCTCAGGAGCAAGGAGAGCTGAGGGCCATGATCAGTCAGCTTCATCAAGATGTGAAGCAACCAGCCCAAGTCAGGGACCAGGTCATGGAACAGCTCCCAAGAGGGCAAAGGTCTGGTCCAACGAATAGACCTCTCCGAGTTGCTACTACTTCACAGGTCCAACAACGACCTCGCCAAGAACAGCGGGTTGATCAGAATAGGCCGGACAAGCCTAAGAGGCAGTTCACCCAGCTTAACATGCCACTGTTTCAAGCTCTACAACACCTGCTGAGTTTGAATCTGATCACACTAAGGGCTCCTCCCCAGAACCCCAACATCTCTGCTCCCAACTATCATCCCAATAGGAGGTGTGCATACCACTCCGATAGTCCCGGACATGACACTGCCGACTGCTGGGCTCTGAAGAATAAGATCCAAGACCTGATTGAGGAAGGAGCTGTGGATTTCACCCAGATTGGCCAGGCTGAATGCTCCTGCCATCCCTATCGGATTCACCATTTGAAGTAACAAGCCCTGAGATAAAAAGACTTTTGTTCATTAGGATTTTCAAGTTGTAATTTTCCTTTGTTCAAACATTTACTCATGTTAAACATTGTTATTTCATTAATGCATCGCATATGTCTGTTTTGAAGCAATATATTCGTATCCACTATACGCAAATTATTTTCATATTTTTTCTGATGATCAACTCTCGATTAATAATTCTAAGCCTCTTGAGGGAGGATGACGAAAACGATACCACGATATACAATATGCTTTTGAACAGACCCCGCTGATGAGGTACAGGCATTGTTTCAATCCCTAAACACTGGAGTTATAAGGATGATAATCCCTCGTCAACCCCTCTGAGCCAAAGAAGTAGGAGTTTTTTATTTTCGAAAATTAAAACCCTTAATCGTAACCTGGGGCAGGGTAGTCTCTCAGTTGATCCGGGTGCATAACGAATGGCACCATAGAAGTCATTACAAAACAAAAAAGACACGATGGTTTCAAATAATCATAAGGATAGACAGTCATTGTATCTCAAAAATAAAAACCCAATAAGTCAAAACCTATGAAGGAGACTTACAAAACTGGGGCATCCCGCTGACTGTAATCACAAAAGAAACAGTTCAGGCAAAATTTAGGGATAGCAAAATCAAAAAGAAAGAGGTCATACAAACCCTCAACAATAACAAAAAGGAATGACTGCCTATTCAGAATAAATCATCAATATCTAAACCATCATTGGAACGTCAGGACAAAGACTCAATCAAGGTCTAACGCACGATCAGCTGAGTTTAGGTTTGAAGAACATCACGAAGAGCGGGTGGGTACAAATAATTTGAGCCTTTATCCTTTGTTTCTTAAACCGTGAACCAGGCCACGTTATAACCCTCAAAAGTCCTAGCCGAAGCATGGGTTAGTTCGAAAGCATACTGTTACGAAAGGTATCCTGACTCCTTAAGGCCTACGGTAAAAACGGAGTTGACATCACGTTTTACAAACATTCACTTGTTTTATGAAAAAGAATGCATTTTCAAAATCTTCAAGACAGACATAAGCTTTGCATTTTTAACATAACTTTGTTTGCATATGACTTTTTGTTTGAACAGCATAGAAGTTCGCACGACGAAAGTCTAATGAACAGAAGCACATCCAATCAAGGGGCATGGCATGAGCATGGTCCATCATCTGGGGCAATCCAATCAAGATTCGGAGAATCTCTCAAGATGCCAAACAGCTTGGGGCAAATCTCCGCCTGAGTCATTATGGGGCATTCCAACAACGAATCTTGCCTGATCAAACACCTTCTGGTGGCATGACAAAATACTTCCAACAGGGGCAACTCCCTGCATTCTAAGAGCATGGACATAGTCGAAAAGACGCTACGCATAATCAAAGACCCGCTAGGTTGACACACCTAGGCAAAAATAAGGGCTTCCCGGCGAACCAAAAGGGTTCGGGCAAAAGTAAGGGATGAAATGAAAAGAATCTGTACACCCGGGAAGTCGAAAACCTGAAAAGGCGGCTTGGGCAAAAATGGGTATCCCGATGGACTGAAAACCCGAAAGGGCGGTCCAGGCAAAAGTTAGGGATTAAAGCGTACGACTATGTCCTGCCATCCTGTCACCTGCCTACCAGAAGAAGGTTTGTCCATCAACAACTATCAGCACCTCACAGTTCTTCCTCTCCCACCTCAGAAACAGGGGCAATGATGAGTTGTCCAAACGATCTAATGGCTCCGTCCACCAAGGTACTAAGATAGGTTCAGCTAGAACATAACCAGATACCTTAATTCTCCAGAGAGTGATCCAGCAAGTCAGTACACTCTCCTCAAGCGAAATTACAATCAAACTCTAAGGAAGTTGGGTATCCTCCCACAGATCTCAACATTCCCCAGCGGAGTACAGTTATCTCCTCAACAAGCATCCCCGACAATCTTGGTCTAAAGATTGTTCCCCGGAGGTATATCAAACATTCATTGGAGTCACCTCCCCTGTACAATTCAGAACTTCCCCAGGAGAGTCCAATCCAGTTTCCCCAGGAAAATTGGAATCCATCTCCCCAGCAGTAAGCTTATCCCCAGTAGATTCTGGAAGCTTACCCTCGCAGAGCACGAACGCGTCTCCCGACTTTATTCAAAGAGTTATTTCCCTACCAGGATATAACTGGGTTATCCTCAGCCAATAGCCACGGAAAGAGCGTCCTCGACGAAGTCTTCTTATCCTCAGCAAAGTCTATTAGCACTTCCAACACAACAATGGTATCCCCAGCGAAGTTACCATCAAACCTCAACAAAGTACATCCCTCTCCCCACAGAGCATCTTCCCCAGCAAGACCGTCAGAGTACTTTTCTCCCTGCAGAGTAATCCATTCGCCAAGTTTATTCCCCAACGGAGTTATCTTCTCCTACCGGTATTCTTGCAACTATCATCCCCAGCGGAAGAAAAGATCTATTTTCCAACATCAGCCCAAGAGTGACTTCCCGGCACCCGTCAAAGATTTACTTTCCTAGACGAAGAAAAAAAGACACATTCATAAACATCACATTTTCATACATTATAGCATGCATATGTGCATCATATCTTACAAATCTCATTTATGTTGAGAACATCATCGCTTGATCCATATCATGCATTGCATATGACTGACCTTTACCTTTCAGGAAAGATCCAGTTAAGTTCTCAGCTACATTCCAAGACCTCGACCGGTTCAGTTAAATCGACCCTAAGATTTTTCTGTTTTTTATCCAGTCCAAGGCCTTCTCTGGTTCAGTCAGATCGACCCTAAGATCTCCCTGTTTCTTATCCAGTTGAAGATTTCAAGACCTAGACCGGTTCAGTTAAATCGACCCTAAGATTTTTCTGTTTCTTATCCAGTCCAAGGCCTTCTCTGGTTCAGTCAGATCGACCCTAAGATCTCCCTGTTTCTTATCCAGTTGAAGATTTCAAGACCTAGACCGGTTCAGTTAAATCGACCCTAAGATTTTTCTGTTTCTTATCCAGTCCAAGGCCTTCTCTGGTTCAGTCAGATCGACCCTAAGATCTCCCTGTTTCTTATCCAGTTGAAGATTTCAAGACCTAGACCGGTTCAGTTAAATCGACCCTAAGATTTTCCTGTTTCTTATCCAGTCAAAGGCCTTCTCTAGTCCAGCTAAATCGATCCCTAACAGATTTTCCTGATAAAGACTCAGTAGAAGATATCCAAGATTCTCTCAATGATACTGTTGAGGTTGTAGTCGCCTATGGTTCTCTCCCCGTTACTGCGGAGGTAGTAATCACCCCAAGATTCTCTCAGCGTTACTATTGCGGTTGAAGTCGTCCAAGATTCTCTCAATGATACTGTTGAGGTAGAAGTCGCCTATGGTTCTCTCCCCGTTACTGCGGAGGTAGTAATCGTCCCCAAATTCTCTCAGCGTTACTGTTGAGGTTGAAGTCGTCCAAGATTCTCTCAATGATACTGTTGAGGTTGAAGTCGCCTATGGTTCTCTCCCCGTTACTACAGAGGTAGTAATCGTCCCCAGATTCTCTCAGCGTTACTGTTGAGGTTGAAGTCGTCCAAGATTCTCTCAATGATACTGTTGAGGTTGAAGTCGCCTATGGTTCTCTCCCCGTTACTGCGGAGGTAGTAATCATCCCCAGATTCGCTCAGCGTTACTGTTGAAGTTGAAGTCGTCCAAGATTCTCTCAATGATACTGTTGAGGTTGAAGTCGCCTATGGTTCTCTCCCCGTTACTGCGGAGGTAGTAATCGTCCCCAGATTCTCTCAGCGTTCCTGTTGAGGTAGTAATCATCCAAGGTTCTCTCACCGTTCCTTTTGAGATAGTAACCATCCCTGGTTCATTCATCACCTTTTGAAGCTCCAGATCCAACTCCTGTAACCAGTCAGGACACATCTATACAAAGAGTTTGAAGACCAGCTCCTATAACATGCCAGGTACTCATTTTTCTTTTGCAGGTACGCAAGTCCTCGCTAAGGAAACTCTTACGCAATCGACATCCAGATGGCATCTATAAGCCCATCCACCATCCATCATCTCCTAGCATGGCATCTATAAGCCCATCATCCTGTCCATCAATCTCCAAATGGCATCTATAAGCCCATTCCCCACATCACACTACTACTATGTGAGCGCAAATTTCTGGGCACTCTAGTGTTCAATCCTCTCCCACCTTCGGATTACGAAAGGCACGTCAGCCAATCTGCATCCTCAGGTCTAAGAAGATTGAACAGGGGCAACTGTTGTACCCCAAAATTTTCCCTCCCATATTCTTCAAGATTTGCCAAGTCAAAGCTTCAAAATCTCCCCAAGGGTTGCACAGTTCAAGGGCCTCATAACAACCAAAATTAGGGTTTTGGTTCTGGCAAAGAAAAGGAAGTTTCCAAGGGTCCAATCAAGTCCCACATGCCTATAAACATGGTCAAACATCCTCATACCAAGTTTCAAGACTTACAGCACAAAATTGCACAGTCAAAAACCCTAATTGCCCTACAGTCAACTGCAGGGGCAAAATGGTCATTTGACAGTCAAAAGTTCAAATTTTTGATCAACATCTCATTTTGAAGCCACAAACATCATTTGATCAATTCTTGATCATGATTCTCAAAGCTTGGCTCAGAAAGTCTCAAGATGCAAAAGTTTCCATATTTGGACAGTTGAAAAAGTCAACTGTAACTTGACCAGGGCATAACTTCCACATGGATTATCAGAAAAATTCCATCCAAAGATCATTTTGAAGAGAAAGACATTTCATACAACTCCTCTTCACACTTCAAGTCCAAGAAATGCTCTCACAAAAAGTTATTAATTTCAACATTATAGGTCATTTTCAAAAGTCAACAAAAAGGGACTTTAAGTCAAAGGCCATAACTTGAGATTGGTAAATCAAAATGACATGGGACCAAAGGCATTGGTTATAGGACTTCAAGACCTTTCCAAAATGTCCAAGAACATGAGCAAAGCTTAAAAATTGAGCAAGATATGCCTTGTGGAAGTTGGGAAATTTTTGGATATTTTGAAAAGTCAACTTTGCTTCAAATGTCTTAAAATTGCTAATGGGCCACATTTTCTTCCAAGAATCATTATCCAAAGCATGTGCACGACCATTTGGCCCAAAGGGAAGTTATTCATCATTTTTATTTATTTATTTGAATTTTTAATTGCTAATAATTCATTTAATTAATTAAAATATGTGAAAAAATACCAAGGCAAGTTTTTTTAAATCTTTTTATGCATGAAATACACTCAAGATTCGTGCATGATCAGATATAGAAAGAATCAATGTGATTAGGACATAATTGGTAGCAAATATGCATGAAAAGATTGGAAAATATATGCATGGAAAATCAAATATCATTCCATCAATGCAAGGATTTCTTTGGACCAAATTTTCAACCCTAATCATTCCATACATAAGCAGGATGTAAACCCTAGTGCTCATAATCTCCAAGCTGCGCAGAAACACCATAAACAAGTTTGCATTTTTTGGTTAAAATCTCAAACCTGAAATCACGATTCCAAGGCTTCTCAAGGCAAAGTAACAATCCCAATAGCTTGCAAAAGTGTCAAGGAAGCTTCCTGAATCGTTTTCCACATCCCTAACACCCAGAATTGGTATACAGAACTCAAGATTTTTCAAATTTTATTCATATTCGTATTTCAATTTTCAAGCATTCCCATTGCATTTTTCTTGTGGATTCATACTAATTGAGTGATTCTAAAGCTAACCATATACATCAATTGAGTTTTCGTGCACTATAGGAGATTTCACCATGGACGATTATTAGGGTTACGAAACTGTGAAATTGGGGGTTTACTCCTATGGAAAAATTAAGACCTGAGACTCATACCATCAGATTCAGAAGCTTCATGCCAATCAATTCCACACCTCGCGCCTAATTTATGAAGCAGGAGGGCCTATTCGCTATTTTTCTGTTCATCATATAGTGGGGGTTTAAAACCCCTGCTATTTAATCTATTTTTGTTTCAGGTGCAGCGCATAGATGAAGAAGACGGTGATGTGTAAGGCAATGATTGGAGTATTTGAATTGCACGCGGAAAAAGGGCACTAACGCTTGTTTTATCTTATAATATTTATTGGTCATATAATAAACAAAGTGCGTGAATGGATCAGGTGGCAAGCGTGTGATTTGGTAAACAGCAGGACCTGGGTTCGATCCCAGGTCCCCCTCCATTTCCCTATATTTTTCTTCTAACTATGTTCTTGTGTAGCTCATTTACAAGCGTCCACCATACGCTCATCATTCAAGCCATGCCACACGTCCCACTGCATCCAACCAAAGGCCAGGATTCAGAGACCATGATGTGCATTAGTCAACGCGTACACACGCCAGCATAAAAGTCAAACAAGGCCAAGGGCTATTGGGCCAGAATTACTGAACAAAACCTCCAACTGGGGACAGAACCCCCCATGGTTTGCTTCTTTTTTTATTCTTTTCTCATATTTTTTCTATTTTTGTTTTAATTAGTTTTAATGTGATTCTCTAATTTAATTTATTTTCATGAAAATATAAAAATAATATAAAAAAACCAGAAAAAGACAAAAAACAAAATATATTTTACTTTAATATTTTTGTAAATAAATCTCACTAATTAATTAGGTTAAATTTAGGTTTAAATCTTAATATTTTTTCTAATAAACTTAAAATTTGTAGAATTAGGTTTTAATTACTTTTACTTTTTCTTTTCTTTTATTAATTATTAATTATTAATTATTATTTTTGTAAATAAAAATTGAATTAATTAACTAGGTTTAATTTTAGGTTAAATTTTAATATTTTCTTAATAAATTAAAAATAGCTAGAATTAGGGTTAATTACTTAATTTCATTTAGTTCTCATTAAAAAATTCATAAATACAAAAAACCTCAAAAATAATTTCTTTTCCTTTTAATTTAATTAATTTTTTAATATAATTTAATTTCATAAAAAGGGTCCAACGCCCTCGCTTTCAATTTTAATTCCAATTCGCGCATTTATTTCTTTTCTTTTAAATATTAATGTAATTCTCCCAAAGCCATGTAATTCGGACATTTTATATTTCTCGCATCTTTATTTTTTATGTCAAATCGGGTCCTGGATTAAATTTGGCGATGTGGACCCGCGCCTTTGTAATAGTTTAGGAACTTTATATTTCTCGCAACTTTTTTAACTGCTAATAATTGCATGCAAGAATGAATGTCTAAATAAAAACAAACGCGTAGATCACCCATGACATGAACAAGACAAAAATAAATGAACATGACACACAAATCACACACCACCCCTAGGGTACGCCTCACTGTTGCCTTGCCTCTCGAAAGGTGGTTGTCGAGTAGAGGATGTTTTAGTAAGTCCTCATGATCCAGGAACCTGGCATGAGGGTAGCTTCTAAGGTGTCTTCCTATTGCTCCGGTGATCACCATGTCCCGAACCTCGAATTGGCCCGAACACCTCCAACGGTGGTGCTACCTACCTCTCAATGGTGGGATGGCACTACTTTAAAGGACATTTACACAGACGAATTCCTTAGGGTAGGTAGACAACTCTAGATACTTGCTCTAAATTCAAAAACAAATCAAAAATACTTTTCACACCAACACATTTTCAAAAAGCTTTCGAAAGCAATTTTTCAAACACTCTTGAGGACCGATACAAGAGTCGAACTGAAATTTTCAAAGAAACTTTTTAAAACCCACAGTTGAAAAGCAAACAAACCATTTTTGAAAACACAATGAGCAAGTATCTAAGAGCCCATGGATAACCATGGATAGAAAGGGTGCTAACACCTTCCCTTTCTATAATCTACCTCCCGAACCGAGAGCGATCTCTATAAGGAATTTTTCTGTGCTTTTGTCCTTTCCATTTGGAGAAAATAAAAGACGGTGGCGACTTTTGCTTCCGCGACATTTCGCGAACCAGCGTTAAACAGTCAGTTCCAGATCCACCGATTACACTTATTAATGCTCATTACTCGGTCTACTAGTAAATATGCACAACAACCCCCACGACATATGCAATATCGGGTCTAGTTTAATCACTGGCATACCTAAGACTTCCAATGATGCTAGCATATTCTGTTTGTATGACACTTTCACCAGTGGTTTTAAACAGTTTGATACTTGGATCATATGGTGTGCTTGCAGATTTACAGCCAAAGTAATTATATTTCTTTATGATCTTCTCCATATAGTTTGATTGATCCAAAGAAATTCCATTCTCGGATCTTGTGATCTTGATACCAAAGATCACGCTTGCTTCTTCGAGGTCTTTCATATCAAGGTTGTTGCACAACATTGATTTCACATCATTAATGTTCTGAATGTTTGATCCAAATATGAGTAGAACGTCTACATAGAGACATATAATAGTGCATATATGATTCTCAAATTTGTAACAAACACATTTGTCACTTTCATTCACTTTGTACCCATTCGATATCATTAAGTTATCAAAATTGTCATGTCATTGCTTAGGAGCTTTTGTAAGTTCATATAGAGACTTGTCCAACTTACAGACCTTAATTTCTTGTCCATGGATCACAAACCCTTCCGGTTGTTTCATATAGATTTCTTCTTCTAAGCCACCATTTAAAAAAGTTGTTTTAACATCCATTTGATGTATTATTAAGTTATAAATAGCAGCTATTGAAATAAGTACCCTAATGGATGTAATTCTAGTGACTAGAGATAAAGTGTCAAAGAAATATACATTTTCTCTTTGTCTAAAACCCTTGGCTACAAGGAGAGCCTTATGTTTATCAATAGTTCCATCGGGTTTTAGTTTCTTTTTCAAAACCCATTTAGAACCGATTGGTTTGCAACCAGGAGGCAAGTCTACTAAGTGTCAGGTCTCGTTAGATTCTAGAGATTCTATCTCATGATTTATAGCTTCTTGCCATAAATCTGCATCCAGAGATGACAAGGCTTCTTGAAGATTTTTTGAATCTTCTTCTACATTATAATCCTCATAATTGGGCCCATAATCTTTATCAACTCTCACTCTTTTACTTCGTCGAAGTTTTGTTTCTACATTGTCGTCGCTTTCTATGCTTCTTATCATAGGGATGTGACTCGATTGAGTGCCCCCGCTATTTCTCAATTTTAAAGGAAATTTGTATTCATAGAATTCAACATTATTTGATTATATGATCACTTTTGCATTTAGGTCATTAAACCTATATGCCTTATTGTTTGTTGCATACCCAATGAATACACATTCATAGGATCTACTAGCGAGTTTAACTCGTTTCAGATCCAGAATCCTGACATAAGCCAGACAACCCCAAGTTCTCAAATAAGGCAAGTTTAGTTGTCTTTTCATTAATATCTCATAAGGTGAGATCACACTTTTTTACTTGGGAACTCTATTCAGGACATAGCAAACTGTCAATAAAATTTTCCCCCACCAGTGAGGTGCAACACCATAATTCATCATAATTGCAAAAATAAGTTTAGTAAGACTTCTATTCTTTCTTTATGCTTTACCATTCATTTAAGGAGAATATGGTGCAGTCATTTCATGTACAATTCCATGTTTAATATAAAAATCATTAAATAATCCAAAATTGTATTCAGCTCCCCTATCACTACGAAGTCTCTTAATCTTCTTACTGTGTTTATTTTCAATTTCAGTTACATACATCTTAAACATGTCAAGTGCTTCACTTTTATTCTTCATTGAGTATACAAAAGTATAATCAGAGCAATCATCAATAAAGGTGATAAAATAATGTTTACTATCTCTAGTTAAGGTTCCATCTAATTCACATATATCAGAGTGTATAAGATCTAAAGGATCAAATTCTTTAATAATTGATTCATGAGAAGTCTTAGTGATTTTAGCTTGACTACAATATTCACATTTATTTGTATCATTGACATTTAATTTAGGTATTAGGCCTAAGTTGCTTGCATTAAAAATAACTCGCTTATTAACGTGACAAAGTCTAGCATGCCAAATATTAAAATCACATAAAGAGTAAACAGAAGGAGACATTTTATTCAAATCAACATTCAAATTAAACATGCCATCAATGGCATACCATTTCCCAACAAAAATACCATTCTTAGTGATGGTGTAGAAACCTGCCCCTGTAGATTGACTAAACTCTGCCTTATTAAAAAAAAACAGAAACAAGATTCTTCCTAAGTTCAGGAACATGCATGATGTCCTTCAACATTAAAGTCTTTTCTGAGGTGAAGTTCAACTCAATGTCTCCAATTCCATCAGCATCAGTGGTGTGAGCATCTCCCAACAACACTTTCTTATTTTCAGCATTCGTGTAAGTCTTGAACATAGCACGATCATAGCAGCCATGTCGAGAGGCACCAGTGTCTACCCACCAACCATCACTTCCACCAACCATGTTGATTTCAGTGATCATAGCAATCAATTGCTCATCAGTTAGGTTAGCATGTGTGTTGTACCCCAAAATTTTCCCTCCCATTTTTCAATGATTTCTCATCACAAAGTCCCTGAAGATCAAGATCCAGTTAGGGTTTCATCTGCTCAAGACTTCTCTTTGCACTGTTGACCCAGATTAGGGTTTGTGTTTGCACAAGGATTTTTTGACCTGAAATGCCTAAGATGACTTTCATGCTTCATATTGGACTCCCAAGTTTATCCATACCAAGTTTCAAGTCTTGATTCCATGTTTTGCCCAGTCAATTGGACAGTTGACCTAGAAATCAACTGTATTGGGGAAAAAGTCAACTGTGGCCAATTGACAGTCAAATCTCATGAAAATTGACCCACATCAACATTATGAACTCATATGGACCATTTGATCAAGTTTGGATCACAATTCCACAAGAAATTTGATCAAATCACCAAAAGGGCAAAATGGTCATTTTTAGGGTTTTGACTGCACAAAGGCAATTTTTGACTGTTTGACCTAGCCAATGGCAAACCAAGCTCACATATGGACTCAAGGACCCCATGGAATTATCTTGACATGCTCAACAAACTCAAAAGATCCCAAATACACAAGATTGATAGTTGAATTTCCCAGTCAATTGATCAATTTTGACTGTATACTGAAAAGTCAAACTTTGACTTTTTAGTCAAAATCAAGAGTCAAGATTCATTTTTCATCAAAACATGCCAAATCATGAAACTTGTTCACCAAGAAATCACAAAATGCAAATTAGGGTTAGAAATTAGAATTTTTCATAACTTAGAATTTTTCTAAGTTATGAAAAACCCTAATTTTTTCCCAACTTTGCCCCACTTTCTCACCAAGATCCATTTGGATTCAAACAAAAGTCAAAACATGAAAGTTGTAGCTTGTTGCATAATCTACAACTTTGATTCACAAAGTTTTCCAATTTGAGGCTTGTATCTCAAGTTACAAATTTTTGAATAAGGGCACTAAACCATTCTTAAACTTAGTGAAAATTTGACCTATTTTGGACAAGTTTTTTACCTAACTTCAAGACCATTTTTCATACACTTCCACTTGGAATTTCAACTTTCACTTCACAGATGGATTGTAGTACACATTCCAAGCTTTCCAAAATGTCCAAGAACTTCTCAAACAACCTCATGGTTAGGGAGAATCGAATTTCACAATATGGCAAAAATTCACTTTTTGTTCTTGACCAAAGCATGTTCATAACATTGACATCTTCAAATCAGCTTGTACAAAGATAGCTTGCAGGCCTCAAAACCAGTTTTACACACCTTAATTAAATGCCAAACCATTGTATTATTGCATTATTTCATCCATTTGGACATTACATGCTAAACTAATCCTTAATTAGAAAAAGCAAGTTTGCCATTTTGGAAAAGTAATGCTTTATGTCAAATTCTGAATCTTTGAGGTACAAGGCATATCTTCTAGGCACAATTTATTGAGTTAATCCCACTGATCAAGGCCAACTTTGCAGCATGCTTAGAGGGGCCTGTACAAGCTTGTAAAGCCAACTTGATTTTCTTGCTTAAGTTAGAAGAAACACATCATAACACATACCAACTTCCATATCAGCTCATAACCACTTAGACAAACTTATCAAACATCTTCCAAACATCTCAACCAAGCTATTGCACGGGCCTTTTACCTCCAATCCCTCCCAAAACTCAGAATCATCTTGAAACTGCTCAAACAGAGCAAACTCTGCAGATTGAGTTCTAACTCTCAATCCTTTCAAGCATTCTTGCCCAAACCAGTTCACATACATCCCCTAGCACCTATGCAAGCTAACCATGCCTTGATACACGACCTGTAACTCCTCTAACAAGTTCCACCATTTTCACTTTTCCATTTTGCAGTTGAAGATCCAAAGCTCGATTCAAGGTGTCTCAAGGCAAAGTAAGTGTTGGAATAGCATCACTACACTTCAAGGAAGCTGTACAAGTCATCATCTTGTCCTGAAAGTCCCTCCATTGCAAGGCACGATTCCAACTGCACAGGTATATTCATGAAGTTCTATCTCTCTTATTAGGCATTGTTAGCTTTAGGTTTGTGAAGAGAATATGTCACAATCATAGCCCTGAACATGCCCATATAATTAGATTTCATTTATATTATGTGTGCTGCAAGAATTTTAAGTCTGAACATGGCATAAAAATTAGGTCAGGATTTGGGAGAGAAGAAATTCTCTCTCATTTCTGAGAGTTAGATTGACTTCTTTATATGTCTAGAATCGTGGCTTCAAGCTCTACAGGTTTCATGTTGGAAGATTTGGCAAAAGGTCAAAGAATCAGGAGTTAGTGATTGGAGAAGAAGGGCGCGTTTTTTTGAATTTTGTTTGGTCTGAAGGTTGAAGACAACAACTTTCTGGGCTGGGCCTGTTTGTTTTTCTTTTCACACCCTGTTTCCACTTTCATACCCCCCAAGCCCATTTTGTGCATTTTTATGATTTTTTGATTTTTCCTTTTTTCATTCTGACTCATTTATTTTTTCTTATCATATTAAAAACATAAAAATATTTTTTGCAACATTTTTGTATTTTTTAGGCATTTATTTGATTATAGTGATATTTATATACAAATAAGTAAATAATGTATTATTTAGAATAAATAGAGAAAAATAATGTAAATACATTTTATTTTCATTTTTATTTTGTTTTATCTTCTTAAAATATTTTATACAAAACATAATTTTTTTTTATAAATATTAATTGTTATTATCATATATATGATATTTATTTAGTAAATAATAGATATATATATATATATAATAATATACATAGGATAAAAATTCCAAAAAAATGTACATATTTTATTTTTAATATTTAATGCTAAAAATACCCTTTTTTACAAATATACTATATTTTATTTTACTTTTGTATGTAAATACTAGATATTGTATGAATTAATTGATTAATACCCCTTTGATTAAAAATTAGGGTTTTGCCCTAAAATTGAAAATACTCAAAAAATAATACTTTTTTTTTATTTTCCTTTTATTTTACATAAATAATACTTTTTCATACATATAAAAAACCTTTTTGCATTCTTGCATATTTGTTTCATTTTTATTTAATTATGCATTCATTTGTATTGTAAATATTCAAAGCAAATGATGTAATAGCTTAGTTTAAATTTTTGTCTAAATATCCCCATTTGAAACATTGTACCCCCCTCCCCATATTATTGTGTTGTAATAGCGTAGGAATTTAAATTTCGCACTTTAAATGCTTTCTAAACATACTATGCTAGAATTAGGGTTTGTATGCGAATAAAACGAACAAAAATAGTTTGACCTAATACAAGATAAAAAAGCATGAAAATGGACAACACATTTCACACTTGCACCCCTAGGGTATTCCACTTTGTTGCCTTCAAATAATTGGGCCAGATTGTATGTTGAATTTCTTTGGGTAAAACAAATAACCAAATGATCATAGTCCCTCAAAATGTTGCCTAAATAAAATGATCAAGTTCCTTTTAAAGAAAAATTGCCCAAAGACATTTAACACTATTGCAATTATGGTCTAAACGATGATCCGTGCCCGTCCCTTTCACCTCCTAAAACAAGATTGTCCACCAAATACAATGGTGGAACAAAATTGTTAAAAGGTTCAAAACATAACAAAAATCTTTGAGAAAACTTTAGGGTAGATAACTCTTAAGTACTTGTCAATTTGCAAAGAAAACACTTGCCTAATTTCAAAACTCACTTCACAAACACTTTCAAAACCAACTTTCAAAAAAACCTTGAAACATCTTTTCTAAAGACAAAACACCTTTTGTAAAACATTCGAGTAAAGAATTGTTACAAGGTTAGCCTATACAAGGCATCTTTTCAAAACATTTTCCAAGCCACACACCAAGCACCATTTCAAACAATTGAAAACCAAGGCAAGCTGATCTAAGCAAGTACCTAAGAGCCCATGGATAACCATGGATAGAAAGGGTGCTAATACCTTCCCTTTCTATAATCTACTCCCCGAACCCAAGAAAAATCTCAAAGGTTTTTGCTGTGCTTTTTAAACCTTTCCTTAGGATAAAATAAAAAGTCGGTGGCGACTCTTGCTCAACCGAAACATTTGCGAAAACAAGCGCAAAACCATAGTCAGTTCTCCCATCGTATCACAGAACTGGCGACTCTGCTGGGGAATAATTTTAAAAGTGGAGTAACCTTAGGGCTTAGATCACCCTCTTGCATGACTATTTGTTTGATTTGTTTGCTTTATACTTTGGCTCTATTGTTGGGGTTTGCAATCCTACACCCGGATTTTTGGGAAACATTCATAGATAGCAATACGTTGTGGAAACTGTGCGGGGTATACCGACACGGTCTAAGAAATAGCTATATTAGTGCGACATATTTGTGAGTACCGGTAACCCTTGAGTTCAATCAAGGAGAGTACGGGGCCGCTGAGTGATGTCACTAAGCACTAATGACCTAGAACCTTACTTGACCATCTTGGCCTTTTATTAGGGGTAGTGAGATGACCGGCTTTGGTGCAGTCCGAAGTTGGTAGATACTCGATACTACACTCATTGAGGGTTGTTTTCTTGGAATATTTTGGTCGCTAGTTAAGTGGCTAAACCAAAACAATGAACAATGAAAACAATCCAGTGATATTGAGCTCCTTAGAACCCGGTTACTATTTATAGGACAGGTTTTTAAGCCAACTACACTCAAGAGGGTACTCACCTATGAAACCCCATGCAAGCCTGAAACTAGGGTTTGGTGTGATTTGCTTGTACATATGTTTTGTGCATACATCATAAAACATCATGAAGCATCATATGCATTTACTAACCATTTCAAGGGTTTTGGATCTTCATCTTTGTTCTTGTTTTGTAGGACATGGAAATTCCTCGCAGAAACACCATTCAAGTCAACCTTGTGAGAATCTCCCCTCAACTCAAGGAGATCACCTCAAGAATTCCGGAAAATTCATCCTTCAGTGAAAGACATGGTAGACTGCTCAGCCTAGTCAACACCAACATTGAAGAAGATATGATGAAGGTGCTATTCCAGTTCTTTGGCCCACTTCACCACTGTTTCACTTTCCCTGATTATCAGTTGGTGCCCACTTTGGAGGAGTTTTCTCAACTCCTAAGAATCCCTATCCTTAATCAACTACCATTCAACGGTACGGAGAAGGAACCAAAGCCGGAAGATGTTGCTCGAGCATTACATCTACAACCATCCGCCATCAAGGGGCATTGGGAAACCAGAAGCGGCGTCAAAGGATTCTTAGCAAAATTCTTGTTTGAAAAGGCACAAGAATGTTGGAACTCATTGGATCTTCAAGCCTTTGAAGAAATTGTGGCACTCCTGATCTATGGGTTGGTCTTGTTCCCAAATCCTGACCAATTGGTAGACGTCAACGCCGTCAAAATCTTCTTGTCCAGAAATCCAATACCAACATTGCTTGGGGACATCCTTCACTCATTTCACACACAAACAATGAGAAAGAGGGGTGTTCTCATGTGCTGTACTCCTCTTCTTGCAAGGTGGTTTATTTCGCACCTTCCACAATCTGTCTTGAAGAATGACCAAGGTACAAGGTGGTCCCAACGGTTGATGACTCTTACTCATTCTGATGTGCATTGGTGTTCTCGGTCCAGAGAAAATGTCATCATTGTCGATCGTTGCGGAGAATTTCCTAATGTTCCTTTACTTGGAATCAGAGGAGGTATCACCTACAACCCTTGCCTAGCTCTGAGGCAATTTGGATATGCACGGAGGGATGGCCCTCATGATATGTTGATTCCTAGCCTAGTTTTTGACTTCGACAATGATGCGCAAGGACTTCGCCAAAGATTCATCAGAGCTTGGGGAAAGCTCAACAAGGTTGATAGCAAGACTCTGGGACACAAGAACTCCATCCCTCTTGAGCCCTATCTCAAGTGGGTACGAGCCCGAGCCCAAAGTCTAATGATGCCTTATCCTCATGTACTCCCAGTGATTAAAGAGCCCGTCAATGAAGGAGAGGTTCCCTACACCATCCTACATCCAGACATGCCTACATCGTGGGAGGAAATGCAGAAAAGTTGGATTCAGCTCAAGGAGGAACGGAATACTTTTGAAGCTAGCTTCTACGCCCGCGAGAAGAAAGTTCTAGATCTTACCCGCCGACTCCACGAGCAAGAGGCCCTCAACACCTACATCGCACCAAAGAGGATGCGCAATGTCTTTCTGCCTTAAGAAGTTTGTTTTGTAATATTTGGCCCATGGGGCATTTATGTACTAACAAATTTCTTCTTATTAATATGACGTGCGTTCCTTTTTGTCTACAACAATCTTGAATGTTCTAAATCCTTGAATGCATTGCATACATAAGCATACCATTCATCATATGCATAAGCAGGTCTCACTCCAGGTTTCCTTATCTGTCTGCTGTTTATTTCAGCAGGATGGATCTCGAGCAAACAGTCAAAGACCTACAAACTCAGAATGCACAGTTCCAGCAACTCTTGATGACCTTGGCTAAAGGTCAGGAGGATCTCAAGACCTTGCTGGGGAATAAGGACCCAGTGAAGAAGAAGAAAAAGAGGATCGGGGTGGCTACTGTAGGGAGAAGATTTGAGGGAGAAGCTCGGAGAGTGCTTGAATTTCCTCCTATCTCCGATGAAGGAACCAGCAAAGGAGGTGGACCTGCGGTACCTTCCGAGTCTGATGCAGAAGAAGAAGAGGTTGAAGAGGATGAAGATTATTCTGACCAGCAATATCCTCCAGCTGATGATAAATACAAAGGGTTAGAAGACAGGTTGGCCGTCATGGAATTACAAAGAGTACCGGGTTTGGATTTTGAAGACTTGGGTTTGGTTGCCGGGATTGTGATTCCCCCAAAATTCAAAGTGCCAGTGTTTGTGAGGTATGATGGGCTGTCCTGCCCCAAGATGCATCTCAGGTCCTACGTGAGAAAGATTCAACCCTATACGGCAGATAGAAACCTCTGGATTCATTTCTTTCAAGACAGCCTTTCGGGAGCTCAGTTGGAATGGTTTTATCAGCTAGAAGGAACCAGTGTCAGAAATTGGGAAGATTTGGCCACCGCTCTTTACAAACAATACCAATACAATTCTGATCTTGCCCCTACTCGTACCCAACTTCAGGGTATGTCACTAGGAACAAGTGAGGGATTCAAAGAATATGCACAAAAATGGAGGGATTTGGCTGGCAGGGTGCAGCCTCCTTTAACCGATCGTGAGCTCGTTGATATGTTTCTTGGGACCCTATCTGGGCCATTTTTCAATCACCTGATTGGTAACTCTTCCGCGGGGTTTACCGATTTGATCTTAACAGGCGAAAGAATAGAAGCTGGCATCAAGTCAGGAAAGATTCAGAAGGGTGTTGCTGCAAGTGTTGAGAAGAAGCCTTTTAAGAAGGAGACAGCTATGGTATATTCTCAGAGAAGAGCAGGGAAGGTGGAGCGTCGGCCAACTGTGGGAGCCGTAATGATTCAGAACACTCCGAGTGAGCAGCCTCGCTATAACCAGTCCAGACCAAATCAACAACGGGTGGAACGGCCACCACGGCAGTTCACTCGTATTAATATGACTCCAGCGCAAGTGCTTCCTCATCTACTGAAGTTGAACCTCGCCACCATCAAGGAGGCACCAAAGAATGTGAACACATCCTCTCCGCATTATCACGCTAATGCTAAGTGCGCCTACCACTCAGACAGTGTTGGACACGACACCAATGATTGTTGGGCACTCAAGCATAATATCCAAGACCTGATAGAGGCTAAGGAGGTGGAGTTTGACGCTCTAGAGAAACCGAATGTGATATCTGCACCCATGCCGAAGCACGGCCGAAATGTCAATGCCATTGAAGAAGATTTGTATGTTGCTGATGTCAGTGATCTGACTACTCCACTGTTAACCATTAAGTTGAATCTGTTGAGGGCCGGGATCTTCCCGGGATGTAAAGAAGACTGTTACTGTTGTTACTCTCTGCCGTTTGATTGTCCACTACTGAAGAAAGGTATCCAAGGCCTTATGGATAGTCGACAAATTTTGTTTGAAAAAGTTTCTGCTGTTCCAGTTCATACTGAAGATGTCTCAATCATAACCATTCACGCCAATCTTTCCGAGGCCGTCAAAAAGCCTGTTAAGATTACACCAGCTGCGAAATCTGTTCCTTTGAAGATAACAATGCCAGGGCCTGTTCCCTATGTCTCTGAGAAGTCGATACCCTGGAACTATGGCGGTGACATCTACTACCATGGTATCAAGCAAATCGAGATAATTGAAGAAAGTTCGGATGATGATGAAGCCAGCATTAGTAACATTGCGGGTACTAGCAAAATCACCAGGAGCGGGAGAATATTTTCTCCAGAGATTGCCCCTCCAAGAGCAGTCTTTGGACCCTCATCAGCTAATAAGGTCATCCCTGCACCAATAAAACTCTCTGCTGGAATTCCCCTGGTTGAAGATGTTGTTGTTCCTAGTACTGTCTCTCCTACCGCTGCTGACAAAGGTAAGGGAATCCAAGATGAGCTCGTCAGGACGAGGGCTCAACCCTTGGTCATCCCGGAAACCTCCAAGAAGGAAATGGATGAGATTTTGAGGATAATCAAGAGAAGTGATTACGATGTGGTGGAACAGTTGGGGCAAACCCCCTCCAAGATTTCCATGCTGGCACTACTACTTTGCTCAGAAGCGCACGCTAAAGCCCTGATAAAATTCCTGAAGGCAGCTCATGTGCCCCAGGAAACCTCTGCGGATCAATTTCAGAATTGCGTGGCTAGCCTGACTGTGGACAATGGATTAGGTTTTTCTGATGCTGACCTAACCCCTAAAGGCAGAAATCACAATGATGCTTTGCACATTTCAGTCGAGTGTCGAGGAACCACTCTCGCGCATGTCTTGGTCGATACCGGTTCGTCGCTGAATGTTTTGCCTAAGAAGGCCTTGGACCGACTAGATTGCGAAGGGTTGGATTTGAAGCCGAGTGATATTGTTGTCAGAGCTTTTGATGGCTCGAAGAGAATGGTCCATGGAGAAGTTGAAATTCCCATCAAGATAGGCACTGAGGTGTTTAAATCTACTTTCTATGTGATGGACATTCGTCCGTCATGCTCTTGCTTGTTGGGTAGGCCTTGGATACACCATGCTGGGGCAGTTACCTCCTCCTTGCATCAGATGTTGAAGTATTCTGTCAAGGGAAAGATCATCACTGTCCATGGCGAAGAAGAGTACATGATTAGCCACTTAAATTCTTTCCGGTATGTGGAGGTGGAAGGAGAATTCATTGAGACACCGTTTCAACATTTCGAAGAAGTCCTTCCTGAAATAGCAGTAGCAAAGTTGGCAGCTGAGGCACCTAGGCAGATGGCCAGGATGGCATCTCTGGAGGACGCAAGGGCCGCAGTAAAAGAAGGGAAGAATTCAGCATGGGGGCAGTTACCTGACATTCCGCATAAGACTGACAAGTTTGGGTTAGGGTTCACAGCCGCCGGCCAGAAAGCTATGCGCCGTGCAAGGATTGAGAGGGCGCCAGTCAAAATTTCTCCCTACGGAATCAACGCCTTGGAGGATGAAGACAAAGAGAGCAACATTGAAGAGTGGATTTATCCGACTGTCAAGGGAGGATTGGGAAATTGGGAGGCTAGAGACTTTGTCCCCATCACTTTTATTCATCAGTAATTTATCTGTTAAACATTTCCTACTTTGGTCTGTAATATTTACTTTCAAACAATCCGCACACTATCTTTTCACCTCCTGCCTTGCCCGGGGCATGAAGGTCCACTTGTAAGGGTTTTGATTATTTTTCATATTCATATGCCATGTTTAATGATTCATTGGACGTTTTTCATTTGATAAACTGCTTGTGTTCATTTTCTTTCCTTTTTCATTTTTTGTTTAAGGATGGCTATCCCTTACACACACCCACACTCACCAATGCAGGTACCCATCCACTCCGGATCCCATGGGTGACTATTCTGCTATATCTTTCAATAACTCTGAAGATCTGGTCAATCTAGCCGAGTATGAAGATGACGAAGGTTGTGAAGTACCCGGGGAACTAGCCAGACTTCTGCAACAAGAGGAAAGGGCCATCTTACCGCATGAAGAGCCGTTGGAAACTGTTAACTTGGGAACCGAAGAGGACCGGAAGGAGGTTCAAGTGGGTGCCAATCTGGAACCGAGTGTCAAGGAGCGCCTGATACAGTTGTTGAATGAGTATGTTGAAATCTTCGCTTGGTCTTATGAGGACATGCCGGGTTTAGACACAGACATCGTGGTCCACCGTCTCCCCACAAGAGAGGATTGTCCACCGATCAAGCAAAAAGTTCGCCGAATGAGGCCTGACATGTCTGAAAAGATCAAAGCAGAAGTAATGAAGCAATTTAATGCTGGTTTTCTGGCTGTTACGTCCTATCCTCAATGGGTCGCTAACATTGTGCCAGTACCTAAGAAAGATGGCAAAGTCAGGATGTGTGTGGACTACCGGGATTTGAATAGGGCCAGCCCTAAAGATGATTTCCCGCTACCTCATATTGACATTCTAATCGACAATACAGCTCAGCACAAAGTGTTTTCCTTCATGGATGGATTCTCGGGCTACAATCAAATCAAAATGGCCCCCGAGGATATGGAGAAAACAACTTTTGTCACACAATGGGGCACTTTCTGTTACAAGGTGATGCCGTTCGGGCTGAAGAACACAGGGGCAACTTATCAACGCGCCATGGTAGCTTTATTTCATGATATGATACATCATGAGATTGAAGTTTACGTAGACGATATGATAGCTCGGTCACAAACAGAGGAAGAGCACCTTGAACATCTGGAGAAGCTGTTTGCCAGATTGAAAGAATACAAGCTCAGGCTGAATCCAAGTAAATGCACTTTTGGAGTTAGGTCTGGTAAACTCCTGGGATTCATTGTAAGCAACAAAGGCATTGAAGTCGATCCGGCAAAGGTAAAAGCAATACAAGAGATGCCTGCTCCTCGTACTGAAAAGGAGGTTAGAGGATTCTTGGGGCGCTTAAACTATATTGCCAGATTCATCTCACATCTGACTTCTACCTGTGAGCCAATTTTCAAACTCTTGAAAAAAGATCAGGTAGTGGAATGGAACGACGATTGCCAAGCTGCTTTTGACAGAATCAAGGAGTATTTACTAGAACCTCCTATTCTGATGCCGCCCGTCGAAGGAAGACCATTGATCATGTATTTGACCGTCTTGGATAACTCTATGGGGTGTGTGTTGGGCCAGCATGACGAGTCCGGTCGAAAAGAGCATGCTATTTATTACCTTAGCAAAAAGTTTACCGACTGTGAGACTCGCTACTCACTGCTCGAGAAAACTTGTTGCGCTTTGGTATGGGCTGCTCGCCGACTAAGGCAGTATATGTTGACTCATACTACCTTGTTGATTTCCAAAATGGATCCTATCAAATATATCTTCGAAAAGCCCGCTTTATCTGGAAGGATAGCTAGATGGCAAATGATCTTAACTGAGTATGACATCCAGTACACCACCCAAAAAGCTATAAAAGGGAGTGTATTAGCTGACCATCTGGCTCATCAGGCTATCAAAGACTATCAACCCATGAGATTTGACTTCCCGGACGAGGACATCATGAATTTGGACAACATTGAAAGTAACGGACCGTATGACGGACCCGAAAAGGGATCCCGATGGACCCTATACTTTGATGGTGCTTCAAATGCACTCGGAAACGGTATTGGCGCAATACTCATTTCTCCGGAAGGTTATCACACACCTTTCACGGCCCGACTTTGCTTCAGCTGCACAAACAACATGGCTGAATATGAAGCCTGCATCTTTGGTCTCAAGGCTGCTATAGACTTGGGGATCAAATCTTTGATCGTATTTGGGGACTCGGCTTTGGTTATCAGTCAAATCAAAGGAGAGTGGGATACCAAGCATCCTAACCTTATTCCATACAAAGAACATGTCCTGACATTGTTGCCTCATTTCGAGCAAGTTACCTTCGAGCATTTCCCGCGAGAAGAGAATCAGCTAGTAGATGCTCTAGCCACAATGTCCTCCATGTTTAAACTCAACTGGGATAACGAGGCTCCCAAAATCACCATCGAGCGAATGGATGAACCGGTGCACTGCCACGAGATTAATACCGAGGAAGTAGTGGAACAACCTTGGTTCCATGAAATCAAAAGGTATCTCGAGACTAGAGATTATCCTGAAGGAGCTTCCGTAAATGACAAGAAGTTCTTAAGGAAATTCGCTGCTAAGTTCTTCCTGAGCAATGGCATCTGTTGTACCCCAAAATTTGCCCTCCCATATTCTTCAAGAAATTTCCAAGTCAAGCTTCAAAATCTCCCCAAGGGTTGCACAGTTCAAGGGCCTCCTAAGCAGTCAAAATTAGGGTTTTGGTTCTGATCAAGAAAATGAAGTTTCCAAGGGCCCAATCAAGTCCCACATGCCTACAAATATGGTCAATCATCCTCATGCAAGGTTTCAAGACTTTCAGCACAAAATTGCACAGTCAAAACCCTAATTGCACTACAGTCAACTGTAGGGGCAAAATGGTCATTTGACAGTCAAAAGTTCAAATTTTTGGTCAACATCTCATTTTGAAGCCACAAACATCATTTGATCAATGCTTGATCATGATTCTCAAAGCTTGGCTCAAAAATCATCAAGATGCAAAAGTTTCCTTATTTGGACAGTTGAAAAAGTCAACTGTAAATTGACCAGGGCATAACTTTCACATGGATTATCAGAAAAATTCCATCCAAAGCTCATTTTGAATAGAAAGACATTTCCTACAACTAATCTTCATACTTCAAGTCCAAGAAATGCTCTCACAAAAAGTTATCAATTTCAACATTATAGGTCATTTTCAAAAGTCAACAAAAAGGGACTTTAAGTCAAAGGCCATAACTTGAGATTGGTAAATCAAAATGACATGGGACCAAAGGCATTGGTTAAAGGACTCAAATACCTTTCCAAAATGTTCAAGAACATGAGCAAAGCTTAAAAATTGAGCAAGTTATGCCTTGTGGAAGTTTGGAAATTTTTGGATATTTTGAAAAGTCAACATTGATTCAAATAACCTAAAATTGCTAATGGGCCTATTTTTCTTCCACAATTCATTATCCAAGGCATGTGCACGACCACTTGGCCCAAAGGGAAGTTTTTCTTCATTATTTATTTATTTATTTGGATTTTTATTATTAATAATTCATTTTAATTAAATAAAATACATGAAAAATGCTAAACCTAGTTTTTCAATCTTTTTGTGCATATTATATCCTCAAGATTTCGTGCCTAGCCAAATATGGAAAGAACCAATGGAATTGGATGTGATTTGTATCAAAAAGCATGTGAAAAAGATTTGAAAATCATGGTTAAAAATCAAATATCATATTCATTAATTCATGGATTTTGATCAAGTTTTTTCAACCCTAATCATTCACAGATACATATATATGCTAAACCTAATCCTAAAAACCACTCAGCTGCGCAAGAACTTGAAGAACAAAACTTGACTTTTGGCTTAGAAATCTCAAAACTGAAAACAGGGTTAGAGAGCGATTCAAGGCCAGATTTTTATCCCATCACCTTCCTGAAGCTTCAAGGAAGGATTTCCAATCAAAAATCGTTCATCCTAACATCAAGAATTGGTAAAACGAATGTGACCTGTACAGAAAAAATCTCATAATCTTGCATCTCGATTCATGCACTTTTAACAATTTTTGATGCTTGATTCATGTTCATTATAAGATTCTGAAGCTAACCATACAAATTAATTGCGTTTTTGTGCGATATACATGATTCTACCATTGATGCAGGCTAGGTTTTCTTGAAATCCAAATTAGGGGTTTCTTGATACTGTAAAATTAAGAGACCTCACTGCCATAACCATGTTCAGCTCGCTTAGACGAAAAGAATGGCATGCTCGCGCTTAATTTATATACCAAGGGGGCCTAATCGCTATTATCAGAATAAGCATGTTTTGAGGGGGTTCAAAACCCCCGTTAAATGTTTGTTATTTTTTCAGGAAAACAAATCAATGGAGAAGACGATGCAGTGGCAAGTGTTGATTGGCTCGTTCAAAAATTCGCGCCAGAAATCCATTAATTATTATGTGCGCTTATATTATTTGTTTGTTATGTAATATACAAACGCGTTGAGTGGAGCAGTTGGTAGAGTGCATCGTTGGCAATGTTCAGGACCTGGGTTCGAGCCCCAGGTCCTCACCCCCTTTCAT
Organism: Vicia faba; assembly: GCA_948472305.1. Taxonomy (NCBI): domain Eukaryota; kingdom Viridiplantae; phylum Streptophyta; class Magnoliopsida; order Fabales; family Fabaceae; genus Vicia; species Vicia faba. The sequence goes on along the minus strand of OX451739.1, from coordinate 374,321,006 downwards.
ATTATTTTCCATTCAATATTCTTATGCAGTTTCAGCCTGAAGGAACACCATACATCCACCACATCTGGCCATCCACGTGCCCCTGGAGATTCAATCAATGGCCACAATCTGAAGCGCACCATAAGCCTGAGTCAATGCTCTCACACGTTGCATGGAAAAGTCTTACAGGCCAAGGTTGATGGGCCCAAATTGCTAAGGAGAAACCTCCACTTTGGGGACAGATACCCCCCTAGGTTTGCCATTTTATTATTCTTTATTTCATTATATTTTTTTCTTCTAATTATTGTTTTTTTAATTAATTTAATATTTTCATAAAACACAAAAAACACCTAAAAAAATCAGAAAAGGTGAAAAATTAAATATATTTGTTTAATAGTATTTTTTGTAAATAAAGTCCATTAATTAACTAGTTTTAAATTAGGTTTTAATTTTAACTCTTTTAATAAAAATCTAAAAAATATAGAATTAGGGTTTATGATAATTTTTATTCCTTTTTATTTTTTCTTCCATAATAATTAAAATATTAAATATTTATTTTTGTAATTAAATTGCATGTAAATTAATTAGGGTTAATTTTAGATTAAAATTTAATTTTCTTTTTTTAATAAATTAAAAACAACTAGAATTAGGGTTAGCATTTATTTTTAATTCCTTTTTCATTAAAACCAAAAAATACCAAAAACAATTCCTTTTCTTTTTTTAATTAATTAATTTCATCATTTAATTTAATTTTGCAAAAAGGGTCCAACGCCCTCGTTTCGTTTTTAATTCTTATTCGCATATTTATTTTATTTCTTTTAATATTTATGTATCTCTCCCAAAGCCGTGTAATTAATTTCTCGCACTTTTATTTTCTTTTAGTTCTTTATTTTTCTGTCAAATCGGGTTCTGGAAACTTTGGCGATGTGGACCCGCGCCTTTTGTAATAGTTTAGAATTTTTACTTCTCGCAAATATTTTAACTGTTAATTGATGCATGAAAGAATGAATGGACAAAAATAAAAACAAAGCGCTAGATCACCAATAACATGACAAAAGACAAAAATATCTGAAAACGACACACAAGTCACACACCACCCCTAGGGTACGCCTCACTGTTGCCTTGCCTCGAAAGGTGATCGTCGAGTAGAGGATGTCTTAGTAAGTCCTCATGATCCGGGAACCTGGCATGAGGGTAGCTTCTAAGGTATCTTCCCATTGCTCTGGTGATCACCATGTCCCGAACCTCGAATTGACCCGAACACCTCCAACGGTGGTGCTACCTACCTCTCAATGGTGGGATGGCACTACTTTAAAGGACATCTACACAGACGAATTCCTTAGGGTAGGTAGACGACTCTAGACACTTGCTCTAATTTCAAAACAAATCAAAAATACTTTTCACACCGACACTTTTCAAAAAGCTTTCGAAAGCAACTTTTCAAACACTCTTGAGGACCGATACAAGAGTCGAACTGGAATTTTCAAAGAAACTTTTTTAAAAACCCACAGTTGAAAAGCAAACAAACCATTTTGAAAACACAAGTGAGCAAGTATCTAAGAGCCCATGGATAACCATGGATAGAAAGGGTGCTAACACCTTCCCTTTCTATAAATCTACCTCCCGAACCGAGAGCAATCTCTATAAGGAATTTTTCTGTGCTTTTGTCCTTTCCATTTGGAGAAAATAAAAGACGGTGGCGACTCTTGCTTCCGCGACATTTCGCGAACCAGCGTTAAACAGTCAGTTCCAGATCCACCGATCACAAAACTGGCGACTCTGCTGGGGACAAATTTTTAAAGTGAGGTGTACCTTAGGGCTAGTTCATAACTGTGTTTTCAATTGTATTGATTTGTTTGTTTTACTATTGTGGGTTGCATGGGAGTTACATAGATCCTAACCCGGATCTGGGGATACCCTGTTTAGGTAGCATAAGCTGTGAGGGACCTGTCCGGCGTAGACCGACACGGGTGAAACAGTGGCTACGTTGGTGTGGCACCTTGGTCTGTACCGATATCCCTTGTGTTGCAACGAGGAGAATATGGGTCTTCTGAGGAGTCGTTAAGCACCAACAACCTTAGAACCTTAATTGACACAACTTGGCCTTTAGAACAGTAGCAGTATGCTACGCCCATTGAGGCTAAACTCTCGTGATGGTTCTGGCTGCAAGAAAAGATTGCGATGCTGGAGTTATGACCGATTGAGGGTAGTCAATGATATTGGGGTCCTCTAAGAACCCGGTTACTTTGATAGGACAGGTATGAACCAACAAACTGAAAGAGGGTAGTACCTAGACCTCATGCTGGCCTAAACTTTAAGGGCTTGCCTTGTGTGCCTTGTGTGCCTTACCATGTTTGCCTTTGTATCTATTTGTGGTATGCTTTATCATAACATCATAACATCATGAGCATTGCATGCATCCTGCATAAGGACTGACCATTTCAAAGACAAGAGGGTTTCACCTTTGCTCTGTTTTGTAGGACATTATGATGCCTGTGCGAAGGAACACTATCTGGTTCAACTTTGTTCGTTCACCTGAGTTGCTTGATGAGTTGGTTAGCAGAATTCCAAATACCACTTCCTTCATTCAGAGGCATGGTTCTCTTCTCAGTTTAGTCACTGCAAAGCGGGATCAACAGTTGATGAGTGTTCTGACCCAGTTCTATGACCCTCTGTACCAGTGCTTCACCTTTCAAGACTTCCAGCTGGTCCCTACCCTGGAAGAGTTCTCTTATTTGCTTGGTATCCCTATCTTGGATCAGACTCCCTTTACTGGTTGGGAAAAGACCCTCAGGCTTGAGGATGTTGCTGCAGCTCTTCCCCTGACACATCAAGAGGTAATGGACAACTGGGTGACTAGAAGCGGAGTCAAGGGTTTCTTGGCCAAGTTTCTGATTGGTAAGGCTAACAGTTTCTGGAATGACCTGGATTTTAGGGCATATGAAGATATCTTGGCTCTCTTAATATATGGGTTAGTCTTGTTTCCTAATCCTGACAACTTCATCAATGTCACTGCCATAAGGATCTTTATGTCTCAGAATCCTGTACCCACTCTCTTGGGTGACATCTTGCAACAACTTCATGCTCGTACTACCCGAAGACGAGGAACCCTATGGTGTTGTATCCCTTTGTTGGTAAGGTGGTTTATTTCGTACCTCCCTAAGTTCGTACTGAAGAACCAAGAAGGAAGAGGTTGGGCTTACAGGTTAATGGCTCTCACCGATAAAGACATCATTTGGACTTGCAGAGGTTTGGATGAGATAGCTGTTATTGATCGATGCGGGGAATACCCTAATGTTCCTCTGATTGGTACCCAAGGAGGGATCTCTTACAATCCATGTCTAGCACTCCGTCAGTTTGGAAGAGCAAGAAGAGCAGGCCCCCATGAGATGTTGGTGCCTCACATCAGTTTTGAGTTTCAGGTGGATAGTGACGAGCTGCGTCGTAGGTTCATCAAGGCTTGGGACAAAGTTCATAAAGCTGACCCACAAGAGTTGGGGCCAAAGACTTCTTTACCTATGGAAGCCTACTACAAATGGGTTCGCATCTGTGCTCAGAAGTTAGGTATGCCGTATGAAGCTGTCAGACCTATCATTCTTGAAGGTTCTGATAAGGATGGTGGTCCTCCAACTATCCTCCCTCCTCAGGTACCTACTGATTATGATACCTTGAAGAGATCTTGGTCACAACTGCAAGAAGAACGGGATGCTTATCGAGAAAGGTTCAACGAGCAAGAGTTAAAGATCCAGAAGCTGACTAAGCAGTTGGAGAATGAGAGAGCTCTGAATGCCTACATCCGTACTGAGAAGAGGAGACCATGGGATCAGTGATGAACATTGGATTATTCTTTTACAGTTTTATTTCCATTTTCAGTATTTCCTTCTATGTAACGCCTAAGGGCAACCTGTTGAATAATTTCAGTTGCAAGTTTGAATCTAATGAAGTGTGTTCCTTTTTGTTTACAAAGTTGATTCCCGATTGTCTTTGAAAACATAAATCATACACATTCCATTCATCATGTGCATAGCAGGTTTTCTTCTTTTCAGGTTGCTTACCGTTCTTCGCTGTTTATTTCAGCATCATGAATCCTGACTCATCATCAACTGAGATGTCCATCAAGGCTCTTCAGGCGCAGAATGCGCAATTTCAGGAATTAATCAAGGGTTTGGCTCAAGGCCAAGTAGAGCTGAAGGCTCTGCTCCTGAAGAAGAAAAAGAAGAAGAAGAGAAGAACTGTTCTGTTCAGCTCGGGCCGAAGGTTTGGCAACACTCTGCAAGATGAAGAGGCTGGTTCTTCTGTTGGCAAGGGTACTCCTCAAGCAGAAAAAGGTCCAAGCCCGGTAGTCTCCGACAACGAGACTGATTTTGATGAAGAACAATATCCTCCTGCAGAAGACAGATACAAGCAGCTGGAAGATAGGATGAATGCTATGGAAATACAACAGGTACCTGGGCTGGATTTTGGAGATCTGGGTTTGTCTACTGGTGTGATTATCCCTCGGAAATTCAAAGCACCATCTTTCACTAAGTACGACGGGGCGTCTTGTCCCAAGCTACATCTCAGGTCCTATGTTCGGAAAATTCAACCGTACTCCGCGGATAAGAATTTGTGGATCCACTTCTTCCAGGAGAGTCTTTCAGGGACTCATCTCGAATGGTTCTATCAGCTGGATGGGACCAAGGTTCGTAACTGGGAGGAGTTGGCTACTGCTTTCTATAAGCAGTATCAATATAATGCCGACCTTGCCCCTACACGTATCCAGCTCCAGGGTATGTCGTTAGGTTCAAGTGAAGGTTTTAAGGAGTACGCTCAGAAGTGGAGAGATCTGGCTGGCAGGGTGCAGCCTCCGTTGACTGATCGGGAGTTGGTAGACATGTTCTTGGGGACCCTATCTGGGCCATTTTTCAACCATCTTATTGGGAATTCGTCTGCAGGGTTCATTGATCTGATTCTGACTGGAGAGAGAATTGAGGCTGGGTTGAAGTCTGGAAAGATTCCAAAGGGTGCATCGTCTAGTTCTGAGAAGAAACCCTTCAAGAAGGAGGCTAGTGCTGTATATGGTTCCAAGAGACAAGAGAGATCTGAGCGCCGCCAATCTGTCAGTGCGGTAATGATTGCTAAGCCTGCTGCCGCTCCTCGGCCAACCAATCCTCAAAGGGCTGAAAGACCCCGGAGAGAGTTTACCCGTTTGAGCATGACCCTATCCAAAATCTTGCCGCAGTTGCTATCCACCAACCTAGTGACTGTCAGAGAGGCGCCGAAGTTTCCAAATACTACGTCTCCCAAGTACAACCTAAATGCTCGTTGTGCTTATCATTCTGATAGCCCGGGGCATTCCACTGATGATTGTTGGGCATTAAGGAGCAAAGTGCAAGACCTTATTGACGCAAAGGAGATACAGTTTGAAGCGCCTGAGAGGCCGAATGTGGTTACTGCTCCTATGCCTCAGCATGGGGTAAATGCTGTTGATGAAGATGTTTACGCTGTTTCTGTGGATGATCTGGCCACTCCTCTGAAGACCGTCAAGAGGAACCTACTGCTGGCCGGTTTATTTCCGGGTTGCAGTGAGGGTTGCATGTTCTGTGCTGTTTCCCTATCTGGTTGTCCCTTGCTGAAGTTAGGCATCCAAAGCCTAATGGATAGCAAGGAGATTCTGTTTAAGAAGTCTGCTGTTCAGTTGGTTCCAGTGGAAGAAGTTTCTGTGGTTACCATCTTCAATAATCCAATCCAGGTTTTCCCGAAGAAGCCTGTCCAAATCATGACTGTCGCACCTGTTGTTATCACTGTTCCGGGGCCTCTTCCCTATGTGTCTGATAAAGCTGTCCCCTGGCACTATGGGGCGGATGTGTATGTGAACGGAATTAAACAAGAGTTCAACACTGGCGCCAGTATCTGTGATATCACTGGCCCAGCCAAGGTTACCCGCAGTGGCAGGCTCTTCTCGCCTGACATTGCACCGCCCGCTACTCGAAGACCCCTCCTTATAACACCTACAAGTGTACCTGTTCCTGTTACTGATCAAGTTGTTTCTCCTGCTGCCGAGTCATCCAATGCTCGGGGCAAAGGAATTGAAGATGAGCCTGCCCGGACGGAGGCACCGATACCTATAAATGCTGAGGCCTCCCAACAAGAGATGGAGGAAATCTTGAAAATTATAAAGAAGAGTGACTTCAATGTTGTGGAACAGCTGGGGCACACGCCCTCCAAAATTTCCATGCTCTCTTTATTGCTGTGCTCTGAGGCCCATGCTAAGGCCTTAATCTCATTTCTCAAGACGGCCCATGTGCCACAGGAGACATCTGCAGTCCAGTTCACTGACTGCGTAGCGAATCTGACAGCAGACAATGGCCTGGGTTTCTCAGATGCTGACCTGACTGCAAAAGGAAGAGACCACAATGACGCTCTGCATGTCTCTATTGAATGCAGGGGCACTACTCTGGCGCATGTATTGGTGGATACTGGTTCTTCCTTAAATGTGCTACCCAAGAAGGCTTTAGACCGTTTGGATTGTGAAGGCCTAGAGCTGAAACCCAGCAATATCATCGTCAGGGCCTTTGACGGTTCAAAAAGGATGGTTCATGGAGAGGTCGACATTCCTATTCGTGTGGGCTCTCAGGTGTTTGACTCTACTTTTTATGTGATGGATATCCGTCCATCGTACTCTTGTCTACTGGGTCGACCTTGGATACATAAGGCTGGGGCAGTGACCTCTACCTTGCACCAGAAGCTGAAATACCCCGTCAGAGGGAAGATCGTCACTGTGCAAGGAGAGGAGGAATATATGGTAAGCCACTTGAATTCTTTCAGATACATTGAGATGGATGGGGAGTTTATTGAAACCCCCTTTCAGCATTTTGAGGAGGTGCTTCCAATTTCAGCGGCAGCAGAAACAGCAGTAGAAGAGAATGTTCCTTTGAAGATGGCTTCCCTGAAGGATGCCCGGGCTGTGGTTCAAAAAGGTGAATGTGCTAACTGGGGCAGGCTTCCAGACTTTACACAGAAAACTGACAAATTTGGACTGGGTTTTACTGCAGAGGGTCAGAGAGCTATGCGGAAGGCGAAGATCAGAAGACCTCTTGTGCTCATTACAAATCCAGGAGTGAATGCTGTTGGGGAGGACAATGAAGTGGATGAAGCTGAGTTCAATAGCTGGATCTACCCGACCACTGAAGGCGGATTGACCAATTGGATTGCCAAAGACCATACTCCTGTTACTTTTGTTACGCAGTAATAAACTTCTTTGTTTTATTATTTGTAATAAACAATAAATAAACTCGATGGCCTGGTGTCTTACCCGAGGCACCGTGGTTTCATTTGTGAGGGCATATAAATTGTCATTTCATATATCATAAATGAAAATCTTGGACGTTTTCTCATTGCAAATCTTATGCTCCTTTTCTGTCTTTCTTTCCTTTACATATGTGATCGGTGGATCTGGAACTGACTGTTTAACGCTGGTTCGCGAAATGTCGCGGAAGCAAGAGTCGCCACCGTCTTTTATTTTCTCCAACTGGAAAGGACAAAAGCACAGAAAAATTCCTTAAAGAGATTGCTCTCGGTTCGGGAGGTAGATTATAGAAAGGGAAGGTGTTAGCACCCTTTCTATCCATGGTTATCCATGGGCTCTTAGATACTTGCTCATTGTGTTTTCAAAATTGTTTGTTTGCTTTTCAATTGGGGGTTTTAAAAAGTTTCTTTGAAAATTTCAGTTCGACTCTTGTATCAGTCCTCAAGAGTGTTTGAAAAATTGCTTTCGAAAGCTTTTTGAAAAGGTATCGGTGTGAAAAGTATTTTTGATTTGTTTTGAAATTAGAGCAAGTATCTAGAGTCGTCTACCTACCCTAAGGAATTCGTCTGTGTAAATGTCCTTTAAAGTAGTGCCATCCCACCATTGAGAGGTAGGTAGCACCACCATTGGAGGTGTTCGGGTCAATTCGAGGTTCGGGACATGGTGATCACCAGAGCAATGGGAAGACACCTTAGAAGCTACCCTCATGCCAGGTTCCCGGATCATGAGGACTTACTAAGACATCCTCTACTCGACGATCACCCTTCGAGGTAAGGCAACAGTGAGGCGTACCCTAGGGGTGGTGTGTGATTTGTGTGTCATGTTCATTTGTATTTATCTTGTCATGTCAAAGTGATCTATGCGTTTGTTTTTTATTTTAGGCCATTCATTCTTGTATGCATTTTATTAGCAGTTAAAAAGATGCGGAAAATTAAAAGTTCTAAACTATTACAAAGGCGCGGGTCCACATCGCCAAAATTAATCCAGGACCCGATTTGACATAAAAAGAAATAAAATGTCCGAGTTACATGGCTTTGGGAGAGATACATGAATATTTAAACGAAATAAAATAAAAATGCAAATTAATAAGAAATTAAGAACGAAACGAGGGCGTTGGACCCTTTTGCAAAAATCAAATTAATGATGAAGTTAATTAATTAAAAAAAGAAAGGACTTGTTTTTTTGGTATTTTTAGTATTTTTATGAGAATTAAACGAAATTAAAATATTAATTAACCCTAATTCTAGTTTTTATTTATTTATTAAGAAAAGCATTAAACTTTAACCTAAAATTAAACCTAATTAATTAATTGCAAGTATTTACAAAAATAATAATTAATAAGTAATAATTAATAAAAAAAGAAAAAAGAATGAAAAATACTTAAAAACCTAATTCTACACTTCTTAAGTTTATTATGAAAAAAAGTCAAAATTAATCCTAGAATGGAAAACTAAATTAATTAATGATTTTTTTATTTACAAAAATATTAATTAAATAAAATATATTTTGATTTTTATCTTTTCTGGTTTTTACATTATTTTTATATTTTATGAAAATAAATTATTTTGAAGAATTAAAAATAAGAAATAATTGAAACAAACAAAATAAAAGAAGAAAAGAATTACAATACCTTGGGGGGCTTCTGTCCCCTTTTTGGAGGTGAATTGGAGTGGTTTGGCCATTTGTGTTCTGGCCTCATCATACATAAGTTGTTCTACTTTGGCCATTTGGCTTTTGGCTTTTGGCCATTTGCGTTTTGGCTTTTGGCCATTTGTGTTCTGGCTTCAACGTTCCTTAATGTCTGGCTTAATGTCTGCCTCGCCATGTATTGGTTGCATGCATATGTTTTTCTACTGTGGCCATTTAGCTTTTGGCTTTTGGCCATTTGACTTTTGGCTTCAACGTTCCTTAATGAACCTGCATGGGATCCTGTCTAAATCTGCAGTGTTGAATCTCACGAACACATTAAATAAAATCATAAAATGCAAATAAAGCCAATATATGAAGAAATTTAATGTTTAGGCACAATATGGCATGTATGAATGATTATACCCTTTTGATCATGGAGATCAAATCAACCTTACCCTTACTGGAAAATTAGTGACCTGGATGCTTTTATGCCTTACTGGAAAATTAGGATCATGGAGATCAAGCCAGCCTTATCCTTACTGGAGAAGTAGTGAGGTGTTGGTTTGTAACTGAGATGGCTTTGTTTGTAGTGAGAGAGGGATTTGTAATAAGGATTTCAAGGTTTTAGGGTTCTTGAAAGAGTTTGATATTCCAACAGTGTTGTGGCAAGGTTTTTTCTCTCTTTTTCTCTTCTCCTTTTTTCTCTTTTTTCTCTTCTCCTTTTTTCTCTTTTTTCTCTTCTCCTTTTTTCTCTTTTTTCTCTCCTGGTTTGTGTGACAAGAAGGTGATTATATAGTGGAAATTAGGGTAAAGAAAATGGGCTTTGAATGTGCAATTGGGCCTCCAATATTCACTTGAATTCGTCACTTTCCAGGCTAAATCGCAGGGACTTAAGTGCATTTTTTGAAGTTGAAATGTGAAAACAAAATGTAGCCGGCATCTAGAACTAACTCCTGTCCGAAAATCGACTCAATCGGATAAACGGTGAATTAGTTATGAATTTTTGAAGTTTCAGCTCAGACAAACTTATTTTGGGCTCCAGTGTCGACTCTGACATGTTCTTCAATAAAAAACTGGTATTGATCGGTGCATAATTTGGTCTCGACTTTTGAAGCAAAGTTGTAGATCTACAAGTCAGGGACCTTGTGTAAAAATATGAGTCCAATCCGATAAAAATTGACCGAGTTATGAATTTTCGAAGTTTCGGCCCAGATGAAATATTATTCAGCATTCAGGATTTTCAGCGTGTCACGCACTCTGAGCAAAAAATGAAGGCCTTTTGAACATCGTTTGAACTCAATACCTTCTGTGAAAATGTAGCCAACTCAATTTGTGAAATTTTGGCACTGGAACCAGCTCGATACGATGAAAATCGACCAAGTTATGATTTTTTGAACATGACGCAGATAAACTTCTGTCACAAATTTTCTGCACGAAAATACTTGATAAATCCACATTTTTGAAGACCTTCTGATCAAAATTGGCTTCCAGCCGTGAGAGATGAAAACGTAGATAATGTCAAGACGGAATTTTGGCCACCGGAACGGGTTCAAAACGAGTCACGATGTTCAAGTTATGAATTTTTTAGCGCGTAAAAACTGCAATTTCAGCACACTTTTTCACTATATTTCTTCAAGAAAACTCACACATTCGGATACCTTCTTTAAAGAATTGACTCTTGAGCCGAACCTGAATTTGAGAATATGTTATCAGAGATATCTTGGCGAAAGAACACCTGAATATAACGCGCCGGGTTGGACTTGTGAATTTTCTTGAAATGTTTTGAGAAATATGGGAGGGCAAATTTTGGGGTACAACAGTTGCCCCTGTTCAATCTTCTTAGACCTGAGGATGCAGATTGGCTGACGTGCCTTTCGTAATCCGAGGGTAGAAGATGATTGAACACTAGAGTGCCCAGAAATTTGCGCTCACATAGTAGCAGTGTGATGGAAATGGGCTTATAGATGCCATTTGGAGATTGATGGATAGGATGATGGGCTTACAGATGTCATCTGGATGTTGATCGCGTAAGAGATTCCTTAGCGAGAACCTGCATACCTGCAAAAAGAAAAATGAGTACCTGACACGTTGCAGGAACTGGTTTTCAGACGCTTGGTATAGGTGTGTCCTGACTGGTTATAGGAGCTGGATCTGGAGCTTCAAAAGATGATGAATGAACCAGGGATGGTTACTACCTCAGTATGAAAGGGTGAGAGAACCTTGGGTGACTTTATCTTCAACAATGCTCGTTGAGAAAATCTTGGTGGGAATTACCATCTTCGCAGTATCGGGAAGAGAACCAACAGGCAATTGTAATCTCAAAGAAAAAACCTAAAATGGAATTATCATCTCACGCACCGTCGGGGAGGGAACTATAGGAAATTATAACTTGAAAGGGAATTACGTCTCACGCACCGTCGGGGAGAGAACCATAGGAAATTATAACCTGAAAGGGAATTACATCTCACGCACCGTCGGGGAGAGAACCATAGGAAATTATAACCTGAAAGGGAATTACATCTCACGCACCGTCGGGGAGAGAACCATAGGAAATTATAATCTGGAATGGGATTATCACCTCACGCACCGTCGGGGAGGGAACCATAGGAAATTATAACCTGAAATGGAATTATCACCTCACGCACCGTCGGGGAGGGAACCATAGGAAATTATAACCTGAAAGGGAATTACATCTCACGCACCGTCGGGGAGAGAACCAATAGGAAATTAATCTTAAAGAAAAACCTAAAAAATGGAATCATCTCATGCACCGTCGGAGAGAGAACCAATAGGAAATTAATCTTAAAGAAAAACCTAAAAAATGGAATCATCTCATGCACCGTCGGAGAGAGAACCAATAGGAAATTATAATCTGAAAGAAAAACCTAAAATGGAATCATCTCATGCACCGTCGGAGAGAGAACCAATAGGAAATTAATCTTAAAGAAAAACCTAAAAAATGGAATCATCTCATGCACCGTCGGAGAGAGAACCAATTATAATCTGAAAGAAAAACCTAAAATGGAATCATCTCATGCACCGTCGGAGAGAGAACCAATAGGAAATTAATCTTAAAGAAAAAACCTAAAAAATGGAATCATCTCATGCACCGTCGGAGAGAGAACCAATAGGAAATTATAATCTGAAAGAAAAACCTAAAACGGAATCATCTCATGCACCGTCGGAGAGAGAACCAATAGGAAATTAATCTTAAAGAAAAACCTAAAAAATGGAATTATTATCTCATGCACCGTCGGAGAGACAACCAATATAATCTGATAACTTCTACTGAGTCTTCATCAGAAAAATCTGTTGGGGGTCGATTTAACTGGACCAGAGAAGGCCTTGGACTGGATAAGAAATCTTTGGAGTCGATTAACTGAACCGGTCTAGGTCTTGAAATATGATTGAGAATTTAACTGAATCTTTCCTGAAAGGTAAAAGTCAGTCATATGTAATGCATGATATGGATCAAGCAATGATGTTCTCAACATAAATGAGATTTGTATGATATGATGCGTCTGTGCATGCTATAATGATGTATGTGATGTTTAGGAATGTTTCTTTTTGTCTAGGAAAGTAAATCCTTGACGGGTGCCGGGAAGTCGTATCCTGGGCTGATGTTGAAGAATAGATTTTGCTTCCGCTGGGGATGATAACTGTAAGAATACCGGTAGGAGAAGATGACTCCGTTGCGGAATAAACTTGGCAAATGAAGGATTCTGCGGGGAGAAAAGATACTCTAGCGACCATGCTGGGAAGTGATACTCTGTGGGGAGAGGGATGCTTTTGCTAAATTGTTGATAATAACTCCGCTGGGGATACCATTGTCGTGATCTGTTGGAAGTTTTGATGAACTCCGTTGGGGAATAAGAAGAACTTTGCCGAGGACGATCTTTCCGTGGCTATTGGCTGAGGATAACCCAGTTATGTCCTGGTAGGGACATAACTCTTGAATAAAGCCGGGAGACGCGTTCGTGCTCTGCGAGGGATAAGCTTCCAGAATCTACTGGGGATAAGCTTACTGCTTGGGGAGATGGATTCCAACTTTTCCTGAGGAAACTGGATTGGACTCTCCTGGGGAAGTTTTGATATGCTGGGGAAATGATCCTTTGAACGTTGATATGCCGCCGGGGAACAATCTTTAGACCAAGACTGCCGGGGATGCTTGTTAAGAGTATATATGCTGCTGGGGAAGTATTGAGATCTACTGGAGGATACTCAACTTCCTTGAGATTGATAGCTCTACTTGGAGAAGAGTGCACTGATTGCTGACTTACTCTCTGGGGAATTAAAATGTACTGGTCATCTTCTTTAGTTGAACCTATCTTGGTACCTTGGAGGACAGAACAATTAGATTGCTCAGACAACTCTTTATTGCCCCTGTTTCCAATGTTACCTGTGGAGGTGCTTGGTGATTTCCGATTGACAAATCTTCTTTTGGTAGGCGAGTGACAAGATGCTGGGACATAGTCGTACGCTTTTGATCCCTAACTTTTGCTTGGACCGCCCTTTCGGGTTTTCAGTCCATCGGGATACCCATTTTTGCCCAAGCCGCCTTTTCAGGTTTTCGACTTGCCGGGTGTACAGATTTTTTCATTTCATCCCTTCATTTTGCCCGAACCCTTTTGGTTCGCCGGGAAGCCCTTATTTTTGCCTAGGTGTGTCAACCTAGCGGGTCTTTGATTATGCGTAGTATTTTTCCGACTATGTCTGTTCTCAGAAAGTAGGGAGTTGCCCCTGTTAGAAGTGTTTTGTCATGCCACCAGAAGATTTTCGACCAGGCAAGATTCGTTGTTGAAATTCCCCAGGTGGCTCATGCGGAGATTTGCCCCAGGCTATTTGACTTTTGAGAGATTCTCCGAATCTTGATTGGATTGCCCCAGATGATAGACCATGATCATTCCGTGCCCCTTGATTGGAGATACTCTTGTTCATTAGACTTTCATTGTGCGAATTTCCCTGCTGTTCAAACAAAAAGTCATATGCAAACAAAGTTATGTTAAAAATGCAAAGCCTATGTCTGTCTTGAAGATTTTGAAAATGCATTCTTTTTTCATAAAACAAGTGAATGTTTGTAAAACGTGATGTCAACTCAGTATTTTACAGCAAGCCTTAAGGAGTCAGGATACCTTTCGTAACAGTATGCTTTCGAACCAACCCATGCTTCAGCTAGGACTTTTAAGGGTTATAACGTGGCCTGGTTCACGGTTTAAGAAACAAAGGATAAAGGCTCAAATTTTATTTGTACCCACCCGCTCTTCGTGATGTTCTCCAAACCTAAACTCAGTTGATCATACGTTAGACCTTGTTTGAGTCTTTGTCCTGATGTTCCAATGATGGTTCAGATATTGATGATTTATTCTGAATAGGCAGTCATTTTTGTTTTTGTTAAGGGTTTGTAAGACCTCTTTCTTTTCTGATTTTTTTTGTTATCCCTTTCTTTTTTTGCCTGAACTGTTTCCTTTTTTTGGAATTACAGTCAGCGGGATGCCCCAGTTTTGTAAGTCTCCTCCATGGGTTTTGACTTAATGGGTTTTTTATTTTTTGAGATAATGACTGCCTTTCTTTATTGATTGTTCGGAACCATCACTGTCTTCTTTTGTTTTGTAAGGACCTCTTTGGTGCCATTCGTTATGCACTTGGATCAACTGAGAGACTACCCTGCCCTAGGTTATGATTAAGGGTTTTAAATTTCGAAAAGAAAAACTCCTACTTCTTTGGCTCAGAGGGGTTGACGAGGGATTATCATCCTTATAACTCCAGTGTTTAGGGATTGAAACAATGCCTGTACCTCATCAGCGGGGTCTGTTCAAAAGCATACTGTAGATTATGGTATCGTTTTCGTCATCCTCCCTCAAGAGGCTTAGAATTTTAGATCAAGAGTTGACATCAGACAAAAATATGAAAATAATTTGCATTTAGTGAATACGAATATATTGTTTCAGGACAGACATATGCGATGCATTAATGGAATAACAATGTTTAACATGAATAAATGTCTAAACAATTAAAGAACAACACAACTTGAACATTCGAATGAATAAAAGTTTCCTAGTCTCAGAGCTTGTCACTTCAAATGGTGAGCCTTGGAGGGATGGTAGAAAAATTCAGCCTGACCATCTTGTGTGAACTCTAGTGCTCCTTCATCAATCAGGTCCTGGATCTTGTTCTTCAGAGCCCAACACTCATTTGTATCATGTCCTGGACAGGCAGAGTGGTAGGCACACCTTTTATTGGGATCATAAGTAGGATGTGCTGTGTTGGGGTTCCGGGGATGAGCCCTTAATGTGATCAGGTTCAACCTCAACAGGCGTTGTAAAGCTTGAAACAACGACATATTGAGCCGGGTGAATTGCCTCCTAGGCTTGTCTGGCTGACGCTGGTGAGGTTGATGCTGAATTTGTGACCCTGAAGCCATTTGAGGAGCTCTCCCCTTATCTCCTTGTCTCAAAGATGATGGAATGATGACTGGCTCTTTACACTTAGATGTTTGCCCCAGTTGGTTACCCCGAAGCAGTTGGTTGACGAGAACCCCGAGCTCATCTTGTCTTTGAGCTAAGTCTTGGATGATGGTTACCTGCCCCAGCATCTGGGCTCTCATTGCATCCACTTCAGCTTGCAGACGTTTCAGCCGTTCGTCCTCAGTGCTGTTCCTAACCAACGTCTCCATGAGAAGTGTTCTTAGCTCCTCCTGCCCCTTGGATAGATTCAGGAGGATTTCCCTGAACCGAGTCTCTTGAGCAAGAAAGTCCGGGTTGTCTTGTTGGGAAGCCATTGCTGAAATAAACAGCGAGAAAGGTAAGTGACCTGTGACAAGGGTACCTGTAATGCAATGATGTGGATGTATGCATGCAATGTTTTCAAGGACCTCGCGGGGTAAACAAGAAAATCGTTAGCATTGGAAACTGGTGGCTTGATTGAAGGTACTTCATATTGTTGAGAGTCCTTCTCCAAGGGTCAAAAGCTCACCATATCAAGTGGGTCATAGCCCCTGACAACTTTGGCTAGAGGAAAATAAATCCTCTTTGCCCCTTGCTAGATGTTTGATTTATCATGACCTGCATCACAAACCTTTGAGATCCTTGAAATGGGTTAGGATGTGTGCAATGGTATGATGTTATGGTATGCATGGGGTAATATGAATAAACCCTGTTAGGAGCCCTTATTAAGGACTATGAACCAAAACCTGCAAGAAACTTGATAAACTTGTTATGAGTCCTGGTTAGGGACTAAAACAAACCCTGCAAGAAATTTGGTAAACCTGTTATAAGTCCCAATTAGGGACTATGAACAAAACTTGCAAGACATTCGGTAAACTTCGTTATGAGTCCTAGTTAAAGACTATAAACAAAACCTGCAAGAGCTCAAGGGTTAGATAACAAGCATGCAAATAGTCAAATATGAAGGCACACAAGTCACACAAAAGAGCCCTTAGAGTTTAGGCCAGCATGAGGTCTAGGTATTACCCTCTTGAAGTTGGTGGGTTCAACCTGTCCTATCAAAGTAACCGGGTTCTTAGAGGATCCCAATATCATTGACTACCCTCAATCGGTCATAACTCCAGCATCGCAATCTTTTCTTGCGGCCAGAACCATCACGAGAGTTTAGCCTCAATGGGCGTAGCATACTGCTACTGTTCTAATGGCCAAGTTGGGTCATTTAAGGTTCTAAGGTCTGTTGGTGCTTAATGACTCATTGGAAGACCCATATTCTCCCCGTTTCAACACGAGGGATATCGGTACAGACCAAGGTGCCACACCAACGTAGCCACTGCTTCACCCATGTCGGTATACGCCGGACAGGTCCCTCACAGCTTATGCTACCTAAACAGGGTATCCCCGGATCCGGGTTAGGATCTATGTAACTCCCATGCAACCCACAATAATAAAGCAAGCAAAGAAGACAATTGAAAACACAGTGATCTTAATCCTAAGGTACACCTCACTTTAAGTTTAGTCCCCAGCAGAGTCGCCAGTTCTGTGATCGGTGGATCTGGAACTGACTGTTTAACGCTGGTTCGCGAAATGTCGCGGAAGCAAGAGTCGCCACCGTCTTTTATTTTCTCCAACTGGAAAGGACAAAAGCACAGAAAAATTCCTTAAAGAGATTGCTCTCGGTTCGGGAGGTAGATTATAGAAAGGGAAGGTGTTAGCACCCTTTCTATCCATGGTTATCCATGGGCTCTTAGATACTTGCTCATTGTGTTTTCAAAATTGTTTGTTTGCTTTTCAATTGGGGGTTTTAAAAAGTTTCTTTGAAAATTTCAGTTCGACTCTTGTATCAGTCCTCAAGAGTGTTTGAAAAATTGCTTTCGAAAGCTTTTTGAAAAGGTATCGGTGTGAAAAGTATTTTTGATTTGTTTTGAAATTAGAGCAAGTATCTAGAGTCGTCTACCTACCCTAAGGAATTCGTCTGTGTAAATGTCCTTTAAAGTAGTGCCATCCCACCATTGAGAGGTAGGTAGCACCACCATTGGAGGTGTTCGGGTCAATTCGAGGTTCGGGACATGGTGATCACCAGAGCAATGGGAAGACACCTTAGAAGCTACCCTCATGCCAGGTTCCCGGATCATGAGGACTTACTAAGACATCCTCTACTCGACGATCACCCTTCGAGGTAAGGCAACAGTGAGGCGTACCCTAGGGGTGGTGTGTGATTTGTGTGTCATGTTCATTTGTATTTATCTTGTCATGTCAAAGTGATCTATGCGTTTGTTTTTTATTTTAGGCCATTCATTCTTGTATGCATTTTATTAGCAGTTAAAAAGATGCGGAAAATTAAAAGTTCTAAACTATTACAAAGGCGCGGGTCCACATCGCCAAAATTAATCCAGGACCCGATTTGACATAAAAAGAAATAAAATGCGAGAAATATAAAATGTCCGAGTTACATGGCTTTGGGAGAGATACATGAATATTTAAACGAAATAAAATAAAAATGCAAATTAATAAGAAATTAAGAACGAAACGAGGGCGTTGGACCCTTTTGCAAAAATCAAATTAATGATGAAGTTAATTAATTAAAAAAAGAAAGGACTTGTTTTTTTGGTATTTTTAGTATTTTTATGAGAATTAAACGAAATTAAAATATTAATTAACCCTAATTCTAGTTTTTTTTTATTTATTAAGAAAAGCATTAAACTTTAACCTAAAATTAAACCTAATTAATTAATTGCAAGTATTTACAAAAATAATAATTAATAAGTAATAATTAATAAAAAAAGAAAAAAGAATGAAAAATACTTAAAAACCTAATTCTACACTTCTTAAGTTTATTATGAAAAAAAGTCAAAATTAATCCTAGAATGGAAAACTAAATTAATTAATGATTTTTTTATTTACAAAAATATTAATTAAATAAAATATATTTTGATTTTTATCTTTTCTGGTTTTTACATTATTTTTATATTTTATGAAAATAAATTATTTTGAAGAATTAAAAATAAGAAATAATTGAAACAAACAAAATAAAAGAAGAAAAGAATTACAATACCTTGGGGGGCTTCTGTCCCCTTTTTGGAGGTGAATTGGAGTGGTTTGGCCATTTGTGTTCTGGCCTCATCATACATAAGTTGTTCTACTTTGGCCATTTGGCTTTTGGCTTTTGGCCATTTCCGTTTTGGCTTTTGGCCATTTGTGTTCTGGCTTCAACGTTCCTTAATGTCTGGCTTAATGTCTGCCTCGCCATGTATTGGTTGCATGCATATATTTTTCTACTGTGGCCGTTTAGCTTTTGGCTTTTGGCCATTTGGCTTTTGGCTTCAACGTTCCTTAATGAACCTGCATGGGATCCTGTCTAAATCTGCAGTGTTGAATCTCACGAACACATTAAATAAAATCATAAAATGCAAATAAAGCCAATATATGAAGAAATTTAATGTTTAGGCACAATATGGCATGTATGAATGATTATACCCTTTTGATCATGGAGATCAAATCAACCTTACCCTTACTTGAAAATTAGTGACCTGGATGCTTTTATGCCTTACTGGAAAATTAGGATCATGGAGATCAAGCCAGCCTTATCCTTACTGGAGAAGTAGTGAGGTGTTGGTTTGTAACTGAGATGGCTTTGTTTGTAGTGAGAGAGGGATTTGTAATAAGGATTTCAAGGTTTTAGGGTTCTTGAAAGAGTTTGATATTCCAACAGTGTTGTGGCAAGGTTTTTTCTCTCTTTTTCTCTTCTCCTTTTTTCTCTTTTTTCTCTTCTCCTTTTTTCTCTTTTTTCTCTTCTCCTTTTTTCTCTTTTTTCTCTCCTGGTTTGTGTGACAAGAAGGTGATTATATAGTGGAAATTAGGGTAAAGAAAATGGGCTTTGAATGTGCAATTGGGCCTCCAATATTCACTTGAATTCGTCACTTTCCAGGCTAAATCGCAGGGACTTAAGTGCATTTTTTGAAGTTGAAATGTGAAAACAAAATGTAGCCGGCATCTAGAACTAACTCCTGTCCGAAAATCGACTCAATCGGATAAACGGTGAATTAGTTATGAATTTTTGAAGTTTCAGCTCAGACAAACTTATTTTGGGCTCCAGTGTCGACTCTGACATGTTCTTCAATAAAAAACTGGTATTGATCGGTGTATAATTTGGTCTCGACTTTTGAAGCAAAGTTGTAGATCTACAAGTCAGGGACCTTGTGTAAAAATATGAGTCCAATCCGATAAAAATTGACCGAGTTATGAATTTTCGAAGTTTCGGCCCAGATGAAATATTATTCAGCATTCAGGATTTTCAGCGTGTCACGCACTCTGAGCAAAAAATGAAGGCCTTTTGAACATCGTTTGAACTCAATACCTTCTGTGAAAATGTAGCCAACTCAATTTGTGAAATTTTGGCACTGGAACCAGCTCGATACGATGAAAATCGACCAAGTTATGATTTTTTGAACATGACGCAGATAAACTTCTGTCACAAATTTTCTGCACGAAAATACTTGATAAATCCACATTTTTGAAGACCTTCTGATCAAAATTGGCTTCCAGCCGTGAGAGATGAAAACGTAGATAATGTCAAGACGGAATTTTGGCCACCGGAACGGGTTCAAAACGAGTCACGATGTTCAAGTTATGAATTTTTTAGCGCGTAAAAACTGCACTTTCAGCACACTTTTTCACTATATTTCTTCAAGAAAACTCACACATTCGGATACCTTCTTTAAAGAATTGACTCTTGAGCCGAACCTGAATTTGAGAATATGTTATCAGAGATATCTTGGCGAAAGAACACCTGAATATAACGCGCCGGGTTGGACTTGTGAATTTTCTTGAAATGTTTTGAGAAATATGGGAGGGCAAATTTTGGGGTACAACAACATATATTTCAAAACAGCTGTATTTACACACACACACTCACTCATACAGGTTTCAATCCACTCTGGATCTCACTGGTAACGACTCTGCTACTGCCAGTTATGACTTCGAAAATCCGATCAACTTAGCCGAAGACAAAGGTGATGATGATTGCGAAGTGCCTGGCGAGCTTGCAAGACTGTTACTTCAGGAAGAGAGGGCAATTCAACCCCATGAAGAGCCAGTGGAAACAATAAACTTGGGTACTGAAGAAGGCAGGAAAGAGGTAAAGATTGGTGCCAACCTAGAGCTCAGCGTGAAGCAACGGTTGACTCAGATGCTACATGATTATGTGGAGATATTTGCCTGGTCCTACGAAGACATGCCCGGGTTGGATACCGATATTGTGGTCCATCACTTGCCAACTAAGAAAGATTGCCCTCCAGTTAAGCAAAAGGTCCGTCGGATGCGCCCAGAGATGTCTGAGAAGATTAAAGTCGAGGTTATGAAGCAGTTTGATGCCGGGTTTCTTGCAGTGACTTCTTACCCTCAGTGGGTTGCTAATGTGGTGCCGGTACCTAAGAAGGACGGTAAGGTCAGAATGTGTGTCGACTACAGGGATCTGAACAGGGCCAGCCCCAAGGATGACTTCCCCCTACCTCACATTGATGTCCTTGTTGATAATACAGCTCAGCATAAGGTGTTCTCTTTCATGGATGGTTTTTCAGGTTACAATCAGATCAAGATGGCACCTGAAGACATGGAAAAGACTACCTTTGTTACTCAGTGGGGCACCTTCTGTTACAAGGTCATGCCATTCGGGTTGAAGAACGCTGGGGCAACCTACCAACGTGCCATGGTTGCTTTATTTCATGACATGATCCATCATGAGATAGAAGTGTATGTTGACGACATGATCGCAAGGTCCCAGACTGAGGAAGAGCACCTAGATCATCTGCAGAAATTGTTTGACCGGTTGAAACTGTACAAGCTGAGATTGAACCCGAACAAGTGCACCTTCGGGGTAAGATCTGGGAAGTTGCTAGGTTTCGTGGTAAGTGATAAGGGTATTCAAGTAGACCCGGCTAAAGTTAAAGCTATTCAAGAGATGCCAGTTCCTATGACAGAGAAAGAGGTCAGAGGCTTTTTAGGACGCCTGAATTACATCGCTCGATTCATCTCACACCTGACCGCTACCTGTGAACCAATCTTCAAGCTGCTGAAGAAAGATCAGGTAGTACGTTGGAACGATGAATGTCAGGCTGCGTTTGACAGAATCAAAGAGTATCTCCAAGAACCACCCATCCTTATGCCACCGGTTGAAGGGAGACCTCTGATATTATACCTAACAGTACTTGATAATTCAATGGGGTGTGTGCTGGGGCAGCATGACGAGTCTGGCCGAAAAGAGCATGCCATTTATTACCTTAGCAAAAAGTTTACCGACTGTGAGACCCGATACTCACTGCTCGAGAAAACTTGCTGCGCTTTGGTATGGGCTGCTCGCCGGCTGAGACAGTATATGCTGACTCACACTACCTTGTTGATCTCAAAGATGGATCATATAAAGTACATATTCGAAAAGCCTGCTCTGTCTGGGAGAATAGCAAGATGGCAAATGATCTTGACGGAATACGACATTCAGTACACGACCCAGAAAGCCATCAAGGGAAGTGTATTGGCAGACCACTTGGCACATCAGGCCGTAGATGACTATCAGTCAATGAACTTCGAGTTTCCGGATGAAAGCATCATGATAGTAACTGATTGTGAAGTACCTGGACCGGATGAAGGACCTGAGGAAGGATCCCGATGGTCTATGCACTTTGACGGAGCCTCCAATGCTTTGGGTAACGGTATCGGCGCCATAATCATATCACCTCAAGGCACTCATACTCCACTCACTGCCCGGCTGTGTTTCAATTGTACCAACAACATGGCAGAGTATGAGGCATGCATCATGGGTCTCCAAGCTGCGATCGACTTAAGGATCAAGTTTCTGAGTGTCTTCGGAGATTCCGCTCTCGTGATCAATCAGATCAAAGGAGAGTGGGATACGAAACATCCGAATCTTATTCCTTACAGAGAATGTGTGTTGACCTTGATCCCCCACTTCACAGAGATAACCTTTGAACACTTTCCTAGAGAAGAGAATCAGCTGGCGGACGCGTTAGCTACAATGTCTTCTATGTTCAAAGTTAAATGGGATAATGAGGCTCCCCGGATCATCATCTGGAAACTGGACGAACCGGCATACTGTTGCGATCTCGAGACTGAATTAGTAACTGAGAAGCCTTGGTACCATGAGGTGAAGAGATATCTGGAAGCTCAGGAATACCCTGAAGGTGCCTCTGTCAATGATAAGAAGTTCCTGAGAAGGTTCGCGGCAAAGTTCTTCCTTAGCAACGGCATCTTGTACAAGCGAAACCATGATTCAACCTTACTGCGTTGTGTGGATAAGACTGAAGCAGAAAGGATCATGGAAGAGCTACATGAGGGGACCTTTGGTACACATTCCAGTGGACACACTATGTCTAAAAAGATCCTTCGGGCAGGGTATTATTGGTCCACAATGGAAGCTGACTGCTATCAACATTCCCGGACATGCCATAAGTGCCAGATTTATGCAGACAAGGTGCATGTTCCTCCAGTTCCCCTGAATGTTCTGACTGCGCCTTGGCCATTTGCAATGTGGGGCATAGATATGATCGGCGAGATTAAACCTACGGCATCTAATGGGCATCGCTTCATCCTAGTGGCGATTGATTATTTTACAAAGTGGGTCGAAGCAGCTTCTTACGCTACGGTAACCAAGACTGTTGTGGCACGGTTCATTCGGCATAATCTGATCTGTCGGTACGGCGTCCCAGAGAGAATTATTACAGATAACGGTACCAATCTGAACAACAAGATGATCACTGAGCTCTGCGAACAGTTCAAGATACAGCACCACAATTCTTCTCCTTACAGACCGAAGATGAATGGGGCTGTAGAAGCAGCGAATAAGAACATCAAGAAAATCGTGCAGAAGATGACAGTGACTTATAAAGATTGGCACGAGATGTTACCGTTCGCTCTACACGGGTACTGTACCTCAGCCAGGACGTCAACCGGGGCAACTCCTTTCTCTTTGGTTTATGGTATGGAGGCAGTCTTACCGATTGAAGTGCAGATACCCTCTCTCCGGATAATGAAGGATGCAAATCTGAACGAAGATGATTGGATCCAGACACGACTTGATCAGCTCAACCTCATTGATGAAAAGAGACTTGCTGCTATCTGTCATGGTCAAACGTATCAGAAACGGATGATCAGGGCATTTAACAAAAAGGTCAGACCACAGGAATATCAAGTTGGGGATCTGGTAATCAAGAGAATCATCCTTCCTCAGAGTGATCCAAGGGGCAAATGGACCCCTACGTACGAAGGGCCATTTGTGGTTAAGCATGTGTTCTCAGGAGGAGCCATGATTCTAACCAACATGGATGGTGACGACCTTCCTCACCCCGCCAATGCAGACATAGTAAAAAGATACTACGCATGAAAAAAAGACCCGCTAGGCTGACATGCCTAGGCAAAAATTAGGGCTTCCCGGCGAACCAAAAGGGTTCGGGCAAAATGAAGGGATGAAATGAAAAAAATCTGTACACCCGGCAAGTCGAAAACCTGAAAAGGCGGCTTGGGCAAAAATGGGTATCCCAGTGGACTGAAAACCCGAAAGGGCGGTCCAGGCAAAAGTTAGGGATAAAGCGTAATACTATGTCTCATTGATCACTCTGCATCCAGAATCGGGTATCTATATCAAGTTCAGACGGCATCGATCAGTCAGCTTCATCTTCGTTTAGGTCATCAAGTGATGAGACGCTCGGAGTTATAAAGGCAGTAGCAGAGTTGAAACCCAGTGGGATCATTCATTTCACACAGCTGTTTTATTTTCTCTTGTACAAAATTTGTATAAACTCTCTTGTTCGGCGGCGTCCTCTTACTAGGACGTCAGCCTCTTGTACACAAAACGCCTATTTTCAGGCCATTCAAAAATCAATACAAATATATTTTTCAGTTAAAAATCGCCAATTGTTTTCCTTTTTCTGTTTTGTTTTGCGAAGAACGTCCAAGGTTCAATTTGTGATATATGCATTGACAATAATTTGCTAACTCATAAATATTTGCATACGAAACAAAGGATTAATTACAGGTAACATTAAGAACAGGGGCAATAAAGAGTTGTCTAAGCAATCTAATTGTTCTGTCCTCCAAGGTACCAAGGTAGGTTCAGCTAAAGAACACCACCAGACACCCTAATTCTCCAGAGAGTGAGCCAACAAGTCCACATACTCTCCTCAAGCAAAGCTACTATCAAACTTAAGGAAGTTGGGTATCTTCCCGCAGATCTCAACATTTCCCAGCAGTATATATGCATTCTTAACAAGCATCCCCGGCAATCTTGGCCTAAAGATTGTTCCCCGACGGTATATCAAACATTCAAAAGAAGACACTTCCCCGATACAATTCAAAACTTCCCCAAGAGAGTCCAATTCAGTTTCCCCAAGAAAGTTGGAATCCATCTCTCCAAGCAGTAAGCTTATCCCCAGTAGATTCTGGAAGCTTATCCTCGCAGAGCACGAACGCGTCGCCCGGCTTTATTCAAAGAGTTATTTCCCTACCAGGATATAACTGGGTTATCCTCAGCCAAAAGCCATGGAAAGATCGTCGTCGACAGAGTTTTCTTACCCCAGCGAAGTCTATCAACACTTCCAATACAGCAAAGATATCCCCAGCAAGGTATTATCAACACTCAGCAAAGTACCTCCTTCCCCACAGAGTATCGCTTCCCAGCAAGATCGTCAGGATACTTTTCCACCCGCAGAGTTATCCATTCGCCAAGTTTATTCCCCAACGGAGTTATCTTCTCCTACCGGTATTCTTGCAGCTATCATCCCCAGCGGAAGCAAAATCTATTCTCCAACATCAGCCCAGGATATGACTTCCCGGCACCCGTCAAGGATCTATTTTCCTAGACGAAAACATACATTCCTAAACATCACATACATCATTATAGCATGCATATACGCATCATATCTTACAAATCTCATTTATATTGAGAACATCATTGCTTGGTCCATATCATGCATTGCATATGACTGACCTTTACCTTTCAGGAAAGATTCAGCTAAATTCTCAATCATATTTCAAGACCTAGACCGGTTCAGTTAATCGACTCCAAAGATTTCTTATCCAGTCCAAGGCCTTCTCTAGTCCAGCTAAATCGACCCCAAACAGATTTTTCTGATGAAGACACAGTAGAAGTTATCAGAGGTTTTTCTCAAACGTCCGCTTTTGAGATTATAATTTCCTATGGTTCTCTCCCCGTTCCTGCGGAGACGATAATTCCATTCCAGGTTTTTCTCAAACGTCCGCTTTTGTGATTATAATTTCCTATGGTTCTCTCCCCGTTCCTGCGGAGACGATAATTCCATTCCAGGTTTTTCTCAAACGTCCGCTTTTGAGATTATAATTTCCTATGGTTCTCTCCCCGTTCCTGCGGAGACGATAATTCCATTCCAGGTTTTTCTCAAACGTCCGCTTTTGAGATTATAATTTCCTATGGTTCTCTCCCCGTTCCTGCGGAGACGATAATTCCATTCCAGGTTTTTCTCAAACGTCCGCTTTTGAGATTATAATTTCCTATGGTTCTCTCCCCGTTCCTGCGGAGACGATAATTCCATTCCAGGTTTTTCTCAAACGCCCGCTTTTGAGATTATAATTTCCTATGGTTCTCTCCCCGTTCCTGCGGAGACGATAATTCCATTCCAGGTTTTTCTCAAACGTCCGCTTTTGAGATTATAATTTCCTATGGTTCTCTCCCCGTTCCTGCGGAGACGATAATTCCATTCCAGGTTTTTCTCAAACGTCCGCTTTTGAGATTATAATTTCCTATGGTTCTCTCCCCGTTCCTGCGGAGACGATAATTCCATTCCAGGTTTTTCTCAAACGTCCGCTTTTGAGATTATAATTTCCTATGGTTCTCTCCCCGTTCCTGCGGAGACGATAATTCCATTCCAGGTTTTTCTCAAACGTCCGCTTTTGATATTATAATTTCCTATGGTTCTCTCCCCGTTCCTGCGGAGACGATAATTCCATTCCAGGTTTTTCTCAAACGTCCGCTTTTGAGATTATAATTTCCTATGGTTCTCTCCCCAATGCTGCGGAGACGATAATTCCATTCCAGGTTTTTCTCAATGTTTGCTATTGAGATTATAATTGCCTACGGTTCTCTCCCCGTTCCTGCGGAGATGGTAATTCCCACCAAGATTTCGCTCAATGATTGCTGTTGAAGCGAAGTTATCCAAGATTTTCTCAACGATTGCTGTTGAGGTTAAAGTCACCCAAGGTTCTCTCACCGTTCCCGTTGAGGTAGTAACCATCCCTGGTTCATTCATCATCTTTTGAAACTCCAGATCCAGCTCCTGTAATCAGTCAGGACACATCTATACCAAGCATCTGAAAACCAGCTCCTGCAACATGTCAGGTACTCATTTTTTCTTTTGCAGGTACGCAGGTTCTCGCTAAAGAATCTCTTACGCGATCAACATCCAGATGGCATCTATAAGCCCATCATCCTATTCATCAATCTCTAAATGGAATCTATAAGCCCATTTCCATCATACTGCTACTATGTGAGCGCAAATTTCTGGGCACTCTAGTGTTCAATCATCTTCCACCCTCGGATTACGAAAGGCACGTCAGCCAATCTGCATCCTCAGGTCTAAGAAGATTGAACAGGGGCAACTGTTGTACCCCAAAATTTTCCCTCCCATATTCTTCAAGAAATTGCCAAGTCAAGCTTCAAAATCTCCCCAAGGGTTGCACAGTTCAAGGGCCTCCTAAGCAGTCAAAATTAGGGTTTTGGTTCTGATCAAGAAAATGAAGTTTCCAAGGGCCCAATCAAGTCCCACATGCCTACAAATATGGTCAAGCATCCTCATGCAAGGTTTCAAGACTTTCAGCACAAAATTGCACAGTCAAAACCCTAATTGCACTACAGTCAACTGTAGGGGCAAAATGGTCATTTGACAGTCAAAAGTTCAAATTTTTGGTCAACATCTCATTTTGAAGCCACAAACATCATTTGATCAATGCTTGATCATGATTCTCAAAGCTTGGCTCAAAAATCATCAAGATGCAAAAGTTTCCTTATTTGGACAGTTGAAAAAGTCAACTGTAAATTGACCAGGGCATAACTTTCATATGGATTATCAGAAAAATTCCATCCAAAGCTCATTTTGAAGAGAAAGACATTTCCTACAACTCATCTTCATACTTCAAGTCCAAGAAATGCTCTCACAAAAAGTTATCAATTTCAACATTATAGGTCATTTTCAAAAGTCAACAAAAAGGGACTTTAAGTCAAAGGCCATAACTTGAGATTGGTAAATCCAAATGACATGGGACCAAAGGCATTGGTTAAAGGACTCAAAGACCTTTCCAAAATGTCCAAGAACATGAGCAAAGCTTAAAAATTGAGCAAGTTATGCCTTGTGGAAGTTGGGAAATTTTTGGATATTTTGAAAAGTCAACATTGATTCAAATAACCTAAAATTGCTAATGGGCCTATTTTTCTTCCACAATTCATTATCCAAGGCATGTGCACGACCACTTGGCCCAAAGGGAAGTTTTTCTTCATTATTTATTTATTTAT
The DNA here is from genome assembly GCA_948472305.1 of Vicia faba. NCBI lineage: Eukaryota > Viridiplantae > Streptophyta > Magnoliopsida > Fabales > Fabaceae > Vicia > Vicia faba. The sequence continues at coordinate 374,293,120 of OX451739.1, read as the reverse complement.
TTGGATTTTTATTATTAATAATTCATTTTAATTAAATAAAATACATGAAAAATGCTAAACCTAGTTTTTCAATCTTTTTGTGCATATTATATCCTCAAGATTTCGTGCCTAGCCAAATATGGAAAGAACCAATGGAATTGGATGTGATTTGTATCAAAAAGCATGTGAAAAAGATTTGAAAATCATGGTTAAAAATCAAATATCATATTCATTAATTCATGGATTTTGATCAAGTTTTTTCAACCCTAATCATTCACAGATACATATATATGCTAAACCTAATCCTAAAAACCACTCAGCTGCGCAAGAACTTGAAGAACAAAACTTGACTTTTGGCTTAGAAATCTCAAAACTGAAAACAGGGTTAGAGGGCGATTCAAGGCCAGATTTTTATCCCATCACCTTCCTGAAGCTTCAAGGAAGGATTTCCAATCAAAAATCGTTCATCCTAACATCAAGAATTGGTAAAACGAATGTGACCTGTACAGAAAAAATCTCATAATCTTGCATCTCGATTCATGCACTTTTAACAATTTTTGATGCTTGATTCATGTTCATTATAAGATTCTGAAGCTAACCATACAAATTAATTGCGTTTTTGTGCGATATACATGATTCTACCATTGATGCAGGCTAGGTTTTCTTGAAATCCAAATTAGGGGTTTCTTGATACTGTAAAATTAAGAGAGCTCACTGCCATAACCATGTTCAGCTCGCTTAGACGAAAAGAATGGCATGCTCGCGCTTAATTTATATACCAAGGGGGCCTAATCGCTATTATCAGAATAAGCATGTTTTGAGGGGGTTCAAAACCCCCGTTAAATGTTTGTTATTTTTTCAGGAAAACAAATCAATGGAGAAGACGATGCAGTGGCAAGTGTTGATTGGCTCGTTCAAAAATTCGCGCCAGAAATCCATTAATTATTATGTGCGCTTATATTATTTGTTTGTTATGTAATATACAAACGCGTTGAGTGGAGCAGTTGGTAGAGTGCATCGTTGGCAATGTTCAGGACCTGGGTTCGAGCCCCAGGTCCTCACCCCCTTTCATATTATTTTCCATTCAATATTCTTATGCAGTTTCAGCCTGAAGGAACACCATACATCCACCACATCTGGCCATCCACGTGCCCCTGGAGATTCAATCAATGGCCACAATCTGAAGCGTACCATAAGCCTGAGTCAATGCTCTCACACGTTGCATGGAAAAGTCTTACAGGCCAAGGTTGATGGGCCCAAATTGCTAAGGAGAAACCTCCACTTTGGGGACAGATACCCCCCTAGGTTTGCCATTTTATTATTCTTTATTTCATTATATTTTTTTCTTCTAATTATTGTTTTTTTAATTAATTTAATATTTTCATAAAACACAAAAAACACCTAAAAAAATCAGAAAAGGTGAAAAATTAAATATATTTGTTTAATAGTATTTTTTGTAAATAAAGTCCATTAATTAACTAGTTTTAAATTAGGTTTTAATTTTAACTCTTTTAATAAAAATCTAAAAAATATAGAATTAGGGTTTATGATAATTTTTATTCCTTTTTATTTTTTCTTCCATAATAATTAAAATATTAAATATTTATTTTTGTAATTAAATTGCATGTAAATTAATTAGGGTTAATTTTAGGTTAAAATTTAATTTTCTTTTTTTAATAAATTAAAAACAACTAGAATTAGGGTTAGCATTTATTTTTAATTCCTTTTTCATTAAAACCAAAAAATACCAAAAACAATTCCTTTTCTTTTTTTAATTAATTAATTTCATCATTTAATTTAATTTTGCAAAAAGGGTCCAACGCCCTCGTTTCGTTTTTAATTCTTATTCGCATATTTATTTTATTTCTTTTAATATTTATGTATCTCTCCCAAAGCCGTGTAATTAATTTCTCGCACTTTTATTTTCTTTTAGTTCTTTATTTTTCTGTCAAATCGGGTTCTGGAAACTTTGGCGATGTGGACCCGCGCCTTTTGTAATAGTTTAGAATTTTTACTTCTCGCAAATATTTTAACTGTTAATTGATGCATGAAAGAATGAATGGACAAAAATAAAAACAAAGCGCTAGATCACCAATAACATGACAAAAGACAAAAATATCTGAAAACGACACACAAGTCACACACCACCCCTAGGGTACGCCTCACTGTTGCCTTGCCTCGAAAGGTGATCGTCGAGTAGAGGATGTCTTAGTAAGTCCTCATGATCCGGGAACCTGGCATGAGGGTAGCTTCTAAGGTATCTTCCCATTGCTCTGGTGATCACCATGTCCCGAACCTCGAATTGACCCGAACACCTCCAACGGTGGTGCTACCTACCTCTCAATGGTGGGATGGCACTACTTTAAAGGACATCTACACAGACGAATTCCTTAGGGTAGGTAGACGACTCTAGACACTTGCTCTAATTTCAAAACAAATCAAAAATACTTTTCACACCGACACTTTTCAAAAAGCTTTCGAAAGCAACTTTTCAAACACTCTTGAGGACCGATACAAGAGTCGAACTGGAATTTTCAAAGAAACTTTTTTAAAAACCCACAGTTGAAAAGCAAACAAACCATTTTGAAAACACAAGTGAGCAAGTATCTAAGAGCCCATGGATAACCATGGATAGAAAGGGTGCTAACACCTTCCCTTTCTATAAATCTACCTCCCGAACCGAGAGCAATCTCTATAAGGAATTTTTCTGTGCTTTTGTCCTTTCCATTTGGAGAAAATAAAAGACGGTGGCGACTCTTGCTTCCGCGACATTTCGCGAACCAGCGTTAAACAGTCAGTTCCAGATCCACCGATCACAAAACTGGCGACTCTGTTGGGGACAAATTTTTAAAGTGAGGTGTACCTTAGGGCTAGTTCATAACTGTGTTTTCAATTGTATTGATTTGTTTGTTTTACTATTGTGGGTTGCATGGGAGTTACATAGATCCTAACCCGGATCTGGGGATACCCTGTTTAGGTAGCATAAGCTGTGAGGGACCTGTCCGGCGTAGACCGACACGGGTGAAACAGTGGCTACGTTGGTGTGGCACCTTGGTCTGTACCGATATCCCTTGTGTTGCAACGAGGAGAATATGGGTCTTCTGAGGAGTCGTTAAGCACCAACAACCTTAGAACCTTAATTGACACAACTTGGCCTTTAGAACAGTAGCAGTATGCTACGCCCATTGAGGCTAAACTCTCGTGATGGTTCTGGCTGCAAGAAAAGATTGCGATGCTGGAGTTATGACCGATTGAGGGTAGTCAATGATATTGGGATCCTCTAAGAACCCGGTTACTTTGATAGGACAGGTATGAACCAACAAACTGAAAGAGGGTAGTACCTAGACCTCATGCTGGCCTAAACTTTAAGGGCTTGCCTTGTGTGACTTGTGTGCCTTACCATGTTTGCCTTTGTATCTATTTGTGGTGTGCTTTATCATAACATCATAAAATCATGAGCATTGCATGCATCCTGCATAAGGACTGACCATTTCAAAGACAAGAGGGTTTCACCTTTGCTCTGTTTTGTAGGACATTATGATGCCTGTGCGAAGGAACACTATCTGGTTCAACTTTGTTCGTTCACCTGAGTTGCTTGATGAGTTGGTTAGCAGAATTCCAAATACCACTTCCTTCATTCAGAGGCATGGTTCTCTTCTCAGTTTAGTCACTGCAAAGCGGGATCAACAGTTGATGAGTGTTCTGACCCAGTTCTATGACCCTCTGTACCAGTGCTTCACCTTTCAAGACTTCCAGCTGGTCCCTACCCTGGAAGAGTTCTCTGATTTGCTTGGTATCCCTATCTTGGATCAGACTCCCTTTACTGGTTGGGAAAAGACCCTCAGGCTTGAGGATGTTGCTGCAGCTCTTCCCCTGTCACATCAAGAGGTAATGGACAACTGGGTGACTAGAAGCGGAGTCAAGGGTTTCTTGGCCAAGTTTCTGATTGGTAAGGCTAACAGTTTCTGGAATGACCTGGATTTTAGGGCATATGAAGATATCTTGGCTCTCTTAATATATGGGTTATTCTTGTTTCCTAATCCTGACAACTTCATCAATGTCACTGCCATAAGGATCTTTATGTCTCAGAATCCTGTACCCACTCTCTTGGGTGACATCTTGCAACAACTTCATGCTCGTACTACCCGAAGATGAGGAACCCTATGGTGTTGTATCCCTTTGTTGGTAAGGTGGTTTATTTCGCACCTCCCTAAGTTCGTACTGAAGAACCAAGAAGGAAGAGGTTGGGCTTACAGGTTAATGGCTCTCACCGATAAAGACAACATTTGGACTTGCAGAGGTTTGGATGAGATAGCTGTTATTGATCGATGCAGGGAATACCCTAATGTTCCTCTGATTGGTACCCAAGGAGGGATCTCTTACAATCCATCTCTAGCACTCCGTCAGTTTGGAAGAGCAAGAAGAGCAGGCCCCCATGAGATGTTGGTGCCTCACATCAGTTTTGAGTTTCAGGTGGATAGTGACGAGCTGCGTCGTAGGTTCATCAAGGCTTGGGACAAAGTTCATAAAGCTGACCCACAAGAGTTGGGGCCAAAGACTTCTTTACCTATGGAAGCCTACTACAAATGGGTTCGCATCCGTGCTCAGAAGTTAGGTATGCCGTATGAAGCTGTCAGACCTATCATTCTTGAAGGTTCTGATAAGGATGGTGGTCCTCCAACTATCCTCCCTCCTCAGGTACCTACTGATTATGATACCTTGAAGAGATCTTGGTCACAACTGCAAGAAGAACGGGATGCTTATCGGGAAAGGTTCAACGAGCAAGAGTTAAAGATCCAGAAGCTGACTAAGCAGTTGGAGAATGAGAGAGCTCTGAATGCCTACATCCGTACTGAGAAGAGGAGACCATGGGATCAGTGATGAACATTGGATTATTCTTTTACAGTTTTATTTCCATTTTCAGTATTTCCTTCTATGTAACGCCTAAGGGCAACCTGTTGAATAATTTCAGTTGCAAGTTTGAATCTAATGAAGTGTGTTCCTTTTTGTTTACAAAGTTGATTCTCGATTGTCTTTGAAAACATAAATCATACGCATTCCATTCATCATGTGCATAACAGGTTTTCTTCTTTTCAGGTTGCTTACCGTTCTTCGCTGTTTATTTCAGCATCATGAATCCTGACTCATCATCAACTGAGATGTCCATCAAGGCTCTTCAGGCGCAGAATGCGCAATTTCAGGAATTAATCAAGGGTTTGGCTCAAGGCCAAGTAGAGCTGAAGGCTCTGCTCCTGAAGAAGAAAAAGAAGAAGAAGAGAAGAACTGTTCTGTTCAGCTCGGGCCGAAGGTTTGGCAACACTCTGCAAGATGAAGAGGCTGGTTCTTCTGTTGGCAAGGGTACTCCTCAAGCAGAAAAAGGTCCAAGTCCGGTAGTCTCCGACAACGAGACTGATTTTGATGAAGAACAATATCCTCCTGCAGAAGACAGATACAAGCAGCTGGAAGATAGGATGAATGCTATGGAAATACAACAGGTACCTGGGCTGGATTTTGGAGATCTGGGTTTGTCTACTGGTGTGATTATCCCTCGGAAATTCAAAGCACCATCTTTCACTAAGTACGACGGGGCGTCTTGTCCCAAGCTACATCTCAGGTCCTATGTTCGGAAAATTCAACCGTACTCCGCGGATAAGAATTTGTGGATCCACTTCTTCCAGGAGAGTCTTTCAGGGACTCATCTCGAATGGTTCTATCAGCTGGATGGGACCAAGGTTCGTAACTGGGAGGAGTTGGCTACTGCTTTCTATAAGCAGTATCAATATAATGCCGACCTTGCCCCTACACGTACCCAGCTCCAGGGTATGTCGTTAGGTTCAAGTGAAGGTTTTAAGGAGTACGCTCAGAAGTGGAGAGATCTGGCTGGCAGGGTGCAGCCTCCGTTGACTGATCGGGAGTTGGTAGACATGTTCTTGGGGACCCTATCTGGGCCATTTTTCAACCATCTTATTGGGAATTCGTCTGCAGGGTTCACTGATCTGATTCTGACTGGAGAGAGAATTGAGGCTGGGTTGAAGTCTGGAAAGATTCCAAAGGGTGCATCGTCTAGTTCTGAGAAGAAACCCTTCAAGAAGGAGGCTAGTGTTGTATATGGTTCCAAGAGACAAGAGAGATCTGAGCGCCGCCAATCTGTCAGTGCGGTAATGATTGCTAAGCCTGCTGCCGCTCCTCGGCCAACCAATCCTCAAAGGGCTGAAAGACCCCGGAGAGAGTTTACCCGTTTGAGCATGACCCTATCCAAAATCTTGCCGCAGTTGCTATCCACCAACCTAGTGACTGTCAGAGAGGCGCCGAAGTTTCCAAATACTACGTCTCCCAAGTACAACCCAAATGCTCGTTGTGCTTATCATTCTGATAGCCCGGGGCATTCCACTGATGATTGTTGGGCATTAAGGAGCAAAGTGCAAGACCTTATTGACGCAAAGGAGATACAGTTTGAAGCGCCTGAGAGGCCGAATGTGGTTACTGCTCCTATGCCTCAGCATGGGGTAAATGCTGTTGATGAAGATGTTTACGCTGTTTCTGTGGATGATCTGGCCACTCCTCTGAAGACCGTCAAGAGGAACCTACTGCTGGCCGGTTTATTTCCGGGTTGCAGTGAGGGTTGCCTGTTCTGTGCTGTTTCCCTATCTGGTTGTCCCTTGCTGAAGTTAGGCATCCAAAGCCTAATGGATAGCAAGGAGATTCTGTTTAAGAAGTCTGCTGTTCAGTTGGTTCCGGTGGAAGAAGTTTCTGTGGTTACCATCTTCAATAATCCAATCCAGGTTTTCCCGAAGAAGCCTGTCCAAATCATGACTGTCGCACCTGTTGTTATCACTGTTCCGGGGCCTCTTCCCTATGTGTCTGATAAAGCTGTCCCCTGGCACTATGGGGCGGATGTGTATGTGAACGGAATTAAACAAGAGTTCAACACTGGCGCCAGTATCTGTGATATCACTGGCCCAGCCAAGGTTACCCGCAGTGGCAGGCTCTTCTCGCCTGACATTGCACCGCCCGCTACTCGAAGACCCCTCCTTATAACACCTACAAGTGTACTTGTTCCTGTTACTGATCAAGTTGTTTCTCCTGCTGCCGAGTCATCCAATGCTCGGGGCAAAGGAATTGAAGATGAGCCTGCCCGGACGGAGGCACCGATACCTATAAATGCTGAGGCCTCCCAACAAGAGATGGAGGAAATCTTGAAAATTATAAAGAAGAGTGACTTCAATGTTGTGGAACAGCTGGGGCACACGCCCTCCAAAATTTCCATGCTCTCTTTATTGCTGTGCTCTGAGGCCCATGCTAAGGCCTTAATCTCATTTCTCAAGACGGCCCATGTGCCACAGGAGACATCTGCAGTCCAGTTCACTGACTGCGTAGCGAATCTGACAGCAGACAATGGCCTGGGTTTCTCAGATGCTGACCTGACTGCAAAAGGAAGAGACCACAATGACGCTCTGCGTGTCTCTATTGAATGCAGGGGCACTACTCTGGCGCATGTATTGGTGGATACTGGTTCTTCCTTAAATGTGCTACCCAAGAAGGCTTTAGACCGTTTGGATTGTGAAGGCCTAGAGCTGAAACCCAGCAATATCATTGTCAGGGCCTTTGACGGTTCAAAAAGGATGGTTCATGGAGAGGTCGACATTCCTATTCGTGTGGGCTCTCAGGTGTTTGACTCTACTTTTTATGTGATGGATATCCGTCCATCGTACTCTTGTCTACTGGGTCGACCTTGGATACATAAGGCTGGGGCAGTGACCTCTACCTTGCACCAGAAGCTGAAATACCCCGTCAGAGGGAAGATCGTCACTGTGCAAGGAGAGGAGGAATATATGGTAAGCCACTTGAATTCTTTCAGATACATTGAGATGGATGGGGAGTTTATTGAAACCCCCTTTCAGCATTTTGAGGAGGTGCTTCCAATTTCAGCGGCAGCAGAAACAGCAGTAGAAGAGAATGTTCCTTTGAAGATGGCTTCCCTGAAGGATGCCCGGGCTGTGGTTCAAAAAGGTGAATGTGCTAACTGGGGCAGGCTTCCAGACTTTACACAGAAAACTGACAAATTTGGACTGGGTTTTACTGCAGAGGGTCAGAGAGCTATGCGGAAGGCGAAGATCAGAAGACCTCCTGGGCTCATTACAAATCCAGGAGTGAATGCTGTTGGGGAGGACAATGAAGTGGATGAAGCTGAGTTCAATAGCTGGATCTACCCGACCACTGAAGGCGGATTGACCAATTGGATTGCCAAAGACCATACTCCTGTTACTTTTGTTACGCAGTAATAAACTTCTTTGTTTTATTATTTGTAATAAACAATAAATAAACTCGATGGCCTGGTGTCTTACCCGAGGCACCGTGGTTTCATTTGTGAGGGCATATAAATTGTCATTTCATATATCATAAATGAAAATCTTGGACGTTTTCTCATTGCAAATCTTATGCTCCTTTTCTGTCTTTCTTTCCTTTACATATATTTCAAAACAGCTGTATTTACACACACACTCACTCATACAGGTTTCAATCCACTCTGGATCTCACTGGTAACGACTCTGCTACTGCCAGTTATGACTTCGAAAATCCGATCAACTTAGCCGAAGACAAAGGTGAAGATGATTGCGAAGTGCCTGGCGAGCTTGCAAGACTGTTACTTCAGGAAGAGAGGGCAATTCAACCCCATGAAGAGCCAGTGGAAACAATAAACTTGGGTACTGAAGAAGACAGGAAAGAGGTAAAGATTGGTGCCAACCTAGAGCTCAGCGTGAAGCAACGGTTGACTCAGATGCTACATGATTATGTGGAGATATTTGCCTGGTCCTACGAAGACATGCCCGGGTTGGATACCGATATTGTGGTCCATCACTTGCCAACTAAGAAAGATTGCCCTCCAGTTAAGCAAAAGGTCCGTCGGATGCGCCCAGAGATGTCTGAGAAGATTAAAGTCGAGGTTATGAAGCAGTTTGATGCCGGGTTTCTTGCAGTGACTTCTTACCCTCAGTGGGTTGCTAATGTGGTGCCGGTACCTAAGAAGGACGGTAAGGTCAGAATGTGTGTCGACTACAGGGATCTGAACAGGGCCAGCCCCAAGGATGACTTCCCCCTACCTCACATTGATGTCCTTGTTGATAATACAGCTCAGCATAAGGTGTTCTCTTTCATGGATGGTTTTTCAGGTTACAATCAGATCAAGATGGCACCTGAAGACATGGAAAAGACTACCTTTGTTACTCAGTGGGGCACCTTCTGTTACAAGGTCATGCCATTCGGGTTGAAGAACGCTGGGGCAACCTACCAACGTGCCATGGTTGCTTTATTTCATGACATGATCCATCATGAGATAGAAGTGTATGTTGACGACATGATCGCAAGGTCCCAGACTGAGGAAGAGCACCTAGATCATCTGCAGAAATTGTTTGACCGGTTGAAACTGTACAAGCTGAGATTGAACCCGAACAAGTGCACCTTCGGGGTAAGATCTGGGAAGTTGCTAGGTTTCGTGGTAAGTGATAAGGGTATTCAAGTAGACCCGGCTAAAGTTAAAGCTATTCAAGAGATGCCAGTTCCTATGACAGAGAAAGAGGTCAGAGGCTTTTTAGGACGCCTGAATTACATCGCTCGATTCATCTCACACCTGACCGCTACCTGTGAACCAATCTTCAAGCTGCTGAAGAAAGATCAGGTAGTACGTTGGAACGATGAATGTCAGGCTGCGTTTGACAGAATCAAAGAGTATCTCCAAGAACCACCCATCCTTATGCCACCGGTTGAAGGGAGACCTCTGATATTATACCTAACAGTACTTGATAATTCAATGGGGTGTGTGCTGGGGCAGCATGACGAGTCTGGCCGAAAAGAGCATGCCATTTATTACCTTAGCAAAAAGTTTACCGACTGTGAGACCCGATACTCACTGCTCGAGAAAACTTGCTGCGCTTTGGTATGGGCTGCTCGCCGGCTGAGACAGTATATGCTGACTCACACTACCTTGTTGATCTCAAAGATGGATCCTATAAAGTACATATTCGAAAAGCCTGCTCTGTCTGGGAGAATAGCAAGATGGCAAATGATCTTGACGGAATACGACATTCAGTACACGACCCAGAAAGCCATCAAGGGAAGTGTATTGGCAGACCACTTGGCACATCAGGCCGTAGATGACTATCAGTCAATGAACTTCGAGTTTCCGGATGAAAGCATCATGATAGTAACTGATTGTGAAGTACCTGGACCGGATGAAGGACCTGAGGAAGGATCCCGATGGTCTATGCACTTTGACGGAGCCTCCAATGCTTTGGGTAACGGTATCGGCGCCATAATCATATCACCTCAAGGCACTCATACTCCACTCACTGCCCGGCTGTGTTTCAATTGTACCAACAACATGGCAGAGTATGAGGCATGCATCATGGGTCTCCAAGCTGCGATCGACTTAAGGATCAAGTTTCTGAGTGTCTTCGGAGATTCCGCTCTCGTGATCAATCAGATCAAAGGAGAGTGGGATACGAAACATCCGAATCTTATTCCTTACAGAGAATGTGTGTTGACCTTGATCCCCCACTTCACAGAGATAACCTTTGAACACTTTCCTAGAGAAGAGAATCAGCTGGCGGACGCGTTAGCTACAATGTCTTCTATGTTCAAAGTTAAATGGGATAATGAGGCTCCCCGGATCATCATCTGGAAACTGGACGAACCGGCATACTGTTGCGATCTCGAGACTGAATTAGTAACTGAGAAGCCTTGGTACCATGAGGTGAAGAGATATCTGGAAGCTCAGGAATACCCTGAAGGTGCCTCTGTCAATGATAAGAAGTTCCTGAGAAGGTTCGCGGCAAAGTTCTTCCTTAGCAACGGCATCTTGTACAAGCGAAACCATGATTCAACCTTACTGCGTTGTGTGGATAAGACTGAAGCAGAAAGGATCATGGAAGAGCTACATGAGGGGACCTTTGGTACACATTCCAGTGGACACACTATGTCTAAAAAGATCCTTCGGGCAGGGTATTATTGGTCCACAATGGAAGCTGACTGCTATCAACATTCCCGGACATGCCATAAGTGCCAGATTTATGCAGACAAGGTGCATGTTCCTCCAGTTCCCCTGAATGTTCTGACTGCGCCTTGGCCGTTTGCAATGTGGGGCATAGACATGATCGGCGAGATTAAACCTACGGCATCTAATGGGCATCGCTTCATCCTAGTGGCGATTGATTATTTTACAAAGTGGGTCGAAGCAGCTTCTTACGCTACGGTAACCAAGACTGTTGTGGCACGGTTCATTCGGCATAATCTGATCTGTCGGTACGGCGTCCCAGAGAGAATTATTACAGATAACGGTACCAATCTGAACAACAAGATGATCACTGAGCTCTGTGAGCAGTTCAAGATACAGCACCACAATTCTTCTCCTTACAGACCGAAGATGAATGGGGCTGTAGAAGCAGCGAATAAGAACATCAAGAAAATCGTGCAGAAGATGACAGTGACTTATAAAGATTGGCACGAGATGTTACCGTTCGCTCTACACGGGTACCGTACCTCAGCCAGAACGTCAACCGGGGCAACTCCTTTCTCTTTGGTTTATGGTATGGAGGCAGTCTTACCGATTGAAGTGCAGATACCCTCTCTCCGGATAATGAAGGATGCAAATCTGAACGAAGATGATTGGATCCAGACACGACTTGATCAGCTCAACCTCATTGATGAAAAGAGACTTGCTGCTATCTGTCATGGTCAAACGTATCAGAAACGGATGATCAGGGCATTTAACAAAAAGGTCAGACCACAGGAATATCAAGTTGGGGATCTGGTAATCAAGAGAATCATCCTTCCTCAGAGTGATCCAAGGGGAAAATGGACCCCTACGTACGAAGGGCCATTTGTGGTTAAGCATGTGTTCTCAGGAGGAGCCATGATTCTAACGAACATGGATGGTGACGACCTTCCTCACCCCGCCAATGCAGACATAGTAAAAAGATACTACGCATGAAAAAAAGACCCGCTAGGCTGACATGCCTAGGCAAAAATTAGGGCTTCCCGGCGAACCAAAAGGGTTCGGGCAAAATGAAGGGATGAAATGAAAAAAATCTGTACACCCGGCAAGTCGAAAACCTGAAAAGGCGGCTTGGGCAAAAATGGGTATCCCGGTGGACTGAAAACCAGAAAGGGCGGTCCAGGCAAAAGTTAGGGATAAAGCGTAATACTATGTCTCATTGATCACTCTGCATCCAGAATCGGGTATCTATATCAAGTTCAGACGGCATCGATCAGTCAGCTTCATCTTCGTTTAGGTCATCAAGTGATGAGACGCTCGGAGTTATAAAGGCAGTAGCAGAGTTGAAACCCAGTGGGATCATTCATTTCACACAGCTGTTTTATTTTCTCTTGTACAAAATTTGTATAAACTCTCTTGTTCGGCGGCGTCCTCTTACTAGGACGTCAGCCTCTTGTACACAAAACGCCTATTTTCAGGCCATTCAAAAATCAATGCAAATATATTTTTCAGTTAAAAATCGCCAATTGTTTTCCTTTTTCTGTTATGTTTTGCGAAGAACGTCTGTGATCGGTGGATCTGGAACTGACTGTTTAACGCTGGTTCGCGAAATGTCGCGGAAGCAAGAGTCGCCACCGTCTTTTATTTTCTCCAATAGGAAAGGACAAAAGCACAGAAAAATTCCTTAAAGAGATTGCTCTCGGTTCGGGAGGTAGGTTATAGAAAGGGAAGGTGTTAGCACCCTTTCTATCCATGGTTATCCATGGGCTCTTAGATACTTGCTCATTGTGTTTTCAAAAATGGTTTGTTTGCTTTTCAACTGTGGGTTTTAAAAAAGTTTCTTTGAAAATTCCAGTTCGACTCTTGTATCGGTCCTCAAGAGTGTTTGAAAATTTGCTTTCGAAAGCTTTTGAAAATGTGTTGGTGTGAAAAGTATTTTTGATTTGTTTGAAATTAGAGCAAGTATCTACGAGAACCTACCTACCCTAAGGAATTCGTCTGTGTAAATGTCCTTTAAAGTAGTGCCATCCCACCATTGAGAGGTAGGTAGCACCACCGTTGGAGGTATTCAGGTCAATTCGAGGTTCGGGACATGGTGATCACCAGAGCAATGGGAAGACACCTTAGAAGCTACCCTCGTGCCAGGTTCCCGGATCATGAGGACTTACTAAGACATCCTCTACTCGACGACCACCTTTCGAGGCAAGGCAACAGTGAGGCGTACCCTAAGGGTGGTGTGTGCGATTCGTGTGTCGTTTTCATTTGCATTTATCTTGTCATGTCATTGGTGTTCTACGCATTGCTTTTATTTAAGGCCATTCATTCTTGCATGCTTTGTTTAACAGTTAAAAGTATTTGCGAGGAAAAGTAAATCTAAAGCTATTACAAATGGCGCGGGTCCACGTCGCCAAAATTAACCAGGACCCGATTTGACAGAAAATAAATAAAGCAAAGAAAATAAAGAATTGAAAAGTGCGAGAAGTAATTACAAGGCTTCGGGAGAGGTACACAATTATTTAAGCGAAATAAAATAAATATGCGAACGAATAAGAAATTAAGAACATGGGCGTTGGACCCTTTTGCAAAAAATTAAAATTAATGAGGAATTAAAATTAAAATTAAAAAGAGGCAAGAATTTGTTTTTTTGGTGTTTTTAATGTTTTAAGATTTAGTAGAAAAAAGAAAGAATTAATTAAAATTAAAATAAACACTAAACCTAATTCTAATTATTTTTAAGTAATTAAGAAAAATATTGAAGTTTTTAACCTAAATTAAACCCTAATTAATTTCATGCAAATTTAATTATAAAAATAAATAAAATAAATAATACTTATTGTGAAAAAAGAAAAAATTAAAAGGAATAAAACAATTTAAACCTAGTTCTATATTTTTTTAGATTATTATTATGAAAATAATTCAAATTAAAACCCTAATTTAAATTAATTAATTTACATGCAATTTGTTTATGAAAATAATTAAAATAAAGTATTTATTATATTTTTTATCTTTTCTGATTTTTATGCATTTTTATATTTTATGAAAAATAATTAATTAACCGGATAAATAATAATTAAGAGAAAATAAAAAATAATTGAAAATAAAACAATAAGGAAAAATATAAAGAATTGCAAACCAGGGGGGGTAGTCCCCAAATAGGAGGTTTTGATCCAAGAATTCTGGTCCAACAACCTGCAAATTCGTTGACTTTTCCAGGTAGCATGCTAGCGCTTTGACCAGGCTTATGATGCACTTCCAATCTCAGCCCTTGATTTGATCTCCAGGGACACATGGATGTGAGATATTTGAAGACATATGGTACGTCTGCAGCCTTGAAGCGCATGGGATTTGTTAATGAAAAATAATATGGAAATATGTAAGACCTGGGGTTCGAACCCAGGTCACCTACCTTGCCAATCAACACGTTTGCCACTGAAGCACGTTGTTCATCTGTATATTAATATAACAACTAAATATTATAAAAGAAAATGGTCAGTGGCCTTGGAAACGCGCGCGAATTTTAAACAAGCCAATCAACTCTTGCCACGACTCCATCTTCTTCCTCATCCCTGTAATACAAAAACAAAAGCAACGGTTTTTCATGCGTTGTTTTAGGTGGCTTATGGGAAAATAGCGAATAGGTCTTAGAGGGCCAATAAATTAGGCGCGATGGGTGGTTTCCGCTCGTCCAGACTTGCTGAATCCAATGGTGATGGTCCTAAGTATCAATTTTTCTTGGTTTCAAAATCCCTAATTTGAAGCTTTGTAAACCCTAGAAAACAGTCATGGCGAAATCTTGTACACAGCATAAAAAGACAATTAATCATATTGGTTAGCTTCAGAATCAAATGAGAAATAAGAATCCATGAACAAAATGTTATAAAAATGCCTAAAACATGAAACACGATAATGAATTTTTCTCTGTACAGTTCATGTTCGTTTTACCAATTCTTGGCGTGGTGATGGATGATTCTGATTGGAATACGTTCAGTAGACCTTGAGGAAGCTATTGGAATGAAAATTAGGTCTTGAATTCACCTGCAAATCAGTTTTCAGTATTGACTTTTTTTGAGAATTTGTTCAAGTTTGTGAAGAGCTTTTTTGCGCAGCTTAGAGTCCATTGTGATTAGGGTTGTGATCAGGCCTTTGTATTGAGTGAATTAGGTTAAGAAAAGTAGCACAAATCCAATGCATTCATGGCTTTTGAAAATTTGATTCTTAAGGATCTTTTTAAATCTTTTTCCATGTGTTCTTGTGCAAATCATGATCTAATCAGTCCAATTCTTTCCATATTTGCATATACACGAAATATTGAGTCTAAAACATGTATAAAAAGATTGGTTTGGTTAAGTTAAACATTTTTCATATATTTAATTGATTTAATTGAATTAATATAAATAAAAATTCAAATAAATAAATAAAAAATGAGAAAATACTTCCCTTTGGACCAAGTGGTCGTGCATATGTCATGGATGATGAATCATGGAAGAAAAAAAAATGGGCCCATTAGCAATTTTAGGTTATTTGAATCAATGTTGACTTTTCAAAATATCCAAAAATTTCCCAACTTCCACAAGGCATAACTTGCTCAATTTTTAAGCTTTTCTCATGTTCTTGGACATTTTGGAAAGGTCTTTGAGTCCTCTAACCAATGCCTTTGGTCCCATGTCATTTTGATTTACCAATCTCAAGTTATGGCCTTTGACTTAAAGTCCCTTTTTGTTGACTTTTGAAAATGACCTATAATGTTGAAATTGATAACTTTTTGTGAGAGAATTTCTTGGACTTGAAGTATGAAGATGAGTTGTAGGAAATGTCTTTCTCTTCAAAATGAGCTTTGGATGGAATTTTTCTGATAATCCATGTGAAAGTTATGCCCTGGTCAATTTCAGTTGACTTTTTCAGCTGTCCAAATAAGGAAACTTTTGCATCTTGATGATTTCTGAGCCAAATTTTGAGAATCATGATCAAGCATTGATCAAATGATGTTTGTGGCTTCAAAATGATATGTTGACCAAAAATTTGAACTTTTGACTGCCAAATGACCATTTTGCCCCTACAGTTGACTGTAGTGCAATTTAGGGTTTTGACTGTGCAATTTTGTGCTGAATGTCTTGAAACTTGATATGAGGATGCTTGACCATGTTTGTAGGTACATGAGACTTGATTGGGCCTTTGAAAACTTCATTTTATTGATCAGAGCACAAACCCTAGTTTTGACTGTATAGGAGACTTTTGCACTGTGTAACCCTTGGGGAATCTTGTGACTTGGCTTGGCATTTTCTTGAAGAATATGGGAGGGCAAATTTTGGGGTACAACAGTTGCCCCTGTTCAATCTTCTTAGACCTGAGGATGCAGATTGGCGGACGTGCCTTTCGTAATCCGAGGGTAGAAGATGACTGAACACTAGAGTGCCCAGAAATTTACGCTCACATAGTAGCAGTGATGGTGGAATGGGCTTATAGATGCCATTTAGGGGTTGCTGGATAGGATGATGGGCTTATAGATGCCATCTGGATGTTGATCGCGTAAGAGATTCCTTAGCGAGAACCTGCATACCTGCAAAAGAAACGTGAATACCTGACACGTTGCAGGAGTTGGTTTTCAGATGCTTGGTATAGATGTGTCCTGACTGGTTACAGGAGCTGAATCTGGAGCTTCAAAAGATGATGAATGAACCAGGTATGGTTACTGCCTTAGCATGAATGGTAAGAGAACCTTGGGTGATTTTAACTTCAACAACGCTCGTTGAGAAAATCTTGGTGGGAAATACCATCTTCGCAGGATCGGGAAGAGAACCATAGGCCATTATAATCTGACAGGGAATCACCTCACTCGCCGTCGGAGAGGGAATCATAAGAAAAGGAATTGTCACCTCACTCACCGTCGGAGAGGGAACCATAGGAGATTATCACCTCACTCACCGTCGGAGAGGGAACCAAAGGAACCTAAAATAGAATTATCATCTCACACACCGTCGGAGAGAGAACCAAAGGAACCTAAATAACTTCTACTGAGTCTTTATCAGAAAAATCTGTTGGGAGTCGATTTAGCTGGACTAGAGAAGGCCTTGGATGGGATAACAACAGAGAATCTTAGGGTCGATTAACTGAACCGGTCTAGGTCTTGAAATGTCTTCAACTGGAATAAGTGTCAGAACATCGCCATATCTGGTTCATATCTGGACTATATCTGGAAGGAAATCTGGAAGCAGCATCAGAACATCACCATATCTGGTTTACATCTGAAACTATATCTGGAAGGAAATCTGGAAGCAGTATCAGAACGTCACCATCTCTAGTTTACATCTGAAACTATATCTGGAAGGAAATCTGGAAGCAGTATCAGAACGTCACCATATCTGGTTTACATCTGAAACTATATCTAGAAGGAACTCTGGAAGCAGCATCAGAACGTCACCATATCTGGTTTACATCTGAAACTATATCTAGAAGGAACTCTGGAAGCAGCATCAGAACGTCACCATATCTGGTTTACATCTGAAACTATATCTGGAAGGAAATCTGGAAGCAGTATCAGAACGTCACCATATCTGGTTTACATCTGAAACTATATCTAGAAGGAACTCTGGAAGCAGCATCAGAACGTCACCATATCTGGGTCATATCTGAAACTATATCTAGAAAGAATTGCGATAGTTGATAGTAATCATTTTGGTATTGATCTTTTTCCTGAAAAGGCAAAACATAATTGTATGCAAAATCATGATGCATGAACTGTATGTCTTCAAAATTAATGAGATTCGTGTAGTATGATGCATATGCATGCTATAATGTATGAAAATGTGATGTTTATGAATGTATTTTTGTCTAAGAAAATAAATCCTTGACGGGTGCCGGGAAGTCACTCCTGGGCTGATGTTGAAGAATAGGTTTCGCTTCCGCCGGGGATGATAGTTGCAAGAATTCCGATAGGAGAAGATAACTCTATTGGGGAATAAACTTGGCGAATGGGTTACTCTGCGGGGAGACAAATACTCTAATAATCTTGCTGGGGAGCAATACTCTGTGGGGAGAGAGACACTCTGTTGATTGTTGATAGTAACTTGCTGAGGATATCCTTGTTGTTGGAAGTGTTGATGGACTTCGCTGGGGTAAGAAGACTGTGTCGACGACGATCTTTCCGTGGCTTTTGGCTGAGGATAACCCAGTTATATCCTGTTAGGGAAATAACTCTTTGAGTAAAGCCGGGAGACGCATTCGTGCTCTGCGAGGATAAGCTTCCAAAATCAACTGGGGATAAGCTTACTGCTTGGGGAGATGGATTCCAACTTTCCTGGGGAAGCTGGATTGGACTCTCCTGGGGAAGTATTGAACTGTATTGGTTATGTTCTTCAACGGAACCTACCCTGATACCTTGGAGGATAGAACAATCAGATTGCTTAGACCACTCTTTATTGCCCCTGTTTCTATGGGGGAGGCATTTGTGGGGTGCTGATAGTTGTTGATGGACAAACCTTCTTCTGGTAGACAGATGGCAGGACATAGTCGTACGCTTTAATCCCTAACTTTTGCCTGGACCGCCCTTTCGGGTTTTCAGTCCACCGGGATACCCATTTTTGCTCAAGCCGCCTTTTCAGGTTTTCGACTTGCCGGGTGTACAGATTTTTTCATTTCATCCCTTCATTTTGCCCGAACCCTTTTGGTTCGCCGGGAAGCCCTTATTTTTGCCTAGGTGTGTCAACCTAGCGGGTCTTTGATTTTGCGTAGTTTTTTTCGACTATGTCCACGCTCTCAGGATGTAGGGATTTGCCCCTGTTAGAATTGTTTTGTCATGCCACCAGAAGATCTTCGTTTGATCTTCCAATGCCCCAAGTGGCTTAGACGGAGATTTGCCCCAGGCCGGTTGGCCTTTTGAGAGATTCTCCGAATCTTGACTTAACTGCCCCAGGTGATGGACAATAGTCATGCCATGCCCCTTGATTGGAGGTACTTCTGTTCATTAGGCATTCGTCGTGCGAACTTCTATGCTGTTCAAACAAAAAGTCATATGCAAACAAAGTTATGTTAAAAATGCAAAGCTCATGTCTGTCTTGAAGATTTTAAAAATTCATTCTTTTTTTCATAAAACAAATGATTGTTTGTAAAACGTGATGCCAACTCCGTATTTACCGTAAGCCTTAAGGAGTCAGGATACCTTTCGTCACATTATGCTTTCGAACTAACCCATGCTTCAGCTAGGACTTTTAAGGGTTATAACGTGGCCTGGTTCACGGTTTAAGAAACAAAGGATAAAGGCTCAAATTATTTGTACCCACCCGCTCTTCGTGATGTTCTCCAAACCTAAACTCAGTTGATCATACGTTAGACCTTGTTTGAGTCTTTGCTTTGATGTTCCAATGATGGTCCAGAAATGGATGATTTATTTTGAATAGGCAGTCATTTCCTTTTTGTTATTGAGGGTTTGTATGACCTCTTTCTTTTTGATTTCGTTATCCCTATTTTTTTGCCTGAACTGTTTCCTTTTTGGAATTACAGTCAGCGGGATGCCCCAGTTTCATAGGTCCCTTTTTATAGGTTTTGACTTCTTGGGCTTTTCGTTTACGATTTTTTTTGATAATGACTGCCTGTCCTTTTGATTGTTCTGAACCATCACTGTCTTTCTTTTTCGTAAGGATCTCTTTGGTGCCATTCGTTATGCACTTGGATCAACTGAGAGACTACCCTGCCCCAGGTTATGATTAAGGGTTTTAAATTTCGAAAAGAAAAACTCCTACTTCTTTGGCTCAGAGGGGTTGACGAGGGATTATCATCCTTATAACTCCAGTGTTTAGGGATTGAAACAATGCCTGTACCTCATCAGCGGGGTCTGTTCAAAGGCATACTGTAAGGATCGTGGTATCGTTTTCGTCATCCTCCCTCAAGAGGCTTAGAATTAGTGAGAGTTGATCATCAGAAAAATATGAATATAATTTGCGTATAGTGAATACGAATATATTGCTTCAAAACAGACATATGCGATGCATTAATTAAATAACAATGTTTAACATGAGTAAATGTTTGAACAGAAAGAAATTACAACTTGAAAATCCTAACGAACAAAAGTCTTCTCATCTCAGGGCTTGTTACTTCAAATGGTGCCTCCTGTAGGGATGGTAGAAGCATTCGGCCTGGCCATCTTGGGTGAATTCCACAGCTCCTTCCTCAATCAGGTCTTGGATCTTATTCTTCAAATTCCAACAATCCTCTGTAGCATGCCCCGGGCTGTCAGAATGATAAGCGCAGTGAGCGTTGGGGTTATACCTTGGAGGTGTCCTGTTGGGATTCTTAGGAGGATCCTTTCGAGTTACCAAGTTCAACCTCAGCAGTTGTTGTAAGGCTTGAGGCAGCGACACGTTGAGCTCGGTGAATTGCCTTTGGGGCTTGTCTAGTTGAAGCTGGTGAGGTTGATACTGAATTGGTGATACTGGAGCCATATGAGGAGCTTTCTCCTTGCCTCTTTGTCTCAAAGATGGTCGAACGATGACTGGCTTTTTACCCTTAGATGTTTGCCCCAGTTGGTTACCCTGAAGCAGTTGGTTGACGAGAAACCGGAGCTCATCTTGTCTTTGAGCTAAACCTTGAATGGCATTCCTCTGCCCCAGCATTTGGGCTTTCATTGCATCCATCTCAACTTGTAGGTGTTTCAGCCCTTCATCCTCAGCACTGTTCCTGACAAAGGTCCCCATGAGAAGTGTCCTTAACTCCTCCTGCCCCTTGGATAAATTCAGGAGGATGTCCCCGAGCCGAGTCTCTTGAGCAAGAAGGTCCTGGTTGTCTTGTTGTGAAGCCATTGCTGAAATAAACAGCGGGAAAGGTAAGTGACCTGCAACAAAGATACCTGTTATGTAATGATGTGTATGACATGCATGCAATGTTTTCAAGGACCTCGCGGGGTAAACAAGAAAATTAGTTAGAACTTGGGTCCGGTATCTTGATTGAAGGAAACCCATGTTGTTGAGAATTCTTCTTCAAGGGGTCAAAGGCTCACCATATCCAGTGGGTCATAGCCCCTGACTTTAATCATCATGTCTGGTTTTGATTTCCAAGCAACCTTGGTTAGGGGAACCTTCTTCAAAAGTCAGAGCTCACCATATCAAGTGGGTCATAGCCCCTGACAACTTTGGCTAGAGAAAAATAAATCCTCTTTGCCCCTTGCTGGGTTAATTGCTTCACCATGACCTGCATCACAAGCCCTTGAGGTCCTTGAAATAGGTTAGGATGTATGCAATGGTATGATGTCATGATGCATGGGGTAATGTGAATAAACCCTGTTATGAGCCCTTATTAAGGACTACAAACCAAAACCTGCAAGAAACTTGATAAACTTGTTATGAGTCCTGATTAAGGACTAAAACAAACCCTGCAAGAAATTTGGTAAACCTGTTATAAGTCCCAATTAAGGACTATGAACAAAACCTGCAGGAACCTAAGTAAAACCTGTCATGAGTCCCAATTAAGGACTATAAACAGAACCTGCAAGACATTCGGTAAACTTTGTTATGAGTCATAATTAAAGACTATAAACAAAACCTGCAAGAGCTCAAGGGTTAGATAACAAGCATGCAAATAGTCAAGTACGAAGGCACACAAGTCACACAAAAGAGCCCTTAGAGTTTAGGCCAGCATGAGGTCTGGGTAGTACCCTCTTGAAGTTGGTGGGTTCAACCTGTCCTATTAGAAGTAACCGGGTTCTAAGGGTCTCAATATCACTGGATTGCTTTCATTGTTCATCGTTTCGATTTAGCCACTGAACTGGCGACCGAAATATTCCAGGAAAGCAACCCTCAATTGAGTGTAGTATCGAGTATCAACCAACCTCGGACTGCACCAAAGTCAGTTATCTCACTACCCTAAAGAGGCCAAGATAGTTCAATTAAGGTTCCTAAGGTCTGTTGATGCTTCACGACACCACGCGGAGGCCCCGTACTCTCCTTGACTGAACTCAAGGGTTACCGGTACACACCAAAGTGCCACATCAACGTAGCAGACTGTTTCAACCATGTCGGTATACCCCGCACAGTTCCCTCACAGCCTTGTTGCTACTTTCTAAGAAGGTATCCCCCAGATCCGGGTTAGGATCTATAGAACTCCCAAGCAACCCACAATTTAAAGCACACAAGGAAAACAATTGAAAACATAGTTATGAGCTAGCCCTAAGGTACACCTCACTTTAAGATTATCCCCAGCAGAGTCGCCAGTTATGTGATCGGTGGATCTGGAACTGACTGTTTAACGCTGGTTCGCAAAATGTCGCGGAAGCAAGAGTCGCCACCGTCTTTTATTTTCTCCAATAGGAAAGGACAAAAGCACAGAAAAATTCCTTAAAGAGATTGCTCTCGGTTCGGGAGGTAGGTTATAGAAAGGGAAGGTGT
The DNA here is from genome assembly GCA_948472305.1 of Vicia faba. NCBI lineage: Eukaryota > Viridiplantae > Streptophyta > Magnoliopsida > Fabales > Fabaceae > Vicia > Vicia faba. Next base: position 374,270,779 of record OX451739.1, on the reverse strand, counting down.
TAGCACCCTTTCTATCCATGGTTATCCATGGGCTCTTAGATACTTGCTCATTGTGTTTTCAAAAATGGTTTGTTTGCTTTTCAACTGTGGGTTTTAAAAAAGTTTCTTTGAAAATTCCAGTTCGACTCTTGTATCGGTCCTCAAGAGTGTTTGAAAATTTGCTTTCGAAAGCTTTTGAAAATGTGTTGGTGTGAAAAGTATTTTTGATTTGTTTGAAATTAGAGCAAGTATCTACGAGAACCTACCTACCCTAAGGAATTCGTCTGTGTAAATGTCCTTTAAAGTAGTGCCATCCCACCATTGAGAGGTAGGTAGCACCACCGTTGGAGGTATTCGGGTCAATTCGAGGTTCGGGACATGGTGATCACCAGAGCAATGGGAAGACACCTTAGAAGCTACCCTCATGCCAGGTTCCCGGATCATGAGGACTTACTAAGACATCCTCTACTCGACGACCACCTTTCGAGGCAAGGCAACAGTGAGGCGTACCCTAAGGGTGGTGTGTGCGATTCGTGTGTCGTTTTCATTTGCATTTATCTTGTCATGTCATTGGTGTTCTACGCATTGCTTTTATTTAAGGCCATTCATTCTTGCATGCTTTGTTTAACAGTTAAAAGTATTTGCGAGGAAAAGTAAATCTAAAGCTATTACAAATGGCGCGGGTCCACGTCGCCAAAATTAACCAGGACCCGATTTGACAGAAAATAAATAAAGCAAAGAAAATAAAGAATTGAAAAGTGCGAGAAGTAATTACAAGGCTTCGGGAGAGGTACACAATTATTTAAGCGAAATAAAATAAATATGCGAACGAATAAGAAATTAAGAACATGGGCGTTGGACCCTTTTGCAAAAAATTAAAATTAATGAGGAATTAAAATTAAAATTAAAAAGAGGCAAGAATTTGTTTTTTTGGTGTTTTTAATGTTTTAAGATTTAGTAGAAAAAAGAAAGAATTAATTAAAATTAAAATAAACACTAAACCTAATTCTAATTATTTTTAAGTAATTAAGAAAAATATTGAAGTTTTTAACCTAAATTAAACCCTAATTAATTTCATGCAAATTTAATTATAAAAATAAATAAAATAAATAATACTTATTGTGAAAAAAGAAAAAATTAAAAGGAATAAAACAATTTAAACCTAGTTCTATATTTTTTTAGATTTTTATTATGAAAATAATTCAAATTAAAACCCTAATTTAAATTAATTAATTTACATGCAATTTGTTTATGAAAATAATTAAAATAAAGTATTTATTATATTTTTTATCTTTTCTGATTTTTATGCATTTTTATATTTTATGAAAAATAATTAATTAACCGGATAAATAATAATTAAGAGAAAATAAAAAATAATTGAAAATAAAACAATAAGGAAAAATATAAAGAATTGCAAACCAGGGGGGGTAGTCCCCAAATAGGAGGTTTTGATCCAAGAATTCTGGTCCAACAACCTGCAAATTCGTTGACTTTTCCAGGTAGCATGCTAGCGCTTTGACCAGGCTTATGATGCACTTCCAATCTCAGCCCTTGATTTGATCTCCAGGGACACATGGATGTGAGATATTTGAAGACATATGGTACGTCTGCAGCCTTGAAGCGCATGGGATTTGTTAATGAAAAATAATATGGAAATATGTAAGACCTGGGGTTCGAACCCAGGTCACCTACCTTGCCAATCAACACGTTTGCCACTGAAGCACGCTGTTCATCTATATATTAATATAACAACTAAATATTATAAAAGAAAATGGTCAGTGGCCTTGGAAACGCGCGCGAATTTTAAACAAGCCAATCAGCTCTTGCCACGACTCCATCTTCTTCCTCATCCCTGTAATACAAAAACAAAAGCAACGGTTTTTCATGCGTTGTTTTAGGTGGCTTATGGGAAAATAGCGAATAGGTCTTAGAGGGCCAATAAATTAGGCGCGATGGGTGGTTTCCGCTCGTCCAGACTTGCTGAATCCAATGGTGATGGTCCTAAGTCTCAATTTTTCTTGGTTTCAAAATCCCTAATTTGAAGCTTTGTAAACCCTAGAAAACAGTCATGGCGAAATCTTGTACACAGCATAAAAAGACAATTAATCATATTGGTTAGCTTCAGAATCAAATGAGGAATAAGAATCCATGAACAAAATGTTATAAAAATGCCTAAAACATGAAACACGATAATGAATTTTTCTCTGTACAGTTCATGTTCGTTTTACCAATTCTTGGCGTGGTGATGGATGATTCTGATTGGAATACGTTCAGTAGACCTTGAGGAAGCTATTGGAATGAAAATTAGGTCTTGAATTCACCTGCAAATCAGTTTTCAGTATTGACTTTTTTTGAGAATTTGTTCAAGTTTGTGAAGAGCTTTTTTGCGCAGCTTAGAGTCCATTGTGATTAGGGTTGTGATCAGGCCTTTGTATTGAGTGAATTAGGTTAAGAAAAGTAGCACAAATCCAATGCATTCATGGCTTTTGAAAATTTGATTCTTAAGGATCTTTTTAAATCTTTTTCCATGTGTTCTTGTGCAAATCATGATCTAATCAGTCCAATTCTTTCCATATTTGCATATACACGAAATATTGAGTCTAAAACATGTATAAAAAGATTGGTTTGGTTAAGTTAAACATTTTTCATATATTTAATTGATTTAATTGAATTAATATAAATAAAAATTCAAATAAATAAATAAAAAATGAGAAAATACTTCCCTTTGGACCAAGTGGTCGTGCATATGTCATGGATGATGAATCATGGAAGAAAAAAAAATGGGCCCATTAGCAATTTTAGGTTATTTGAATCAATGTTGACTTTTCAAAATATCCAAAAATTTCCCAACTTCCACAAGGCATAACTTGCTCAATTTTTAAGCTTTTCTCATGTTCTTGGACATTTTGGAAAGGTCTTTGAGTCCTCTAACCAATGCCTTTGGTCCCATGTCATTTTGATTTACCAATCTCAAGTTATGGCCTTTGACTTAAAGTCCCTTTTTGTTGACTTTTGAAAATGACCTATAATGTTGAAATTGATAACTTTTTGTGAGAGAATTTCTTGGACTTGAAGTATGAAGATGAGTTGTAGGAAATGTCTTTCTCTTCAAAATGAGCTTTGGATGGAATTTTTCTGATAATCCATGTGAAAGTTATGCCCTGGTCAATTTCAGTTGACTTTTTCAGCTGTCCAAATAAGGAAACTTTTGCATCTTGATGATTTCTGAGCCAAATTTTGAGAATCATGATCAAGCATTGATCAAATGATGTTTGTGGCTTCAAAATGATATGTTGACCAAAAATTTGAACTTTTGACTGCCAAATGACCATTTTGCCCCTACAGTTGACTGTAGTGCAATTTAGGGTTTTGACTGTGCAATTTTGTGCTGAATGTCTTGAAACTTGATATGAGGATGCTTGACCATGTTTGTAGGTACATGAGACTTGATTGGGCCTTTGAAAACTTCATTTTCTTGATCAGAGCACAAACCCTAGTTTTGACTGTATAGGAGACTTTTGCACTGTGTAACCCTTGGGGAATCTTGTGACTTGGCTTGGCATTTTCTTGAAGAATATGGGAGGGCAAATTTTGGGGTACAACAACGTCCAAGGTTCAATTTTTGATATATGCATTGACAATAATTTGCTAACTCATAAATATTTGCATACGAAACAAAGGATTAATTACAGGTGACATTAAGAACAGGGGCAATAAAGAGTTGTCTAAGCAATCTAATTGTTCTGTCCTCCAAGGTACCAAGGTAGGTTCAGCTAAAGAACACCACCAGACACCCTAATTCTCCAGAGAGTGAGCCAACAAGTCCACATACTCTCCTCAAGCAAAGCTACTATCAAACTTAAGGAAGTTGGGTATCTTCCCGCAGATCTCAACATTTCCCAGCAGTATATATGCATTCTTAACAAGCATCCCCGGCAATCTTGGCCTAAAGATTGTTCCCCGGCGGTATATCAAACATTCAAAAGAAGACACTTCCCCGATACAATTCAAAACTTCCCCAAGAGAGTCCAATTCAGTTTCCCCAAGAAAGTTGGAATCCATCTCTCCAAGCAGTAAGCTTATCCCCAGTAGATTCTGGAAGCTTATCCTCGCAGAGCACGAACGCGTCGCCCGGCTTTATTCAAAGAGTTATTTCCCTACCAGGATATAACTGGGTTATCCTCAGCCAAAATCCATGGAAAGATCGTCGTCGACAGAGTTTTCTTACCCCAGCGAAGTCTATAAACACTTCCAATACAGCAAAGATATCCCCAGCAAGGTATTATCAACACTCAGCAAAGTACCTCCTTCCCCACAGAGTATCGCTTCCCAGCAAGATCGTCAGGATACTTTTCCACCCGCAGAGTTATCCATTCGCCAAGTTTATTCCCCAACGGAGTTATCTTCTCCTACCGGTATTCTTGCAGCTATCATCCCCAGCGGAAGCAAAATCTATTCTCCAACATCAGCCCAGGATATGACTTCCCGGCACCCGTCAAGGATCTATTTTCCTAGACGAAAACATACATTCCTAAACATCACATACATCATTATAGCATGCATATACGCATCATATCTTACAAATCTCATTTATATTGAGAACATCATTGCTTGGTCCATATCATGCATTGCATATGACTGACCTTTACCTTTCAGGAAAGATTCAGCTAAATTCTCAATCATATTTCAAGACCTAGACCGGTTCAGTTAATCGACTCCAAAGATTTCTTATCCAGTCCAAGGCCTTCTCTAGTCCAGCTAAATCGACCCCAAACAGATTTTTCTGATGAAGACTCAGTAGAAGTTATCAGAGGTTTTTCTCAAACGTCCGCTTTTGAGATTATAATTTCCTATGGTTCTCTCCCCGTTCCTGCGGAGACGATAATTCCATTCCAGGTTTTTCTCAAACGTCCGCTTTTGAGATTATAATTTCCTATGGTTCTCTCCCCGTTCCTGCGGAGACGATAATTCCATTCCAGGTTTTTCTCAAACGTCCGCTTTTGAGATTATAATTTCCTATGGTTCTCTCCCCGTTCCTGCGGAGACGATAATTCCATTCCAGGTTTTTCTCAAACGTCCGCTTTTGAGATTATAATTTCCTATGGTTCTCTCCCCGTTCCTGCGGAGACGATAATTCCATTCCAGGTTTTTCTCAAACGTCCGCTTTTGAGATTATAATTTCCTATGGTTCTCTCCCCGTTCCTGCGGAGACGATAATTCCATTCCAGGTTTTTCTCAAACGTCCGCTTTTGAGATTATAATTTCCTATAGTTCTCTCCCCGTTCCTGCGGAGACGATAATTCCATTCCAGGTTTTTCTCAAACGTCCGCTTTTGAGATTATAATTTCCTATGGTTCTCTCCCCGTTCCTGCGGAGACGATAATTCCATTCCAGGTTTTTCTCAAACGTCCGCTTTTGAGATTATAATTTCCTATGGTTCTCTCCCCGTTCCTGCGGAGACGATAATTCCATTCCAGGTTTTTCTCAAACGTCCGCTTTTGAGATTATAATTTCCTATGGTTCTCTCCCCGTTCCTGCGGAGACGATAATTCCATTCCAGGTTTTTCTCAAACGTCCGCTTTTGAGATTATAATTTCCTATGGTTCTCTCCCCAATGCTGCGGAGACGATAATTCCATTCCAGGTTTTTCTCAATGTTTGCTATTGAGATTATAATTGCCTACGGTTCTCTCCCCGTTCCTGCGGAGATGGTAATTCCCACCAAGATTTCGCTCAATGATTGCTGTTGAAGCGAAGTTATCCAAGATTTTCTCAACGATTGCTGTTGAGGTTAAAGTCACCCAAGGTTCTCTCACCGTTCCCGTTGAGGTAGTAACCATCCCTGGTTCATTCATCATCTTTTGAAACTCCAGATCCAGCTCCTGTAATCAGTCAGGACACATCTATACCAAGCATCTGAAAACCAGCTCCTGCAACATGTCAGGTACTCATTTTTTCTTTTGCAGGTACGCAGGTTCTCGCTAAAGAATCTCTTACGCGATCAACATCCAGATGGAATCTATAAGCCCATCATCCTATTCATCAATCTCTAAATGGAATCTATAAGCCCATTTCCATCATACTGCTACTATGTGAGCGCAAATTTCTGGGCACTCTAGTGTTCAATCATCTTCCACCCTCGGATTACGAAAGGCACGTCAGCCAATCTGCATCCTCAGTTCTAAGAAGATTGAACAGGGGCAACTGTTGTACCCCAAAATTTGCCCTCCCATATTCTTCAAGAAATTGCCAAGTCAAGCTTCAAAATCTCCCCAAGGGTTGCACAGTTCAAGGGCCTCCTAAGCAGTTAAAATTAGGGTTTTGGTTCTGATCAAGAAAATGAAGTTTCCAAGGGCCCAATCAAGTCCCACATGCCTACAAATATGGTCAAGCATCCTCATGCAAGGTTTCAAGACTTTCAGCACAAAATTGCACAGTCAAAACCCTAATTGCACTACAGTCAACTGTAGGGGCAAAATGGTCATTTGACAGTCAAAAGTTCAAATTTTTGGTCAACATCTCATTTTGAAGCCACAAACATCATTTGATCAATGCTTGATCATGATTCTCAAAGCTTGGCTCAAAAATCATCAAGATGCAAAAGTTTCCTTATTTGGACAACTGAAAAAGTCAACTGTAAATTGACCAGGGCATAACTTTCATATGTATTATCATAAAAATTACATCCAAAGCTCATTTTGAAGAGAAAGACATTTCCTACAACTCATCTTCATACTTCAAGTCCAAGAAATGCTCTCACAAAAAGTTATCAATTTCAACATTATAGGTCATTTTCAAAAGTCAACAAAAAGGGACTTTAAGTCAAAGGCCATAACTTGAGATTGGTAAATCAAAATGACATTGGACCAAAGGCATTGGTTAAAGGACTCAAAGACCTTTCCAAAATGTCCAAGAACATGAGCAAAGCTTAAAAATTGAGCAAGTTATGCCTTGTGGAAGTTGGGAAATGTTTGGATATTTTGAAAAGTCAACATTGATTCAAATAACCTAAAATTGCTAATGGGCCTATTTTTCTTCCACAATTCATTATCCAAGGCATGTGCACGACCACTTGGCCCAAAGGGAAGTTTTTCTTCATTATTTATTTATTTATTTGGATTTTTATTATTAATAATTCATTTTAATTAAATAAAATACATGAAAAATGCTAAACCTAGTTTTTCAATCTTTTTGTGCATATTATATCCTCAAGATTTCGTGCCTAGCCAAATATGGAAAGAACCAATGGAATTGGATGTGATTTGTATCAAAAAGCATGTGAAAAAGATTTGAAAATCATGGTTAAAAATCAAATATCATATTCATTAATTCATGGATTTTGATCAAGTTTTTTCAACCCTAATCATTCACAGATACATATATATGCTAAACCTAATCCTAAAAACCACTCAGCTGCGCAAGAACTTGAAGAACAAAACTTGACTTTTGGCTTAGAAATCTCAAAACTGAAAACAGGGTTAGAGGGCGATTCAAGGCCAGATTTTTATCCCATCACCTTCCTGAAGCTTCAAGGAAGGATTTCCAATCAAAAATCGTTCATCCTAACATCAAGAATTGGTAAAACGAATGTGACCTGTACAGAAAAAATCTCATAATCTTGCATCTCGATTCATGCACTTTTAACAATTTTTGATGCTTGATTCATGTTCATTATAAGATTCTGAAGCTAACCATACAAATTAATTGCGTTTTTGTGCGATATACATGATTCTACCATTGATGCAGGCTAGGTTTTCTTGAAATCCAAATTAGGGGTTTCTTGATACTGTAAAATTAAGAGAGCTCACTGCCATAACCATGTTCAGCTCGCTTAGACGAAAAGAATGGCATGCTCGCGCTTAATTTATATACCAAGGGGGCCTAATCGCTATTATCAGAATAAGCATGTTTTGAGGGGGTTCAAAACCCCCGTTAAATGTTTGTTATTTTTTCAGGAAAACAAATCAATGGAGAAGACGATGCAGTGGCAAGTGTTGATTGGCTCGTTCAAAAATTCGCGCCAGAAATCCATTAATTATTATGTGCGCTTATATTATTTGTTTGTTATGTAATATACAAACGCGTTGAGTGGAGCAGTTGGTAGAGTGCATCGTTGGCAATGTTCAGGACCTGGGTTCGAGCCCCAGGTCCTCACCCCCTTTCATATTATTTTCCATTCAATATTCTTATGCAGTTTCAGCCTGAAGGAACACCATACATCCACCACATCTGGCCATCCACGTGCCCCTGGAGATTCAATCAATGGCCACAATCTGAAGCGTACCATAAGCCTGAGTCAATGCTCTCACACGTTGCATGGAAAAGTCTTACAGGCCAAGGTTGATGGGCCCAAATTGCTAAGGAGAAACCTCCACTTTGGGGACAGATACCCCCCTAGGTTTGCCATTTTATTATTCTTTATTTCATTATATTTTTTTCTTCTAATTATTGTTTTTTAATTAATTTAATATTTTCATAAAACACAAAAAACACCTAAAAAAATCAGAAAAGGTGAAAAATTAAATATATTTGTTTAATAGTATTTTTTGTAAATAAAGTCCATTAATTAACTAGTTTTAAATTAGGTTTTAATTTTAACTCTTTTAATAAAAATCTAAAAAATATAGAATTAGGGTTTATGATAATTTTTATTCCTTTTTATTTTTTCTTCCATAATAATTAAAATATTAAATATTTATTTTTGTAATTAAATTGCATGTAAATTAATTAGGGTTAATTTTAGGTTAAAATTTAATTTTCTTTTTTTAATAAATTAAAAACAACTAGAATTAGGGTTAGCATTTATTTTTAATTCCTTTTTCATTAAAACCAAAAAATACCAAAAACAATTCCTTTTCTTTTTTTAATTAATTAATTTCATCATTTAATTTAATTTTGCAAAAAGGGTCCAACGCCCTCGTTTCGTTTTTAATTCTTATTCGCATATTTATTTTATTTCTTTTAATATTTATGTATCTCTCCCAAAGCCGTGTAATTAATTTCTCGCACTTTTATTTTCTTTTAGTTCTTTATTTTTCTGTCAAATCGGGTTCTGGAAACTTTGGCGATGTGGACCCGCGCCTTTTGTAATAGTTTAGAATTTTTACTTCTCACAAATATTTTAACTGTTAATTGATGCATGAAAGAATGAATGGACAAAAATAAAAACAAAGCGCTAGATCACCAATAACATGACAAAAGACAAAAATATCTGAAAACGACACACAAGTCACACACCACCCCTAGGGTACGCCTCACTGTTGCCTTGCCTCGAAAGGTGATCGTCGAGTAGAGGATGTCTTAGTAAGTCCTCATGATCCGGGAACCTGGCATGAGGGTAGCTTCTAAGGTATCTTCCCATTGCTCTGGTGATCACCATGTCCCGAACCTCGAATTGACCCGAACACCTCCAACGGTGGTGCTACCTACCTCTCAATGGTGGGATGGCACTACTTTAAAGGACATCTACACAGACGAATTCCTTAGGGTAGGTAGACGACTCTAGACACTTGCTCTAATTTCAAAACAAATCAAAAATACTTTTCACACCGACACTTTTCAAAAAGCTTTCGAAAGCAACTTTTCAAACACTCTTGAGGACCGATACAAGAGTCGAACTGGAATTTTCAAAGAAACTTTTTTAAAAACCCACAGTTGAAAAGCAAACAAACCATTTTGAAAACACAAGTGAGCAAGTATCTAAGAGCCCATGGATAACCATGGATAGAAAGGGTGCTAACACCTTCCCTTTCTATAAATCTACCTCCCGAACCGAGAGCAATCTCTATAAGGAATTTTTCTGTGCTTTTGTCCTTTCCATTTGGAGAAAATAAAAGACGGTGGCGACTCTTGCTTCCGCGACATTTCGCGAACCAGCGTTAAACAGTCAGTTCCAGATCCACCGATCACAGCATCCTTTACAAACGAAGCCATGATTGTGTATTACTCCGATGCGTAGATAAAGCTGAAGCAGAGTTGATCATGACTGATATACACAGCGGGACATTTGGCACTCACTTGAGCGGGCATACAATGGCTAAGAAGATCCTAAGGGCAGGCTATTACTGGTCTACCATGGAAGCTGACTGCCATCAACATTCCCGTACTTGCCACAAGTGTCAAGTCTATGCTGACAAAGTTCATATCCCTCCGGTTCCTCTCAACGTCCTGACTGCTCTGTGGCCCTTTGCAATGTGGGGCATTGATATGATTGGAGAAATCAAGCCCACGGCTTCCAACGGACATCGCTTCATCCTGGTTGCCATTGACTACTTCACTAAATGGGTCGAAGCAGCTTCCTTCGCCTCTGTCACTAAAAATGTGGTTGCCCGCTTTATCAAGCAAAATCTCATATGTCGGTATGGTGTTCCAGACAGGATCATCACGGACAACGGTACCAATCTGAATAACACAATGATCACTGCATTATGCGAACAGTTCAAGATTTATCATCACAATTCATCTCCCTATCGGCCGAAGATGAACGGTGTTGTTGAAGCTGCGAACAAAAACATTAAGAAAATCATTCAGAAAATGACAGTCACTTACAAAGACTGGCATGAGATGTTACCTTTTGCTCTGCATGGATACCGTACGACGATACGTACTTCAACTGGGGCAACCCCATTTTCTTTGGTTTATGGCATGGAAGCTGTTTTGCCTATGGAAGTCCAGATCCCTTCTCTAAGGATTATGAAGGATGCAGGTTTGAATGAAGATGATTGGATGCAGACTCGACTTGATCAACTCAACCTGATCGACGAAAAGCGACTTGCTGCTATATGCCATGGCCAGACGTATCAAAAACGGATGATCAAAGCCTTTAACAAGAAAGTCAAACGTCAAGTGTATCAAGTCGGAGATCTAGTAATCAAGCGGATTATCTTGCCGCAAAGTGATCCCATGGGAAAATGGACTCCTACATACGAAGGACCATTTGTGATCAAGAGCATATTTTCTGGTGGTGCAATGATTCTGACCACCATGGACGGCGACGATTTGCTGCACCCTGCGAACGCAGACATAGTCAAAAGATACTACGCATAAAATAACCCGACAAGTCGAAAACCCGAAAGGGCGGCTTGGGCAAAAATGGGTATCCCGGTGAATCGAAAACCCGAAAGGGCGATTCGGGCAAAAGTTAGGGATAAAAATAAAAAAAATCTGTACACCCGGCAAGTCGAAAACCCGAAAGGGCGGCTTGGGCAAAAAGGGGTTTCCCGGTGGATCGAAAACCCGAAAGGGCGATTCAGGCAAAAGTTAGGGAACTAAAGCGTATGACTATGTCTCGTCGGATCACTTCAAAGACAATCTCTTCATCAACCGGTTCCAGGCTTCTGATCAATCTAGTCGTCGTCAAACGAAGCATTGAATGGACAGATATTCAGAGTTGTGAAAGCTATAGCGGAATGGAATCCCATGGAATTATTTCACATAGCCATCTTTATTTTGTATAAATCTTTCAATATAAACGACAAAATCCTCTTACTAGGATGATTGTCTCCTTTGTACAAATATACTCATAGAAAATCAATACAAATACTTTTCCCAGAAATTTGTGTCATTTCCTTTTCTTTTCTCTTACACTATTTGGTTTATTTTGAGAAACGTCCAATGTTTTGTTAAATAGGCATATGCATTTGGAACATAATCATTTCCTTATGAACCAAGGAAGAGGGTTACTGATAAGTCGAAGTTACAGTTAGATAACCCGATACCCTTTCAAAGGAAGCCCCCAGGAAATTTGGAATCCATATCCCTAGCAAGTCTTGAAGCTCATCCCCAGTAGATTCTGGAAGCTTATTCCCCGCAGAGAACAGACGTCTCTCCCGAGTTTTATTCAAAGTTATTCCTCACAAGGCTTATAACTGGGTTATCCTCAGCTTTTTTCCACGGAAGATCACACTCGGCAAATTCTCCCTATCCCCAGCGGAGTTCATCAAAATCCCCCAGCAGTAACTTATCTTTACCATCCCCCAGCCAGAGAATCCTCCAGAACCCAATTCCCCTCGGAGTTCAAATTTTCAGTGTCCCCAGCTGAGTTAAGGCTTCAAGTTATCAATCCCCAGCGGAGCCAGACTAGTGAGCCTTTTCCCCACAGAGTTTTAGGAGAACAAATCTTGAGTTCCCCAGTGACACCGCCAGAGATACTTCCCTCCAAGTTGAAGATTCTCAGTCTTACCTCCCCAGCATGAATCTATTAGGTTGGTACTCCCCAGTAGAAGTCATCAGGAATTCCCCAGAGATTTGGTATACAACCCAAGCTCTTTGTTCCCCCAGCAGCAGCCAAGGAATTATTTTCCCCGGCAGAAGTCAAGATTCTTTTACCTTCAGTCATCCAGGATTCATCTATCCCCAGCAAGACAGCTCATCAGCTTACATGCGCATTCATTACATATCATATGCATGGATATAACATGTGTTACATCATACATTTCATGCAACATAATTTTGTGTCTAGCTAACATGTTGTCCTTTTCAGGATAAAAGTAAAAAGCTATCCTTAACAGTTTCAGATGCAGTTTTATACAGACTCATCATCAGGCAACCCTACACCGGTTCCTCCTCAAATTTCAAGATTTCTGAAAACAGTTTACGGGTTCTCCAAGTAACGGATGTTAACCTATCGCTTGTTCAGACTCTTCTCAAACTTCTGAAAACAGTTTATGGATTCATTCCCAACAACGGATGTTAATCTATCAACTTGTTCAGGTGCAACCTTCTGAAAACAGTTTATGGATTCATTCCCAACAACGGATGTTAATCTATCACTTGTTCAGATGCAATTTTTGAAAACAGTTTACGGACACTTCCCAACAACGGATGTTGCTCGGTGCTTATTCAACTTCAAGATTTCTGAAAACAGTTCACGGGTCCTCCAAGTAACGGATGTTAACCTATCACTTGTTCAGTTTCTTCTCAAGACTTCTGAAAACAGTCTTTAGATTCTTCCCAACAACGGATGTTAATCTATCACTTGTTCAGATGCAATTTTTGAAAACAGTTTACGGACACTTCCCAACAACGGATGTTGCTCGGTGCTTATTCAACTTCAAGATTTCTGAAAACAGTTCACGGGTCCTCCAAGTAACGGATGTTAACCTATCACTTGTTCAGTTTCTTCTCAAGACTTCTGAAAACAGTCTTTAGATTCTTCCCAACAACGGATGTTAATCTATCACTTGTTCAGATGCAATTTTTGAAAACAGTTTACGGACACTTCCCAACAACGGAAGTTGCTCGGTGCCTATTCAACTTCAAGATTTCTGAAAACAGTTCACGGGTCCTCCAAGTAACGGATGTTAACCTATCGCTTGTTCAGACTCTTCTCAAACTTCTGAAAACAGCTTACAGATTCCTCCCAACAACGGATGTCAATCTATTGCTTATTCAGATCCTCAGTTCAGAAATGGTCCAAAACATGGACACCTTTCTGATATTCATTCCAGATGGCATCTTTAAGCCCATCCCCGACAAGTTTCTGTCACTCTTCCAGATGGCATCGTTAAGCCCATCTCCAAATGGCATCTCTAAGCCCATTCCCGCATCCACTGCTGTGGCAAGTGCAAATTTCTGGGCACTCTAGTGTCCAATCTCCTTTTACCCTCGAGTCACGAAAGGCAAGCTTGCCAATCTAACTCTTCGGATTCAAGAAGATTGAACAGGGGCAACTGTTGTACCCCAAAATTTGCCCTCCCATTTTTCAATGATTTCTCATCACAAAGTCCCTGAAGATCAAGATCCAGTTAGGGTTTCATCTGCTCAAGACTTCTCTTTGCACTGTTGACCCAGATTAGGGTTTGTGTTTGCACAAGGATTTTTTGACCTGAAATTGCTAAGATGACTTTCATGCTTCATATTGGACTCCCAAGTTTATCCATACCAAGTTTCAAGTCTTGATTCCAAGTTTTGCCCAGTCAATTGGACAGTTGACCTAGAAATCAGCTGTATTGGGGAAAAAGTCAACTGTGGCCAATTGACAGTCAAATCTCATGAAAATTGACCCACATCAACATTATGAACTCATATGGACCATTTGATCAAGTTTGGATCACAATTCCACAAGAAATTTGATCAAATCACCAAAAGGGCAAAATGGTCATTTTTAGGGTTTTGACTGCACAAAGGCAATTTTTGACTGTTTGACCTAGCCAATGGCAAACCAAGCTCACATATGGACTCAAGGACCCCATGGAATTATCTTGACATGCTCAACAAACTCAAAAGATCCCAAATACACAAGATTGATAGTTGAATTTCCCAGTCAATTGATCAATTTTGACTGTATACTGAAAAGTCAAACTTTGACTTTTTGGTCAAAATCAAGAGTCAAGATTCATTTTTCATCAAAACATGCCAAATCATGAAACTTGTTCACCAAGAAATCACAAAATGCAAATTAGGGTTAGAAATTAGAATTTTTCATAACTTAGAATTTTTCTAAGTTATGAAAAACCCTAATTTTTTCCCAACTTTGCCCCACTTTCTCACCAAGATCCATTTGGATTCAAACAAAAGTCAAAACATGAAAGTTGTAGCTTGTTGCATAATCTACAACTTTGATTCACAAAGTTTTCCAATTTGAGGCTTGTATCTCAAGTTACAAATTTTTGAATAAGGGCACTAAACCATTCTTAAACTTAGTGAAAATTTGACCTATTTTGGACAAGTTTTTTACCTAACTTCAAGACCATTTTTCATACACTTCCACTTGGAATTTCAACTTGCACTTCAAATATGGATTGTAGTACACATTCCAAGCTTTCCAAAATGTCCAAGAACTTCTCAAACAACCTCATGGTTAGGGAGAATCGAATTTCACAATATGGCAAAAATTCACTTTTTGTTCTTGACCAAAGCATGTTCATAACATTGACATCTTCAAATCAGCTTGTACAAAGATAGCTTGCAGGCCTCAAAACCAGTTTTACACACCTTAATTAAATGCCAAACCATTGTATTATTACATTATTTCATCCATTTGGACATTACATGCTAAACTAATCCTTAATTAGAAAAAGCAAGTTTGCCATTTTGGAAAAGTAATGCTTTATGTCAAATTCTGAATCTTTGAGGTACAAGGCATATCTTCTAGGCACAATTTATTGAGTTAATCCCACTGATCAAGGCCAACTTTGCAGCATGCTTAGAGGGGCCTGTACAAGCTTGTAAAGCCAACTTGATTTTCTTGCTTAAGTTAGAAGAAACACATCATAACACATACCAACTTCCATATCAGCTCATAACCACTTAGACAAACTTATCAAACATCTTCCAAACATCTCAACCAAGCTATTGCACGGGCCTTTTACCTCCAATCCCTCCCAAAACTCAGAATCATCTTGAAACTGCTCAAACAGAGCAAACTCTGCAGATTGAGTTCTAACTCTCAATCTTTTCAAGCATTCTTGCCCAAACCAGTTCACATACATCCCCTAGCACCTATGCAAGCTAACCATGCCTTGATACACGACCTGTAACTCCTCTAACAAGTTCCACCATTTTCACTTTTCCATTTTGCAGTTGAAGATCCAAAGCTCGATTCAAGGTGTCTCAAGGCAAAGTAAGTGTTGGAATAGCATCACTACACTTCAAGGAAGCTGTACAAGTCATCATCTTGTCCTGAAAGTCCCTCCATTGCAAGGCACGATTCCAACTGCACAGGTATATTCATGAAGTTCTATCTCTCTTATTAGGCATTGTTAGCTTTAGGTTTGTGAAGAGAATATGTCACAATCATAGCCCTGAACATGCCCATATAATTAGATTTCATTTATATTATGTGTGCTACAAGAATTTTAAGTCTGAACATGGCATAAAAATTAGGTCAGGATTTGGGAGAGAAGAAATTCTCTCTCATTTCTGAGAGTTAGATTGACTTCTTTATATGTCTAGAATCGTGGCTTCAAGCTCTACAGGTTTCATGTTGGAAGATTTGGCAAAAGGTCAAAGAATCAGGAGTTAGTGATTGGAGAAGAAGGGCGCGTTTTTTTGAATTTTGTTTGGTCTGAAGGTTGAAGACAACAACTTTCTGGGCTGGGCCTGTTTGTTTTTCTTTTCACACCCTGTTTCCACTTTCATACCCCCCAAGCCCATTTTGTGCATTTTTATGATTTTTTGATTTTTCCTTTTTTCATTCTGACTCATTTATTTTTTCTTATCATATTAAAAACATAAAAATATTTTTTGCAACATTTTTGTATTTTTTAGGCATTTATTTGATTATAGTGATATTTATATACAAATAAGTAAATAATGTATTATTTAGAATAAATAGAGAAAAATAATGTAAATACATTTTATTTTCATTTTTATTTTGTTTTATCTTCTTAAAATATTTTATACAAAACATACTTTTTTTTTATAAATATTAATTGTTATTATCATATATATGATATTTATTTAGTAAATAATAGATATATATATATATATATATATATATATATATATATATATATATATATATATATATATATATATATATATATATATATATATATATATATATATATAATAATATACATAGGATAAAAATTCCAAAAAAATGTACATATTTTATTTTTAATATTTAATGCTAAAAAATACCCTTTTTTACAAATATACTATATTTTATTTTACTTTTGTATGTAAATACTAGATATTGTATGAATTAATTGATTAATACCCCTTTGATTAAAAATTAGGGTTTTGCCCTAAAATTGAAAATACTCAAAAAATAATACTTTTTTTTTATTTTCCTTTTATTTTACATAAATAATACTTTTTCATACATATAAAAAACCTTTTTGCATTCTTGCATATTTGTTTCATTTTTATTTAATTATGCATTCATTTGTATTGTAAATATTCAAAGCAAATGATGTAATAGCTTAGTTTAAATTTTTGTCTAAATATCCCCATTTGAAACATTGTACCCCCCTCCCCATATTATTGTGTTGTAATAGCGTAGGAATTTAAATTTCGCACTTTAAATGCTTTCTAAACATACTATGCTAGAATTAGGGTTTGTATGCGAATAAAACGAACAAAAATAGTTTGACCTAATACAAGATAAAAAAGCATGAAAATGGACAACACATTTCACACTTGCACCCCTAGGGTATTCCACTTTGTTGCCTTCAAATAATTGGGCCAGATTGTATGTTGAATTTCTTTGGGTAAAACAAATAACCAAATGATCATAGTCCCTCAAAATGTTGCCTAAATAAAATGATCAAGTCCCTTTTAAAGAAAAATTGCCCAAAGACATTTAACACTATTGCAATTATGGTCTAAACGATGATCCGTGCCCGTCCCTTTCACCTCCTAAAACAAGATTGTCCACCAAATACAATGGTGGAACAAAATTGTCAAAAGGTTCAAAACATAACAAAAATCTTTGAGAAAACTTTAGGGTAGATAACTCTTAAGTACTTGTCAATTTGCAAAGAAAACACTTGCCTAATTTCAAAACTCACTTCACAAACACTTTCAAAACCAACTTTCAAAAAAACCTTGAAACATCTTTTCTAAAGACAAAACACCTTTTGTAAAACATTCGAGTAAAGAATTGTTACAAGGTTAGCCTATACAAGGCATCTTTTCAAAACATTTTCCAAGCCACACACCAAGCACCATTTCAAACAATTGAAAACCAAGGCAAGCTGATCTAAGCAAGTACCTAAGAGCCCATGGATAACCATGGATAGAAAGGGTGCTAATATCTTCCCTTTCTATAATCTACTCCCCGAACCCAAGAAAAATCTCAAAGGTTTTTGTTGTGCTTTTTAAACCTTTCCTTAGGATAAAATAAAAAGTCGGTGGCGACTCTTGCTCAACCGAAACATTTGCGAAAACAAGCGCAAAACCATAGTCAGTTCTCCCATCGTATCACAATGTGCATTAGAGCCAACAGGTTTGGGCCTGCTCTTACATCTCTTGACCATATGACCCAGTTTTCCATAATTAAAGCAAGTGAAAATCGGAGCGTCATTTCTTTGAGTTGGTGGTTGTTGTCTAGCAATTGGAGCAGATGTGCCCCTTGAGGGATTCCCATTCTTAATTCGGTTCACAGTATTGCGGTTCTGATTCTTTAATGGTTTGCCCGTAGGCTTCAGAACCACTCTGAATCTCTTTTTGTTGTTATAAACAACTAAGACTTCATCCTTCTAATCTTATCTTCTAGCTTCCTCTTCAATTCGAAGGCGAGTGATCAGACTCTCGATTGAAAACTCTTTTGTTTTATGTCGAAGCAAATTTTTGAAATCTTTTCAACCAGGGGGCAGTTTGTCAATTATAACAGCAATCTGAAATTGTTCATGGAGAGGCAATACCTTCAATTATGATTTCATGAGCAATCTTCTGAATTTCGTGGCTTTGAGCTTCCATTGACTTTTCATCCACCATCTTATAGTTCAAGTAGCGGCTGACAACATTTTCTTTGCACCTGCTTCCTCAGTATCATATTTCTTCTACAGAGCTTCTCACACCTGTTTAGCAGTCTCATGATTACCATAGTAATTATACACGCCATCAGAAAGGTTGTTCAAAATGTGGTTCTTGCAAAGATAATAATTATCTTGTCATATGAGTATTTCCTTTTTGAGCTGCAAATCATCGGCTTTAGCTTTCGTAGAAGGAAGTGATTCAAAAGTAATATGGTCTGAACTCACAACATTCTTACCACTAGTTTGTTCAATTTATCTAGAATGAGCAACATGCTTATCCTTATTCAGAATGCGGGCAACCTTCTTTAGGGTCAAGAAAATTTTCATCTTTGCTTGCTAACGTTTGAAGTGAGAGCCCTCAAACTTAAATGGTTTATCCGAGACAGCAGCAGCAGCATTAGTACCGATAATTTCCTCAGTAGCCATGGAAGTTAAAGAAAAAACGTCTTAAAATTGTTGTTTTTGGTTTTTGAAACAAAATTGCCATGAAGGAGGTTATCGGTTGAGTCGCGGAACGGTACGCTTTCTTTAAGACGTTTTGCGGTACTACCAAAATTTATGCAAAACAGCTCTTAATAACCACGACGCCTCCATGATAAAACAACTCGTTCACAAAAATGTTATTAGAGCTGACAAAATGGGCCTGACTGAAAAACCCGCAAAATATAGGGCTTGAACAAAAAATTTAGAACCCGTTTATAAATTGGGCTTTTTAGCCAAGCCCGTTGAAGCCCAAACTTTAACAGAGCTAGTCCAACCAGATTGCGGGTAGTCCGTTTATTTTATTAAAATTAAAATTCACAAATTTAAAACACATTTTAGAGAGAATAATTAAGTTAAAAAATTAAAAACATTAATAATAATCATCTAAAAACAAGTGAATGTATGACATGAAAATTGATTTGTCATTAGTAAATTATGTACGTCTTGCATATCATTTCTTTCTTTTTCAGTATGATAACATATTTATATGTCTTTTAGAGTGTGAATGGTTGAAGCTATTTTGTCTTTTGATGCTAAATAGTGATTTATAATATCACTTCATAGATGATTAAATTGAATAGATAATGTAATTTTTTCTTTATCATGTTTAAGATAAATTAAATATATACATATTAGTATATAGCATTATGGTGAAATATTGTGTATTTACTTAACCAAAATAATAATAATAATATATAATAATATTTAATAAAAAAAATTATAATAAAAACAATTCATTTTTTTAATATAAAAAATAAATATTAAATAAATTCAGGCCGGCCTGAATAACCGTAGTCCGTAAAGAACTGAGCTTGAACAATTAAAATGCAATCCGTTTATATTTTGGGTTTTTTAGCCCGGCCCACAAAAAGCCCAAGTCTATCACAGACTGGTCCGAAGCGGTCGAGTAGTCCGTTTTGCCAACTCTAAAAATTACGATTATCACTTGTATTGTGATGAATCGTTCAAAGAAACACACATTTAAATATTATATGTTTAAACCACTCGTAGTATCTAAAAAATTTCAATCGCTGATGACACACAAGATCACTCATAAAATACAGAAGAAAATAATAATTTTGAGATGAAGAGAATATAGAGGAAGAAGAGAGATTCCAAAAAATTTAAAAATCTAGCGTTTCTAACCACTCAATTTAGAAACTCTATTAATAAATAAAAGATTCAATTGAATGGAGAGAAAATAGTGAAAAAAAATACTCAATCAAAATTAAATTTTGATGAGTGATATATTATTAATTAATATATAATTATTCTTAATAATTCAATTCCACATGACCATTTAGAATTCATATACAGTTGTTTCATTGTTGAAGGATAAAAAAGCTACACTGCCATGAATGTTTGGCGGCCACAAGCCGGCAGTTATCCCCGTAGTATCTTTTTTGACATCAAGAATCCGTACACTAAAGAATTTATAGACCACACTTTCACGGTTTGTATTTGTGGAAATTAGAATCAACCGAAATTTTATCCGTGTCACACAGACATTTCTATTAGGACTAATAACGGCAAAATCAAATTAAAAAAAAAAAAAGAGAGAGAATAAAATCATTTGTAAAGTTCTTGGCTCAAATTGGATGTGATTTTTAGAGTGCGTCCATTTGTAAACCATTAGAAGTTTGTAAAAGAAACTGACACCAAATATTCCATTCTGGATATAAGATGTTTGTAACCATAAAACTTATCTGAAAATATGTTAGCAAACATGAAGATTATTTATAAATCTGGTCAAATTCACAAGATTAAGAGTCTCGATTATTACCCATGTCGCAAAACCTTCGTTGAGCCATAAATGAGTCCACCATTCCATAGTTACCAAATTTCCAAACCATTGGTGCCACAATTGTTATCTGAGGAAAACAAATGAACCTAACTACATAATCATGTTGTTCTCAAAAAACACCGAAAATTTTCAAAAATAGGATCAACTATGAAACCTACTCTTTGTTTCTTAGACGGTGGAGAGTGCAAGTCATGGTAAAGTAGATCACTTTCATCAAACACAAGTACAAATATATCATCTTCATCATGCACAACAACATCACATGGAGTATACTAGTGGTTGATCCTAGTGATTGCAAACAATAAGTAGGAACATTTCAACTTATTGTTTGCATTTTTAAGGTATATTTCTACTAGTGGCTGCAAACAATAAGTTGAAATGTTGTTTTTAACTTTTTAATATAAAAAGTTTAGAGGAGTTAGGCTTTGTAGCAGCCTCAATATTTAAATAGTAAGAGGTTCTTACACAGTGGAAGTTGAATCTACTATAGCTAGGATAAAAAACTTCTAACCAACTAAAACAACTTTTATTGTCAAATGTTTCTAAGTTAAACTTTTAGTATATTTTCATCTTTTTATAGTAACTTTAGTATTTATTTTTTCATCTAACCATAACTTTCGGTAGGATATTGTTGTATAATTAAAATTAAAATATATGGGTATCACGTGTAATCTATGGTATTGTTTGAAAATATTTAGTTTTATAAAAAAGAGAATGTTCAAACGTATTTTCTTTTATACTTTTCTGTTATAATGTTGTGAGATTATTTAAATATTTGATTTTCAAGATTCTGAGTATACTGAAAGTTGTGAAAGAGGTTAAAAATAGATTATGTGTTGTAATAATTTTTATATTATAATTCTCTTGATGTCGTTTGTAATGACGATAATTTTTCTCCTCTTTTAGACTTTTTATATTATATGTTTGTGTTATGATTGTTTTTTTATATCATAATTTTTGGTTTGATATGAGAACATGATTTCTTAGAGTGTTATGTGTTTCTAGCTTTGTCTGAACTTTCACATTCGAAAAA
Organism: Vicia faba; assembly: GCA_948472305.1. Classification (NCBI taxonomy): domain Eukaryota; kingdom Viridiplantae; phylum Streptophyta; class Magnoliopsida; order Fabales; family Fabaceae; genus Vicia; species Vicia faba. Next base: position 374,249,056 of record OX451739.1, on the reverse strand, counting down.
TTAATTATAATTTATTGATTATGTAAATAATTTGAGCTAAAAATGAGTTGAAAATAAAATAATTTGTGTTTGGATATATTCTAAACACTAAATTTAAATGTTAAACCATGTTTAGAGTCAAAAGTTACAACTCTAAAATTTAAATACCATCGAGACAAATTCAAAATTGATTTAAAATATTAATTTAATTTTAAATATAATAAATATAAAAAATGACATCACATTGCTTGTGATTGTCTCATTGAATGAAAGTAACTGGTACCCAACTAAATCTAAAAGTACCAGTGTTCACCTAAAATCAATTATAAAAACTAAATCAAATCTATTTTAGAAAAATCCAAACATATCAAATCATTTTCTCTTTCAAAAGGAAAATCAAACATTAGGTCATGTGATTATACAATCTAACTGATCTGACCTGATCAGAAATGGACCGTCACGGCTGGCTCCAAGCTGAAAGCTTTTGAACGAGGTGGGGGGGTACCTGCAAGGCACTCCGATGCTGAAGTAAGTAGAAGCACGAGCAGGCAATAATAAGTGTATGGATAGAATGATGAATACCTGACCCTCTGGAAACAGAGGGTATTTATAGCTCTCAGCGCTGGGCCAAGGTTCCTTCATTGGGCCGGGCAGGTTTGGCCCAATGGAGGAACTGCCAGGTTCTACGTGCGTAGTAGGGACCCGCACGTGGTCCCCTTCCTGGATGTTCTGCGTGAAGTGCGGGCGGACGGAGACGCTGTCTTTTCGGGGTCTCGTTGGGAGTGCAGTGGACTGAGTCTGCCCTAGTTGGGGTGCTCGCGGTGATGTCGAGCTGGACAGTAGGATGTCGAGCTGGAGATGTAGAGGTCGAGCAAGTAACCTCAGGGAGCACGTCGGGCACGACTGTGACCCTTTGGTCGGCGTGGTCCTCAGCAAGTCCATTTGGATTGGGCCTTAGCAATGCTATTGGGCCTGTCGGGCCCAGTCCAGAACAGGAGCCCCCCAAGTCGTGGTTCCTTTGTTAGGAGCCATGGCTTGAACTCAGGTCGTTTCCGCTTCGGGGTCTCGCGCCCGGGACAGAGATGCAGGCCCTCGAGGGCCTCTCCGTGCCGTGCTCGGAGGCATCTTTCGTGGTGGATGCTCGGAGGATCCTCACTGGCGCGTGTCTGTCGAGCACACGAGGTATCTTTCGGGAACTGTGCCGCCACCCTATGATGATAGGGTCGTCATTGCGTTGGGAGCAGTGCGTCGAGGAGAGAAACTCTGTGGTTGCCCGAGGTGACGTTTGGTATTCCACGTCATCACTATAAATATGAACCTTGGGCCCCATAACACGTTTCTACTCTTTGCGCTCCTACTGCTGCTGTTCTTCCAGATTTTTCATAGCTGCGATCTTCTGTTACAGATTCTTTTCCTCCGTAGCCGAATCCACCTTTTGATTCCAAGTAAGTGATTTATCTTCTTTATTTTCCTGTTGTAATGCATGATTTTCAGCGTTTGTAGGCGTTTTAGGGACTGTGCGCGTGGGACTAGCCCGGTAAACTCATGCTTAGCTCGACATATTCATGCTTAGGACCGGCAAACACATGCTCGTGGCCGGTAGATTCATAGTTTTAGGTAATAATTAGCAGCGCTGCCCGGGGTCTTCATGATCCAGGGCGCCTGATTCATGATCGCGCCCGGTATGTTCATGGTCCTGGCCGTAGGTCTCATGATGTTGCTCGCCATGTTCATACCTTGGGTCGACATGTTGGAGAGTGGTAGCGTAGTCGGTTTGGAGAAGGACACATCGAGTTTTCTGGATGTCGGGGAGGCGACTACTTGTTGCAAACTAACTTTTGTGGTCGTGCATGAGACGACGTGGTTTGTCGTACGCTACACTCGGTCCGCTAAGTCGAGCGTATGGTTTCGTGCCCAATTGACTGGTTTCCCGTGCTCTGCAGGTAACCATGGCGGACGAGCCGTGCTCCTCTGGACGCCACGAACATGAGGAACAAAGTGCCGATGAGGCGGTGAGCTTGATTGATACTATCGACGACCCTTTGCTGGATTGGGTGGGCGCCGAGCCTCGAGGAATCGCGTCGATATATAGCCGGAGTGACCGAAATCCATATGCTGTCCTTGAAGCGGGCCAGGGCCAGCCTGATTTCCAAAAGAATTTCGTTGTCATGCGTCCGACCTCCCGTGCCCGGATCTGCTCGGTGTACCCAGAGTATAGCTTCCCGATGTACGAGATCGCGTTCAAAGATCTTGGGCTGCAGCTGCCCTTCAGTGACTTTCAGATCGGGGTCTTCACCCATCTGGAGTTGGCCCCGTCGCAGCTACACCCGAACTCACTCGCCTTTATCTGGGCGTTTGAGCTGACATGTCGCTTTCTGAGGATCGGGGCGACCATACCGCTCTTCTTTAGAATTTTTCATCTACAGCGCCAGTCCCGAGGAGGGAAACACAGTTAGGTCTCCTTAAAACAGTCGAGGAGACTATTCAAAATGTACATGGACTCCGTGAGGGGTTTTAAAGACAAGTGTATGTCGTGCGGCCAGTTACCACATCTGCTTTAGGATCCCTGTACGAGGAGGAGGCGCCCATAAGCGATGATGACGGGGAGGCGGTCTTAGGCAACGATGGGTATCCCGTGATGGCCCGTACAGCCAAGTTCCCTGTGCATTGGATGTTCAGGCACTACGAGCACGGGACTGGATACTACCATACTGCTGCGGGCGACATGTGTTCGGAGGACGAGGAGGCGTACGCCACTCTTTGTCGGTTCGTCGACAGCTTCCACCCCGCCCGGTGGGCCACGAGGGAAGGGGAAGATGTCTTGGATGCAGAGGGTTATCCGACATTTGAGTCTCGGCCGATTGATACTAAGGCACTCGTGGAGTGTCAGACGTTCAGGCAGGCTGCTCGTCTGCTAGGTCGTTTATTGCTTGAATTTCTTTGCTCGTCATTTATTTATGAACTTGCTCGACACTAACCCGGATTTGTTTTTCTATGCAGGTTCGATGGCCGGGCGACACGAGAGGCTTTTGAAGTTGTCAAATGACAGGAGGACAAACAGAAGGGTGGTGAAGGCTCCCCAAGCGTCGAGGATGGGCCCGCCACATAGTCCGGGCACAACTCACGTGGCGAGGTTGGATTCGCCGTCTGGCTCGGGGACGGTTTCGGTAGAGATCCCGGAGGTCGAGGAAATCGATCCACGCGAAACCTTGGTCCAGAGGAAAAGGAACCGGGTGGAGCGCGAGCCGGCGGTGGTCGAGGACTCCAGTGCCGTAAGGTCCTTCGGGTTCCCCCCTTGCTTCAAAGAGGAGGGTTTTTTCGAGAGATTCCCTCTGTCCGTGGTTGCCGACGAGGCCGAGACTATCAAGAGGATGAGTAAGGAGGATCGGAAGAGGCACCTGGCCTCCAGCATGGCCGGGCTGGTGAAAATGGCCGAAATGGCCCTGGTGCTGTCCGAGGAAGGGGGGGATCCTGTCCGTATTGAAGAACTTGAGAAGGAGAAAGCGGCTCTCTCCTCGAGCTCGCAAAAGTTAAGGACTGCCCTGGAACGCTCCGAGGAGATATTCCGCGAGCAGGCATCGCTGTTGGCTGCTGAGAGAGAGGTGTTGGTCCTGGGGAAAGAAAATTCGGGGAAGCTAGCCGAGGAGGGAGAGCTTCTCCGCGCGGACAGGGATCATCTGGAGGCCGACATCGGTCGCCTGACCCAACAAATCGAGGACCTCAAGGTCGCCATGCTTCCTGCCGAGGACGAGCCAGAGGATATAGCTGCTTTGAAGAGTCAATCGGAGTTGGTCGCCCATATCCGGCTCCTCGAAGTGGATTGCATCGGTGCTATGGAGGATGGGTTCGACTCCGCAGTCGGCCAGCTTTCCTTGCTAAATCCTGGTTTGATCACCGAGGGGACGGGTTTCATGTCTCGGATCGTGGATGGCGCGATCGTGCCCCCGCCCGACTCTCCTGTTGTCGACAATGATGGTTCCGGGGAAGCTTGATCGTAGGATAGCGGGCCTGCGTGCCTTTGATATTTGTTTGTATTTTTTGGGCCTGCGTGCCCGTTGGTTGTATTTCACAAACATCGCCGGCCTTCTTGGTCGGTCTATACTTATTTGCTCTGTTGCCTTCGGGCGTTTTTTGAATGAATGTTGTTTCAAATTTGATTGTTTGCCCGTGCATGATTTTTACATTTTTGCATAAAATTTGCCTAAGTTATGGGCCCGAGGAGTGCCCGTAAGTGGATGCGGCTTAACTGGCCATTTGCCCGCCTTTTGTTTGTGTATGTGCCCGGCCTTCTCTCGATGGCCAGAGTCACTTCAGTGTTGCACTCGAGGGGAGAGACTTTTCTTTGACCCTTTTAGATGGCCCGTCATTCTTGACGACTTGTCGGGCAGATGGAGCGGGGTTGCTCAGTCGGGCGCGCAGCCCGGTAGGGACTATTTGCCCTTGGTGTGAACTGCCCATCGCGAGCTGGGTGTTCTGCCTTACAGGTACTACGACGGTGGGGCTCGGTGTAGTTGTCCACGTCGGGCACTATCGATTAGTCTCGTTTGCTGAGCGATGTTGTGCGATTTAGACGTAGGTCGGGCCTGTACCTTGGCCTTTGTACGGAGTCGGACATGTTATCCTCGTTGACCGAGCGCAGTTGTCGACGGTCGAGGGTCCTAGGTGTTGGTAGTTTCTAACTATAGTACTGCTTTAGTTTAGCAGCGTTCCAGGGTCGTGGTAATGGCTCTCCGTCTAATTGCTCGAGATAGTATGCCCCGGTACCAGTAGTGTCGTGGACGCGATAAGGTCCTTCCCAGTTCGCGGCCAGCTTCCCTTCACGGGAATCCTTCTGGTTCCTACGTAATACCAGGCTGCCGATTTCGAACTCGCGCTTGATGACCTTGTCGTTGTGGCGTAGAGCCACTCGTTGTTTTAGGGTGGCTTCGCGCAGGGCTGCACCCGATCGGATTTCCTCGACTAGGTCGAGTTCGTCCCTTAGCGCCTCGTCGTTCATTTCTTCGTCGAGGGGGTTCTCTGTTCGTCTGGAAGGTTCCATGATTTCAACTGGGATAACGGCCTCAGTGCCATACGTCAGTCGAAATGGGGTCTCGCCCGTCGTTGAGTGGGGCGTGGTGCGGTATGCCCATAGGACGCTGTGAAGCTCCTCGACCCATCCCCTCTTGGCTTCGCCGAGTCGCCGTTTGAGTCCCCGGAGGATGACTCTGTTCGCGGCCTCGGCCTGCCCGTTGGTTTGGGGGTGCTCGACAGAAGTGAAGTGTTGTTTTGTCCCGAGTTTGGTGACGAAATCTTGGAATCCGTGGTCGGTGAATTGGGTGCCGTTGTCGGTCACCAGCGCCCTCGGAATTCCGAATCTGGCGAGGATGTTTCTTTTGTAGAAACGGAGGATGTTATGCGAGGTGATCTTCGCGAGAGCCTCGGCCTCGATCCATTTCGTGAAGTAATCCACGGCGACGATGAGGAATTTGTTCTGATAGGTTCCTTGCACGAAGGGCCCGAGGATGTCCATACCCCACCAGGCGAACGACCATGGGGACGACAGTATGCTCAGCTCGTGCGGAGGGGCGAGGTGCATGTCCCTGTGTTTCTGGCACTTATCACATTTTTTGACGTGTTCCTTGGCATCCTGCTGCATCGTCGGCCAGTAGTATCCTGCTCGAAGCGGTTGATGAACTCCCTCAAGGTCTCATCCTGTCTTTGGATGATGGCCTCGAGCGCCGCCTCGGTCTTTGGATGGCGCCGAGAAGCGGTGAAGGAACTGATGAACTGGTTCTTCAGGTTCCGCCACGATGTGATTGAGCCCGGGGCGAGGCCTTTGTACCAGTCCATGGCCGCCTTCCTGAGAGTTGTGGGGAAAAGACGGCACTTGATGGCCCCCCCGACGTTATGATAATGGAGCATGGCCTCGAACCCGTCAATGTGGTCGACCGGGTCCGCAACTCCGTCATACTTCTTCAGATGTGGGGGCTTCTCCATGCCCGGGGGGATGGGTGCATCCATGATGGCCTGCGACAGGGGACCGCGGGGGTCGTCCTCGTCGCTCCTCTCCGGAGACAGAGATGGGGACCTGTAGTATTGTCTGGCACGGTGGTCGTGCTGAGTCTCCCTCGAGCGTGATGCTCGGTGGTTGAACGTTACACGCCCGTCTCCGGCGTGTCTCTTGTCGTGCCTTGCCGGGTCGCGACTGGGTTCTCCGGCAGGGATGACGGGCTGTCGCTCCAAGTAGAGTCGCCTCTGCTTCGGTCAGGGAGAAGGGCTTCGAGAGGTCTCCCTGTGATGTCTCCGCGGGGGAGAGGGATGTCGGACTTCAGTTACTCGAGGAGGTGGAGTATGTGGCCTCCGATGCCTCCTCGGGGGTCTTCGGTCATCTTCGAGCGCCCTTAGCCTTTCTCCTTGGGCGAAGATGAGATAGTTTGTTTGATTAATCGCTGCGAACAACGCTTGAGTCGTGGCATCTGCCCCGGCAGGGACGAGGACTTCTTGGAATCGGGCAGCTCTGTAATGTGCGAGGGCTACCGGGTCGTCTTCGAGCGGCGGAGGCACCGAGGAAGAGGATGATGCGGTCGTTCCGTCCCGGTAGGTCGAAGGTCCGGGGCCAGTTGATGCCGGAATCGTGTTGGGACCGGGATTCACAGTGTTATCAATGTGTCCGTTTTTGTCCGCGGCACCGTTGTTAGTGTCGAGGACGCGGACGTTCTGCTCATCGCGAGCTGGATCAGCCATGACAGTTGTAGTTGAATGAGCTTTGGTCTTTTGAGTTGTTTGTAAGACGGGGAAGCTAGTTTCCCACAGACGGCGCCACTGATCTGACCTGATCAGAAATGGACCGTCACGGCTGGCTCCGAGCTGAAAGCTTTTGAACGAGGTGGGGGGTACCTGCAAGGCACTCCGATGCTGAAGTAAGTAGAAGCACGAGCAGGCAATAATAAGTGTATGGGTAGAATGATGAATACCTGACCCTCTGGAAACAGAGGGTATTTATAGCCCCCAGCGCTGGGTCAAGGTTCCTTCATTGGGCCGGGCAGGTTTGGCCCAATGGAGGAACTGTCATGTTCTACGTGCGTAGTGGGGACCCGCACGTGGTCCCCTTCCTGGATGTTCTGCGTGAAGTGCGGGCGGACGGAGACGCGGTCTTTTCGGGGTCTCGTTGGGAGTGCAGTGGACTGAGTCTGCCCTAGTTGGGGTGCTCGCGGTGATGTCGAGCTGGACAGCAGGATGTCGAGCTGGAGATGTAGAGGTCGAGCAAGTAACCTCAGGGAGCACGTCGGGCACGACTGTGACCCTTTGGTCGGCGTGGTCCTCAGCAAGTCCATTTGGATTGGGCCTTAACAATGCTATTGGGCCTGTCAGGCCCAGTCCAGAACACTAACCAACTACACTACAAACATTTATTAAACACCAAATAAATACTGTGCCTGAATTTTAAAAACTCTATTCTATTACTTAAGTTACCTCTACGAGTAAAGGAGTCAAATGGATTTTGATGCTACAAGGACAAAATGGCAACAAGGAGGATACAAACTTTAAAAAAAGGATAGCACAGCCAAAAAGCAATGGATCTTTTCTTCTTTTGTTCCAATTTTTCAACAAATGCATGATAGCAAGTTAGCAACTACTAATTAGCAATCCCAAAGATATATACATGCATACCAAAATAAGTTAATGACAATCAACAACCTTCTTCAATAAATAAATACAACTAGTTAGTTACATTATTCTAAATACAACTAGTTAGTTACATCATTCTTTGAATACAGACCGTGTGTGTCTGTATACAAACACACCTATAATAAGGTACAGAGCTTTAAGCCCCATAAAATGGAACTGAACTAGCTTTGCGTGCCAAGAGCTTGATCTTACCAAGTGAATAACCTTGCTTTCCTCTTGTAGAAGTTGATATTAGAAGCTATTTTCTTTTTTCTTATCTTTTTTTCCGTGGCTAAATTGATTACATTCAGGTTAGTTGATAGTTGAAAGTAAAGTTACAAGATGATAACCATTACTGTTATCACCATAGTAATTGTGTAGATCAGAGCCTGCAACATCAGCAAAATGAAACAAGAGTAGTCACTTATATTCACTTCCATGAGAAAAAGAAAACAGTATGGCAAATAAAAAAACACAGTATACGCACATCTTCTATTCAATTCTGACATATGGCATTTACAATTAAATCTCTCCATCACTTTTCATTTATATGAAATCTCAAGTTCTTGTAATCTATTCAAACCTTTTATAAAACCGAATCAATTAAATTACTTTTCACATTTTTCGACTCAATTCACCAATTAAAATATCAAATTTCAACCATTAAAAAGATTGCAAATATTCCATCTCTTTAATTCTTTATCATGCCTTTTACAAAACCTTTTAAACTTTATATGAATTTCACTTAATTTCCAACTTCTAAACTTTAAATTATTTTATATCTCAAAGTCAAATCCATCATAAACCTCCAAAAATTGTAATTAAAAAACGAGAATATACGAGGTTTACCAAAATTAAATTGAGAGGCCAAAATCACATGTGGTCTAAACTAAAGAGACTAAAATGTAATTTCGCTATATTTTTATTTTCTCAAGAGAAATATAAAAGAAAACACGCAAAGACAGGTTATTGTAAAAGAGGGAGTACTAATGCAAAATTGCTCTCAACTACAACACTTACAGCGATTGCAGAAGCAGCGAGTCCAGCACGTTCTCTTGGATCCTTATGATAGTAATTTCCAAAGTAGAGAATTGTAGCATAATACCACATCAATGGGAATACAAATCCTAGCAGAAAACTGTCAAACAAAAGAAAGGGAAAAGGAGAAGACTCAAACATAAAACTATGAAGGCTAAAGAATTGAGAAAGATGAATCTTTACAAAATAACTTACGAGAACCATCCAATACCGCAGCCACAACATGGAAGTGGCTTGTCAAATCTTCCTAATTGTGGGTGCTCTGGATCTCTGATGGGAGCATAATCGCCCTTTATTTCGTTAGTTGTATCCATCTAGAGTCCTATCCCTATGTATATTAAATTCAATTTTAGGTCAACACATATAAGATGCATAATTTCTTATTTGCTTGTAATGTAAGGCTCCTAAAAAAAGACACGTGTCAAACTAAAACTAAACATTAAAAGAAAGAATTTTCAAAAGAAGTAAACAATTGAATCAAGAATTTCATAAAAATATATTACTATGATTCCAGAAAAAGTAAAGGCATGAATTTTAATATAACCATCATAAGAGGTGGAAACAAATTGAAACCAAAACAGAAACAAAAAGAAAACTGCAGAAAATGGCATACTTCAGGAGTGTTAAATAACTGAGTAGTAGAAGCCGATTTCCAAAGTTTACAATAATTGCCAGAAAACTATTGAATAACTTAGTTACCTAGCAATAAAACATAATAAGAACATATCTACATATCACTCTGAGATATCTCCAACTAGAGTGAGAACATCCTAGTCAATTAGATGTTGATAGCTCAGTCATTATTCTATCATAAAATAGGTTACATTATTTCTTAGATCTAGTTTTCGTATTTCCTTATTCCTTATTTTTATAATCTGTTTCCTTATTTAATTAGGATTAAGAGTCTAGTATTATTATAAATAAATATTACTGTTTTATCTTCTGGAATAACATCTGACATATCAATTACTCTAATATAATTAATATAATTCTATTTCCCCATTATATACCCAAATGACTAAAGCTTAAACTTTGACAGCTAAAAACTATTTGACAAAGAGGAAAAGGCTTCTCACCTACTCCCTTAGTCTTATGCGTGCATATGCTCTGATAATCTTTAACCACAATCATAACCATGTCACGAAGCTACCACATAGCCGGCAGTTATTTACAGCCAACTCACATCTGGCTAAAATGTTTTGCCCTATAAGGTTTTTGTTCTAACATATGCAACAGAAACCCATTTTACGGGGACGGAACTACTCATTATGCAGAGATGAAACTGAACAAGTTCTTTTTTTTGTAACACCATGACATATGATTACTGTTTCTCTATTGATAGGAAATATCTAGATTTGAATTTGAGTGTATTGATTAGCTTCATCCTGAATGATAGAGAAGTAGGGAAAACAACCTCTTATTATGGCCCAATAACTACTGTTTATAAAAAGCAAAGAATCTTCTTATAAGGTCAGAATGATCTCTAAAACTGCAATTAAATTCAACAGACGGTTTCTAGCCTGATGCTGAGGTTCATTGGCAAACTCTATTTTAATTTGACTACTTGTAAAGAGAGAAATGCATGTGAGTTTTAGGCTATTGATTGAGACGCGTGTATTGTTGTAATAGTTGAGGGAGGCATATGCAGAAGTTTCTAAGGCAGTGTATATGATAATATAAGCCAAGGTAAAAAGAGAGCTAATATTCAATACTAATATCTGATACAATATATTCTAGAGTAGTCAATAGCGGCCAATAGCGGCACAATCCCGCTGTAGCGGAGCGGAGACCAGCCGCTATGGGAAAAGCCTTAGAGGTGCAGAACACTATAGCGGCTGCTATAGGGTAAATAGCAGGTAGCAGGGGCATTTCCCGGCCCAGAGTGGTTTTTGTCCCGCTATTCTTTTCCCCTCTGAAAAACCGAAATTACCCCTTAAATTTAGAACGTTTTAAGGGTAGTTTTGAATTTTTCAATCAGATAATTTGAGTTGAGACTCAACCCTAACCTTCCTTCACAGACGTCCCTGCACTTCATCCGTTCCAAAGAAAAATCACAAGTTCCACCCTCACCTCTCACTTCATATGTATATAATTATTAATATATTATTCATGTAATTTATCTAAAAAATGATTAAAGAGCAGTCATCCCGCTATACACTATCCCATCTACGGCATCTGCATACAAAATCGATATCATCAGCGTAATACAGGCATTAACGGCAGAGTAAACCTCCAGAGCTCAATCCTAGCTACCTAGAGCTAACTGAGCAGAAGGAAATTTGTGGTATAATTTTTAAAATCAATATAGTCTTATCATAACAGCAACATAAATAATAGACATTCCAAACAGTATACTCACTCACGTGAAAACTCAAAACAAACTGCCATCAAATTTCTGCACTTGGTTAAAATTAGCCTCACAAGAATTGTTCAACCTCAATACATGATTTCAAAAAACTAATTTCTAAACAAGTTTCCAACAGATACTTTTCATTCCTGAATTCTAATAAGGTTCACATCATAGATGTAAATCATCCACAAAATTGAAGATATTTCATAATGGATCCAAGGCTTAGCTCAGAACAGAGATAAGTCAAACTAAGAGAGTCTACGTTACCTCTAGCCAGTGAAAACATCTCATCCAAAAACCGAACATCTCATAACTCTTTAAATCATATATAAGTAACATCGTGGGTCGGGTCCACCCAGTTTCTTTTAAAACGTAAAAACCCTATTTCTAACCGTTACAAAGCAATTTTCAGTCGCCGCTCTTCTCTCCATCCCACATACGATTACGATTAGGACTCCTCTCTACTCTTCGTCTTCACCATCTCTCTTGCTCTTCCTCCATCGCCAACCTTCACCATCTCTCTGCTTCAGCCTTCATCATCTCTCTGCTTCAGCCTTCACCATCTCTGCTTCAGCACCTTCGTAATCTCCACTCCAGGTATTTTGCTTCTGCTGTTTCTTTTTCCTCCTCTGCTTCTTATCATCTCTGCTCTGAATTTATTATTTCCTTCTTCCTCTTCTGTGCTCAGCCTGTGCTCTGCCTCTGTTCTGATTTTATTTTTTTCTGTGCTCTGCCTCTGTTCTGATTTTATTTTTTTGTTCTGTACTTCTGTTTTCTTATTTCTACCAACTGCTATGGCAACTACTACTCCTCCAACCAGTTCTACTCAACCATCATCATCATCCGATGTTCCATCTGTGGCTTCTTCTGCTGCTAAGATACACAAACCAATTGGTGATATAGGCTGGAAATTTAACCATTTGAAAGACTTGAATAATAAGAGGAGAGTTACATGTGATTTTTGTAACGAAACGTCGACCAGAGGAATTTCAAGGGCTAAACAACATCAATTAGTAATAAAAGGAAATGTGAAGGCTTGCACTCAAACACCGGAAGACGTTAAGTTGATTTTGCAGGAGCATGAAGATAAGAAATTGGCTGCAAAGAAATCTATGTCAGGTGAAGTCCATGAAGATGATGAATGATGATGAGGCATCACGGCTGCTAGAGATATCTAGGATTCGAAGTGGAAAAAGACCAGCTGAAGAGGGGAGTATGCTGGTTGCCAAGAAGAATACAAAAGGCCCTTTGGATGTAATTTACTATAGAAAACCAGAGTAAACTTTGAAAAAAGGAAAGCAAACAAGCTTGAATGATACTTGTGATAAGAAAGCAAGAGCGAGTTGTTGCCAATACATAGCTCGTCTCTTTTATCGGTATGGAATTACTTTCAATGTTGTAAATTCAAAAAGTTTCAAATTGATGGTTGAAGCAATTGGTATTATGGTGCACAATTGAAGCCTCCAAGCTACTATGAGTTGAGAGTTTTCTTCAAGATGAGTTGAAACTTACACATGAGATGTTGAGTACTAATAAGAAAGAACAAGATAAATATGGTTGTTCCATAATGTCTGATGGCTGGACTGATACAAAGGGATTCTCCGGCAGGAACAATGTTTGTTAAAAGTGTTTATGCTTCTATTAACATGAAAACTGGACAAAAGTTGTTTGAGCTTTTGGATAGCTTTGTAAAAGAGATCGGTGAAAGTAATGTTGTGCAACTACTTACCGATAGTGGAAGCAACTATGTCTTGGTCGGTAAGCATCTTCAAGTATCGAGGCCAAAAATATTTTGGATTCCATGTGCTTCTCATTGTCTAGACTTGATGCTAGAAGATATCGGAAAAATTCCAAGAGTCAAGAAGGTTATACAAAAAGAAATAACTCTCGTGGGCTTAACCATTCTTTGGTTTTAAACTTAATGAGGGAGAAATTAGAAAGTGAGTTGGTTAGAAGTGGAGTCACTAGGTTTGCCACAAACTTTCTTACTTTGCACAGATTGCACGCTCAAAAGATCAAAATTAGACCCATGTTCACTTCTAAAGAAGTGTTGAACTTGAATGCAAGTAAGGAGGTGAAAGGAAGGAAGACAGCTGATATTGTATTCAAGTATCATTTGGGGAGGATATTGTGTACGCTCTTAAAGTTATGGGGCCTCTTGTAAAAGTACTTAGGTTTGTTGATAATGAAAAGAAGCCGGCAATGAGTGGCATCTATTGTGTAATGTTGGAAGCCAGGGAGTTAAGTAAAAAAAACTTCAACAACAATAAAGGTCAGTACAAAGAAGTCATTGATATTGTTGATAGATGGAGTATTCAACTTCATCATCCGTTACACGCAACTGGGTATTATCTTAATCCGAAGTACTTTTATAATAATCTAATGATTGATAATGACGATAAGTTGTTAGATGGCCCTTATGTATGCATTAATAAGCTTTTTGCAAGTAGCGAAGTTGTTGATGCCATCCATGGAGAATTGGCGAAATATACGATGGGTGTAGGCCACTTTGGATTGAATGAAGCAGTAAGGCAAAAAGCCGATGTAGCTGCTGGTAAGTAACCGTGTCTATTTCGCAATAATTTAATTGCATAACCATTTTAGTGTATATATGCTAATGCAAATAAGTGTTGGATTGCAACTGAGTGGTGGAGGAGGTATGGAGCAAAAACACCAAATTTGCAGCTCATTGCTATTAAAATATTGAGTTTGACTTGTAGTTCATCCGGTTTTGAGCGGAATTGGAGTGCTTTTGAGTATGTAAGTAGTTGATATTAAGTTATAGATTCAAATTAATAGTTTAGTAATGTATATTTATTTCTTTAAACTAACATTAAAATTATAATATAGATTCACTCCAAAAAGAGAAATAGACTTGAACATCAAATGTTGCAAGACTTAGTTTTTATCAAGTACAATCAAAATTTGAAAGAGCGCTTCGATAGTGATGATTTGATTGATCATGTGGTCATGGATGATGATTTTGATACCCATAACCTATGGTTGTTGGGAGGTGAAGATGAAACTCAATCTGAACCTGATAATGATATGGTGTTTGATGGTGATGATTTGTCTTGGCTAGATGTTGAAATTGCAAGTGGTGTTGTTGAGCCTGCAATCAACACTAGGAGTCAAGCAGCATTGCGGAAGAAGGCAGTTGCACCTCCACCGCCTTCTTCATCTAGATCTAAGCCAAAAGCAAAGGAAGTGGTAGTAGTAGATGATGAATTTGGTGATCAAGAATATATTGGAGAGGATGAAGAGGATGCTAGTGGCGAAGGAAGTGATACTTAGATTTTAATGATTTTTGAACTTTTATTAAGAGTTTTTATGTTTAGTTATTTTAAGATTTAGATGCTTAAGTGTTTGTTTTCTTAAATTTTATTGGTATTTGAAAGTATGTCACTATGTTGTAATGCTTTGCTTAAGACTTATGCCTTTTAATGGTATTTGGAATTGGAAGTGTACTATTATATATTTGGAAGTATTTTATTGCTTAAGACTATGAAGTTTGAGTTTTTTTTTAGTATTTAATAGTATGTTTTCAGCATGTAAGTGCCTGTTTATTAGTGTCCACGTCGCAAAATTAGCGTCTGCGCCACTCCCCTTATCTGCACCGCTTTCCAACATTAACAACATATCAATTACCCAGAGTAGTCATTCCAGAATAGCACTGCAGAGCAGCCGACCCCAAAAATGGGATAGTGGGATAGCGTGTAGTGGAATTACCCAGAGTAGTCATTCCGGAATAGCAGTACGCACTCTATTTGATCATTTTTTAGACAAATTACATGTAATAATTGTAAACATATATTTAATGGAAAATTAAACAAATAACTCATCACACGTCAATCTTGAAGTGCATAAACGACTAAGAAGGAAGGTCAAGGTTGAGTCTTTACTCAAATTTGATTGAAAAATCCAAAATTACCCTTAAAACATTGTAAATTTAAGGGATAATTTTGGTTTTTTAGAGGGGAAAAGGATAGTGGGCCAGAAACCGCTCCCCTGGGAACCGTTATGCTCCGCTATCCCGCTATTTACCCTATAGCGGCCGCTATAGAGTTCTGCACCGCTAAGGCTCTTCCCATTGCAGTCGGCCTCCCTCCGCTATGCTATAGCGAGATACCGCCGCTATTGGCCGCTACTGACTACTCTGCAGTTACCTCAATTGACACTCAACACAACCAATCAAGCAACAACGACAAATTATAGACGACAAACGCATTTCAATATTTCATCTATGCTTCCTTCCGCAATCAAGAGGATCCATCACTTGCAAGGTAGAGCCAGAAAATAATAAAATTAACCAGTTTCCCATCACTGGCAATGAGACTGTTCGAGAAAGCATTTAAAAACAGCTAATAACATCTCTATACTCTGTTTTCAGCTTATTTTCAAAAGCTCTCCACACTACAGCTAATGAAAACAGCTTATATAGCTTATGTAAAAACGGTTTGACTTTATTTGATCTTTTTTATACATATAACTTATAGATAAGCACTTATATAATAAACACTTAATTAAGCTGTTTATCCCAGCAGATCCGTATATAAAGCTATAATTTACACACTTTTGTTGTTACTGAATTTCCAAACCCTCACAAATTGCATAATACAAACAAGTCAAATTAAGATGCATGCAGAAACTTGAGAATCAATCTAAGAATAAAATTGAAGGTGTAAGAAGTTACCTGAGAAAACAAAGCAACGAAGCGATAGAAATTGGTTTGATATGAAATAAGCGATTCTGATCTACATGACGGTGACAATTGAGGGTATAAATGGAAAGAGTGAATAAATAACGACAGTGCAGTGAATTGCAGGTGAAGTCCAAACTCGAGATTTTCTCTTTCCAAATTTCGAGACACACGAGTGTGCCTTTTCACGACTGCATACGACGTCGTATGACTAGTGTGAAAAGTTTGATGCTTTAAGTTTTAATGGTAAACGGATCACACCTTACTATAAATTGCATATCACATCATTTATTAACCTATTGTTAAATATACTTTCATTGGAATAAAATATAAAAGAAAACACATTTAAAACACTAATGTATTTGATTTTAATTTTTAACTAGATATATCAACTTTTCACACGAAAATTTTGATTATAACTTAACATTTTCAATAAATATAATTAAATAAATAGATAATTATTTAGGTGTTTACAAATATCACTTAATAGGATATAAACAAATTTAAGCAAAACTACAAATGTATAATTTTTCATCATAAATTTTGTATACACTGAGAGTCACTTGAAGTTTGTTTCTTTTTTAGTAGAGTTTCTTCTCTAGATATTCTCTCTTTAAAAGTCTTTTTATCCTTAAGTTGATTCGCAAATATTATTTATTTGTTTGGCAATATAGTGAATAGGAAATTAAGAATATAGAAATTAAGAATATATATATATATATATATATATATATATATATATATATATATATATATATATATATATATATATATATATATATATTGGAGAACATGCACATTAAATATCTTTCACATCATTGGGATATTTCTCTGATTTTTAAGCATGTGGTCTTAGACTCGCAGGTTAAAGCATGGTGCTCTTCTCTAGGGAATTTGAGTGCACTCGAGTTCGCTTTTGCTTCCAAGATGAAATACGATCGTTGATTTTTAACTTTACGTCTTCCTTTTATATGACCTGCTATTCGCTTTCTCTATATAAGTTTTTCCCGGTTCTTTAGGTGATTTTTTTGTCCGCTCGTGAAAGCCAGTTTTCCTTTTGTGAAAGCATATTTCCTTCCTTTCCAAAAGCCTTTTGCTCGAGCATTTGTTTTCTTTTGGAACAAAGCATTTTTCACTTTGCATTTAACCTTTATTCTCTTTGCTTGCTTTCATCCTATATAGGTATCATTCTTACCTTAAGCTCATTTTCTCATTCCAGTCTTTATTTTCCCTATGGCCCATATAAATGATTGCCATGTAAACATGTCTAGTGGTTATGCGAGTAGAGGATCCTCTCCTTTTGTTAGAATAGAAACTTATACTAGTTTAGACTCCAACCTTTCAATTACTCTAGTAACTCTCTTTATAGGGAAACTTCTCTTAACAGATCTTCTTGAACGCTCTTCTTTTTTACCATAATATTAGAAGTGTTCGCGCAATTAGTTATGCACCCACTCCCTTCGTAGCCATCAGGGAATCAACTCTTCATATACTAGCTTTAGTGGATGTAGAAGTTATTGCCTTGAACAGGGAAGAAGCTCGCCCCTTCATTAAAACTTAGCAGTCTTCGTTTGGCCAGGATCCAAGTGAAGTGAATATTAGGGATCATCTTAAGATTGGAGCTCAGTCTGCTAGTATTGATTGGCTCAGGTTGTCAGTTATCGTTCGGGTTGACGATGTGTACCAAATAAGTGTTGGTCTTATGGGTATGGTTGATGTTGGCATATATAGATAGATGGATTCATAAATAATGAGAATTATTCTAGATTGGCCAAAGGTCCAATCCATCTCAAACCCACTCTACTCGACCCAATATATAAAAACATTTTACACGCTATGAAAAGGCACACAATCTCTAATTTCCAATTTCATTATACTTATGTTGAATCTTGAATTGAATTGGGTGTTAGAGTTCTAACTATGCAGGTCCACCCCGCGACACTATAAAGAAGATCGAAGCCCCTATTCAAGATCAACATTTTTTGTTTCTCGTTGTTTATGGTTCTGTCATAGAGCTTGAGCATCAATTTCGGGTTCTCGAATGGAACATTGTCTCCGTCTATGGAATTGAATTTTAATTCTTATGATTTTCACAAGAATCACCTTCGTTTTGCAAACACCGATGAATAAATGCATAAACTCTAGATTTGGAATCTCACAATTCGGATCCAAATCTTTGATTTACCAGTTCACAACCTTCCTAGGTCACCGAGTCAATAGAAAATTGCCTTATGACTCCTACATTATTGTCGAATCCAGAATCACCTTCCACTCTCATTGTTCATAGGTCCCTCAGATCTTAGAATTGAGAGCACCTAGAAGTTGAAATGGAGAATTATCATAGTCGATTAACCATTGTTTCTTCTTAAGAACCCCGCCGTCAATATTCTTGACTTCCTAGAAAACTCTGAAGAGAAGCGAAATGGGGGATCCCATATATAAACCTAAGGTTAAGCGGGGGTCTGAAGGAAATTTCCATGAAGGTCGAGCAGAAGCCTTGCAACTCACCATCCGACCCGACTACGCCTACACCTTGCTATTGTCAGGGTAATTATAAGGGTAACACCAAGAGGATACTGTAAGTTTGTAGTTAACATCACACGTTGATCCAGCACTGGGGTGCACCATGGAGGTGTCATTGGATATGCATTTGACGCACTAGGGTTTCCACCAACCAGATCACGAAGAAAGGGTCCATCGAGAGTGTCCGAAGAAAGATACCTTGAATCTTAGTTATAAGGAGATCGGTCGACAACTATACCCAACTGCCACTTTTTTGCCCCGTTCCAAAGGAAATACTAGATGGGTCTATCAAGAGCACTGTCCACGTCCGACCATAATTTAGGGCCCAGGGAAAATCGAACCTCAGGACAGATTAACCACATGAATAATGTTGAATCTACTTTAGGTTTGGATCCACCTTGAGCAGAGGAGCCAAAGTTGATACAGTCGGGGTAGGAGAAGAGCTAGAGCAAAAGTGGGGGAAGAAGAAGTAGTCATAATGTTCACCACAAACTGGATGCCTTAAGCATAGGGAAGGTTGTAGAACATGTTTAACTTGCTTATTTTATACATTTTATCTACAAAACACAATCACACATGCTAAAACAAAAGACGAAGACTCCGCTTTCACCAAAAATATTCCTCCACTCCTCAAAATTAACTGCACTCAAGATAGCATGAGTATCAATCCGATTTTTCCTCACTTCATTAAGGGGAACCATACTGAGACCAAACTTATCCTCATAGCCAAGTATTTGGAACTAATATTACATTTCCTCCTTCATTGTTACCTCGTTTAGAGAAATAAAACCTGACTGGGAATAATATGAGCCAATACCCCAATTAAAGTGGATCTTAGACCAATACTTCAGACATGAAACTCGACTGTAAAGTGGATCCCTTATGACCCTGAATCATCATTTATGGATATAATTACTGGTCCTACGTGATCACTATTATTGGAAATATGATGAGAATCATGGAATGACCTTGATGGAGTTTCTGCTTCAGAGACACTAAATAAACCAACAATATTATCACTCTTCCTAATTAAGGGAACAATAAATGTTAAAGGTAAAGTTGAAGTTAGAAAGGCGCATAATTAGGAGAGATTGATGAAGCATGAGAAATGAAAAAGGCAAAAGCTTTAAGAGAGACTCTAAATCACTTTCAGTGATGTTCTCAAGAAAAAGAAACGAATACATTTCTATGGAAAAGTAAATGAAAGCTTTAAAGTTAAAAGGTTAAAAAACTTCTCAAATATTCAACTCACTCTATTTATAAGCAATGAGAGTTGAAGGATCAAGGTCAACTATGAATAGAGATTGCAAGATCAATAGCTAAAATTCCACTTAGAGAAACACGTTAAACTCAACTGCACTTAAGCACTCTATGAATAACGCCACACCCTAGATGGTCACGTCATCGCACATGCCAAGGATGACCAGCGAAGCGTCTCAATGATAGAATTTCATTAAATGCTTTTGTTCCCCATTATGTTTTTAAAACCGATCCTAAGCGATTCAGTTCTATTCCATACTGGAATACGACATGGAGGCCGATCAATGATACTTAAGGCTTCCCCCGACCCTTTCAGTGTCGGAAAATTGTTATGGCCCGACCAAAGTCCCAATTGAATAAGGCTTAATTAATCTCAAGCACACTCTACACGACCCAATATATAAAAATAATCCACATGCTATGATAAGGTACACAATCTCCGATATCCAATTTTACTATTCTAATCTTGAACTGGATTGGGCGTTAGAGTTCTAACCATGCAGGTCAAACCCGGTCCACTTGGGCGTTATCAATTTCTCTTCATTTTTTGCTCCTTCATGGAGCTTTAGCATCCATTTTTGGTTCCCAAATAGAATAGGAACCCTATCTACTTTAGATAATCATGGGATCCTTGGGGAGGCTAACATAAAAGTGGGTATTCCTTTTGATTGTTTGATTCTTCCTGTAGATTCATACAAAAGGATTTGTAGCAACTTCAAGGAATGCTCCATCCCTTTCTACGAGTGTTTGTTTATTCAAATAAATTTGTGACATCTATGGATGGATTAGAAGAGGAGGTGTTGAGGTCCTTAAAGATTGTCCCCTCGGTAGATTCATCAAAGTGCTTGGCCTTTAATAAAGTTGTTTCAACTCTTGGCATATTACCAGCTTTGGAATCCTTACTACTGGCTATTTTTCCACCTTCTCGTTGTGGTGCATAATTGGATGGATAATGTATTGGATCAGGGGCTCATCTCACAAAGCCATAAAGCTCCCCGATTTAGTGTTTACATCAAGAATTAGGATAATTTTTAGGGTTATTCTATGTTTGTGAAGCCCCGCATCTTGGAAGCTCACTCCGTCTTTTTCCAGGTTCCTAATGAGATACTTATTTTAGTTGGTTTCCTGGACTTACCTCTGAGTAAGTGTATAGATAGAACCCGAAAATGTTGGGTTTGGGTCCATTTTAAACATTTTCCTTATAAGTAGGTTATCTCTGTAGATTCTCTTACCCGTGAAGAGATTAGGATGAAGGAATATCTTGATGATTTCTTTCAGGTTCTTAGGTATAAAGAGAGGTTTGACCCTTCCAAGGTAAGGCCTTCCACTCAAAGTAAACAGTTGATCAATACTCGTGTTTTTATGGGAGCAACCAATAGTCTTGAAAGAAAATATGTTTTTGGTGAGGATAAAGAGGCATCCCCCTTATTGCCTTTTTTAACATGGCTTATTTTGTTGTACCATATAAGATGGCTTTCATAAAGTAAATAATTGAGTTAGAAAAAGAATGCGAAGCTAGGGCCGCCATTAGAACTTCTTTGACTCGATCCCCTATTCCTCCTCCAACTGGGTCTGACATCTTATCCACCACTCAAGTTCCCTCAGTCTCCTCTGATCGAGGTCAGCCATATGTTGAGACCGATTTTGTAGAGGTCAAAGATTAGGTTTTGCCTTATCTTATTAAAAATAAAGGGATTGGGATTAGGGTCATAACCCTCCTCAAGAGGAAAGTTTGGACAAGTGGGCTCGATTGTCGAGGGATATCTCTGTTGGACTTTCTCTAGCAAATGTTGGGTCATATTCCCCTCTACTAAATTTGTTGACCATTCTACCATCATGAGTTCCCCACACCTCTCAAGAGACACTGGTTTCCATGTGTGAGAAAGATCTTGTGTACCTACATAACCTTTCTGAACCGGAGAAGATGAAACTCTTATTTAAGGAGACTTCCTATACATAGTGGATAACTTCTCTATTTTCCAAGATTACTCCTGGTCAGGGTGATGTTCTAGATATGTGCACCCTTCTAATGAGAGGAATACCTAAAAGGATAAATATGAGTAGGTTAAGTACAAGAGATCCCAACTCCAAAATAAAGTGATGACTCTTTAAGAAGATTTATACAAGTTGAAGTCTCTTCAGGAATATGTGAAATTTCATGGGACCCCTTCTTCCCTTATTGTCATAAATGTAAAGCTTCAATCTTCCCTAGAGGAAGAGAAAAATTTCTCATGAAGAGGTTGCCACTATTTCTATGGTGTTGACATCTTGCATCTACAAGGCTATGGAGACTCTTCAATAGGAGAAGAAGTCACTTGAAAAGGAGCGATAGGTCTACATGGGATTTTTCCTCAACCAAATACATCTTTTCCTTCTTCCGAATATAAGTGTGAGGTCGATCACTCAGGTTCTTGCTCCATATATCTAAGGAGGAACATCCATGGTTAGTCACCTTCTTTTCCCCCCTAGGTGATGTCTTTCTAAATTTCAGGATCGTCTCAATGACCGAATCCATATGAATCATAGTTGAGGTTAGGGAAGGTGAGGCAATAATCTCATTCACAACGAATGCCTTCCTTCTTTTGAAAATTTTCTTGAGATATACCATGTTATCTGTAAAAAAAAAGCAAGTGTACTATTTTTTCCTTGTAGTAATAATAAGAAATTCTCAAGATATTGATCTCAAGGACTGCGTGCAATTGTTGAGTTAAATCCGTAGTTCAATTAAACAAAAACTTAATTTAAGGTTTTGGTTTTGATATTGTCACTTAACAAAAAGCATAAATATAAAATGGCTTTTTCACAGATATGAGGAGCATGTTAGGGTAAGGTGTATAATATACCATGTAATAACCTTGAATCCTGATCTCTTCAACATGTTCATCACATTCAATTACCAACCATTTAGGTTATTTTCCCCTAAGTCCAAAGTGAGAAAACCTTTAACCATCCATCTTAAGTCCTAAGTCCTTAAAGATGTCTGATGGAGTCAAGCCTTTATTTTATTAAGAGTTATCTGGTAACTATAGGGTATCCCTAGTCCTAGGTGATATCTATTATAGCCTAATCGTGCAAAAACCTTAACAATTACGGTCCAGCTAATTGTTAACCGTAAATCAATCTTGTTTGTCCAACAAAGAAAACATTAAAAACATTGAACGATTAAATTAAAGAGAAAAACTATTGTATTATCAAGTTAGGAATTTAAAATCATTACAGATGCAAAACAGGGACACCCCATAGTATTGGGGTTTTAGCTACTTATATTATTCAAAGAAAACAAAAGATAAATTGTAAACACTACAAGTATTGGGGAGAAATTTAATCTTTAATCCTGTCCATTCATGAAAATCTCCTTCCACTGAAACCCTTGTCTTCTCCAATCTTCTCTCGTGTAAGTCTTTGCTGGCAAAAAGTCCTGATTTTCATCGTGGAAACTTGGCTAAATAGTGAATAATCTATTTGTCTCGGTCCAAAATGCCCAAACGCCCATCTGGGTCCCAAATCATGAAAAAACATAAAAACACTTAAAATCAGCGTCACTGGCCGACACGGCCCGTGTGAGGCAACATGGCTGCCCGTGTTGGCCATTAGGAATTTTCTTGCTTCAGGCATGCTGACACGGCTCGTGTCAGGCGACACGACCTCCCGTGTGAGCCCCTGTTTTCCACGCTTTCCAAGTCTTGCCCCTAACACGGCTCGTGTCAGGTGACACGGTCACCCGTGTCAGGGCTCTTGTAGCATTTCCTTCGAAACTTTAAATTATGCACTTTTTTCGCCCTGATTTGTCCTGTTTTATTCTTTTGAACCTTAAAATACTAAAACATAAAATCAAAGCATAATATACAATAAATAGAAATAAAACCTTGATAAGTAAAAGAAACGATAACTAAAATAAATGTTAAATATCTATGTAAAAATCACTGATTAAACTCCCTCAAACTTAAATGGTTGCTTGACCTCAAGCGACCATTACAAATACTCATGAAAATCACAACAGACTAGTCCTCATACGTGAGACATCCATTCCAATTGATCAAAAAGCAGTTCGTCTGATGTTCACATGGCGCGAAGAGTGTGTAAAAACCTTTTAACTTGAGCTTCCTCTTAGGATACCTCTCTAACTATGCTTTGGACTTAAGTCTTTTTCCGATTTTCTTCCTTTTTCATTTGGACAATCAAATTAAGGCAATGGAATGTATGATTATCATCAAATACACAAGACTCGTCAAGAATTTTCTTTTTTAGGCACCAAATAGGCAACATTTGCCACTGTTAATTACCGATGAAATTTTCAAACTTTGCAGTTATATATTGTCCTTTTGGACGGTTTGAGGATCAACCCCCTTTGGGATGAATAACCGGGTGAGGGCTACCCAACTTAGCGAGCCATCTGCCTTTTACCGCCTTTTCATCATTTGGTGCCCACTTTGTTTATTTCTAAACCAATCATATATGCATGTGAATCTATATTATGCCAGACTATCAAGATAAACAACTCAAGGAATAATTTTCAAGATTCAAGTATTATGGTACAAATCTACACATTATACTCGTATCCATGTCACGTTATTCAGAACTTCCTATCCTCAAACAATCATCCCTTTGTCTATATATACTATTCCCTATCTCTATGAAATACACGCTCTTAAGCAAAACGACACAAAAAATTTCTGTCAAAATTTGGGAAGGACTTTAACTCATGGATTTACACGACACTTAGCATAAAACCAACAAATAAATCGAAAAGAAAAGCAGTAAAAGAAAATCAATAACCCCCACAAACTTGAACTAAACATTAGCCCCAATGTTTCAAAACAAGCTCGAGGAAGGTGACTCACAGAGGGAAATGCAACACCAGCTGCTGCCTCCTAGATTTTACCAATAAGGCACCCTTTTTATTACCTGTAGACAAAACAAACAAACACAAAAAGAAACTAAGTTATTAAAAGTGTGTTTTGTCTCCCACTGAGTGCTTTGCTTAATGTCGCATGGCTCGACCGTTCATTCCCCTTGTTAGGGTAGCATATATGACACAAAGAACACATCATCCTTTTTCTTTCTTTTGTTTGGTAGCAACTCCGTAAACTTAAAATACTCATGATGTTGCTTCCAAATCATTTTCATCTTTATTTTATCAAACAAGGCATAAATGACATCCAATACTTTGTCAATTTCTTGTCTTTCATCTACCTTGTTGTGAAAATAATATTTTGGGAGATTCTTTTGTTGAAGATTTTTTGGTTGGATGTCCACCTCTTCACAAACTGTCAAGTTTGCAGTTTCATCCAAAACTCGATCATCTTCAAGTTTCCTAATTTCCTCTTCCCCATCATTCTTATTTACCTCAAATTCTTCTATCCTTACTGCATCCTTGTCATTTGATGTTATACATTCTTCTTATTCCAACTTGAACTCTCTCTAAATAAACCTATCTGGATAACAGTTAGCTTCATTACATTCATTCATCAGAATCCTTACCTCCCTCTTATATGCTTTAAAAATTTTAGTCGCCTCTTCCAAAGTGATTCTCGAATCAGGCAACCAACATGCAGGAAATATAGGTGGCAATATATAAAAATAATACATGACTGCAAAACTCAGATACTTTATTAGCAGCAAAGTATAGAAGAATTCATGAAGCAACAAAAATCTCACCCCTTTTTTCTCTCTTTTTTTTTTATAATAAAATAAAATTCAAATAATTAAAAAAATATAAATAAAAAAAACTGAAATCAAAATTTGAGTTAGAGCAACAAAATTTTAATTGAACTAGAATTAAAACTCTATATTTTGGCAGTCCCCGACAATGACACCAAAAACTTGATAGAATAAAATAGCAAGTGTACTATTTTTGCCTTGCAGTAATAATAGGAAATTTCTAAGATGTCGATCTCAAGAACTGTGTGCAATTATTGAGTTAAATTTGTAGTTCAATTAAACAAAAACTTAATTCAGGGTATTGGTTTTGATATTGTCACTTAACAAAAAACAGAAATATAAAATGGCTTTTTCACAGATATGAGGAGCATGCTAGGGTAAGGTGTATAATCTACCTTGTAATAACCTTGATTCTTGATCTCTTCAACAAGTTCATCACATTTAATAACCTTGAATCTTGGTATTTTTTCAAGTTTTTCTCTGGTTCATACGCCTCTTTCTCTCCTAGTTTTAGGTCTACCTTTGTTCTATATGTATCAAGGAATGGATTAGGGTTGATAGAATGTACTCAATCTTCTTCCATTATTGAATTTGATTGTGATTTGATTCTCTTGAATATCATTCCAAAATTGGCCTAAAATCAATCTTTTGTCAACCCCAATGCCTTGCACGATTTCAAATACTTTCCAACTGTAATTGTGACCTGAAACAAACATAAAATCTTGAGTTTTCAATGCTTTAGATTTTCTCATGATTTATTTTGATTAAAATTGATTTAAATTGAATAAAAATCAAAATAAATAATAAAAACATGATAATTACAGGTGGCAAGGGCTAGACTCGTGGACTATGTTGCCAACTCAAAACAAGTGGAGAAGATTGGGCCCATTTGGCAAAAATTGAAGTTTTAGGCATAGTTGACTTTTGGCAATTTTGCAAAAAAGGTCAACTTCACCAATGTTTAACTTCCTCAATTTTGACTCTTTGGAGTTGTTCTTGGACTTTTTAGAAATATTGACATGTCCTATAATCAACCCTTTTGGTCTCATCTCAATTTGATATTCCATGCTCATGTATGAAGCTTTGACAAAAAAGGTGTTTTTGTTGACTTTTCAAAATGACCTATAATATCCAAATTCATAACTTCTTGTGAGTGCATATTTTTAACTTGGGAGATGAATATGGATTGTAGGTAATTTCATCCTATTCAAAATGAGATTTGGATGGGTCATTTCTCATAAAGTATGAGAAAGTTATGCTTGGTCAAAGTTGAGTTGACTTTTCCTGCAAAACCCTAATTTAGCAACTTTTGGTTCTTGAGGAATTATGAGCAATACTTGATGAATCATGATAAACCATTGATAAAAATTATGAAATATAATTCACAATGAGGATGTTGACCAAAAATCTTGAAGTTTGACTGTATGTGGGCCACAATTGACTTTTGCCCTAGTACAGTCGATTTTCAAGCCTTTGAGCAATTGATTGAGCAAACTTCCTCTGTAGGGCTTGAAACTTGACATGGATGATCTTGAGAAAATATTAGGACAATTTTGAGCATTTGGGGTCCCTTGGACTCAAGTATCTTGATGCAACATGAAACCCTAATTTGAGGTAGACTGCCTTAGGAGAGAGCTTGTCTGGCCAACCCTTGGACTACCTTGAGCAACTTGAGGATCTTTCTTGAAATGTTTTGAGGAATATGTGAGGGAAAATTTTTGGGTACAACATTTGGGGTGAGAGTTTATAATATGTTGATATTGTGGATTGCTTGTATATTAATGTTGCAATCTATCTTCTCTTATATCTTTTATAATTGATTATGATTACCCACCCTTTCTATTTGAATGTTGCCTCCACATCGGTAATGTGCAGACCTTCAAGAGTAGACTCCAAGGAAGTAAGTGGAAGCTAGCATTGGAGCTTGTCTTTATTTTATCGTTACATAGTGGAAATTATGCTCTAATTCATGTAACACTAGGTTAGGGTTGATCTTTTGTTTGCGAATCATTATGTCGTTTGCTTTGTAGTCAAGTACTACTCATGTTGTTGAGATGTTTTATGATATTACAAATTGTTGAATTATCTTTTAATAATTGATGAGAATTTCGCTGAGTTGTTCTTAAAAAGGTTTTGATGTTGTGTAAACATCATAAATTTGCATGTTTTAAATGGATAAATTATTCTTGTGTAGCCCGTGTTACGAAGCATGATTAGTTATGATGTTTTTATGAAGTGTGACACCCTTGTGTGTTGTATTTTAAAATTATAAGTATTCATTAATTTTGATGGGTTTAGAAGGGTGTCACACCAAACCCTAGCGTTCCTGATCATATCTTCCTAGTTTTCATGAAAAAGATAATGTCTGTCATGAATTAGGGAATTAATTCAAAAGATAGTATGATCTCTAATTTCCCAGCCATTGGGATCCTGGAAATGCGCCACCCTGAAAGACTTAATGAAATAGTGAGTCAACCATTTGTTTCAGGCAATCTCAACATGTTTTAGACCTATAGGAGACGATAAAGGAAGATGTGGACTAGTATCCATGCCTCTTACAACGACGCTGGCATAATCTTTCCCTTCATCTCCTTTGGAGGAATCATACGTGCCTTCCAAATAATGAAAACTAAAGGGTTTAGTACCATCTTCAATAAACCCCCCTCTGGACTTAGAGTTATCGATGAGTACAACAATGTTCACAACAAGTTGGTTAACTTCTAAAAGGTCAACATTCATCATTCTTAGGTTAATTATCCTAGTAGCGAAAGAAGAATCATTGGTGTTGGGTATATTTATTACATTTTCGGGTATATTCCCTATTTATCATTGAGGAGAATAATGAACTATAAACAGAAAAGATAAAGATGGTACTTAAGGAAACCAAAAATGAAGATAATAGTTATAGAAAATAGCCCAAAAGGTGCACTGAATCAGGGAATGTTTAACCCAAAGAAAGAAAAAAGATTGACAAAATGAGTGTTGACAAAGTTCAAAGAAGAAAATTGAAGTGTGGATAAGAAAGGTAACTTACAGTTTGTGTAAAGGGAGAAAGAGTTTTGAAATCCTAAGTGGCCCTTATATAGAAACGTAGGGCAAATCAATCAAGTGCTCAGAATGAAAGGAAATGGAAAGGCAAGAAAACAACAGTTAGATTTAGCTTCGGAAATACAACGACATATGAGTGCACTTGAGTACCATAGGAATAAGTGTCAATCCCTGATCTATAAATCTAGTGTCAAGTGTTTGTGAAGAAGATGTTCATCATTAATCACAGCTTGTTTTTGATGAAGACAAAAATCCATCTTAGAAGAAAGATCAAAGAAGAAAAAGATTGGAATCAAAGTTTCAAGTTTGTATAAGTTTTGGATTTCAATGGAATTAAATTATAGACCAATGTATAATGTATAATTTAGTTGTGTGATACGGTGGGAGAACCGACTTGGTGGTTTTGCGTTTGTATTCTCAAATGTTACGGTTTAGCAAGAGTCGCCACCAACTTTTCTTTTATCCAAAAGGAAAGGTGAAAAAGCACAGGAAAGACCTTTAGAGATGTTTTTTTGAGTTCGGGGGGGTAGATTATGAAAAGGGAAGGTATTAGCACCCTTTTCATCCATGATTTTGCATGGGCTCTTAGTTACTTGCTAAATCACTTGCTTTTGTTTGAATGTGTGCTTGTGGTGGTGATTTTTGAAAGTATTTTGAAAATGGAACTTCGTAATGGTTCTCGTTTCTATAAGAACGCCTACAAAGTGTTTGTTTCGAAAGTAGTTCAAAAGTGTGTTTGTGAGATGTGTTTTTGAAAGTATTTTGAAAATGGAACTTCGTAATGGTTCTCGTTTCTATAAGAACGCCTACGAAGTGTTTGTTTCGAAAATAGTTCAAAGATGAGAGTGTGGGTGTAAATGTTTTTGTTGTGAGTGTGATACGGTGGGAGAACTGACTTGAGGTTTTGCGTTTGTATTCGCAAATGTTTCGGTTAAGCAAGAGTCGCCACCGACTTTTTATTTTATCCTAAGGAAAGGTTTAAAAAGCACAGCAAAAACCTTTGAAATTTTTCTTGGGTTCGGGGAGTAGATTATAGAAAGGGAAGGTACTAGCACCCTTTCTATCCATGGTTATCCATGGGCTCTTAGTTACTTGCTTAGATCACTTGCCTTTTGTTTCCAATTGTTTGAAATGGTGCTCTTGTGTGTGTGTGTGTGTGGGGGTTTGAAAATGTTTTGAAAAGAAGCCAATGTGGTGGCAACCTTTGTAATGATCCATGTTGGGATGTATACAAAGGTGTAAGTCTTTTAAAAAGGTTTTCATTTGGTTTTTGAAAGTTTGTTTTGAAAGTGTTGTGAGGTGTGTTTTAGAAAATAGGCAAGCGTTTTGTTTTGCAAGTTTTGGCAAGTACTTAAGAGGTTATCTACTCCTAAAAGTTCTCAAGGATTTTTGTTATGTTTTTAATCCTTTTAACAAGTTTGTTCCACCATTGTATTTGGTGGACAATCTTATGTTAGGATGTGAAAGGGACGGGCACGGGTCATCGTTTAGACCATAATTGCAATGGTGCTAAGTATCTTTGGGCATTTTCTTTAAGGGACTTGATCATTTGTTTTGGAAGTATTTTGAAAAATGTTATCGAGGGACTATGATCATTTGGTTTGTTTGTTTTGCCCAAAGAGACCTAACATACAACATGGCCCATTATTTGAAGGCAACAAGTGGAGTACCCTAGGGGTGCAAGTGTGATTAGTGTTGTCCATTTTCATGCTTATTTGTCTTGAGATTAGGTCATAACTATTTTTTTGTCGTTTTTCGCATACAAACCCTAATTCTAACATGTTATCATTAGAAAGCAATAAAGTGCGAAAATAAATTTACTAAGCTATTACAAAACCAAATATGGGAAGGGGGGTACAAATGTTCAAATGGGGATATTGACAAGTAATGTAAACCTAAAGCTATTACATCAATTTGAATTTACAATTTAATCAATGTACAATAGTTAAATAAATAAATAAAAATGGGATAAAAATGCAAGATGCAAAAATGTTTTGTATATGTATGAAAAAAAAGTGTTATTTATGTAAAAAATAAAAAGATATTATTTTTTTTGGAGTATTTTGAATTTAGGGCAAAAACCCTAATTTTATTAAAGAAAATGTATTATTATTTAATTTAATACAAGTATTTATTTATTATGTACAAAAATAAAAATAAAATGAAGTATATTATAAAAAAGTATTTTTTTATATCAAATATTAATAAAAATGAAAAATTCAAATATTTTTAGATTCTAACCTAAATATATTAATAAACATATATATATATATATATATATATATATATATATATATATATATATATATATATATATATATATATATATATATATATATATATATATATATATATATTAAGTTCTAAATATGCATTATATATAAAATAATATATATTTAATATTTAATAAAATAAATAAAAAAAAAGTATTTTTTTATGTGAAATATTTTCAGAAGGTAAACAAAAATAAAAATGTATTTACACTATTTTTTTTTCTATTTATTCTAAATAATAGTATATATAATATTTATGTTCAAACAAAAGAAATAACCAAATAAATATGCAATAAATTCAAAAAATGATGGAAAAAATATTTTTATTTTTCTAATGTCATGAGAAAAAAATAAACAAAGTCAATCAAAAAAGAAAAAGTCAAAAAAGTCAAAGAAATAAGCAAATGGGCCCAGGGGGGTTCAAAAGCAATTATGTGGTGCAAATAAGAAAATATTCCAGGCCCAGCCCAGAATCAGTCATCTTCAACCTCTGAACAACATCACCCACGCGTTTTCTATCTCTTGATTCCTGGACTTTCAAGCAAAACTCATAACATGAAAAGTGTAGAGCATTAAGAGACGATTTCAACCATGTAAAGAACTTGACCTAACTCTCTAAGATGAGGGAGAATTTCTTCTCCCCCAATTTCTGACCTAACTTTTATGCCATGTTCAGACTCAAAATTCTTGCAGCACACGTAACATAAATGAAATCTAACTATATGGTCATGTTCAGGGCTATGATTGTGACATATTTTCTTCACAAACCTAAAGCTAACAATGCCTAATAAGAGAGATAGAACTTCATGAAGATACCTGTTCAGTTGGAATCGTGCTTTGCAATGGAGGATGTT
This sequence comes from Vicia faba, assembly GCA_948472305.1. Classification (NCBI taxonomy): domain Eukaryota; kingdom Viridiplantae; phylum Streptophyta; class Magnoliopsida; order Fabales; family Fabaceae; genus Vicia; species Vicia faba. The sequence goes on along the minus strand of OX451739.1, from coordinate 374,217,724 downwards.
TCAGAGTAAAATGATGATTTGTATAGCTTCCTTGAAGTGTAAGGATGCTATTCCAAGTTCTACTTTGCCTTGAAACTCCCTGAATCGTGCTAGTGAACTTCAACTGCAAAACAGAAAATCAAAAATGGTGAAGTGGTTTGGAGGTGTTACAGATCAGGTTTTAGGTCATGGTTAGCTTGCATAGATAGTATGGAAGGTATGTGAACTGGTTTTGGCAGGAATGCTCGAGAGGAATAGAAGTTGGCACTCAAACTGCAGAGGCAACTCTGTTTTTGCAGTTTGAGAGTGATTCTGAGATGGAGGGTGGATTGGAGGTCAAAGGCTCGTGCAAAAGCTTGGATATATTCTTTGGAATGTGTTTGATAACTTTGTTCTTCTGTTGGTAAGCTGAGATGGATGTTGTTATGAGTTATGCAACTTTACTTCACACTTAAGCAAACAAAAGCAAATTGTGCTTCTAGGCCTGTAGAGGACTTCACACTATGCTGCACAATCCCTCCTTGATCAGTGTGATTAACACATAAACTTGTGCCAATCAGATTTGCAATGTACTTGTTGGATTTGTAATTGGACATAAAGTGAACTTTTGCAAAAATGGAAAGAATGCTTTATCTAGTTTGGGATTAATCTTGCATACATTGTTCAAACTCATAGAACAATACCTTAACACAATGAATATGCATTAAATTTATGAGTGTAACTTGGTTTAAGGACCTGTAATCTAGCCTAAAGCATGCTGAGTTCAAATTGCAAAGTTATGGACATGGAACTTGGTCATGAACAAAGTGGTTTTTTGCTATATTGTGAAATTCGATTCTCCCTAACCATGAGGTTGTTTGAGAAGTTCTTGGACATTTTGGAAAGCTTGGAATGTGTAATATAATCCATCTTTGAAATGCAAATTGAAATTCCAAGTGGAAGGGTATGGAAAATGGTCTTGAAGTTAGGTAGAAAACCTTGTCAAAATGGTCAAATTTTCACTAAGTTAAGAATGGTTTAGTTCCCTTATTCAAAAATTTGTAACTTGAGATACAAGCTTCAAATGGGAAAACTTTGTGAATCAAAGTTGTAGATTATGCAACAAGCTACAACTTTCATGTTTTGACTTTTGTTTGAATCCAAATGAATCTTGGTGAAAAAGTGGGGCAAAGTTGGGAAAAAATTAGGGTTTTCCATAACTTAGAAAAAATTCTAAGTTATGAAAAATTCCATTTTAAACCCTAATTTGCATTTCTTGGTTTCTTGGTGAACAAGTTTCATGATTTGGCATGTTTTGATGAAAAATGAATCTTGACTCTTGATTTTGACCAAAAAGTCAAAGTTTGACTTTTCAGTATACAGTCAAAATTGATTAGTTGACTGGGAAATTCAACTATCAATCTTGTGTATTTGGGATCTTTTGAACTTGTTGGGCATGTCAAGATAATTCCATGGGGTCCTTGAGTCCATATGTGATCTTGGTTTTCCATTGGCTAAGTCAAACAGTCAAAAATTGCCTTTGTGCAGTCAAAACCCTAAAAATGACCATTTTGCCCTTTTGGTGACCTGATCAAATTTCTTGTGGAATTGTGATCCAAACTTGATCAAATGGTCCATGTGAGTTCATAATGTTGATGTGGGTCAAATTTCATGAGGTTTGACTGTCAATTGGCCACAATTGACTTTTTTCCCCAATACAGCTGATTCCTAGGTCAACTGTCCAATTGACTGGGCAAAACTTGGAATCAAGACTTGAAACTTGGTATGGATAAACTTGGGAGTCCAACATGAAGCATGAAAGTCATCTTAGGCACTTTAGGTCAAAATCTCTTTGTGCAAACACAAACCCTAATTTGGGTCAACAGTGCGAGGAGAAGCCTTGAGCAGAAGAAACCCTAATTGGATCTTGATCTTCAAGAGTCTTGTGATGAGAAAATGTTGAGGAAATGGGAGGGCAAATTTTGGGGTACAACAGTTGCCCCTGTTCAATCTTCTGGGACCTGAAGAGTTAGATTGGCAAGTTTGCCTTTCGTGACTCGAGGGTAAAAGGAGATTGGACACTAGAGTGCCCGGAAATTTGCACTCGCATGTTGGAATAAACAGCAATGTGATGACGGGAATGGGCTTATAGATGCCATTTAGAGAGATGGTGGATAGGGAGATGGGCTTATAGATGCCATATGGAGATGTGATAGAACCTTGTCGGGAATGGGCTTATAGATGCCATTTGGAAGTGTTGATCGCATAAGAGATTCCTTAGCGAGAACTTGTGTACTTGAGAAAGACAGATGTTTTCCTGGCTTGTTACAGGTGTTTGATCTTCAATCTCTTTATGCAGATATGCCCTGGCTAGATACAGGTGTTGAATCTACAATCGGTTGCTCACAGATGTGCCCTGGCTGGATACAGGAATCGAATATGGAAATAGTCGTCAATAGACATGCCCTGGCTGGATACAGGAATCGAATCTTCGAACTCTTCAGACGTGCCCTGGCTAGATACAGGAATCGAGTCTGGAAATGTGGTCAACAGATATGCCCTGGCTAGATACAGGTATCGAATCTTGGAAATGTTGTCAACAGATATGCCCTGGCTAGATACAGGAATCGAATCTGGAATTGTTGTAGTTGATAGATGTGCCCTGGCTGGATACAGGAATCGAATCTTAGAACTCTTCAAACGTGCCCTGGCTAGATACAGGAATCGAGTCTGGAAACTTATCACTCTCAGATGTGCCCTGGCTAGATACAGGTATCGAATCTGGAATTGTGACAGTTGAAGGTAGTTGTCTTGGGGATTGTCTTTTTCCCTGAAAAGGCAAAAACATCAGTTGTATGCAATGTCATGATGTATGATATGCATGATGTCATGATGTTCAACATGAGATAGTGTTGTATGCACTTTATCATGTATGTAAGCAAGATGTATGAAAATGTGAAACGTTTGTGAATGTAATTTCGTCTTAGGAAAATAAATCCTTGACGAACGGCTGGGGAGTTGCTCTGTGGCAGAGATACTTTGCTGAAGTTTTGATGAGAGACCTGTTGAGGACTTCAATGATGGATTCCGCTGGAAATAAAGATGATAAACTCCGTCGGGGATACCAAAGATAAACTCCACTGGGGGACACCAAAGATAAACTCCGCTGGGGGACACCAAAGATAAACTTCGCTGGGGATTGAAAGAACTTTGCCGAGGGCGATCTTCCGTAGTAATTAGCTGAGGATAACCCAGTTATAAGCCCTTGTGAGGAATAACTCTGAATAAAGCTCGGGGGAGACGTTCGTACTCTGCAAGGGATAGGAGTCTAGAATCTACTGGGGGTAAGCTTCAAGACGTGCTGGGGAAACTTTTGGAATTGTACTGGTGAGTGGTTCCACCGGGGAAAGTATTGCTGAATCTTGTCTTATTCTGCGGGGAGTTGAGAGAACTTGGTCATATTCTTCAGTTGAATCTACCTTGGTACCTTGGCAGACAAAAGCAATCGGACTGCACCAAACAACTTTACATTGCCCCTGTTTCTGATGTCACCTGTAATTAACTTTTTGTTTCATATGCAAATATTTATGATTTAGCAATTTATTGTCAAATGCATATATCAAAAATGAACATTGGACGTTCTTCGCAAGACAAAACAGAAAAAAGGAAAAAACAATTGGCCATTTGTATGGGAAAATGAATTTGTATTGATTTTGAATTTTGCCTGTGAATAGGCGTTTTTGTACAAGAGACTGACATCCTAGTAAGAGAATGCCGCCGAATAACATAGAATTTACAATTTTGAAAAGGAAACAAAACAGCTATGTGAAAAATCCCACTGGGTTCCAACTCTGCTATCGCCTTTATGTCTCCAAGTGTCTCATCGCTTTGCTGCCTAGTTGAAGATGAAGCTGATTGGTCGATGCCGAAGTCTGAGCCAGATAGCTGATGCCGAATTCTGGATGCAAGGTGATCCAATGAGACATAGTGTTACACTTTATCCCTAACTTTTGCCTGGACCGCCCTTTCGGGTTTTCAGTCCACCGGGATACCCATTTTTGCCCAAGCCGCCTTTTCAGGTTTTCGACTTGCCGGGTGTACAGATTTTTTTCATTTCATCCCTTATTTTTGCCCGAACCCTTTTGGTTCGCCGGGAAGCCCTTATTTTTGCCTAGGTATGTCAACCTAGCGGGTCTTTTATTCATGCGTAGTATCTTTTTACTATGTCTGCATTGGCGGGGTGAGGAAGGTCGTCACCATCCATGGTGGTCAGAATCATGGCTCCTCCTGAGAACACATGTTTAACCACAAATGGCCCTTCGTATGTAGGGGTCCATTTGCCCCGGGGATCACTTTGAGGAAGGATGATGCGTTTGATTACCAGGTTCCCAACTTGATACTCTTGTGGTCTGACTTTCTTGTTAAATGCCCTGATCATTCGCTTTTGATACGTCTGACCATGACAGATAGCAGTGAGTCTCTTTTCGTCAATCAGGTTTAATTGATCAAGTCGTGTCTGGATCCAGTCATCTTCGCTCAAGTCTGCATCCTTCATTATCCGGAGAGAGGGTATCTGGACTTCAATCGGCAAGACTGCCTCCATGCCATAAACCAAGGAGAAAGGAGTTGCCCCGGTTGACGTCCTTGCCGAGGTACGGTACCCATGAAGAGCGAATGGTAACATCTCGTGCCAATCTTTATAGGTCACTGTCATCTTCTGCACAATTTTCTTGATATTTTTATTAGCTGCCTCTACAGCCCCATTCATCTTCGGCCGGTAGGGAGAAGAATTGTGGTGCTGTATCTTGAATTGTTCACAGAGTTCAGTGATCATCTTGTTGTTGAGATTGGTACCATTGTCTGTAATGATTCTTTCCGGGATGCCGTACCGACAGATCAGATTATGCCGGATGAAACGTGCCACGACGCTCTTGGTTACCGTGGCGTAGGAAGCTGCCTCAACCCACTTCGTGAAGTAATCGATCGCCACTAAGATGAAGCGATGCCCATTGGATGCCGTCGGTCGGATCTCGCCGATCATATCAATCCCCCACATTGCAAAAGGCCAAGGTGCCGTCAGGACGTTCAGAGGAACTGGAGGGATGTGCACCTTGTCAGCATAGATTTGGCATTTGTGACAAGTTCGAGAGTGTTGGTAACAATCGGCTTCCATTGTGGACCATAAATATCCTGCCCGTAGGATTTTCTTAGCCATGGTGTGCCCACTGGAATGCGTTCCGAATGTACCTTCATGCAGTTCTATCATGATCTTTTCTGCTTCAGCCTTATCCACACAACGCAGTAGAGTTGAATCATGATTCCGTTTGTAGAGAATGCCGTTGCTGAGGAAGAATTTTGCCGCAAACCTTCTCATGAACTTCTTGTCATTGACAGATGCACCTTCAGGGTATTCCTGAGCTTCCAAGTACCTCTTCACCTCATGATACCAGGGTTTTTTAGTCACCTTTTCGGCCTCAAGGTCGCAGCAGTATGCTGGTTCGTCCAACTTCCAAATGATGATCCGGGGAGCCTCATTGTCCCATTTAACTTTAAACATTGAAGACATCGTAGCTAGTGCGTCCGCTAGCTGATTCTCCTCTCTTGGGAAGTGCTCAAAAGTTATCTCTTCAAAGTGGGGAAGCAAGGTTGACACATACTCCTTGTAAGGAATAAGATTTGGGTGTTTCGTATCCCACTCGCCTTTGATCTGATTGATCACGAGAGCAGAATCTCCGAAGACACTCAGAAATTTGATCCTTAAGTCGATTGCAGCTTGTAGACCCATGATACATGCTTCATATTCTGCCATGTTGTTGGTGCAGTTGAAACACAATCGGGCGGTGAGTGGAGTATGAGTTCCTTTGGGAGATATGATTACAGCGCCGATGCCGTTACCCAAAGCATTGGAGGCTCCATCGAAATGCATAGACCATCGGGATCCTTCCTCAGGTCCTTCATCCGGTCCAGGTACTTCACAGTCAGTTACCACCATGATGTCTTCGTCCGGAAAATCAAAGTTCAATGATTGGTAATCGTCCACAGGTTGGTGTGCCAAATGATCCGCCAGTACACTTCCTTTAATTGCTTTCTGAGTTGTATACTGGATATCATATTCTGTTAAGATCATTTGCCATCTTGCTATTCTCCCAGACAGAGCAGGCTTTTCAAATATGTACTTGATGGGATCCATTTTTGAAATCAACAAGGTAGTGTGAGTCAGCATATACTGTCTCAGCCGGCGAGCAGCCCATACAAGAGCGCAGCAAGTTTTCTCAAGCAGTGAGTAACGAGACTCACAGTCGGTAAACTTTTTGCTCAAGTAATAAATAGCATGCTCTTTTCGGCCAGACTCGTCATGCTGCCCCAGCACACACCCCATTGAATTGTCAAGTACTGTCAAGTATAGTATCAGAGGTCTTCCTTCCACTGGTGGCATAAGAATAGGTGGCTCTTGGAGGTATTCCTTTATCTTTTCAAAGGCAGCCTGACATTCATCGTTCCAACGTACCACTTGATCTTTCTTCAGTAATTTGAAGATTGGCTCACAAGTAGCAGTTAGATGTGAGATGAATCGGGCAATGTAATTCAGTCGTCCCAGGAAGCCTCTGACTTCTTTCTCTGTCTTTGGAGTCGGCATCTCTTGTATGGCTTTTACCTTGGCAGGGTCCACCTGAATACCTTTATCACTTACAATGAAACCTAGCAATTTTCCGGACCTTACCCCAAAGGTGCATTTGTTGGGATTCAACCTCAGCTTGTACAATTTCAGTCGGTCAAACAGCTTCCTCAGATGATCAAGGTGCTCCTCTTCAGTTTGAGACCTTGCAATCATGTCATCAACGTATACCTCAATCTCATGGTGGATCATATCATGAAATAAAGCAACCATGGCACGTTGATAGGTTGCCCCGGCATTTTTCAATCCGAATGGCATGACCTTGTAGCAGAATGTACCCCACTGAGTCACAAAGGTGGTCTTTTCCATATCCTCCGGAGCCATCTTGATCTGATTATATCCTGAAAAACCATCCATGAAGGAGAAAACCTTGTGTTGAGCAGTATTGTCAACAAGGACATCAATGTGAGGTAGGGGGAAGTCATCCTTGGGGCTGGCCCTGTTCAGATCCCTGTAGTCAACACACATCCTGACTTTACCGTCCTTCTTTGGTACTGGCACCACATTAGCAACCCACTGAGGGTAAGAGGTTACCGCTAGAAACCCGGCATCAAATTGTTTCATAACCTCAGCCTTGATCTTTTCAGACATCTCTGGGCGCATACGGCGGACCTTTTGCTTCACAGGAGGGCAGTCTTCCTTGGTTGGCAGGTGATGAACTACAATGTCGGCATCCAAACCAGGCATATCTTCATAGGACCAAGCAAATATTTCCATGTAATCATGCAGCATCTGGATCAATCGTTGCTTCACGCTGAGCTCTAGATTGGTGCCGATCTTGACCTCTTTCCTATCTGTCTCAGTACCTAGGTTAACTGTTTCCACCGGCTCTTCATGTGGCTGAATTGCCCTTTCTTCCTGGAGTAGCAGTCTTGCGAGTTCACCAGGTACTTCGCAATCATCTTCACCTTCGTCTTCGGCCAAGTTGATCGGATTCTCGAAGTCATAACTGGCAGTAGCAGAGCTGTTATCAGTGAGATCCAGGGTGGATTGGAACCTGTATAAGTGAGTGTGTGTAAATATAGCTGTTTTGCAATATATAACACAGAAAGAAAAAGAGCACAAGATTTGAAATGCAACAAACGTCCAATGTTTTGATTGATGATATATGGAAATGTCATACAAAAAGCCCTCACAAATGGAGCTACGATGCCCCGGGTAGGACACCGAGCCAACAAAGTTTTAACATATTGTTTGTTACAAATTGGAAATCAAAAGAATCAATTACTGCGTGACAAATGTGATAGGTGTAAAATCCTTAGCCGTCCAGTTGCTTGGTCCGTTGCTGGTGGTCGGGTAGATCCAACTGTCAAACTCTGCTTCCTCTACATCTTCCTCGATAGCATTCACCCTTGGGTTGGAGATAAACACCGGAGCCTTTCTGATCCTTTCCTTGCGCACAGCCCTCTGAGCCTCTGCAGTAAAGCCCAGCCCAAACCTGTCGTTCTTTTGAGTGAAGTCAGGAAGCTGACCCCAGTTTGTACAGTTGCCTTTCTCGATTACAGCCCGGGCATCCTTCAAGGACGCCATCTTCAACGGAAAGTCTTCTTCAACCACTGTTTCTGCCGATGCCAAAGTTGGAGGTACCTCCTCAAAATGCTGAAAAGGGGTTTCAATAAACTCCCCGTCCATCTCGATATACCGGAATGAATTCAAGTGACTAACCATGTATTCCTCCTCACCTTGCACAGTAACAATCTTCCCTTTGACAGGGTATTTGAGCTTTTGGTGTAGAGTGGATGTCACTGCCCCAGCCTTGTGAATCCAGGGTCGGCCCAACAAGTAGGAGTAAGATGGACGAATATCCATTACATAGAACGTTGAGTCGAAGACTTGGGAACCCACACGAATAGGGATGTCTACTTCACCGTGCACCATCCTTTTAGAACCGTCAAAGGCTCTAACAATGATGTTACTAGGTTTCAATTCCAGGCCTTCACAATCCAAGCGGTCCAATGCTTTCTTGGGCAAAACATTCAGGGAAGAGCCGGTATCCACTAACACGTGTGCAAGAGTAGTGCCCCTGCATTCTATGGAAACATGCAGGGCATCATTGTGGTTTTTCCCTTTGGCAGTGAGGTCAGCATCCGAGAACCCCAACCCATTGTCGGCTGTCAAATTAGCCACACAGTCAGTGAACTGATCCGCAGAGGTCTCTTGCGGCACATGGGCCGTTTTTAGAAATGAGATCAGGGCTTTTGCATGGGCCTCTGAACATAGCAGCAATGATAGCATAGAGATCTTGGAGGGGGTATGCCCCAGCTGTTCAACAACATTAAAGTCGCTCTTTTTGATGATCTTAAGAATTTCCTCCATTTCTTGTTGGGAGGCTTCCATAGCAGTCTTTTTCGGTGCCTCCGTCCTGGCAGGCAAATCGGCAGCAACTTCTTTGCCCCGAGCATCAGAGGACTCAGCGGCAGTAGTAGACACAGGAACTTGAACTGGAACATGCACACTTGCGGGTGTGATGGTGAGAGGTTTTCGGATAACTGGCGGTGCAATGTCAGGCGAGAAGAGCCTGCCACTGCGGGTAATCTTGGCGGGACCAGTAATGCTATTGACATTGGTACTGGTGTTGAACTCCTGCTTCACTCCAAGCACATATACGTCGGCTCCATAATGCCATGGGACCGCTTTATCAGACTCATACGGGAGGGGCCCCGGGACAGTAATAGTGATGGGTGCAACAGACATAATCTGGACTGGTTTCTTTACGGGAGCTTTGGTAGGATTGTAAATTGTGACAACAGATATTTCTTCGGCGGGAACAAACGGAACAGCAGTTTTCATGAACAGAATTTCTTTGCTATCCATCAGGCCTTGGATGCCTGATTTCAGCAGCGGACAACCGGTAGGGATAACAGCACACAGGAGGCAATCCTTGCTACAACCCGGAAATAAACCGGCTAGTAGTAAGTTCCTCTTAACAGTCAAGAGAGGGGTAGCAACATCATTCACCGAAACAGCATACAAATCTTCTTCAATGGCATTCACCCTATGCTGGGGCATAGGAGCAGTTACAACATTTGGCCTCTCAGGCGCTTCAAACTGAATTTCCTTTGCGTCGATAAGATCTTGCACTTTGTTTCTCAAGGCCCAGCAATCATCAATAGTGTGCCCGGGGCTATCGGAATGATAAGCACAACGGGCATTTGGGTTATACTTAGGGGATGCAGTATTCACGACCTTCGGTGCTTCTTTGACGGTCACCAAGTTGGTTGATAACAGTTGCGGTAAGATTTGTGACAATGTCATACTCAGCCTAGTATACTGTCTTTTGGGCCTTTCACCTCTTTGTTGATTGTATTGCTGAGGAGTAGCAACAGGTTTTGAAATGACCAAAGCATTGATGGCTTGGCGACCTTCTGACTTGACTTGTCTTCTAGGACCATAGACGGCACTTGCTTCTTTCTTGAAAGGCCTCTTCTCAGTACTTGCGGAGGCAGCTTTTTGTATCTTTCCTGACCTGATGCCAGCTTCAATTCTTTCTCCCGTCAGAATCAAATCCGTAAACCCAGCGGAGGAGTTACCAACCAAATGATTGAAGAACGGACCAGACAAAGTCCCTAGGAACATATCAACCAGCTCACGATCAGTCAACGGGGGCTGCACCCTACCAGCCAAATCTCTCCATTTTTGCGCATATTCTTTGAACCCCTCGCCCGTTCCTAGAGACATACCCTGAAGTTGGGTACGCGTAGGAGCGAGATCAGAATTGTATTGATATTGTCTGTAAAAAGCGGTTGCCAAATCTTCCCAGTGTCGGATGCTGGTTCCATCTAGTTGGTAGAACCATTCAAGCTGTGACCCCGCAAGGCTATCTTGGAAGAAGTGAATCCAAAGGTTCTTATCTGCCGTGTAAGGCTGGATTTTCCTTACGTACGACCTCAGATGCAGTTTTGGACAGGAAGCCCCATCGTATTTGGCAAAGGCAGGCGCCTTAAACTTGTGTGGGATTACTACCCCAGAAGATAACCCCAAATCTCCGAAATCCAGCCCCGGTACATTCTGAATCTCCATGGCGCTCAAGCGGTCTTCTAATTGCTTGTATCTGTCAGCAGCAGGTGGGTATTGTTCGTCATTGTAGTCCGTCTCGTTGTCGGAGACTGCGGGACTAGGAGCTCCTCCCCCTTGGGGACTATCTTTCTCAGCGGAAGAAGTAGTTGGATCAGCTTCATTACGGAGTGTGTTCCCAAATCTGCGTCCGGCGTTGAATAACGCAGTCCTCTTTTTCTTTTTCTTCTTCAGGAGTAGAGTCTTCAACTCTTGCTGACCTTGGGCCAGGCTCAGGACCATTTCTTGAAACTGTGCACTTTGGGCCTGAAGGGCCTTGATTGCTTGCTCGCTGGATGAGTCTGGATTCATGATGACTGTTCCAAAATAAACAGCGAAGGAGATTAAGCAACCTGTGAAATAGGGTACCTGCTATGCATATGGTGCAATGAGATGCGTATGTTTTATGTTTTCAAAGACAAACAAGATTCAACTTTGTAGACAAAAAGGGAAACACACTTCATTAGATTAAAATTTTCAATTGTTCAACAATTTGCCCTTAGGCATTACAGGAATGAAAAATACTGGAAAGGAAATGAAAGCTATAAAAGGAAAAATCCAAAGCCCATCAGTGCTCCCACGGCCTCCTCTTTTCAGTCCGGATGTAGTTGTTCAGGACCCGCTCCTCCTCCAATTGCTTAGTCAGCCTCTGGTTCTTCCGTTCCTGTTCGTTGAACTTTTCCCGATAGAAATCCCGTTCTTCCTTTAGCTGCGCCCAAGATCTCTTCAGAGTGTCAAAATCAGTAGGCATCTGAGGAGGGAGGACAGTTGGAGAAACCCCATCTTCATCAGGAGACTCAAGAATGATAGGTCTGACAGCTTCATACGGCATACCTAACTTCTGAGCACGGGTGCGGACCCACTTGCAAAAGGGTTCCAATGGTAGGGAAGTCTTAGGTCCTAACTCATGCGGGTCAGTCTTGTGAATCCTGTCCCAAGCCCTAATGAATCCATGGCGTAGTTTGTCACTGTCTGCCTGAAACTCAAAATGGAAGTGAGGAACTAACATTTCATGAGGCCCAACTCCTCTGGCTCTTCCAAACTGGCGGAGAGCTAAGCATGGATTATAAGAGATTCCTCCTTGGATACCCATCAAAGGGACATTGGGGTATTCTCCGCAACGATCAATGACAGCTACTTCATCCAAACCTCGGAGAGTCCAAGTGATGTCACTATCAGTGAGGGACATTAGCCTATGAGCCCAACCCTTTCCTTCTTCATTCTTCAGCACGAACTTAGGAAGGTGCGAAATAAACCACCTCACTAGCAAAGGAGCACAACACCACGGAGTTCGCCGTTTTCGGGCAGTACGAGCATAGAGTTGTTGCAGGATATCACCCAAAAGAGTAGGTACGGGATTCCGAGACATGAAAATCCTTATGGCATGGATACTGATGAAGGTGTCAGGATTGGGAAACAATACCAGACCATAGATCAACAGAGCCAGAATATCTTCGTACGCCTTGAAGTCCAAGTCATTCCAGAAATCATTAGCCTTGCCAACCAGAAATTTGACCAAAAAGCCCTTAACTCCACTTCTAGTTTCCCAGTTAGCCAATACCTCTTCTTTGGTCAAGGGGAGAATTGCAGCAATCTCTTCAGGCCTAGGAGTCTTTTCCAAACCAGTGAAAGGAGTTTGCTCCAAGACAGGAATCCCAAGCAAATAGGAGAATTCTTCCAGGGTAGGGACCAGCTGGAAGTCTTGAAAGGTGAAACAATGATACAGGGGGTCATAGAACTGGGTCAGAACACTGATCAGTTGTTGGTCCCATTTTGCAGTGATCAAGCCAAGGAGAGAACCATGTCTGTTGATGAAGGAAGAAGTGTTTGGAATCCTTCCAACCAAATCCTTGAGCAAAGCTGGTGGTTGAATAAAGTTGAGCCGGACAGTGTTCCTACGCATGGGCATCATGATGTCCTACAAAACAGAGCAAAGATGAAACTTTTTTGTCTTTGAAATGGGTTAGTCCTTTGTACAGGATGCATGCAATGGTATGATGGCATGATGCTATGATGAAGCACACCACAAATATGATAAGGCACACAAGTCACACAAAACAACCCTTAGGTTTCAGGCCAGCATGAAGTTTAGGTATTACCCTCTTTTAGTTTCGTTGGTTAAAACCTGTCTTATCAAAAGTAACCGGGTTCTAGAGGATCTCAGATCATTGACTACCCTCAATCGGTCATAACTCCAGCATCGCAATCTTTTCTTGCGGCCAGAACCATCTCGAGAGTTTAGCCTCAATGAGTGTAGCATACTGCTACTGTCCTAATAGCCAAGTTTGGTCAATTTAGGGTTCTAAGGTTGGTTGGTGTTTAATGACTCCTTAGAAGACCCATATTCTCCCCGTTGCAACACAAGGGATATAGGTACAGACCAAGGTGCCACACCAACGTAGCCACTGCTTCACCCATGTCGGTCTACGCCGGACAGGTCCCTCACAGATTACGCTACCTAAAAAGGGTATTTCCCAGATCCGGGTTAGGATCTATGAAACTCCGATGCAAAGCCCACAAATATGAAAGCAAACAAAGCAAACAAATGAAAACAAAGGTGATCTAAACCCTAAGGTTACTCCACTTTTAAGTTGTCCCCAGCAGAGTCGCCAGTTCTGTGATACGGTGGGAGAACTGACTTGAGGTTTTGCGTTTGTATTCGCAAATGTTTCGGTTAAGCAAGAGTCGCCACCGACTTTTTATTTTATCCTAAGGAAAGGTTTAAAAAGCACAGCAAAAACCTTTGAGATTTTTCTTGGGTTCGGGGAGTAGATTATAGAAAGGGAAGGTACTAGCACCCTTTCTATCCATGGTTATCCATGGGCTCTTAGTTACTTGCTTAGATCACTTGCCTTTTGTTTCCAATTGTTTGAAATGGTGCTCTTGTGTGTGTGTGTGTGTGTGGGTTTGAAAATGTTTTGAAAAGAAGCCAATGTGGTGGCAACCTTTGTAATGATCCATGTTGGGATGTATACAAAGGTGTAAGTATTTTAAAAAGGTTTTCATTTGGTTTTTGAAAGTTTGTTTTGAAAGTGTTGTGAGGTGTGTTTTAGAAAATAGGCAAGCGTTTTGTTTTGCAAGTTTTGGCAAGTACTTAAGAGGTTATCTACTCCTAAAAGTTCTCAAGGATTTTTGTTATGTTTTTAATCCTTTTAACAAGTTTGTTCCACCATTGTATTTGGTGGACAATCTTATGTTAGGATGTGAAAGGGACGGGCACGGGTCATCGTTTAGACCATAATTGCAATGGTGCTAAGTATCTTTAGGCATTTTCTTTAAGGGACTTGATCATTTGTTTTGGAAGTATTTTGAAAAATGTTATCGAGGGACTATGATCATTTGGTTTGTTTGTTTTGCCCAAAGAGACCTAACATACAACATGGCCCATTATTTGAAGGCAACAAGTGGAGTACCCTAGGGGTGCAAGTGTGATTAGTGTTGTCCATTTTCATGCTTATTTGTCTTGAGATTAGGTCATAACTATTTTTTTGTCGTTTTTCGCATACAAACCCTAATTCTAACATGTTATCATTAGAAAGCAATAAAGTGCGAAAATAAATTTACTAAGCTATTACAAAACCAAATATGGGAAGGGGGGTACAAATGTTCAAATGGGGATATTGACAAGTAATGTAAACCTAAAGCTATTACATCAATTTGAATTTACAATTTAATCAATGTACAATAGTTAAATAAATAAATAAAAATGGGATAAAAATGCAAGATGCAAAAATGTTTTGTATATGTATGAAAAAAAAAGTGTTATTTATGTAAAAAATAAAAAGATATTATTTTTTTTGGAGTATTTTGAATTTAGGGCAAAAACCCTAATTTTATTAAAGAAAATGTATTATTATTTAATTTAATACAAGTATTTATTTATTATGTACAAAAATAAAAATAAAATGAAGTATATTATAAAAAAGTATTTTTTTATATCAAATATTAATAAAAATGAAAAATTCAAATATTTTTAGATTCTAACCTAAATATATTAATAAACATATATATATATATATATATATATATATATATATATATATATATATATATATATATATATATATATATATATATATATATATATATATATATATATATATATATATATATATATATATATATATATATATATATATATATATATATATATATATATATATATATATATATATATATATATATATATATATATATATATATATATATATATATATATATATATATATATATATATATATATATATATATATATATATATATATATATATATATATATATATATATATATATATATATATATATATATATATATTAAGTTCTAAATATACATTATATATAAAATAATATATATTTAATATTTAATAAAATAAATAAAAAAAAAGTATTTTTTTATGTGAAATATTTTTCAGAAGGTAAACAAAAATAAAAATGTATTTACACTATTTTTTTTCTCTATTTATTCTAAATAATAGTATATATAATATTTATGTTCAAACAAAAGAAATAACCAAATAAATATGCAATAAATTCAAAAAATGATGGAAAAAATATTTTTATTTTTCTAATGTCATGAGAAAAAAATAAACAAAGTCAATCAAAAAAGAAAAAGTCAAAAAAGTCAAAGAAATAAGCAAATGGGCCCAGGGGGTTCAAAAGCAATTATGTGGTGCAAATAAGAAAATATTCCAGGCCCAGCCCAGAATCAGTCATCTTCAACCTCTGAACAACATCACCCACGCATTTTCTATCTCTTGATTCCTGGACTTTCAAGCAAAACTCATAACATGAAAAGTGTAGAGCATTAAGAGACGATTTCAACCATGTAAAGAACTTGACCTAACTCTCTAAGATGAGGGAGAATTTCTTCTCCCCCAATTTCTGACCTAACTTTTATGCCATGTTCAGACTCAAAATTCTTGCAGCACACGTAACATAAATGAAATCTAACTATATGGTCATGTTCAGGGCTATGATTGTGACATATTTTCTTCACAAACCTAAAGCTAACAATGCCTAATAAGAGAGATAGAACTTCATGAAGATACCTGTTCAGTTGGAATCGTGCTTTGCAATGGAGGATGTTTCAGAGTAAAATGATGATTTGTATAGCTTCCTTGAAGTGTAAGGATGCTATTCCAAGTTCTACTTTGCCTTGAAACTCCCTGAATCGTGCTAGTGAACTTCAACTGCAAAACAGAAAATCAAAAATGGTGAAGTGGTTTGGAGGTGTTACAGATCAGGTTTTAGGTCATGGTTAGCTTGCATAGATAGTATGGAAGGTATGTGAACTGGTTTTGGCAGGAATGCTCGAGAGGAATAGAAGTTGGCACTCAAACTGCAGAGGCAACTCTGTTTTTGCAGTTTGAGAGTGATTCTGAGATGGAGGGTGGATTGGAGGTCAAAGGCTCGTGCAAAAGCTTGGATATATTCTTTGGAATGTGTTTGATAACTTTGTTCTTCTGTTGGTAAGCTGAGATGGATGTTGTTATGAGTTATGCAACTTTACTTCACACTTAAGCAAACAAAAGCAAATTGTGCTTCTAGGCCTGTAGAGGACTTCACACTATGCTGCACAATCCCTCCTTGATCAGTGTGATTAACACATAAACTTGTGCCAATCAGATTTGCAATGTACTTGTTGGATTTGTAATTGGACATAAAGTGAACTTTTGCAAAAATGGAAAGAATGCTTTATCTAGTTTGGGATTAATCTTGCATACATTGTTCAAACTCATAGAACAACACCTTAACACAATGAATATGCATTAAATTTATGAGTGTAACTTGGTTTAAGGACCTGTAATCTAGCCTAAAGCATGCTGAGTTCAAATTGCAAAGTTATGGACATGGAACTTGGTCATGAACAAAGTGGTTTTTTGCTATATTGTGAAATTCGATTCTCCCTAACCATGAGGTTGTTTGAGAAGTTCTTGGACATTTTGGAAAGCTTGTAATGTGTACTATAATCCATCTTTGAAATTCAAATTGAAATTCCAAGTGTAAGGGTATGGAAAATGGTCTTGAAGTTAGGTAGAAAACCTTGTCAAAATGGTCAAATTTTCACTAAGTTAAGAATGGTTTAGTGCCCTTATTCAAAAATTTGTAACTTGAGATACAAGCTTCAAATGGGAAAACTTTGTGAATCAAAGTTGTAGATTATGAAACAAGCTACAACTTTCATGTTTTGACTTTTATTTGAATCCAAATGAATCTTGGTGAAAAAGTGGGGCAAAGTTGGGAAACAATTAGGGTTTTCCATAACTTAGAAAAAATTCTAAGTTATGAAAAATTCCATTTTAAACCCTAATTTGCATTTCTTGGTTTCTTGGTGAACAAGTTTCATGATTTGGCATGTTTTGATGAAAAATGAATCTTGACTCTTGATTTTGACCAAAAAGTCAAAGTTTGACTTTTCAGTATACAGTCAAAATTGATCAGTTGACTGGGAAATTCAACTATCAATCTTGTGTATTTGGGATCTTTTGAACTTGTTGGGCATGTCAAGATAATTCCATGGGGTCCTTGAGTCCATATGTGATCTTGGTTTTCCATTGGCTAAGTCAAACAGTCAAAAATTGCCTTTGTGCAGTCAAAACCCTAAAAATGACCATTTTGCCCTTTTGGTGACCTGATCAAATTTCTTGTGGAATTGTGATCCAAACTTGATCAAATGGTCCATGTGAGTTCATAATGTTGATGTGGGTCAAATTTCATGAGGTTTGACTGTCAATTGGCCACAGTTGACTTTTTTCCCCAATACAGTTGATTCCTAGGTCAACTGTCCAATTGACTGGGCAAAACTTGGAATCAAGACTTGAAACTTGGTATGGATAAACTTGGGAGTCCAACATGAAGCATGAAAGTCATCTTAGGCACTTTAGGTCAAAATCTCTTTGTGCAAACACAAACCCTAATTTGGGTCAACAGTGCGAGGAGAAGCCTTGAGCAGAAGAAACCCTAATTGGATCTTGATCTTCAAGAGTCTTGTGATGAGAAAATGTTGAGGAAATGGGAGGGCAAATTTTGGGGTACAACAGTGAGCAAGCGAGTAACTGAGAGCGAATCTACCTACTCGAACGGTCTTAAATGTGCTTTTCCTCCTCTTTAGATGTGGTTGTCTTACCATCGATTTGGTAAGAAGCCCCATTGTTGGATGTGAAGGGACGAGCGTTGGGACGTTTGTATAGTCATAGAAAGCAACATATGGGATGTTTTAGCAATGTCATTTTAGGGACTAGATCGTTTACCGAAGGTAATATTGAGGGTCATCGAGGGACTACGATCTTTTATCAAGGGTCTTTGCTAAAACGCCCATGTTCGAGGGATATGACTATTTTCCGAAAGGCGACAAGTGAGATTACCCTAAGGGTGCATGTGTGAAAAGTGTATTTTATTGCATGCATTTGTCTTTGATTTTTAAGTTGTCTATTTGCTGATTTTTATCTTGTCATACATCCTAATTACTAACAATATGTGAAAGCAAGCAAACATGCAGAAAATAAATCCTAAGCTATTACATCACTTTAGGGGGATGGGAGTACAAATTTACAATAGGGATGAAGTAGAGACTGAAATATTACAACCATATCGAATGATAATGAAAACAATGTAAAAACAGTGTAAAATAAAAGGAAAACTGCATTTTGAACTGCTATGTGTCGACCCATGCTACTATGCATCGACACATAGCTCTTCCCTGCCCCTGTAAAACAAATCAGTTCAGTATGAGTCGACACATAATGGGATGTGTCGACTCGTGCACCTTCTTGTATCGACGCGAAATGCGTATGTATCGACTCATAGGCTTCTTCCTGCTCTTGTAAAACAAAATCTGCTCAGTATGAGTCGACACATAATGGGATGTGTCGACTCATGCACCTTCTTGCATCGACGCAAAACGCGTATGTGTCGACTCATAGTCTTTTCCCACTTCTGTTTTGTAACCTGAAATCAGTATGAGTCGATGCATGGGGGTTATGTGTCGACTCATACCCTATTTTTTCACTAGGATGAGTCGACACATGAGGATATGTGTCGATACATGCTGCATTTTCCTGCCTTAAATATTGTTTTACTGAATGTACAGGTTAGCTTATGGCATATGATGGATAAACATTGAATAATGATTGAATAAACCTAAACCTTAAGCAAATGACTAGTTCAACAGGATAATGAAGTACTACATCTTGTCTTCAAAGAACAACAACTTGTTAATGATGTAATGACAAGATATCAAGTCAAGAGGACTTACCTTTGGGCTGCACTGGTTGTTTTAGATCTGAATGCTTTTCCAAATGATGTGATAACCTTGTGAGTCTTCAGGAAGCTGCTATGGACTGCTAGAACTGAGTTGGACTGTACTGTAATATTTTTGGTATTTTTGATGATGAAGGTGAGTAGCACTACCAGGACTGTTTTTATGTTTGGACAAACTTTGTATGAAGTGTTTGGCTTATGGAGAGTTTGTATGGTGGAGTAAGAGGTTGGGGGTTCTGTTTTGAACAAGAACAGATTTAATTTTGAAAAATCAGTCAAGGTTCACAAGAATACTGTTTTTCTGCTCAATGAGACTCTCTATTCTCTCTCTCTATCCCTCTTCCAAAATCCAACCCCTTTGTCTTATGAGACAGTCCTCTTTTGTAGACCCCTTGACTGTGGTTTAGGGGGGAAAACAAATAAGTCATTTTGAATTTCTTTTGCCTACTGTTTTGACACTTTCTTCCCACAATTTTTCCTTTGCCATTTTGGTGCAATTTTGGGGTTGTTGTGATGCAGGCTTGGGCAGACTGTATAGAGCAGTTTTTGGACTGCATTGGGCAGCATGCATCCTTGGGGTGTACCATAGCACAAGGTTTCTTTGCAAGGCAGTATGGGGTGTTGTGGCATATCACATTTTATTCAACTTTGGACAACATAGTTTGTAGCATGTCACAAATTTGGTCTTGTACACATTATGTCAAAGGCAAAAATATTGTGACAAGGTTTTAATCAAGACATGCTTTTAGAATTTGTAATTTTGCAAAATGTCACTTTGTAATAACTTGAATTACTTGCATCATTTTGAATTATTTTGAGTTTTAGTAAAATGCCATGAAGCAAATGAAATTAACCAAGTACAGAAAATACTTAGAAAAATCTCAAAGTCTTGCAAAGTTGGATTTTTTATTCTCTTGACTTCTTAATGATCAAGCTTGATATTTTTGAATGTCTTGATGAAATTTGATCTTTGGGTTGTAATGTTGACCAAAAAGTCAAAGTTTGACTTTTCAGTATGCAATTGACCATTTTTCCCTTGTGCCAATCTCAAGCCTAAATTGATGTATTAGTGCTGCAAACTTGACATCTTAGAATATCTTGTGAGCAAATACTTGACAAATGAGAGGGCAAATTTTGGGGTACAACAGCTGCCCCTGTTCAATCTTCTTAAACTTGAAGAGTTAGATTGGCGAGTTTTGCCAATCGTGACTTGAAGGTGGAAGATGATTGGACACTAGAGTGCCCAGAAATTTGCACTCGGCGATGCGAAGATAGGAGGAATGGGCTTAAAGATGCCATTTGGAGAGGTGATATAATCTTGTCGGAGATGGGCTTGTAGATGCCATCCAAGAATGTTTGTTGAGTCGTGAGTTGTAAGCTGAAAAAACGAGTATCAGAATGGCATCCGTGTCTGGAGCGTATCTGTATTGTATCTGAAGTTAAATATCTGAATGAGTATGAGAATGACATCCGTGTCTGGTGCATATCTGAAATGTATCTGAAAGCTGTCTTTGAATGAGTATCAGGATGGCATCCGTATCTGGAGCGTATCTGAACTGTATCTAGAAGCTGGATCTGAATGAGTATCAGGATGGCATCCGTATCTGGAGCGTATCTGAACTATATCTGAAAGCTGTCTTTGAATGAGTATCAGGATGGCATCCGTATCTGGTGCATATCTGAACTGTATCTGAAAGCTGTCTTTGAATGAGTATCAGGATGGCATTCGTATCTGGAGCGTATCTGAACTGTATCTGAAAGCTGTCTTTGAATGAGTATCAGGATGGCATCCGTATCTGGAGCGTATCTGAACTGTATCTGAAAGCTGTATTTGAATGAGTATCAGGATGGCATCCGTATCTGGAGCGTATCTGAACTGTATCTGAAAGCTGTCTTTGAATGAGTATCAGGATGGCTTCCGAGTCTGGAGTGTATCTGAACTGTATCTGAAAGATGTCTTTGAATGAGTATCAGGATGGCATCCATATTTGGAGTGTATCTGAACTGTATCTGAAAGCTGTTTTTGAATGAGTATCAGGATGGCATCCGTATCTGGTGCGTATCTGAACTGTATCTGAAGGATGTTTTTGAATGAGTATCAGGATGGCATCCGTATCTGGTGCGTATCTGAATTGTATCTGAAAGCTGCCTTTGAATGAGTATCAGGATGGCATCCATATCTGGTGCGTATCTGAACTGTATCTGAAAGTTGTCTTTGAATGAATATTAGGATGGCATCTGTATCTGGTGCGTATCTGAACTGTATCTGAAAGCTGTCTTTGAATGAGTATCAGGATGGCATCCGTATCTGGAGCGTATCTGAACTGTATCTGAAAGCTGTCTTTGAATGAGTATCAGGATGACTTTCGGGTCTGGAGCGTATCTGAACTGTATCTAAAAGTTGTCTTTGAATGAGTATCAGGATGGCATCCGTATCTGGTGCGTATCTGAACTGTATCTGAAAGCTGTCTTTGAATGAGTATCAGGATGGCATCCGTATCTGGTGTGTATCTGAACTGTATCTGAAAGCTGTCTTTGAATGAGTATCAGGATGGCATCCGTATCTGGTGCGTATCTGAACTGTATCTGAAAGCTGTCTTTGAATGAGTATCAGGATGGCATCCGTATCTAGTGCGTATCTGAACTGTATCTGAAAGTTGTCTTTGAATGAGTATCAGGATGGCATCCGTGTCTGGAGTGTATCTGAACTGTATCTGAAAACTGTCTTTGAATGAGTATCAGGATGGCTTCCGGGTCTGGAGCGTATCTGAACTGTATCAGGAGGTTGAATTGTTTGAACTGGTCGAGTAGATATTTGTCCTGTCTGGTTTCAGGTATTAATCTTTGACTTGAGAAAGAAAGATAGTTTTCCTGGCTTGCTACATGTATTAATCTGGAACTTGAAAAGGTTGGTCGACGAGATAGTGGTCCTGTCTGGTTTCAGGTATTAATCTCTGACCTGAGAAAGAAAGATAGTTTTCCTGGCTTGCTACAGGTATTAATCTTCAATCTCTTCATGTAGATAGTTTTCCTGGCTTGTTACAGGTATTAATCTACAATCAGTCGTCCATAGATAGTTTTCCTGGCTTGCTACAAGTATTAATATGGAACTTGAAAATGGTTGATAGTAACCATCTGTTGATCGATCTTTCCTGAAAAAAGTAGAACGTTAGTTGTATGCAATGTCATGATGTATGAAATGCATGATGTGATGATGTTCTCAAAATAAATGAGATGGTGTCGTATGCACTTATCATGTATGAGAATAGGATGTATGAAATGTGAAATGTTTAATGAATGTATTTTTGTCTGGGAAAATAAATCCTTGACAAATGTCAGGGAGTCGTTAAATCCTGGATTGCTGTTGAAGAATGTGTGTGTCTTCAAGCTTTGCTTAGAATGTTTCTGCCGGGGATTCCTGTTTTGTTGTTTGAGGAGAAATTCGCTGGGAAATATTGAAAACTCTGTGGGGAGTATGTTTATTCCTGCTTGGGGAAAAGAGTTCAAGAGTCTCGGTTGTCCGTTACTCTACTGGGGAGTCGAAGTT
This sequence comes from Vicia faba, assembly GCA_948472305.1. Taxonomy (NCBI): domain Eukaryota; kingdom Viridiplantae; phylum Streptophyta; class Magnoliopsida; order Fabales; family Fabaceae; genus Vicia; species Vicia faba. The sequence continues at coordinate 374,195,231 of OX451739.1, read as the reverse complement.
GAACTGATATCTGGTCGGGTCCAGGTTCTATAGTAACTTGATGGGGATTGTAGAGTAGTCTAGTGGGGAAGAGGGGTTGTGGTCCTCTGATTTGTAGTAGTCGGAGAGGCAAACTCAAGCTGGAGAATCATGTCGTTTGTTAGGGAAAGAAACCTTGTTGCTCAGTCTATTGGAGAGGCGGCGACTTTACTGGAGAAAAATCCTCGAGGATTCTTGAGGTCGACTTAGCTAGGAAGAGGTTATCAGAGATTGAAACTCTGGCTGGGAGTCATCCTATGAGAAGGATTTTGGGGAGATTTGTCATTGCCCCTAGCAGCAAATGTTTGACTGTACGTAACCCTTTTGCCGAGATTGGCGTTCAATGCCCCAAGTAATGGAGATGGAGACTTGCCCCTGGTTATTATGTACTTCTTGAGAGATTTCTTGGAATCTTGACTGGACTGCCCCAGGTGTGCTGGATAGTGACATGTCATGCCCCCTTGTTGATAGAAGATTTTGTAATGGAAGTGTCATCCCACTTGAAGTGATTTTGTTCACTGAGAGAGCTTTCGTTCACTGGATATTCATTATGTGAATTTCTTCGCTGTCAAACAAATAGCCATATACAAACAGTGATATTCAAGTAATGCAAAGTTTATGCTTGTCTTGATGTTTTGAAAAATGCGTTTTTGTAAGTAAAGGAATTTTGTAAGAAAATTCAATCTCAGGATTTAGAGCAAAACCTTACAGGAGTCAGGATACCTTTTGTAACAATATGCTTTCGAACTAACCCATGCTTCAATTAGGACTTTTGAAGGGTTGTAACGTGGTTTGGTTCATGGTTCAAGAAACAAAGGATAAAGGGTCAAAGTGTATTTGTACCCACCCGCTCTTCGTGGTGTTCTTCAATCCTAAACTCAGTTAATTGTGCGTTTGAACTCCAATTGAGTTTGGAATGACGTTTTAGTGATGGTTCAGACAAGTTAAGTTTGTTGGAAGACAGTCATTTTTACAACATTTTTTTTGTTATTGAGGATTTGTAGTAACCTCTTTTGATTGATTTGTTACCCCTAATTTTTGCCTGACTGTTCTTGTTTTGAGATTACAGTCAGCGGGATGTCCCAGTTTTCTTAAGTCTCCTTTGTAGGTTTTGACTTAGTGGCTTTTCTTTTCTTGAGAGATAATGACTGCCTATGTGATAGGGAACCATCACCGTCTTTTGATTCCAGAGGAATGTTTTTGATATCATTCGTTGTATTATAAGATGAGAGTTTGCAGCTAAACGCGCGTTTGAATTAACTGAGAGACTACCCTGTCCCAGGTTTTGATTAAAGGTTTCAATTTGTGTTAAAATAGAAAACTTCTACTTCTTTGGCTCGAAGGCGTTGACTAGGGATTATCTTCCTTATAACTCCAGTGTTTAGGATTTGAAAGAAACGCCTGTACATCGTCAGCAAGGTCTGTCCAAAAGCATATTGTATGAGATTATGGAATTGTTTTCGTCATCCTCCCTCTAAAGGCTTGTAACTTTTAGCAAGAGTTGAATGTCATAAAGAGAGTAAAAAGCATAGTTTAAATATAATGAAAACGAGTGGATCAAATCAAGACAAACATATGTAACGCATTAATGAAAACAAAGTTTGACATTAATAGATAATTGTTTGAATAACAAAAGAAATTACAACTGAAAATTCAAATGAACAGAAGCGTCTTTTTCTGGACTTGTCACTTTAGGTGGTGGGCCTTTGAAGGATGACAGAAGAACTCAGTCTGGCCATATTGTGTGAACTCTAAAGCTCCCTCGTCGATCAGGTTTTGAATCTTGTACTTCAACGCCCAACAATCATTTGTATCATGTCTAGAACTATCAGAATGATAGGCACACCTGGCATCCAAATTGTAGCTGGGAGAAAAAGTCTTGGGATTTGGATGAGGTCTTATTGGTGTAATCAGATCCATCCTCAGCATGTGTTGCAAATCTTGGGACAGTGGTATGTTAATGTTGGTAAACTGTCTTTTGGGCTTGCTTTGCCTTTGCTGATTTTCCGGTTGATGTTGACGAAGTCGTTGTTGGGCTCGTGACGGGAAGCAAATTGGGGAGGTCTTCTCTCGGCTTCTTGTCTCAAGAGAGGCTGGATGATGACTTGATCCCCAATCTTAGATGTTTTCCCCATTTGGTTACATCCATCCCGACGAAGCTTGTTGATGAGGACCCTCATCTCTTCTTATCCTTGCGCCAGGTTTTGAATAAGAGCCATCTGCCCCACCAGTTGTCCCATCATCTGGACTTTCATTATGGCTATCTCGGTTTGTAGCCTTTCCAACTGATCATCCTTGGTGCCCTCCGGATTCCCAATGACCATGCCTCTTGTGAGGAGAGTCTTCACCTCTTCTTGCCCCTTGGACATGTTCAAGAACATCTCTTGAGTTGAGCGTTTTGAATCTGAATGCTCTTGATGGTCTGTTCTAAGGCCATCTCTACTGAAATAAACAGTAGGAAGATAAGGAAACCTGTATGGGAGAACCCTGTCATGATATGATGCATGATATGTGGATGCATGTTTTCAAGGATTTCGCGGGGTAAATACAAGAAAAATGTTAGAAGTTAAACTTTGATCAACACCTTTGATTGGAGAACTTTGTATTGGTGGATGTCCTTCCACGAGAATCAAGCTCACCATGTCAAGTGGGTCATAGCCCTTGACTCAGGTTGTTGTACTTGATCTTTGACGGTGTTTGTTTAGAGGAAAATAAATCCTCTTGCCCCTTGATAGATGTCTGGTTCAACGTGACCCTGCATCAAAGACCCTTGAGATCCTTGAAATGGTTACTGAAAATGCTATGGTATGATGTTATATACATATATGCGAGGTAAGCAAATTTATATACAAATAATCATATTCACACAAAGCAAACAAATCCTTAGTTTTAGGCTTGTATGGAGTTTGTAGGTAAGTACCCTCTTGAAGTTTAGTTGGCTCAACCTGTCTTAGTTAATAGTAACCGGGTTCTAAAGGATCTCAATATCACCGACCTTTCCCACAAGCTTCGTTTAATAAGAAATTGACTCGCAACCGAACAAAACTCAAGGATCAAGTCTCAATGAGTGTAGCATCGAGTATCAACCAATTTTCAGCTCTACACCGAAACCAGTCATCTCACTACGTCCTAATGGCCAAGTTGGTCAAGTAAGGTTCTAAGGTCAGTTGATGCTTTACGACACTAAGCGACGGCCCCGTACTCTCCTTGATTCAACTCAAGGGTTACCAGTACCAACCAAAGTGCCACATCAACGTAGCTACTGCTTCAACCATGTCGGTATACCCCGCACAGTTCCCTCGCAGTCTATTGCTACTTACCTAAATGGTGCCCCCAAATTCGGGTGTAGGATTTAAAACAAACCCAAACAAGGAACAAAAATGTAACGCAAACAAATCAAACAATGTAAGCAAGTAAAGGTGATCTAACCCTAAGGTAACCCCACTTTTAGAAATCTCCCCAGCAGAGTCGCCAGTTCTGTGATACGGTGGGAGAACTGAATTGGTGGTTTTGCGTTTGTATTCGCAAATGTTGCGGTTTAGCAAGAGTCGCCACCGACTTTTCTTTTATCCAAAAGGAAAGGTGAAAAAGCACAGGAAAGACCTTTAGAGATGTTTTTTGAGTTCGGGGGGGGGGGGGGGGGGGTAGATTATGAAAAGGGAGGGTATTAGCACCCTTTTCATCCATGGTTTTCCATGGGCTTTTAGTTACTTGCTAAATCACCTGCTTTTGTTTGAATGTGTGCTTGTGGTGGTGATTTTTGAAAGTATTTTGAAAATGGAACTTCGTAATGGTTCTCGTTTCTATAAGAACGCCTACAAAGTGTTTGTTTCGAAAGTAGTTCAAAAGTGTGTTTGTGAGATGTGTTTTTGAAAGTATTTTGAAAATAGAACTTCGTAATGGTTCTCGTTTCTATAAGAACGCCTACGAAGTGTTTGTTTCAAAAATAGTTCAAAGATGAGAGTGTGGGTGTAAATGTTTTTGTTGTGAGCAAGCGAGTAACTGAGAGCGAATCTACCTACTTGAAGGGTCTTAAATATGCTTTTCCTCCTCTTTAGATGTGGCTGTCTTACCATCGATTTGGTAAGAAGCCCCATCATTGGATGTGAAGGGACGGGCGTTGGGACGTTTGTATAGTCATAGAAGGCAACATATGGGACGTTTTAGCAATGTCGTTTTAGGGACTAGATCGTTTACCGAAGGCAATATTGAGGGTCATCGAGGGACTACGATCTTTTATCGAGGGTCTTTGCTAAAACGCCCATGTTTGAGGGACATGACTATTTTCCGAAAGGCGACAAGTGAGATTACCCTAAGGGTGCATGTGTGCAAAGTGTATTTTATTGCATGCATTTGTCTTTGATTTTTAAGTTGTCTATTTGCTGATTTTTATCTTGTCATACATCCTAATTACTAGCAATATGTGAAAGCAAGCAAACATGCGGAAAATAAATCCTAAGCTATTACATCACTTTAGGGGGATGGGAGTACAGATTTACAATGGGGATGAAGTGGAGACTGAAATATTACAACCATATCGAATGATAATGAAAACAATGTAAAAACAGTGTAAAATAAAAGGAAAACTGCATTTTGAACTGCTATGTGTCGACCCATGCTACTATGCATCGACACATAGCTCTTCCCTGCCCCTGTAAAACAAATCAGTTCAGTATGAGTCGACACATAATGGGATGTGTCGACTCATGCACCTTCTTGTATCGACGCGAAATGCGTATGTATCGACTCATAGGCTTCTTCCTGCTCATGTAAAACAAAATCTGCTCAGTATGAGTCGATACATAATGGGATGTGTCGACTCATGCACCTTCTTGCATCAATGCGAAATGCGTATGTGTCGACTCATAGTATTTTCCCACTTCTGTTTTGTAACCTGAAATCAGTATGAGTCGATGCATTGGGGTTATGTGTCGACTCATACCCTGTTTTTTCACTAGGATGAGTCGACACATGAGGATATGTGTCGATACATGCTGCATTTTCCTGCCTTAAATATTGTTTTACTGAATGTACAGGTTAGCTTATGGCATATGATGGATAAACATTGAATAATGATTGAATAAACCTAAACCTTAAGCAAATGACTAGTTCAACAGGATAATCAAGTACTACATCTTGTCTTCAAAGAACAACAGCTTGTTAATGATGTAATGACAAGATATCAAGTCAAGAGGACTTACCTTTGGGCTGCACTGGTTGTTTTAGATCTGAATGCTTTTCCAAATGATGTGATAACCTTGTGAGTCTTCAGGAAGCTGCTCTGGACTGCTAGAACTGAGTTGGACTGTACTGTAATATTTTTGGTATTTTTGATGATGAAGTTGAGTAGCACTACCAGGACTGTTTTTATGTTTGGACAAACTTTGTATGAAGTGTTTGGCTTAGGGAGAGTTTGTATGGTGGAGTAAGAGGTTGGGGTTCTGTTTTGAACAAGAACAAATTTGATTTTGAAAAATCAGTCAAGGTTCACAAGAATACTGTTTTTCTGCTCAATGAGACTCTCTATTCTCTCTCTCTATCCCTCTTCCAAAATCCAACCCCTTTGTCTTATGAGACAGTCCTCTTTTGTAGACCCCTTGACTGTGGTTTAGGGGGGAAAACAAATAAGTCATTTTGAATTGCTTTTGCCTACTGTTTTGACACTTTCTTCCCACAATTTTTCCTTTGCCATTTTTGTGCAATTTTAGGGCTGTTGTGATGCAGGCTTGGGCAGACTGCATAGAGCAGTTTTTGGACTGCATTGGGAAGCATGCATCCTTGGGGTGTAGCATAGCACAAGGTTTCTTTGCAAGGCAGTATGGGGTGTTGTGGCATATCATATTTTATTCAACTTTGGACAACATAGTTTGTAGCATGTCACAAATTTGGTCTTGTACACATTATGTCAAAGGCAAAAATATTGTGACAAGGTTTTAATCAAGACATACTTTTAGAATTTGTAATTTTGCAAAATGTCACTTTGTAATAACTTGAATTACTTGCATCATTTTGAATTATTTTGAGTTTTAGTAAAATGCCATGAAGCAAATGAAATTAACCAAGTATAGAAAATCTTAGAAAAATCTCAAAGTCTTGCAAAGTTGGATTTTTTATTCTCTTGACTTCTTAATGATCAAGCTTGATATTTTTGAATGTCTTGATGAAATTTTATCTTTGGGTTGTAATGTTGACCAAAAAGTCAAAGTTTGATTTTTCAGTATGCAATTGACCATTTTGCCCTTGTGCCAATCTCAAGCCTAAATTGATGTATTAGTGTTGCAAACTTGACGTCTTAGAATATCTTGTGAGCAAATACTTGACAAGTGAGAGGGCAAATTTTGGGGTACAACAAGTTGTTATAAGGTTTATGTGCTCAAAATTAATCATAAACTTTTAAGCATGCATTTGTTCCACTTACATCTTTTAAGCAAGAAAAAATTGCATGTTATCTTAGAAATCTTAATCGTTCTTATAAGAATGTTTAATGAGAATTTTAATAACAAACGAAGATTTTCCCCAATGGTTGAGTGGGTGTGCTAAAGTATTCAAGTGTTAAAACTTTGGCATGGGAGAGGATAACTGCATTTGGAATGGGTTAAACAAAGGTTGCTTCTCTATAGCCAGTGCTTATGACTTCATAAGAAGCAACAACAATGATGATAATTTGGATAACTTGAAGTTCATTTGGAGCCTAGAGGTCCTCAAAAGAATTTGTTCATTCATATGGCTAGTGAGCCATAACAACCTTGTCACAAAGCAATGGCTCGATAATAAGGACATTGACCTCCCTTATTTCCCTGTCTGCATAGATAAAGAGGAATCTATCATACATGTCTTACGTGAGTGCGATAAAGGTAAACATGTATAGTTAAGTCTGAATGCTACAAAATTTCTAGAACAATTTTTCTATTTTAATTTGTAGGTCTAGGTCGAGCTCAACCTAACTTGTACGAATGATGATCTTTGGAGGAAGACACAGGAAACAACATGCCATTCACTATAGTACTGGAGAAACCAAAGAAAACACAATGAAGACTATATCATGCCATCAAACCTAGATGATGAGATCAAGAGAAAAGTTAGCATCTATAGACACATCACCAAGTTTATCGAGTGATTCCATAAGAAGCAGATTACAACCAAGTTTATCAGATGGATTCCTCTGAAGGATAATTTGATCATGATTAATTCAGGTGGAGTTGTCAATAAAAATACAAAAGATGGATGTGGATGGATCTTAAGGAATATCCAAGGAGAATGGTGTGGTGGTTTTTCATCGGACATGGAAAACTACTTTGTGGTTAAAACGGAACTGCGAGGCATTATGATTAGTTTACAAGTAGCTTTCGATATAGGACATAAGAAAATTGAGTTGCAATTTAATAACAAGGAGATCTATGAAGCCATCAACAAGAATAATCACAAATTTCAAGCGGCTAAGATTTTACTGCAACAGGTCTTATCCTTGCTCAACAAGGATTTGGAAGTTAGAATCAACCATATTTATCGTGAAGCCAATGCTTTGTCCAACTTGAGTCTTCAGCATGAGCCTGACATTGTAATGTATGAGAGTTTCCCTTTGGAGATCCTCCTAATATTTAACTCCGACTTAGTGGAGGAATCTTTCCCCTGTGTGTTTTGTGTTTAGGCTCTTTTTCCTTTCGGGCTTTTAAGCCCTCCTTTGTATAAAAAAATTATCATGATTTCCAAAGGGTTTCTTTGCATAATACCTTATTCATGAACATTTTTACTATTTTTCAAGTGTATATAACATTTTAACAGAAAACTTATGCATAATTATCATTTTAATGTGAAAAAATTTAGAGAAACACTTGAGCACTTAATTTTTTATAACATACTGATTTGTTCATTGAAGGAGAAGATTGCATTTTCATATATAAGAAAAGTAGCAAAAACTCAAAGTTGCTACAAGGTATGTCTACAATATTTTCATACAAATTATTGTATATTTTACCAAGTGTGTGGTGATTCTTTATCTGTAAGAAAGTGTTATACTTATTACAGAATGTTGCAAATAAGAAAGGTTGTTTTTCTATTTGTTGTAAAATATTCTTTGAATCGAGATGATCCAAAATCCACCATTGTTGTTGATGTTTGAAAATCAAGGAAGTGATGTGCTTCTTTGTGGTTGTTAGAAGATTATAGGAGAAGTCTTGGTGTGAAGCTTGTACAAAGATCTAATAATAGTAAAAATTTCTCACGGTGTGTGAGGGGACTAGATGTACCCTTGGTTGGTAAAAGAACTAGTATATATCTTTGTGTCAATTTTCTTTACTGCACTTTATTTTTCCATCAATATCGTTCATTCGTTCATCACATTTTTCGTAAAAATTAAAGGAACCATAACATCTCTAAAATAACTGAAAAAGTCTGAAAACCTAATTCACCCCTCTTAGGTTGTGCACTAAATACTTACAATGTCAAATGAGTTATGTGAAGTGTCTCAATGACGAGACTCAAATTTAATGCACATGTTCCTTAGGTTGCCCACACCAGCTGCCAAACTTCTTCCATTTCTCCAAGTGACGACCCCTATGTAGGAAAACTGACCTTATTCTCTAAAAGGCTTCTCGCTGCCACACGACGAGAAACCTTGGGGACAGGTATTTTGGGCCAGCTAAGGGCCAATAGGAGGAAGCCCACCTCTGATCTAGACCTGGACCGCTCCACCTAACCTTGCAAGCCCGTCTCCTCTGTATTATATTGGAAGCTTACGCCACCATGCCAAGGTTATATTTCCCTATTCACTGAATAATTCTAGTTCCTCAAATGAACAATATCCTATCATAAACTTTGAGTAAAATTACTTGAATCAAATAGCAAATAATAAATGCAAAACAAAAATATAACATTAAAATGGAATAATGATTACCATAATGCAAATGGAAGTAGTTTCAACATACATCAACAAGGAAATTCAATAACAAGAACTAGTTGCATGTTAAGGAGGAATATTGATTTTGAGAGTTGATGATTTGAGGTAGATATTTAAGGGATTTGAGAAAGATTTTTTAGGTTATGAAAGTTTCATATAATGATTGAAGCGAGGGAAGATATACCATTATAGTTTTAAATTTTTTTCCAGTCTCGCTAAAATGTTAATTAAAAAGTAAAACCTGACCGTTTACTCAAATTTACTAGTTTGATGGTTTAATCGGTAAATTAACCGGGTCACACCGACTATCACCAAGTCAATTACATTCCTCATCTTTTAATCTTTCCAACTCAGTCTACCTTTCAATTTTCGATCCAACCGGTTTGACCAACATGAACGATCAACATTTAAAAATCTGAAAAGATATTCTTAAAAAACTTACATAAATAAAGACAATTCTAAAATTATTAAAATTTTAATTAAATTTAAATGCAACAGAATACTTTTTGTGGGGTGATTAGAAAGAAAGAAAAAAACCATTGTTTTGATTGTTTTTCAATACATCAAACATGTGTGTACAAAGAAGGTATTTATGTAATATTTCTTGTGACGAGGATCTTGCAAAGCATGAGAGACCATCCATGGTGTGTTATTTTGTCACTTATATTCCTAAGCATCTAATAATCTAATAATAAGCTTTAAAGATTAAAAAAATAATAATACGACTTTATTATAATTGAATTTACTATTATTAGATCCAACACATGAATCCACAGATAACGTAGTAAACAAGTGTTTCTAGAATTCAAAATCCAACTAATGATTTCGCACTTGCATTTCAGCCAGGTCAAGAGGAACAGACAGATATTTCAAAAAGTAGTTACTAACGGTTTGGTCAATAAAACATTGAAAATGGGAAACATAAACAAACACAACACAACCTTATTTTCTCAGAATAAATCAATAACCTTCTCAGAAAAAATCAATAACCTTAATTTCTCAGAAAAAATCAATAACCATAATTTCTCATGCAAAGGATTAATTCAGATTGCGAAACCACCATCAAAACCACCGTCATTCCAATCAATGCCGGCCGGAATAGCCAAGTCGCCGTCAAATGGGCCGTGGATCATCTTCTAAAGAAGAATTCCAATTGTGTCCTTATTCATGTTCGTACCAAACCCATCACCAATTCCAGTAGGTATTCTTCTCCTTTAATATTATGTATAGTTAGGATTTTGAATTTTTGAAAATAAAATATTTAATTGATAATAATTTTAAATTGTGGTTGTTGTGGCTGACGCAATTGCAATTAGGGTTGCATATCGCAATTTAGAGCCCTGCAATGATATAATCATATGATATTTAAGATGTATATTTAGGATTTGAATTTTTGAAAAAACTATTTATAAATATTGAATTGATAATAATTTTAAATTGTGGTTGGTGTCGCTGACGCTAATTAGGGTTGCATGCCGCGATTTAGAGCATGCATTGATATGAAATTTAAGATGTTTTATGATAACAAGCAATCAATTAATAATTTGTAATATGTCCTTTTGAATTTGATTTTGCAGATGATAATATCGACGAAGATGTTCCTAAACACGGCCGTCCGCCGACTCAAGAAGAATTGCATCAATTCTTTCTTCCCTTTAGAGGATTTTGTGCTAGAAAAGGGGTGAGTATTCATAAATTTCCAATTTTTGTGTAATCTCTTTATAATTATGATGATGATGATATAGTTTATAATTATGAATGTTGATGATTTCAGATTGAGGCAAAGGAATTGGTCTTACACGACATCGATGTTCCGAGCGCGCTTACTGATTATGCGATTGAAAATTCTGTCAACAATGTTGTTGTTGGTGCTTGTTCTTCCCCATGGAGTGCTTTTATAAGGTTTTAATCTCACATAATCATCTACGTTTATTCATATAATAATTACATGATTATTATATAATCTTAATTAAACTATTTCTCTTTTAAATCTTTAGAAGATTTAAAGAAGTAGATGTTGCATCTACCTTAGCTAAGACATTGCCAGAATCATCCACATTGTATGTTATATCGAAAGGAAAAGTACAAATGATTCGACCATCCGGGCCTCCGATTCCTCAAGACGATCAATCTAAGAACATCGAAGCTACACCGCCTAAACCTATAAGAGATATCGTCGCACTCTTGCAGAATGCTCAATTGGTTCAACCGAAAAAGTTTCTCGATGATTCAAACAGGTATGACATGAATTCTATCTCGCATAATGTTACGTAGAAAAGATTGGCCAGGCTGGAAGTGAAATGATTTGTACTAATTTCTTGATCGCGATGAATATTTAGGAAACCGATGAAAGATGCAGGCAATGTTTGGGAGTTAGATATGGAAGATGTTATACTAGTGACACCGTCTTTGGCGAATAATGTTGAAGATAACAATTCGCCAAGAGGTCCAAGATTATCGGCGGGAAGCCTCTCGACACAAACTTCATCGAATCAAACATCTCCTGCCAACAGTAATGACAGTTCAGGGGAATGTAGTTCTGGAAACCATGAAGTAATAAGTTCAGACAGTTTCAAGTGCTTGTTTTCGCCAAAACCACCGGTAAGTATACATGTTCTTATGTAAATGACAAGTTAGTGATAGAAAATACATTATGTTTTCTTATGTAAGCGGTTAAAATTTTCGCATTTTGCGTTATAGATACAGACGAACATTGAGGCGGAAATAAAAAAATTAAAACTAGAATTGAAGAAAACGTCGGAGCAGTATGGTATGGCTTGCAGAGAAGCAGTTTTTGCGAAACAGAAGGTAACAACATCATGTTATGAAAATTATGCTTGACATAAACTTATCACCGAAAAAAGTACTTACAAAGATTTTTTATTTATTTATTAGACGACTGAGCTTGAAAAGTTTAGGGAAGAAAAAGAACGAAACGTGGAAAAAGCAAGGCTTGCAGAAGAGGCTGCATTAGCTTTAGCACAAGTAGAGAGACAGAAAGCGAAAGTTGCTATGGAATCAGCAGAAATGTTGCAGCGTCTTGCAGAAATGGAAACTCAGAAGAGAAAGCTAGCTGAATTAAAAGCGAAACACCAGGAAGAAGAGAGGAGAAAGACATTACAAGATATTGTGTATAATAGTATTCCGTATAGAAGATACAATATTGAAGAAATTGAAGTTGCAACTAATGGTTTCAACGATGCTCTCAAAATCGGTGAAGGAGGGTATGGACCTGTTTTTAAAGGTGTCCTTGATCACACCGTTGTTGCCATAAAGGTTCTTCGACCTGATTTAGCTCATGGAGAAAGACAATTTCAACAAGAGGTAACTATATTTTTCTTTTAGCAAATACTATAAACTTGAATATTAAGTTTAGTCGCTATAGTCTATATCAGTTGGTACCTGTGCAGGAACATTAGACTGCATAGTCGGGGGGTTAAACCCGCGACATTCCACTTATTCACCTTTAAAGAATAAAGATCGGACGATTTACATTTTCAATGTTTCAAATGCAGGTTATTGTTTTGAGCACCATAAGACATCCCAACATGGTGCTCCTTCTAGGTGCGTGTCCAGAGTTCGGATGCCTTGTCTACGAACACATGGACTACGGAAGTTTAGAAGATCGCCTATTCAGAAAAGATCACACTCCACCAATTCCATGGAAAGATCGTTTTAGAATCGCATCAGAGATTGCGACTGGCCTTCTTTTCCTTCACCAAGCAAAGCCTGAGCCAATAGTACATCGCGATATGAAACCAGCAAACATTCTCTTAACAAAAAACTGTGTCAGCAAGATCAGCGATGTTGGCTTGGCACGTCTCGTTCCAGCTTCCGTACCTAACAAAACCACTCAATATCGCTTCACAGGTAATACAAACCGTGCACGGTAGATCCATATAAAATATACAACACTGAAAATATTGCAAACTCGTAACTAACTAACTAACTGAATATGTTTCTAATAACAGGTGCGGCCGGAACATTTTTTTATATTGATCCGGAGTATCAACAAACCGGGTTATTAGGTGTGAAATCGGATATATATTCATTTGGCATGGTGTTACTACAGATTATTACTGCAAAACCTCCAATGGGATTGTCTCATTTGGTTGAAGAAGCTATTAGAGAAGGGAACTTCTTAGATGTGCTTGATCCAAGTGTAGCAGATTGTCCTGTTAAAGAGGCTTTGGCAATAGCAAAGTTGGCGATAAAGTGTTGTGAGTTGCGAAAACGCGATAGACCTGATCTTAGTACTGTTATTTTGCCAGAGCTTAATAGAATATCACAGATTTGGAACTGTGATGAGGATTGAGGAAGTATTCATATTCATTTGATTGAAATTTACATTTCTGAATTTTTGAAAGAACTTCGTTACCATGTAGTTTGTTGATGCAATGATAAACAAAAGTACATATTCTTTTTTTATTAAGGTTTGTTTGTATTCTTCTTTTTTGTATTTATCATAAACAAAACAAAAGTACATATTTTATGTTTATGTAGTTATTGAGGTGGTGTATTGCTTTGTAATGATATTTTACAATATGTTTGGATTGACGAAGAATTTTCTGACACAATTTTATTGAAAGCGTGATTTTTTTGATAATATTGTGGTGGGTTAAAATATTTCTGGCGAACTCACTGTCAATTAAAACATTGGTTTCATCTGCGAACAAATTAGTTTTTCTTAAAACATTCGTCTAACTCTAAAGATATGCATCTGACTTAAATTTCCAAGATAATAATTATTAGTTGTTCCAACATTTAAGACTTGTAAATCATATTTAAGATCTACCCAATAAAAAAATAGCCATATTTTTTAGTGGACAACTTAAGAGTTGCAACAAGACTAGCTACAATCATGTTGGTTATGTTGAGTAACTTGTTGCTACAAAATTGAACCATTAAAATGGTTAATGAAGTTTAGTGCAATTCAACTTGTAGATATGGTTTAGTTAACCATATTTTTGTCCAATATATATATATATATTGGCAGGTTAATCAAGGAAACACCAAAATGATCACAAGTCTTCAACTTTTAAGATTTTTGTTATTGGGTTTGGTGAAGAAGAATTAAAGTGGAAATGAAGAAAATTTATGCTGAAATTAAAAGAAAAGGAGAAAGAAATAAAGGGAAAAGTGAAGAGGAAGAAAGATAAAAGCGCGTGTGACAAGAAACATGTTTTGAAAAGGGGATGTGTGAGTCTCTTGTGACATACTCAGTTTGCACCACTATTATTGTTCTGTCCCTATTATTACAATAGTATTTAAACTAAAATTTTGAAAAATGACATACCGCAATTTCAAACCTTCTTTCTTTCTCACTCACGCAGTTATAAAAAACCAAAATTATATTTGATTTTTTCTCACCCTAAAAGTAAAAACCGCAATCTCATCATCTATCTCTCTCTCTATCTCTCTCTCTCTCTCTCTCTCTCTCTCTCTCTCTCTCTCTCTCTCTCTCTCTCTCTCTCTCTCTCTCTCTCTCTCTCTCTCTCTCTCTCTCTCTCTCATTTGTAAATTTGTACACCCCATCCCCCTAATGATTGTAATAGCGTAGAATATTTACTTTCCGCAATTTACCGCTTTCATATAGATGCTAGTAATTAAGATTTGTATGGGAAGATAAAAATCAACAAGTAGACAACCCTAATCAAAGACTAAATGCATGCAAATCAAACACATTATTCACACATGCACCCCTAGGGTTAAGTCCACTTGTTGCCTAAAAAATGGTCATGTTATGCATGTGAGACGTCTTAGCAAAACAATCAAAATACAAGATCATAGTCCCTCAACGACGCTACGAATGTTGCTTTACAAACAATCTTAGTCCCTCAAGAGAAATGCTAAGGCATCTCACAACATTGTTATCATGACTATACGATGACCTACGCCCGTCCCTTTTTACATCCAAAGATAAGGCTTCTTACCAATCAATGGTAAGATAGAAATATCAAAGGAAAGGAGGAAATGAATGAAAGACTTTTTGAGTAGGTAGAAACGTTCTTAGTTGCTTGCTCACTTTCAAAACAAACATCCTTGCAAACACACACCAAACACTTTCAAAACATGAAATATTTTCAAAAGTCCAACACTTTGTATACGTTCTTACAATACGAGAACCATTACAAAGTTTGCCTAAACGAAGGCGCTTTTCAAAAATATTTAAAAAAAAACCACATCACAAAGCACACTTTCAAACAAAAGCAAGTGATCTAGCAAGAAACTAAGAGCCCATAGATAATTATGGATGAAAAAGGTGTTAATACCTTTCCTTTCCATAATCTACCTCCCGAACTCAAGAAAAATAATCTCAAAGGTCTTTCCAGTTCTTTTCATCCTTTCCTTTTGGATAAAAGAAAAGTCAGTGGCGACTCTTGCTAACCGTTACAATTGCGATCAAACGCAAAACATCCCAAGTCACTTCTCCCACCGTATTAAAGAATTGGCGACTCTGCTGGGGAAATCTCTTAAAAGTGGGGTTACCTTAGGTCTAGATCACCTTTACTTGATTTTCTTTGTTTGACTTGCTTGCTTACATTTTTTTCCTTGTTTGGGCTTGTTTTGATCCTCTACCCGGATCTGGGACACCTTTTAGGTAAGTAGCAATAGATTGTAGAAACTGTACGGCGCAAACCGATATGGTTGAAATGATAGCTACGTTAGTATGACGCATTTATTGATACTGGTATCTCTTGTGTTGAATCGAGGAGAATACGGGGCCGCTGAGCGGCGTCATGAAGCACTAATTGTCCTTAGAACCTTAATTGAACAACTTGGCCATTAGGACGTAGTGAGATAACCGGTTTCGGTGGAAAGCTGAAAATTGGTTGATACTCGATACTACACTCATTGAGATTGGACTTTTGGGATATCTCGGCCGCAAGAAAAGATTGATTGTGCTAAGGCAATGCCTAAAAGAAAGGCCAGTGATATTGAGATCCTCTAGAACTCGGTTACTATTACTAGGACAAGTTAAACCAACTAAACTTCAAGAGGGTACTTACCTACCAACTCCATGCAAGTCTAAACCTAAGGACTTGTCTACTTTGTGTGTACATAACAACTTGCTTACTTGTACATAACATCATGAACATCATGACATCATAAGCATTCTCACTAACCATTTCAAGGATTTAGGAATTTATCTTTGTTTCTATTTTGTAGGCCATGAACTATGTCCGAAGAAATACCATTAGAATCAACTTTGTGAAAGCACACCCTTAACTCCAAGAGTTAGCGTCAAGGGTACCTGAAGACTCTCCTTTCACCAAGAAATATGACCGGCTCCTCAGTTTGACTACCTCCAATTTCCAAGAAGAGATGATGTGCGTGCTCTTCCAATTCTTCGATCCCATGCATCGTTGCTTTACTTTCCCTGACTATCAGTTGGTGTCAACACTAGAAGAATTATCTCTACTATTAGAAGTGCCCGTGCTTGATCAAGCACCGTTCACCAGTTTAGAAGGGATTCTGAAACCTGAAGTCATTACCGAAGCCCTGCATCTGAAGAGAGCCGACATTATAGCAAATTGGGAAACAAGAAACGAAGTTAATGGGTTCCTAGCCACGTTCTTATTAGAGAAGGCCCGTTCATTTTGGGAAGATATGAATTTTCAAGCCTTTGAGGATGTCCTGGCCCTTATCATCTATGGTTTGGTTCTATTTCCCAACTCAGACCAATTCATAGATGTGAATGCCATCACAATATTTCTCTCTCGTAATCCTATACCTACCTTGCTGGGAGACATTTTACACTGTTTCCATACCCACACCATGAAGAAAAGAGGTACTCTCTTGTGTTGTATTCCCCTACTTGCCAAGTGGTTTACTTTGCACTTACCACAATCAACATTGAAGAACGGGAAAAGATTGACATGGTCTCAAAGGATGATGTCCCTCACCCACTCTAATATCCATTGGTGTTCGAGATCCTTGGTGGATACCTCTATCATTGACCGTTGTGGGGAATTCCCTAATGTTCCTTTGCTTGGTATTATGGGAGGTATCACTTACAACCCTTGCTTGGCCTTGCGAAAGTTTGGGTATGCCCGAAGAGATGGTCCTCATGATATGCTCATCCAAGGGTTGGTGTTCGATTACGAGATCAATGATCAAGACTACCGTCAGAGGTTTGTGAGAGCTTGGATGATGGTAAATAAAGCAGATAGTGGGACACTGGGACGCAAGAATTCTATTCCCTTTGAACTTTACCTTAGGTGGGTGCGAGCTCGCGCTCAGAAGCTCGTGATGTCTTACCCCTCCATCCTACCAGTTATCATGGAGCTTGTGGATGAAGAAGAAGTCCCGTATACTATCATCCATCCCAACATGCCTACTTCTCTTGAAGACTTGCAAAAGAGTTGGATTCAGCTAAAGCAAGAATGAGATATCTTCGAAGCTCAGTTCTACGCAAGTGAGAAAAGGGTTTTGGAGCTTATAAAGCAAGTCCATGAAGAACAAAGCTTGAACGCCTACCTTGCGTCGAAGAGGATGCGTTTGACCTTTTTATCTTAGAAACTTATTTTGTAAGCCCAAAAGGCACGCTGTAACCATTTTGAACTAATTAATGAAAATTGACGTTTGTTCATTCTTTGTCTAGACAAATTTAAATTTCATAAATCCTTGAAAACATTTACATACACACCTTCCATGCATCATAACATAATAGGTTTTCCATGACAAATTTCCTTATCTTTCTTCTATTTATTTCAACAAGATGGATATCGAGAAAACAATGAAAGACCTACAAGCACAAAACTCCCAGTTTCAAGAGACTATGCTGACCCTGACCAAGGGGCAACAAGAGTTGATGAAGTTGCTGGCATCCAAAATGAAACCAAAGAGGAAAGCCCTAGTCAATATGGGTAAGAGATTCAGAGAGCCGATCCGTCAGATACTGGTAGTGGAAGACTCGTCTGAGGAAGATGAAAATCAAATTGGAGAAGCTAGGAGTACCCAGGATGGGTGTATCAATGACCAAGTTTCCGATGATGAGGACTATTTTGACGAGCAGTATCCTCCTGCCAATGTTAAGTACAAGCATCTAGAGGATAGGTTAAAGGCCATGGAGATTTAACCCATCCCTGGTTTGGATTTTGACAATTTGGGTTTAATATTTGGGGTTGTCATTCCCTACAAATTCAAAATACCAGTATTCATTAAATATGATGAGGTTTCCTTCCCGAAGCTTCACCTGAAGTCTTATGTGCGTAAAATACAACCGCACACCGCTGACAAGAAGCTCTGGGTTCACTTCTTTCAAGAAAGCTTGGATGGAACTCAACTAGAGTGGTTTTATCAGTTGGAGGGTTCCCGTATCCATAAACGGGAAGACTTAGCCACCACTTTCTATCACCAATACCAATACAATACCGACCTGGCGCCAACAAGAGTTCAACTACAAGACATGACAATGGGGAAAAACGAAGGGTTCAAAGAGTATGCCCAAAAGTGGAGGGATTTTTCTAGTAGGGTCCAACCGCCGCTAACCGATAGGGAATATATTGATATGTTTATGGGCACCTTATCTGGTCCATTTTTTAATTTATTGGTTGGTTGTTCTTCATCCGGTTTCACCGAGCTGATCTTAACCGGTGAAATAGTTGAAAGTGGTACCAAGAGTGGGAAGATTCCTATAGCATCTGCTTCCACCCCCAATCCCATAAAGAAACCCTTCACTGGGAAGAAAGAAACGAATGTTGTGTATGGGGAAAGGGCCCGTACCAAGAAGGATGACCGCCCCTCCGTTAATGATGTCCGGATTTCCAATCCAACTCCTGTTCAAAGACAATCTTCCAATCGCCAACGATTCAAGGCTCCACAAAGACAATACACAAGGATAGGCATGTCGCTATCCCAAGCCTTACAACACCTATTAAAGGCTAATTTGGTGACACTGCGTGATCCTCCGTCGAATCCAGATACCTCCTCACCTAAATACAATCTGAATACCAAGTGTGCATATCATTCGAATAGTCCCGAGCATGAAACTGACCAATGCTGGGCACTGAAGAATAAAATTCAAGACTTAATAGGCAACAAGACCAACGAATTTGATCCGCCTCCAATTACCAATGTGATAACAGCACCAATTCCAAACCATGGCAAGGGTGTTAACGCTATTGAAGACGCCATTTTTGTTTCCTCTGTCGAAGACTTGACTACTCTGTTGACCATTATCAAAAAGAATCTACTGAAAGCCGAGACTTTCTCTGGCTGTTTGAAGGACTGTGATTGCTGTGCCGCACAACTCAATGGATGCAAATGGCTGAAGGAAGGCATTCAACGCCTGATGAATAACCATGAGATCCTATTTGAGAAGACTCCGTCCGCCAAAAGTTTAACCAATAAGATTGAAGACCTATCCATCATAATGATTTCAAACAAACCTCTTAGGATCTCCTCCAAGGGTCATATCAGGATTTCAAATGAACCAACTGTTGCTCCTCTGATAATCACCGCCCTCGGGCCAATTCTGTACTCTTCCAACAAAGTAGTGCCATGGAACTATGGTGCTGAGGTGTTTTACCATGGAATAAAGCAAGATGCTTGGATTGAAGAAAGAAAAGCTAATGACATTGGTAACATTAGTGGCTTTAGTAAGGTGACAAGGACTGGGAGAATATTTTCACCCAACATCTCACCACCAACTGCTACAAAGGCACCTGTCCACATCACCATTACTAAGCCTAGTGTTGACACAAGGGGAAAAGAGAAGGTAGTTGAGCCTACTGAGACAAACATGCCTGCAAAATACATTGCTGCTGAGGAACCCTCCGCTCAAGAAATGGATGAGATCTTGAAAATTATAAAGAAGAGTGATTTCAATATAGTGGAGCAGCTGGGGAAAACCCCTTCCAAGATTTCCATGTTATCTTTTCTACTTTGTTTAGATGCTCATGCTCGAGCATTAATCAAAAGAAGGCTCATGTCCCTCATGAGACCACAACTGACCAGTTTGAAAATTATGTGGCAAGCTTGACGGTCGACAATGGTTTGGGGTTCTCGGATGCTGATCTGACACCACTTGGAAAGAACCATAACAAAGCTCTACATGTTTTTGTTGAATGTAAGGGGACTACCCTAGCACATGTTCTGGTTGACACTGGCTCTTATTTAAACGTGCTACCCAAGGGGGCCTTAGACCATTTAGATTGTGAAGGACTGGTGTTGAAACCAAGTGATATTATTGTGAGATCTTTCGATGGGTCCAAAAGGACGGTTCATGGAGAGGTGGATCTCCCGATCAAGGTGGGCTCACAAATTTTCAACTCTACTTTCTACATCATAGATATCCGTCCTACTTATTCCTGTTTGTTGGGTCGCCCTTGGATCCATGGAGCAGGGGCAGTAACGTCAACCCTTCATCAAAAGCTTAAGTACCCGGTCAAGGGAAGGATTGTCACTATTTGTGGTGAAGAGGAGTTCATGGTAAGCCACCTCAATTCATTCAAATATGTTGAGATGGATGGAAAATTTATAGAAACCCGGTGTCAGGATTTTGAAGTTGTGCCACCAATGGTTGCTACTGCCAAATGTTCCTCTGATGTGTCCAAAGCTGGTAAGGTCGTGCCAAAGATGGTTTCATTTAGAGATGCTCGTGCCGCAGTCGAAGAAGGAAGTTATGATACTTGGGGGCAACTCCCTGAGATCCAATTCAAAGCAGACAAATGTGGGTTGGGTTTCACTATCAAGGCTCAGAAATAAGTAAGGCGTGCTCGTGCAGGGAAGCCCCCTCTCCGTATTGGAAGTCATGAAGTAAATGTTGTAGTTGATTCTAATGATGAATGTGCACTTGAAGAACGGGTATACCCTACTATAAAAAAGCTCAAAAATTGGCACGCAAAGGACTTTGTTCCCGTCTCCTTCATTGAACCGAGGAACTTTGGTCCATTTGTCAAAGGGTTTTATTTATGCTCATTTTATCATATGATCATTCAATACAAATCATTGGACCTTTTTGCATTCAAATATTTGTGCTCATTGTCTTTATTTTTCTTCAAATGCATTTTTCAAAATAGCCATGTATCTTACATGCACACTGTGATACAGTGGGAGAACTGACTTGGGATTTTGCGTTTATGTTCGCAAATGTTTCGGTTTAGCAAGAGTCGCCACCGACTTTTTATTTTATCCTAAGGAAAGGTCAAAAAGCACATGAAAGACCTTTGAGATGTTTTCTTGGGTTCGGGGAGTAGATTATGAAAAGGGAAGGTGCAAGCACCCTTTTCATCCATGGTTATCCATGGGCTCTTAGTTACTTGTTTAGATCACTTGCTTTGCTTTTCAATTGTTTGAAATGGTGCTTTGTGTGTGGTTTTGAAATATGTTTCGAAAAGAGGCCATTGTTGTGGCAACCTTTATAATGATTCTTGTTTGAATGTATACAAAGGTGTTTTTGTCCTTTGAAAAGATTTCAATGTTTGAAAGTTTGTTTTGGGAAATGTTTTGAAATTGTGTTGTGAAGTGTGTTTGAAAATAGCAAGGATGTTTTTGCAAGCTTTTGATTAAGTAACTAAGAGTTATATACCCTATTTTACTCAAAGATCCTTTCCTAATGTTTTTAACCCTTTTGACAGTGTTATTTCACCATTGTATTTGGTGAACAACCTTGTGTTAGAATGTTAAACGAGACATGCGCGGGTCAATGTATAGATCATGATAGCAATTGTGTTAGGTATCTTTGGCAATTTTCTTGAGGGACTTGATCATTTTTGTTTAGGCAACCAAGATAGCGTCATCGAGGGACTATGATCTTTTGTTTTGTTTTTGTCTTGCCAAAGTACCCAACATGCATACCATGGTCCATTTTTGAAAGCAACAAGTGGATTGTAACCCTAGGGGTGCAAGTGTGCATTGTGTTTGTTTTTCATGCATTTTTGTCTTTGATTAGGTCAAGCTATTTATTAATTGATTTTTGCATACAAACCCTAATTCTCTAATCATGGCATAATTGAAAGCGTAAAAGTGCGAGAATTTAAATTCTAAGCTATTACAACATGATTATGGGGATGGGGGTACAATTTTTGAATAGGGGGATATTTGACAAGAAATATAAACCCTAGTTACTATTACATCCAAATTGAATTTACAGTGCATCAATATTTAAATGTATAATATTTAAATAAACAAAATAAATAAATATTAAATAAAATGTATTATGCAAAAAGAGGTTTTTATTTGTTTATGTATGTAAAGTATTTTTAATATGAAATAGTATAAAGAAATAAAATAAAAAGATTAATTTTATTTGTTAAAGGGGTAAACCCTAATTTACTTTAAAACAAATATTATATATTATTTATATACAAAAAATATATTAATATGTACAAAAATGAAATATACTTAAAAGAGGTATTTTAGTATAAATAATAATAAAAATAAAAATATAATATTTTTGTATTTTTATTCTAAGTATTTAATAAAATAAAAGTATATATGTTTATTATGTGTATATTAAATATATTAAATATGTATAAAATAAAATAACATATGTACAAAAATAAATTGTATTTTTAATAATATTTTTAGTATGAACAAAAATAAGAAATACAAATAAAAGTATATATTTACATATTATTTTCAAATTTTCAAATAAATTATAAAAGTATTCAAAATGTTTTAATGTTAGAAAAATCAAAATAAAATACCAAATAAATGTAAAAAATTATGAAAATGTTTTTTGAGCATTTTTTATATTTGGAGATAAAATAAAAAAATAAAAAATGAAAACAAAAATTCAAAAATGCAAAAATACAAGAAATTGGGCCAGGGGGTGTGAAACTGAAAAAGGGAGGTGTTAGAAGCAAGCAGACCAGGCCCAACCCAAGTCTTCATCTTCTTCCTCCAGACTTTGTACAACGCGCGCGCGCCTGGTTCAAAATGGATATCCTGCATACGAGCTCCATTGCAAAAACACATAACACAAAACTTGTAGAGAATTTCAATACGATTCTAACCATATAAAGCATTAAACCTAACTCTCAAAGACCAGAGAGAATTTCTCTGGCCCTAAAATCTGACCTAATTTTTACAGCATGTTCATGGATGAAATTCTCCTAGCACACTTAATATAAATGAAAACTGAGCATATGTACAGCTTCATGGCATTGAATACTACATTTTTCATTCACAAACCCAAGACTAAATGTTCCTAAATAGAGAGATAGAAAGTGATAAAAAACATGTTTAAGTTGGATTCGAGTTGGACAATGCAGAGCTTCTCAACAAGTTTTGAGGTGTCTGGTAGCTTGCCTGAACTTCACTTGATCTTTTTCAATAGCTAGCTTGCCTTGAATGTCCCTGAATCGGCTCCTAGAACTCAACCTGCACAAGCTTGAAATGAAAATGGTGAACACTGTAAATGGAGTTACAGTTGGCAATGGAGGTTTGGGATAGCTTGAGTGAGTTGAATGGAAGGTATTTGAAGTGGAAAGGGGCAAAACGCACGAGCCAAATGAGCTATGACACTCAAGTTGCAGCACCTGCCCTGTTTTGCCAAAAGAATGTGATTTCTGACTATGGGAGGTTTTGGGGCTCAAGCATTCGTGTTTATGGCTCAAAGGGTTGTGTGAAATGTGTTTGCAATGTTTGTGTAAGCTAACAATGGCTGGTTTTCAAGTTGGCAAGTGTTTGGACAATTTCTTGTTTTTGAAGCAAGATGTAGGAGTTGGTATCACAGGCCTGTACAAGCCATATAACATGCTGCCTACAATCCTCTTGGTTGCTGGAATTTTTGGATTTGATTTGGCTTCAGAGATATGACCCTATGCTTCAAAGATCATGTTTTGACATAAAGCATACCTTTTCCAAAATGGAAATGCACCTTTTTCAAATTAAGGATTAGTTTTGTGTGCAATGTCCAAATGGATAAGATAATGCATTAGCTCAGTGGATTTGAATTTAATTAAGGAGTGTGAATTGGTTTAGAGGCCTGCAAACAAGTACAAAGCATGCTGATTAAAAAATGCAACTTGTATGAACATGTATTTGCCATGGATACAAAGTGAGTTTTTGCCAACTTCAAGCATTCGATTCTCCATAACCACAAATGTGTTTGAGGAGTTCTTGGACAATTTGGAAAGCTATAAATATGAACTATAATCCATATTTGAAATTAAACTTGATACTCCAAGTGGAACTATATGAAAAATGGCCAAGAAGATGGGTCAAAATCCTGCTTAAACTAGGGCAAAATTTCTCTAAGTTAAAAGTTTTAGGGACCCTTGTTCCAAAAATCATAACTTGAGATACAAGCTTCTTTTGAGAAAACTTTGTGAATAAAAGTTGTAGACTTTGTGGAGTACTACAACTTTCATGTTGTAAGTTTTGTTTGAATCCATTTGCATCTTGGTGAAAATGTGGTACAAAGTTAGGAAAAATTAAGAAAATTTCATAACTTAGAAAAATTCTAAGTTATGAAAATTTTCAACTTCAAACCCTAATTTGCAATTTTGGGTTTCTTGGTTAACAAGTTTCATAATTTGGAACATCTTGATGAAAAATGACTCTTGGCACTTGATTTTGACCAAAAAGTCAAAGTTTGACTTTTCAGTGTACAGTCAAATTTTGATCAGTTGACTGAAAAAATTCACCTGTCAATCCCATGCATTTGAGATCTTTTGAACTTGTTGAATAGGTCAAGATGATGTCATTGAGTCCTTGAGTCCATGGTTGAGCTTGATTTGCCATTGGCTAGGTCAAACAGTCAAAAATTGCCTTTGTATAGTCAAAACCCTAAAAATGACCATTTTGCCCTTTTGGTGATCTGATCAAATTTCTTGTGGAATTATGGTCCAAACTTGATCAAATGGTTCATATGAGTTCATAATGTTGATGTGGGTCAAAATTTATGAGGTTTGACTATAAATTGGCCACATTTGACTTTTCCCCCAATACAGTTGATTTCTAGGTCAACTGTCCAATTGACTGGGCAAAAATTTGATTCAAGGCTTGAAACTTGGTATGGACCAACTTATGAGTCCAACATGAAGTATGAAAGTCACTTTGGAAATTTTAGGTCAAAATATACCTGTGCAAACTCAAACCCTAATTTAGGTCAACAATGCAAGGAGGTGTCTTGAGCATAGCAAACCCTAGCTTGATCTTGAGTTCCAAGAGCCTTGTGATAAGAAATGTTGATAAAATGAGAGGGAAAATTTTGGGGTACAACAGTTGCCCCTGTTCAATCTTCTTGAACCTGAAGAGTTAGATTGGCAAGTTTGCCTTTCGTGACTCGAAGGTAAAAGAGGATTGGACACTAGAGTGCCCGTAAGTTTGCACTCGTCAAAATGTATCTGAGGGAATGGGCTTAAAGATGCCATTTGGAGATGGTAGAATCTTTCTGGAGATGGGCTTAGAGATGCCATCCAAAATTTGTTTGTTGAAAATCAGTAGAATGAACATCAGAACGGTATCCGTATTTGGAACGTATTTGAGTTGTATCTGGAGACTGGGTTCGTATGAGCAAGGGAATGGCGTCCGTGTCTAGAGCGTATCCGAGCTGTAACTGTATTTGATCCTTGAATGAATATCAGAATGACTGCCGCGTCTGAAGTGTATCTGTATTCTGAATGGGTAACAGAGAAACATCTATATATGGAGCATCTATGTGCTGGGGATAAATGCCGAATGAGTGACAGAATGGCAACCGTGTCTGGAGCGTATCTGGACTGTATCTGAAATTGAGATCTATATGAGTAGTAAAATGACTTTCGTTTCTGGAGTATATCCGTATTGTAACTGGGATCTGAATAAGTGACAGAATGACTTCCGTGTTTGGAGTGTATCTGAACTTGAAGTTGATAGTTGAATCTGAATGAGAGATAGAATGGCTTCCATGTATGGAGTGTATCTAGTCTGTATTGGATCGCTGAAGTCTGAATAAGTAGTAGAATGACCGTCGTGTCTGGGGTGTATCCACACTGTATCTTGGCTTGAAATTTTGAATGAGTAATAGAATGACCGCAGTGTCTGGGGTGTATCCATATTGTATATGAAATCTCTGAATAGTTGTTAACGATAGCTTTTTAATCTTATCCTGAAAAGGGTAAAATGTTAGCTAAAATACAAAGTTATGTTGCATGATATGTATGATGCAATAAAATGTGTTCCATGAATGTAATGGATATACATGTAATGGATGCGCATGTAAGCTGATTAGCTGTCTTGCTGAGGAAAATAAATCTTTGATAACTGGAGATAATAAAATCTTTGACTGCTGCCGGAGAAAATAAATTCCTGACCGATGCTGAGGATTCAAAAATCTTTGATTGTTGAAGATGAGAAATCCTTGCGACTGCTTGGGGATTAAAGATCTTTGATCGTTGAGAATGAGAAATCCTGGGACCACTGCTGGGGATTGAAAATCCTTGGTGACTTGTGGGGACTAACAAGAGTCTTGACAACTTCTGCGGGGAATGAGAATCCTTCGTGACTTTCCTAGGGAAGTAAGAAAAAATCCGATGATCTCTACTGGGGAATTTAAACCTGGGAGGTTTCAAATGGAGAAACAGGAACTAGAATCTTCGTTCTGTTGGGAAATAGCTCTGTGGGGAGAGTGTTTATTCTACTTGGGAAATCAGGAGCTTGGGTTGTATGCCAATCTACTGGAGAATTGTCTTAGCTGGGGATAAGACAAAAAGTTAACTGTTATCCGGTTGACTCTCAGACTTTTAAGATAACCTGCTGGGGAAATTGGGGAAAACTGAATGGTTTCCGCTGGGGATTGATAGTTGGAAATTTGACTCCGCTGGGGAAGAAGGTTTAGAGTATTTTAGCTCCGCTGGGGATATGTATTTCAGGGTTTTCGGAATCCACTAGGGATCGGGAGTTTGGAGACTTAACTCCGATGGGAATTGTGAAGCTTAACTCCGCTGGGGATAATACTCTGGCTTCGCTGAGGATCTTGAAATTTAACTCCGTTGGGGATATATACTCCAAGGTTTTAGCTTTGTTGAGGATCTGGATGACATACTGTAGGGGATTTCTTCTGGAATAGCCTAAAGACGTTTTCCTATACTTTCGACCTACCAGTAATTATCCTTTCTCATTTCGTTTTATTTGTAATCAATGATTATATTCAAATGCATATGCCTATTTAACAAACCATTGGACGTTTTCAAATAAAACATAAGTGTAAAAAGAAAAGAAAGGCAAGCAAATTTCTGCACTTTGAAGTATTTTTGTATTAACTTTTATAAGTATCTTTGTACAAAGGAGACAGACATCCTAGTAAGAGAATGTTGTCGAAAAATTGAGAAAAATTTATACAAAAGAAAGATGGCTATGTGTAACAATTCCATGGGGTTCCCATTCTGCTATAGCCTTCACAACTCTGAGTATCTTGTCCATTCGTTGCTTTGTCCGCTAATGATGGGATAGATCAGAAGCTTGAGCTTGTTGGTGAAGAGATTGTACTTAAAGTGATCCGACGAGACATAGTCATACGCTTTAATTCCCTAACTTTTGCCTGGACCGCCCTTTCGGGTTTTCGATCCACCGGGAAACCCTTTTTTGCCCAAGTCTCCCTTTCGGGTTTTCAACTGGCCGGGTGTACAAATTTTTCTTGTTTATCCCTAATTTTTGCCGGAACTGCCCTTTCGGGTTTTCGATTCACCGGGATGCCCATTTTTCCCAAGTCGCCCTTTCGAGTTTTCAACTTGCCGGGTCGTTTTATGCGTAGTATCTTTTGACTATGTCTGCGTTCACAGGGTGCGGCAAGTCGTCGCCGTCCATGGTGGTCAAAATCATTGCCCCACCGGAAAAGATGTTCTTGATCACAAATGGTCCTTCATAAGTAGGAGTCCACTTTCCCCTGGGATCACTTTGCGGTAAGATGATCCGCTTGATTACAAGATCTCCGACTTGATATACCTGACGCCTGACTTTCTTGTTGAAAGCCTTGATCATCCGTTTTTGATACGTCTGACCATGACAAACAGCAGTAAGTCGCTTCTCGTCGATCAAATTAAGTTGGTCAAGCCGGGTCTGAATCCAATCGTTTTTACTCAAACCAGTATCCTTCATGATCCTCAAGGAAGGAATCTGAACTTCCATAGGTAAAACAGCTTCCATGCCATATACCAAAGAAAAAGGGGTTACCCCCGTTGAAGTACGCGCCATGGTACGATATCCGTGCAGAGAAAACGGTAACATCTCATGCCAGTCTTTGTAGGTGACTGTCATCTTTTGAATGATCTTCTTGATATTCTTGTTCGCGGCTTCAACAACATCGTTCATCTTTGGCCGATAGGGATATGAATTGTAATGTTGAATCTTGAACTGCTCGCATAGAGCGGTGATAACAGTATTGTTCAAATTCGTACCGTTGTCCGTGATGATTCTGTCGGGGATACCATACCGGCATATGAGGTTTTGTTTGATGAAGCGGGCAACCACATTCTTTGTAACGGAGGCGTAGGAAGCTGCTTTGACCCACTTGGTAAAATAATCAATAGCGACCAGGATGAAGCGATCTCCATTGGATGTTGTGGGCTTGATCTCTCCAATCATGTCGATTCCCCACATTGCGAATGGCCAAGGAGCTAGTAGAACATTGAGAGGAACATGAGGAATGTGTACCTTGTTAGCATAGACTTGGCATTTGTGACAAGTACGGGAATGTTGATGACAATCAGCTTCCACGGTAGACCAGTAGTAGCCTGCCCTTAGAATCTTCTTAGCCATCGTATGTCCGCTTAAGTGGGTGCCAAAGGTGCCACTATGTATTTCGGTCATGATCAACTCTACTTCAGCCTTGTCCACATAACGAAGTAGAACACAATCATGGTTGCGCTTATATAAGATACCATTGCTCAGGAAGAACTTGGCAGCAAATCTCCTTAAGAACTTTTTGTCATTGACTGAAGCTCCTTCAGGGTATTCTCGAGTCTGGAGATACCTTTTGATTTCATGAAACCAGGGTTGTTCCACTACTTCTTCGGTATTAATCTCATGACAGTGCGCAGGTTCGTCCATTCGCTCGATGGTGATTTGAGGTGCCTCATTATCCATTTTGAGTTTAAACATGGAAGACATTGTAGCCAGAGCATCTGCTAGTTGATTTTCTTCTCGCGGGAAGTACTCAAAGGTAATCTGCTCGAAATGAGGCAACAATGTCAGGACATGTTCTTTGTATGGGATAAGATTAGGATGTCTAGTGTCCCAATCTCCTTTGATTTGACTGATAACCAAATCTGAGTCCCCAAATACGACCAAAGATTTGATTCCCAAGTCCATAACAGCTTTGAGACCAAAGATACAAGCTTCATATTCAGCCATGTTGTTGGTACAGCTGAAGCAAAGTCGGGCAGTGAAGGGTGTATGGCAACCTTTCGGAGAAATGAGTACCGCACTGATATTGTTTCCAAGCGCATTTGAAGCACCATCAAAGTACAGGTTCCATCGGGATCCTTGTTCAGGTCCGTCATACGGTCTGTTACCTTCAATGTTGTCCAATGTCATAATGTCCTCGTCAGGGAAGTCGAATCTCATAGATTGGTAATCTTCGACGGCTTGATGAGCTAGATGATCAGCTAGTACACTCCCCTTTATAGCTTTTTGGGTTGTGTACTGGATATCATACTCTGTCAGGATCATTTGCCATCTAGCGATTCTTCCAGATAAAGCAGGCTTCTCGAAGATATACTTGATCGGATCCATTTTAGAAATCAACAAAGTGGTATGAGTCAACATATACTGCCTTAGCCGGCGAGCATCCCATACCAAAGCGCATCAAGTTTTCTCGAGCAGTGAGTAGCGAGTCTCACAGTCGGTAAACTTTTTGCTAAGGTAATAAATGGCATGCTCTTTTCGACCAGACCCGTCATGTTGGCCCTGTACGTACCCCATTGAGTTATCCAAAACAGTCAGATACATGATTAACGACCTTCCTTCGACGGGTGGCATCAAGATAGGAGGTTCCAGCAAATACTCCTTGATCTTATCAAAAGAAACTTGACAATCATTGTTCCATTCAACTACCTGATCTTTCTTCAACAACTTGAAGATTGGCTCACAGGTAGATGTTAGGTGAGAGATGAACCTCGCAATATAGTTTAAGCGTCCCAAGAAACCTCTAACCTCCTTTTCAGTGCAGGGGCAAGCATTTCTTGTATATCCTTGACTTTAGCAGGATCAACCTCAATGTCTTTGTTGCTGACGATAAATCCTAAAAGTTTACCAGACCTGACTCCAAAAGTGCACTTGCTCGGGTTTAGTCTGAGCTTATACTCCTTCAATCTGACAAACAGCTTTTGCAGATGATCAAGGTGTTCTTCTTCTGTCTATGAACGGGCTATCATGTCGTCTACGTAGACTTTAATCTCATGATGTATCATGTCATTAAATAAAGCTACCATGGCGCGTTGATAGGTTGCCCCGACATTCTTCAGTTCGAATGGCATCACTTTGTAGCAGAAGGTACCCCACTGCGTAACAAAAGTAGTCTTCTCCATGTCTTCGGGGGCCATTTTGATCTGGTTGTATCCCGAGAATCCATCCATGAAGGAAAATACCTTGTGTTGAGCTGTGTTATCAACCAAGATGTCAATGTGTGGCAGTGGAAAATCATCTTTAGGGCTAGCCCTGTTTAAATCCTGATAGTCCACACACATTCTGACTTTGCCGTCCTTTTTAGGCACAGGCACAATGTTAGCAACCCATTGTGGATAGGAAGTAACAGCCAGAAAGCCAACATTGAATTGCTTCAGTACTTCAGCTTTGATCTTCTCGGACATGTCGGGCCTCATTCGGTGGACCTTTTGTTTGATCGGTGGACAATCTTCTCTTGTAGGGAGACGGTGAACCACGATATTCGTATCTAGTCCCGACATGTCTTCATAGGACCAGGCAAAGATCTCAACATATTCGTTCAACAGCTGAACTAGACGCTCTTTGACACTTGGCTCGAGGTTGGCACCCACCTTAACCTCTTTCTTGTATTCCTCTGTTCCCAAGTTGATGGTTTCTAGCAACTCTTCATGGGGCAAAATAGCCCTCTCTTCTTGTTGCAAAAGTCTGGCTAATTCTCCAGGCACTTCACAGTCTTCATCACCTTCGTACTCGACATGATTGACCAAATTTTCAGAGTCACCGAAGGCTAAAGCAGAATAGTCACCCATGGAATCTGGAGTGGATGGGTACCTGCATTTTATGAGTGTGGGTGTGTGTAAGGGATATCCATCCTCAAACAAAACAAAATGTAAAAGGAAAGAAAATGAACACAACAGTTTATAGATGAAAACGTCCAATGATTCATTAAACATGGCATATGATAATGAAGAAATCAAGCCCTTACAAATGGACCTATATGCCCCGGGTAAGGCATAAGGTGAAAATAGTGTACCAATTGTTTAGTTATTACAGACCAAAATAGGAAATTGTTCAAAGATAAATTACTGGTTGATGAAAGTGATGGGAACGAAGTCCTTCACTTCCCAGTTGCTTAATCCTCCTTCGACGGTTGGAAAGATCCAATCTTCAAAGTTGTCTTCTTCATCATCATCTTATAAGGCATTAATTCCATGGTGAGTGATTTTTACTGGTGGTCCTCCAGCCCTGGAGCGACGCACAGCTTTCTGGCCAGCAACAGTAAAACCTAGTCTGAACTTGTCCGTCTTGTGAGGAAAATCAGGCAGTTGCCCCCACACTGTACTCCTTCCTTCTTTAATTACAGCCTCCGCATCCTTGAGGGATGCCATCCTAGACACAGGCTTGGAAACGATAGGCACATCTGTCATTGTCTTTGCAACTGCGACCTCAGGAGAAACCTCTTCAAAATGTTAGAAGGGTGTTTCTATGAATTCGCCATCCAACTCCACATAGCGGAAGGAGTTGAGGTGACTTATCATGTACTCTTCCTCACCGTGCAGCGTTATGATCTTTCCCTGAACTGGATATTTTAGCATTTGGTGTAGAGAGGAGGTGACTACCCCAGCATTGTGGATCCACGGCCTTCCCAACAAGCAAGAATATGAAGGATGGATGTCCGTCACATAAAAGGTAGAGTTGAAAATTTCTGTGCCCACTTTGATTGGGATGTCCACTTCTCCGTGAACCATCCTCTTAGAACCATTGAAGGCTCTAACAACGATGTTACTGGGCTTGAGGGTCAATCCTTCGCAGTCCAATCTATCCAACACCTTCTTCGGTAGCACATTCAAAGATGAACCGGTATCCACCAGGACATGGGCAAGTGTGGTTCCCCTGCACTCTACTAAGACATGCAGCGCGTCGTTGTGTTTCCTTCCCTTAGGGGTCAAATCAACATCGTAAAAACCAAGACCATTATCAGCAGTAAGGCTAGCCACGCACTCTTGAAACTGGTCAGCCGAAGTTTCTTGAGGCACGTGTGCCGTTTTTAGAAATTTGATTAAGGCCTTAGCATGAGCCTCAGAGTAGAGTAGGAGAGCCAACATGGAGATTTTGGAAGGGGTCTACCCTAGCTGCTCCACAACATCGTAGTCACTCATCTTGATTATCTTTAAGATTTCTTCCATCTCTTTCTGGGTGGTCTCGGGGATTACCACAGTCTGAGCCTTCGTCCTGACAGACGCTTCTAGTATCCCCTTACCTTTGTCAGTAGCATCAGAGGGACTAACTTCAGGAGTATCAAGTTCTTAGATTACCGGGCTTTGCACAGATGGATTGATAGGTACAGAAACTCTCGAGGGTCCGAAGACTGCTCGTGGAGGAGCGATCTCCAGAGAGAAGATCGTTCCGCTGCGAGTTATCTTGCTCGTTCCCGCAATATTCCCTATATCAGGGGTTTCATCATCGGAATTCTCTTAGATTGATTCAATCTGTTTGATACCATGATAGAAGATTTCTCCTCCGTAGTTCCATGGTATCGTCTTG
This sequence comes from Vicia faba, assembly GCA_948472305.1. Classification (NCBI taxonomy): domain Eukaryota; kingdom Viridiplantae; phylum Streptophyta; class Magnoliopsida; order Fabales; family Fabaceae; genus Vicia; species Vicia faba. The sequence continues at coordinate 374,162,455 of OX451739.1, read as the reverse complement.
TTAGGTTCATACGGGACAGGCCCTAACATGGTAATTTTCAACGGCACATACTTAGGATCAGGCGTAATCTTGACAGGCCTTTTGCAGGTCTTGGGAAGATTGTCGGAGATGGTTATTATTGCAATGTCATTGGTTGAAGCAACAAAGGTAGCAGGAGTATCAGGAGTGATAGTATCAACAAGATTCTTTTGGAAGAGGATCTCTTGGGTATCCATCAGGCGTTGGATGCTTGATTTCAATAGTGGGCAGTCAGCTTGCAAGTTTAAACAAAAGTAACAGTCTTTTCCACAGCCTGGGAATATCCCGGCTCTCATCAAATTCACTTTAATCACTGGTAATGGAGTCAAAAGGTCAGCAACATTGGTAACATGAAGATCTTCCATAACGGCATGAACATTATGACCGTGCTTGGGCATTGGGGCAGAAATCACATTCGGCTTTTCGGGCGCATCGAATTCTACCTCCTTGGCGTCGATCAGGTCTTGTATTTTGTTCTTAAGAGCCCAACATTTGTTGGTATCATGCCCTACACTGTCAGAGTGGTATGCACATTTCGCATTGGAGTGGTAATACGGAGAAGAGGTATTAGGGTTCTTCGGCGCTTCTTTCAAATTGGTAAGGTTCAGATTTAACAGATGAGGGAGCACTTGAGCCGGTGTCATGTTGATTCGGGTGAATTGTCGTTGTGGCCTTTCTACCCTTTGCTGATTAGATCTTGGCTGATTACTGTGAGGTTGATCGGTTGAAGAGTTTTGGATCATCATAGCCCCCACTGTTGGTCGGCGCTCGGTTCTTCCTTGGCTTTTCTGGGAATACACAGCAGAAGCTTCTTTCTTGGCTGGGAAGGTCTTCTTAATAGCAGTGGAAGCGGAGGCATCTTTCTGAATTTTACCACTTTTAATGCCATCCTCGACCCTTTCACCGGTCAGAATTAATTCGGTGAATCCTGCAGAGGAACTCCCGATTAAATGATTGAAGAAAGGGTCATACATGGTCCCTAAAAACATGTCAACCAGCTCTCTATCCGACAAAGGTTGCTGCACCCTTCCAGACAAATCCCGCCACTTCTGGGCGTACTCCTTAAATCCCTCATTAGAAACCATACCCATACTCTGTAGTTGAGTACGAGTAGGTGCTGAATCAGTGTTGTATTGGTATTGTCGGTAGAAAGCAGCAACTAAATCTTCCCATTTATGAATCTCAGACCTCTCAAGTTGATAGAACCAGTCCAATTGTGTGCCTGAAAAACTATCTTGGAAAGAATGGACCCAAAGATCCTCATCAGATGAGTGGGGTTGGATATTTCTGACGTAGGATCTCAGATGCATATTTGGACAGGACAAACCATCATACTTAGCAAAAGTGGGTACTTTGAACTTGGGAGGAATGACGATCCCAGCGACCAACCCTAGTTCTTCGAAATCTAAACCAGGTACCCTTTACAACTCCATGGCTGCCAATCGATCCTCAAGATTTTTATACTTATCATCCGCTGGGGGATATTGCTGTTCGGAGTAATCTTCATCCTCTTCCTCTTCTTCTTCTTCAACTTCAGATTCAGAAGGCATCGCAATTCCTTTTCCTTTACCAGCCCCTTCATCAGACGTCGAGGGGAACTCGAGAACTCTCCTAGCCTGATGCTCAAATCTCCTTCCCATAGTGGCTACCCCAATTCTTTTCTTTTTCTTCCTTTCTGGTTCCTTCTCTTTTTCTAACAGTGCTTTGAGATCCTCTTGACCCTTTGCTAAGGTCATGAGGAGTTGCTGGAATTGTGAATTATGTGCTTGTAGATCCTTAACTGTCTGCTCCAAATCCATCTGGCTGAAATAAACAGCAGAAAGATAAGGAAACCTGGTGTGAAGACCTGTTTATGCATATGATGAATGATATGTTATTCATGTAATGCATTCAAGGATTCAGAAATTCAAATTTGTTGTAAACAAAAAGAACACACGTCATATTAATAAGAAGAAATTTGTTTGTACATAAATGCCCCATGGGCAAAATATTACAAAATTCTTAATGTAAAAAGACATTGTGCATCCTCTTTGGTGCGTGTAAGTGTTGAGAGTTTCCTCCTTATGAAGTCGGCGGGTAAGCTCCAAAACCTTCTTCTCACTGGCCTAGAAGCTGGCTTCAAAAGTATTATGTTCTTCTTTGAGTTGGATCTAACTCTTTTGTAATTCTTCCAATGATGTTGGCATGTCTGGATGTAGGAGGGTGTATGGAACCTCTCCTTCCACAACAGGCTCTTTGATCACGGGGAGAATGTGAGGGTATGGCATCATAAGATTCTGGGCGCGGGTCGTACCCACTTGAGGTAAGGCTCAAGGGGGATGGAATTCTTGTGCTCCAGTGTCTTACTATCCACTTTGTTGGGCATCCTCCAAGCTCTGATGAACCTTTGTCGAAGTCCTTGTGCATCGTTGTTGAAGTCAAAAACTAGGTCAGGAATCAACATATCATGAGGGCCATCCCTCCGGGAATATCCAAACTGCCTTAGAGCTAAATAGGGGTTGTAGGTAATGCCTCCCCTAATGCCAAGTAGTGGGACATTAGGGAATTCCCCATAACGATCAATGATGATGACATTTTCTCTAGACCGAGAACACCAATGAACATCAGAATATGTTAAGGTCATCAATCGCTGTGACCACCTTAAACCCTGCTCATTATTCAAAACTGACTGGGGAAGGTGAGAAATAAACCACCTTTCTAGAAGAGGAGTACAACACATGAGAACACCTCTTTTCCTTATTGTCCGTGTGTAAAATGAGTGTAGGATATCCCCAAGCAATGTAGGCACAGGATTCCGAGATATGAAAATCTTGACAGCATTCACATCTATAAGCTGATCAGGGTTTGGGAACAAGACCAACCCATAGATGAGAAGTGCTACAATCTCCTCAAAGGCTTGCATCTAGAGAATTCCAGCAGTCTTATGCCTTCTCAAACATAAACTTTGCCAAGAAACCCTTGACACCACTTCTGGTTTCCCAATGACCTTTGATATCAGATGGTTGCAAGTGTAAGGCTTGAGCAACATCTTCAGGCTTTGGTTCTTTTTCCGTACCGTTGTAGGGTAGTTGATGAAGAATAGGAATTCTCAGGAGTTGAGAAAATTCCTCCAAAGTAGGTACTAGTTGGTAATCAGGGAATGTGAAACAGTGGTGTAGGGGGTCAAAGAACTGGAAGAGAACTTTCACCATGTCTTCTTCAATGTTGGAGTTGACCAAGTTGAGAAGTCTCCCATGTCTTTCACTGAAAAAAGAATTCTCTGGAATCTTGGAAGTAAGCTCTTTGAGTCGATGAGGGATTCTCACAAGGTTGACTTAAATTGTTTTCCTGCGAAGAGATTCCATGACCTACAAAACAAGAACAAAGATGAAGATCTAAACCCTTGAAATGGTTAGTGGATGCATATGATGCTTTATGATGTTCATGATGTATGCACAAGCACATATACAAACAAGTCACACAAAACCCTAGTTTCAGGCTTGCATGAGGTTTCATAGGTAAGTACCCTCTTGAAGTTAGTTGGCTCAACCTGTCCTATAAATAGTAACCGGGTTCTAGGAGATCAATATCACTGGATTATTTTCTATGTTCATTGTTTTGGTTTAGCCACTTAACTGGCGACCAAAATATTCCAAGAAAATAACCCTCAATGAGTGTAGTATCGAGTATCTACCAACTTCGGACTGCACCAAAGCCGGTTATCTCACTACTCCTAAAAAAGGCCAAGATGGTCAAGTAAGGTTCTAAGAGTTCATTAGTGCTTCATGACATCACTCAGCGGCCCCATATTCTCTTTGATTGACTCAAAGGCTACCGGTACTCACAAATATGTCGCACTAATATAGATATTGCTTTAACTATGTCGGTATACCCCGCACAGTTTCCACAACGTATTGCTATTTACCTATGAATGTTTCCCAAATCCGGGTAGAGGATTTCAAGCCCAAACAAGAGAACCAAATGTAAAACAATCAAAGCAATCAAGATAAGCATGCAAGGGTGATCTAAACCCTAAGGTTACTCCACTTTTAAAATTTCCCCAGCAGAGTCGCCAGTTCTGTGATACGGTGGGAGAACTGACTTGGGATTTTGCGTTTGTGTTCGCAAATGTTTCGGTTTAGCAAGAGTCGCCACCAACTTTTTATTTTATCCTAAGGAAAGGTCAAAAAGCACAGGAAAGACCTTTGAGATGTTTTCTTGGGTCCGGGGAGTAGATTATGAAAAGGGAAGGTGCAAGCACCCTTTTCATCCATGGTTATCCATGGGCTCTTAGTTACTTGTTTAGATCACTTGCTTTGCTTTTCAATTGTTTGAAATGGTGCTTTGCTATTGTTTGAAATGGTGCTTTGTGTGTGGTTTTGAAAGATGTTTCGAAAAGAGGCCATTGTTGTGGCAACCTTTGTAATGATTCTTGTTTGAATGTATACAAAGGTGTTTTTGTCCTTTGAAAAGATTTCAATGTTTGAAAGTTTGTTTTGGGAAATGTTTTGAAATTGTGTTGTGAAGTGTGTTTGAAAATAGCAAGGATGTTTTTGCAAGCTTTTGATTAAGTAACTAAGAGTTATCTACCCTATTTTACTCAAAGATCCTTTCCTAATTTTTTTAACCCTTTTGACAGTGTTATTTCACCATTGTATTTGGTGAACAACCTTGTGTTAGGATGTTAAACGGAACAGGCGCGGGTCATCGTATAGACCATGATAGCAATTGTGTTAGGTATCTTTGGAAATTTTCTTGAGGGACTTGATCATTTTTATTTAGGCAACCAAGATAGCGTCATCGAGGGACTATGATCTTTTGTTTTGTTTTTGTCTTGCCAAAGTACCCAACATGCATACTGTGATCGGTGGAAATAGAACTGACTATTTTTTAATGCTGGTTCGCATATGTCGCGGTAAGCAAGAGTCGCCACCGTCTTTTATTTTCTCCAACAAGGAAAGGACAAAATCACAGCAAAATTCCTTTTCGAGATGTTTCTCGGTTCGGGAGGTAGATTATAGAAAGGGAAGGTGTTAGCACCCTTTCTATCCGTGGTTATCCACAGGCTCTTAGGTACTTGCTCACTATGTTTTCAAAAATTGTTTGCTTTTCTTGTGTATGTGGGTTTTGAAAAGAGTTCATTTGAAAACTTCTAGGTAACTCTTGTATCTGTCCTCAAGAGTGTATGAAGTGTTTGTTTGAAAACTTTTTGAAAGTGTAGGTGCGAAAAGTTGTTTTTTGTTTTTGAAAGAGCAAGTACCCAGGAGAAATCTACCTACTCTAAGGAATTAAGCTGTGTAAGAGTCCTTTAGACAGTACTATCCCACTATTGAGAAGTAGGTAGCACCGTCATTGGAGTTATTCGGGTCAATTCGATTATAGGGACATGTGTGGTCACCAAAGCAATAGTAGGACGCCTTAGCGGTAACCCTAATGTCCTAGATCCTTTTTATCCGAGGCAACCGTTTCGAGGCAACTGGATCTTTAGACAGGAGGGAGACCTCTAAAACACCCTATACTCAATGACCACCTCGAGGCAACCAAGTGAGGCGTACCCTAGGAGTGGCATGTGCACGTGTGTCAGGATTCAGTTAAAATTATCTTTGCACATGTATTATGGTGAGCTACGTTTTGATTTTATTTGTCATACAAGTCTTGTCATGCATAGTTAACAGTTAATAATGGTGCGGAAAATAAAGTGCGGAAAGTAAATCTACGCTATTACAAGGCGTCGGGTATTTACATCGCCAAAAACATAACCCTTTAAAAAGTAAATGCGGAAAATAAAGAAAGCGATAAAAGTCCTAATTATCTATTACATACTCGGAGCAGTTACATAAATATGATCAAAAACTAATATGCGCGAAAGAAATTGAATCAGGACGTCCTTAGGGTTTTGACCCTTTTTTGAGAAAAGAATGGAATTTGGTCCCTTTTTGCAATTAATTAAATATTAAACCTAAAACTAGTTAATTGATTAATTAAAAGAAAAATGTATTTTTTAGTTTTTTAAGTCTTTAATGAAAATAAAAAGAAAAGGTCAAGAGTTAGTAAAAAAAACCCTAAGTCTAATTTATTTTATTTATTGTAAAAGAAAATTAAAATTAAACCTAATTAAACTAAATTAATTTATGTTAGTGTTTATTTACAAAATAATAAATTAATAGTGAAATAAATAAATAATAATAATATTTTGTTTTACTGATTTTATTATGAAAATAATTAGTTATGATTAAATAATAATAATAATGGTTAAATAATTAAAAGAAAACAAATAAAAAAAAAGGAAAAGAAATAATTAAACCAGGGGGTTGATGGACCCATTAGGAGGTTTGCTTGGCAATTCTGGCCCACTTGTTGGCCAATCCATTTGACTTTTGGGATCAGCTATGCCTGCGTTGACTGAGGATTATTGTGGTCCTTCATCTTCGGCCCTTGGATTGACGCCTGAAGCCACTTGGTACATGGACAATTGAGGTATATGGTGGACACCTCCTAAAGCGCTGCATGAGAATACATTAGAAAAAATAGAAACAAGTTTTGGGTGGACCTGGGAATCGAACCCAGGTCCCAATGATGCACAGCCAACACACCAACCACTAGGCCATCACGCTGCATTTGATATAATGATAATCAATGAATATAATATATAAAAAAGATCAATTATGCTGGAAACAAATAAAAGCGCGCGTTATATTTGAATGAACCAACCATACACGTACACGTCTTCATCTTCATCCTTTTGCCTGTAAAATAAAAGTCAGATAGCGGGGGTTTTTAACCCCCACAACCTGCAACGACCAATAATAGCGAATAGGCATAGGATTAACATAAATTGTTCGCGAGGGTTCCACTAGATTCGTCTGAATGCAACGAGTTCAACCATGTGCATTAGGGGTTCCAATTTTGCCTGGATAGTAAAGCCCTATTTCAAGAACTCATGAACCCTAAAATTCGTTAATGGCAATTCACAATTCTGTGCATTATAATCCAATTAATTAATACCAATAGCTTTATATGGATGCAAGCAATACAAAACAAACCATAAATCACATCAAATGCTCATGAATTGTGAGTTTCGATTCTGAAAAAAGTGGACAAACCGTGACTCTGTTTCTTAGGATTCCTTGAGTGTTAGCACTTGATTTTTGATTGCAATGTGTCTCTGAGAGTTCCTGCAATATATTAGAAACAAGAAAAAGCTTTGAATCACGTTAAATTATGGAAAACAGTTTTCAAGTTTTTCTTGATTTTTTCAACGTTGCATATGGCTTTCTGCAGCAATTCTCCCGTCCTCTTCATTAGGGTTAGGTTGTGTGCATATAATGGAATAGAATTAGGTCAAAGTTTGGCCCAAAGATCCATGGAATAATGGTTTCAATATTTGATTTTCAATCACATCTTTTTGCATCTTTTTGATTGAGAAAACTTGCCAAATTGGAATATTTTTGTCTCCTTGATTGGTACACGAAATCTCCAGCATATATTGACCACTTTTGCTTCACAAAAAGATTGAGAAATCATATCTTTGAATTTCCTACATTTTAAATCAATTAAATGAATTAATATTAATAAAAAATCCAATTAATTAATAAAAAATAAGAAAATAAATTCAAATAATCCCAATGGGTCGTGCATAGGCTTTGGATAAAGTTTCAAGAAGGAATTTGAGGCCCATTAGCAAAAACAAGGTGTTTTGAGCAAAGTTGACTTTTGCAAATTCACAAAAATTTCCCAACTTCTCCAATGCATATCTTGCTCAATTTTGATCATATGAACATGTTCTTGGACATTTTGGAAAGGTCTTGAAGTCCTCTAACCAATTCCTTTGGTCCCATGTCATTTTGATTTACCAATCTCAAGTTATGGTCTTTGACTTAAAGTGCACTTTTGTTGGTTTTTGAAATTGACCTATAATGTAGAAATTGATAACTTTTTGTGAGAGCATTTCTTGGACTTGAAATATGAAGATGAGTTGTAGGAAATGTTATCCCCTTCAAAATGAACATTGGATGGGATTTTTCTGATGAACCATGAAAAAGTTATGCCTTGGTCAAGGTACAATTGACTTTCCTATTATCCAAAAATAGTAACTTTTGCATCTTTGATGATTTTTGAGCCATGCTTGTAGAATCATGATCAAGACTTGATCAAATGATGATTGTGGCCTCAAAATAAGATGTTGACCAAAAATTCCGACTTTTGACTGCAAAATGACCATTTTATCCCTACAGTTGATTGTGAAGCAAATGAAGCTTTTGACTGTGGAATTTGACACTGTGAGTCTTGAGACTTGGCATGTAGATGCTTGAGGATGTATATAGGCACATGAGACTTGATTGAGCCATTGAAAACTCCAAATTCATTGAAGGAACCAAAACCCTAATTTTGACTGGCTTAGGAGGCATTTGGACTGTGCAACCCCTTGAGAAATCTTGAACCATTTGAAGATGATTCTTGATAAATCTTGAGGAATATGGGAGGGCAAATTTTGGGGTACAACACATACCATGGTCCATTTTTGAAAGCAACAAGTGGATTGTAACCCTAGGGGTGCAAGTGTGCATTGTGTTTGTTTTTCATGCATTTTTATCTTTGATTAGGTCAAGCTATTTATTAATTGATTTTTGCATACAAACCCTAATTCTCTAATCATGGCATAATTGAAAGCGTAAAAGTGCGAGAATTTAAATTTTAAGCTATTACAACATGATTATGGGGATGGGGGTACAATTTTTGAATAGGGGGTATTTGACAAGAAATATAAACCCTAGTTACTATTACGTCCAAATTGAATTTACAGTGCATCAATATTTAAATAAACAAAATAAATAAATATTAAATAAAATGTATTATGCAAAAAGAGGTTTTTATTTGTTTATGTATGTAAAGTATTTTTAATATGAAAAAAGTATAAAGAAATAAAATAAAAAGATTAATTTTATTTGTTAAAGGGGTAAACCCTAATTTACTTTAAAACAAATATTATATATTATTTATATACAAAAAATATATTAATATGTACAAAAATGAAATATACTTAAAAGAGGTATTTTTAGTATAAATAATAATAAAAATAAAAATATAATATTTTTGTATTTTTATTCTAAGTATTTAATAAAATAAAAGTATATATGTTTATTATGTGTATATTAAATATATTAAATATGTATAAAATAAAATAACATATGTACAAAAATAAATTGTATTTTTAATAATGTTTTTAGTATGAACAAAAATAAGAAATACAAATAAAAGTATATATTTACATATTATTTTCAAATTTTCAAATAAATTATAAAAGTATTCAAAATGTTTTAATGTTAGAAAAATCAAAATAAAATACCAAATAAATGTAAAAAATTATGAAAATGTTTTTTGAGCATTTTTTATATTTGGAGATAAAATAACAAAATCAAAAATGAAAACAAAAATTCAAAAATGCAAAAATACAAGAAATTGGGCCAGGGGGTGTGAAACTGAAAAAGGGAGGTGTTAGAAGCAAGCAGACCAGGCCCAACCCAAGTCTTCATCTTCTTCCTCCAGACTTTGTACAACGCGCGCGCGCCTGGTTCAAAATGGATATCCTGCATACGAGCTCCATTGCAAAAACACATAACACAAAACTTGTAGAGAATTTCAATACGATTCTAACCATATAAAGCATTAAACCTAACTCTCAAAGACCAGAGAAAATTTCTCTGGCCCTAAAATCTGACCTAATTTTTACAGCATGTTCATGGATGAAATTCTCCTAGCACACTTAATATAAATGAAAACTGAGCATATGTACAGCTTCATGGCATTAAATACTACATTTTTCATTCACAAACCTAAGGCTAAATGTTCCTAAATAGAGAGATAGAAAGTGATGAAAAACCTGTTTCAGTTGGATTCGAGTTGGACAATGCAGAGCTTCTCAACAAGTTTTGAGGTGTCTGGTAGCTTGCCTGAACTTCACTTGATCTTTTCCAATAGCTAGCTTGCCTTGAATGTCCCTGAATCAGCTCCTAGAACTCAACCTGCACAAGCTTGAAATGAAAATGGTGAACACTGTAAATGGAGTTACAGTTGGCAATGGAGGTTTGGGATAGCTTGAGTGAGTTGAATGGAAGGTATTTGAAGTGGAAAGGGGCAAAACGCACGAGCCAAATGAGCTATGGCACTCAAGTTGCAGCACCTGCCCTGTTTTGCCAAAAGAATGTGATTTATGGCTATGGGAGGTTTTGGGGCTCAAGCATTTGTGTTTATGGCTCAAAGGGTTGTGTGAAATGTGTTTCAATGTTTGTGTAAGCTAACAATGGCTGGTTTTCAAGTTGGCAAGTGTTTGGACACTTTCTTGTTTTTGAAGCCAAGATGTGGGAGTTGGTATCACAGGCCTGTACAAGCCATATAACATGCTGCCTACAATCCTATTGGTTGCTGGAATTTGTGGATTTGATTTGGCTTCAGAGATATGGCCCTATGCTTCAAAGATCATGTTTTGACATAAAGCATACCTTTTCCAAAATGGAAATGCACCTTTTTCCAATTAAGGATTAGTTTTGTGTGCAATGTCCAAATGGCTAAGATAATGCATTAGCTCAGTGGATTTTCATTTAATTAAGGAGTGTGAATTGGTTTAGAGGCCTGCAAACAAGTACAAAGCATGTTGGCTTAAAATCGCAACTTGTATGAACATGTATTTGCCATGGATTCAAAGTGAGTTTTTGCCAACTTCAAGCATTCGATTCTCCCTAACCACAAATGTGTTTGAGGAGTTCTGTGACAATTTGGAAAGCTAGAAATATGCACTATAATCCATATTTGAAATGAAACTTGAGAATCCAAGTGTAACTATTTGAAAAATGGCCAAGAAGATGGGTCAAAATCCTGCCTAAACTAGGGCAAAATTTCTCTAAGTTAAAAGTTTTAGGGACCCTTGTTCCAAAAATCATAACTTGAGATCCAAGCTTCTTTTGAGAAAACTTTGTGAATAAAAGTTGTATAATTTGTGGAGTAATACAACTTTCATGTTGTAAGTTTTGTTTGAATCCATTTGCATCTTGGTGAAAACGTGGGACAAAGTTAGGAAAAATTAAGAAAATTTCATAACTTAGAAAAATTCTAAGTTATGAAAATTTTCAATTTCAAACCCTAATTTGCAATTTTGGGTTTCTTGGTTAACAAGTTTCATAATTTGACACATCTTGATGAAAAATGACCCTTGGCACTTGATTTTGACCAAAAAGTCAAAGTTTGACTTTTCAGTGTACAGTCAAATTTTGATCAGTTGACTGAAAAAATTCACCTGTCAATCCCATACATTTGAGATCTTTTGAACTTGTTGAATAGGTCAAGATGATGTCATTGAGTCCTTGAGTCCATGGTTGAGCTTGATTTTCCATTGGCTAGGTCAAACAGTAAAAAATTGCCTTTGTACAATCAAAACCCTAAAAATGACCATTTTGCCCTTTTGGTGATCTGATCAAATTTCTTGTGGAATTGTGGTCCAAACTTGATCAAATGGTTAATATGAGTTCATAATGTTTATGTGGGTAAAAATTCATGAGGTTTGATTGTAAATTGGCCACAATTGACTTTTTCCCTAATACAGCTGATTTCTAGGTCAACTGTCCAATTGACTGGGCAAAAATTTAATTCAAGGCTTGAAACTTGGTATGGACCAACTTATGAGTCCAACATGAAGTATGAAAGTCACTTTGGGCATTGTAGGTCAAAATATCCCTGTGCAAACTCAAACCCTAATTTAGGTCAACAGTGCAAGGAGGTGTCTTGAGCATAGCAAACCCTAGCTTGATCTTGAGTTCCAAGAGCCTTGTGATTAGAAATGTTGATAAAATGAGAGGGAAAATTTTGGGGTACAACACACACACACACACACACACACACTATTGCAGGTCCTCATCCATTCCAGATCTCATTGCCAATGACTCTACTATTTCTGACTATGACTTCAAACGTCTAGTTAACCAAGCCGAAGACGAAGGCGAGAAAGATTGTGAAATACCAGGAGAACTAGCCATACTTTTATTTCAAGAGGAAAAAGCTATTCAGTCGCGTGAAGAGTCAGTTGAGATCATCAACCTAGGTACTGAGGCAGACAAGAAAGAGGTCAAGATCGGCGCTAACCTAGAAAGCAGTGTCAAAAGCAGATTGGTTCAGATGTTGCATGACTATATAGAAGTGTTTGCTTGGTTGTATGAAGATATGCTCGGGTTGGATACCGAAATTGTAGTTCATCGTCTGCCAACAAAGGAAGATTGTCCTCCTATCAAACAAAAAGTTCATCGCATGAGGCCTGACATGTCTGAAAAGATAAAAGCTGAAGTGATGAAACAATTTGATGCATGATTCCTAGCTGTGACATCTTATCCCCAATGGGTTGCAAATGTGGTATCAATGCCGAATAAAGACGGAAAAGTTCGTATGTGCGTAGATTATAGGGATCTGAATAGGGCAAGCCCCAAGGATGATTTCCCTCTACCTCATATTAATGTCTTGGTCGATAACATCGCTCAACACAAAGTCTTATCTTTCATGGATGGTTTCTCCGGCTATATTCAAATTAGGATGGCTCCCGAAGATATGGAGAAGACCACCTTCGTTACGCAATGGGGCACCTTTTATTACAGGGTCATGCCATTCGGGTTGAAGAATGCAGGGGCAACATATAAAAGGGTTATGGTAGTTTTGTTTCATGATATGATCCATCATGAAATAGAGGTATATGTGGATGATATGATTGCAAGGTCACAAACTGAAGAGGAGCATCTCAATCACCTATAAAAGCTATTCGAGAGGATAAAAAAGTACAAGTTGAGGTTGAACCCTAATAAGTGTACATTCGGAGTACGATCTAGAAATCTTCTAGGTTTTGTCGTCAGCGGTAAAGGCATCAAAGTCGATCCTGCAAAAGTAAAAGCCATCCAAGAAATATCAGTCCCCCACTCTGAAAAGGAAGTTAGAGGATTGTTGGGTCGTCTTAACTACATCACCCGCTTCATATCTCACTTAACTGCTACTTGTGAGCCAATCTTCAAGCTCTTGAAGAAAGATCAAGTAGTCAGATGGAATGGTGAATGCCAAGCTTCCTTTGACAAAATTAAGGAATATCTGCAAGAATCTCCTACCCTCATGCCTCCAGTTGAAGGATGACCCTTGATCATCTACTTGACGGTGCTAGAGAATTCTATGGGGTGTGTGTTGGGCCAACATGACGAGTCTGGCCGAAAAGAGCATGCTATTTACTACCTAAGCAAAAAGTTTACCGACTGTGAAACCAGATATTCACTACTCGAGAAAACTTGCTGCACTCTGGCATGGGCTGCTCGCTGGCTAAGACAATATATGTTAACTCATACTACTCTACTGATTTCTAAGATGGACCCTATCAAGTACATCTTCGAGAAACCCACTTTTTCCAGACGGATAGCTAGATGGCAAATAATCTTGATTGAGTACGATATTCAATACACAATGCAAAAGGCCATCAAAGGAAGTGTATTAGCAGATCATTTGGCCCAATAATCTATTGATGATTATCAGTCTATGAACTTTGACTTCCCGGATGAGAATATCATGCTAGTGACCGACTACGCGAAACCTGGACCGTATGATGGACCTGAACAATGATCTCGATGGACTATGGTCTTCGATGGGGCTTCCAATGCTTTGGGTGACAAAATCGGTGTTGTGATAATCTCCCCTGAAGGTTGCCACACTCCTTTCACTTCCAGACTATGCTTCGACTACACGAACAATATGGCTGAGTACGAAGCATGCATTTTGGGTCTGAAGGATGTCATTGATTTGAGGATCAAGCATTTGAATGTGTTTGGGGATTCTGCTCTAGTGATTAGCCAAGTAAAAGGAGATTGGGACACTAAACACCCTAATCTCATTCCTTACAAGGAGCTGGTGCTATCTCTGATTCCTTACTTCGAAAACATCACCTTTGAACATTTCCCCAGGGAAGAAAATCAGTTAGCTGATGCTTTGGCCATAATGTCTTCTATGTTCAAGGTCAAATGGGACAACTAAGCTCCTATGATTACAATTGAGAGATTCGACGAACCTGCACACTGCTATGAGCTTAACACTGACACAGAAAAGCCATGGTACCATGTGGTGAAGAGATACCTTGAAGCACAAGAATATCCCAAAGGAGCTTCCATCAATGACAGAAAGTTCTTACGAAGATTCTCAACCAAATTCTTCCTAAGTAATGGAGTCTTGTACAAATGTAACCATGATTCTACTCTACTCTGATGTGTGGACAAGAAGGAGGAAGAAGAAATTATGGAAGACATGAACGATGGTCTCTTTGGCACTCACTCTAGCGGACATATTATGGCCAAGAAAATCCTGAGAGCTGGTTACTATTGGCCAACAATGGAGGCTGATTGCCATCACCACTCAAGAACTTGCCACAAATGCCAAGTGTGATCGGTGGATCTGGAACTGACTGTTTAACGCTGGTTCGCGAAATGTCGCGGAAGCAAGAGTCGCCACCGTCTTTTATTTTCTCCAAATGGAAAGGACAAAAGCACAGAAAAATTCCTTTAAAGAGATCGCTCTCGGTTCGGGAGGTAGGTTATAGAAAGGGAAGGTGTTAGCACCCTTTCTATCCATGGTTATCCATGGGCTCTTAGATACTTGCTCATTGTGTTTTCAAAGATGTTTGTTTGCTTTTCAATGTGGGTTTAAAAAAGTTTCTTTTGAAAAATTTCAGATCGACTCATACGTCAGAGTGTTTGAAAAGTTTGTTTTGAAAGCTTTTGAAAATGTGGGGTGTGAAAAGTATTTTTTGTTTGTTTTGAAATTAGAGCAAGTATCCTTGAGAACCTACCTACCCTAAGGAATTCGTCTGTGTAGATGTCCTTTAAAGTAGTGCCATCCCACCATTGAGAGGTAGATAGCACCACCGTTGGAGGTGTTCGGGTCAATTCGAGGTTCGGGACATGGTGATCACCAGAGCAATGGGAAGACACCTTAGAAGCTACCCTCATGCCAGGTTCCCGGATCATGAGGACTTACTAAGACGTCCTCTACTCGACGACCACCTTTCGAAAGGCAACAGTGAGGCGTACCCTAGGGGTGGTGTGTGCGAATTGTGTGTCATGTTTCAGTTATTTGTCTTGTCATGTTTGTGGTGTTCTACGCTTGATTTTAATTAAGACATTCATTCTTGCATGCTTTTTAACAGTTATAAGTTTGCGGGAAAATAAATCTAAGGCTATTACAAATGGCGCGGGTCCACATCGCCAAAATTAAACCGGACCCGATTTAGCGGAAAATAAATAAAGCAATAAATAAAAGTGCGAAAAGTAAAGTTACATGGCTTTGGGAGAGATACAAAATTAATTAAACGACATAAAATAAAATGCGCGAAATAAAGGAATTAAACAGAACTAGGGCGTTGGACCCTTTTACAAACAATTAAAATTAACAAGGAATTTAAAATTAAAATTAAATGAAAAAATGGTATTTTTGTGTTTTTTAAGATTTAAAAGAAAAAGAATTAATTAAAGCTAAAAAAGTGGAGGCAAAACCCTAATTCTAATTATTTGTTAATTATTAAGAAAATATTGAAATTTGACTAATTTAACCTAAATTAATTTTTATGTACAATTTTTAATTTATGAAAATAAATAAATAATATTATTATTCTGAAAAAGGGGAAAAATTAAAAAAGAAAAAAAGTTATTAAACCTAAACTCTATTTTTTTTGATTTTTATTATGAAAAATATTTAATAAACCTAAATTAAAGCTAAATAATTCACATATTAATTATTTATGAAAGTAATCAAAATTAATTATATTTTTATCTTTTTTCTGGATTTTTATGATGTTTTTATATTTTGTAAAAAACAAGAAAATTAATTAATTAAAGCAATAAAAATAAATAACACAATAATTAAAATAAATAAAAAGAAAAGAAAAGCAAACCAGGGGGGGGGGTTCAGGCCCCAGATGGAGGTGTTGATTTGAAAAGCCTGGCCCAATTGAGTTTGCCATTTGCTGACTTTCCTGGATCGTGTGCTAGTGCATTGACCAACGTTTACCATAGGCCTGGGATCTGAGCCCTTGATCTGCATCTCCTGGACACCTGTGCGCTTGGATCTTGGGGACACACGGTGTGCATCACTGCTGACGCTGCATAGGAAATTGATTTGAAAAATAATAACGAAATATGCAAGACCTGGGACTTGAACCCAGGTCTTTGAGGTTATATGCACAACGTGTTACCACTGAGCCAAGCGCGCTAATTGATATATTATTGTAAACAAATAATGAAAAAGCAAAACCAACGCCTAGTAACTAAAACGCGCGCCAATTTGAATTGGCCAGTCAGTGCGTGCCACGATTCCACCTTCTTCTTCGTCCCTGTAAAACAAACACAAAAGCCACGGTTTTTATAGCGTTGCATTAGGGTGTCTATTGAAAAATAGCGATTAGAACCATGGGCTTCATAAATTGTTCGCGAGTATATTCTCTTCTTCGTCTCTAAGCGCTGAGTTCAACCATGGTATCCATGAACCCTGATTTTTCCTCTACGCAAAAGCCCTATTTCAAGAAACCTGTAACCCTAAAAAACGCGCATGGTGGATTCACGTATGGCTAATGAAAATGCAATCAAACATGTCAGTTAGCTTAGAAACATCATTGTGATCATGAATACATAAATAAAAATGCACAAATATGCTTGAATCATGCTATGCGAATTCAGAAATTTTGATGTACAGTTTGACTTAGGGGTACCAATTCAAGGCGTTTTGGTTGTTGTTAATGATTGAGAAACGTTCAAGGATGTCTCAGGATGCTAATGGAAGGAAAATTGAAGCTTGAATCGACCTCTAAGGCACTTTTCAGATTTGAGTTTTCAAGAGAAATTTTCAATATGCAATGGCTTGTTTGGGCGCAGCTTGCAGTCTCCTGGCATTAGGGTTCTGTTCTAGTACTTGTATGGAACGATTTAGGTCAAAAAGATTGAATAAAATCCATGGCCATAATGGTTTTTGAAGATTTGATTTCAATGATCTTTTCATATCTTTTTCTCATGGTTTTTGGTTCAATCATGCTCAAATCTCATCAAAACTTGCCTTTTTAAGATATGCACGAAATATTGACCTTGGAATGTGCATAAAAAGATTTTTTTAGGTCAAACTTATATTTTTCATGTATTAAAATAATTTAAATGAATTAATATTGATATAAATTCAAATAAATAATTAAAAAATATGAAAATACTTCCCTTTGGGCCTAATGGTCGTGCATAGGCTTGGCATGAAGAAACTTGGAAGAAAAATGGGCCCAATAGCAAATTTAGGCCTTTTGAAGTAATGTTGACTTTCAAAAATTTCCAAATATTTCCCAACTTCCATAAGGCATAACTTGCTCAATTTTTAAGCTTTTCACATGTTATTGGACATTTTGGAAAGGTCTTTGAGTCCTTTAACCAATGCCTTTGGTCCCATGTCATTTTGATTTACCAATCTCAAGTTATGGCCTTTGACTTAAAGTCCCTTTTTGTTAACTTTTGAAAATGACCTATAATGTTGAAATTGATAACTTTTTGTGAGAGCATTTCTTGGACTTGGAATATGAAGATGAATTGTAGGAAATGTCTTTCTCTTCAAAATGAGCTTTGGATGGAATTTTTCTGATAATCCATGTGAAAATTATGCCCTGGTCAATTTCAGTTGACTTTTTCAGCTGTCCAAATATAGCCACTTTTGCATCTTTGATGATTTCTGAGCCAAATTTTGAGAATCATGATCAAGCATTGATCAAATGATGTTTGTGGCTTCAAAATGATATGTTGACCAAAAATTTGAACTTTTGACTGTCAAATGACCATTTTGCCCCTACAGTTGACTGTAGTGCAATCTAGGGTTTTGACTGTGCAATTTTGAGCTGAATGCCTTGAAACTTGATATGAGAATACTTGACCATCTTTGTAGGCACATGAGACTTGATTGGGCCTTTTAAAACTTCCTTTTCTTGATTAGAACCCAAACCCTAGTTTTGACTGTATAGGAGACAGTTGAGCTGCACAACCCTTGGGGAATTTTGTGACCTTGACTTGACAAATTTTGGAGAATATGGGAGGGCAAATTTTGGGGTACAACAGTTGCCCATGTTCAATCTTCTTAGACCTGAGGATGTAGATTGGCTGACGTGCCTTTCGTAATCCGAGGGTAAAAGATGATTGAACACTAAAGTGCCCAGACATTTGCGCTCACATAGTAGCAGTGATGGGGGAATGGGCTTATAGATGCCATTTGGAGATTGCTGGATAGGATGATGGGCTTATAGATGCCATCTGGATGTTGATCGCGTAGGAGATTCCTTAGCGATACCCTGCATACCTGCGAAAGAAAAGTGAGTACCTGACACGTTGCAGGAGCTGATTTTAGATGCTTGGTATAGATGTGTCCTGACTGGTTACAGGAGCTGAGTCTGGAGCTTCAAACGCTGATGAATGAACCAGGGATGGTTACTATCTTAGCATGAACGGTAAGAGAACCTTGGGTGATTTTAACTTTCAACAACGCTCGTTGAGAAAGATCTTGGGTGTCTTCTACTGGAATAAGTATCAGGGAGATCTTAGGGTCGATCTGACTGAACCAGAGAGGCCTTTGACTGGGTAAGAATCAGGAAAATCTTAGGATCGATTTAACTGAACCGGTCTAGGTCTTGAAACATCTTCAACTGGATAAGCATCAGGGAGATCTTAGGGTCGATCTGACTGAACCAAGAGAAGGCCGTTGACTGGATAAGCACCAGGAAAACCTTAGGGTCGATTTAACTGAACCGGTCTAGGTCTTGAAATATCTTCAACTGGATAAGCATCAGGGAGATCTTAGGGTCGATCTGACTGAACCAGAGAAGGCCTTTGACTGGATAAGCATCAGGAAAATCTTAGGGTCGATTTAACTGAACCGGTCTAGGTCTTGAAATGTGATTGAGACTTTAAACTGCATCTTTCCTGAAAGGTAAAAGTCGGTCATATGCAATGCATGATATGGATCAAGCAATGATGTTCTCAAATATAAAGGAGGCTTGTATGATGCAGTGCGTTATGCATGCTATGACGATGTATGTGAAGTTTTATGCATGTTTTCGTCTAGGAAAGTAAATCCTTGACGGGTGCCGGGAAGTTGCATCCTGGGCTGACGTTGACGAACAGATTCCGCTTCCGCTGGGGATGATAGTTGCAAGGATACCGGTAGGAGAAGATGACTCCGTTGCGGAATAAACTTGGCAAATGGAAGATTCTGCGGGGAGAAAAGATACTCTAGCGACCATGCTGGGAAGCAATACTCTGTGGGAAGAGGGATGCCTTGCTGCATTTTGTAAGTTGAAAGAAGGCACATATGTAGTGTTGCCTGCTGATGAGCTCGTATGAAACCGCATCTGGAATGGAGAAGGAACCTGGGTAGGGTTACTTTGACGACGAGTTCGTGTAAAAACTTCGTTTCTGGAAAGGGAGAACCTGTGTAGGGTTTCTGGGTGACGAGTCCATGTAAACTGCATCTTGAAGAGAGGGAACCGGTGTAGGGTTGCTTGATGTCGAGTTCGCGTAAAACTACGTCCGGAGAAGGAGAACCTGTGTAGGGTTGCCTGGCAAGGTAAGTTCATGTAAAACTTCTTTGATGAACCGGGGTGAGGTTATCTTGAGCTAAATCCATGTAAGACTTCTGGGGGGCACCAGGGTTAGGTTGCCGTAGGGTAAGTTTGTGTAAAAACTTCTGGAGGAACCGGGGTAAGGTTACTTGGATAAGTTTGTGTAAAAACTTCTGGAGGAACCGGGGTAAGGTTACTTGGATAAGTTTGTGTAAAAACTTCTGGAGGAACTGGGGTGAGGTTACTTGGATAAGTTTGTGTAAAAACTTCTGGAGGAACCGGGGTAAGGTTACTTAGATAAGTTTGTGTACAAACTTCTTGATGAGCCGGGGTTAGGTCAACTTGAGATAGGTCCATGTAAGACTTCTGGAGGAACCGGGGTGAGGTTACTTGGATAAGTTTGTGTAAAAACTTCTTGATGAACCGGGGTTAGGTCATCTTGAGATAGGTCCATGTAAGACTTCTGGAGGAACCGGGGTGAGGTTACTTGGATAAGTTTGTGTAAAAACGTCTTGATGAACCGGGGTTAGGTCATCTTGAGATAGGTCCATGTAAGACTTCTGGAGGAACCGGGGTGAGGTTACTTGGATAAGTTTGTGTAAAAACTTCTTGATGAACCGGGGTTAGGTCATCTTGAGATAGGTCCATGTAAGACTTCTGGAGGAACCGGGGTTAGGTTACCTGGATAAGTTTGTGTAAAAACTTTTTGATGAGCCGGGGTTGGGTCATCTTGTGGAGGAGGAGTCTGTGTATGACTTTGTCTGAAGGTTGAGAAGAAACCGGTGTTGGGTTGCATGATTTTGATTAAGTGGATGATTGTCCTGTTTGGTCTCGGACGTTAGTCCACGATCTGGAATTCGTAAAGGTAGATGGTAATCATCCTTATGTTGATCTGTCCTTTGTTACTTTGGTTGACAGAGTAATTGGATCGCCTGGATAACTCAATATTGCCCCTGCTTCGGAGGTGAGGGAAGAGGATACCTGTGTGGGTGATTGACAAATCTTCGGATAGGCAAGTGACGAGATACCGGAACATAGTCGTACGCTTTGATCCCTAACTTTTGCCTGAACCGCCCTTTCGGGTTTTCGGTCCACCGGGATACCCATTTTTGCCCAAGCCGCCTTTTCAGGTTTTCGACTTGCCGGGTGTACATATTTTTTCATTTCATCCCTTCATTTTGCCCGAACCCTTTTGGTTCGCCGGGAAGCCCTTATTTTTGCCTAGGTGTGTCAACCTAGCGGGTCTTTGATTATGCGTAGTATTTTTCGACTATGTCCACGCTCTCAGGATGTAGGGAATTGCCCCTGTTGGAAATATTTTGCCATGCCCTAGGTAATGGGCAATGCTCCTACTGTGCCCCTTAATTGGAGGTACTTCTGTTCACAAGGTGTTCATCGTGCGAAATTCCCTTTTGTTCAAACAAATAATCATATGCAAACAAAGTTATTTTAAGAATGCAAAAGTCTATGTCTGTCTTGAATTTTGAAAATGCATTTTTTGTAATACAGTGCGATGTCAACTCAATAGTTTACAGCGAACCTTCAGGAGTCAGGATACCTTCGTAACAGTATGCTTTCGAACTAACCCATGCTTCAGCTAGGACTTTTAAGGGTTGTAGCGTGGCCGGGTTCACGGTTTAAGAAACAAAGGATAAAGGCTCAAATTATTTGTACCCACCCGCTCTTCGTGATGTTCTCCAAACCTAACCTCAGTTGATCATACGTTAGACCTTGTTTGAGTCTTCGCTCTGATTTTCCGGTGATGATTCGGATGTTGATAACTTATTTTGAATAGGCAATCATTCCTTTTTGTTGAGGGTTTATAGAACCTCTTTTTTTTTTTTTTTTATCCCTTTTTTTTTTTTTTTTTTTGCCTGAACTGTTTCCTTTTTGGGAATTACAGTCAGCGGGATGCCCCAGTTTCATAAATCCCCTTTGTAGGTTTAGACTTTTTGAGCTTTTCATTTATGAATTTTTTTTGGTAATGACTGCCTGTCCTTATGATTGTTCAGAACCATCACTGTCTTTTTTGAAGAACTCATTTGGTGCCATTCATGGTGCACTTGGATCAACTGAGAGCACTACCCTGCCCCAGGTTATGATTAAGGGTTTCAATTTTCGAAAATAAAAACTCCTACTTCTTTGGCTCTGATGGGTTGACGAGGGATTATCATCCTTATAACTCCAGTG
Organism: Vicia faba; assembly: GCA_948472305.1. Classification (NCBI taxonomy): domain Eukaryota; kingdom Viridiplantae; phylum Streptophyta; class Magnoliopsida; order Fabales; family Fabaceae; genus Vicia; species Vicia faba. The sequence goes on along the minus strand of OX451739.1, from coordinate 374,140,635 downwards.
TTTAGGGATTGAAACAATGCCTGTACCTCATCAGCGGGGTTTGTTCAAAAGCATACTGTAAATCATGGTATCGTTTTCGTCATCCTCCCTCAAGAGGCTTTAGCATTTTCAATTAAGAGTTGACCATTGCAAAAATATGAAAGCAGTTTTAAGCGTAGTAAACATAATTAAATCAAGACAGACATGTGTAATGCATTCATGAAATAAAAGAGTTTAACATAATAATTGTTTATCTGAACAAGAAAGGAAAAATACAACTTGAATTCAAATGAACAAAAATCTCTCAATCCTAGCCATGCTTGGGCAATGGAGCAGTGATCACATTGGGAGTCTCGGCAGGCTCGAACTCGATCTCTTTGGCGTCGATCATGTTCTGAATCTTGTACTTTAGTGCCCAACAGTCCTCAGTATCGTGCCCCGGGCTATCGGAATGATAAGCGCATCTGGCTTCTGGATCGTAGCTTGGAGAGGAGGTCTTAGGATTGGTAGGCGGGTTGATCACTGCAATCATGTTCATCTTCAACATATGCTGTAATGCTTGTGACCAAGGCATGTTAATGTTGGTGAATTGCCTTTTAGGCCCTTCCGGCCTTTGCTGGTTTCCCCTTTGTGGTTGACGGCGTGGTGCAGAACCAGAGATCATGATTGCCCCTGCATGTTGATCACGGCGACTCTTTTGGCTGTATGCAGCATTAGATTCCTTCCTTCCCGTGTAAGGCTTTTTGTGAGTGTCAGAAGGTGTGGCCTCTTGAATTTTCTCGCTCTTGATACCAGCTTCAATTCTTTCGCCGGTCAGGATGAGGTCGGTAAATCCAGCAGATGAGTTACCAATCAGGTGGTTGAAGAATGGCCCGGACAGGGTCCCCAAGAACATGTCTACCAATTCCCGATCAGTTAATGGAGGTTGTACCCTTCCAGCAATGTCCCTCCATTTCTGCGCATATTCTTTAAAACCTTCGCTTGATCCTAACGACATACCCTGGAGTTGGGTACGCGTAGGAGCAAGGTCGGCATTATACTGATACTGCTTGTAGAAAGCAGTAGCCAACTCCTCCTAGTTACGAACCTTGGTCCCATCTAGCTGATAGAACCATTCGAGATGAGTCCCTGAAAGACTCTCCTGAAAGAAGTGGATCCACAAATTCTTGTCCACCGTATATGGTTGAATCTTCCGAACATAGGACCTTAGATGCAGCTTGGGACAAGACGCCCCGTCATACTTAGAGAAGGATGGTGCTTTGAATTTATGGGGGATGATCACACCGGTCGACAAACCCAGATCTCCGAAATCCAGCCCAGGTACCTGTTGAACCTCCATAGCTTTCATTCTGTCCTCCAGTTGCTTATATCTGTCATCTGCAGGAGGGTACTGCTCTTCATCAAAATCTGTCTCGTTGTCGGAGACCACTGGACTGGGAACCTCTCTCTCATGATGACTGCTTTCCCTCACAGATGGGGTAGTCCTCTCAGTTTCAGCCTGCGGTGTATTCCCGGATCTGCGTCTAGGGCTGAACAAGACAGTCCTCTTCTTCTTCTTGTCCTTCTTCAAGAGCAGAGCCTTCAGATCTTGCTGCCCCTGGGTCAAGTTCATGATTAGCCCTTGGAATTGGGCATTCTGAGCCTGGAGGGCCTTGATAGACTGCTCGGCTGATGACTCAGGATTCATGACGATCGGCTGAAATAAACAGCGAAGAAGGGTAAGCAACCTGTCAAAGGGATACCTGCAATGCAATGAAATGTATGATATGCATGCAATGATTTCAAGGATCTCGCGGGGTAAACAGAGAAACTTGTTAGAGTTGAAAACTGGTAACTTGATTGAAGGTACTTCATGTTGTTGAGAGTCCTTCTTCAAGGGTCAAAGGCTCACCATATCCAGTGGGTCATAGCCTCTGACAACCTTAGCTAGAGGAAAATAAGTCCTCTTTGCCCCTTGCTGGGTGGTTGGTTCGTCATGACCTGCATCACAAGCCCTTGGGACCCTTGAAATGGGTTAGGATGTATGCAATGGTATGATGTCATGCTATGCATGGGGTGATGTAGGTAACCCTGTTATGAGCCCCTTTTTAAGGACTATAAACAAAAACCTGCAAGAAATTTGGTAAACCCTGTCATGAGTCCTAGTTAAGGACTATAAACAAGACCTGCAAGAAACAAGTGTCAGGTAACAAGCATGCAAATAGTCAAGTACGAAGGCACACAAGTCACACAAGAGAAAGCCCTTAGAGTTTAGGCCAGCATGGGGTCTGGGTAGTACCCTCTTGAAGTTGGTGGGTTCAACCTGTCCTAATCAAAGTAACCGGGTTCTAAGGTTCCCAATATCACGGGATTGCTTTCATTGTTCATCGTTTCGATTTAGCCACTGAACTGGCGACCGAAATATTCCAGGAAAGCAACCCTCAATTGAGTGTAGTATCGAGTATCAACCAACCTCGGACTGCACCAAAGTCAGTTATCTCACTACCCTAAAGAGGCCAAGACAGTTCAATTAAGGTTCCTAAGGTCTGTTGATGCTTCATGACACCACGCGGAGGCCCCGTACTCTCCTTGACTGAACTCAAGGGTTACCGGTACACACCAAAGTGCCACATCAACGTAGCAGACTGTTTCAACCATGTCGGTATACCCCGCACAGTTCCCTCACAACCTTGTTGCTACTTTCTAAGAAGGGTATCCCCCAGATCCGGGTTTAGGATCTATAGAACTCCCAAGCAACCCACAATTTAAAGCACACAAGGAAAACAATTGAAAACATAGTTATAAGCTAGCCCTAAGGTACACCTCACTTTAAGTTTAAGTCCCCAGCAGAGTCGCCAGTTCTGTGATCGGTGGATCTGGAACTGACTGTTTAACGCTGGTTCGCGAAATGTCGCGGAAGCAAGAGTCGCCACCGTCTTTTATTTTCTCCAAATGGAAAGGACAAAAGCACAGAAAAATTCCTTTAAAGAGATCGCTCTCGGTTCGGGAGGTAGGTTATAGAAAGGGAAGGTGTTAGCACCCTTTCTATCCATGGTTATCCATGGGCTCTTAGATACTTGCTCATTGTGTTTTCAAAGATGTTTGTTTGCTTTTCAATGTGGGTTTAAAAAAGTTTCTTTTGAAAAATTTCAGATCGACTCATACGTCAGAGTGTTTGAAAAGTTTGTTTTGAAAGCTTTTGAAAATGTGGGGTGTGAAAAGTATTTTTTGTTTGTTTTGAAATTAGAGCAAGTATCCTTGAGAACCTACCTACCCTAAGGAATTCGTCTGTGTAGATGTCCTTTAAAGTAGTGCCATCCCACCATTGAGAGGTAGATAGCACCACCGTTGGAGGTGTTCGGGTCAATTCGAGGTTCGGGACATGGTGATCACCAGAGCAATGGGAAGACACCTTAGAAGCTACCCTCATGCCAGGTTCCCGGATCATGAGGACTTACTAAGACGTCCTCTACTCGACGACCACCTTTCGAAAGGCAACAGTGAGGCGTACCCTAGGGGTGGTGTGTGCGAATTGTGTGTCATGTTTCAGTTATTTGTCTTGTCATGTTTGTGGTGTTCTACGCTTGATTTTAATTAAGACATTCATTCTTGCATGCTTTTTAACAGTTATAAGTTTGCGGGAAAATAAATCTAAGGCTATTACAAATGGCGCGGGTCCACATCGCCAAAATTAAACCGGACCCGATTTAGCGGAAAATAAATAAAGCAATAAATAAAAGTGCGAAAAGTAAAGTTACATGGCTTTGGGAGAGATACAAAATTAATTAAACGACATAAAATAAAATGCGCGAAATAAAGGAATTAAACAGAACTAGGGCGTTGGACCCTTTTACAAACAATTAAAATTAACAAGGAATTTAAAATTAAAATTAAATGAAAAAATGGTATTTTTGTGTTTTTTAAGATTTAAAAGAAAAAGAATTAATTAAAGCTAAAAAAGTGGAGGCAAAACCCTAATTCTAATTATTTGTTAATTATTAAGAAAATATTGAAATTTGACTAATTTAACCTAAATTAATTTTTATGTACAATTTTTAATTTATGAAAATAAATAAATAATATTATTATTCTGAAAAAGGGGAAAAATTAAAAAAGAAAAAAAGTTATTAAACCTAAACTCTATTTTTTTTGATTTTTATTATGAAAAATATTTAATAAACCTAAATTAAAGCTAAATAATTCACATATTAATTATTTATGAAAGTAATCAAAATTAATTATATTTTTATCTTTTTTCTGGATTTTTATGATGTTTTTATATTTTGTAAAAAACAAGAAAATTAATTAATTAAAGCAATAAAAATAAATAACACAATAATTAAAATAAATAAAAAGAAAAGAAAAGCAAACCAGGGGGGGTTCAGGCCCCAGATGGAGGTGTTGATTTGAAAAGCCTGGCCCAATTGAGTTTGCCATTTGCTGACTTTCCTGGATCGTGTGCTAGTGCATTGACCAACGTTTACCATAGGCCTGGGATCTGAGCCCTTGATCTGTATCTCCTGGACACCTGTGCGCTTGGATCTTGGGGACACACGGTGTGCATCACTGCTGACGCTGCATAGGAAATTGATTTGAAAAATAATAACGAAATATGCAAGACCTGGGACTTGAACCCAGGTCTTTGAGGTTATATGCACAACGTGTTACCACTGAGCCAAGCGCGCTAATTGATATATTATTGTAAACAAATAATGAAAAAGCAAAACCAACGCCTAGTAACTAAAACGCGCGCCAATTTGAATTGGCCAGTCAGTGCGTGCCACGATTCCACCTTCTTCTTCGTCCCTGTAAAACAAACACAAAAGCCACGGTTTTTATAGCGTTGCATTAGGGTGTCTATTGAAAAATAGCGATTAGAACCATGGGCTTCATAAATTGTTCGCGAGTATATTCTCTTCTTCGTCTCTAAGCGCTGAGTTCAACCATGGTATCCATGAACCCTGATTTTTCCTCTACGCAAAAGCCCTATTTCAAGAAACCTGTAACCCTAAAAAACGCGCATGGTGGATTCACGTATGGCTAATGAAAATGCAATCAAACATGTCAGTTAGCTTAGAAACATCATTGTGATCATGAATACATAAATAAAAATGCACAAATATGCTTGAATCATGCTATGCGAATTCAGAAATTTTGATGTACAGTTTGACTTAGGGGTACCAATTCAAGGCGTTTTGGTTGTTGTTAATGATTGAGAAACGTTCAAGGATGTCTCAGGATGCTAATGGAAGGAAAATTGAAGCTTGAATCGACCTCTAAGGCACTTTTCAGATTTGAGTTTTCAAGAGAAATTTTCAATATGCAATGGCTTGTTTGGGCGCAGCTTGCAGTCTCCTGGCATTAGGGTTCTGTTCTAGTACTTGTATGGAACGATTTAGGTCAAAAAGATTGAATAAAATCCATGGCCATAATGGTTTTTGAAGATTTGATTTCAATGATCTTTTCATATCTTTTTCTCATGGTTTTTGGTTCAATCATGCTCAAATCTCATCAAAACTTGCCTTTTTAAGATATGCACGAAATATTGACCTTGGAATGTGCATAAAAAGATTTTTTTAGGTCAAACTTATATTTTTCATGTATTAAAATAATTTAAATGAATTAATATTGATATAAATTCAAATAAATAATTAAAAAATATGAAAATACTTCCCTTTGGGCCTAATGGTCGTGCATAGGCTTGGCATGAAGAAACTTGGAAGAAAAATGGGCCCAATAGCAAATTTAGGCCTTTTGAAGTAATGTTGACTTTCAAAAATTTCCAAAAATTTCCCAACTTCCATAAGGCATAACTTGCTCAATTTTTAAGCTTTTCACATGTTCTTGGACATTTTGGAAAGGTCTTTGAGTCCTTTAACCAATGCCTTTGGTCCCATGTCATTTTGATTTACCAATCTCAAGTTATGGCCTTTGACTTAAAGTCCCTTTTTGTTGACTTTTGAAAATGACCTATAATGTTGAAATTGATAACTTTTTGTGAGAGCATTTCTTGGACTTGGAATATGAAGATGAATTGTAGGAAATGTCTTTATCTTCAAAATGAGCTTTGGATGGAATTTTTCTGATAATCCATGTGAAAATTATGCCCTGGTCAATTTCAGTTGACTTTTTCAGCTGTCCAAATATAGCCACTTTTGCATCTTTGATGATTTCTGAGCCAAAATTTGAGAATCATGATCAAGCATTGATCAAATGATGTTTGTGGCTTCAAAATGATATGTTGACCAAAAATTTGAACTTTTGACTGTCAAATGACCATTTTGCCCCTACAGTTGACTGTAGTGCAATCTAGGGTTTTGACTGTGCAATTTTGAGCTGAATGCCTTGAAACTTGATATGAGAATACTTGACCATCTTTGTAGGCACATGAGACTTGATTGGGCCTTTTAAAACTTCCTTTTCTTGATTAGAACCCAAACCCTAGTTTTGACTGTATAGGAGACAGTTGAGCTGCACAACCCTTGGGGAATTTTGTGACCTTGACTTGACAAATTTTGGAGAATATGGGAGGGCAAATTTTGGGGTACAACACCAAGTCTATGTTGACAAGGTCCATGTGCTTCCTATACCTCTGAACTTCATGACTGCTCTGTGGCCATTTGCAATGTTGGGCATTGACATGATTGGAGAGATCAAGCCTACCGCTTCCAATGGACATCACTTCATTCTGGTCGCTATCGATTATTTCACCAAATGGGTCGAAGCTGCCTCATTTGCCTCAGTTACAAAGAATGTGGTAGCCAAATTAATCAAACATAAACTCATCTGCCGCTATGGTATCCCCGAAAGGATCATCACCGATAATGGGACCAATATTAACAATGCTATGATTACCGAACTTTGCACTCAGTTCAAAATCAAGAATCACAATTCTTCTCCTCATAGACCTAAAATGAATGGCGCGGTGGAAGCGACAAACAAAAACATTAAGAATATTATGTAGAAGATGGTAGTGACCTACAAAGACTGGCATGAGATGTTACCGTTTTCTCTTCATGGCTACCGTACTTCAGCTCGGACATCAACTGGGGCAACTCCCTTTTCTTTGGTCTATGGCATGGAAGATGTTTTTCCAGTGGAAGTTCAGATTCCCTCACTAAGTATTATGAATGAATCATGCCTAGGAAAAGACGAATGGATTTAGACAAGATTGGATCAGTTGAACCTGATCGATGAAAAATGACTGGCTGCTGTTTTTCATGGTCAGATGTACCAAAAACTTATGATCAAGGCTTTCAACAAAAAGATCAGGCCATGAGTATATCAAGCTGGTAACTTGGTGATAAAGCGCATCATTCTTCCATAAGGCGACCCCAGGGGAAAATGGACTTCCACTTATGAAGGACCATTTGTTGTCAAGAGAGTTTTCTCTGGTGGTGCCATGATGCTGACTACCATGGACGGTGAAGACTTCCCACATCATGTGAACACGGACATAGTTAAAAAATACTACGCATAAGATACCCGCTAGGTTGACACACCTAGGAAAGATAAGGGCATCCCGGAAAACCAAAAGGTTTGGGCAAAAATTAGGGATATATGCAAAAGATTGTACACCCGACAAGTTGAAAACCCGAAAAGGCGACTTGGGCAAAAATGGGTATCCTGTGGACTGAAAACCCGAAAGGGCGGTCCAGGCAAAAGTTAAGGATTGAAAGCGTATGACTATGTCCTGTGGAATCACCACAGTCGCCTTTATTACCAAGTTCCGAGTTCAAATGGTCCAAGATCAATCCAATCAACTTATATTAACGGCAAGGGACACTCGAAGACATTGGGGGAAATAGTAGAGCTGGAACATAATGAGATCACTTCCACATGGCTATTATCTTTGTTTTCAATTTTGTTTTCCTTTCGACGATTTCCTCTTACTAGGATCTCCGTCTCTTTGTACAAAAACGCCTATTCATGGGCAAAATATCAATACAAATATACTTTGAAGTGCAGACTTTCTATTTTGTTTTGAATGCAAAGATGTCCAATGACTAAAATTGGACGAACATATGCATGTGAACATAAATAAAACTATTTGGCACATGTGACCTGCCAAGTAGCAGCAAGCATCTTCTTAATGCAGTTGAGGTATCCACATAAAGTCATCTCATTAGCATTATCCTCACAGGGCCGACTACAATAAACCTTTCCCCAACAGAGATGCCCACAAAATCCTTTTCATAGGATAGTCCCCAGCCAGAGACTCAGTCTCTTAACAGCCCCCAACTGAGTTGGTCCTAAAAAAGAAGAAGCCTTGTGGATTTCTTCCTAAAAGAACTCACCTTGTCAGCATTTCGTCAAATATTCCTCAAACAGGGTTTATTTCCCCAACAAACAACATTTCCCCACCGGAGTCTCTTCCCCGACCAAGTCTATCCTCTACAGCTTGAGTGTACCTCTCAGACTATTACAAATCAAAAACCACGACCTCTGATCCCCAGTGAAGTCGCCAACAAAGTCATTACTATCTCTGAAAATTGCTGTAAAGCCTGGACCCGACCAAATAACAGTTTAACTTCAATAAGTTGTTGTGAAGCTTGGATCCGACCATATAACAGACAACTTCTTTCTTTCATACAAATTACTATGAAGCCTGGCCCCGACCAGATGATAGTATAACTTTCAGTCACTATGAAGCCTGGACCCGACCAGATAATAGTGTAACTTCTCAAAATACTATGAAGCCTGGACCCGACCAGATAATAGTACAACTTTCAGTCACTATGAAGTATGGACCCGACCAGATAATAGTACAACTTTCTGTCACTATGATGCCTGGACCCGACCAGACAATAGTGTAACTTCTCAAAATACTATGAAGCCTGGACCTGACCAGATAATAGTACAACTTTCAATCACTATGAAGCCTGGACCAGACCAGATAATAGTTAACTTCTCAAAAACATTATGAAGCCTGAACCCGACCAGATAATAGTTAACTTCTCAAAAACACTATGAAGCCTGAACCTGACCAGATAATAGTTTAACTCCTCGAGATATTGAAAAACCTGGACTCAACCAGACAAGGGTTTAACTTCTTTTCCCCAGTAGAGTCTGCCTCTACCCCAACAAGTTACTGTGAAGCCTAGACCCGAACAAATATCAATTCAACTTCATCTTTTCAAGCAAGTTATTATGAAGCCTGGACCCGACCAGATGGCAATTAACTTTATTCTCTCAGAAATTTATTGTGAAGCGTGTAATTTGACCAAATAACAACTAGTTTCAAGAAAGTTATTGTGAAGCATGGACCCGACCAGATAACAATTAACTTTATTCCTCATAAAGTTACTGTGAAGCTGGGATCCGACTAGATAACAATTAATTTCAAGCAAGTTACTGTGAAGCCTGGACCCGACCAGATAGCAGTTTAACTTTATCCTCTCAAGCAATTTTCTGTGAAGCCTGGATTCCGACCAGATAACAGTTAATTCAGATCTTACCCTGCAAGTCACTATGAAGCCTGGAAAATGACCAGATAGCAGTCAACTTCATTATCCCCAACAATTTGCTGCCAAGCCTGGATTTCGACCAGATAACAGCCAGTTTTCAATGCTCTCCAGTCAGGAATAATTCCCCAGTAGAGCATTGAACAAACAAAACTCCTAAACTCTTTTTCCCAAGCAGAAATCAGCACTCTCCACAGAGTCTTCTTAAACAAGCTAGTATTTCCTAGCGGGGTTTCTCCTCAAACAATGGAACAGGAATTACCATCAGAAACATCCTAAAACAAGAGGAGCATACTCTTCATCCCTAGCAGCAATCTAGAAGTTCATTTCCCAAGGACTCATCAGCATGTTGTCAAGGATTTATTTTCCTAGACAAAGACACGTTGCAATAAATGCATCACATTCATAAACCATAACGCATACATGACAAATGCATACAGTATAACCTCATTTATTTTTAGAACATCATTACACCATGCATACATCTGCATGCAACTAACCTTTTTCCTTGCAGAAAAATCATAGATGAAGACATCTACCACTCCAGTTTAAATCAACCAAACGGTTTATCCTTATACCCTCCCTAATCACTCTGAATGGAATCTCTAAGCCCATTCCCTACACACTCAACTAACACATCATCGAGTGCAAATTTCTGGGCACTCTAGTGTTCAATCATCTTCCACCTTCAAGTCACGAATGTCAGGCGTGCCAATCTAACTCTTCAGGTTTAAGAAGATTGAACAGAGGCAACTGTTGTACCAAAAAATTTACCCTCTCATTTCTCAAGGATTTTCTCACAAGATCTTCCGTGACATTAAGTTTGCAGCACTGATACACCAATTTAGGTTTGGAATTGGCACAAGGGAAAAATGGTCAATTGCATACTGAAAAGTCAAAACTCTGACTTTTGGATCAAAATCAAGTTTCAAGAATCATATTTCATCAACATATGTTGGAATGTGAAGTTTATTTCATCAGGAAAATCAAGAGTCAAATTTGCTTTGGAAAGGTCAAAATTCTAAACACTTAGAAATTTTTCTAAGTGTTAAGAAATATGATAAGTTCATAACTTCTGGCCAGATTTTCACCATGATGCAAGTTAATTCTATAAGAACTTCTAACACAAGAGTTATAGATTTCAATGAGATATAAAACATTTCAGAACATAACTTCTCCTGAAAATGTTGGAATTTCAAGTTATAAATCCTCAAAGAAACGTCCCTGAAACTTAAACACTCAGTAAATTTCGGGCCTTTCCGAGACATAATTTGGTTAGAAATTCTGGGCCAATTTTCATGAAGGTTCAATCAGAATTTGTAAGAGTAATTCAAAGAAAGTCTACAAAGCGTGTTACAAGCTTTCTGAAAAGTCTGAGAACTCCTTCAGAGCACGCTGGAGCAGGGAGATTCAAAGATCAGAAGTTGGATGTTTGTTCTAAGTTACGCTAATGCTGAACTTCTGACCCAAAATTAAGCTATGATGCATAATTTCATATTGCAGGATTTCTGGTTTGAAAAATCTCATCATCATTTAATGCTCACACCCACTTTTGAGTCTTTATCCAAAGGATTCCCCCACGTGCTGCATAGAAGTACCATTGTTGTCCTTGAAAAGCAAACTTTTGTACAAGTTCATGCTGGGCCCATGCTTTACTTTTGCTTCTGAGGGTACTTTCCCATAATTCATGCTTACAAATCCAGCTTAGGAACGGCTAAAAGCTGCTAACCACCCTACTTTGTGCCTTGAACCATACTTGTTTAACTTGCTTCAAGAACAAGTCAGCACCCTAGCATGATGGTTGTACTCTTGGCTTCTCCATGCTCCAAAATCCTTGCCTATAAATTGAACTTCATTTGCAATTGTAAAGAGGTCGAGAAAATTTGAAAATTAGCCTTGAAACCTTGCTGAAAATTCAAAGAATTGGAAACTAAAAACATAAACACAAAAACCTGCTAAGCTTCTGTTTCTTTTTACGCCCAAACTCTAATTTTCTTGCACACCTCTTGGCCAAATCACCCACCCAGTTTCTAATATACATTTAGAAACAATCCCAACTTCTGTTTACAAACTGCAATTCAATCTCCACCAACTTCCATTTCAAAAATCAGAACTTTGCTACCTGGCTTCTCCATAACATTACAATCATTCATAACTCAAGTGGAGGTTTGTTTCAGCTTTCTGGGAACGTGAGAAAAGCTGACCAGAACATCACAGCAGTTAAAACTAGGCTCTAGTTCACAAAACATTCTCCAACTGCAAGGTAAGCTTCTGCTGACTTTTATCACCTTACTTAGACATTGTTAGGCTTGCATTTTCAAAATAATATAATGTAGACATCCTGACTCTGATTTTGTACATATTCATAGATTTCATGTATTTTTTCCTAAGTAGAGAGAATTTTAGTTCAGAACTTCTAGAGGGAATTAGGATTTAGAATTAGGATTGGCAAATTCATGCTTGTTTCTGATTTACAGTTCTGATACTTTATGTTTCTAAAACCATGATAAAACCTGCCATAACTGCTATGTTTGCATTTTCTGTCTTGTTGAGAAAGGGCTAAGCTGCAGATGCTCTGATTGGCATGGAGAAGAAAATAAAGTTCATCATCAGAACTTGCTTTGTGATATATATTTTTGTTTTTGTTTCTAATACCGTATGTATAGCCACCCCAGTGGTAAAGCGCGTGTGCATAAGACATTAGTGTTAAGGGTCCTGAGTTCTAGCCCTAGAAACACCCTTTTTATGTTTATCTCCTAAAATTTTTACCCCATTAGTTGGATCAGAACTTCTAGATAGAAACCTTCCTATTTGTTTGTCAAAATAGTGATCCTGAACCAGAATTTCTAGATATTCTTACTCAACAACATTAACACTTCACTTGCCCATTACCAGAACTTCTAGCTTGCAAGTGACACTAGAACTTCTAGATTTCAACCTACATCAGAACTTCCAGACTCTCTCAAACAACCAGAACTTCTGACCTTCCAGTAACATTAGAATTTCTAGGCTTCCAGTTGCATCATAACTTCTAGGATTTCTCTTGTTCCCAGCAACCCCAGAACTTTAGTGTACCTGGACCCAGAACTTTTGACTTTCCCCTTTTTTGCTAACATTTTCTTTCTAACTTGCAGCGCACCAGAGTCAGAACTTATGTTCTCTCCTATTTCAGTAACGCGCTGATTCCGATCCCTTTTCCTCTTATTATTTTATCATCACTTTATTTTCATTAATTAAAAATCCCAAAAATATTTTTATATTCATACACTTTGCTTTATTTCTTTTAAAACCAAAAGACTAAAAATATTTTCTTAAGCCAATTTATTTCTCTTCTTAACAAAAACAAAAAAAAAATCCATCTTACATTTCTTGTACATTATTTAAATATGGTTGTAAGATAATTAGGACTTTAATTTCTTGTTATCCCTATTTGTAAATTTGTACACCCTATCCCCCTAATGACTGTAATAGCGTAGAATATTTACTTTCTGCAATTTATCACTTTCATATAGATGCTAGTAATTAGGATTTGTATGGGAAGATAAAAATCAACAAGTAGACAACCCTAATAAAAGACTAAATGCATGCAAATCAAACACACTACATGCACCCCTAGGGTTAACTCCACTTGTTGCCTAAAAATGGTTGTTGTACCCCAAAATTTTCCCTCTCAATTCTCAAGGCCTTTCTTACAAGGATTTTCAAGGTTCAAGTTTAAACAAGTGCATTTGGATTTTCCAATACCAAAATTAAAAGGAAACTGTCAAAAATGGAGAAAACAGATAAAAATAACATTTTGACAAATTTGGTGGAAAACAGGTCTCCTTCGATTCAACACCTTTCGATTGACTCTTGGCCTCCTTCGAATGCAACTTGGATTACATCCTTCATTTTGAACTTAAAGCCTCCTTCGAATGCCAGTTTAGGTACATCCTTCGTTTGGATTTGAAACCTCCTTCGAATGCAACTTAGGTACATCCTTCGTTTGGATTTGAAACCTCCTTCGATTCAGCCTTTTGATTGGACAAGTGTGTTGCCTACATGGTTGCAATAAAAGGCCATGACATGTTGGCCACACATGCCCCATGTAAGGAAACCTTTTCGATTCACCAAGCGTGCTGCCTGCAAAGCCTACTTCGATTTGGACAAGTTTGCTGCCTGTATGCTTGCTTCGTTTGGACAAGTTTCGATGGGACAAAGTAACCATCTCTATGCATCCTTCAAATCCACTTGCACTAAGGGCCTCTTGCATACTTTGCTTCATACAAGTTTCGTTTGATCCAAGAAGTATCTTCATACAAGATATGACTAAGTTCTTGCTTCCCTTGAAAAAGCGCCCTTCAATTCAGAAGCCAGGAACTTCCCTCATGCTAAAAAAGACACAAGGCAATGACTCCCTTTATGTTTGTTTCGATCCACATGCTTCGACTGGGCAATATGCTTCCTTCGAATGAGGGAAAGGCTTCCTTTTGGTTTTCTTCAATTCAAAAGTCAATAATCTTCTAAAAGCTTCTTTCGATTCAGAAGTTAATAACCTTCTGAAAAGGGCCATTCGAAGAACACACAGTTAGTCCATTCGAAGGATACACAGCTTGTGAAAACGAATGTCGTGTTGTCCTAGTCTGGTCGAAAGGTGTAGAAAGATGGAGGATTCGACTCAAAAGATCAAGTTGAACATTTAGACCCATAGGCTAGGCTACGTGTTTTCCCTTTTTAGGCCTTTACCCATTTGTTGTCTAAGACCACTTGCACTTAATAGCACAGTACTACCTTTTAGAAAAGTTTGTCTTGAGCCTTGCGCCTATTTTCCTTCAGAATGAAGCAACCCATCTGAACCGTTCATCTTGCTTTTGTGGCACAAGTGGACATTTACTTTCTAGTTGAGCCTTATTTTATTATCTTCTGCACCCCAACTGCCAAGAGGCCCCCGCATGTACTTTCACGTTACATTATTTTATCATTTATTTGCAAGGCTGGCTTTGGACAACATGTCCATTCTTTCTCTATAAATAGAGGAACATTTACAAAGTTAGGAGGATCTTTGGACCAGAGGAACAAATCTCCCAAATTTTCTCAAACACCACAAATCTCTCAAGTCCCTTCAACACTTGTGAGAATAAACCCAGAATCACATACTTACTTCCTTAGATTCTGAAGAACAAGTACTCTTCAGTATCCTTCGAATCCAGTTTGGAAAGAAACATAAGACTTGTTTCTTTCCTTCCTTCGAATCCAGCATTCCAAGCACAACTGTTGGCCCCCTCTTTCAAATCCAGAACCCTGGGCCTCCACTCAAGGTCCCACATCCATTCAAAGCCTCCATCAAGGTAAGTCAATCTTACCCTTGAACCTTTCATTTCATGGCATAACATGTAAATAATCTTTTCGTTCATTTCAAGCATGTATATACCATTGTTCAAGCATGTATATACCATTGTTCCTTTCGTTTCCACCCTTTAAACATGTTTTTTTAAAAGTTAACCCTTTCGTTTTGCTTTCTGTTTACCTGAACTAGCTTTAACTATTAAACTGTTTGAAAGACAAATACTAGCATGGCCTCAGGCCATGTTGCCATTTAATGCTTTAAATGAAAGAAACAGGAAACAGGAAATAGGAAACAAAGCTTCTGGCTTCTACCCCTTTTTCTCCAGGTCAAACGAAAGAGACAACTAGGAGGAAAACCATGTTGACTTCTAGGCCCAAATGAAAAGCATGCCTTCACTGATTCTAGGCTCAATCGAAAGGCATTCCCTCACTGCTTTCAATCTCCAGTCGAAGAAGGCAACAAGACAACAAGGCAAAACCAGAAGGTTTCGCCATACGCTAACTTCCAGGCCAATCGAAGGACAAAACCTCACTGGTGCCAACCCCTAAACAAAGGCCATGACCTCACTGGCGCTAGCCCCAATCGAAGGAGGCCAACAAAATGCAAGTCGAAGGGTGCTACTGCCTGGGTCGAAAGACACTCATTTTTCTTGCTTTTACCTTATTTTTGCCTTTATATTCTCATGCAATTCAATATGGTTGTAATAGTATAGGATATTTATTTCCTGCATTTTTATTGCTTTGTACAAATGCTAGTAATTAGGTGTGTATGGCAAGATAAAATCAACAGTTAGACAACCCCTAATCAAAGAAAAAAAATGCATGCAATCAAATACACTTTGCACACATGCACCCCTAGGGTTCCATCCACTTGTTGCCTTCAAAAATGGGCCATGGTTGCATGTTGAGTACTTTGGCAAAACAAAACAAATGATCATAGTCCCTCGATGACGCTATCTGAGTTGCCTAAACAAAAATGATCAAGTCCCTTAAGAAAACTGCCAAAGATACTTGACAATATTTCTATCATGGTCTATATGATGACCCGCGCCTATCCCGTTAACATCCTAACACAAGGTTGTTCATCAAACACAATGGTGAAACAACACTGTTAAAAGGGTTAAAACATAAGAAAATCTTTGAGTAAAATAGGGTAGACAAACTCTTGGTTACTTGATCAAAAATCTTGCAAAACATCCTTGCCATTTTCAAACACACCTCACAACACAACTTCAAAACAACTTTCAAAACATTGAATTATCTTTTCAAAAAGACACACACCTTTGTATATATTCAAACAAGAATCATTACAAAGGTTGCCTAAACAAGACATCTTTTTCAAAGCATTTTCAAAACCAAACACACAATGCACCATTTCAAGCAATTGAAAAGCAAAGGCAAGTGATCTAAAACAAGTAACTAAGAGCCCATGGATAACCATGGATGAAAAGGGTGCTAGCACCTTCCCTTTTCATAATCTACCCCCCGAACCCGAGAAAACATCTCAAAGGTCTTTCCTGTGCTTTTTGACCTTTCCTTAGGATAAAAAAAAAGTCGGTGGCGACTCTTGCTAAACCGAAACATTTGCGAACACAAACGCAAAATCCCAAGTCAGTTCTCCCACCGTATCACAGAACTGGCGACTCTGCTGGGGATTTTTCTAAAAGTGGGGTTACCTTAGGGTTTTAGATCACCTTTACTTGTTTACCTTGATTGCTTTGATTGCTTTACTTTTTGGGTTCCTTGTTTGGGTTTGTTTAAATCCTACACCCGGATTTGGGGGCACATTTTAGGTAAGTAGCAATAAACTGTGAGGGAACTGTGCGGGGTATACCGACATGGTTGAAACAGTAGCTACATTGATGTGGAACTTTGGTTGGTACTGGTAACCCTTGAGTTGAATCAAGGAGAGTACGGGGCCGCCGCGTGGTGTCGTGAAGCATCAATTGACCTTAGAACCTTACTTGACCATCTTGGCCTTTTTTAGGGGTAGTGAGATGACTGACTTTGGTGCAGTCCGAAGTTGGTAGATACTCAATACTACACTCATTGAGGGTTGTTTTCTTGGAATATTTTGGTCGTCAGTTAAGTGGCTAAACCAAAACAATGAACACAGAAAATAATCCAGTGATATTGAGCTCCTTAGAACCCGGTTTCTATTTTAGGACAGGTTTGAGCCAACTAACTTCAAGAGGGTACTTACCTACCAACCCCATGCAAGCCTAAACCTAAGGACTTGTCTGCTTTGTGTGAATATGACTGTCTGTATATACACTTACTTGCTTTTGTATACATGTACATAACATCATAACATCATACCATAGCATTTTCAATAACCATTTCAAGGATCTCGAGGGTCTTTTGATGCAGGGTCGTGTTGAACCAAACGTCTAGCAAGGGGCAAGGGGATTTATTTTCCTCTGACCAAATGCTGTCAAAGATCAAGTATAACAAACTTGAGCCAAGGGCTATGACCCCCTTGACATGGTGAGCTTAATTCTCGTGGAAGGACATCCACCGATACAAAGTTCTCCAATCAAAGATGTTGTTCAAAATTCGACCTCTAACATTTTCTTGTGTTTACCCCGCGAGATCCTTGAAAACATGCATCCACATATCATATCATGACAGGTTTCTCCCATACAGGTCTCCTTATCTTCCTACTGTTTATTTCAGTAAGATGGATATGGAACAAACGGTGAAAGATCTCCAAGCTCAAAACGCCCAGTTCCAACAAATGCTTTTGGCTATGGGTAAAGGGCAAGAGGACCTGAAAGCTCTCCTTCTCAAAGAAAAGAAGAAAAAGTCCAAGAAGTCAGTAGGCGTCTTAAACTTGAGAAGAAGACCTAAAACCCTAGATCTTTCAACTTCATCCAACATAGGGGATAGTCTTGAAGAAGACCACAATTTGGAGATTGATAAAGTTGAAGCTGACTACTCCGAGGAACAATATCCTCCCGCTGATGACAAGTATAAATAGTTGGAGGATCGCCTCAGTGCTATGGAGATTCAACAAATACCTGGCTTGGATTTAGGAGACATGGGTTTAGTTTCTGGATTGGTCATCCCGCCAAAGTTCAAAGTCCCTATCTTTGCCCTGTACGATGGAGTCTCTTGCCCTAAGATGCACTTAAAGTCTTATATCCGCAAGATTCAACCATACACAACTGATCCAAAGCTTTGGATCCATTTCTTCCAAGAAAGCCTGGTAGGGACTCAACTCGAGTGGTTTTATCAATTGGAGAGTTCCCGCATTCACACCTGGGAGGATCTAGCTGCTGCTTTTTACAAACAGTATCAGTACAACGCTGATCTTGCACCAACTCGTGTGCAATTGCAGAACATGACCATGGGTTCCAACGAAAACTTCAAAGGATATGCTAAAAAGTGGAGAGATCTGGCTGGTAGGGTACAACCTCCTTTAACTGACAGAGAGCTGATTGACATCTTCATGGGAACTTTGACAGGGCCTTTCTTCAAACACTTGATCGGAAGCTCTTCAGCCGGATTCACCGAGCTAATACTGACCGGCGAAAGGGTCGAAGCTGGCATCAAAAGTGGGAAGATTCAAGAAGCTACACCTTCTGATGCTCAGAAAAAGCCTTACAATGGGAAGAAAGAGTCCAATGCTGTGTATGGTCAAAAGAGTCGTCATGACCAACACGTAGGAGAAATCTTGATCTCTAATCCTACGCCTTCTCAACAAAGACAGGGGCATCGGCGTAAGGAGGTCGCGCCTAAAAGACCATTCACTAAGATCAACATGTCACTGACTCAAGCGCTACAACGCATGTTGAAGGAAGAGCTGATTACATTAAAGGCTCCTCTCCGGAACCCAAATACTTCCGCTCCTACCTATCATCCCAATGAAAGGTGTGCATACCACTCTGATAGTCCGGGACATGACACAAACAAATGGTGGGCTCTGAAGAACAAGGTCCAAGACATGATTGATGCCAAGGAGATCGAGTTTGACCCTCCGGAGACTCCAAACATAATCACTGCTCCTATGACGAATCATTGAAAGCTTTTT
Source organism: Vicia faba (assembly GCA_948472305.1). Classification (NCBI taxonomy): domain Eukaryota; kingdom Viridiplantae; phylum Streptophyta; class Magnoliopsida; order Fabales; family Fabaceae; genus Vicia; species Vicia faba. Next base: position 374,121,855 of record OX451739.1, on the reverse strand, counting down.
TTCATTTGAATTTTCAAGTTGTAATCTCTTTGTTATTCGAACAATTATCTATTAATGTCAAACTCTGTTTCATTAATGCATTGCATATGTTTGTCTTGATTTGATCCACTCATTTTCATTACATTTAAACTATGTTTTTTTACTCACTTTATGACATTCAACTCTTGCTAAAAGTTACAAGCCTTTAGAGGGAGGATGACGAAACAATGCCATAATCTCATACAGTATGCTTTTGGACAGACCTTGCTGACGATGTACATGCGTTTCTTTCAAATCCTAAACACTGGAGTTATAAGGAAGATAATCCCTAGTCAACCCCTTCAAGCAAAAGAAGTAGGAGTTTTATGTTTTAAACACAAATTGAAACCTTTAATTTAAACCTGGGGTAGGGTAGTCTCTCAGTTAATTCAAAAGATGCGCATTGAAGTCGCAAAACTCTCAGTTCATAATACAACGAACGACATCAAAAGCATTCCTCTGGAATCAAAAGAAAGTGGTGGTTCCTTATCTCATAGGCAGTCAATCTCTCAAAAGAGAAAAGCCCACTGAGCCAAAACCTATAAAGGAGGCTTAAGAAAGCTGGGGCATCCCGCTGACTGTAATCTCGAAAACAGAAACAGTCAGGCAAAAGTTAGGGATAACAAATCAAAAGAACAAGGTCGCTACAAATCCTCAACAACATGAAAAATGTTGCAAAAATGACTGCCTTCCAACAAATTCAACTTGTGCGAACCATCACCAAAAACTTCGTTCCAGACTCATTAGGAGTTCAAATGCACAATTAACTGAGTTTAGGATTGATGAACATCACGAAGAGCGGGTGGGTACAAATATACTTTGAGCCTTTATCATTTGCTTCTTAAACCGTGAACCAAGCCACGTTACAACCCTTCAAAAGTCCTAATTGAAGCATGGGTTAGTTCGAAAGCATACTGTTACAAAAGGTATCCTGACTCCTGTAAGGCTTTGCTCTAAATCCTGAGTTTGAATTTTCTTAGCAAAATTTCTTTACTCGCTAAAATGCATTTTCAAAAAACTTCACGACAAACATAAACTTTGCATTACTTGAATATCATTGTTTGCATATGGCTATTTGTTTAACAGCGGAGAAATTCACACAATGAATATCCAGTGAACAAAAGCTCTCTCAGTGAACAAAATCAATTCAAGAAGGATGACACTTCCATTGACGAATCTCCTATCAACAGGGGGACTTGACATGTCACTATCCAGTACACCTAGGGCAGTCCAGTCAAGATTCCAGGAAATCTCTCAAAGAAGTGCAGATTAACCAGGGGCAAGTCTCCATCTCCGTCACTTGGGGCATTGAACGTCAATCCCAACAAAGGGTTACATACAGTCAAACATTTCCAGGCAGTGCCACAAACACTCGCTGCTAGGGGCAGTGACAAATCTCCCCAAAATCCTTCTCATAGGATGATTTCCCAGCAAGGGTTTAATCTCTGAAAACCTTTCCCCAGCTGAATCAACCTCAAGAATCCTCGAGGACTTCCCCCAGCGAAGATGTCACCTCTCTAGCAGACTGACGACAAGGTTTATTTCCCCAACAACACTAGGATTCCCCAACTTGAGTTTGCCTCTCCGAATACTACAAATCAAAGGACCACAACTCCTCTTCTCCAGTAGACTACTCTACAATCCCCAGCAAGTTACTGCGAAACCTGGATCCGACCAGATATCAGTTCAACTTCGACTCCCCAGTAGAGCAACGGACGACTAAGACTCCTAAACTCTTTTCCCAAGCAGAAATAAACATACTCCCCACAGAGTTTTCAATATCCCCCAGCGAAGTTATCCTCAAACAACAAAGCAGGGATCCCCGGTGGAAACATTTTGAGCAAAGTCCAAGACAAAATTACACTTAAACAACATTCATAACATATGCATACAAAATACATATGACACAAATCTCATTTTATTTTGAGAACATCATTACACAATGCATACATCATGACATTGCATACAACTAACTCTTTACCTTTTCAGGAAAGATCAATCAACAGGCAAGGATCATCATCTTCTAGATCCCTTCTAGAGACAGTTCAGATGTGATCCAGATATGGCTGACATTCTGATACTTATTCCAAATTCCTTCTAGAGACAGTTCAGATGCGATCCAGATATGGCTGACATTCTGATACTTATTCCAGATCCCTTCTAGAGACAGTTCAGATGCGATCCAGATATGGCTGACATTCTGATACTTATTCCAAATTCCTTCTATAGATAGTTCAGATGTGATCCAGATATGGCTGACATTCTGATACTTATTCCAGATTCCTTCTAGAGACAGTTTAGATGCGATCCAGATATGGATGACATTCTGATACTTATTCCAGATCCCTTCTAGAGACAGTTCAGATGCGATCCAGATATGGCTGACATTCTGATACTTATTCCAGATTCCTTCTAGAGACAGTTCAGATGCGATCCAGATATGGCTGACATTCTGATACTTATTCTAGATCCCTTCTAGAGACAGTTCAGATGCGATCCAGATATGGCTGACATTCTGATACTTATTCCAAATTCCTTCTAGAGACAGTTCAGATGCGATCCAGATATGGATGACATTCTGATACTTATTCCAGATTCCTTCTAGAGACAGTTCAGATGCGATCCAGATATGGCTGACATTCTGATACTTATTCCAGATCCCTTCTAGAGACAGTCCAGATACGATCCATATTTGGATGTCATTTTGTCACTCATTCAAAATACAGTCCAGATACGATCCAGATTCGGATGTCATTCTGTCACTCATTCAAAATACAGTCCAGATACGATCCAGATTCGGATGTCATTCTATCACTCATTCAAAATACAGTCCAGATACGATCCAGATTCGGATGCCGTTCTGTCACTCATTCAAAATACAGTCCAGATACGATCCAGATTCGGATGTCATTCTGTTACTCATTCAAAATACTGTCCAGATACGATCCAAATTCGGATGTCATTCTGTCACTCATTCAAATACATTTCAGAAACGCTCCAGACACGGACGCCATTCTTTGGCTCATATAGACTCAGTCTCCAGATACACTTCAAATGCATTCCAGACATGGATACCATTTTGATGCTCATTCTTCTGACCTACAACATTGCACTTACAACAAACATTCTTGGATGGCATCTTTTAAGCCCATCTCCGACAAGATTCTGTCACATTCTTGGATGACATCTTTAAGCCCATCTCCATCAAGGTTCTACCATCTCCAAATGGCATCTTTAAGCCCATTCCCTCATCTATATGTTGACGAGTGCAAATTTTTGGGCACTCTAGTGTCCAATCATCTTTTACCTTCGAGTTGCGAATGGCAAAACTGCCAATGTAACTCTTCAGGTTCAAGAAGATTGAACAGGGGCAGCTGTTGTACCCCAAAATTTTCCCTCTCAATTCTCAAGGCCTTTCTTACAAGGATTTTCAAGGTTCAAGCTTGAACAAGTGCATTTGGATTTTCCAATACCAAAATTAAAAGGAAACTGTCAAAAATGGAGAAAACAGATAAAAATAACATTTTGACAAATTTGGTGGAAAACAGGTCTCCTTCGATTGACTCTTGGCCTCCTTCGAATGCAACTTGGATTACATCCTTCATTTTTAATTTAAAGCCTCCTTCGAATGCCAGTTTAGGTACATCCTTCGTTTGGATTTGAAACCTCCTTCGAATGCAACTTAGGTACATCCTTCGTTTGGATTTGAAACCTCCTTCGATTCAGCCTTTTGATTGGACAAGTGTGTTGCCTACATGGTTGCAATAAAAGGCCATGACATGTTGGCCACACATGCCCCCTGTAAGGAAACCTTTTAGATTCACCAAGCGTGCTTCCTGCAAAGCCTACTTCGATTTGGACAAGTTTGCTGCCTGCATGCTTGCTTCGTTTGGACAAGTTTCGATGGGACAAAGTAACCATCTCTATGCATCCTTCAAATCCACTTGCACCAAGGGCCTCTTGCATACTTTGCTTCATACAAGTTTCGTTTGATCCAAGAAGTATCTTCATACAAGATGTGACTAAGTTCTTGCTTCCCTTGAAAAAGCGCCCTTCAATTCAGAAGCCAAGAACTTCCCTCATGCTAAAAAAAGACACAAGGCAATGACTCCATTTATGTTTGTTTCGATCCACATGCTTCGATTGGGCAATATGCTTCCTTCGAGCATGAGCTTTTGATTTGGCAATATGTTTTCCTCGATACAAGCTTCGACTGGGTATTAGCTTGTTTCAACCACAAGCTTCGACTGAGGGAAAGGCTTCCTTATGGTTTTCTTCAATTCAAAAGTCAATAATCTTCTAAAAGCTTCTTTCGATTCAGAATTTAATAACCTTCTGAAAAGGGCCATTCGAAGAACACACAGTTGGTCTATTCGAAGGATACACAACTGGTGAAAACGAATGCCGTGTTGTCCTAGTCTGGTCGAAAGGTGTAGAAAGATGGAGGATTCGACTCAAAAGATCAAGTTGAACATTTAGACCCATAGGCTAGGCTACGTGTTTTCCCTTTTTAGGCCTTTACCCATTTGTTGTCTAAGACCACTTGCACTTAATAGCACAGTACTACCTTTTAGAAAAGTTTGTCTTGAGCCTTGCGCCTATTTTCCTTCAGAATGAAGCAACCCATCTGAACCGTTCATCTTGCTTTTGTGGCACAAGTGGACATTTACTTTCCAGTTGAGCCTTATTTTATTATCTTCTTCACCCCAACTGCCAAGAGGCCCCCACATGTACTTTCACGTTACATTATTTTATCATTTATTTGCAAGGATGGCTTTGGACAACATGTCCATTCTTTCTCTATAAATAGAGGAACATTTACAAAGTTAGGAGGATCTTTGGACCAGAGGAACAAATCTCCCAAATTTTCTCAAACACCACAAATCTCTCAAGTCCCTTCAAAACTTGTGAGAACAAACCTGTGATACGGTGGGAGAACTGACTTGAAGTTTTGCGTTTGTTTTCGCAAATGTTTCGGTTGAGCAAGAGTCGCCACCGACTTTTTATTTTATCCTAAGGAAAGGTTAAAAAGCACAGCAAAAACCTTTGAGATGTTTTTCTCGGGTTCGGGGAGTAGATTATAGAAAGGGAAGGTATTAGCACCCTTTCTATCCATGGTTATCCATGGGCTCTTAGTTACTTGATTAGATCAACTTGCCTTGATTTTCAACTGTTTGAAATGGTGCTTTCAATTGTTTGAAATGGTGCTTTGTGTGTGGGTTTGAAAATGTTTTTGAAAAGAGGCCATTGTGGTGGCAACCTTTGTAATGATCCATGTTCGAATGTATACAAAGGTGTATTTGTCTTTGGAAAAGTTTTCAATGTTTTTGAAAGTTTGTTTTGAAAGTGTAGTGATGTGTGTTTTGAAAAATAGGCAAGTGTTTTTGTTGGCAAGTGGGCAAGCAACCAAGAGTTATCTACCCTAAATTTTTCAAAGATCTTTGCTATGTTTTAACCCTTTTAACAATTTTGTTCCACCATTGTATTTGGTGGACAATCTTGTGTTAGGATGTTAACGGGACGGGCGCGGGTCATCGTTTAGACCATGATTGCAATGGTGCCAAGTATCTTTGGGCAATTTTTCTTTTAAGGGACTTGATCATTTTTTAGGCAACTTTTGAAAAATGTTTATCGAGGGACTATGATCATTTGATTGTTTTGTTTTTGCCCAAAGATACCTAACATGCAATATGGCCCATTATTGAAGGCATCAAGTGGAGTACCCTAGGGGTGCAAGTGTGATTAGTGTTGTCCATTTTCATGCTTGTTTATCTTGGATTTAGGTCAAACTAATTGTTGATTGATTTTTTGCATACAAAACCCTAATTCTAACATGGCATAATTAGAAAGCTTTAAAGTGCGAAAAATAAAGTTCCTAAGTTATTACAACACAATATATGGGAAGGGGGGTACAAATGTTCAAATGGGGATATTTTGACAAGGAATTTTAAACCTAAGCTATTACATCAAAATTGAATTATACAAAGGATTCAATTGTACAATAATTAAACAAAATGTAATAAATATGCAAGATGCAAAAATGGTTTTCATATGTATGTAAAAAGTATTTTCCATGTACTAAATAAACAAAAATAAAATGAATTAATTTGGTATTTTTACAATTTTTAGGGCAAAACCCTAATTTTCTAAATAAATGTATTAATTATTTATTATATGCAATATTTATTAATTATGTACAAAAAATAAATAAAAGAACATATATTGTAAAAAAAAGTATTTTGAGGTCATGATATTAATAAAAAAATAAAATATAGTATTTTTATATTTTCCTAGATATACTAATAAATATATATATAAGTATTTTACATTATTTATTAAATATATATTATATGTACAAAAATAAAATATTTAATATTTATTAAAAAAGTATATTTTATGTAAAATGTTTTCAAGAGATAATATAAAATAAAAATCAGAAATAAAACATGTTTGTATTATTTTTTGTATTTTTAAAATAATAGTATATTTAGGTTTATTTATATACAAAGCTAAAGGAAACAAAATAAATGTCAAAAAAATGCAAAAAAGGTGGGAAAAATATTTTTAATGTTTATTTATGTTTAGACAAAAATATCAAAACAAAATCAGAAAGAAAAAATCAAAAATATCAAAGATAACTCAAAATGGGGCAGGGGGGTGTATGTGGAAAAATGGGGTGCAAACAGAAAGAAAAGACCAGGCCCAGCCCAAAGGTGGTTGTCTTCAACCTTCAGACAACAAAAACGTTCAAAAACGCGCGCCCTTTTTCCCATCTCTCTAACTCCTGATTCTTTGATACTTTGCCAAATCTTGAAACATAAAACCTGTAGAGCTTGAAGCCACGATTCTAAACATATAAAGAAGTCAATCTAACTCTCAGAAATGAGAGAGAATTTCTTCTCCCCCAATTCCTGACCTAAATTTTGTCCAATGTTCAGACTCAAAATACTCTTAGCACACGTAATATAAATGAAAAGTAACTATATGGGTAGATTCAGGGCCATGAATATGACATAATTTCTTCACAAACCTAAGCCTAACTATGCCTGGATAGAGAGATAGAAGTTCAAAAACTTACCTGTTCAGCTTGAATCGTATATGGCAATGGAGGTACTTTCAGTGCAAGAGGATGATTGGTACAGCTTGCTTGAAGGTCAGGGATGCTTCTCCAACCTTTAGTTTGCTTTGAAACCAAGTGAATCGTGTTATGGCACTCCAACTGCAAAACAGAAAAAATGAAAATGGTGAAGTTGGTTAGAGGTGTTAAAGTTTGCTTCCAAGGCTTGGGACAGTTTGTATGGATGGTAGGGAATGTGTTTGAACTGGTTTGGATGGAAATGCACGAGTGGATTGGTTTGTGGAAGTCTCACTGCAGCTTATGCGCTGTTCTTGCAGTTTTATGGTATTTCTGTGAAGGGAGAGATATGGAAGATGATAGGCTCGTGTTTCAGCTCAGTTAGGTTATTTGGGAGGTGTACAACAACTTTGCTTAAACTTGTTCTTTCTGGAATGAGAGTTGGTACTTGTTATGTCAAGTTACTTCACCTTTAAGCAAGAAAATCAACTTGGTGTTTTAGACTTGTACATGCCCCTCTATTGTGCTGCCTCAATCTCTCTTGGTCAGAGTGATTTGTGTACAAAATACCAGCTCAAAAGATTTTTCCTATGCTTCTTGGATTTTCATTTGACATAAAGTTGATCTTTACAAGAATAGATAAAATGCTTTTTCTATTTTGAGACTAAACCCTCATGTAATGACCAAATACACAAAATAACATCTTGGCACAAGGGTTTCGCATTGAATTATTGAGTGCAAATGGGATAAAGGACCTGTAATCAAGTTGTGCAAGCTGATTTGAAAAATTGCACAAGTTATGAACATGTACATGGCCATGAATCAAAGTGACTTTTTCCCAACTTGCCAAATTCGATTCTCCCTAACCATGAGGTTGTTTGATGAGTTCTTGGACATTTTTGAAAGCTTGGAATGTGTACTACAATCTATCTTTGTAATACAAATTGAAATTCCAAGTGGAAGTATGTGAAAAGTGGTCTTGAAGTTAGGCAAAAATCCTGCCTAGAATGGGTCAAAATTTCTCTAAGTTAAGAATGGTTTGGTACCCTTGTTCCAAAAATTGTAACTTGAGCTACAAGCTTCTTTTGAGGAAACTTTGTGAATCAAAGTTGTAGATTTTGCAATGGACTACAACTTTCATGTTTTGACTTTTCCTTGAATCCAAATGCATCTTGATGAGAAAGTGGGACAAAGTTAGAAAAAAATTAGGGTTTTTCATAACTTAGAAAAATTCTAAGTTATGAAAAATCTTCATTTCAAACCCTAATTTGTGATTTTTTGATTTCTTGATTAACAAGTTTCATGATTTGGCATGTTTTGATAAAAAAAGAATCCTGACACTTGATTTTGACCAAAAAGTCAAAGTTTGACTTTTCAGTATACAGTCAAAAATTGATCAATTGACTGGAAAATTCAATTGTCAATCTTGTGCATTTGGGATCTTTTGAACTTGTTGAACATGTCAAGACAATTACAATGGGTCCTTGAGTCCACATATGAGCTTGGTTTGCCATTGGTTAGGTCCAACAGTCAAAAATTGCCTTTGTGCAGTCAAAACCCTAAAAATGACCATTTTGCCCTTTTGGTGATCTGATCAAATTTCTTGTGGAATTGTGATCCAAACTTGACCAAATAGTTCATATGAGTTCATAATGTTGATGTGGGTTAAAAATCATGAGGTTTGACTGTCCATTGACCACAGTTGACTTTTCCCCCAATACAACTGATTTTTAGGTCAACTGATCAATTGACTGGGCAAAGATTGGAATCAAGGCCTGCAACTTGGTATGGACAAACTTGGGAGTCCAATATGAAGCATGAAAGTCATCTTGGGCCCTTTGGGTCAAAACATCTTTGTGCAAACACAAACCCTAATTTGGGTCAACAGTGCAAGGAGAAGTCTTGAGCAGAGGTAACCCTAGCTGGATCTTTGAGCTCAAAGAGTCTTGTAGTGAGAAAATGTTGATGAAAAGAGAGGGCAAATTTTGGGGTACAACAGTTGCCCCTGTTCAATCTTCTTGAACCTGAAGAGTTAGATTGGCAGGTTTGCCTTTCGCGTCTCGAAGGTAAAAGGAGATTGGACACTAGAGTGTCCTTAAATTTGCACTCGTCAGAACAATGGATGCAGGAATGGGCTTAGAGATGCCATTTGGAGATGGGCTTAAAGATGCCATCTGAAAGGGTGACAGGATCTTGTCGGGGATGGGATTAAAAGATGCCATCGGGGAATGTTGTTGAACTGCGATGTGATAGGTCAGAAGAATGAGGATCAAAATGGTATCCGTGTATGGAATGCATTCAAACTGTATCTGAGGACTGAGTCTGTATGAGCAGAAGAATGGCCTCCATGTCTGGGGCGTATCTGAGCTGTAACTGTGCTTGAAGAATGAATATCGGAATGACTGCCGTGTCTGGAGTGTATCTGTATTGTATCTAGGTAACAGAGGAGCATCTGTATGGAGCAACTGCGTGCTGGAGACAAAATCTGAATGAGCGACAGAATGGCAACCGTGTCTGGAGCGTATCTAGACTGTAACTGAAATTGAAAGTCGTATGAGTAACAGGATGACTTCCGTGTTTGGAGTGTATCTGAAACTGTAACTGGGATTGAGATCCATATGAGTAATAGAATGACTTCTGTGTGTGAAGTGTATCTGAAACTGTAACTGGGATTGAGATCCATATGAGTAATAGAATGACTTCTGTGTGTGAAGTGTATCTGAAACCGTAACTGGGATCTAAATAGATGACAGAATGACTTCCGTGGCGAACGCACTGGGGAGGATCAGATTGTTGTTGTAAAGGTCAGAATAGTATCCATGTTTGGAATGCATTGAACCTCGAGATGGATAAGTGAATTTGAATAAGAGATAGAATGGCTGCCGTGTCTGGAGCGTATCTAGTCTGTATCTGATTGCTGTAGTCTGAATGAGTAGTAGAACGACCGCCGTGTCTGGGGTGTATCCGGACTGTATCTGACTTTGAAATTCTGAATGAGTAATAGAATGACCTCCGTGTCTGGGGTGTATCCATACTGTATCTGAACAAATGTTAATGATAGCCTATTAATCTTATCCTGAAAAGGGTGAGATGTTAGCTAAACACAAAGTTGAGTTGCATGATATGTATGATGCAATATATATGCTATATCAATGTTTATGATATGAATGTAAATGAATGCGCATGTAAGCTGATGAGCTGTCTTTGGTGAGGATAGATGAATCCTGGATATAAAGAATCTTGACTGCTGCCAGGGAACGTGAGTCCTTGACTGCTGCAGGGGATTGCAAGATTTCTGAATGCTTGAGGATAGAGCATCCTGGCTGAAAACTGCTGGAGAGTTAGGAGCTTGGATTGTATACCAAATTTCTGGGGATTCTTGTCTTGAGGGGATCTTCACTGGAGAACATCTGATTATCCTGTGAGAAACTGAGAATGAGCCTTCAATCTGCTTGGGGAGATGCAGGATCTTCGATTGTTGAGGGATCTTAGGACCACTACAGGGGAACTGGCATTCCTTGGTGACTTGCGGGAAATGGGAAATTCTGAAGATCTCTACTGGGGAGTTAAGAATCTGATAGACTCAAGCTGGAGAGGTAGGACTGAGAATCTTCAATTTGGAGGAAAGTATCTATGTGGAGAGAAAGACTGTTAGTCTGGTACCACCGGGGGTTGATGGTTGGAAATTTTAGCTCCGCTGGGGATTGGATTTTCAGATTTATGAAGCTCCACTGGGGATTCTGAAATTTGACTCTGAGGGGAGTTAGCTTCTGGAAGACTCTCTGGCTGGGGAAATCTGTGTCGGGAAAGCTTTCTGAGGCTCCTGAATTTTAACCTTATTTGGGGAATTAAATTCTGGGTCGAGGGGTTTGGAGTTTTGATCTGCTGGCGATTTCCTTTGAAAAGGGCATTGAGATGTCTATCTGCGCCTTCAACCTAACAGTAACCAACTTTCCTGATTCATAAGGAAATGATTATGTTCAAATGCATATGCCTACTTAACAAAACATTGGACGTTTCTCAAATAAAACATAAGTGCAAAAGAAAAAGGGAAAGGAAGACAAAGCAAATTTCTGTATTTGGAAAAGTATTTGTATTAACTTTCTATGAGTATATTTGTACAAAGGAAACAGTCATCCTAGTAAGAGGATGCCGTCGCAAATATTGAAAAATTTATACAAAAGAAAAGATGGCTATGTGAAACAATTCCATGGGATTCCATTCTGCTATAGCTTTCACAACTCTGAGTATCTGTCCATTCAATGCTTCATCCGCCGATGACTGGATTGATCGGAAGCCTGGAGCCGGTTGATGAAGAGATTGTCCTTAAAGTGATCCGACGAGACATAGTCATACGCTTTAATTCCCTAACTTTTGCCTGAATCGCCCTTTCGGGTTTTCGATCCACCGGGAAACCCCTTTTTGCCCAAGCCGCCCTTTCGGGTTTTCGACTTGCCGGGTGTACAGATTTTTTGTTTTATCCCTAATTTTTGCCTGAACCTCCCTTTCGGGTTTTCGGTTCACCGGGATGCCCATTTTTGCCCAAGCCGCCCTTTCGGGTTTTTGACTTGCCGGGTCATTTTATGCGTAGTATCTTTTGACTATGTCCGCGTTCGCAGGGTGCGGCAGATCGTCGCCGTCCATGGTGGTCAGAATCATTGCACCACCTGAAAACATACTCTTGATCACAAATGGTCCTTCGTACGTAGGAGTCCATTTGCCCCTGGGATCACTTTGTGGTAGGATAATCCGTTTGATCACGAGATCTCCGACTTGATACTCTTGTTGTCTGACCTTCTTGTTAAATGCTCTGATCATCCGTTTTTGATACATCTGACCATGACAAATAGCAGTAAGTCTCTTTTTGTCAATTAGGTTTAATTGATCAAGCCGAGTCTGGATCCAGTCATCTTCGTTCAAACCTGCATCCTTCATTATTTGGAGAGAGGGTATCTGGACTTCAATAGGCAAAACTGCCTCCATGCCATAGACCAAGGAAAAGGGAGTTGCCCCGGTTGACGTCCTTGCTGAAGTACGGTATCCATGAAGAGCAAACGGTAACATTTCGTGCCAATCTTTGTAGGTCACTGTCATCTTCTGCACAATCTTTTTGATATTTTTATTAGCTGCTTCTACAGCCCCGTTCATCTTCGGCCGGTAGGGAGAAGAGTTGTGGTGCTGTATCTTGAATTGCTCGCAGAGCTCAGTGATCATCTTGTTGTTAAGATTGGTTCCATTGTCCGTAATGATCCTCTCAGGTACACCGTAGCGGCAGATCAGGTTATGCCGAATGAACCGTGCCACGACATTCTTGGTTACTGTAGCATAGGAAGCCGCTTCAACCCATTTCGTGAAGTAATCAATCGCTACCAGGATGAAGCGATGCCCGTTGGATGCCGTAGGTCTGATTTCGCCGATCATATCAATCCCCCACATTGCAAAAGGCCAAGGTGCCGCCAGGACGTTCAGAGGAACCGGAGGAATGTGCACCTTATCAGCGTAGATCTGGCATTTATGACAAGTCCGAGAATGTTGGTAACAGTCGGCTTCCATCGTGGACCAGAAATATCCTGCCCGAAGGATCCTATTTGCCATGGTATGTCCGCTGGAATGTGTTCCAAAGGTACCTTCATGTAGCTCTATCATGATCCTTTCTGCTTCAGTTTTATCCACACAACGCAGTAAGGTTGAATCATGGTTTCGCTTGTAGAGAATGTCGTTGCTGAGGAAGAATTTTGCCGCAAACCTTCTCAGGAACTTCTTGTCATTAACAGATGCACCTTCGGGGTATTCTTGGGCTTCCAGGTACCTCTTCACTTCATGATACCAAGGTTTTTCTGTTACCTCTTCGACCTCGAGATCGCAGCAATGTGTAGGTTCATCTTTCTTCCAAATAATGATCTGAGGCGCCTCATTGTCCCATTTGACTTTGAACATAGAAGACATCGTAGCCAACGCATCTGCTAACTGATTCTCCTCTCTTGGGAAGTGTTCAAAGGTTATCTCTTCGAAATGGGGGATCAACGTCAGCACATACTCCTTGTAAGGAATAAGATTAGGGTGTTTCGTATCCCACCCGCCTTTGATCTGATTGATCACGAGAGCGGAATCTCCGAAGACACTCAGAAACTTGATCCTTAAGTCAATTGCAGCCTGGAGACCCATGATACATGCTTCATACTCCGCCATGTTGTTGGTGCAGTTGAAACATAACCGGGCGGTGAGAGGAGTATGAGTGCCTTTAGGGGATAAGATCACGGCGCCGATACCATTACCCAAAGCGTTTGAGGCTCCGTCAAAGTGCATAGACCATCGAGATCCTTCCTCAGGTCCTTCATCTGGTCCAGGTACTTCACGATCAGTCACGACCATGATATCCTCGTCTGGAAATTCAAAGTTCATTGGCTGGTAATCGTCCACTGCTTGGTGAGCCAAATGATCGGCCAATACACTTCCCTTGATTGCTTTTTGAGTCGTGTACTGGATGTCATATTCTGTCAAGATCATCTGCCATCTTGCTATTCTTCCAGACAGAGCGGGCTTTTCGAATATGTACTTGATTGGATCCATTTTTGAGATCAACAAAGTGGTGTGAGTCAGCATATACTGTCTCAACCGGCGAGCAGCCCATACCAAAGCGCAACAAGTTTTCTCAAGCAGTGAGTATCGGGTCTCACAGTCGATAAACTTTTTGCTAAGGTAATAAATAGCGTGCTCTTTTCGGCCAGACGCGTCATGCTGCCCCAGCACGCACCCCATTGAATTGTCAAGTACTGTCAAGTATAATATCAGAGGGCTCCCTTCAACCGGCGACATAAGAATGGGTGGTTCTTGGAGATACTCTTTGATTCTTTCGAAAGCGGCCTGGCATTCATCGTTCCAACGTACTACTTGATCTTTCTTCAGCAACTTGAAGATTGGTTCACAGGTAGCAGTTAGATGCGAGATGAAACGAGCAATGTAGTTTAGCCGTCCTAGAAAGCCTCTGACTTCTTTCTCTGTCTTGGGAGCCGGCATCTCTTGTATGGCTTTCACCTTGGCAGGGTCTACTTGAATACCTTTGTCGCTTACGATGAAACCTAGCAGTTTCCCAGATCTCACCCCAAAGGTGCACTTATTTGGGTTCAACCTCAGCTTGTACAACTTCAGACGGTCAAATAGCTTTTATCGATGGTCAAGGTATTCCTCCTCGGTTTGGGACCTTGCAATCATATCGTCGACGTATACCTCGATTTCATGATGGATCATGTCATGAAATAAAGCAACCATGGCACGTTGGTAGGTTGCCCCAGCATTTTTCAACCCAAAAGGCATGACCTTGTAGCAAAAGGTGCCCCACTGAGTAACAAAAGTGGTCTTCTCCATGTCTTCAGGAGCCATCTTGATCTGGTTATAACCGGAGAAACCGTCCATGAAGGAGAAAACTTTATGCTGAGCGGTGTTGTCGACCAGAACGTCGATATGAGGCAGAGGGAAATCATCCTTAGGGCTTGCCCTATTCAAATCCCTGTAATCGACACACATCCGGACCTTACCATCCTTCTTCGACACTGGAACCACGTTGGCAACCCATTGAGGGTAAGAAGTTACTGCTAGAAACCCGGCATCAAATTGTTTCATAACTTCAGCTTTGATTTTCTCGGACATTTCCGGACGCATACGGCGGACCTTTTGTTTTACCGGAGGGCAATCTTCCTTGGTAGGCAGGTGATGAACTACTATGTCGGTATCCAACCCGGGCATGTCTTCGTAAGACCAGGCGAAGATTTCGACGTATTCCTTTAACAGCTGTATCAGGCGCTCCTTGACACTCGGTTCCAGATTCGCACCTACTTGTACTTCTTTCCGGTCTTCCTCGGTCCCTAAGTTGACTGTTTCCAACAATTCTTCGTGAGGCAAGATGGCCTTTTCTTCTTGCTGTAGAAGCCTGGCTAATTCCCCTGGTACTTCACAACCTTCGTCATCTTCATACTCAGCTTGATTGACCAGATCTTCAGAGTTATTGAAGGACATAGCAGAATGGTCACCCATAGAATCCAGAGTGGATGGGTACCTGCATTTGTGAGTGTGGGTGTGTGTAAGGGATAGCAATCCTTAAACAAAAAATGCAAAAGGAAAGAAAATGAACACAACAGTTTATCAATGAAAAACGTCCAATGAATCATTAAACATGGCATATGGATATGAAGATAATCAAAACCCTTACAAATGGACCTACATGCCCCGGGCAAGACATGAGGTGAAAAAGTAGTGTGCAGATTGTTTAGAAGTAAATATTACAGACCAACAGGAAATGTTCGAAAGGTAAATTACTGATTAATAAAAGTAATGGGGACAAAGTCCTTTGCCTCCCAGTTGCGTAGTCCCCCTTTAGCGGTTGGGAAGATCCACTCTTCAAAGTTACCCTCTTCGTCTTCGTCTTCCAAAGCATTGATTCTATGAGGAGAAATCTTGATGGGTGCCTTTTCAATCTTTGAGCGGCGCATAGCTTTCTGCCCTGCAGCGGTGAACCCCAAACCGAATTTATTTGTCTTGTGAGGGATATCTGGCAGCTGTCCCCATGTTGAGTTCTTTCCTTCCTTCAATGCGGCCTTCGCATCTTTTAGAGATGCCATCCGGGCCACCTGCTTTGGTACCGCAGCTACCACTTTTGCTACCTCCTCCTCAGGAGAGACTTCCACGAAGTGCTGGAATGGCGTCTCAATGAATTCACCCTCTACCTCTATATACCGAAAGGAGTTCAGGTGACTGATCATGTATTCTTCTTCACCGTGCACAATGATGATCTTTCCTTTGACAGGGTATTTCAACATTTGATGTAAGGAAGAGGTGACTGCCCCGACATTATGTATCCATGGTCTCCCCAACAAGCAAGAATATGAAGGACGGATGTCCATCACATAGAAAGTTGAGGGGAACACCTCTGTGCCAACCTTAATGGGAATGTCCACCTCCCCATGTACCATTCTCTTTGACCCGTCAAACGCCCTTACGATGATATTACTTGGCCTTAGTTCCAAGCCTTCACAGTCCAAACGGTCGAGAGCCTTCTTAGGTAGCACGTTCAGAGAGGAACCTGTGTCGACCAAAACATGGGCCAGAGTAGTTCCTTGGCACTCTACTGACACATGTAATGCGTCGTTGTGTTTTCTTCCTTTTGAGGTCAGGTCAGCATCAGAGAAACCTAAACCGTTGTCCGCTGTAAGACTGGCTACACAGTTTTGGAATTGGTCGGCTGAAGTTTCCTGGGGTACATGGGCTGTCTTCAGGAATTTTATCAATGCTTTGGCGTGCGCCTCAGAACAAAGTAGCAATGCTAACATGGAGATCTTCGAGGGGGTTTGCCCCAGTTGCTCTACCACGTCATAATCACTCTTTTTAATTATCTTCAAGATCTCCTCTATCTCTTTCTTAGAGGTTTCCGGGATGACCAAAGGTTGAGCCCTCGTCCTGACGAGCTCATCTTGGGTCCCTTTTCCCTTATCAGCAGAACTAGGAGGGACAACAGCAGGAATAACAACATCTTCAATCAACAGAGTTCTGATGGAAAGTTTTATCGGGGCAGGAATAACTTTGGCAGCAGATGAGGGTCCAAAGATTGCCTTTGGGGGGGGCAATCTCTGGAGAAAATATTCTCCCACTTCGGGTGATCTTGCTTGTGCCGACAATGTTTCTAATGCTGGCATCTTCTTCATCAGAGCTTCCTTCGGTTATTTCAACTTGTTTAATACCATGGTAGTAGATTTCTCCACCGTAATTCCATGGTATTGACTTTTCAGAACTGTAGGGGACAGGCCCTGACATAGTTATCTTCAGAGGAACAGATTTTGTAGCGGATGTAATCTTAACAGGCTTTTTGACGGCCTTGGAAAGATTGGCGTGAATGGTGATAATTGAAACATCTTCAGTAGGGGTTGGAATAGCAGGAACTTTTTCAAACAGAATTTGTCGGCTGTCCATTAGGCCTTGGATGCCTTCCTTCAGTAACGGGCAGTCGATTGGTAGAGAGTAACAACAGTAACAGTCTTCTTTGCATCCCGGGAAAATCCCGGCCCTTAGCAGATTCAACTTGATGGTTAACAGCGGAGTTATCAGGTCATTGACATTAGAAACATACAAATCTTCCTCGATAGCATGGACATTTCGACCGTGCTTCGGCATTGGAGCCGATATCACATTTGGCTTCTCTGGAGCATCGAACTCCACCTCTTTTGCATCTATCAGATCTTGAATTTTATTTTTCAACGCCCAACAATTGTTTGTGTCATGTCCGATGCTATCGGAATGGTAGGCGCACTTGGCATTGACATTGTAAGCGGGTGAGGTTGTATTCACATTTTTTGGCGCTTCCTTGATATTTGTGAGATTCAGCTTCAACAAGTGTGGCAGAACTTACGCGGGCGTCATATTAATGCGGGTGAACTGCCATGGTGGCCGTTCTCCCCATTGTTGTTTAGGTCTGGACTGGTTATTGCGAGACTGATCACTTGATGGATTCTGGATCATCACGGCCCCCACAGTCGGCCGGCGCTCGTTTCTTCCTGTTCCTCTCTGAGAATACACAACAGCCACTTCCTTCTTCATTGGAAATGGTTTCTTAGCAACTGTAGATGCAGAGGCATCTTTCTGGATCTTCCCATTCTTGATACCGGCTTCTACCCGCTCGCCAGTCAGAATTAATTCAGTAAACCCCGCGGAAGAGCTACCAATCAGATGGTTAAAGAACAGACCAGACAGGGTCCCTAGGAACATATCAACAAGCTCTCTATCAGAAAGAGGCGGCTGCACTCTTCCGGCCAGGTCGCGCCACTTCTGGGCGTACTCCTTAAATCCCTCACCTGAGGCCATTCCCATACTCTGTAGCTGAGTACGGGTTGGTGCTAGGTCAGAGTTATACTGATATTGGCGATAAAAAGCAGCCGCCAGATCCTCCCAACCGTGTATCTCTGATCTTTCCAACTTATAAAACCAATCAAGCTGATTTCCGGACAAGCTATCTTGAAAGAAATGCACCCAAAGGTTTCTGTCGGAAGTGTGAGGTTGGATTCTTCGGACATACGATCTTAGATGCATTTTCGGGCAAGACAACCCATCATACCTTGCAAAAAGTGGCACTTTAAACTTCAGGGGAATCATAATACCAGCAATTAAACCCAAGTCTTCGAAATCTAAGCCGGGCACTCTCTGCAGCTCCATAGCTGCCAACCTGTCTTCCAAGTTTTTGTACTTATCATCGGCGGGTGGATATTGTTGATCCGAGTAATCTTCTTCCTCCTGAACTTCTTCTTCCTCCGCTTCAGATTCAGAAAGTACCGCAGTCCCTTTTCCTTTGCTAGTTTCCTCTTCAGAGGGAAATTCAAGAACCCTTCTGGCCTCGTTCTCAAATCTTCTCCCAAAAGTAACAGCCCCGGGTCTCTTCTTCTTCTCCTTCGGCTTTTCCTTTCCCAATAAGGCCTTCAGATCCTCCTGACCCTTTGCCAAGGTCGTCAGGAGATCCTGAAACTGTGCGTTCTGAGATTGCAAGTCCTTGATCGTCTGTTCGAGATCCATCTTACTGAAATAAACAGCAGAAAGATAAGGAAACCTGGTGTAGAGACCTGCTTATGCACATGATGAATTGTATGCTTATTTATGCAATGCATTCAAGGATTTAGAAAGTTCAAAATTGTTGCAAACAAAAAGAACGCACGTCATATTAATAAGAAGAAATTTTGTCAGTACATAAATGCCCCATGGGCCAAATATTACAAAAAAACTTCTCAAGGTAAAAAGACGTTGCGCATACTCTTTGGTGCGATGTAGGTGTTGAGGGTCTCTTCCTCATGGAGTCGGCGGGTGAGCTCTAAAACCTTCTTCTCACTGGCGTAGAAGCTGGCTTCAAAAGTGTTCCGTTCCTCCTTGAGTTGGATCCAACTCTTTGCATCTCCTCCCACGATGTTGGCATGTCAGGATATAGGATGGTGTAGGGAACCTCTCCTTCCTTAACGGGCTCTTTAATCACAGGGAGAACATGAGGATAAGGCATCATCAGACTCTGGGCTCGAGTTCGTACCCATTTGAGATAAGGCTCAAGAGGGATGGAGTTCTTGTGCCCCAGTGTCTTAGTATCCACTTTGTTAGGCATCCTCCAAGCTCGGATGAATCTCTGGCGAAGTCCTTGCGCATCGTTGTCGAAGTCAAAAACCAGGTCAGGAATTAGCATGTCGTGAGGGCCATCCCTCCGTGCATATCCAAATTGTCTTAAAGCTAGACAAGGGTTGTAGGTAATACCTCCTCTAATGCCAAGCAATGGAACATTAGGGAATTCTCCACAACGATCGACGATGATGACATTTTCTCTGGACCGAGAACACCAATGTACATCAGAGTGAGTAAGGGTCATCAACCGTTGTGACCATTTTAAGCCTTGGTCATTCTTCAAAACAGATTGTGGAAGGTGCGAAATAAACCACCTTGCAAGGAGAGGAGTACAACACATGAGAACACCCCTCTTTCTCATTGTTCGTGTGTAAAATGAGTGAAGAATGTCCCCAAGCACTGTTGGTATTGAATTTCTGGATAAGAAGATCTTGACGGCGTTGACATCTACAAGCTGGTCAGGATTTGGGAACAAGACCAACCCATAGATAAGAAGTGCCACAATTTCTTCAAAGGCTTGTAGGTCCAATGAATTCCAACACTCTTGTGCCTTCTCGATCAAGAACTTTGCTAAGAAGCCTTTGACACCGCTTCTAGTTTCCCAATGCCCTTTGATGTCAGATGGTTGTAGATGTAGTGCTCGAGCAACATCTTCAGGCTTTGGTTCCTTTTCCGTACCGTTGAAAGGTAGTTGATTAAGGATAGGAATTCTCAGGAGTTGAGAAAATTCCTCCAAAGTGGGCACCAACTGGTAGTCGGGGAATGTGAAACAATGGTGAATGGGATCAAAGAACTGGAACAAAACCTTCATCAAATCCTCTTCAATGTCGGTGTTGACTAAGCTGAGCAGTCTACCATGTCTTTCACTAAAGGGAGAGTTTTCAGGAATTTTGGATGCGAGCTCCTTGAGTTGAGGAGAGATTCTCACAAGGTTGACCTGGATAGTTTTCCTGCGAGGAATTTCCATGACCTACAAAACAAGAACAAAGATGAAGATCTAAACCCTTTAAATGATTAGTATATGCATATGATGCTTTATGATGTTCATGATGTATGCACAAACATGTGTACAGGCAAATCACACAAAACCCTAGTTTCAGGCTTGCACGAGGTTTCATAGGTAAGTACCCTCTTGAGTGTAGTTGGCTTAAAAAACCTGTCCTATAAATAGTAACCGGGTTCTAAGGAGCTCAATATCACTGGATTGTTTTCATTGTTCATTGTTTTGGTTCAGCCAATTAACTAGCGACCAAAATATTCCAAGAAAACAACCCTCAATGAGTGTAGTATCGAGTATCTACCAACTTCGGACTGCACCAAAGCCGGTCATCTCACTACCCCTAATGAAAGGCCAAGATGGTCAAGTAAGGTTCTAGGTCATTAGTGCTTAGT
The DNA here is from genome assembly GCA_948472305.1 of Vicia faba. Lineage (NCBI taxonomy): Eukaryota > Viridiplantae > Streptophyta > Magnoliopsida > Fabales > Fabaceae > Vicia > Vicia faba. Next base: position 374,101,232 of record OX451739.1, on the reverse strand, counting down.
GACATCACTCAGCGGCCCCGTACTCTCCTTGATTGAACTCAAGGGTTACCGGTACTCACAAATATGTCGCACTAATATAGCTATTGCTTCGACCGTGTCGGTATACCCCGCACAGTTTCCACAACGTATTGCTATCTATGAAATGTTTCCCAAATCCGGGTTAGGATTTCAAGCCCAAACAAAAGGAACCAAAAGATAAAGCAAACAAAGCAAACAATTAGTCATGCAAGAGGGTGATCTAAGCCTTAAGGTTACTCCACTTTTAAAATTGTCCCCAGCAGAGTCGCCAGTTCTGTGATACGGTGGGAGAACTGACTTGAAGTTTTGCGTTTGTTTTCGCAAATGTTTCGGTTGAGCAAGAGTCGCCACCGACTTTTTATTTTATCCTAAGGAAAGGTTAAAAAGCACAGCAAAAACCTTTGAGATGTTTTTCTTGGGTTCGGGGAGTAGATTATAGAAAGGGAAGGTATTAGCACCCTTTCTATCCATGGTTATCCATGGGCTCTTAGTTACTTTCTTAGATCAACTTGCCTTGATTTTCAATTGTTTGAAATGGTGATTTCAATTGTTTGAAATGGTGCTTTGTGTGTGGGTTTGAAAATGTTTTTGAAAAGAGGCCATTGTGGTGGCAACCTTTGTAATGATCCATGTTCGAATGTATACAAAGGTGTATTTGTCTTTGGAAAAGTTTTCAATGTTTTTGAAAGTTTGTTTTGAAAGTGTAGTGATGTGTGTTTTGAAAAATAGGCAAGTGTTTTTGTTGGCAAGTGGGCAAGCAACCAAGAGTTATCTACCCTAAATTTTTCAAAGATCTTTGCTATGTTTTAACCCTTTTAACAATTTTGTTCCACCATTGTATTTGGTGGACAATCTTGTGTTAGGATGTTAACGGGACGGGCGCGGGTCATCGTTTAGACCATGATTGCAATGGTGCCAAGTATCTTTGGGCAATTTTTCATTTAAGGGACTTGATCATTTTTTAGGCAACTTTTGAAAAATGTTTATCGAGGGACTATGATCATTTGATTGTTTTGTTTTTGCCCAAAGATACCTAACATGCAATATGGCCCATTATTGAAGGCATCAAGTGGAGTACCCTAGGGGTGCAAGTGTGATTAGTGTTGCCCATTTTCATGCTTGTTTATCTTGGATTTAGGTCAAACTAATTGTTGATTGATTTTTCGCATACAAAACCCTAATTCTAACATGGCATAATTAGAAAGCTTTAAAGTGCGAAAAATAAAGTTCCTAAGTTATTACAACACAATATATGGGAAGGGGGGTACAAATGTTCAAATGGGGATATTTTGACAAGGAATTTTAAACCTAAGCTATTACACCAAAATTGAATTATACAAAGGATTCAATTGTACAATAATTAAACAAAATGTAATAAATATGCAAGATGCAAAAATGGTTTTCATATGTATGTAAAAAGTATTTTCCATGTACTAAATAAACAAAAATAAAATGAATTAATTTGGTATTTTTACAATTTTTAGGGCAAAACCCTAATTTTCTAAATAAGTATTAATTATTTATTATATGCAATATTTATTAATTATGTACAAAAAATAAATAAAAGAACATATATTGTAAAAAAAAGTATTTTGAGGTCATGATATTAATAAAAAAATAAAATGTAGTATTTTTATATTTTCCTAGATATACTAATAAATATATATAAGTATTTTACATTATTGATTAAATATATATTATATGTACAAAAATAAAATATTTAATATTTATTAAAAAAGTATATTTTATGTAAAATGTTTTCAAGAGATAATATAAAATAAAAATCAGAAATAAAACATGTTTGTATTATTTTTTGTATTTTTAAAATAATAGTATATTTAGGTTTATTTATATACAAAGCTAAAGGAAACAATATAAATGTCAAAAAAATGCAAAAAATGTGGGAAAAATATTTTTAATGTTTATTTATGTTTAGACAAAAATATCAAAACAAAATCAGAAAGAAAAAATCAAAAATATCAAAGATAACTCAAAATGGGCCAGGGGGGTGTATGTGAAAAAATGGGGTGCAAACAGAAAGAAAAGACTAGGCCCAGCCCAAAGGTGGTTGTTTTCAACCTTCAGACAACAAAAACGTTCAAAAACGCGCGCCCTTTTTCCCATCTCTCTAACTCCTGATTCTTTGATCCTTTGCCAAATCTTGAAACATGAAACCTGTAGAGCTTGAAGCCACGATTCTAAACATATAAAGAAGTCAATCTAACTCTCAGAAATGAGAGAGAATTTCTTCTCCCCTAATTCCTGACCTAAATTTTGTCCAATGTTCAGACTCAAAATACTCTTAGCACACATAATATAAATGAAAAGTAACTATATGGGTAGATTCAGGGCCATGAATATGACATAATTTCTTCACAAACCTAAGCCTAACTATGCCTGGATAGAGAGATAGAAGTTCAAAAACTTACCTGTTCAGCTTGAATCGTATCTGGCAATGGAGGTACTTTCAGTGCAAGAGGATGATTGGTACAACTTGCTTGAAGGTCAGGGATGCTTCTCCAACCTTTAGTTTGCTTTGAAACCAAGTGAATCGTGTTATGGCACTCCAACTGCAAAACAGAAAAAATGAAAATGGTGAAGTTGGTTAGAGGTGTTACAGTTTGCTTCCAAGGCTTGGGACAGTTTGTATGGATGGTAGGGAATGTGTTTGAACTGGTTTGGATGGAAATGCACGAGTGGATTGGTTTGTGGAAGTCTCACTGCAGCTTATGCGCTGTTCTTGCAGTTTTATGGTATTTCTATGAAGGGAGAGATATGGAAGATGATAGGCTCGTGTTTCAGCTCAGTTAGGTTATTTGGGAGGTGTACAACAACTTTGCTTAAGCTTGTTCTTTCTGGAATGAGAGTTGGTACTTGTTATGTCAAGTTACTTCACCTTTAAGCAAGAAAATCAACTTGGTGTTTTAGACTTGTACAGGCCCCTCTATTGTGCTGCCTCAATCTCTCTTGGTCAGAGTGATTTGTGTACAAAATACCAGCTCAAAAGATTTTGCCTATGCTTCTTGGATTTGCATTTGACATAAAGTTGATCTTTACAAGAATAGATAAAATGCTTTTTCTATTTTGAGACTAAACCCTCATGTAATGACCAAATACACAAAATAACATCTTGGCACAAGGGTTTCGCATTGAATTATTGAGTGCAAATGGGATAAAGGACCTGTAATCAAGTTGTGCAAGCTGATTTGAAAAATTGCACAAGTTATGAACATGTACATGGCCATGAATCAAAGTGACTTTTTCCCAACTTGCCAAATTCGATTCTCCCTAACCATGAGGTTGTTTGATGAGTTCTTGGACATTTTGGAAAGCTTGGAATGTGTAATACAATCTATCTTTGTAATACAAATTGAAATTCCAAGTGGAAGTATGTGAAAAGTGGTCTTGAAGTTAGGCAAAAATCCTGCCTAGAATGGGTCAAAATTTCTCTAAGTTAAGAATGGTTTGGTACCCTTGTTCCAAAAATTGTAACTTGAGCTACAAGCTTCTTTTGAGGAAACTTTGTGAATAAAAGTTGTAGATTTTGCAATGGACTACAAATTTCATGTTTTGACTTTTCCTTGAATCCAAATGCATCTTGATGAGAAAGTGGGACAAAGTTAGAAAAAAATTAGGGTTTTTCATAACTTAGAAAAATTCTAAGTTATGAAAAATCTTCATTTCAAACCCTAATTTGTGATTTTTTGATTTCTTGATGAACAAGTTTAATGATTTGGCATGTTTTGATAAAAAAAGAATCTTGACACTTGATTTTGACCAAAAAGTCAAAGTTTGACTTTTCAGTATACAGTCAAAAATTGATCAATTGATTGGAAAATTCAACTGTCAATCTTGTGCATTTGGGATCTTTTGAACTTGTTGAACATGTCAAGACAATTCCAATGGGTCCTTGAGTCCACATATGAGCTTGGTTTGCCGTTGGTTAGGTCCAACAGTCAAAAATTGCCTTTGTGTAGTCAAAACCCTAAAAATGACCATTTTGCCCTTTTGGTGATTTGATCAAATTTCTTGTGGAATTGTGATCCAAACTTGACCAAATAGTTCATATGAGTTCATAATGTTGATGTGGGTCAAAAATCATGAGGTTTGACTGTCCATTGACCACAGTTGACTTTTTCCCCAATATAGCTGATTTTTAGGTCAACTGATCAATTGGCTGGGCAAAGATTGGAATCAAGGCCTGCAACTTGGTATGGACAAACTTGGGAGTCCAATATGAAGCATGAAAGTCATATTGGGCCCTTTGGGTCAAAACATCTTTGTGCAAACACAAACCCTAATTTGGGTCAACAGTGCAAGGAGAAGTCTTGAGCAGAGGTAACCCTAGCTGGATCTTTGAGCTCAAAGAGTCTTGTAGTGAGAAAATGTTGATGAAAAGAGAGGGCAAATTTTGGGGTACAACAAAACCCATAATCACATACTTACTTCCTTAGATTTTGAAGAACAAGTACTCTTCAGTATCCTTCGAATCCAGTTTGGAAAGAAACATAAGACTTGTTTCTTTCCTTCCTTCAAATCCAGCATTCCAAGCACAGCTGTTGGCCCCCTCTTTCAAATCCAGAACCCTGGGCCTCCACTCAATGTCCCACATCTATTCAAAGCCTACATCAAGGCAAGTCACTCTTACCCTTGAACCTTTCATTTCATGGCATAACATGTAAATAATCTTTTCGTTCATTTCAAGCATGTATATACCATTGTTCCTTTCGTTTCCACCCTTTAAACATGTTTTTTTAAAAGTTGACCTTTTCGTTTTGCTTTATGTTTACCTGAACTAGCTTTAACTATTAAACTGTTTGAAAGACAAATACTAGCATGGCCTCAGGCCATGTTGACATTTAATGCTTTAAATGAAAGAAACAGGAAACAAGAAATAGGAAACAAAGCTTCTTGCTTCTACCCCTTTTTCTCCAGGTCAAACGAAAGAGACAACTAGGAGGAAAACCATGTTGACTTCTAGGCCCAAATGAAAGCATGCCTTCACTGATTCCAGGCTCAATCGAAAGGCATTCCCTCACTGCTTTCAATCTCCAGTCGAAGAAGGCAACAAGACAACAAGGCAGAACCAGAAGGTTTCGCCATACGCTGACTTCCAGGCCAATCGAAGGATAAAACCTCACTGGTGCCAACCCCTAATCGAAGGCCATGACCTCACTGGCGCTAGCCCCAATCGAAGGAGGCCAACAAAATGCAAGTCGAAGGGTGCTACTTCCTGGGTCGAAAGACACTCATTTTTCTTGCTTTTACCTTATTTTTGCCTTTATATTCTCATGCAATTCAATATGGTTGTAATAGTATAGGATATTTATTTCCTGCATTATTATTGCTTTGTACAAATGCTAGTAATTAGGTGTGTATGGCAAGATAAAATCAACAGTTAGACAACCCCTAATCAAAGACAAAAAATTCATGCAATCAAATACACTTTGCACACATGCACCCCTAGGGTTCCATCCACTTGTTGCCTTCAAAAATGGGCCATGGTTGCATGTTGAGTACTTTGGCAAAACAAAAACAAAACAAATGATCATAGTCCCTCGATGACGCTATCTGAGTTGCCTAAACAAAAATGATCAAGTCCCTTAAGAAAACTGCCAAAGATACTTGACAATATTGATATCATGGTCTATACGATGACCTGCGCCTGTCCTGTTAACATCCTAACACAAGGTTGTCCATCAAACACAATGGTGAAACAACACTGTTAAAAGGGTTAAAACATAAGAAAATCTTTGAGTAAAATAGGGTAGACAAACTCTTGGTTACTTGATCAAAAATCTTGCAAAACATCCTTGCCATTTTCAAACACACCTCACAACAAAACTTCAAAACAACTTTCAAAACATTGAATTATCTTTTCAAAAAGACACACACCCTTGTATATATTCAAACAAGAATCATTACAAAGGTTGCCTAAACAAGGCATCTTTTTCAAAGCATTTTCAAAACCACACACACAAAGCACCATTTCAAGCAATTGAATAGTAAAGGCAAGTGATCTAAAACAAGTAACTAAGAGCCCATGGATAACCATGGATGAAAACATCTCAAAGGTCTTTCCTGTGCTTTTTGACCTTTCCTTAGGATAAAATAAAAAGTCGGTGGCGACTCTTGCTAAACCGAAACATTTGTGAACACAAACGCAAAATCCCAAGTCAGTTCTCCCACCGTATCACAATGGTCATGTTATGCATGTGAGACGGCTTAGCAAAACAATCAAAATACAAGATCATAGTCCCTCGACGACGCTACGAATGTTGCCTTACAAACGATCTTAGTCCCTCAAGAGAAATGCTAAGGTATCTCACAACATTGCTATCATGACTATATGATGACCCACGCCCGTCCCTTTTTACATCCAAAGATAAGGCTTCTTATCAATCAATGGTAAGATAGCAATATCAAAAGAAAGGAGGAAATGAATGAAAGACTTTTTGAGCAGGTAGAAACGTTCCTAGTTGCTTGCTCACTTTCAAAATAAACATCCTTGCAAACACACACCAAACACTTTCAAAACATGAAATATTTTCAAAATTCCAACACTTTGTATACGTTCTTACAAGACGAGAACCATTACAAAGTTTTCCTAAACGAAGGCGCTTTTCAAAAATATTTTCAAAAAAACCACATCACAAAGCACACTTTCAAACAAAAGCAAGTGATCTAGCAAGCAACTAAGAGCCCATAGATAACTATAGATGAAAAGGGTGCTAATACCTTCCCTTTTCATAATCTACCCCCCGAACTTAAGAAAAATAATCTCAAAGGTCTTTCCTGTTCTTTTCAGCCTTTCCTTTTGGATAAAAGAAAAGCCGGTGGCGACTCTTTCTAACCGCAACAACCGTGATCAAACACAAAACACCCCAAGTCACTTCTCCCATCGTATTACAATGATCTATGTTGCAATTCAAATATAACTTAATTTTCAAATTATTATTTTCTAAAACATTTTAAATGAATGCATGTTCAATGAAGGGTTAGTGAAACAAACATTCTACATACATTATAATAAATTTAACAACAACAATATGGACCTATCAACAATAATAACCTAAATTGTTTATGAACAACAACAATGACAACATACATCAACAACGACAACAACATACCTTTTATTGAAAAGATTCGCATGTCATGGTAAATTCATTGAGCTGACTTTTTAATTACATTATTATTTAGTCCACATTTAATATGCACTAAATCAGTTTGCATCTTTTTATTTTACATTTTATTATTTGATTAAACGAGTGTTTTATTTGATAATTAAAATGACATGTTTTAATTATTAAATAAACATTGATTGAATTAAATTATAGAACAAGAAAATTTGAGGCAAAATAAATATTTCATTTTATAACATTGTTTTTATTTACTCATTATCTACTGTTTATCAAATTTCAAAATCAGTTATCCATATTTTAATTTCCAAGTTAACAATACAGTTAACACCATAAAATCCATCCTACTAAAAATCAAAAGTTATTACAATCTGCAGTAATGACAAAAAAGTGACATTTTCTTTTACATAAGTCATGTTTTTCTTCTTCCATCTTCATATGCATCATACATATCATAACAATACATAACCAAGCTGAAAAATAAAGAAAACAAATCAGTTGAAATACATATCATCATCATATGAATTCAAAATACAAATAATTTGTGAGTGCACTCGCTCATTAGATGTTTTGCATGATGTCAAAACTAGGATAACTTTAGCATTTCCATATATTGAACGATGTCTCCTAGTCTTTATGATCACCTTTGCATTAGTAATCTTATAATTCATTTAGAACATGTTTGTAAAAGGTATCATGCATTAAAAATAAGTATTTACATGAAAAGCAGAGCTATGTGTCAAAACATGCAATGCATGAGTCGAAACATGTGGATCAATAATGAAGTCTGTAACTTATGTAACTATGTGTCAACACATACAACCCTTTAGGTCGACACATGTTAAAAGTTTCCATCTATGTGTCGACACATATGTGATTCAGTTCGACACATGTACTTCTTTTTTAAAGCATGTAAGCCTTTGTTTTTGTGTGTCGACACATGACCTTAAACAGGTTAGCACATGTCGAGTTTTACACGGGGTTGCATAAACGTCAAGGTAGTGAGTTTCAATTCATAATGGGAGGTAAGGACTACTCTTTTACCAATGCATTATGGAAGTTCTTGTTTGATATTAATGTTGTTGGTGATGATGTTGGTGTTGAGGTTATGGATACCAACATTCATGTTGATTTTTGTTGGAGACCATATATGAATGAATCGCTTAAAGCTCTCTGGGATGATAACAATTAAGAGGGAGTGACAACGGTCACTTGAAACAAGTTCCTCGTATCTTACAATGGCTTATTTCTCATGTTTTGCGCCCAAAGAATGGTGGGCATTCAAGGGTTGACCAAGTTGAAATCCACCTAGTTTATATCCTCATTTATCAGATTAAGATCAATTGGGTACATTACTTTATTGCTCGTATGTTCTCCATCAAATAATGTAACAAAGGAACTTCTTTTTGTTACACTTCTATGATTGTTAAGATCCTCAACTACTTCAACATCGGGGTTCCAAATCTTTTGTATATCTCACCGAGATCGAATGGGGATTTTACCCGATGCACCTTGACTAACATGAGGTACTTTTGGGATAAGAACTTAAATGTGTACTACTACTTTCAGAAGGAATCTACAAGAAAGATCTATGATTTTGATAATCCAGCTGAGTTTGAGGAAAATGTTGAGGCTCAAATGATTGATGAGCAACCAATTAGTGGCTTTCATCAAGATGATGTGAATATGCTTGATGATGACTATGAGGAAGATGGAGCATGGGGAAATGCTACTGAAAATCAATACCATGAGAAAAATCAAGGTTGGATACAATGGCCACAAAATGCTTGGACACAACAAGGTGACAGCTATAGATAGTTTGATAGAGTTTCTCAATAGTATGAGTCTGGTTCACGAGGTAATGACTTTGGGACTGTTGGAAATGAGTATGCTATCATTGATATGCTTCAAAACATGCAGGTGAAGCAAAATGAGCGTTATGAGGAAGAACTGCTTTGGAGGATTGATTTTAACGCAACTCAAGAAGAATGCTTCAGACTTGTTCAAGATCACTTGACTGCATATGATACAAACTTTGATGTTTTTGCCTCCTACGCGACTGAGCAGTTTTCTGTAATCCGAAGTGAAATAGGTACCACAAATGTTGCAATGCATACCAGAATAAATAGCATGATGACCCTCGGTGTTCAAAATCACGAGGAGTCTTCACAGTTCTATCAAGATATGCGAAATGCTATGGATCACGGTGTCAGACCACATCATAAGGGTCATATGTGTTATTGAATTTTTTTCTTTGGGGTTGTTAATTCTCTTTTTTAGGATTGGCACTAATTTTTTGTAAAATAAATAAGACAGCAATATGCTAGGATATAATAACTTGCTAATAGGAACAGGTTGAGCAAGAAGTGCTATCCTATGTTGGGATATGTTGAGTTGAAGAAGTTTCAAAATCTGGAACAACATGTCGAAGAAGATGTCCTATGAAGCAGTAGACGACATCGCGCCTGAGCTGAAGTGATTCTGTTAAATCTGTTATGATTTAATAAGTGCAGATTATTCAGGGAATATTATGCAATCCTATGTGGTTCTAAAATCAAGGTCAAGATAATCAAGTCAGAATATTTGAAGATTATACAGTTGTAATACCCCAAATTTGTCCTACCCTTCTACTTTTATCTGGTTTATGCATTGTCGCGCTTTTCTCATGTACATATCTCCATTAGGTCATTTAACATTGCATACATTCGCTAACAATATAATTTGGCATGGAATCAGTGATATGATGGAATTAGGGTTTCTATGGCTTTGATGGTCCTCATCTTTACTCAGGCTTGAATCAGTTGGTTTCCCAGTAACTGTGGTTTATGGAACTAGGGTTTGGATTCTTAATTATTATGAACTTCTCCCCCATCAAGCTATAAGGCTGTCATCCTCGTCAAGGGATGCATCACTAGGGTTTCACTAAAGATTTAAGTAAAGACTATGTGAACTAAGGTCTAAGTTCAAAGTCATCTTGAATATCTTCTTCAGGGGTCCAAGACATCATTATTCTAGTGCTCATATAGTCGGGACATGGTACAAGATATGGATTGTAATCAAGGTGTCATTATTTCAAATACTTTTTGCTTGACACATAAGTTTGGTTTATATTGAGGAAGTGAATTGAATTAGGGATTCATTGAAGTTGTAATTTGATTGGAACTCATTCATTAAGATGTGAAGAGGATTTGGGGTAAATAAAAGTTCTTAAATATTTGTGTGGGATTTCTTAGAATAAAAAGGCATGTATCAAACTCATTTGTTTCATCCAACAATCAAAGTGTCATCCAAACAGTCATTCATGAACTCATTAAAGATTCAAGTCTCTTCGTGATTACCTCGCAAAATTTTTGGATTCGTGCCATGATTATTTGAATTCATACAAAGGCGTCTAAAGGGAATATTGAAGGGAAAGGAATTTGGAAGTTCAAAATCAATTTGAAAGTTCAAGGTTACAAATGAATTACATCATCCGATTTTCAAGTTACAATTCATTAAGGCTTCCATTTATTCAAGTTCCAAAATACATGACAAATATCCAACACCATTTACAATATCCAAAAACATACTACAAAAATGAGAAATACACTTAAAGATGCATATATTTATTCTCATCATCGCTTTCTGTGTGGCCTTGTCGTGTTTGAAATGCAACCTTAGTTTGCTTCCATCTTCATTATCTTCTTCATGACCAAACCGGCGTATTGTAACTTGCCATGATCTATGCATGTTGTTTCAATCCAAAGCAATCCTGAATGTTTACACAACAAAAAGAAACAGTTATTATCAATTCTCAACAAACTGCTAACAGAATGAAAAAGCCTATAACAGAATAACCAATTCCAAACAACCCTTTTCCCTAACCATATTCTCCATAACCTGTAATAGAAGACTACCAGTAACCAAAACAGAATTTTTTATTAAACATTCTCTAACCAACTCATAACAACCCTAACAAAAACTAACAAAGCTAACTGATTCCTTCACTCAACTAACTCTAACAGAATCATAACAGAAAGAGAAAAGAGAACAAAACAGATTCACAAAAGAAAAACTCACAAAAAAAAATCCCCTGCTCTCTCTCGGAAACCTCCATCTTCATCTTCTCTCTGCTTTTTCTCCATAACCAAACCTTCACAAGTCTTTGAAAAATCAGAAGCCGTATCCCTGCTTCAAGCTTCAAGCAACAGGAACCACACCATTGCTCCATCGTTATCACCTATCTTGCATCAAGCTTCATCACATAACTCTGCAACCACAAGCGAATTCCTCATAGTCACTCATCTTCAACATCATGAATCTGCAACAATAGAAAAACGCATCAATTCAGACGCGTAGAGAAGACGAGAACAAATATGAAGATAAGTAACTGAGTCTCGAAGCGGCGTTGGACTGTCTCCACTCCGCGATTTTGAAATGAGAGTGAGGCGATGCAAACCGATAGATGAAAGATTGAGAACCGCTGGCGTCATAGCGGAAGAAGGCGGTGGTGTTTCGATGGTGCTGTGTTCGCCGGAGAAAAACGAGGTATACGCGACTGAGAGAAAGATTCGCGACGTTGTTAAACTCAAACAGAGCGTGATGGAGGTCTAAGCCGGACGGATAGAAGTCGTGACGGCATTATTGTTGTACCCCAAAATTTTCCCTCCCATATTTCTCAAGACATTACAAAAATAATCTCCAAGTGGCTCAAGATTGCTCAAGAGTTGGACAGTCAAATCATCTCCTAAGGCAGTCAATCTCAAATTAGGGTTTTGTGTTGCATCAAGGTCCTTACATATAAATGACCTCAATTGCTCCCTAATTTCCTAATATGTTCTCAAGTTCATCCATGTCAAATTTCAAGCCTTGCAGACAAAGTTTGGTCAGTCAATTGCTCAAGAGGTCCAAGAATCGACTGTGTTAGGGCAAAAGTCAACTGTGACCTACAAATAGTCAAACCTCAAGATTTTTTTGTCAACATTCTCATTTTGAAGGATAATTCATCATTTGATCAAGATTTGATCATGATTCATCAAGGATTGCTCAAGATTCATCAAGATTCAAAAGTTGTTAAATTAGGGTTTTGTAGGAAAAATCAACTCAACTTTGACCAAGCATAACGTTCTCATACTTTATGAGAAATGACCCATCCAAAGCTCATTTTGAAGAGGATGAAATTCCCTACAATCCATCTTCACACCCCAATACCAAGAAATGCTCTCACAAAAAGTTACAAATTTGGACATTATAGGTAATTTTTGAAAGTCAACAAAAACACCTTTTTTTCCAAAGCTTATAAGTTGAGCATGGAGTATCAAAATGAGATGAGACCAAAAGGGTTGGTTAGAGGACATCTCAAGGTTTCTAAAAAGTCCAATAACACCTCCAAAAGTTCAAAATTGAAGAAGTTATGCATTGTTGAAGTTGGGCATTTTTCAAAAATTGCCAAAAGTCAACTATCCCCAAAACTTCAAATTTTGTCAAAAGGGACCACTTTTTTCCACTTGATTTGATTTTGTCACACCACACGTGTGTCCTATCTTCAATTTCATGTCCAATTATTAATTTTTCTATTTTATTTGATTTTTATTGATTTAATTCATTTTAAATCAATTTAAATCCAAATAAAATCCAAATATTAATCAATTGGAATCTTTTTGATCATTACAGGTCTTAATTGATATCATGAACACAATCAAATTCGTACCAAGGCATATCATGCACAAAATATTGGATTTGGACATTTTTGGAAGCTTTGTTAATGGAGGATCAAATCATATCTTGAAACATCAATGCTCATGGATTCAAGCCCAAATTTTTAACCTAATACAGTCCTTGTTACATATACAACATGAAGGACACAAGGACACGACCAAAAAAAAGCTGCACAAACAGCCAAACCAAAACTGAAAAAAAGCTTGAAAAGTGTGGAATCAAAATCCATACTAGAGGCAAATTCAAGGCAAAAACTCAACGTGTTGTTCTTATTTTCCATCCACTGAAGCTAAAGCAACCATTCACAAGCCCTGAAACATCTCCAAACGCACTGTAAGTCGCTTGAAACTCTGCCCTGTACATGAAATCGTAACCTTGGATTCTTGCATCTTTTTGATAAATCATGGGCATATTCTTGATCCTTGCATAATTTCCAAGCTATCTGCAATATTTGATTTCATTTTTATGGCCTGTAATGTAATACCCGAACCTAGGGTTTCCGTTTCTTGTTTTTAGGCGTTTGCTTTGCAGGTAAAATTAGGACCAATAATGTACATATGTGAACTCAGGAGGAAGAGACGATCACGTCCATGTTCTTGGATGGTATTTTTATGGCTTAGAATGAGTTTTAGAAGCAAGCCACGGATCTTGCTGCAGATAAAAATCCGCAGGTAAGAAAACTAGTTTCACGAAGAAGACGAAGGCGTGTCTTCTTCCCATTGGCCAATTCAAATCAGCGCGCTTTTTATTTTTTTTCCCAGGCATATTGCTTGTTTTAATATATAATAATTGATGTGTAATATAATAACAAAAACAACAAAGTGATGCAGTGGCAAAGGAAGCGTGTCAAAGTCCAATGGGACCTGGGTTCGAATCCCAGGTCCCCCAAATGCTTATTTTTATTTTGTTACAGGTATTCCAATGCATTTCCATAGCGTGGTCCACCATACACCTCAAACCTCCAGGCGCCAGATGGCCTCCAGGCCAAATCCAAAGGCTAAGGTTGAGTGTCCATCATGGTCTCAGGTCAATGCACGCGCGTGGAATCTGGAAAGTCAAACGAGGCTTGCTGCAAGTGGGCCAAAGAATGCTATCCTCACCTTCAGATCTGGGCCCAACACCCCCCTTCGGTTTATTTTCTTTTACTTATTATATTTATTTATTTGCTTTATTGCTTTAATTAATTATTTTTATTAAACTAACCAATTAAATTTTTCCTCATAAAATCAGAAAACACAAAAATATTATTTTTATTAATTTCATTATTTTATTTTTGTAAATAAATACTAAATTAATTAATTTAATGTTAATTAGGTTAACTTTTAACATTTTTGCAATATTTAAAATCAATTTAGAATATTAGATTTTATTGACATTAATCCAATTTATTTTATTTCCTTAAATATAAAAAAATCAAAAATATTTTCATTAATTAATTAATTTAATTATTAACTTAGATTTAATTTCCATAAATTCAGAAAATAACAAAAAATGCTTTCTTCTCAAAAAGGGTCAAAACCCTAAAAAATGCGCCGTCTTAATTTCTTGCACGTGATCCATTTGATTCCAATATTGTAATTGCTTCCGGTATGTAATAGCTTTTAATTAGGACTTTAATTATTTATCGCTTTATTTTACTTTCCGCAATTTAAATTAAAGGGTTTGTTTTTGGCGATGTAAATACCCGACGCCTTGTAATAGTTTAGATTTAATTTCCGTAAATTTAAATTCCGCAACTATACACTGTTAGATGTTTGACAATAGGGAATGCATGACAAGATCCAATGTATGAACTTAAAATCAACATAGCTCACCCATGACATGTACAAAGATAAAATTAACCGAAATAACACACTCGCACATGCGCACTCTTAGGGTACACCTCACTTAGTTGCCTTCGAACGTGGTCATTGAGTATAGGAAGTTTTCGAGGTCGCCCTCTTGTCCAAAGATCATAGTTGCCTCGAAACGGTTGCCTCGGAAAAATGATCTGAGACATTAGGGTTACCGCTAAGGCGTCCTAACATTGCTTTAGTGACCACACGTCCCTTAATCGAATTGACCCTTAAAACTCCAACGACGACGCTACCTACTCATCAATAGTGGGCTAGCATTGTCTAAAGGACATTAGCACAGTTTAATTCCCTTTCGAGTAGGTAGATGGTTCTTAAGTACTTGCTCCTTTTAAAACAAAACTTTTCGCACTTACACTCCTTTCAAACAAAAAAACTTCTTTCAAACCCACAAACACAAAGAAAAGAAAATTTTGAAAACACTTTGAGCAAGTACCTAAGAGCCCGTGGATAACCACAGATAGAAAGGGTGCTAACACCTTCCCTTTCTATAATCTACCTCCCGAACCCGAGAAACATCTCGAAAAAAGGAATTTTTCTGTGCTTTTTTCCTTTCCTTGTTGGATAAAATAAAAGACAGTGGCGACTCTTGCTTACCGTGACATTTTGCAAAAACAAACGCAAAACGCGAACCAGCATTCCAAAACAGTCAGTTCTCTTTCCCACCATATCACAGAACTGGCGACTCTGCTGGGGACTATTTAATAAGTGGGGTGTACCTTAGGAATAGTTCATAATGTTTTCAATTGCTTGACTTGCATGCTTTATCTTTGTGGGTTGAATCAAAGTTACTATAGATCCTAACCCAGATCTGGGGGATACCCTTTTAGGTAAGTAGCAATAAATTGTGAGGGAACTGTACATCATAGATCGATACGGTTGAAGCAGTAGCTACGTTGGTGTGGCACTTTAGATTGCACCGATATCCCTTGTGTTGGAACGAGGAGAATATGGGTCATCTAAGGGGTCATTAAGCACCAACTAACCTTAGAACCTTTAAATTGACCAACTTGGCCATAGAACAGTAGCAGTATGCTACACTCATTGAGACTAAACTCTCGCGATGGTTCCGGCCACAAGAAAAGGTTGCTAAATTGGAATTATGACCGATCGAGGGTAGTCAGTGATATTGAGATCCTCTAGAACCCGGTTACTATTTTTAGGACAGGTTTAAACCAACTGAACTGGAAGAGGGTAGTACCTAAACTCCATGCCAGCCTAAACTTAAGGCTTTTTGTGTGACTTGTGTGCCTTCAAACTTGAACTACTTGCACATTCTTGTTATCTGACAACATGAGTTCCTTGCAGGTTTTGTTTACAGTCCTTATCCAATAATCTGGATTTATTGCATGGTTTACTTACATCACCTCACACTTTTGCTTAAATGCATAACATACACATCATAACATCATGCCTTAACATTTCCTTAACCATTTCAAGGATCTCAAGAGTTTGTGATGCAGGTTATGGTAAATCAAATGTCTAGCAAGGGGAAAAGGGGATTTATTTTCCTCTAGCCAATGTTTTCTAGAGATCAAAACACGATAACTTGAGTCAGGGGCTATGACCCACTCGATATAGTGAGCTTGACTCTTGAAAAAGGACTCTCAACAATATGAAGTTCCTTCAATCAAAGCTACAAGATTCAAATTCTAACAGTTTCTTGTTTACCCCGCGAGATCCTTGAAAACATTGCATACATATATCATACATATCATTGCATAATAGGTCTTCGAGTATAGGTCTCTCATGTTCTCGCTGTTTATTTCATCAACGGCTCTCCAACAAGACAACCAAGATCTTCATACTCAAGAGACTCAGTTCAGGGAAATCTTCCTAAACCTATCCAAGGGGCAGGAAGAGTTGAGAACACTCCTCATGGGGAATTTAGTCAAGAAAAGTCCTGAAGACAATAAGGACGAACGACTGGAACAACTACAAGTTGAGTTTAGCGCCATGAAAAAACAGATGCTAGGGCAGATGGCTCTTATCCAAGGCTTAGCTCGGGAGCAAGAAGAGCTGAGGACCATTGTCAACCAGCTTCGTCAAGACAACGACATAAAGCAAATAGTCAAGGCCGGGGACCAAGTCCTTAATCAGCTTCCGAGAAATCAAGGGTTTGGTTTGATGAAGAATAGACCTCTCCAAGTTGTTACTACCTCATAGGTCCAACAACGACCTCGCCAAGAACAACTATTTGATCAGAGTAAGCCAAATATGCCCAGGAGGCAATTTACCAGGCTCAACATGTCGCTGTCTCAGGATTTACAACACCTATTGAGATTGAATCTGGTAACGTTAAGGGACCCTCCTAAGAATCCCAACACTACATCACCAAAGTATAACCCTAATGCCCGCTGTGCTTATCACTCTGATGGCCCGAGACATGATACAGATGATTGTTGGACTTTGAGGAACAAGGTACAAGACCTGATTGATGAAGGAGCATTGGAACTCACACAAGACAGTCAGATTGAATTCTTTTGCCAGCCCCCTAGAACAGAGAAAGAAGTCAGAGGCTTTCTGGGACGACTGAACTACATTGCCCGATTCATCTCACACCTGACTGCTACTTGTGAACCAATCTTCAAGCTGCTGAAGAAAGATTAAGTGGTACGTTGGAATGATGAATTCCAGACCGCTTTCGAAAGGATCAAAGAGTATCTCCAAGAGCCACCTATTCTGATGCCTCCAGTTGAAGGGAGACCTTTGATATTATACTTGACAGTACTCGACAATTCAATGGGGTGTGTGCTGGGGCAGCATGACGAGTCTGGCCGAAAAGAGTATGCTACTTATTACCTTAGCAAAAAGTTTACCGACTGTGAGACCCGATACTCACTGCTTGAGAAAACTTGATGCGCTTTGGCATGGGCTGCTCGCCGGCTGAGACAGTATATGCTGACTCACACTACTCTATTAATTTCAAAGATGGATCCAATCAAGTATATCTTCGAAAAGCATATTGTTCTTGACATGAGGTGTATTGGATCTGTTTGTATTAGTTTTCAGGCAAGTAGCTTTGGAGGAGAGCTGCTGTATTCAGGGTTTAATTTATTTTCAAACCTAGGTTAACCTGCGGCACATATAGTTGGTGTGTTTGTGCAAAGGTTTATTTTGCTTGAATGTTGGAGAGGAGTCTTCTGGTTTGTGTTCCACTACGTGTATATCTTATGGAAGACTTATAGTGGTGTATGTGTTGAGTCTACAACACTCAATTCTCCTCTGAAGATGTATCTCATGATGTGGTGATACTTGAGGAGAGGATCGACTAAATTGTTAAAATTTCCAAAGATACTTGAGGTTTATCCCAAGTCCACTCATAAAGGCACTCATATATGAGTTTTTTGAAAAGAGATCTGATAGAAGCAATTTATTTTTTCTTCCAACCCTAAAAAGACAATCTCTATTCCTTTATAAAGGATCTCTTGTTATGTTCCTTATGAAGGGAACTGATGTCCTACCAGATGTTGGAACATCATACCAACAGACTGTGTAGAATCTTGTTAGATAAAGGTAGGGAATAGTAGATTCTTAGGTGCTTAACAAATGTGTATTGGTTACATGTGTTTGGAACCTACTTCTGATCTAGAAGAGGAGGCATATGTGTGATGTTTCTAAGAAGGGTCTCTCTTAAACATGTATGTTGATCAGGACATGATCAACATACTGGACACTCATTGGATCAGTTTACTCTGGTCTACGTGAGTGAGAATGCAATGGTTGTACTTTGTTCTACATGTGGAAGCTTGATAAAGGTATCTCTTCCAGATTCTTTATTTGTGGAGGTTAAGCTAACATGTCGAGTACATTTTCTCTAGACATCTGAAAGATCCTTCTGATCAAAGGAGACATATTTATGGAATCTTGTTTATTGCGATAAAACATATTATAATTGAGGGATATAATAAACTAATCACGGGAGGTGCAACTACTGTATGATTCTCAATGGATTCTTAACAGTTAATAAGGGGGAGTCCTTAATCTGAAGTTAGAAGAACTTGAAGGAGTGTCAGACATAATGTCTTGAAATCTTTATATTGAGGATTTATTTTTCTCAATTTGTCTGGTGGTACTTTTCATAGATAGGATAGAGGTTGTTTACTCTAACTTGGCACTCTTATCAAGTCTATGAGAGCATGGAACTTTTTTTATGTTGGAAAAGTCATCCAAGGGATGGTAAGCATTAAAGATATATCAATCAAAATTATGTGGTTGATAGTTGTCTGCACTATGGAGAGTCATCCGAATCACCTAGGATGAGCATCTCAGTTATCTGAATCAAGGAAGAGTTATTATTTATGGAGCCAATGTATTATGGTTCCCTTATATCTACTTGAGAAGTTCTTCTATCTGCTTAGGTTCAATTATGTTGTGTCCTAACGTAATAAAACATTGGTGTTTGCAAGGATTAAAGGGTATCCTTGTGTATTGGAAGGAGCAAACTCAGTCTGAACAATGTGCTTGTGTTGGTTGAAGATCATTCAAGGCCATGGTTTTTGAAGTCTACTTCAGATACCTGTTAGACGGAATCTCCTCTATAGGTGCAGATAGATGGCATCTATCACCTCAAAGTCAGATAGGAGGTCTGAATTTTATGCTCAAAAGAAGAAGATTCTTGAGGTGTGCATGCTCAACATGTATGGATGATCTAGGTTAATCAACTAATGATGGTTGATCCTCTTGTTCTTCTTACAAGAGTTATAGATTACTATGGTGTCTCCAAACAATAGTTAAAGATCCATATGTTTGAGATTGATGTCGGATCCAATGTTGAAACATCATCTCAAGGTGTAAAACTTCCTCAGACACAGAAGTTTGTCTAGTGAAGAACATAAGGTCAAGCCACTGACCTACTCTGGATTGTATTGTGAATCAACTGGTACCAGACGTATGCAGAAGAAGACTGTCAGATCATCTGTTCTACCTTGTGTGAGAATGTAGTCTTTATCTGACAAATGGTGAATGCTTTGATGAGATCAGAGTATTTATCTATCCTCTGGATAGGTTATGCATGAGACTGATGGTGAATATCTTGATGGGAGACTAGGTATTTTTCTGAAGAAGCTATGCAATTCTGCATTCTGAACCTTGTGGTTCAGAGGGTGTAATAACCAGTTTTAAATTGAGAGTCGCCACCCTTAATTTTTATCTTTAGGAAGGGAATATAAAGGATGCCCTAATTTGGTCAGAGATACTAAGTTGTTTGACTCGTTTTTAGACGAAGGGAAGGTGTTAAGCCCCCCTCATCTACCTTGTTCACAAAGTGTTGTAACCCAAAGTTTTCCCTCTCACTTATCAAGAATTTGCTCACAAGATCTCCTTTGGCTCAAGACTGCACTAGGGTTGATCAGCTCAAGACACCTCCTTAAGCACTGATGACCAAAATTAGGGTTTAATATTGCACAAGGATATTTGAACTTACAATTCCCCATATGACTTTCATGGATCATTATGGACCCTCAAGATTACTCATGTCAAGTTTCAAGCTTTGGATGACACTTTTGCTCAATCAATTAAGCAGTTGACCTTAAAATCAACTGTATTGGGGAAAAAGTCAATTGTGGCCAATTTACAGTCAAACTTCATAATTTTTTATCCACATCAACATTTTAAACTCATATGTATCATTTGATCAAGTTTGGACCATAATTCCTCAAGAAATTTGATCAAATCTTCAAAAGGGCAAAATGGTCAAAATTAGGGTTTTGACTGGGAAAGGGCAATTTTTGATTTTTTGACCTAGCAAATGATCAATTGGTTTAAGGCATGATCTCAATAGTCCAATTGCATCATTTTGACCTAATGACATGGCTCAAAACATTGCTCAAGTCCAATGGATTGACAGATGAATTTTCAGTCAACTGATCAAAAGTCAACTGTATACTGAAAAGGTAAACTTTGGATTTTTGGTCAAAATCAAATGTCAAAGATCATAAATCATCAAAGCATGTCAAAATATGAAACTTATTCATCAAGAAATCAAAAATTCAAGATTTCATTTTGAAAAGTTAAAATTTCTAAACTTAGAAATTTTTCTAAGTGTTGAAAATTTCTTATTTTTTCACAACTTTGAGCAAAATTTTCACCATGATGCAAGCTGATTCAGAAGAAAATTTCAACATGAAAGTTGTAGATCTCCATGAAATCTACAACATTGCTTTACACAACTATTTCCAAAAGTGCTTAGATCTCAAGTTATAATTTTAAGAACACATGGTCATGAAACAAAACACTTAGTGAAATTTTGCCCTATTTTGGTCAGGATTTTGACCTAACTTCATGGCACTTTTTCATATAGTTCCAAGGGTAAGTTTCAAAATTGATTCAAATAGGGTATGTATAGCACATTATAAGCTTTCCAAAATGTCCAAGAACTCCTTGAGATCATTTTTAAGTAGGGAGAATCGAAGAGATGAAGTTAGGGTTTTCACACTTGAATTACAAATCATTTTGTGATGAACAAGATTCAAAATTCAAACTTATGCTGCATAACCTCTACTTTGCAGGCCTCAAACTTGTTAGGCACTCCATAATTAATTTCTTGCACAGCTGTTAGAGGTCTCAATTCAAGCATTCAATGCAAGGCCATGCTTTATATCCATTTTGGGAAGAAAGTGCACAATGCCATTTTGATAAAGTAGCTTTTTGCATAAAACTTGTTCTTGAGCCTTGCACTTGTTCTCTTCTGATCATACATGTCTTATAACTCAAGAGAAACTTTTCTAGACACTTACAATCACTCAGGCCATGCTTGTACTTCCTCTTGAAACTTGTTTTCCCACTTTTCTTGAAAATCAAGTAACATAGCAATTAACTTGTAACTTGTACTTCTGACTCTCAAAAGAACTCAAGACCTTTTGCTTATACATAAAGAAGTTATTTTCCAAAAATCCCACGCATGCTAAAGCCTTGAAAACACCAAGAACAAAGAATCACCAAAAACACTTCAAAACATGCCATTTTCTGAGTTTTGAAACCAATCTCCAAATTTGCTCGTGCGTTTCTTGGCCTTTTACTTTAAAAAGCTTCTAAATAACATACACAAGCAATTCCAACACCTGCAACACCACTGTAACACCTCCATCATCATCCACTATTTTAAAAACAGCACCCTGTAACTTGACTTCTCCAGAACTCCTAGGCACTTTCAGCTCAAGCTAAGCATCACATTAGCTTCCTGGGAACTTGAGGAAGCTAATCCAATCATTGGAACTAACTAAAAGCTACTCAAACTCCAAACATGATACCCTCTTGCAAGGTAAGTTTTCTGACTTTTTAACTCTTCATACAGGCATTATTAATGGTTTATTTGTGAATGAAAAATGTAGATATCATTGCCCTAAAGCTAACCATCTCCATAGTTTTCATTTATATTGTTTGAGCTTAGAGAATTTTAAGATTGAAGTTTCTGAAATTTTTAAGGTTCAGATTAGGGCCATTAAAATTCATGCTTATCTTTGATCTATAATTTTATTTCTTTGCATTTCTGAAATCGTGAGGAAATTTGCTACAAGTTTCCTGTTTACATTTTTCATTTTTGTTGAGGATTGAATAAGATACAGAGGTTCTGGCTGGGCGTGAGTTTGAAGATGAAGTTGGCCTCAGGAACATGTTTACCATATATATTTATGGTTTGATTTATATAAACAGATGTATAGCCACCCCAATGGTAGAAGCGCATACCTGTGACTATAGGGACATGAGTTCGAGCCCCAGTGGTACCCTTTTGGGATTTTTTTCATGTTTCTCACATTTTCTGACTTTTTTGGCAGCGCTAGGCCTCATCCCTTGGGCCTTATATTTTTTTTCTTACTGCTGACCCCTCTTGCTGGCTATTCACACCCCTGGCCCATTTTATTTTATTTTTTCATTTTTATTTATTTGTTTTTTCTTAAATATTTTATCGAATACTAAAAAAATCAAAAAGAAATATAAAAACATTAGATTTATATTTTGATATAGTTTATTTATTTTTTACACAAAAAAATTATTTTATTTAATCATACTTTACTTATTTACTAATTGGTTTGTAAATTTAATTAAAAAACTAGGGTTTTAGTTATTTTCAATTTAAATATATTATTTTAAAACCAAAAAAGACCAAAAATATTTTATAATACTATAAATTATTTTTAAGACAAAAATATCAAAAATATTCTTCTTATAAACTTAATTTATTTTTTAATCAATTAATAGATTAGGGTTTTATTTAAATTCTTTTCCTAGTAAATTTAGGTTTTACTTTATACTAAGTTATTTAATTATTTTTATTTTAGTTAATTAGGTTAAAACAAAACCCCTTTTCTCTAAAAAACCAAACAAAAGATCCATTTTCTTTACATTTACATTCTTGTATATTTATTCATTTTTGTACATAATTTATCCAAATTCAATATGGTTGTAATAGATAATTAGGCTTTATTTTTTAGCAATCCCCATTTGTAATTTGTATACCCCCTCCCACAAGTATTGTAATAGCATAGTAATTTTAAATTATGTAATTTTCCGTTTTATATACAAATGCTAGTAATTAGGGTTTGCATGGAAAGAATAAAACCAATCAATTAGAAAACCCTAATCAAAGACAAAACCAAGCATGAAAAACAATACACTTGCACACAAGCACCCCTAGGGTAAATCCACTTGGTTGCCTTACAAATGGCCATATTATGCATGTGAGGTATCTTAGCAAAAACAAGCAAAATATAAGACCATAGTCCCTCGATGACGCTATCTATGTTGCCTTTCAAATGATCTTAGTCCCTAAAAGAGAATGCTAAGATACCTTGCAACATTTCTAATCATGGTTATACGATGACTCACGCCCGTCCCGTTTACATCCAAAGATAGGGTTCTTACCAAATCAATGGTAAGATAACAATGTCAAAGGAAAGAGGAAATGAACATGAAAGACTCTTGAGTAGGTAGAATTCTCCTAATTACTTGCTCCATTTAAAAACAAAACATCCTTGCTATTTTCAAAACAAACACCTACACTTTCAAAACATCTTACAAACTTGAAAACATTTTCAAAAGATGAAACACTTTGTATACATTCTTATGAACGAGAATCATTACAAAGTTTGCCTAAACAATGGCCTCTTTACAAAATACTTTCAAAAACCACATAAAGCACAATTTCAAACAAAAGCAAGTGATCTAGCAAGTAACTAAGAGCCCATGGAAAACCATGGATGAAAAGGGTGCTAATACCTTCCCTTTTCATAATCTACCCCCCGAACTCAAGAAATAATCTCAAAGGAATTTCCTGTGCTTTTTCACCTTTCCTTTTGGATAAAAGAAAAGTCGGTGGTGACTCTTGCTAACCGCAACTTTTGCGATAAAACGCAAAACACCCAAGTCATTTCTCCCACCGTATCACACAAGGATACTAGGGTTTATAATTGCATTTTTAAGAAATAGGGTTTTAATTTTAATTAGGGGAACTCACCACGATTTTAGTCGTATGCCTACTGTGATCGGTGGATCTGGAACTGACTGTTTAACGCTGGTTCGCGAAATGTCGCGGTAAGCAAGAGTCTCCACCGTCTTTTATTTTCTCCAAATGGAAAGGACAAAAGCACAGAAAAATTCCTTAAAGAGATTGCTCTCGGTTCGGGAGGTAGGTTATAGAAAGGGAAGGTGTTAGCACCCTTTCTATCCATGGTTATCCATGGGCTCTTAGATACTTGCTCAATGTGTTTTCAAAATTGTTTGTTTGCTTTTCAATGTGGGTTTAAAAAAGTTTCTTTGAAAAATTTCAGATCGACTCATACGTCAGAGTGTTTGAAAAGTTTGTTTTGAAAGCTTTTGAAAATGTGTGGTGTGAAAAGATTTTTGTTTGTTTTTTGAAGAGAGCAAGTATCTACGAGAACCTACCTACCCTAAGGAATTCGTCTGTGTAAATGTCCTTTAAAGTAGTGCCATCCCACCGTTGAGAGGTAGGTAGCACCACCGTTGGAGGTATTCGGGTCAATTCGAGTTTTAGGGACGTGGTGATCACCGGAGCAATAGGAAGACACCTTAGAAGCTACCCTCATGCCAGGTTCCCGGATCATGAGGACTTACTAAGACGTCCTCTACTCGACGACCACCTTTCGAAAGGCAACAGTGAGGCGTACCCTAAGGGTGGTGTGTGCGCATCGTGTGTCGTTTTCATTGATATTTGTCTTTTGTCACGTCATTGTGATCTACGCTTGATTTTAATTAAGACATTCATTCTTGCATGCTTTTTAACAGTTATAAGTTTGCGAAAAAATAAATCTAAGGTTATTACAAATGGCGCGGGTCCACATCGCCAAAATTAAACCGGACCCGATTTAGCGGAAAATAAATAATGCGAAGTAAATAAAAGTGCGAGAAATTTAAATTACAAGGCTCTGGGAGAGATACATAATCATAATTAAACGACATAAGATAAATGCGCAAATTAAATAATTAAAACGACGGGCGTTGGACCCTTTTGCAAAATATTAAAAGTTAATGAGAATTAAAATTAAATGATTAAATGTTTTTGGTATTTTGTGTTTTTTAGATTTAAAAGAAAAAGAATTTATTGAAATTAAAAATAAAATGCTAAACCCTAATTCTAATGTTTTTTTAAATTATTAAGAAAAAGATTGAATTTTTAACCTAATTTAAACCCTAATTTATTTATATACAAATTTAATTATGAATAAAAAAATAAATAATAATTATTATTGTGAAAAAGGGGAAAAATATTAAAAGGAATAAAAATTATCAATTCACCTAATTCTATATTTTTGGATTTTTTGTTATGGAATAATATAAATTAAACCTAATTTGAAATTAATTTATTTACATGCTAAGAAAATAATTATAATAAAATAAATACTATTTTTTGGTCTTTTCTGAATTTTTGTGATATTTTTATATTTTGTAGAAAAATAATCAATTAATCAAAACAAATAAAAATAGATAATATAATAATTAAAAAGAATAAAATATGAAAAGATAAGCAAACCAGGGGGGGGGGGGGGGGGGGGGTAGCCCCAAAATTGGAGGTACAGGCCTGGTGATTTCTGGCCCATTAGCTTTGAGTTTCGTTGACCTTTTGGACGGCCTACAGCTATGTTGACTTACATCCATGATATGCCTTCAACCTGAACCCCTGATTAGATCTCCAGGACGCGTGGCTAGTTGATCTTTGAGTGTGCATGGTATACTGGGACGCTTATGCTGCATGGGAACACAATTGGCAAAATAACGTAAGAATAAACGTAGACCTGGGACTCGAACCCAGGTCACTAATGTCATCAACCAACGCTTGTACCACTAAACCATGTTAACGCATCTGATATATAATTAACAAATGAATAATATAATAGAAAAAAGAGGCATGAGTGGATTAGCGCGCGAAATATTTGAACGAACCAGTCAGTACGTGCCATGATTCCACCTTCTTCTTCGTCCCTGTAAAACAAACACTAGAGCAACGGTTTCTCAAACGTGGTGTTAGACAACCTACAAGAAAATAGCGATTAACTCATATCCAAACATAAATTAGGCGCGATGGTCTAGTCTTCTTCGTCTTGATGAGCTGATTGCAATGGTGGTACTGGGATGGTCTAATTTCGCTTGTTTTAGGAATCCCTAATTTTGAACCTCACGAAACCCTAATATTCAGTCATGGCATCATCGTGTATAACGTGTAAAACTTCAATCAAGCATAATGGTTAGTTTCAGAAGCTCAAAACAAACATGATGCAATGAATAGAATGCTGTAAAAGTGCTTAAAAAATGCTATACGATTATGAATTTTTTGCAATGCAGTCTGAGTCACAGGCGCCGATTCCTGGAGCTTTTGTGGTTGATATTGATTGGAACACCTCCGGGGATGCTTAAGGATGCTGATAGAACAAAAATTGCAGCTTGAATCGACCTTAAAACTAGTTTTCAGTATTTGAGTTTTTAGGAGAATTTTCAATATTGTAATGGTTTCTTATGCGCAGTTTTTCGTCCAAGGCAATTAGGTTTGCATTCCTGATCATATAGTGAATGTGTTAGGGCAACAAAACTAGAGCAAATCCATGGCATTGATGATTTTCAATATTTGATTTTTTAAGAATCTTTACAAATCTTTTTTTCATATATTTTGTATCAATTCTGATCAATTAGCACCAAATCTTTCCCTATTAGCATGTGCACGAATTATAGAGGTCAAATCATGCATAAAAAGATTTTTTTAGGTTAAGTTTATATTTTTCACATATTTAAAATGATTTAAATGAATTAATATTAATATAAATTCAAATAAATAATTAAAAAATGAGAAAATACTTCCCTTTGGGCCTAATGGTCGTGCATAGGCTTGGCATGAAGAAACTTGGAAGAAAAATGGGCCCAATAGCAAATTTAGATCCTTTGCATCAATGTTGACTTTTCAAAATTCCCAAAAATTTCCCAACTTCCACAAGGCATAACTTGCTCAATTTTTAAGCTTTTCACATGTTCTTGGACATTTTGGAAAGGTATTTGAGTCTTCTAACCAATGCCTTTGGTCCCATGTCATTTTTATTTACCAATCTCAAGTTATGGCCTTTTACTTAAAGTCCCTTTTTGTTGACTTTTGAAAATGACCTATAATGTTGAAATTGATAACTTTTTGTGAGAGCATTTCTTGGACTTGGAATATGAAGATGAGTTGTAGGAAATGTCTTTCTCTTCAAAATGAGCTTTGGATGGAATTTTTCTGATAATCCATATGAAAGTTATGCCCTGGTCAATTTCAGTTGACTTTTTTCAGCTGTCCAAATATAGCAACCTTTGCATCTTTGATGATTTCTGAGCCAAATTTTGAGAATCATGATCAAGAATTGATCAAATGATGTTTGTGGCTTCAAAATGATATGTTGACCAAAAATTTGAACTTTTGACTGTCAAATGACCATTTTGCCCCTACAGTTGACTGTAGTGCAATCTAGGGTTTTGACTGTGCAATTTTGAGCTGAATGCCTTGAAACTTGATATGAGGATACTCGACCATCTTTGTAGGCATATGAGACTTGATTGGGCCTTTGAAACCTTCAATTTCTTGATCAGAACACAAACCCTAGTTTTGACTGTATGAGAGACTGTTGCACTGCACAACCCTTGGGGAATTTTGTGACCTTGGCTTGACAAATCTTGGAGAATATGGGAGGGCAAATTTTGGGGTACAACAGTTGCCCCTGTTCAATCTTCTTAGACCTGAGGATGCAGATTGGCTGACATGCCTTTCGTAATCCGAGGGTAGAAGATGATTGGACACTAGAGTGCCCAGAAATTTGCGCTCACATGTTGGCAGTGTGATGGGGGGAATGGGCTTATAGATGCCATTTAGAGGTTGCTGGATAGGGTGATGGGCTTATAGATGCCATCTGGATGTTGATTGCGTAGGAGATTCCTTAGCGAGAACCTGTATACCTACAAAACAGAAAGATGAGTACCTGACACGTTGCAGGAGCTGATTTTGGATGCTTGGTATAGATATGTCCTGACTGGTTACAGGAGCTGAGTCTGGAGCTTCAAACGCTGATGAATGAACCAGGGATGGTTACTGCCTTAGCATGAATGGTAAGAGAACCTTGGGCGACTTTAGCTTCAACAACGCTCGTTGAGAAAAATCTTGGCGGGAATTACCATCTTTGCAGTATCGGGAAGAAAACCATAAGCCATTATAATCTGAAAGGGAATCATCACCTCACTCAACGTCGGAGAGGGAAACATCTAAAAAAGGGATTACTACCTCAACGGGATGATGAAGGAATCTGGGACGATTACTACCTCAGCAGGATGATGAAGGAATCTGGGATGATTACTACCTCAGCAGGATGATGAAGGAATCCGGGACGATTACTACCTCAGCAGGATGATGAAGGAATCTGGGATGATTACTACCTCAGCAGGATGATGAAGGAATCTGGGATGATTACTACCTCAGCAGGATAATGAAGGAATCTGGGACGATTACTACCTCAGCAGGATGATGAAGGAATCTGGGACGATTACTACCTCAGCAGGATGATGAAGGAATCTGGGACGATTACTACCTCAGCAGGATGATGAAGGAATCTGGGACGATTACTACCTCAGCAGGATGATGAAGGAATCTGGGACGATTACTACCTCAGCAGGATGATGAAGGAATCTGGGACGATTACTACCTCAGCAGGATAATGAAGGAATCTGGGACGATCACTACCTCAGCAGAATGATGAAGGAATCTGGGACGATTACTACCTCAGCAGGATGATGAAGGAATCTGGGACGATTACTACCTCAACGGGATGATGAAGGAATCTGGGACGATTGCTACCTCAGCAGAATGATGAAGGAATCTGGGACGATTACTACCTCAGCAGGATGATGAAGGAATCTGGGTCGATTACTACCTCAACGGGATGATGAAGGAATCTGGGACGATTACTACCTCAACGGGATGATGAAGGAATCTGGGACGATTACTACCTCAGCAGGATGATGAAGGAATCTGGGTCGATTACTACCTCAACGGGATGATGAAGGAATCTGGGACGATTACTACCTCAACGGGATGATGAAGGAATCTGGGACGATTGCTACCTCAGCAGGATGATGAAGGAATCTGGGACGATTACTACCTCAGCAGGATGATGAAGGAATCTGGGTCGATTACTACCTCAACGGGATGATGAAGGAATCTGGGACGATTACTACCTCAACGGGTAAAGACTTTTATCTGTTGATCGTTCTTTCCTGAAAAAGTAACGAATTAGTTGTATGTAATGTCATAATGCATGAGTTGCATGATTTTAAGATGTTCTCAAAAATAAATGAGATTGGGGTGATATGATGCGTCTATGCATGCTATAATGATGTATGTGACGTTTTATGAATGTGTTTTTCGTCTAGGAAAGTAAATCCTTGACGGGTGCCGGGAAATCGTATCCTGGGCTGATGTTGAAGAATAGATTTTGCTTCCGCTGGGGATGATAGCTGCAAGAATACCGGTAGGAGAAGATGACTCCGTTGCGGAATAAACTTGGCAAATGGAAGATTCTGCGAGGAGAAAAGATACTCTACGACCATGTTGGGAAGCAACACTCTGTGGGGAGAGAGATGCTTTGCTGAATGTTGATAGTAACTTGCTGAGGATGTCTTGTTGTTGGAAGTGTGAAGACTTTGCTGGGGTGAGAAGACTTCGTCGAGGACGCTCTTTCCGTGGCTTTTGGCTGAGGATAACCCAGTTATATCCTGTTAAGGAAATAACTCTTTAAATCAAGCCGGACGGCGCGTTCGTGTTCTGCGGGGGGATAAGCTTCCAGAATCAACTGGGGATAAGCTTGCTGCTTGGGGAGATGGATTCCAACTTTCCTGGGGAATCAGATTGGACTCTTCTGGGGGAGTATTGAACTGTATTGGTTATGTTCTTCAACGGAACTTACCCTGATGCCTTGGAGGATGGAACAATCAGATTGCTTTTAGACAACTCCTTATTGCCCCTGCTTCGATGGGGGAGGAAGACCTATGAGGTGCTGATTGTTGTTGACGGGCGAACCTTCTTCTGGTAGGCAAGTGACAAGGAAACAGGGCATAGTCGTACGCTTTGATCCCTAACTTTTGCCTGGACCGCCCTTTCGGGTTTTCAGTCCACCGGGATACCCATTTTTGCCCAAGCCGCCTTTTCAGGTTTTCGACTTGCCGGGTGTACAGTTTTTTCATTACATCCCTTATTTTTGCCCGAACCCTTTTGGTTCGCCGGGAAGCCCTTATTTTTGCCTAGGTATGTCAACCTAGCGGGTCTTTGATGATGCGTAGTATTTTTTTCGACTATGTCCATGCTTTCAGGATGTAGGGAGGTGCCCCTGTTAGAAGTGTTCTGTCATGTCACCAGAAGATGTCTGACCGGGCAAGATTCGTTGCTGGAATGCCCCAAGTGACTCTGGCGGAGATTTGCCCCAGGCTGATAGGCTTTTTTGAGAGATTCTCCGAATCTTGACTTAACTGCCCCAGATGATGGACAATAGTCATGCCATGCCCCTTGATTAGAGATACTCCTGTTCATTAGACTTTCATTATGCGAATTTCCCTGTTGTTCAAACAAAAAGTCATATGCAAACAAAGTTATGTTAAAAAATGCAAAGCCTATGTCTGTCTTGAATATTTTGAAAATGCATTTTTTTTCATAAAACAAATGAATGTTTGTAAAACGTGATGCCAACACCGTATTTACCGTAGGCCTTAAGGAGTCAGGATACCTTTCGTGACAGTATGCTTTCGAATTAACCCATGCTTCAGCTAGGACTTTTAAGGGTTATAACGTGGCCTGGTTCATGGTTTAAGAAACAAAGGATAAAGGCTCAAATTATTTGTACCCACCCGCTCTTCGTGATGTTCTCCAAACCTAAACTCAGTTGATCGTGCGTTAGACCCTGCTTGAGTCTTTGCTTTGATTTTCCGGTGATGATTCGGATGTTGACAGTTTATTTTGAATAGGCAGTCATTCCTTTTTGTTGAGGGTTTGTAAGACCTCATTCTTTTTGATTTTTGTTATCCCTTTCTTTTTTTTTTTGCCTGAACTGTTTCCTTTTTTGGAATTACAGTCAGCGGGATGCCCCAGTTTTGTAAGTCTCCTTCGTTGGTTTTGACTTTTTGGGCTTTTCGTTTTTTGAGATAATGACTGCCTGTCCTTTTGATTGTTCTGAACCATCACTGTTTTTTCGTAAGGATCTTTTTGGTGCCATTCGTTATGCACTTGGATCAACTGAGAAGACTACCCTGCCCCGGGTTATGATGAAGGGTTTTAATTTTCGAAAATAAAAAACTCCTACTTCTTTGGCTCGGAAGGGTTGACGAGGGATTATCATCCTTATAACTCCAGTGTTTAGGAATTGAAACAATGCCTGTACCTCATCAGCGGGGTCTGTTCAAAAGCATACTATAAAGATCGTGGTATCGTTTTCGTCATCCTCCCTCAAGAGGCTTAGAATTATTAATCGAGAGTTGACATCAGAAAAAATATGAAAATAATTTGCGTATAGTGAATACGAATATATTGATTCAAAATAGACATAAGCGATGCATTAATGGAATAACAATGTTTTAACATGAATAAATGTTTGAACAATCAAAGAAAAATACAACTTGAACATTTGAGTGAACAAAAGACATTCTCGATGATTTGGTGTAGGATCAGTGTTCAAACTCGACCTCCTTGGCGTCAATCAAATCCTGGATCTTGTTCTTCAAGGTCCAACAATCGTCGGTGTCATGTCCAGGACTGTCAGAATGGTAGGCACATCTTACACCCGGGTTGTACTTGGAAGAGGAAGTGTCAGGATTTTGAGGAGGATCCTTTAGTGTGATCAGTTTCGTCTTCAGCAATTGCTGTAATGCCTGAGACAAAGACATGTTGATGTCAGTATACTTCCTATCTTGATGCTTTATCCTCCGCCTATTGCTCTTTCTTGGTTGAACGGGCGTGGGGTAAGAAATCTGGATTGCCCCGGCATCATGACGACCCTTTTTACCATGTATAGCATTGGACTCCTTCTTCCCACTGTGGGGCTTTTTCTGAGCATCAGCAGGTGCGGTTTCTTGAATCTTCCCCGACTTGATACCAGCTTCGATTCTTTCCCCAGTCAAGACAAGATCTGTAAACCCAGCAGCAGAATTCCCAATTAGGTGGTTGAAGAATGGACCAGACAGGGTCCCCAAGAACATGTCGACGAGCTCGCGGTCAGTCAGAGGTGGTTGTACCCTTCCAGCAAGGTCCCTCCATTTTTGAGCATACTCTTTGAAGCCTTCGCCTGTACCCATAGACATTCCCTGAAGCTGAGTGCGTGTGGGAGCGAGGTCAGCGTTGTACTGGTAATGCTTGTAGAAAGCAGTGGCTAAGTCTTCCCAGGTACGGATGTTGGCTCCACTCAGTTGATAGAACCACTCGAGCTGAGTCCCTGAAAGACTCTCTTGGAAGAAATGGATCCATAAGTTTTTGTCAGCTGTATAGGGCTGGATCCTCCTTGTATAAGCCCTGAGATGCAACTTAGGACAGGATGCCCCGTCGTATTTAGCAAAGGCAGGTACCTTGAATTTGCGCGGGATCACTACCCCAGAAGACAGACCTAGATCCTCGAAGTCCAGGCCAGGAACCTTTTGTATCTCTATAGCACTGAGCCGGTCTTCCAACTGTTTGTATCTGTCCTCAGCCGGAGGGTACTGCTCGTCGTTGAAATCTGTCTCGTTGTCAGAGACCACTGGACTAGGCACCTCTCTCTCATGGTGACTACTTTCCCTTACAGACGGGGTAGTCCTCTCAGTTTCAGTCTGCGGTGTATTCCCAGATCTGCGCCTAGGGCTGAACAAGACAGTCCTCTTCTTCTTCTTGTCCTTTTTCAAGAGCAGAGCCTTCAGATCTTGTTGCCCCTGGGTCAAATTCATGATCAGCTCTTGGAACTGGGCGTTCTGAGCCTGGAGGTCCTTGATAGTCTGCTCGGCTGATGATTCAGGATTCATGGCGATCGGCTGAAATAAACAGCGGAGAAGGGTAAGCAACCTGTCAAAGGGATACCTGCGATGCAATGAGATGTATGACATGCATGTAATGTTTTCAAGGACCTCGCGGGGTAAACAGAGAAACTTTATTAGCATTTGGAACCGGTAGCTTGATTGTAAGAACTTCATTTTTGTTGAGAGTCCTTCGTCAAGGGTCAAAGGCTCACCATATCCAGTGGGTCATAGCCCCTGACAACCTTGGCTAGAGGAAAATAAATCCCCTTTGCCCCTTGCTGGGATAATTGATTCACCATGACCTGCATCACAAGCCCTTGAGATCCTTGAAATGGGTTAGGATGTATGCAATGGTATGATGTCATGCTATGCATGGGATAGTGTGGATAAACCCTGTTATGAGTCCTTATTAAGGACTATAAACCAAAACCTGCAAGAAACTTAGGATACCCTGTTATGAGTCCCAATTAAGGACTATAAACAAAACCTGCAAGCAAACTCAGTAAACCTTGTTATGAGTCCCAATTAAGGACTATAAACAAACCCTGCAAGAAATTCAGTAAACCCTGTCATGAGTCCTAATTTAAGGACTATAAACAAAACCTGCAAGAAATTCAAGGGTCAGATAGCAAGCATGCAAGTAGTCAAGTACGAAGGCACACAAGTCACACAAGACAAGCCCTTAGAGTTTAGGCCAGCATGGGGTCTGGGGTACTACCCTCTTGAAGTTGGTGGGCTCAACCTGTCCTATTAGAAGTAACCGGGTTCTAAGGGTCCCAATATCACGAGATTGCTTTCATTGTTCATCGTTTCGATTTAGCCACTGAACTGGCGACCGAAATATTCCAGGAAAGCAACCCTCAATTGAGTGTAGTATCGAGTATCAACCAACCTCGGACTGCACCAAAGTCAGTTATCTCACTACCCTAAAGAGGCCAAGATAGTTCAATTAAGGTTCCTAAGGTCTGTTGATGCTTCATGACACCACGCGGAGGCCCCGTACTCTCCTTGACTGAACTCAAGGGTTACCGGTACACACCAAAGTGCCACATCAACGTAGCAGACTGTTTCAACCATGTCGGTATACCCCGCACAGTTCCCTCACAGCCTTGTTGCTACTTTCTAAGAAAGGTATCCCCCAGATCCGGGTTAGGATCTATAGAACTCCCAAGCAACCCACAATTTAAAGCACACAAGGAAAACAATTGAAAACATAGTTATGAGCTAGCCCTAAGGTACACCTCACTTTAAAGTATCCCCAGCAGAGTCGCCAGTTCTGTGATCGGTGGATCTGGAACTGACTGTTTAACGCTGGTTCGCGAAATGTCGCGGTAAGAAAGAGTCGCCACCGTCTTTTATTTTCTCCAAATGGAAAGGACAAAAGCACAGAAAAATTCCTTAAAGAGATTGCTCTCGGTTCGGGAGGTAGGTTATAGAAAGGGAAGGTGTTAGCACCCTTTCTATCCATGGTTATCCATGGGCTCTTAGATACTTGCTCAATGTGTTTTCAAAATTGTTTGTTTGCTTTTCAATGTGGGTTTAAAAAAGTTTCTTTGAAAAATTTCAGATCGACTCATACGTCAGAGTGTTTGAAAAGTTTGTTTTGAAAGCTTTTGAAAATGTGTGGTGTGAAAAGATTTTTGTTTGTTTTTTGAAGAGAGCAAGTATCTACGAGAACCTACCTACCCTAAGGAATTCGTCTGTGTAAATGTCCTTTAAAGTAGTGCCATCCCACCGTTGAGAGGTAGGTAGCACCACCGTTGGAGGTATTCGGGTCAATTCGAGTTTTAGGGACGTGGTGATCACCGGAGCAATAGGAAGACACCTTAGAAGCTACCCTCATGCCAGGTTCCCGGATCATGAGGACTTACTAAGACGTCCTCTACTCGACGACCACCTTTCGAAAGGCAACAGTGAGGCGTACCCTAGGGGTGGTGTGTGCGCATCGTGTGTCGTTTTCATTGATATTTGTCTTTTGTCACGTCATTGTGATCTACGCTTGATTTTAATTAAGACATTCATTCTTGCATGCTTTTTAACAGTTATAAGTTTGCGAAAAAATAAATCTAAGGTTATTACAAATGGCGCGGGTCCACATCGCCAAAATTAAACCGGACCCGATTTAGCGGAAAATAAATAATGCGAAGTAAATAAAAGTGCGAGAAATTTAAATTACAAGGCTCTGGGAGAGATACATAATCATAATTAAACGACATAAGATAAATGCGCAAATTAAATAATTAAAACGACGGGCGTTGGACCCTTTTGCAAAATATTAAAAGTTAATGAGAATTAAAATTAAATGATTAAATGTTTTTGGTATTTTGTGTTTTTTAGATTTAAAAGAAAAAGAATTTATTGAAATTAAAAATAAAATGCTAAACCCTAATTCTAATGTTTTTTTAAATTATTAAGAAAAAGATTGAATTTTTAACCTAATTTAAACCCTAATTTATTTATATACAAATTTAATTATGAATAAAAAAATAAATAATAATTATTATTGTGAAAAAGGGGAAAAATATTAAAAGGAATAAAAATTATCAATTCACCTAATTCTATATTTTTGGATTTTTTGTTATGGAATAATATAAATTAAACCTAATTTGAAATTAATTTATTTACATGCTAAGAAAATAATTATAATAAAATAAATACTATTTTTTGGTCTTTTCTGAATTTTTGTGATATTTTTATATTTTGTAGAAAAATAATCAATTAATCAAAACAAATAAAAATAGATAATATAATAATTAAAAAGAATAAAATATGAAAAGATAAGCAAACCAGGGGGGGGTAGCCCCAAAATTGGAGGTACAGGCCTGGTGATTTCTGGCCCATTAGCTTTGAGTTTCGTTGACCTTTTGGACGGCCTACAGCTATGTTGACTTACATCCATGATATGCCTTCAACCTGAACCCCTGATTAGATCTCCAGGACGCGTGGCTAGTTGATCTTTGAGTGTGCATGGTATACAGGGACGCTTATGCTGCATGGGAACACAATTGGCAAAATAACGTAAGAATAAACGTAGACCTGGGACTCGAACCCAGGTCACTAATGTCATCAACCAACGCTTGTACCACTAAACCATGTTAACGCATCTGATATATAATTAACAAATGAATAATATAATAGAAAAAAGAGGCATGAGTGGATTAGCGCGCGAAATATTTGAACGAACCAGTCAGTACGTGCCACGATTCCACCTTCTTCTTCGTCCCTGTAAAACAAACACTAGAGCAACGGTTTCTCAAACGTGGTGTTAGACAACCTACAAGAAAATAGCGATTAACTCATATCCAAACATAAATTAGGCGCGATGGTCTAGTCTTCTTCGTCTTGATGAGCTGATTGCAATGGTGGTACTGGGATGGTCTAATTTCGCTTGTTTTAGGAATCCCTAATTTTGAACCTCACGAAACCCTAATATTCAGTCATGGCATCATCGTGTATAACGTGTAAAACTTCAATCAAGCATAATGGTTAGTTTCAGAAGCTCAAAACAAACATGATGCAATGAATAGAATGCTGTAAAAGTGCTTAAAAAATGCTATACGATTATGAATTTTTTGCAATGCAGTCTGAGTCACAGGCGCCGATTCCTGGAGCTTTTGTGGTTGATATTGATTGGAACACCTTCGGGGATGCTTAAGGATGCTGATAGAACAAAAATTGCAGCTTGAATCGACCTTAAAACTAGTTTTCAGTATTTGAGTTTTTAGGAGAATTTTCAATATTGTAATGGTTTCTTATGCGTAGTTTTTCGTCCAAGGCAATTAGGTTTGCATTCCTGATCATATAGTGAATGTGTTAGGGCAACAAAACTAGAGCAAATCCATGGCATTGATGATTTTCAATATTTGATTTTTTAAGAATCTTTACAAATCTTTTTTTCATATATTTTGTATCAATTCTGATCAATTAGCACCAAATCTTTCCCTATTAGCATGTGCACGAATTATAGAGGTCAAATCATGCATAAAAAGATTTTTTTAGGTTAAGTTTATATTTTTCACATATTTAAAATGATTTAAATGAATTAATATTAATATAAATTCAAATAAATAATTAAAAAATGAGAAAATA
This sequence comes from Vicia faba, assembly GCA_948472305.1. Taxonomy (NCBI): domain Eukaryota; kingdom Viridiplantae; phylum Streptophyta; class Magnoliopsida; order Fabales; family Fabaceae; genus Vicia; species Vicia faba. The sequence continues at coordinate 374,063,944 of OX451739.1, read as the reverse complement.
CTTCCCTTTGGGCCTAATGGTCGTGCATAGGCTTGGCATGAAGAAACTTGGAAGAAAAATGGGCCCAATAGCAAATTTAGATCCTTTGCATCAATGTTGACTTTTCAAAATTCCCAAAAATTTCCCAACTTCCACAAGGCATAACTTGCTCAATTTTTAAGCTTTTCACATGTTCTTGGACATTTTGGAAAGGTCTTTGAGTCTTCTAACCAATGCCTTTGGTCCCATGTCATTTTGATTTACCAATCTCAAGTTATGGCCTTTGACTTAAAGTCCCTTTTTGTTGACTTTTGAAAATGACCTATAATGTTGAAATTGATAACTTTTTGTGAGAGCATTTCTTGGACTTGGAATATGAAGATGAGTTGTAGGAAATGTCTTTCTCTTCAAAATGAGCTTTGGATGGAATTTTTCTGATAATCCATATGAAAGTTATGCCCTGGTCAATTTCAGTTGACTTTTTTCAGCTGTCCAAATATAGCAACCTTTGCATCTTTGATGATTTCTGAGCCAAATTTTGAGAATCATGATCAAGCATTGATCAAATGATGTTTGTGGCTTCAAAATGATATGTTGACCAAAAATTTGAACTTTTGACTGTCAAATGACCATTTTGCCCCTACAGTTGACTGTAGTGCAATCTAGGGTTTTGACTGTGCAATTTTGAGCTGAATGCCTTGAAACTTGATATGAGGATACTCGACCATCTTTGTAGGCATATGAGACTTGATTGGGCCTTTGAAACCTTCAATTTCTTGATCAGAACACAAACCCTAGTTTTGACTGTATGAGAGACTGTTGCACTGCACAACCCTTGGGGAATTTTGTGACCTTGGCTTGACAAATCTTGGAGAATATGGGAGGGCAAATTTTGGGGTACAACACCTACGTATCCTCTTATGAGGAATCAGAGTCTTAATTCATAGTTCATGGTTGGTTGGTGTTTTTTTTTATGGATTATGAAGATACTTTTGATTTTCCTTGAACCAAGTCTGGGTGTGTGAATAGCAGAATTTGTAGACGAAGTTCGCAGACGATTACAAATATTTTCATAATCCTTTTTGAAAATAATCTTGAGTTTATTAAGTTAGTAAAAGAGTTGATTTGATGTTGGTTAGATGTTTTTAAATATATTATATAATATAAGAAAAATATTTTTAATGCATGATGAAAATAACTTTAATGCAATTTAAAAGTAATTAAGAATGAGTTAGTAAAAAAAATTGATTTTTATAATTATAATAAAATAATTTTGAATTTATACAAATATAAAAATGTTAATTATTATATAAATGATAAAAAATAGAATGTAAAGAAAAAAAATTTCAATCAAAAAGGCCAGGGGGTGTATTTCATGTTTGGCTAGTAAATTCAGGTGGTGCAGAAAGTAGGGTCCTGAATCTAGATATTGGATTCAGGCCAAAACGCAGAAGGGATGTATATAATTGAACAAACGAAGTTAAAGTGGGGGTACGTGAAGCAAGGGCCCTAGTTCAGATATTGAACTGGGCCCAATAGTACAAGGGGGGGGGGGGGGGGGTACAACCTGCATCTTAAAAGAGTAAACAAAAATGGGGGAGGTGTTGATAACAATGGGCTTGGCTAAAAGCTAACGCTGGTAATTTATTTATCCAGTGTGCGGGCGAGTGCATGGAGCTATGATGGGGACGCGTTTGAGAGATGTTCGATTAAGATCAGATGATTGTGATTGAAGGTGCATAGCATGTGAGACACATGGGATTACAGACGAGATTATACTCTTGTTTGTCTTCATTTTTCATTTCATTTTCAATACTCCTCTCTCTCTCTCTCTCCTATCGTCTCTCTCTATTCTTCTTCAACAAAACAGCGCTTCCGCTTCAAACCCTAAATGCTGAACCCTAGTGGCGGTGGTCCCAACCCCTTTAACCCCAAAATCAACCGCCTAAACCCTAATAACAATCGCGACAGAAAAAGAAACCCTAAGCTACGTGTTTCAACGAACTACCTCTTTTTTTGTGAATCCTTTATCTTTAATCTGATTTTCTCGATCTCGTCTCTGATCTCCTCCCTCTTTGTTTTGCAGGTACGAAGAACAGCGACGATGATGGCGATAGAGGTGCGGCGGCGGTGGAAGACAGATCTTAGGGTTTCAGAAATTGAAACCCTAGATCTATGCGACGAGAAGTCTCCAAGGAGATAAGTTCTTTGTCTCTTCTTCTTTCTGTTTCTTCTCTTCAATATCCCCTCCTCTCTATCTCTTAGAATTCTTAGGTTTATATAGGTTAGCAATTTAGACAGATTAGGAAATTAGGCGTTATAGTTTTAGTGATTGTCGTTATACCTTTGTTTATTGAAGAAATTTAGAGAAGATTGATTCTGTTGTAATTTTGATTTGATTTTGTATTAAAATAAATTTGAACAAATTGATTTGGATTGATACTGATTAGATTTATTTCAATTTTTTTTATGGATTCGATTTGCTCTTTACAAATATTTCTTGAATCTATACAGTACGTGTTTTTTAGGTCTTGGGTAATTTTTAGCAATGAAGACAAATAACAGGGCACCACTGGGACTAATTAGGGTTTCAAAACCCTTTTTGTTTTAATTTTGACCTTAGTCAACATTTTTTTCCAAAATAATTGATAAAAACAAAAACAATTATAATTAATATGTTTATTGAAAATAATAATAATAATAATAATAATAATAATAGATATAATAATGGTTAAAAATAATTTGTAAAATAATAATACATGGTCCTAATCAAATGTCTGAAATGGGCCAGTAACTATTCAGTTATTGGGCCCATTCTTCTTCCCAAAAGCACCCCTCTTATGTATAACAATGTCCCTCCCTTATTAAATATGGTCTCGAGAAAACACAATGGGCCAACCAATTTGATCTAGAAAAATATATCCCTCTTTCTATTTTCAACATGCATTAAATAAACCTTAATGGGCCTGAAAGTATAAACGAAAAATACACATCCCTCCTTGATTGTGAGAAACAACTTAATAGGATGAAATATAATTGACAAGTACACCCCCTTTCCTGATTGCAAAAACAAGATATACCCATTTTCTTATTACTTATCCGAGCCAAACAAAATTGTCTTAATGGCCCCTCAGATTTTGATGGTCAATTTGAGACAATACACCCCCTATTGGATTTAAACCCCTCGTAGGATAATTTTCAAAACAATTTGAAAAAAATGATTAAAGATTTTAGAAATATAATAATAATGTGACTGTTGAAATTGATAGGACAAATTTAGGGTATGACAGTTGCCCCTATTTAATTACTCTTCGATTGAGGGTGCGGGAATACGCAGGTCTCACACATTCGAATCAGAGGTTTATTAAATAATGGAAGATCCCAAAATTTGATCAAAGGTTGGCTAGATAAGGATACACTGTACATCGTTCCCCAAAAGTTTGAAAAAAATAGGCACAAATGATGATGTATCATCCTACCAGAGTTTGAACAGAAGTTTTGATCTGACTTAGGTGCGACGACGCGGATAACTCGCCAATACCTAAAAAAGAGATCACATACTTTGGATATTTACCATAACCTAGGAGGTAAATAACACAAGTTTTAAAATTAACTTACTAACGCTTCAAGACTAACATAGTAAGCTTAACACATATTTTGTCTATCCATCACAGCCTAGGGGATGAAGAAAATAGATCTTGATAATACATTTCCACATAGAGACTAACACAATGAATTATATCACAGATTTTGTTATGTTTACTACAACCTAGAGAGTAAACAATGCAAGGATGAGCCTGTGCATTTATCAGAACCTAGAGGATAAACGACACGAGGATAGGCTTATGTATTCATCACGACCTAGAGGATGAACAACGTAATCCCAAGAATTCACATATCTAAAACAACCTAGAGGATAAATATTTAAAGAGTGTTTTGGTAATCAAGTCTTAGATAACTAGACCAAATATAAGATCAGAGTTTACTGACTGTGTCTGTTCTTAACCAAAGTATTTATTTGTTTCGTGGATCAAATAATCCAATGATGAGCCCTAAGAAAGTTCGTAGTTTCAACCAAAGATGTGTTCAGACAATGCAATGTATAATGCCCTAAGCTGATATGGAACCCAAAATGTATATGCACAGAGTATTTGTCTGTATATGCCCCAAATGTATATGCACCAAGTATTTGTATATGCCCCAAATTTTTATATATGCATCAAATGCTTGTTGTGAATTTTTTGATGTTATCTCCTTTTAAACCATTGATTTTGTGTCACCGACTCCCCCAACATTGTAGGTTGCATTCTCGTGATGTTTTCAAATCAATTTGAATATGATGAACAAGGGTTAGCAAGATTTTGATATCTATATCGCAAGCGCAGGCGTGGACGTAGTTGTGGACACAAGCATGGATATGGCTATGATCGTAGGCGTGGATTTTATTTTGATGTTTTTCTAACCAAAGTTCTTTTTGATGTTATATCAAATGCTTTTATTTGTTAAATCCCCCAAAATGATTTCAACGCAGCATTCACAAGAAATAGTCATAGTATATTTTGCAAACAAGTCCAAAAAAAGAAACAACACAATTGAAAGATTGAAAAGTTAATGTTTTATTGATAAATATGCCTCTGAATAGGCGCGAGTACAAGATGCAATTCCTAGAAAGAGGTAATTACAGAAAGTTTAACAAAAATTGAAAATGGAAATGAAAATGATAATTGCTAATGTTGTTTCTCTAATGTCCTTTTGATAGCTCCAATCCCCTCTGCTTCTGAGTCAAATGATTTGGATCAATCCCTCTCCTTCTTGGTCTTAGTCATGGTTCTTAGATCACAATCTTTTTGTTCTTTATTTTTGAATAAGGTCTCTAACTTTTTCCTGGACCGCCCTTTCAGGTTTTCAATCCACCGGGAATTTTTTTGTGTATGTCCCTAATTTTTGCCTGGATCGCCCTTTTGGGTTTTCAATCCACCGGGATGCTCCTTTTTGCCTAAGTCACGTGTTTAGGGTTCTAACTTAGTGATTTTTTTTATACATAGTATTTTTTGACTGCATCTGAATTTGCTGGATGTGGCAGTTCTTCCCCATCCATTTTTGTGAGGATAACACCACAACTCGAGAATGATGTTTTTACCACCTACATACCTTTGTAGTTGGGTGTCCATTTACCACGTGAATCAAGGCGATGTAGTAGAATCTTCTTGAGCACTAAATCCCCTTCTTTGAACACTCGAGGACGAACCTTTTTGTCGAATGCCTTCTTCATCCGCTTTTGTTACAACTGACTGTGGCACAAAGCTATCAAGCGTTTTTCTTCAATGAGATTAAGCTAATCAAGCCGCGTTTGAACCCACTCTACTTCTTAAAGATTTTTTTCCATTATAACTCGAAGTGATGGAGTCTCTACTTCAACCGGGAGTACTGCCTTCATGCCATATACTAGAGAGAAAGGGGTTGCACTCGTTGACGTACGTACGGAAGTACGATAGCCATGTAGAGCGAAGGGGAGCATTTCATGCCAATCTTTGTATGTCTTCACCATTTTTTGAATGATTTTCTTGATCTTATTATTGGAAGCTTCAACGGCTCCGTTCATCTTGGGTCGATATGGTGAGAAACTATGATGTTCGCTTTTGAAGTCATCGCTGAACTCCTTCATCATTTTGTTGTTCAAGTTGGACCCATTGTCTATAATGATTCTTCTTGGAACCCCATATATGCATATAAGATTTTGCTTGATGAACCGAGTAACCACTTGTCTTGTCACATTTGCATAGGATGTAGCTTCCACCCACTTGGTGAAGTAATCGATGGAAACTAGTATGAACTAGTATCCATTAGAGGCTTTCGGTTCAATCATTCTTATCATATCAATTCCACACATCAAAAATGGCCAAGGAGAACTTAAGACATTCAAAGGAGTCGGTGGCACGTGCATTTTGTCAGTGTAGATTTGAAATTTGTGACATGTTTTTGTATAATGGTAGCAATCAACCTCCATTGTCAACAAATAATAACCTACTCGCAAGATATTTCTGGCCATGGCATCTCCATAAGTATGATTTCCAAAAGTACCTTCATGGATTTCTCTCATAAGTGTATCTGCTTCTTGTTTTTCCACTGTGATACGGTGGGAGAGAACTGACTATTTTTTGGAATGCTGGTTTGCGTTTTGCGTTTGTTTTTGCAAAATATCGCGGTAAGCAAGAGTCGCCACCAAATTTTATTTTATCCAACAAGGAAAGGAAAAAAGCACAGAAAAATTCCTTTTTCGAGATATTTCTCGGGTTCGGGGGGTAGATTATAGAAAGGGAAGGTGTTAGCACCCTTTCTATCAGTGGTTATCCACGGGCTCTTAGGTACTTGCTCATAGTGTTTCCAAAATATTGCTTTCTTTGTGCTTGTGGGTTTGAAAAAAAAGTCTTTGTTTGAAAAGGAGTGTAAGTGTGAAAATTTGTTTTGTTTTGAAAGAGCAAGTATCTAAGAACCATCTACCTACTCGAAAAAGGAATCATTCTATGCTATCTTCCTTTAGATAATGATATCCCACTATTGATGAGTAGGTAGCACCGTCGTTGGAGTTTAAGGGTCGATTCGATTTTAGGGACTTACGGTCACCACAACAATGGTAGGACGCCTTAGCGGTAACCCTAATGTCTTAGATCATTTGTTTTGAGGCAACAATATCTGAGGCAACCGTTTCGAGGCGACTATGATCTTTTAGACAAGAGAGCGACCTCTAAAGTGACCTATACTCAATGACCGCGTACTAAGGCAACCAAGTGGGGTGTACCCTAAGAGTGTGCATGTGCGAGTGTGTCGTTTTCAGTTAATTTTATCTTTGTACATGTTAATGGTTATCTAAGTTGATTTTAGGTTTAACATTCAATCTTGTCATGCATCCCCTATTATCAAACATCTAACAGTTTATAAGTTGCGGAAATTAAATTGCGGAAATTTAACTAACTATTACAAGGCGTCGGGTATTTACATCGCCAAAAGCAACCCTTTGAAATTTAAATACGGAAAATAAATAAAGCGATAAAAATATTTAAAGTCCTATTAAACTATTACATTTCAGAAACAAATACAATATTGAAATAAAATGGATCGCGTGCGGGAAATTAAATCGAGTGCGAGTTCTAGGGTTTTGACCCTTTAATTATTAAAGAACAGATTTTTTGGTTATTTTTGAATTAAGAAAGAAATTAAACTAAGTTAATTATTAAATTAAATTAATTAAACTAATTAATAAAAATAAATATTTTTGGGTTTTTTGATATTTAAAGAAAGAAAATAAAATTAATCAATGTTAGTAAAAATCTAATTAAGTCTAATTGATTTTAATTATTGAAAAAAATATATTAAAGTTATTCCTAATTAATGGCCTAAATTAATTAAATTAATATTTGTTAATAAAAATTAAAATTTGATTTTGATTTAATAAAGAAAATATTTTTGGGTTTTAATTTTATAAAGAAAAAGATTTGATTGGTTAAAAATAATTAAACAAACAATAAAATAAAAAATGAAATAGAAAGAGTTAGGGGGGGGGGGGGGGGGCTGATTAGTGGTGTTGATCAGCAATTCCATGGCCCAATTACATTGGCCTAGCTTGACTTTTTGAGATCTCCTATGCGCACGTTGACTGGACCCTATGGTGGACCATCATTCTAGATCACCAGATCTGGCCTTTGGCCATCTGGCTGTTGGAGATATGGAGGCGCATTGTGTGCCACAAACCTGGATCTACACTTGATTACATGAAGAGAAAAAATAACAAAGCATATGGGGGACCTAGGATTCGAACCCAGGTCCTGTACATGACTGCCAACGCTTGCTTCCACTAGGCCAATGCGCTTCAATTGTTAGTATATTAAGCAATAATGATAATATGAGAAAATGAATTAATATGCCAGAAAAATAAAAAATGGGCGCGCGTGTTTGAATCAGGCCAATCAGAGGGAGACATGTTGTCGTCCCTGACCTTCCAACCCTGTAACTTTACCTGCGAATTTAAATCCGCAGCTAAATGCGTAGGTCATTCCTAAAATTAATTAAGGCCATATAAACTCCTCCCAAGACCATGGTTGTGTTCATCCTTCTCTTCCGGTCATGTCCATGGCCATCAATGGAGCTAATTTTGCCTGTAAGAGAAACGCCCAAAAAACAAACCACAAAACCCTAGATTCGGCACTTGGCCTTACAGATCAGATAAATAAAATTGGGTAATACAGAAAGCTTGGACTTTTGATAAGGATTATGAATATGCCCATAGTTTATACAAAAGATGCAGGAATCAAGATTTGCAAATTCAAAAGAAGAGCGGTTTTTTGAGATACTTACAGAGCTTTTGAGCGTGTATGGAGACTGGCTTTGGGTTGGTTCTGCTTCAGTGATTGTCAAGGAAACGATTGAGATCGTTCTTGGCTTCTGAATTTGGCTCTAAGTGTGATTTTGGTTTTGCACTTTTTACCACTTTTTTCAAGTTTTCTTTGGTTTGTTCTTGCAGCCTCTAGCCCTTGTAATCGTGCCTTTGCCTTCTATATGTATCATGAAATGTATTAGGTCAAGAAATATGCTTTGAATCCTTCCACATCAATGCCATGGGATTTGATTTGATTCACCATTGAAAACTTGCCAAATTTGTCAAAAACTTAATCTTTTTGCACATGGAATGCTTGATACGAGTTTGATACCCTTGATGATGATGATTCAGTCCTGAAATAGCCAAAAAGATATCAAGCAATCAATATTTGGATTTTATTTGATTTAATTTGATTTAAAATGAAATAATTCAATAAAAAATCAAATAAAATAATAAAATAGATAAATGGACACAATGCTGAAGCTAGGACACGTGTGCAATGTGGAAAGTTCAAATCAAGTGGAAAAGAATGGGCCCATTTGACAAAATTTGAAGTTTTGGGGATAGTTGACTTTTAGCAATTTTGCAAAAATGCCCAACTTCAACAATGCATAACTTCTTCAATTTTGAACTTTTGGAAGTGTTCTTGGACTTTTTATAAAGCTTGAGATGTCCTATAAACAACCCTTTTAGTCGAATCTCATTTTGATATTCCATGCTCAAGTTATAAGCTTTGGCAAAAAAGGTGTTTTTGTTGACTTTCAAAAATGACCTATAATGTCCAAATTTATAACTTCTTGTGAGTGCATTTTCTGATCTTGGGGTATGAATATGGATTGTGGGAAACTGCATCCTCTTCAAAATGAGCTTTGGATGGGTCATTTCTCATAAAGTATGAGAAAGTTATGTTTGGTCAAATTTGGTTTGACTTTTCTTACAAAACCCTAATTTAGCAACTTTTGAGTCTTGATGAATTTTGAGCAATCCTTGATGAATCATGATCAAACCTTGATCAAATGATGAAATATACTTCAAAATGAGAATGTTGACAAAAAAAACTTGAAGTTTGACTGTATTTGGGTCACAGTTGACTTTTGCCCTAGCACGGTCAATTTTTGGACCCTTTGAGCATTTGACTGAGCAAACTTCCTCTGCAAGGCTTGAAATTTGACATGGATGGCCTTGAGAACATATTAGAACATTGGGGAGCACTTGAGGTCATTTGGACTCAAAGATCTTGATGAAACACAAAACCCTAATTTGGGGTTGACTGCCTTAGGAGATAGCTTGACTGACCCACTCTTGAGCAAACTTGAGCAACTTGGAGATTTTTCTTGCAATGTTTTGATAAATATGAGAGGGAAAATTTTGGGGTACAACTGCTGCCCCTGTTCAATCTTCTTAAACCTGAGGATATAGATTGGCTTTCGTGCCTTTCGTGATCCGAAGGTGGAAGATGATTGAACACTAGAGTGCCCAGAAATTTGCACTCGCATGAAGTGGTATCAGCCTGGTGATGTCGAGAATGGGCTTATAGATTTCATTTGGAGACTGTTGACAGGAGGTCTAAACTTCGACTGGAATAAGAATCAGGGAGATCTTAGCGTCGATCTGACTGAACCAGAGAAGGTCTTGGATTAACTTTGACTGGATAAGAATCAGAAAAATCTTAGAATCGATTTAACTGAACCGGACGAAAGTCTTGGAATATCTTCAACTGGAATAAGAATCAGGGAGATCTTAGCGTCAATCTTACTGAACCAGAGAAGGTCTTGGATTAACTTTGACTGGATAAGAATCAGAAAAATCTTAGAATCGATTTAACTGAACCAGACGAAAGTCTTGGAATATCTTCAACTGGAATAAGAATCAGGGAGATCTTAGCGTCGATCTGACTGAACCAAAGAAGGTCTTGGATTAACTTTGACTGGATAAGAATCAGAAAAATCTTAGAATTGATTTAACTGAACCAGATGAAAGTCTTGGAATATCTTCAACTGGAATAAGAATCAGGGAGATCTTAGCATCGATCTGACTGAACCAGAGAAGGTCTTGGATTAACATTGACTGGATAAGAATCAGAAAAATCTTAGAATCGATCTAACTGAACCAGACGAAAGTCTTGGAATATCTTCAACTGGAGTAAGAATCAGGGAGATCTTAGCGTCGATCTGACTGAACCAGAGAGGGTCTTGGATTAACTTTGACTGGATAAGAATCAGAAAAATCTTAGAATCGATTTAACTGAACCAGACGAAAGTCTTGGAATATCTTCAACTAGAATAAGAATCAGGGAGATCTTAGCGTCGATCTGACTGAACCAGAGAAGGTCTTGTGAGAGCATCTTTTTGAGGAATCCGCTGAAACAGCCCTCAATAGATGTAGTTTTTGAGGGGACTACCAGGTCATGTAAGTAGTCAACGGTGTTTATTGATTCGTCTTTCCCTGAAAAGGTAAAGAGTTAGTCATATGCAATGTCATGATGTATGAAATGCATGATATATATCAAGCAATGATGCTCTCAAAATAAATGAGATTGTGTGGTATGATGCGTATATGCCTGTATCATGATGTATGGAAATGTAATGTTTATAGCTGGGGAAAATAAATCCCGGATAGCTGCTGAAGAATAGAGCTGGATTCTTCGTTTTCGCTGGAGATGGCGAACGAAGAGAATAAACCTGTAGGAGAGGATGAATCTGTTGGGGGAATAAACTGATGAGGAGATTACTCTATGGGGAAGAGATGTTCTGCTGAAGATTCCACTGATAAATTCCGTCCGGATGAATTATCGTTGCTGGTGATATTGAATCCTATTGGGGATTGAATTCCTGTTTGTGAAAGGAAAGAACTCCGCTGGGGACGATCTCTCAGTGGCGACTTCACTGGGAATAACCTTTTAGACTCTTATGGGGATAATCCTTTTGAGTTCTGCGGGGAATAATCCTTTGAACTCGGTTGGGGAGATTTATTTTTGTACTCCGCTGGGGATAAACTTCCAGAGTCTACTGGGGATGATTCTCCCAACTCCATTGGGGAAGCTTTTTCAGACTGCACTGGGAAAATTTTAACTCCACTGGGGATATCTTGTACCCTGCCGGGGAGCATTCTTATATTCTGTTGGGGAATATTAAGACTGCCAGGGGTATCAAGCCTTTTTAGTGCTGATGGTAGATAAACTCTGCTTGGGGAGAATATTACTGATTCATTCACAATTGCAAGTCTCAGCTGGGGAGAGCTATCATTACTGTCTTACTCTACGGGGAGTGAATGTTTCTTAGCCAGGTTCTTCAGCTGAATTTACCTTGTACCTGGTGGACAGAGCAACTGTATAGTTTGGACAATTCTTATTTGCCCCTGTTTCTGATATTACCAGTAATCGTCTTTCGTTTCGCATGTAAATATTTATGAGCAGCAATTAATGTCAAATGCATATATCAAAAATGAACATTGGACGTTCTTTGCAAAACAAAACAGATAAAGGAAAAATAGCTTCAAATTTCTTTGAAAATGAATTGTATTGATTTTGAAGTTTGACCTGTAAATAGGCGTTTTTGTACAAGAGGCTGACGTCCTAGTAAGAGAACGCCGCCGAGCAGATAGAATTTACACAAATTGTGAAAAACAAAACAACTATATGAACAATCCCATTGGGTTCCAATTCTGCCATTGCCTTTATGTCCTCGAGCATCTCATCACTTTTCTACTCGGTTAAAGGTAGATCAGATTGATTAGTGTCGTCCGAGCTTGATAGTCGATACCGAAGTCTGGATGCAAAGTGATCCAATGAGACATAGTGTTACACTTTGATCCCTAATTTTTTCCTGGGCCGCCCTTTTGGGTTTTCAGTCCACCGGGATACCCTTTTTTGCCCAAGTCGCCTTTTCAGGTTTTCGACTTGCCGGGTGTACATATTTTTCATTTCCATCCCATATTTTTGCCCGAACCCTTTTGGTTCACCGGGAAGCCCTTATTTTTGCCTAGGCCAGTCGACCTAGCGGGTCGTTAATTATGCATAGTATCTTTTCACTATGTCTGCATTGACAGGGTGAGGAAGGTCGTCACCGTCCATGGTGGTTAGAATCATAGCTCCTCTTGAGAAAATGTTCTTAACCACAAATGGCCCTTCATAAGTGGGGGTCCATTTGCCCCTGGGATCACCTTGAGGTAGGATGATGCGCTTGATAACTAGGTCCCCAACTTGATACTCTTGTCGTCTAACTTTCTTGTTAAATGCCTTGATCATCCGCTTTTGATACGTCTGACCGTGACAAATAGCAGTAACTCTATTTTCGTCGATTAAGTTCAGTTGATCAAGCCGGGTCTGAATCCAGTCATCTTCGCTCAAACCTGCATCCTTCATGATTCGAAGAGAGGGTATCTGAACTTCAATGGGCAAGACTTCCTCCATGCCATATACCAAGGAATAGGGTGTTGCCCCTGTTGACGTCCGTGCTGAGGTACGGTACCCATGAAGAGCAAATGGTAACATCTCATGCCAATCTTTGTATGTTACTGTCATCTTCTGCACAATCTTCTTAATGTTCTTATTAGCCGCTTCTACAGCCCCATTCATCTTCGGCCGGTAGGGAGAAGAGTTGTGATGTTGTATCTTGAACTGTTTGCAGAGCTCAGTGATCATCTTATTGTTGAGATTCGTACCATTGTCCGTAATGATCCTCTCTGGTACACCGTATCGACAAATTAGATTATGCCGAATGAACCGTGCCACGACGTTCTTGGTTACTGTAGCAAATGAAGCTGCTTCAACCCACTTCGTAAAGTAATCAATGGCTACCAGGATGAAACGGTGCCCATTGGATGCCGTAGGTCTGATCTCACCGATCATATCAATTCCCCACATGGCAAAAGGCCAAGGAGCTGTCAAAACGTTCAGAGGAACTGGAGGTATGTGCACCTTATCAGCATAGACCTGGAACTTGTGACATGTCCGAGAATGCTGATAACAGTCGGCTTCCATAGTGGACAAGTAGTATCCTTCCCAAAGGATTTTCTTTGCCATGGTGTGTCCACTGGAATGAGTTCCGAAAGTACCTTCATGTAACTCTGCCATGATCCTTTCTGCTTCATTCTTGTCCACACAACGCAGTAAGGTCAAATCGTGGTTACGCTTGTAAAGGATGCCATTGCTGATGAAGAATTTCGCCGCGAACCTCCTCAGAAACTTCTTGTCATTAACAGATGCACCCTCGGGGTATTCCTGCGCCTCAAGGTACCTCTTCACCTCATGAAACCAGGGTTTATCTGCTACCTCTTCAGTCTCAATATCACAACAATGTGTAGGTTCGTCCAATCTTTCAATGAAAATCCGGGGAGCCTCATTGTCCCAATTGACTTTAAACATAGAATACATCGTAGCTAGCGCGTCCGCCAACTGATTCTCCTCCCTAGGGAAATGTTCAAAAGTTATCTCCTTGAAATGTGGAAGCAATGTCAACACGTATTCCTTGTAAGGAATAAGATTTGGGTGTTTTGTATCCCACTCGCCTTTGATCTGACTGATCACGAGAGCGGAATCTCCGAAAACACTTAGAAACTTAATCCTTAGGTCAATAGCAGCTCGAAGACCCATGATGCACGCTTCATACTCCGCCATATTGTTGGTGCAGTTGAAACATAATCGGGCGATAAACAGAGTATGAGATCCTTTAGGAGATATGATTACGGTGCCAATGCCATTGCCTAAAGCGTTTGAAGCTCCATCAAAGTACATAGACCATCGGGATCCTTCCTCAGGTCCTTCATCCGGTCCAGGTGTCTCACAGTCAGTTACTATCATGATACTCTCATCCGGGAATTCAAAGTTCATAGACTGGTAATCATCCACTGCCTGATGTGCCAAGTGATCTGCCAACACACTTCCCTTGATTGCCTTTTGATTCGTGTATTGATGTCATACTCAGTCAAGATCATCTGTCATCTTGCTATTCTTCCGGATAAGGCAGGCTTCTCGAAGATATACTTGATTGGATCCACCTTTGATATCAATAAAGTAGTGTGGGTCATCATATACTGTCTCAGCCGGCGAGCAGCCCATGCCAAAGCGCAACAAGTTTTCTCGAGAAACGAGTATCGGGTCTTGCAGTCGGTAAATTTTTTGCTAAGGTAATAAATAACATGCTCTTTTCGGCCAGACTCGTCATGCTTTCCCAGCACACACCCCATTGAGTTGTCGAGTACTGTCAAGTAAAGGATTAAGGGTCTCCCTTCAATTGGAGGCATCAGAATGGGTGGCTCTTGGAGATACTCTTTAATCCTTTCGAAAGCGGCCTGACATTCATCGTTCCATCTTACCACTTGATCTTTCTTCAGTAACTTGAAGATTGACTCACAAGTAGCAGTCAGGTGCGAGATGAATCGGGAAATATAGTTTAAACGTCCCAGAAAGCCTCTGACTTCTTTCTCTGTTCTGGGAGCTGGAATTTCCTGTATGGCCTTCACCTTCGCAGGATCCACTTGAATACCTTTGTCACTTACGACGAAACCCATCAGCTTACCAGATCTCACCCCGAAGGTGCACTTGTTCGGGTTTAACCTCAGCTTGTACAACTTCAACCTGTCAAATAACTTCTGCAGATGGTCAAGATGTTCTTCCTCCGTCTGGGATCTTGCAATCATTTCGTCGACGTATACCTCAATCTCATGATGGATCATGTCATGAAACAAAGCAACCATGGCACGCTGATACGTTGCCCCAGCGTTCTTCAATCCAAAGGGCATGACCTTGTAGCAAAAGGTACCCCACTGAGTAACAAAAGTTGTCTTCTCCATGTCTTCGGGAGCCATCTTAATCTGATTATAACCAGAGAAACCATCCATAAAGGAGAATACCTTGTGCTGAGCGGTGTTGTCAACCAGAACATCGATATGAGGTAGAGGAAAATCATCCTTGGGACTCACCCTATTCAGATCCCTATAGTCAACACACATTCAAACCTTACCATCTTTCTTCGGTACAGGAACCACGTTGGCCACCCACTGTGGGTAAGAAGTAACTGCTAGAAAACCGGCGTCAAACTGTTTCATAACTTCAGTCTTGATTTTCTCAGACATCTCTGGGCGCATTCGGCGGACCTTCTGTTTCACTGGAGGACAGTCTTCCTTGGTAGGCAGGCGATGAACCACAATATCGGTATCCAACCCAGGCATATCTTCATAAGACCAGGCAAATATTTCAAACGTAGTCACGCAACATTTGAATCAACCGTTGCCTCACACTAAGCTCCAGATTTGCCCCGATCTTGACCTCTTTCTTGTCCTCTTCTGTACCCAGATTTACTGATTCCACCGGCTCTTCGTGCGACTGAATAACCCTCTCTTCCCGAAGTAACAGTCTTGCAAGTTCACCAGGCACTTCGCAATCATCTTCACCTTTGTCTTCGGCTAAGTTGATCGGACTTTCGAAGTCATAACTGGCAGTAGTAGAGTAATTACCAGTGAGATCCAGAGTGGATGTAGACATGTATATGTGAGTGTGTGTAAAATAGCTGTTTTGCAATATGTAATAAAAGAAAAACAAGGAGCGCAAGATTTGAAATGCAAGAAACGTCCAATGCTTTTATTAATGATATATGAAAATGACACACATAAAGCCCTCACAAATGAAGGCACAGTGCCCCGGGTAAGACACCGGGCCATAAAGTTTAAAAACATTGTCTGTTACAAATTCAAAACAAAAGTTTCATTACTGGGTTACAAAAGAAATTGGGATGAAGTCCTTTGCTGTCCAGTTGCCTAGTCCACCATCAGTAGTAGGATAGATCCAGCTGTCGAACTCAGACTCTTCCACATCATATTCAATGGCATTCACTCCCGAATTGCTGATGAACAGGGGAGGTCTTCCGATCCGTGCACTCCGAACAGCCTTTTGAGCTTCTGCAGTGAAACCCAAACCAAACTTGTTAGTCTTCTGTGCAAAATCAGGGAGTTGTCCCCAATTCGTACACCCACCTTTCTCAACAACAGCTCAGGCGTCCTTGAAGGAAGCCATCTTCATAGGAGGATGTAGGTGTTTAGGTATTGGCTTGCATTTTTGGTAAATCCCAAGTGTATGTGTGAATGTCATGACTGATGTCATAACATTCTAGTTCAGGTTGTACTAACTCATTAGGTACATGTGCAGAAAAATATTGTAATTCAAATACTGATGGTTATAAGTGTGTATCTGAGCATGTTTGCAAAATGATCACATATTGCTAAATCAGTAGACAGGTTTTCTCAGATGTCATATCAGATGTTATGACATTCTGTTTTGAACTAACAGGACTGCAGGATTGGATAAGTCTGAGTTTTTTTTGGAAATAACTCAGTCCCTTCTGAACAGAATCCTGCGTTTTCTGAGGAGCAACCTAGCTCATCCCTTACCTGGTTAATAAAGTCCTGTGACCTGGTCTTTAGGTCAAACGGAATTAACCCTAGGTTTTTGGAAACCCTAACTGAAGTTGCAGCTGCTATATATTCAACAGAGCTGCTGTTTTTGAAGACATCCCTGCTGATTGATTAGAAGATCAATTTTGTAATCTGTTTAGATTTGTTTATTGTACTCCAAGCAATTATCATTGTGATAAGTGTCTTGGAATAGGTTTCGATTGTAAGGGTCGTGTAGCACTCAAAGCTTTGAAGCAAGAGTGTTTGAATGTCCCTTGACTAAAGCTGTGAAGCAGAGTCAAGTTAGTTGTGTACATCACTCAAAGCTGTGAAGCACGAGTGATTGTGTTGCTTGGTTAAAAAGCTGTGAAGCTTAATCAAGTGTTTGTCTTGAAGAGTGTCTTCATCAATTATTGAGTCAAATTGGTTTATGTATCACTGCTGTGATTGAGGGGGAGTGAGTTGGTACTCAGGTTTAAGTTGTACTTAGATTAGAATTGCATTGGGTAGGTCTTAAGTGAAGGAGATAAACTGGTTGGTTTATTCCTGAATTAACATCTCTTATAGTGGATTCTCTCCCTGGCTTGGTAGCCCCCAGAGTAGGTGTTGTTGCACACTGAACTGGGTAAACAATTGACTGTGTTCTTTACTGCTTTTGTATTTACTGTCATATAGTAAGTCAGATACGGTGTCATAACATTGGACGTGACATTGAGTATCTGCAGCCAGAATTTCAATTGGCATCAGAGCAGGCACCCTGCCTGTTTTACTGGGTGAGATCTAGGGATATCACTTTCTGGCACTATGGACAAAGAAGGAGTTTTTGGAAATAGACCACCCATTCTGGATGGAACTAATTATGACTACTGGAAACCTCGTATGATTGCCTTCCTAAAATCTCTGGACAAAAAGGCTTGGAGAGCTGCTAACAAAGGATGGATTCATCCCACCATAACTGAGAGAGATGGGACAATCAGTCTGAAGCCTGAGGAAGATTGGAGTAAAGAAGAAGATGAGTTAGCTCTGGGAAATTCAAAAGCTTTAAATGCCTTGTTCAACGGAATTGATAGAAACATCTTCAGACTAGTACATCAATATGAACTGGCCAAGGAAGTTTGGGACACTCTCAAAACTACTCATGAGGGCACTTCCAAAGTAAAGATGTCAAGGCTTCAGATGTTGACCACTAAGTTTGAGAATCTAAAAATGATGGAAGATGAAACCATTCATGAGTTTCACATGAACATCTTGGAGATTGCCAACACCTCAGGAGCACTGGGAGAAAAAATGTCAGAAGAAAAACTGGTAAGGAAGATTCTCAGATCCTTGCCTAAAAGATTTGCAATGAAGGTAACTGCCATGGAGGAAGCTCAGGACATTAGCAAGTTAAAAGTGGATGAACTTATTGGGTCTCTTCAGACTTTTGAGATGGGGATCACTGATAATGGTGACAAGAAGAACAAAAGCATAGCACTAGTATCCAACACTGATGTTGAATACAAGGAGGATGAAGAAGAAAACATATCAGAAGCCATTGCCATGCTTGGAAGACAGTTCAACAGGCTCATCAAAAGAATGGACCCAAAGTCAAGGTCTAATGTTCATAACATTCCTTCTGACATTGACAGTTCCAGCAGAAGACCAAGGTCAGAAGATAAGGGAAACCAAGGCAGAGGTATTCAATGCCATGGATGTGAAGGATATGGACATATTCGAGCTGAATGTCCTACCTTTCTTAAGAAGCAAAAGAAAGGAATGACTGTAACTTGGTCTGACTATGATTCAGAAAGCAATTCTGAAGAAGAATCTGCCAAACTAGTTACTTCCCTAACTAGTGTCTGTACTTCTGAAAGTGACACTAGTGATGAAGAAGTGACATTTGAAGAACTGGCTGATACCTACAAGAGATTGTGTATCAGAAGTGGTGAAGTCTGTGTGCAAAATGAGAAACAATCAAAACTCATTATAAAGCTGGAGGCTGAAAAGAGGGCAAATCTTGAAACCATAAGTCATTTAGAAGGAGAAGTTCAACTGCTGAACTCACAACTGAATCAAATGACCAAATCTGTCAAGATGTTGACCAATGGAACAGACAAATTGGAAGAGATCCTTCAGGCTGGACAAAATATGGGAAATAAATCTGGCTTAGGATTTGTGGAAACAAAGAAATTTGGTACTGGGAAGCAAATGTCAAAACGGATGTCTCAACATTACTCTCAACATCAGGGCCAGAGACATATGAAGAAGAGGTACCAAAGATGGAGATGTCATCATTGTGGGAAATATGGTCACATAAAGCCCTTCTGCTTCAGATTACATGGATATCCAAATCAGAACTCAGATGTCAAATCTAAGTCTAAAAAGGTAGCACATGCTCCTCAATGGAAGAAAAAGGCTACTGCACTGATAGCTCACACTTCCCTGAGGGTCTCTGCAAAGGAAGATTGGTACTTTGACAGTGGATGTTCCAGACACATGACTGGATTCAAAAATCTCCTCAATAATGTTATGCCTCACACCACCAGTTTTGTGACCTTTGGAGATGGTGCTAAAGGAGAAGTCAAAGGAGTCGGAAATTTGGACTGCCCTGGAGTTCCAAGTCTGAATAAGGTACTGCTGGTAAAAGGGTTGGCTACTAATCTCATTAGCATCAGTCAATTATGTGATCTAGGATTCATGGTCAACTTCTCAAGATCTGGATGTCTAGTATTTAATGAAAAACTAGATATTGTAATGAGAGGAATCAAATCCAAAGACAACTGTTATGTGTGGCAGCCTGAGAACTCTGATATCTCCACTATGAGTCAAATCATCAAAGAAGAATATGTTGTCAGAACCTTAAGTCATCTTGACAAGGATGTTGGAAAGAACAAGTCTCATAAATTCTGTTCTCAAAACATCTGGTCAAAACAGATGCTCCCTGAGTACAATGTTACACAAGATGTTGTGACATTGTGTTGTGATAATCTGAAAACATTCAACATTTCCTTGAACCCTATTGACTTTGAAGAGAAGAAGTCATTTAAACTGGAACATAGTTTCTCTAAACTTCAGCTGACTGATACTTCTACCAAGGCGCTTGTTGGAAATAAACTTGAAAATTTGAGGGGCAGGTTGGGTATTCACCAACTTGAGAAATTATAGCAATTAGTTTTGCTGAAAACAAGGGTTGAAGGGATTAATTTCATTAAGTCTATATTTAGTGGGTTAATCATATTCATTCACAATTCCTTCAAAAGCCTTAAGAAATTGAAGAGACTCCCTTTTACTCCCTACCTCTCTCATCCTTGCAACCTGTTTCCTCCTCCCAATCAAAGATTTTTCTCAAACTGCTACTGTTACTCAAAGTTAAACAAAATGTCTCAGACATCGTCTTCCACCATGGTGGCTTCGTCTTCCTCATCATCGTCATCATCTGATCAAGATTCTAGGGCAATCACTACATGCATAGAATCTGAAGTTCTTGAGTTCACTCCTCTCAGGGAGATGGCAACTGACCCAGCCAGAGTCAAAAAGCTCAGAACAAGACATGCAGGAAAGTCCAAAGCTTCTGTCTCTGGTAATCCATATCACTCTTCTTCTTCAGTTCCCCCTGAAATTGCAAATAGGGAAGGAACAGCCTACGTTAATCAAGCAATAGTAAAGATTGTTTCAAGAATTTTAAACGAGAAACTCTCAGTTCCTGGCATTTCTGTTCCTCTGAACCAAGAAAGTTCAAATGCTGAAACAAATCCAGATGTCTCTAAGGATGTTGAGACATCAAACAAAGAGAAGAATGCTGACATTGCTCACAAGAAAAGGAAGAAGCCTGAATCCTCTAAGTCTGATGACAGTGCTTGAAGGTTGGTTGCTGTCTGGTGCTGATATCGGGTGGAGTTTGAAAGGTGTTTTCTGCTGCTGCTCTTATAAATTTGTTTTGGATAACTGTAAAACTTTTTGAACATGTATCTTTGGCCCATTTGTGGCTAAAGAGGGGGAGAATATTTGGTACTTGCTTAATTAGTACTTGACATTATATTTTTCTGCTGTCACTTATTTCTGCTGCTATCTATCTATCTCTGATTGTTTAGGGACTTTAGCCAAAAATCTGCCAAAGGGGGAGTTTGTAGGTGTTTAGGTATTGGCTTGCATTTTTGGTAAATCCCAAGTGTATGTGTGAATGTCATGACTGATGTCATAACATTCTAGTTCAGGTTGTACTAACTCATTAGGTACATGTGCAGAAAAATATTGTAATTCAAATACTGATGGTTATAAGTGTGTATCTGAGCATGTTTGCAAAATGATCACATATTGCTAAATCAGTAGACAGGTTTTCTCAGATGTCATATCAGATGTTATGACATTCTGTTCTGAACTAACAGGACTGCAGGATTGGATAAGTCTGAGTTTTTTTTGGAAATAACTCAGTCCCTTCTGAACAGAATCCTGCGTTTTCTGAGGAGCAACCTAGCTCATCCCTTACCTGGTTAATAAAGTCCTGTGACCTGGTCTTTAGGTCAAACGGAATTAACCCTAGGTTTTTGGAAACCCTAACTGAAGTTGCAGCTGCTATATATTCAACAGAGCTGCTGTTTTTGAAGACATCCCTGCTGATTGATTAGAAGATCAATTTTGTAATCTGTTTAGATTTGTTTATTGTACTCCAAGCAATTATCATTGTGATAAGTGTCTTGGAATAGGTTTCGGTTGTAAGGGTCGTGTAGCACTCAAAGCTTTGAAGCAAGAGTGTTTGAATGTCCCTTGACTAAAGCTGTGAAGCAGAGTCAAGTTAGTTGTGTACATCACTCAAAGCTGTGAAGCACGAGTGATTGTGTTGCTTGGTTAAAAAGCTGTGAAGCTTAATCAAGTGTTTGTCTTGAAGAGTGTCTTCATCAATTATTGAGTCAAATTGGTTTATGTATCACTGCTGTGATTGAGGGGGAGTGAGTTGGTACTCAGGTTTAAGTTGTACTTAGATTGGAATTGCATTGGGTAGGTCTTAAGTGAAGGAGATAAACTGGTTGGTTTATTCCTGAATTAACATCTCTTATAGTGGATTCTCTCCCTGGCTTGGTAGCCCCCAGAGTAGGTGTTGTTGCACACTGAACTGGGTAAACAATTGACTGTGTTCTTTACTGCTTTTGTATTTACTGTCATATAGTAAGTCAGATACGGTGTCATAACATTGGACGTGACATTGAGTATCTGCAGCCAGAATTTCATAGGATCTTCAACAACAGTCTCAGTTGATGCCAGCGTCTAGGGAACCTCTTCAAAATGCTGAAATGGGGTCTCAATGAACTCCCCATCCATATCTACATATCGGAAAGAGTTTAGGTGGCTCACCATGTACTCCTCCTCTCCTTGTACTGTCACAATCTTCCCTTTCACTGGGTACTTCAGCTTCTGGTGGAGCGTAGACGTTACTGCCCCAACTTTGTGGATCCATGGACGACCCAGCAAACAAGAATAAGATGGCCGAATGTCCATCACATAGAATGTAGAGGCGAAAACCTGAGAACCAACCTTAATCGGAATATCCACTTCTCCATGCACCATCCTTTTAGACCCATCGAAGGCCCTGACGATAATGTTGCTTGGCTTCAACTCCAACCCTTCACAGTCTAACCGGTCTAGAGATTTCTTAGGCAAGACGTTCAATGAGGAACCAGTATCCACTAATACATGAGCAAGAGTAGTGCCCCTGCATTCAATGGAGACATGCAGGGCATCGTTGTGATTCTTCCCTTTAGCAGTCAAGTCGGCGTCAGAGAAACCCAACCCATTATCAGCAGTCAGACTAGCCACACAATCTTTAAACTGATCAACTGATGTTTCTTGCGGTACGTGCGCAATCTTCAGGAAGGCAATCAGAGCCTTGGCATGGGCTTCTGAGCATAGCAACAGAGATAACATAGAAATCTTGGACGGGGTTTTCCCCAGCTGCTCGACTACATTGTAGTCGCTCTTTTTGATGATCTTTAAAATCTCTTCCATCTCTTGTCTAGAAGCTTCAACAGTAATCGTCTTTGGTGCCTCCGTCTGGGCAGGCTCATCAGTGGTCCCTTTGCCCCGAGTGCCAGATGACTCGGAGACAGGGGTAAGAATAGGAACTTGAACAGGAATAGCAGCAGGTACACTGGAAGGTGTAATAACAATAGGTTTCTGAACAGTTGGTGGAGAGATATCAGGGGAGAAAAGTCTTCCGCTGCGGGTGACTTTAGCAAGTCCAACAATATTGCTGACGTTAGTATCAACATCCAACTCTTGTTTAACTCCATGAAGATAAACATCATCCCCGTAGTGCCAAGGGACAGCTTTATCAGATGTATAGGGGATAGGCCCAGGAACAGTGATGATCAATGGTGCGATTCTTGGAACAGATGTAATTCTAACAGGCTTTCTCGAGGAAGCCTTGGAAGAATTGTCGAAAATGGTGATTATAGCAACTTCTTCAGTATGAACTAAAGGAACAACAGTCTTCTCAAACAGAATTTCTTTACTATCCACCAGGCATTGGATACCTGATTTCAAAAGATGGCAACCGGTTGGTAGGGCAGAACACATACGACAACCTTCGTCACAACCCGGAAATAAACTGGCTGACAAAAGATTCTTCTTCACAGTCATCAAGGGAGTGGCAATATCTTTCACAAAAACCACAAACGAGTCTTCCTCTACAGCATTCACTTCATGCTTGGGCATAGGAGCAGTCACAACATTAGGTCTTTCGGGCGCCTCGAACTCAATCTCCTTAGCATCAATTAAGTCCTATATTTTGTTCTTCAAAGCCCAACAATCATCTGTATCATGTCCCGGGCTATCAGAGTGAAAAGCACAGCGGACATTAAGGTTGTACTTAGGCGATGCAGTTTTGGGATTCTGCGGAGCCTCCCTTGGAGTTACTAGATTGGTTTTCAATAACTGCGGCAGAATCTGAGACAAAGTCACGTTGAGATGGGTGAATTGCCTTCGAGGTCTCTCGGTCTTTTGTTGATTGTTGCGCTGAGGAGCACCAGCAGGTCTTGAAATAACAACCGCATTAACAGCTTGGCGGCGTTTAGGTCTATTCTGGATTTTCAAACTGTAAACAACACTGGACTCCTTCTTAAAAGGCTTTTTCTCGGTGCTCGATGAAGCACCCTTTTGTATCTTACCAGACTTAATACCAGCCTCAATCCTTTCACCGGTCATAATTAGCTCTGTAAACCCAGACGAAGAGCTTCCAATCAGATGGTTGAAAAACGGACCAGACAAGGTCCCCAGAAACATATCCACTAGCTCCCTATCAGCCAAGGGTGGTTTCACTCTTCCAGTGAGATCCCTCCACTTCTGAGCATAATCTTTGAAACCTTCACCCGTTCCCATAGACATACCCTGGAGTTGGGTACGCGTGGGAGCGAGGTAGGCATTGTATTGGTACTTCCTGTAGAAAGCAGCAGCCAAATCTTCCCAATTACGGATGCTAGTTCCTTATAACTAGTAAAACCATTCGAGCTGAGTCCCTGAGAGACTGTCTTGAAAGAAATGGATCCATAGGTTCTTATCAGCGGTGTACGGCTGAATCTTTCTTACATACGACCGAAGGTGCAGCTTCGGACAAGAAACTCCATCGTACTTAGCAAAAGCTGGTGCTTTGAACTTGTGGGGAATCACCACCCCAGACGAAAGTCCCAGATCACCAAAGTCTAGACCAGGCACTTTCTGAACTTCCATCGCACTCAAACGGTCTTCCAGTTGCTTGTATCTATCCTCAGCCGGAGGATACTGGTCTTCGTCGAAGTCCGTCTCGTTGTCTGAAACCACAGGGCTAGGAGCCCTCCTTTCTTCCTGGCTATCTTTCCCTCCAGATGAGGTGGTCAAATCAACTTCATCTCGCAAACTGTTTCCAAATCTGCAACCCATGTTGAACAGGACCGTCTTCTTCTTCTTCTTCTTCTTCTTCTCTTTCAGAATAAGGGTCTTCAGATCTTGCTGACCCTTAGCTAGATTCATGAACAACTCTTGGAACTGGGCGTTTTGAGCCTGTAGAGTCTTGATTGCTTGTTCAGTTGATGGCTCAGAAGACATGATGCTGAAATAAACAGCGAAGAAGATAAGAGACCTGTAATGGGTACCTGTTATGAGGTGCATGGGAATGATATGTGCATGATATGATTTCAAAGACTTTAGAGATTCAAATTTGTAAACGAAAAAAGGAAACACACTTTTATTAGATAAACTTGAAATTCAATTGTTCACAAATTGCCCTTAAGGCGTTACAAGAAAGGAAATACTGAAAAGTAAATAAAAACTGAAAAGGAAATAATCAAAGGACAATCAGTGCTCCCATGGACGCTTCTTGTCGGTGCGGACATAGTCATTGAGGATCCACTCATTCTCCAGCTGTCTTGTCAACTTCTAAATTTTCTGCTCTTGCTCGTTAAACTTTTCTCGGTAAGTATCCCGCTCTTCTCTCAGCTGCATCCAAGACCTTTTCAGTGCCCCAATGTCAGTGGGCATATGAGGATGGAGGATGGTCGGAAGAACCCCTTCTTCATTAGCAAATTCAACAATGATAGGCAAGACGGCTTCATACGACATTCCCAGCTTTTGGGCACGGATGCGAACCCATCTGAGATATGGCTTTATCGGAAGAGAAGTCTTTGGACCTAGCTCGTGTGGATCAGATGTGTGAACTCTATCCCAAGCCCTTATGAATCTGCGGCGTTGCTCGTCACCATCGCCTTGAAAATCAAAGATGATACTAGGCATTAGCAGCTCATGAGGTCCTTCCCTTCTGGCTCGCCCAAACTGACGTAAGGCCAAGCATGGATTGTAAGAAATTCCTCCATGGGTTCCTATCAGTGGAACATTGGGGTACTCCCCACATCGATCAATAATAGCCACCTCATCCATACCCTTAATAGTCCAAATGATATCATTGTGAGAGAGAGACATAACCCTATAAGCCCAGCCCATGCCTTCTTTGTTTTTTAAAATTGATTTGGGGAGGTGAGAAATAAACCACCTCGCCAATAGTGGAGCACAACACATCAAGGTTCCCCACTTCCTAGCAGTACGAGCATAAAGCTGATGAAGAATGTCACCCAGGAGAGTGGGTACATGATTACCATAAATGAAGATTTTTACCGCATTCACATCAACAAAGGAGTCAGAGTTAGGAAACAATACCAAGCCATATATTAGAAGAGCTAGAATATCTTCGAATGCCTTGAAGTCTAGACTATCCCAGAAATGATTAGCCTTACCAACCAAGAACTTAGTCAAAAAGCCCTTTGCTCCACTACGAGTTTCCCAATTAGCCATTACCTCATCCTTTGTCATATGAAGGGCTGAAGCAATCTCTTCTGGCCTAAGGATCTTCTCCCAACCTGTGAACGGGGTCTGCTCCAGAATAGAGATACCAAGCAGATCAAAGAACTCTTCTAAGGTGGGAACCAACTGGTAGTCCTGAAAAGTAAAGCAATGGTACAGTGGATCATAGAACTGGATTAGGACACTCATCATCTGCTCGTCCAATTTGGAGGTGACCAAACTAAGAAGGTGCCCATGTCTTCTGATGAAGGAGGTAGTATCAGACATCTTTGCAACCAATTCTTTAAGCATAGTGGGAACTTGGACAAAGTTGATCCGGATGGTGTTCCTATGCATGGGTGCCATGACCTACAAAACAGAACAAAGATGAATCCCTCCTGTCTTTGAAATAGGTTAGTCCAATGCAAGATGTATGCAATGTTATGATGTCATGATGTCATGATAGAAATCACACCACAAGTATCCATAAATAGCAAACATGGTAAAGGCACACAAGTCACACAGAGAGCCCTTAGATTTCAGGCTGGCAAGGAGCTTAGGTACTACCCTATTTCAGTTCAGTTGGTTCAAACTTGTCCTAAAAATAGTAATCGGGTTCTAGAGGATCTCAATATCACTGACTACCCTCAATCGATCATAATTCCAGTTTAGCAACCTTTTCTTGTGGCCGAAATCATCGCGAGAGTTTAGTCTCAATGAGTGTAGCATACTGCTACTGTTCTATGGCCAAGTTGGTCAATTTAAAGGTTCTAAGGTCAGTTAGTGCTTAATGACCCCTTAGTAGAACCCATATTCTCCTCGTTCCAACACAAGGGATATCGGTACAAACTAAAGTGCCACACCAACGTAGCTACTGCTTCAACTGTATCGGTCTACGCCATACAGTTCCCTCACAGTTTATTGCTACTTACCTAAAGGGTATCCCCAGATCCGGGTTAGGATCTATAGTAACTCTGATACAAGCCCACAAATATAAAGCATATAAGTCAAGCAATTGAAAACACAATGATCTAATCCTAAGGTACACCCCACTTATTAAGCGTCCCCAGCAGAGTCGCCAGTTATGTGATACGGTGGGAGAGAACTGACTGTTTTTTGGAATGTTGGTTTGCGTTTTGCGTTTGTTTTTGCAAAATGTCACGGTAAGCAAGAGTCACCACCGACTTTTATTTTATCCAACAAGGAAAGGAAAAATGCACAAAAAAATTCCTTTTTCGAGATATTTCTCGGGTTCGGGGGGTAGATTATAGAAAGGGAAGGTGTTAGCACCCTTTCTATCCGTGGTTATCCACGGGCTCTTAGGTACTTTCTCATAGTGTTTCCAAAATATTGTTTTCTTTGTGCTTATGGGTTTGAAAAAAAGTCTTTGTTTGAAAAGGAGTGTAAGTGTGAAAATTTGTTTTGTTTTGAAAGAGCAAGTATCAAAGAACCATCTACCTACTCGAAAAAGGAATCGTTTTATGCTATCTCCCTTTAGACAATGCTATCCCACTATTGATGAGTAGGTAGCACCGTCGTTTGAGTTTAAGGGTCAATTTGATTTTAGGGACTTACGGTCACCACATCAATGGTAGGACGCCTTAGCGGTAACCCTAATGTCTTAGATCATTTGTTTTGAGGCAACAATATCCGAGGCAACCGTTTCGAGGCGACTATGATCTTTTAGACAAGAGACCAACCTCTAAAGTGACCTATACTCAATGACCGCGTACGAAGGCAACCAAGTGGGGTGTACCCTAAGAGTGCGCATGTGCGAGTGTGTCGTTTTCAGTTAATTTTATCTTTGTACATGTTAATGGTTATCTAAGTTGATTTTAGGTTTAACATTCAATCTTGTCATGCATCCTCTATTATCAAACATCTAACAGTTTATAAGTTGTGGAAATTAAATTGCGGAAATTTAACTAACTATTACAAGGCGTCGGGTATTTACATCGCCAAAAGCAACCCTTTGAAATTTAAATGCGGAAAATAAATAAAGCGATAAAAATATTTAAAGTCCTATTAAACTTTTACATTCGGGAAACAAATACAATATTGAAATAAAATGGATCACGTGCGGGAAATTAAATCGAGTGCGAGTTCTAGGGTTTTGACCCTTTAATTATTAAAGAAAATATTTTTTGGTTATTTTTGAATTAAGAGAGAAATTAAACTAAGTTAATTATTAAATTAAATTAATTAAACTAATTAATAAAAATAAATATTTTTGGGTTTTTTGATATTTAAAGAAAGAAAATAAAATTAATCAATGTTAGTAAAAATCTAATTAAGTCTAATTGATTTTAATTATTGAAAAAAATATATTAAAGTTATTCCTAATTAATGGCCTAAATTAATTAAATTAATATTTGTTAATAAAAATTAAAATTTGATTTTGATTTAATAAATAAAATATTTTTGGGTTTTAATTTTATAAAGAAAAAGATTTGATTGGTTAAAAATAATTAAATAAACAATAAAATAAAAAATGAAATAGAAAGAGTTAGGGGGGGGGGGGGGGGCTGATTAGTGGTGTTGATCAGCAATTCCATGGCCCAATTAATATGCCAGAAAAATAAAAAAAAGGGCGCGCGTGTTTGAATCAGGCCAATCAGAGGGAGACACGTTGTCGTCCCTGACCTTCCAACCCTGTAACTTTACATGTGGATTTAAATCCGCAGCTAAATGCGTAGGTCATTCCTAAAATTAATTCCAGGCCATATAAACTCCTCCCACGACCATGGTTGTGTTCATCCCTCTCTTCCGGTCATGTTCATGGCCATCAATGGAGCTAATTTTGCCTGTAAGAGAAACGCCCAAAAAACAAACCACAAAACCCTAGATTCGGCACTTGGCCTTACAGATCAGATAAATAAAATTGGGTAATACAGAAAGCTTGGATTTTTGATGAGGATTATGAATATGCCCATAGTTTATACAAAAGATGCAGGAATTAAGATTTGCGAATTCAAAAGAAGAGTGGTTTTTTGAGATACTTACAGAGCTTTTGAGCGTGTATGGAGACTGGCTTTGGGTTGGTTCTGCTTCAATGATTGTCAAGGAAACGATTGAGATCGTTCTTGGCTTCTGAATTTGCCTCTAAGTATGATTTTGGTTTTGCACTTTTTACCACTTTTTTCAAGTTTTCTTTGGTTTGTTCTTGCAGCCTGTAGCCCTTGTAATCATGCCTTTGCCTTCTATATGTATCATGGAATGTATTAGGTCAAGAAATATACTTTGAATCCTTCCACATCAATGCCATGGGATTTGATTTGATTCACCATTGAAAACTTGCCAAATTTGTCAAAAACTCAATCTTTTTGCACATGGAATGCTTGATACAAGTTTGATACCCTTGATGATGATGATTCAGTCCTGAAATAGCCAAAAAGATATCAAGCAATCAATATTTAGATTTTATTTGATTTAATTTGATTTAAAATGAAATAATTCAATAAAAAATAAAATAAAATAATAAAATTGATAAATGGACACAAGGCTGAAGCTAGGACACGTGTGCAATGTGGCAAGTTCAAATCAAGTGGAAAAGAATGGGCCCATTTGACAAAATTTGAAGTTTTGGGGATAGTTGACTTTTGGCAATTTGCAAAAATGCCCAACTTCAACAATGCATAACTTCTTCAATTTTGAACTTTTGTAAGTGTTCTTGGACTTTTTATAAAGCTTGAGATGTATTCTAACAAATCCTTTTAGTCTCATATCATTTTGATATTCCATGCTCAAGTTATAATCTTTGGTAAAAAATGTGTTTTTGTTGACTTTCAAAAATGACCTATAATGTCCAAATTTATAACTTCTTGTGAGTGCATTTTCTGACCTTGGGGTATGCATATGGATTGTAGGAAATTGAATCCTCTTCAAAATGAGCTTTGGATGGGTCATTTATCATAAAGTATGAGAAAATTATGCTTGGTCAAAGTTGGTTTGACTTTTCCTACAAAACCCTAATTTAGCAACTTTTGAGTCTTGATGAATTTTGAGCAATCCTTGATGAATCATGATCAAAACTTGATCAAATGATGAAATATACTTAAAAATGAGAATTTTGACAAAAAAACTTGAAGTTTGACTGTATTTGGGTCACCGTTGACTTTTGCCCTAGCATAGTCGATTTTTGGACCCTTTGAGCATTTGACTGAGCAAACTTCCTCTGCAAGGCTTGAAATTTGACATGGATGACCTTGAGAACATATTAGGACATTGGGGAGAACTTGAGGTCATTTGGAATCAAAGATCTTGATGCAACATAAAACCCTAATTTGGGGTTGACTGCCATAGGAGATAGCTTGACTGACCCACTCTTGAGCAAACTTGAGCAACTTGGAGATTTTTCTTGCAATGTTTTGAGAAATATGAGAGGGAAAATTTTTGGGTACAACATCCACACACCTGAGTAACACCATAACTTAGTTTCTTTTGTACAACATATCACCATTTAGAAATAACTTTGAAGCTAGCTTCCACAGAGTTCGCTTTTCAATTACATAAGCATTCTTTTTGGATATTCTCGCTTCTCAAGATACCTATTGATGTTATAGAACCAAGGATTGTTGTCTGGTCCTTCTTCAATATCAAGGCAATGTGCAGGTTCTTCAAAGTGTCTGATTTTAATGAATGGTTCATGAGTTGGCTAGATTACTTATAACATGGCTGATAAAGTTGCCAAGGCGTATGCCATTTGATTTTCTTCTCGCGGAATATGACTGAATGTAATTTCTGTAAATTCTGTAGCTAGCTTCAAAACATGATCCAGATATAGAATCAATATAGGATGTTTAGTGTCATATTCACCGTTGAATTGGTATATGACTAACGCTGAGTCTCCAAACACTTCGAGATGTTTAATTCTTAGATAGATAGTGGCTTCCAGACCCAAGATACAAGCTTCGTATTTAGCGATATTGTTGGTGTAGTCAAAATATAACCTTGCAGTATAAGGTTTGTGAAATTTTTTCGAAGAAGTCAAAACTGCCTCAATGTCTTACCCCATTGCATTTGAAGCCCCGTCAAACATGAGTGTCCAACGTGCCCATGGTTGAGGTCCTTCGTCAGGCCCTGGTATTTTGTAGTCACTTATAACCATGACATCTTTTTCTGGAAAGTCGAACTTCATTGGTTGATATTCTGGAAATGGCTGATGAGCTAGATGGCCAGTCAGTACACTACCCTTGATGGTCATTCGAGTAACATATTAGATGTCATACTCTGATAGTAATATCCGCCATTGGGCAATTCATCCTATAAGAGATGGTTTTTTGAACACATACTTTAAAGGATCCATTCTTGCTATTAACCACGTGGTGTGAGTTAACATATATTATCTCAATATTTTAGTAGCCCAAGCCAATGCACAACAAGTCTTCTCGAGAAGTGAGTACCTGGTTTCACAGTCGGTGAATCTCTTGCTGAGGCCGTAGAGTGCATGCTCTTTTCTACCCATTTTGTCATGTTGTTCTAATACACATCTCATTGACCCTTTAAGCACTATTAGATACATGATGAGCGGTCTTCCGGGGACTGATGGCATAAAGATTGGTGGCTCTTGCAAATATTTCTTTATTGTCTTGAAGGCTGTCTGACAATCACCGTTCCACACCATTGTTTGATCTTTTCAAAGTAATTTGAATATAGGCTCGAACGTAGAAGTTAGGTGCGATATGAACCTTAAAGTAATTCGGTCATCCTAAGAAACCATAAACCTCTTTTTCTGTCCTTGGAACTGGCATTTATTGTATGGCTTTCACCTTGTCGGGATCTACCTCAATACCATGCTGACTTACAATGAAACCCAATAACTTTCCTGACCTAACACCAAATGTACATTTGTTTGGATTCAACCTTAATTTAAACTTTCGCAGACGCTTGAATAATTTCTGTAAGTGTACAATGTGATCATCCGATGTATGAGATTTGGCAATCATATCATCTTCGTATACTTCCACTTCTTTATGAATCATATCATGGAATAGTGTGACCATAGCCCGTTGATAAGTTTCCCCTGCATTCTTAAGACCAAAAGGCATCACCTTATAATAGAAAGTGCCCCAAGGTGTCATAAAAGTAGTCTTTTTCATATCCTTGGGTGCCATTTTGATTTGATTATAACCTGAGAAACCATCAATGAACGAGAACACCGAAGCCTGAGCTGTATTATCCACTAAAAAATATATGTCAGGTAACAGGAAATCGTCTTTGGAACTTGCTTTGTTTAGATCCCAATAATCTACACACATAAGTACCTTTCCTTCCTTCTTGGGCACTAATACAATGTTAGCTATCCAAGGTGGATAATCTACCACCGCTAAGAACCCTCCGTCAAATTGTTTAAGGACTTCTTCTCGAATCTTGTTAGACATGTCTGGACGTGTTCTTCTGAGCTTGTCTAACTGGAGAACAAACTTCCTTGAGAGGTAGTCTATGCACAACAATATCTGTATCCAATCCTGGCATGTCTCTGTAAGACCAGGAAAATTTATCCACATATTCATGCAACAACTTGATCAGTCTTTCTTTGACGCTTTTCTCCAATAATGCCCCTAGCTTGATCTCTTTGGGATCCTCCTATGTGCCAAGGTTAATGGTCTAAATTGGTTATTGGTATGGCTGTATATTGTCAGCATTTTGCTTTGTCTCCCTTTGCAATTCTTTAGAGAGTTCAAGATCTTCATCATCTTCCTCCCCAGCTTGGTTGATGGGTGAATCAAAATTATATCGGATATCAGCAGTAGCGTTATCGGTGGTTTTAGGCATGGATCTGCACATTTTATCATGTTTTGGTGCAGTTTTAGTATGTGAATCTAGAAAATGCATATGAAGAAGAGTATTGCCATTTTTAAAACATAGGAAATAAATGCAAGAGAAAGACAAGGATCTTAATTGAATGCGAAATATAACTCTTATTAATTGTGAATACTATTTGAAACAAATTAGTGAACCTTTACAAGCTATCCCTATGCCTCGGGCTTGACATAGATTCTTTCAAAAAAAGAAAAATTAATTTGGGAAGAAAAAGATTTCTAGAATCTCCATGGATGTCCAATTCTTGAGCTCTTCGCCTGGAGCATATTCACGGATGAAGTCATATGCTCTTTTGGTGTTGCTCTTGTTAGATATCATTGCCACTTGTCCGCCATGCTCTGTTCCTTTGTCGATGAAGGTTTCCCGGATAGGAGAAAACCGTGCCTTTCCTTTCAGGGTAACCTTTGATGATTCATAGCCCAAACCAAAATGATAATTTTTCTCGGGCATCTCCATAAGTTTACCCCAACCTTTCGAGGTAGCATCTTCCACAACTGTTTACAAGTCTCTCCATGAAGTCACAATTGGTTTCTTGATTTTCTCCACCGCTAGGGTCACCATTGAAGCAACCTCTAAGATTTGAAATGGTGTTGTTATACAGTCTTCATCAACATTGATATATCTGTAGGACTCTATGTGACTTACAAAGATGTCCTTTTTACCGTCGATTATAACCAATCTTCTTTCAATGAAGAACTTCAATTTCTGATTTAAAGTTGAAGTAACTGCCCCTGCTGCATGGATCTAAGGTCGTCCGAGTAAACATGTATACGCTGGTTCTATATCCATGACTTGAAAAGTGATATAAAACATATGCGGACCGATCTTGATAGGAAAATCCACTTCTCTAAATACTGTTCTTTGAGAACCATCAAAATATTTGACTATCGTAGAACTTGGTCTTATAACAACACCATCCAATGTTAACTTTATCAATCTGGATTTTGGTAGCACATTAAGAGCAGAACCAATATCGATGAGTACCCTGGATAGGCTTGTGGTACTTATCTGAATAGAAATGTGCAACGCCTTGTTGTGAGCTCTGCCTTGTGGAGGCGACTCACTGTCATTGAAAGCTAGATATGATCCAGATGTAAGATTTGTTACAATGTTGTCAAACTGATTCACAATAATCTCTTCTATAACATGAGCAAAACTTAGAACCTTCATTAGAGAGTATCAATGTGCTTCTCATTTGAGGAGCAATGAGAGTATTGAAATCTTGGCCGATGTTTGGTGTAGCTGATCCACCACTCTATAATCACTTTTCTTGATTATTTTTAGGAATTCTTCTACCTCTTGATCAATAAAATTCTTGCTTGAAGGCTCTTGATCTTGGCTTGCCTCCACCACAACTCTCCCCTTATCCTTAATTATAGCATCATTCTTCTTTTGTGGTTCAAGACCATAGATTCTAACACTGCGAGTCATGCCCCCTGTTCCAGCTATATTTATGATCATAGGTCCTTGACTTGGCGATGGCTCACATTCTTTCTTTAACCCATTGACGTATACCGTAGAATCGTAACTCCAAGGTACTGCTTTGTTACTTTCATAAGGGGTATGAGATGACCCCCTAATCACCATCGTAGTCTTTGGTACCACTGGTATCCTTAGAGTTTTCCTTGGTATCATCATTGGTGCTTCTGTTGACTCTCCCCATGGAATCACAAGAGTCTTATTATTAAGGTTAGTCCCTTGGCAAGGAATTACCAATGGCTTCTTCATACTTCCATCGATCGCAGCTACATATTCTTCTTTAGGGTATTGCCCAAATTGGAATATCCCCTGATCCACCAATTCTTGTAACGTCTTCTCAAAAGCTTCATTGTGTTCCAAGAGGAACCCACACTCCAACAAATATTCCTTCAAAAGGTTTATCGGGGTCTTTACTTGTCTGGCTGCCCAAAAGTTAGTGACCACTTCAATTGCATTCACAGCTGGTTCACCATGCGGAGGCATGGGATTTGTCTTGATGTTCGGTTTGTCAAAAGTAATATCCTAGGAATCCAACAAATCTTGAACTTTAAGTCTGAAGGCCCAAAATTTTTCTATGGTATGTCCCGGAGAATTGGCATGATACTCGCACATGGCATTTGCATCATAATTTGGTGGGAGTTCCCCAACTGGAGGAGCTAGAGGTTTTAGTTCTACCACCATAGATGCTTTGATCAAGTGTTGCAATAATTGACCATGTGGCATGGGGAGAGGATCAAATCCTTTTGAAGGCCTTTCAAACCCGT
This sequence comes from Vicia faba, assembly GCA_948472305.1. Taxonomy (NCBI): domain Eukaryota; kingdom Viridiplantae; phylum Streptophyta; class Magnoliopsida; order Fabales; family Fabaceae; genus Vicia; species Vicia faba. The sequence continues at coordinate 374,028,859 of OX451739.1, read as the reverse complement.
TCTATTGTTGTTCTCGTGGAACTATTAATGGTTGTTATGCCCTTGGATGCGATTCTACAATATTAATTTCTCCTTCCTTCTTTTTTGAGAAATTAGGAACATGTCTCTTTGCATTATAAGGAGTACTAGATGATTCCCCTTGTATCTTCCCGCTTTTTATACCAGCTTCAATTCTTTCCCCAATAGTTACCAAATCCAAAAATTCGAAAGAGACACTTTCAACCATCTTATCATAGTATAACCCTTGTAAAGTGCCCATGAACATATCGACTAGTTCTTTCTCCAAGAGTTGTGGTTGTACATGGGCTGTCATTTCCCTCCATCTTTGAGCATACTCCTTGAAAGACTCATCCTTCTTCTGAGACAAGTTTTGGAGTTGCATTCAGTTAGGTACCATGTCTAAGTTGTACTTGTACTGTCTCAAGAAATCATTGGAAAGATCTACCCATGTTTCGATATGAACCCGCTCCAATTTCATGTACCAATCTAAGGATGCCCCACTCAAACTGTCTTGGAAGCAATGCATCATCAGCTTCTGATCTTGAGCGTAGGCATGCATCTTTCTGCCATACATGCGTAGATGGTTCCTCGGGCATGTAAGTCCCTTATATTTCCAAAGTTAGGTACTTTAAATTTCGAAGGGATCACCACATATGGAACTAGACCCATTTTGAGAGCGTCGACATCGAAAGCATCATAACCCTCACCACTTTCAATATTTCCTCAAGAGCTTTTTATTGATTTAACGCCAAGGGATTTCCAATAATTTTGGGTTGGTGTGCTTGAGTGACACCTTCCAAATCAAGATCTCTGTATTGTAGATCTGCATAGTTGTCCGTATTGTTGACCGGAATCTACAAAGTATTATATGCCCCTTGTTGTACCCCAAAATTTTCCCTCTCTTCTCCCAAGACATTTCTCACAAGAAATCTCAAATGCTCAAGAATTCTCCAAGATTTGATCAAACAAAACTCATCTCCTAGCACTGAGGCCACAAATTAGGGTTTTTATTTTCACAATGAAAATTGGACTTCTAATGTCTCAATTGACTTTCATGGTTCATTATAAACTCCTAATAATACTCATGCCATGTTTTAAATCTTGGGTCACAATTTTGCTCAGTCAATTACTTAGATGACTTAAAATCAGTTATATTGGGTAAAAAGTCAACTATGGTCAAACTATAGTAAAAATTAAAGATTTTTAATACACATCAATATTTTTAAGTCATTTTCATAAATTTATCAAGGTCTCATCACAATTCCTCAAGAAAAACAGTCAAATCATCAAAAGGGCAAAATGATCAAAATTAGGGTTTTTGACTGAGAATGATTGATCAGTGATTTTTGATCTAGTACATGACTTAATGGCTTGAAGCATGATCTCAAGTAATCAAAGAAAACATGTTTACCTAATTTTATGGCTCAAAACATTTCTCAAGATTATTGAATTGATAGTTGAAATTTGGTCAACTGTTGAAAAAGTCAACTGATACACCAAAAGTCAAACTTTGACTTTTTGGTCAAATTTGATTTTCGAAGATCAAAATTCATCAAGACATTCAAAAATATGAAGCTTGATCATCAATAAATCAAGAAAGTAAAAAGTCAATATAAAAAGTCAAACTTTTCAAGACTTAGAAATTTTTCTAAGTGTTTTGAACATGATAATTTCACTACTTCGTGCCAAACTTTCACCAAGATGAAAGATGATTCAAAGAAAACTTTCAAAATAAAAATTGTAGATCCAAAAAATGCTTAGATTTTGAGTTATAGGCCCATGAAGTCATGCACTTTTTCTTAAACACTTAGTTAAATTTTGACCTAGTTTTGGCAGATTTTTTGATCCAACTTCTTGGCCATTTTTCACATAGATCCAATTTTATTTAGAAAAAGTAGAAAACATTAAAGTTTTAGAGGATGTTTTCAAGATTTCTAAAATGTCCAAGAACTTGAAGAGATCATTTTTGAGCTAAGAGAATAGAAGAGAAGAAGTTTGGCACCCATTCTTGAATTACAAGTCATTTTTGTGATGAACACTTGATCAAAACCCTAGCCTATGCTACATAACTACACTTTGCAGGATTCTAACTTGTGTTTCACTCCATAATTAATTGATTACACAACTGTTAGAACCTTTGTCCAAGCATTTGAACCATTACCCAAGTTGCATTTCCATTAATGGCACAAAGTAACATTAGCATTCTTGTAAAGTGGCTTTAATCACAAAGTCAACTTGTCTTGAGCATTGTGTGATACGGTGGGAGAATTGACTTGAGGTTTTGCGTTTGTGTTCGCAAATGTTGCGGTTTAGCAAGAGTCGCCACCGACTTTTCTTTTATCCAATAAGGAAAGGTGAAAAAGCACAGGAAAGACCTTTAGAGATGTTTTTTGAGTTCGGGGGATAGATTATGAAAAGGGAAGGTATTAGCACCCTTTTCATCCATGGTTTTCCATGGGATCTTAGTTACTTGCTAGATCACTTGCTTTTATTTGAATGTGCTTGTGGTGTGTGTTTTTGAAAGTATTTTGAAAATGTAACTTTGTAATGATTCTCGTTTCTATAAGAATGTATACAAAGTGTTTGTTTCGAAAATAGTTCAAATATGTGTTTGTGAGATGTGTTTTTGAAAGTATTTTGAAAATATAACTTTTCAATGATTCTCGTTTCTATAAGAACATATACAAAGTGTTTGTTTCGAAAATGTTTCGAAACGAAAGTGTGGGTGTATAAAATGTTTTTGTTGTGAGCAAGCGAGTAACTGAGAGCACACCTACCTACATAAAGGGTCTTAGATATGCTTTTCCTCCTCCTTTAGATGTTGCTATCTTACCATTTATTTGGTAATAAGCCCCATCATTGGATGTAAAGGGACGGGCGTTGGGTCATTGTATGACCATGATAGCAATGTTGTGAGATGACTTAGCACTTTTCTTTTAAGGACTAAGATCATTTTGAAAAGGCAACTTTGATAGCGTCATCGAGGGACTATGATCTTGTATTTTTTGATTTGTTTGTGCTAAGACATCCCACATGCATAACATGGCCATTTTTATAAGGCAACAAGTGAGATTACCCTAAGGGTGCATGTGTTTAGTCTTGATTAGGGTTGTCTATTTTGTTGTTTTTATCTTGCCATACACGCCTAACTGCTAGCATTTACATTTAAAAGCGATAAATTGCAAAAATGTAAAGTCCCACGCTATTACAATGTTTAGGGGATGGGGTATACAAGATTATGAATGGGGATTGAAAAGAAAATAAGCCCTAAATTACTATTACAACCATATTGAAATGCATAAGAATGTACAAGAAAATGTGAAACGAACTTGTTTTGTTTTAAGAAAATATTTTTGGTCTTTTGTTTTAAGAAATAAAATAAAGTGTGAAGGATATAATTTTGATGTTTGATGATTAATGGAATGGAGAGTGATAGCAAAAATAATGAAAAAAGGAAAAAAGAATCAGCGTGTTGCTGATAAAAATGAAGTCAGAGGTTTTGACCCTGGCACGCTGCAAAACAGAAACCTGTTAGTGAAAATGTATAAGGTCAGAAGTTCTGAACCCACTGGGAACACAGTAGTTTTCAGAAGTTCTGATATTACTGGTAACAAAACATACTCCAGAAATGTTGGCGCCACTGACAGAACTTGGTCTCTCTCTCTATGCTAGTCAGAACATCTGTAATTTGGTTATTTCTCCACAAAACAGAAGACATGCATAGAACAATTATAGCAGGTGTCATGGTGTTTCAGAAAATAAGAAATATCAGAATTATAAATCAGAGTCAAGCATGTATTTGCTAATCCTAACTCTGAGTTCTAGTTTCTTCAAGAAGTTCTGAACTGATTTATTCTCTACTTAAGCAGGCAGGTGCATGAAATCTCAGAATATGTACAACATCAGAAACATGATATATACATTGTATTTTTGAGCATGTAAGTCTGGTAATGCTTAAGTAATATGGTGAGGGTCAGCAGAAACTTACCTTGCAGCTGGAAGAAGTTCTGTGAACCGGAGTTAACCTCAAATCTGATGATGCTCTGAACAACTTCTTCACATACTCAGTAAGCTGGAAGTTTTCAACTTCTGGGGATGGCAAGGAGGTGATGTTCTGATTTCTTTGAGTGGATGGATGGAAAGTGTATAGTAGTATGATAACAGAAGTTTAGGCAGTTTCCAACGTGTGGATCAGAAACTGTGTGAATGGTTTTTAGTCAAGAAATATTTGAGAGCAAGTGGAGTTTTGAATGCAAGGAATCAAAAGTTAACAAGGTTTTATGTTTTGTGTTTACAGTTCTTGGAACTCTTGGAATTTTGGCAGGGATTCAAGGCTTTTCTTTCTCAAATTTTTGACCTCTTTCACAAATTTTTTCTGGACCCTTTCTCAGTGACCAATGGTGTTCTATTTATAGGCAAAGTTTTGTGGGTTTGAAATGTCAAGTAGCGCCAACATCATACGCTAGATGCTGACTTGCTCTTGAAGAAAGTTCAAAAAAGGTGTGATAGTTGACAGTTTTTAGCCTAGGCTGGATTAGCAAGCAATGATTAAGGAAAAGTTAATCCACAAGCAAAAAGTAGCGCATGGACCCTTACCTAATTTTGTACAAAAGTATTTCTACGCTACACGTGGAGAGATCCTTTGGACAAAGACTCAAAAGTGGTTGTGAGCATTAATGAGCATTAAATGATGATGAGATTTGTCAAAATCAGAAATCCTATAATGTGAGATTTTGCATCATTGCTTAATTTTGGATCAGAAGTTCCATTTCAGCATAGTCTAGAACAAAACACCCCACTTCTGATCTTAATATCCTGTTGCCTCAGCATACTCTGAAGGATTCCCCAGGCTTTCCAGTAACCTTCTTTGATTTACCTTTGAAAACTCTGGATTAGAAGTTCTGCTTCAGCGTAGCATCCAATCTTCTGATCCTCTTACCTTCTGGCTCCAGCATGTTCTGAAGGAGCTTTCAGGCTTCGTATTACGCTTTATTACCTTCTTTGCATTACCCTAGCAAACTCTTACTGAACTTGCGTAGATGCTTAAGAGCCATGTTTGACTAAAGACTATGTGTTGAACTATGTTTACAACTTCTGACTGAACCTGCCTGGAGGCTGGCTCAGAAGTTCTGAAGTGTCATTTTTCTTAAATACTTAGAAAAAATCCCAAGTATTTAGAAATTTGGCTTTTCCATAGTAAATTTGACTTTTGAACTTTTTGATGATACAAACTTCATATTCCAACATGTCTTGATGAAATATGATTTCATAGATTTGATTTTGATCCAAAAGTCAAAGTTTGACCTTTTAATGTGAAAATGACTATTTTTCCCTTGCAGGCGACTTTCTTGAAAAATTTGTAATTCAAAGCTCGGGATTGGATGGAAGTAAACCTGAGTATCCAGGGCGATTTCTTGAGAAAATGAGAGGGAAAATTTTGGGGTACAACAGCTGCCCCTGTTCAATCTTCTTTAACCTGAAGAGTTAGATTGGCGAGATTTGCCATTCGTGACTCGAAGGTGGAAGATGATTGGACATTAGAGTGCCTAGAAATTTGCACTCGGCGGCGATAGGAGGAATGGGCTTAAAGATTCCATTTGGAGAGGTGATAGAAACTTGTTGGATATGGGCTTGTAGATGCCATCCAAGAATGCTTGTTGAGATGTAATCTGTAAGTTGAACATCAGAATGGCGTCCGTGTCTAGAGCCTATCTGTATTGTATCAAAAGTTGATTCAGAATGAGTATCAGAATGGCTTCCGTGTCTGAAGCGTAACTGAACTGTATCAAGGGGTTGAATCTGAATGAGTATCAGAATGGCTTCCGTGTCTGGAGCGTATCTGAATTATATCAGGAGGTGTCTTTGAATGAGTATCAGAATGGCTTCCGTGTCTGGACCGTGTCTGAACTGTATCAAAAGGTGTCTTTGAATGAGTATCAGAATGGCTTCCGTGTCTGGAGCGTATCTGAACTGTATCAAGAGGTTGAATCTGAATGAGTATCAGAATGGCTTTCGTGTCTGGAGCATATCCGAACTGTATCAGGAGGTGTCTTTGAATGAGTATCAGAATGGCTTCCGTGTCTTAGAGCATATCTAGACTGTATCAAAAGTAGAATCTGAATGAGTATCAGAATGGTTTCCAGGTCTGGAGCGTATCTGAACTGTATCAGGAGTTGAATGAGTATCAGAATGGCTTCCGGGTCTGGAGCGTATCCGAACTGTATCAAAAGTTGAATCTGAATAAGTATCAGAATGGCTTCCGTGTCTGGTGCGTATCTGAACTGTGTCAGGAGTTGTCTTTGAATGAGTATAAGAATGGCTTCCGTGTCTTGGAGCGTATCTGGACTGTATTAAAAGTAGAATCTGAATGAGTATCAGAATGGCATCCGTGTCTGGAGCGTATCTGAACTGTATTAGGAGGTGTCTTTGAATGAGTATCAGAATGGCTTCCGTGTCTGGAGCATGTCTGAACTGTATCAAAAGGTGTCTTTGAATGAGTATCAGAATGGCTTCCGTGTCTGGAGCGTATCTGAACTGTATCAAGAGGTTGAATCTGAATGAGTATCAGAATGGCTTCCATGTCTGGAGCGTATCCGAACTATATCAGGAGGTGTCTTTGAATGAGTATCAGAATGGCTTCCGTGTCTTGGAGCGTATCTGGACTGTATCAAAAGTAGAATTTGATGAGTATCAGAAATGCTTCCGGGTCTGGAGCGTATCTAAACTGTATCAGGAGTTGAATGAGTATCATAATGGCTTCTGAGTCTAGAGCGTATCCGAATTGTATCAAAAGTTGAATCTGAATGAGTATCAGAATGGCTTCCGTGTCTGGTGCGTATCTGAACTGTTTCAAGAGTTGTCTTTGAATGAGTATCAGAATGGCTTCCGTGTTTTGGAGCGTATCTGGACTGTATCAAAAGTAGAATCTGAATGATTATCAGAATGGCATCCGTGTCTGGAGCGTATCTGAACTGTATCAGGAGTTTTCTTTGAATGAGTATCAGAATGGCATCTGTGTCTGGAGCGTATCTGAACTGTATCAGGAGTTGTCTTTGAATGAGTATCAGAATGGCATCCGTGTCTGGAGCGTATCTGGACTGTATCAAAAGTTGAATGAGTATCAGAATGGCTTCCGGGTCTGGAGCGTATCCAAACTGTATCAAAAGTTGAATCTGAATGAGTATCAGAATGGCTTCCGGGTCTGGAGCGTATCTGAACTGTATCAGGAGTTGAATGAGTATCAGAATGGCTTCCGGGTCTGGAGCGTATCCGAACTGTATCAAAAGTTAAATGGTAGTTGTTAACCTTATCCTGAAAAGGGTAAAATGTTAGCTAGAATGCAAAGTCACGTTGTATGAAATGCATGGTGTAATGTATTTGTTTTATCAATGTTTATGATAAATGTATGCGATGGATGCGTATGTGAGCTGATTTGTTGTATTGCTGTCGGATTGAGGAAAATAAATCCCTGAATGCTGCTGAGGATCTGTGAATCTTCATGCCTTGAAGCTGAAGTATCGATGAACTTTTGTCGAGAGAAGTAAATTCTGTAGTGAGGGAAATGCCATGTACTGCTTGCAAGTTCTGCTTGGGGAATCTGGAGAAATTGGATGATTTTTACCGGGGATTGACAAACTGGAAGCTTTGTTCCACTGGGGAGTAGCTGGGAGTTTTGTTTCACTGGGGAGTAGCTGGGAGTTTTGTTCCACTGGGGAGTTATTGAAAACTCTGTGGGGAGGGAATATGGAATGGTCTAGAGATATGTTCTTATCCTTTCGACCCATCAATAATTTCTTTTTTTGTTTATTTGTAACCAGTGATTATGTTCAAATGCATATGTTCAACAATGAATCATTGGACGTTTTTACAAACAAAACACAAGTGTGAAGCAAAAGACAAATAGTTTTGGCAATTTCAGAGTGATATCTTTGTATTGACTTTGAATAAGTATTTTTGTACAAAGGGACAAACACTCTAGTAAGAGAACGCTGTCGTAGAAAAGGAAAATTTTGATACAAAGAAAAAATAGCTATGTGTATAAAATCCCATGGGGTTCCCATTCTGCTATAGCCCTTGTATCTCCGAGCATCTTGTCCATTTTTGCCTTGTCAGAAGATGACTGAATTGGTCCGAGCCTCTGAGCTTGTCGATGGAAGCCAAAGATTGCCCACAAATTGATCCGACCCAACATAGTCACACGCTTTAATTCCCTAATTTTTGCCTGGACCGTCCTTTCGGGTTTTCAGCCCACCGGAAAACCGTTTTTTGCCCAAGTCGCCCTTTCGGGTTTTCAACTTGCCGGGTGTACAAATTTTTTCATTTTATCCCTGATTTTTGCCCTAACTTTTGGTTCGCCGGGATGCCCTTGTTTTTCCCAGGTATGTCAACCTAGCGGGTCTCTTATGCGTAGTATCTTTTGACAATGTCTGCATTCGCAGGGTGTGGCAGGTCATCGCCATCCATGGTGGTCAAGATCATTGCCCCACCGGAGAAGATGCTTTTGATTACAAATGGTCCTTCATAGGTAGGAGTCCATTTTCCCCTGGGATCACTTTGTGGCAAGTTGATACGTTTGATCACTAGATCCCCAACTTGATAAACTTGGCGTCTGACTTTATTGTTGAAAGCCTTCATCACCTCTTTTGATACATTTGACCATGGCAAACAACAGTAAGTCTCTTTTCGTCAATCAGATTTAATTGATCAAGCTGAGTCTGGATCCAATCGTCTTTGTTCAAGCCTGCATCTTTCATAATCCTCAGAGAGGGGATCTGAACTTCAATAGGAAAGACAACCTCCATGTCGTAGACCAAAGTAAAGGGTGTTGCCCCGGTTGATGTACGAGTTGTGGTATGATACCCGTGGAGAGCGAATGGTAGCATCTCATGCCAGTCTTTGTATGTGACTGTCATCTTTTGTATGATTTTTTTAATGTTTTTATTTGCCGCTTCGATAACACCATTCATCTTTGGCCGATAGGCCAAAGAATTGTGATGCTGAATCTTGAATTGCTCGCACAATGCGGTGATCATAGTGTTATTGAGATTTGTACCATTGTCAGTGATGATCCTTTCCGGGATACCATATCGGCAAATGAGATTTTGCTTGATGAAGCGGGCAACAACATTCTTGGTAACGGAGGCGAAAGAGGCTGCTTCGACCCACTTTGTAAAATAGTCAATGGCCATTAGGATGAAGCGCTGTCCATTGAAGCTGTCGGCTTGATTTCCCCAATCATATCAATTCCCCACATAGCAAAGGGCCAAGGAGCCGTCAAGACGTTCAGAGGAAACGGAGGTATGTGTACCTTGTCAGCATAAATTTGACACTTATGGCAGGTTCGAGAGTGTTGATAGAAATCTGCTTCCATGGTAGACCAGTAATAGCCTGCCCGTAGGATTCTCCTTGCCATCGTATGCCCACTGGAATGGGTGCCAAAAGTACCTTCATGTAATTCAGCCATGATCCTTTCAGCTTCAACCTTGTCTATGCACCGAAGCAATACGGAGTCATGATTGCGTTTGTACAGGATGCCATTACTAAGGAAGAATTTAGCAGAGAATCTCCTTAAGAACTTCTTATCATTGACTGAAGCTCCTTCTGGATATTCTTGAGCCTCAAGATACCTCTTGACTTCGTGAAACCAAGGATGGTCCACTACTTCTTCAGTATAAATCTCGTGACAGTCTGCTGGTTCATCCATCCGTTTGATGGTGATCTTGGAAGCCTCGTTATCCCAATTAAGTTTAAACATAGATGACATTGTGGCTAGAGCGTCTGCTAGCTGATTTTCTTCTCGCGGGAAATGCTCGAAGGTAATCTTCTCAAAATGTGGTAGCAATGTCAAAACATGTTCTTTGTAAGGAATAAGGTTTGGGTGCTAAGTGTCCCATTCCCCTTTGATCTGGCTGATGACCAAAGCTGAGTGTCCGAATACATCCAAGGATTTGATCCCCAAGTCTATGGCAGCCTTGAGACCAAAGATGCATGCTTCATATTTCGCCATGTTGTTTGTACAATTGAAGCAAAGTCTGGCGGTAAAGGGAGTGTGACACCCTTCTGGAGATATGAGTACAACACCGATTCCATTGTCGAATGCATTGGAGGCTCCATCAAAGAACAGGGTCCATCGGGATCCTTGTTCAGGTCCGTCATATGGCCTGAATTCTTCACAGTTGTCTAATGTCATGATGTCTTCATCCGGAAATTCAAACTTCATGGAATGATAGTCTTCTACAGCTTGGTGAGCAAGGTGATCATCTAGTACGCTACCCTTTATAGATTTCTGGGTAGTATACTGTATGTCGTATTCTGTTAGGATCATCTTCCATCTCGCTATTCTCCCGGAAAGAGCAGGCTTCCCGAAGATGTATTTTATCGGATCCATCTTAGATATCAACATGGTAGTATGAGTCATCATATACTGTCTTAGCCGACGAGCAGCCCATGCTAGAGCGCAACAAGTTTTCTCGAGCAGTGAATATCTGGTTTCACAGTCGATAAACTTTTTGCTCAGGTAGTAAATGGCGTGCTCTTTTCGGCCAAACTCGTTATGCTGCCCCAATACACACCCCATTGAGTTTTCTAAAATAGTCAGATACATGATCAACGATCTTCCCTCGACTGGCGGCATCAATACAGGAGGCTCTTGTAAATATTCTTTTATTTTGTCAAAAGCAATTTGGCATTCATCATTCCACTTGAATACTTGATCTTTCTTCAATAGCTTGAAGATTGGCTCACAAGTAGCTGTTAGGTGAGAAATGAATCTGGCAATATAGTTCAAGCGTCCCAAGAATCCTCTGACCTCCTTCTCAGTACGAGGAGCAGGCATCTCTTATATTGCTTTAACTTTGGCAGGATCGACCTCCATACCTTTGTTACTGACGACAAAGCTCAGGAGTTTACCGGACCATACTCCGAATGTACACTTGTTTGGGTTCAACCTCAACTTGTACCTCTTCAGTCTTTCAAACAGCTTTTGTAAGTGGTCAAGATGTTCTTCTTCCGTTTGCGATCTGGCTATCACATCGTCTACGTAGACCTCTATTTCATTATGTATCATGTCATGAAATAAAGCTACCATGGCACGTTGATAGGTTGTCCCAGCATTCTTCAGTCCGAATGGCATCACTTTATAGCAGAATGTGTTCCACTGTGTGACAAATGTTGTTTTCTCCATGTCCTCAGGTGCCACTTTGATTTGGTTGTAACATGAGAATCCATCCATGAAGGAAAACACTTTGTGTTGTGCCGTATTATCCACTAGGATATCAATGTGGGGAAGTGGAAAATCATCTTTAGGGCTCGCCCTATTCAAATCTCTGTAGTCCACACACATTCGTACTTTGCCGTCTTTTTTAGGTATGGGAACAATGTTGGCAACCCATTGAGGGTAGGAAGTGACAGCCAAGAATCCAACATCGAATTGCTTCATGACCTCTGCTTTAATCTTTTCTGACATATCAAGTCTCATGCGACGGACCTTTTGCTTCACTGGTGGGCAATCTTCTCTTGTAGGCAGACGATGTACCACGATGTATGTATCAAGTCCTGGCATGTCTTCGTATGACCAGGCGAAGATTTCAACATAGTCGTGTAGCAACTGAATCAGACGCTTCTTGACGCTGGGTTCCAGATTGGCACCCACCCTGACCTCTTTTTTGTCCTTCTCGGTACCCAGGTTGATTGTATCCACAGGTTCCTCGTGAGGCTGAATGGTTCTTTCCTCTTGTTGTAACAGTCTGGCAAGCTCCCCTGGTACTTTACAATCTTCCTCACCTTCGTCTTCGACTTGATAGATCATATTCTCAGAGTCATAAAAGGCCATAGCAGTATCGTTACCCATGGGATCCAGAATGGATGAATACCTTCATTGTGGGTGTGTGTAAGGGTATAGCTATATTTTTTTTTGAAAAAATGTAAAAATGTAAAAGAAGAACAATGAACACAAAAGTTTGTATGCGAAAAACGTGTGTGATCTATTGATGCCATATGAGGATGAAATAATAACCCTTACAAATGGACCATTGTGCCTCAGGTAAGACACAAGGTTATAAGAGTACGAATTGTTTTTAAATATTACAGATTCAACAAAAATGTAAAGGTAAATTACTGCGGGATGAAGGTGATTGGGACGAAGTCTCTAGCCTCCCAATTGTTGAGCCCTCCATTGACAGTCAGAAAGATCCAATCCTCCAGGTTGCAATCATCTTCACCATCTTCTACCGCGTTGATCTCACGGTCGCTAATCTTCAAGGGTGGCCCTCCAGCACGGGCACGGCATACAGCCTTTTGAGCACTTGAAGTGAAACCTAAGCGAAACTTGTCAGACTTAAACGGGATATCCGGAAGTTGCCCCCAGATAGTGCATCCACCCTCCTCTACTACGGCTTTGGAGTCCTTTAGAGATGACATTCGGAGTGGATGCCTTGTAATCTTGGGAGTCTGGGACACAGTCTTGGTCACTGCTACCTCTTGGGGGACCTCTTCGAAGTGTTGAAAAGGAGTTTCAATGAACTCGCCGTCCAATTCCATATATCTGAAGGAATTGAGATGGCTAATCATGTACTCTTCCTCTCTGTGGACAATAATAATCTTTCCCTGAACTGGATACTTCAGCATCTGGTGCAATGTAGAGGTGACAGCGTCAGCGTTATGGATCCATGGCCGACCTAGCAGACAAGAGTACGAAGGGAGGATGTCCATTACATAGAAGGTTGACTTGAAAGTTTGAGTCCCAACCTTTATGGGGATATCCACCTCCCCGTGTACCATCCTCTTCGAGCCATCAAATTCCCTTACTACTATGTTGTTTGGCTTTAGCGTCAGTCCTTCACAATCAAGTCTGTCAAGAGCTTTCTTCGGTAATACATTCAAGGATGAGCTAGTGTCCACCAAGACATGGGCCAGAGTTGTGCCCCTACACTCTACTGAAACGTGCAACGCCTTATTGTGCTTCCTTCCCCTCGGTGTTAGATCGACATCCGAGAAGCCTAAGCCATTATCCGCTGTCAAGCTGGCCACACAGTCTTGAAATTGATCAGCATGCGTCTCTTGAGGCACATGGGCCATTTTTAGGAATTTCACCAAGGCTTTCGCATGAGCCTCAAAACACAGCAGTAATGCCAACATGGAGATCTTGGAGGGAGTCTGCCCCAATTGTTCAACTACATCGTAGTCGCTCTTCTTGATAATTTTCATGATTTCCTCCATTTCTTTTTTAGATGTCTCGGGGATAGTCAATGGCTGGGCCTTCGTTCGGACAGGCTCGACCAAAATGCTTTTCCCTCGAGTTTCAGCAGCAGGAGTATTGGTAGGAATGACAACATGGGTTGTAACGGCTTCGTCAACGGGAGCACTTGCAGAGATGATTATGGGTACTGAGGAAACCTTTGGAGCAGCCACAAGGATGATCACAGGTCCAAAAACTGCTTTTGGGGGAGCAATTTCTGGAGAAAAGATCCTACCGCTTCGGGTAATTTTACTAGTTCCGGAAATATTGCTGATGTCAGAATTTTCTTCTTCGGAGTTTGTCTCTTAGGCGGCCGACCTATCTTGTTTGATGCCATGGTAGTAAATTTCCCCACCGTAATTCCACGATACATTTTTGTCTGATTAATATGGGACTGGCCCAGGCATTGTGATTATTAGAGGAGTTGTTTTTGGAACCGATGTAATTCTAACGGGTCTTTTGGTGGAGACCCTGTAAGAATTGGCGGAAATGCTAATGATTGAAACATCTTCAATAGGAATAGGTGAAACAAGAGTACTTTCAAACAAAATCTCTTTGTTATCCATTAGGCGCTGAATGCCTTCTTTCAACAAAGGGCAATCAGTTGGTGAGGATAAGCAGAGATGGCAAACTTCATTACAGCCCGGGAACACGCCGGCTTTTAATAAGTTTAATTTGATGGTTGGAAGTGGAGTCACGAGTTCATAAACTGTGGCAACAAACAAATCTTCTTCAATAGCATTGGTATTGTGACCATGTATAGGCATAGGATCATATATGACATTTGGCTTCTCGGGCGCATCAAACTCAATTTCTTTTGCTTCAATGAGGTCTTGTATTTTGTTCTTTAAGGCCCAACAATTATTAGTATCGTGACCAGGACTTTCTGAGTGATATGCGCAACGGGAATTGGGGTGATAATAAGGAGATGTTATATTGGGGTTTTTTGGAGCTTCTTTCAAGGTTGCCAAGTTGGATCTCAGAAGATGCGGTAATACTTGAGACAGAGTCATGTCAATTCTGGTGAATTGCCTGACTGGCATCTCCATCCTTGGTTGATTATTTCTTTGTTGATTAGGCATAGGCTTTGGAATCATAATATCCCCTACCATTGGTCGACGTTCGGCTCTCCCTCGGTTTCTTTGTGGATGTACAACAACTACCTCTTTCTTCCCAACAAAAGGCTTCCTTACAGCTGTAGAAGAAGATGAATCCTTCTGAATCTTTCCACTTTTTATACCGGCTTCCATCCTCTCTCCGGTTAATATTAGTTCAGTAAAGCCTGCAGATGAGCTTCCGATCAGACGGTTGAAAAAGGGACCAGACAAAGTGCCTAAGAACATGTCCACCAATTCCCTTTCAGACAGAGGGGGTTGAACTCTTCCAGCTAAATCTCTCCATCTTTGGGCGTAATCCTTGAAACCATCATTGGAAACCATGGCCACACTCTGGAGTTGAGTACAGGTAGGCGCCAAGTCGATGTTGTATTGATATTTCTTGTAGAAAGCTGCGACAAGATCTTCCCAATTATGGACGTTGGCTCCTTCTAGTTGGTAAAACCAGTCGAGTTGTGTTCCAGACAGACTATCCTGGAAAAAGTGCACCCATAAGTCTTTATTGGTGGTGTGGGGTTGGATTTTTCTTACATATGAGCGGAGATGCATCTTAGGGCATGACACTCCATCATATTTGGAAAATGTAGGCGCTTTGAATTTCGGAGGAATCATAATCCCCGACACTAGTCCTAATTCCTAAAAGTCTAAGCCTGGCACCTTTTGTACTTCCACCGCGCTCAATCGCTCTTCAAGATGTCTGTACTTGTCATCCGCTGGAGGATATTGTTCCTCAGAGTAGTCTTCCTCTTCTTTCTCCTCTTCTTTCGATTCTGGCGGGACCACTGTTTCCTTACCTTTCCCTTCCTGATTGTCTTTTTCTCCGGAGGTGGTTGCAAAATTTAGATTCCTTCTCGTCTGCTCATGAAATCTTCTCCCCATGTTCAAGACTCCATTTCCCTTCTTTGTTTTCTTTTTCCTCTCTTCAGCTAGCAGAGTCTTCAATTCTTCTTGCCCCTTGGCCAGGGTTACGAGCAACTATTGAAACTGCGTGTTCTGAGTCTGGAGATATTTCACTGTCTGTTCGAGATCCATCTTACTGAAATAAATAGTAGAGAGAGATGAGGAACCTTCGTTGCAAAAGACCTGTTTATGTTATGATGAATGATATGTGCATATGCAATGTTTTCGTGGATTTCGAAGATTCAAGTTTGTTTTAGACAAAGAAGGAACACACGTTATATTAATAAGATAAAGTTTTAGTACATCAATTCCCTTTGGACAAAATAATACCAAACTCTAAGATAAAAAAGTAGTGTGCATCCCCTTTGGAGCAATGTAGGCGTTTAGAGTTTGCTCCTCCTGAAGTATCCTAGTGAGTTCCAAAACCTTCTTCTCGCTTGCGTAGAATTGGGCTTCGAAAGTATCTCGCTCTCCTTTGAGTTGGATCCAATCCCTTTGTAGGTTTTCAAGAGATGTGGGCATGTCAGGATGTAGGATAGTGTATGGAACATCTCCTTCCTTGATAGGCTCAACGATTACCAGGAGAATAGAGGGGTAAGGCATCATAAGACTTTGAGCACGGGTTCGTACCCACTTGAGGTAAGGCTCAAGAGGGATGAAATTCTTGTCCCCCAAAGTCTTTCTATCCACCTTGTTTAGCATCCTCCAAGCTTGGATAAATCTCAGGCGAAGACCTTGATCGTCGTTGTCGTAGTCGAATACCAAACCTTGAACCAGCATCTCGTGCAGGCCATCCCTTCGGGCGTAACCAAACTGTCTTAAGGATAAGCAAGGGTTGTAGGTGATGCCTCCCCTAATGCCAAGTAGAGGGACATTAGGGAATTCTCCACAACGGTCAATAATGATAACATTCTCTTTGGATAGGGAGCACCAATCAATGTCTGAATGTTTGAGCATCATTAATCTTTGTGACCACCTTAATCCTTGATCATTCTTTAAGACTGATTGGGGAAGATGAGAAATAAACCATCTTGCCAGGAGAGGAGTGCAACACATAAGGACACCTCTTTTCCTCATTGTGCGAGTGTGAAAAGAGTGTAGGACATCCCCTGGCAATGTAGGCACCGGGTTGCGTGACACGAATACTTTGACGAGGCTCACATCAATGAGTTGGTCAGGATTGGGAAACAAGACCACCCCATAGATAAGAAGAGCCACAATTTCCTCAAAGGCTTGCAAGTCTAAGGAATTCCAACAACTTTGGGCTTTCTCGAACAGGAACTTTCCTAAGAAGCCTTTGACACCACTTCTAGTTTCCCAATGAGCTGTGACATCAGATGAGTGCAAGTGTAGAGCTTGAGCAATCTCTTCTGGCTTTAGGTCTCTTTCCGTACCGTTTAAAGGTAGTTGATTGAGAACGGGAATTCTCAAGATTTGGGAGAATTCTTCCAAAGTAGGCACAAGCTGATAGTCGGGAAACGTGAAGCAACGATGCAAAGGATCAAAGAACTGAAAGAGCACCTTCATCATATCCTCATCGGTCTTGGAGGTGACCAAGTTAAGTAGACGGCCATGTCTCTTGGTGAAAGGAGAGTTCTCAGTGTTCCGCGAAGCTAGCTCCTTCAGTTGTGGAGGGATTCTCACAAGGTTGACCTGAATAGTTTTCCTGCAAAGTGAACCCATTTGCTACTGTGATACGGTGGAAGAACTAACTTGATGGTTTTGTGTTTTATCGCAAATGTTGCGGTTAGCAAGAGTCGCCAACGACTTTTCTTTTATCCAAAAGGAAAGGTGAAAAAGCACAGGAAAGACCTTTGAGATGTTTTCTTGAGTTCGGGGGGTAGATTATGAAAAGGGAAGGTATTAGCACCCTTTTCATCAATGGTTTTCCATGGGCTCTTAGTTACTTGCTTTAGATCACTTGCTTTTGTTGTTTGAAATTGTGTTTGGTGTGGTTTTGAAATTTTGTTTTGTAAAAGAGGCCATTGTTTAGGCAACCTTTGTAATGATTCTCGTTCGTAAGAATGTATACAAAGATGTTTTTCTTTTTGAAAATGTTTTCAATGTTTGTAAGATGTTTTTGAAATGTGTGTGTTTGTTTTGAAAATAGCAAGGATAGTTGTTTGAAATGGAGCAAGTAACTAGAAGTAATCTACCTACTCAAATATATTTCTTATGCATTCTCTATTCCTTTGACATTATTGTCTTACCATTGATTTGGTAAGCAACCCTATCTTTGGATGTAAACGGGACGGGCGTGGGTCATCGTTTAACCATGATTAACAATGTTTGAAAAGTATCTTAGCATTTTAAGGGACCAAGATCATTTTGTAAGGCATCTTTTTGAATAGCGTCATCGAGGGACTATGATCTTTTATGTTTGTTTGTTTTGCCAAGATACTTCGCATGCGTAATATGGCCATTTTTGTTTTAGGCAACCAAGTGGAGAAACCCTAAGGATACTTGTGTGCAAGTGTATCATTTTCATGCTTTGGTTTTATCTTGTATTTAGGGTTCTCTATTTTGCTTTGTTTCGATCTTATCATACAAACCCTAATTACTAATCATGGCATGTAAAGCGGTAAATTGCGTAGTGTAAATATTACTAAGCTATTACAACAATTTTATGGGAGGTGGGAATACAAATTTGAATGGGGATTTGCAAAATGTAAACCTAAATAAATTATTACAACCAAATCGAATTTGTACGAATTAGAATAAATAATACAATATTTAAAGATGCAATATAATATACATGTAAGAAAAATATTTTTGTATTGTTTTTATGTAAAAGAAATTTTAATCTAAACCTAAAATTATAAGGAAAAGAAATTAAATTTAAAAAGGGAGGCTTAACCCTAATTATTATTTTTAAAGAAAATAAAGTTCTTATATACTATTTTTTTAAATGTATTTTTTGTATTAAAATAATAAATAATATTGTATAAAAAGATAAGGTTTTTTACATATGCAAAATAAATATTTATGAGTATGGTATGAAAAAGGGAATAACTAAATTAAGCTAAATATATTTTAATTATATTATACAAGTTTATTAAGAAATATATGGTATATATATTAAAAATAAAATATATTTTTATGTGAAAAATAAACTAAAATGAAATAAAAATGCAATATTATGAATTTTACATTTTTTAGGATTTTTTATGCATCAAAGAAAATATTTAATATATTAAAAATGAAAATAAAACAAATAATATAAAAAATTGGCTGGGGGGTGATGTAGCAAAACTGGTAGCAATGTTAGCAAAAAAATCATGGCCCAAAAGACCAAGCCCAAACCTGCAAAAATAGCAAAATGGAAAGGAGAAAAATGTGAAAATCACAAAAGTAGCGCCCAAGTTCGAACCCAGGACATGGGTCTCACCAGCGCGCTACTTTGCCACTGGGGTGGCTATACATCTATTGTCTTAAGGGAAGCAAAAATAAGATAACATGTAACAAGTCCTTGCCCTGTACTTCATCTTCTTCCCCAAGCTTGGCCAGACATCCTGTAACTCTCTCATTCTTCCATAAAAATGAAAACTCATAACATGAAAGTTGTAGTACTTGATCTCACGATTCCAACCATATAAGTTATGTGAACTAACAATCAAAGGTAAGAAAGAATTTTAACAGCCCTAAATTTAAACCTAATATTTTCAGAAACTTCAAGTTTTAAATTCTCTCAACTTAAGTAAAATAAATGCAAGATAAAGGTATGTACAATTTCGTTGTGATGAGGACTACATTTTTTATTCACAAATCGTGGCCTATGGTTGCCTGTACAAGGAGATTGAGTTTGAGATTTTACCTCCTTCAGTTGGAATCGTGGATGGAACTGGAGTTAGTTTGATGGAGGCCTAATGCTTGCTTGAGCTTCCTTGAACTTCCCTGAATGTATTCCCACCCTTGCCTTGCTCTGAAAGTGCCTGAAGCTCCTTGGCCAAATCAATCTGCAAGCTTTGAAAACTAAAATGGCAGATGATGGAGAAGTGGTTACAGAACAGGGATGAAGGTCTGGATTGGTTTGATATTAAGTAGGTAAGATGTTTTGATGATCAAGAAAGGAAACACACGAGCCAAATATGAGATTGGTATGCTTATGCCAAAAACTGCAAGTTTGACGGTTTTCTGGTGTTTTTGAACTTGAGAGTGTTTCAGGCCTTTTTGAATCGTGTGCTAAGTTGTATTATGTTTGTATATTAGTATAGAATTGGTTTCATGTCAACCCTCCAACAGTTGTGCCAGTTCTAGCCTTTTTGCAACTTTTCTTGCCTTTGAAGTAAAGTGAAGGGACAAGGCTTTCCATGCTTGTACTTGCTTTCTTAGGGTTGGTATAAACTTGTACAAATTGCTTTAGACCTGTAAGATTTGTATATGCAATGGAGACAGGTGCAATGCTCAAGAATTGGAAAGTGGCAAAAGTTTGGCTTTTTCAAAATGGCAATGGTCACTTTATGCTATTTATGGAATTGCAACTTGGGTAATGCTTCTAGGGCATGGATTAAAGCTTTGTCAACTGAGTAAGCATTAAATTAAGGAGTGAGGAACAAGTTTGGGACCTGTAAAGCATGGATTAGGAAGCATAGGTACTGATTGCAACTTTGTTCTTCATGAAATGGCTTGGACAAAAAGTGAGAAAATGCCAACTTCATCTCTTCGATTCTTCCTACTCAAAAATGATCTTGAGGAGTTCTTGGACATTTTGGAAATCTTAGAATGTGCTCTATAAATCATATTTTAAATGCATTTTGAGACACCTCTTGGAACTAGGTGAAAATTTTCCATGAAGTTGGGTCCAAAACCTGCCTAAATTAGGGCAAAATTTCACTAAGTTATTTAGTTCATGACCATGTATTCATAAATTTATATATTGAGATCCAAGCATCTTTAGGGAAAAGTGTGTGAAGAAAAGTTGTAGATTTCATGTAGGTCTACAACTTTCATGTTGGGGACTTTCTTTGAATCATTATGCATCATGGTGAAAAAGTGGCCTAAAGTTGAGAAAAAATAAGAAACTTTCTATACTTAGAAAATTTTCTAAGTTAAGAAAAATTTCAAATTCAAACCCTAATCTTCAAACTTGGATTTCTTGATGAACAATTTTCACATTTTTACATGTTTTGATGAATTATGACCCTTGTCACTTGATTTTGACCAAAAAGTCAAAGTTTGAGTTTTCAGTGTACAATTGACTTTTGATTAGTTGACTACAAATTTCATCTGTCAATCCAATGAAATTGAAATGTTTTGAGCCATGCCATTAGGTCAAGATGATGCAATTGAATCCTTTAAATCATGCTTTAACTAAATTGGTCATTTTCTAGGTCAAAGAAACTAGAAATTGCCATTCCTCTATCAAAAACCCTAATTTTGACCATTTTGCCCTTTTGGTGATTTGATCAAATTTCTTGAGGAGTTGTGATCCAAACTTGACCAAATGACACATATAAGTTTAAAATGTTGACGTGGATAAAAAATTATGAAGTTTGACTATAAATTGGCCATGGTTGACTTTTCCCAATATAACTGATTTTTAGGTCAACTGTCTAGTTGACTGATCAAAAATATGATTCAAGGCTTGAAACTTGTCATTAGTGATCTTAGGGGTCCATAATGATGTTTGAAAGTCATATGAAGAATTGATAGTCCAAAAGTGAGATGTCTTGAGCTGACCAAACCCTAATCCAATCTCGAGTCAAAGAAATCTTGTGAGAAAATTTTTTGATAAATGAGGGGGGAAATTTTGGGGTACAACAACTTCCCCTGTTCAATCTTCTTAAACCTGAAGAGTTAGATTGGCGAATTTTGCCGTTCGTGACTCAAAGGTGAAAGATGATTGGACACTAGAGTGCCTAGAAATTTACACTCGACGATGTGTAGTTGAGGGAATGGGCTTAAAGATGACATTCGGAGAAATGATAGAATCTTGTTGGAGATTGGCTTATAGATGCCATCCAAAAATGTTTGTTGAATTGTAAGTCGAAAGAATAAGTATCATAATGGTGTTCGTGTCTGGAGTGTATCTGAACTGTATCTGATCTGGAAACCTTGAATGAATATCAGAATGACATCCGTGTCTGGAGCATATCTGAACTGTATCTGAAAGATGAATCTGAATGAGTAACAGAATGGCATTCGTGTCTGGAGTGTATCCGTACTGTATCTGAAAGTTGAATCTGAATGAGCAACATAATGGCATTCGTGCCTGGAGCGTATCTGTACTGTATCTGAAAGTTGAATCTGAATGAGCAACAAAATGGCATCCGTGTCTGGAGCGTATCCGTACTGTATCTGAAAGTTGAATCTGAATGAGCAACAAAATGACATCCGTGTCTAGAGCGTATCCATACTGTATCTGAAAGTTGAATCTGAATGAGCAATAGAATGGCATCCGTGTCTGGAGCGTATCCGTACTGTATCTGAAAGTTGAATTTGAATAAGCAACATAATGGCATCCGTGTCCGGAGCGTATTCGTACTGTATCTGAATCTTGAAATCTGAATGAGTATCAGAACGACATCCGTGTCTGGAGCGTATCCGTACTGTATCTGAATCTTGAAATCTGAATGAGTATCAGAACGACATCCGTGTTTGGAGCGTATCCGTACTTTATCATGATTGCACATTGTTAATGGTAGCTGTTAATCTTATCCTAAAAAGGGTAAAATGTTAGCTGGAACACAAAATTATGTTGCATGAAATGTATGATGCAGTATATGTGTTTTATCAATGTTTATGATATATGGATGTAATGTATGTGCATGTAAGCTGATTTGTTGTATTGCTGTCTGATTGAGGAAAATAAATTCTTGAATGCTGATGAGGATATGTGGATTCTTCACGTCTTGAAGTTGAAGTACTGATAAAATTCTGTTGTGAGAGCAATGCCACATACTGCTTGAGGAATTCTGAGAATTTTGACGATCTCTACTGGGGATTAATAATTTGAAGTTTATTCCGCGGGGGATTTAAATGACGCACTGTGGGGATTGCTTATGGAATAGCCTAGGGATGTTTTCCGACTCTTTCAATCTATCAATAATTGTCTTTCTCATTTTGTTTATTTGTAAACGATAATTATGTTCAAATGCATATGTTCATTAATGAGTCATTGGACGTTTTTGAAAATAAAACACAAGTGTAAAGAAAAAGACAAATAGTTTTATGTACTTTCAGAGAGATATCTTTGTATTGACTTTGAATAAGTATTTTGTACAAAGGAGACAATAATTCTAGTAAGAGAATGTTGCCATAAAAAGCAAGAAAAACTTTATACAAAGAAAGATAGCTATGTGTAATAATCCCATGGGGTTTCCATTCTGCTATAGCCTTCACATCTCCGGATATCTTGTCTATTTGTTGTTTCGTCTGAAGATGATTGAATTGATCAGAAACTCCGTGTTTGTCAGCGGACGTCAAGAGGTTGTCCACAAAGTGTTCTGACGGGACATAGTCATACGCTTTAATTCCCTAACTTTTGCCTGGACCGTCCTTTCGGGTTTTCAGTCCACCGGGAAACCCTTTTTTTTCCCAAGTCACCCTTTCGGGTTTTCAACTTACCGGGTGTACAAATCTTTTATTTTATCCCTAATTTTTGCCCGAACCTTTTTGGTTCGCCGGGATGCCTTTTTTTCCTAGGTGTGTCAACCTAGCGGGTCTCTTATGCGTAGTATCTTTTGACTATGTCCGCGTTTGCAGGGTTTGGCAGGTCGTCACCGTCCATGGTGGTTAAGATCATCGCCCCACCAGAGAAGATGTTCTTAATTACAAATGGTCCTTCATAGGTAGGAGTCCATTTGCCCCTGGGATCACTTTGTGGTAAGATAATGCGTTTGATCACTAGATCTCCAACTTGATACACTTGGCGTCTGACTTTCTTGTTGAAAGCCTTGATTATCCGTTTTTGATACATCTGACCATGGCAAACAACAGTAAGTCTCTTTTCATCAATTAAGTTTAGTTGATCAAGTCGAGTCTGGATCCAATCGTCCTCATTCAAACCTGCATCCTTCATAATTCTCAAAGAGGGGATCTGAACCTTAATAGGCAAGACAACCTCCATGCCATAAACCAAAGAATAGGGTGTTGCCCCAGTTGATGTGCGAGCCGTGGTACGGTACCCGTGGAGAGCAAATGGCAGCATCTCATGCCAGTCCTTGTAGGTGACTGTCATTTTATGTATAATCTTTTTAATGTTTTTATTTGCAGCTTCGACGGTGCCATTCGTCTTTGGCCGATAGGGGGATGAATTGTGATGTTGAATCTTGAACTGCTCGCAAAGGCGATGACCATAGTATTGTTAAGGTTGGTACCATTATCAGTGATGATCCTTTCTGGGATACCGTACCGACAAATGAGATTCTGCTTGATGAAGCGGGCAACAACATTCTTAGTAACGGATGCGAAGGAAGCTGCTTTAACCCACTTTGTAAAATAGTCAATGGCCACTAGAATGAAGCGGTGTCCATTGGAGGCTGTAGGCTTGATCTCTCCAATCATGTCGATTCCCCACATAGAAAAGGGCCAAGGAGCCGTCAAGACATTCAGAGGAACCGGAGGTACGTGCACCTTGTCAGCATTAATTTGACACTTATGACAAGTCTGAGAGTGTTGATAGCAGTCTGCTTCCATGGTAGACCAATAATATCCTGCCCGTAGGATTTTCTTCGCCATCGTATGCCCACTGGAGTGAGTGCCAAAGGTACCTTCGTGTAATTCAACCATGATATTTTCAGCCTCAATCTTATCCACACACCGAAGTAGAATGGAGTCATGATTGAGTTTGTACAGGATGCCATTACTCAGGAAGAACTTAGTAGAGAATCTCCTTAGGAACTTTTTATCATTGATTGAAGCTCCTTCTGGATATTCTTGAGCCTCGAGATACCTCTTGACTTCATAAAACCAAGGCTGGTCCACTACTTCTTCAGTATTGATCTCGTGACAGTGTGCTGGTTCATCCATTTGTTCAATAGTGATATGGGGAGCCTCGTTATCCCAATTAAGTTTAAACATGGATGACATTGTGGCTAGAGCATCTGCTAGCTGAAGGAGTACAAACTAAGGTTAGATATCAACAAAGTAGTATGAGTCAACATATACTGTCTTAGCCGGCGAGCAACCCATGCCAGAGCGCAGCAAGTTTTCTTGAGCAGTGAATATCTGGTTTCAAAGTCGGTAAACTTTTTGCTCAGGTAGTAAATAGCGTGCTCTTTTCGGCCAAACTCGTCATGCTGCCCCAATACACACCCCATTGAGTTCTCTAAAATGGTCGGATACATGATCAGTGGTCTTCCCTCGACTGGTGGCATCGAAACAAGAGGCTCTTGTAAGTACTCTTTGATTTTGTCAAAAGCAATCTGACATTCATCATTCCATCTGACTACTTGATCTTTCTTCAATAGGTTGAAGATTGGTTCACAAGTAGTTGTTAGGTGAGAAATGAATCTGGCAATATAGTTCAGGCGTCCCAAGAATCCTCTGACTTCCTTCTCAGTACGAGGAGCAGGCATTTCTTGTATTGCTTTAACCTTGGCAGGATCAACCTCGATGCCTTTGTTGCTGACAACAAAACCTAAGAGTTTACCGGACCGGACTCCGAATGTACACTTGTTTGGATTCAACCTTAGTTTGTACTCCTTCAATCTCTCAAACAACTTTTGCAAATGACCAAGGTGCTCCTCTTCAGTTTGTGATCGGGCTATCATGTCATCTACATAGACCTCTATCTCATGATGCATCATATCATGAAACAAAGCTACCATGACGCATTGATAGGTTGCCCCAGCATTCTTCAGTCCGAATGACATCACTTTGTAGCAGAATATGCCCTACTGTGTGACAAATGTAGTTTTCTCCATGTCTTCAGGTTCCATTTTGATTTGTTTATAACCTGAGAATCCGTCCATGAAGGAAAATACTTTATGCTGGGCTGTATTGTCGACCAGGATATCGATGTGGGGAAGTGGAAAATCATCTTTAGGGCTGGACCTATTCAAATCTCTATAATCCATGCACATTCGTACTTTGCCGTCCTTTTTAGGCACGGGAACAATGTTGGAAACCCATTGAGGATAGGAAGTGACAGCCAAGAATCCAGCATTGAATTGTTTCATGACTTCCGCTTTGATCTTCTATGACATGTCAGGTCTCATGCGACAGACTTTTTATTTCACTGGTGGACAGTCTTCTCTTGTGGGCAGACGATGTACCACGATGTCTGTATCAAGTCCTGGCATGTTTTCGTATGACCAGGAAAAGATCTCAACATAATCATGCAATAGCCGAATTAGAAGCTCCTTGACACTCGGCTCTAGATTTGCACCCACCTTGATTTCCTTTTTATCTTCCTCGGCACCCAAGTTGATTGTATCCAATGGTTCCTCATGAGGTTGAATAGCTCTTTCCTCTTGTTGTAGTAGTCTGGCCAATTCCCCTGGTACTTCACAATCTTCCTCACCTTCGTATTCGGCTTGGTAGATTAGATCTTCAGAGTCACTAAAGGCCAAAGTAGTATCGTTACCCATGGGATCCGGAATGGAGGGGTACCTGCATTTGTGAGTGTGGGTGTGTGTAAGGGTATATCCATCTTTGAACAATAAAATGTAAAAGAAAGACAATGAGAACAAAAAGTTTGTATGTGAAAAAACGTCCATGATTCATTGAATGTCATATGAAGATGAAATAAAAACCCTTACAAATGGACCATTGTGCCTCGGGTAAGACACAAGGTTTTTAATGTGCGAATTGTTTGTGAATATTACAAGTCCAACAAAAATGTAAAAGAAAAATTACTGAGAGATGAAAGTTATTGGGACAAAGTCTCTGGCTTCCCAATTGCGAAGTCCTCCGTTGACAGTAGGAAATATCCAATCCTCCAAGCTTCCTTCTTCTTCACTATCTTCCATTGTGTTGACCTCTTGGTTTCTAATCTTCAGAGGTGGCCCTTCAGCACTGGCACGACACACAGCCTTCTGAGCATTTGAAGTAAACCCTAAGCCAAACTTGTCAGATTTATACAGAATGTCTGGAAGTTGCCTCCAGATGGTGCATCCACCCTCCTCTACTACTGCCTTGGCGTCCTTTAGAGATGACATCTGAAGCGGAGGTATTGTGATCTTGGGGATTTGGGATACCGTCTTGGTTACCGTTACCTCTTGAGAGACTTCTTCGAAATGTTGAAAAGGAGTTTCAATGAACTCGCCATCCAACTCCACATACCGGGAAGAATTTAGGTGGCTAATCATGTACTCTTCCTCTCCGTGGACAGTGATAATCTTTCCTTGGACAGAGTATTTCAGCATCTGGTGTAGGGTAGAGGTGACAACACCGACATTATGGATCCAGGGCCATCCTAACAGACAGGAGTAAAAGGGGCGTGTTGTACCCCAAAATTTGCCCTCCCATATTCTTCAAGATTTGTCAAGATCAATCCTCAAATGGCTCAAGACCACTCAAGGGATTGCACAATTCAAATGCCTCATAAGCCAGTCAAAATTAGGGTTTTGTTTCTTGCAAGGAAGTTGAGGTTTTCAATGGCTCAATCAAGTCATATATGCCTATACACATTTCCAAGCATCTACATGCCAAGTTTCAAGACTCACAACATAAAGTTGCACAGTCAAAAGCCCTAATTGCTTCACAATCAAATGTAGGGGTAAAATGGTCATTTGGCAGTCAAAAGTCAAAATTTTTGGTCAACATCTTATTTGAAGCCACAATCATCATTTTATCAAGTCTTGATCATGATTCCACAAGCATGGCTCAAAAATCATCAAGATGCAAAAGTTTCTATTTTTGGACAACATGAAAAGTCAACTGTAACTTGACCAAGGCATAACTTTTTCATGGTTCATCAGAAAAATCCCATCCAATTCTCATTTTGAAGGGGATGACATTTCATACAACTCATCTTCACATTCCAAGTCCAAGAAATACTCTCACAAAAAGTTATCAATTTCTACATTATAGGTCATTTTCAAAAGTCAACAAAAAGGCATTTTAAGTCAAGGACCATAACTTGAGATTGGTAAATAAAAATGACATGGGACCAAAGGCATTGGTTAGATGACTTCAAGACCTTTCCAAAATGTCCAAGAACATGTTCATATGATCAAAGTTGAGCAAGATATGCATTGGAGAAGTTGGGAAAGTTTTGTGAAATGGCAAAAGTCAACTATCCTTGAAACTTCAATTTTTGACAAAAGGGCCCACTTTCTTCCACTTGATTCAGCCTTGTCATGCCACACACGTGTCCCATGATTAATTTCAAGATCAAACATTTATTTTTCTATTTTATTTAATTTTTATTTATTTAATTCATTTTAAATCCATAATAATTCAAATAAAATCTAAAAATCAATGGAATAGTATCTTTTGGATTTGAATAGCTTTCATACATCATGTGCCAGCTCACAAACTCATGCTAGGGCTATGTTGTACATAAAATCTTGGTTTTGCTTAAAAAAGGGAAAGTTTGTTAAGGATGGAAAACCTAAACCTAATTCTCTCATGTGCATGGATCAAGGCCCAACTGATGACCTAATTCTATTCCCTTACATATGCTGAGTCTAACCCTAATGCTAAAAACGTGCAAAAGCTGCTACAAAGCCATAAATAAAATTAAAAAAAAAGTTGAAAACTGAATTCAACCTTCCAGACCAATTAAAAGCCCCTTCTTGATTCCAATACCTTGCTGGGACATTCAGGAACCTATTGCAATCACAAACAAGCTCTAACACTCAAAGAATCACTCACTTCAGTCACACGGTTTGCCTAATTTTTCTAGAATCGAAACTTATAATTCTTGCATATTTAACATGATATAATTGTTGCTTTGCATTTCTATGACCTTTATGAAGCTGATGGTGTAGATGAATTGAGTTATAGAGCCATGAATCAAAAGACACCATTGAAGAAATCTAGGGTTTCAGAGCTCTCAGATTAGGGCTTTCCACATACAGCAAAATTGGACCTCATAACGCATATGGTTGAATTCGTCAAAGCCAGACGAATTCAACCCAACCCTCGCGCCCTATTTATATAACGCACAGAGCTAATCACTATTTTTGCATTTTGCAGTTTGTGGGGGTTAAAAAACCCCGCTATCTCTTTATATTTTTTCAGGGCAATTGAAGAAGACGATGACGCGTAGGAATGCTATTGGGGGATTCAAAAACAACGCGCGTTTTGGTTGTTCTTCAGAATATTATTTGTTTTTTATATATTATAATTAATTGCCACTATAATAACAAAGACAAGCGCTTGGCTCAGTGGATGATGAGGTGTCTGGCAATCAATGGGACCTGGGTTCGATTCCCAGGTCCACCCAAACCTTGTTTCTATTTTTTCTAATGTTATCTCATGCAGCCTTTCCAAGAGCATTCTACCATGCAACCCACGCATCAGCTTGCCAAGTGGCCATAAGGCTCAATCCAATGGTCAGGATGGAAGCACACCATGCTCCAAGTCAAAGCACGCCCTAGTCAACTCCCAGAAGTCAACAAAGGCTTAGGCAAATGGGCCAGAGATTCAAACAAAAACCTCCATTGGGTCCATCAAACCCCCCTGGTTTTACTATTTTATTTTCTTTTTCCATTTAATTCTTTTAATTATAATCATTATTATTATTAACCAACAAACTAATTTTTTTTATGTAATAAATTCAGAAATCAAAAAATTTGTAAATATTTTTATTATTTATTATTTTTACTATTAATTATTATTTTTGCAAATAAATGTAAATTAAATGAATTAATGAAATTAGGTTACTTTAATCTTTTTTCATAATAAATAAAATAAACTTAGAATTAGGTTTTAACTTTTAATTTTAATTCCTTTTATTTTTTATTTTCATTAAAATATTAAAAAACACAAAAACATTTTTTCTTTTAATTAAATAATTAATTAGTAACTTAGGTTAATTTTAATTATATTGCAAAAAAGGACAAAACTTAAATTCTTTTCTCAAAAAGGGTAAAAAACCCTAAGGACGTCCCTAGTGAATTTCTTTCGCGCATTATTCTTATTTTGGTTATTTATGTATCTGCTCAAAGGATGTAATAGCTAATTAGGATTTTACCGCTTTATTTACTTTTCTCACACTTATTTACCAAAACGGGTTTTTGTCTTTGGCGATGTATAGACCCGCGCCTTGTAATAGCGTAGATTCATATTTCCGCACTTTATTTTCCGCACTCTTAACTGTTAATATGCATGCAAGATTGAATGACAAATAAAATCAATCCGTAGCTCACAAATAACATGATCAGAGATAAACATAAAACTGAATTCAACACACAAGCACATGCCACTCCTAGGGTACGCCTCACTGGTTGCCTCGAACGTGGTCGTCAAGTATAGGGTGTTTTAGAGGTCGCCCTCCTGTCTAAAGATCCAGTTGCCTCGAAACGGTTGCCTCGGATAAAAAGGATCTAGGACATTAGGGTTACCGCTAAGGCGTCCTACTATTGCTTTGGTGACCACATGTCCCGATAATCGAATTGACCCGAATAACTCCAACGACGGTGCTACCTACTTCTCAATAGTGGGATAGTACTGTCTAAAGGACTCTTACACAGCTTAATTCCTTAGGGTAGGTAGATGACTCCTGGGTACTTGCTCTTTCAAAACAAACAAAAATACTTTTCGCATCTACACTTTCAAAAAGTTTTCAAACAAACACTTCATACACTCTTGAGGACTGATACAAGAGTTACTTAGAAGTTTTCAAAACGAAACTTTTTCAAAACACACCCACACTTGAAAAGCAAACAATTTTTGAAAACATAGTGAGCAAGTACCTAAGAGCCTGTGGATAACCACGGATAGAAAGGGTGCTAACACCTTCCCTTTCTATAATCTACCTCCCGAACCGAGAAACGTCTCGAAAAGGAATTTTGTTGTGCTTTTGTCCTTTCCTTGTTGGAGAATATAAAAGACGGTGGCGACTCTTGCTTCCGCGACATTTCGCGAACCAGCTTAAAAAACAGTCAGTTCTATTTCCACCGATCACAGAACTGGCGACTCTGCTGGGGAAATTTATAAGTGAGGTGTACCTTAGGATTAGACCACTTGTGTTTTCAATTGTTTGTTTTGCATGCTTTAAAATTTGTGGGCTTGTATCGGAGTTTTATAGATCCTAAACCGGATCTGGGGGCACCTTTAGAAGTAGCAACAAACTGTGAGAGAACTGTGCGGGGTATACCGACATGGTTGAAGCAGTTGCTACGTTGATGTGGCACTTTGGTGAGTACCGGTAACCCTTGAGTCAAGTCAAGGAGAGTACGGGGCCGCCGCGTGGTGTCGTGAAGCATCAACTGACCTTAGGAACCTTACTTGTCCATCCTGGCCTCTTTAGGGGTAGTGAGATGACCGACTTTGGTGCAGTCCGAAGTTGGTAGATACTCGATACTACACTCATTGAGGGTTGTTTTATTGGAATATTTTGGTCGCCAGTTCAGTGGCTAAATAAAAACAATGAACATAGAAAATAACCCAATGATATTGAGCTCCGTAGAACCCGGTTACTTTCGATAGGACAGGTTTTGAACCCACCAACTTCAAGAGGGTAGTACCTAGACCTCATGCTGGCCTAAACTCTAAGGGCTGTCTGGTGTGACTTGTGTGCCTTATCATGTTTGCCTTTTGTGAATACTTGTGGTGTGCTTTTATCATAACATCATAACATCATAAAGCATCATATGCATTTACTAACCACTTCAAGGGTTCGAATCTTCATCTTTGTTCTTATTTTGTAGGACATGGAAACTATCCGCAGAAAGACAATTCAGGTCAACCTTGTAAGGGTCCCTCCTCAGCTTAAGGAGCTTACATCCAGGATTCCCGAGAACTCTTCCTTCAATGAAAGACATGGTAGACTCGTCAGCTTGGTCAACACCAACATTGAAGAAGATATGATAAAAGTGTTATTCCAGTTCTTTGACCCCTTGCACCACTGTTTTACTTTCCCGGATTATCAATTGGTGCCTACTTTGGAAGAGTTTTCTCAGCTGCTGAAGGTTCCTATTCTTAGTCAACTACCCTACAACGGTACGGAAAGGGAACCAAAACTTGAAGAGGTAGCTAAAGCATTATGTCTACAACCTTCTGACATCAAGGGACATTGGGAAGTTAGAAGTGGTATCAAAGGATTCTTGGCAAAGTTTCTGTTTGAGAAGGCACAAGAATGTTGGAACTCCCTTGACCTACAAGCTTTTGAAGAAGTTGTGGCACTCCTTGTCTATGGGTTGGTGTTGTTCCCGAATCCAGATCAGCTTATAGATATCAATGCTGTCAAGATCTTCATGTCCAGGAATCCTATACCTATGCTGCTTGGGGACATCCTCCACTCATGTTACACTTGAACCATGAGAAAAAGAGGTGTTCTCATGTGCTGCACTCCTCTCCTGGCAAGGTGGTTTATTTCGCACCTTCCACAATCAGTTTTGAAGAACGAGCGGGGTTTGAGATGGTCGCAACGATTGATGACCCTTACACATGCTGATATACATTGGTGTCCTCGGTCCAGAGAGAATGTCACTATCATTGATCGTTGCGAAGAATTCCCAAATGTTCCTTTACTTGGAATCAGAGGAGGCATTACTTACAACCCATGTCTGGCTTTGAGGCAGTTTGGATATGCTCGGAGGGATGTCCCTCATGACATGTTGATTCCTGACATAGTTTTTGACTTCGACAATGATACGCAAGGACTTCGCTAGAGGTTTATCAGAGCCTGGTGGATGCCCAACAGGGTAGATAGCAAGACACTGGGGCACAGGAACTCCATCCCCCTGGAGCCTTATCTCAAGTGGGTACGAGCCCGCTCCCAGAAGCTGGTGATGCCATATCCTCATGTTCTCCCCGTGATCAAAGAGCCAGTTTTGGAAGGAGAGGTGCCCTACACCATTCAACACCCTGATATGCCAACCTCCTGGGAAGAAATGAAGAAGAGCTGGATCCAGCTTAAGGAAGAACGAAACTCTCTTGAAGCCGGTTTACATGCCAGTGAGAAGAAGGTCTTGGAGCTCACCCGCCTGCTTCACGAGGAAAAGACTCTCAACACTTACATCGCTCCAAAGAGGATGTGCAGTGTCTTTTGGGATTAATTATTTTGTAATGTTTTTCCCATGAGGCCCTGATGTACTGAACATATTATTTCTTAATATAACGTGTGTTCCTTTTTGTCTACAACGAATTTGAACTTTCGAACCCTTGAATGCATTGCATAAATAGCATATCATGCATCATGTGCATAACAGGTACCCTTTTTCTACAGGTTGCTTAATCTTCGTCGCTGTTTATTTCAGCACTTCATCATGTCTTCAGAGCCTACTACTGAACAAGCTATCAAGGCCCTCCAGGCCCAGAACGCCCAGTTTCAAGAGCTGGTCATGAGCTTAGCCCAGGGTCAACAGGAGTTGAAAACTCTGCTCTTGAAGGAAAAGAAGAAGAAGAGGAGGAGGACTGTGCTGTTCAACACTGGACGGAGGTTTGGGAATACACTGCAGAATGAGGCTGATCAGGCTACTCCATCTGTTGGGGAAGGCAGTCCCCAAGAGAGAAGGGTTCCTAGTCCCGTGGTCTCCGACGACGAGACAAATTTCAATGATGAACAGTACCCTCCTGCTGAGGACAGGTACAAACAGCTTGAGGACCGATTAAATTCTATGGAGATTCAACGTGTGCCCGGGTTGGACTTTGGAGACCTAGGCTTATCTTCTGGGGTGGTGATCCCTCACAAGTTCAAGGCGCCTGCCTTTGCAAAGTACGACGGGGCTTCCTGTCCTAAGCTGCATCTCAGATCATATGTAAGGAAGATCCAACCTTACACTACAGACAAGAACCTATGGATCCATTTCTTCCAGGATAGCCTTTCAGGGGCTCAACTCGAGTGGTTCTATCAGCTGGATGGAACCAGTATTTGAAACTGGGAGGACTTGGCTACTGCGTTTTTTAAGCAGTATCAGTACAATTCCGACCTCACTCCCACGCGTACCCAACTCTAGGGTATGTCACTTGGGACGGGTGAAGGTTTTAAGGAGTACGCGCAAAAGTGGAGAGACCTAGCTGGCAGGGTGCAGCCACCGTTGACTGACCGTGAACTCGTGGACATGTTCTTGGGGACCCTGTCTGGTCCATTCTTCAATCACCTGATGGGTAATTCTTCTGCAGGGTTTACAGACCTCATTCTGACTGGTGAAAGGATAGAAGCTGGTATTAAGTCGGGGAAGATACATAAAGGTGCCTCCTCGAGTACTGAAAAGAAGCCCTTCAAGAAGGAAGCTAGTGTTGTTTATGGTCCAAGGAGACAGAATAAACCGGAACGCTGTCAAGCTGTCAACGCGGTGGTAATTTCAAAGCCCGCTGCTGCTCCTCAGCAATACAACCAACCAAGGGGTGAGAGACCCAAAAGGCAGTACACTCGGCTCAGCATGACCCTGTCTCAGATATTGCCGCAACTGCTGTCAACCAATCTAGTAACTGTCAAGGAAGCTCCAAAGGTTGTGAACACCACCTCTCCAAAGTACAATCCCAACGCCCGTTGTGCTTATCATTCTAACAGCCCGGGGCATTCTACTGATGATTGTTGGGCTCTGAGGAATAAGGTTCAGGACCTTATTGATGCTAAAGAAATACAGTTCGAGGCGCCCGAAAGGCCCAATGTTGTGACTGCTCCCATGCCCCAGCATGGAGTGAATGCTGTGGAAGAAGACCTGTATGTTGTCTCTGTGGAAGATATTGTTACCCCATTGCTGACTGTCAAAAGGAACCTGTTGCTAGCCGGTTTATTTCCGGGATGTATTAAAGGTTGCCTTCTATGTTCTGTTTCACCTGCTGGTTGTCCTTCGTTGAAGTCAGGTATCCAAAGCCTGATGGATAATAAAGAGATCTTGTTCGAGAAGATTGCTATTCCTGCTGTCCCTGCTGAAGAAGTGTCTATTGTCACTATTTTTAACAACCCTCCTAAGGCTCCCTCAAAGAAGCCTGTCAAAATCCTGTCTACTCAGAAGATTGTACCCATAACCATCACTGTTCTAGGGCCCATCCCCTATACATCCGACAAAGCTGTCCCTTGGCACTATGGGGCAGATGTTTATGTGCTCGGAGCTAAACAAGAGTTTGATACCAATACCGGCGTCAGTAACATCACCGGTCCTGCTAAAGTCACTCGTAGTGGCAGACTGTTCTCACCGGATATTGCGCCACCCGCTATTCAGAGACCTACTGTCATTACACCTGCAAGTGTGCCTATTTCCCTTCCTGAACAAGTTCCTGTTTCTACCCCTGCTGCCGAGTCATCTGACGCTCGGGGCAAAGGGATTGCTACTGATGTGCCTGCCCGGACGGAGACACCGAAGACAACCAATGCTGAAGCTTCCAAGCAAGAGATGGAAGAGATTCTTAAGATTATCAAGAAGAGTGATTTCAATGTGATTGAGCAGCTGGGGCACACCCCCTCTAAGATCTCTATGCTATCACTGTTGTTGTGTTCAGAGGCCCATGCCAAGGCCCTGATTTCCTTCCTGAAGACGGCCCATGTGCCACAAGAAACGTCTGTTGATCAATTTACCGATTGTGTGGCCAACCTAACAGCTGATAATGGTTTGGGTTTCTCTGACGCCGATCTGACGGCTAAAGGGAAGAATCACAACGATGCCCTACATGTCTCCATTGAATGCAGGGGCACCACTCTTGCCCATGTGCTGGTTGACACTGGTTCTTCGTTGAACGTACTACCCAAGAAGGCCCTAGACAGGTTGGATTGTGAGGGTTTAGAACTCAAGCCTAGTAACATTGTTGTCCGGGCCTTTGACGGGTCGAAGAGGATGGTACATGGTGAAGTTGGCATTCCAATCAGGGTTGGTTCTCAAGTTTTTTATTCTACTTTCTATGTGATGGACATTCGCCCATCCTATTCTTGTTTGCTGGGTCATCCGTGGATCCACAAGGCTGGAGCTGTGACCTCCACTTTACATCAGAAGCTTAAGTACCCGATCAGAGGGAAGATCGTAACAGTGCAGGGGGAGGAAGAATATATGGTCAGCCACCTCAACTCGTTCTGGTATATAGAGATGGATGGGGAATTCATTGAGACCCCCTTTCAACACTTTGAAGAGGTGCCTCAGACACTGGCATCAGCAAAGACTGTGACTGAAGAAGACTCTCCTTTGAAGATGGCTTCCTTAAAGGATGCCCGGGCTGTGATTGAGAAGGGTGAGTATGCAAACTGGGGCCGACTTCCTGATTTCACTCCGAAGACTGACAAGTTTGGTTTGGGATTCACTGCAGAAGCTCAGAGGGCTGTTCGCAAATCAAGAATTGGAAGACCTCCTGTGTTCATCACCAACCCGGGAGTTAATGCTATTGAGGACGACATGGAGGAATCCGAATTAAACAGCTGGATCTACCCAACGACAGACGGTGGACCAAACAACTGGACCGCGAAAGACTTCGTACCTATTACTTTTGTCACTCAGTAATGAACTCCTGTGTTTTGAATTTGTAATAGACAATAATTTTAAAACTTTATGGCCCGGTGTCTTACCCGGGGCACCGTGGTTTCATTTGTGAGGGCTTGTTATTTGTCACTTTCATATATCATGAATAAAAGCATTGGACGTTTTTTTCGCATTTCAAATCTTGCGCTCCCTTTCTTTCTTTACATATTGCAAAACAGCTATATTTACACACACTCACCTATACAGGTTCCAATCCACTTTGGATCTCACTGGTAACGACTCTGCTACTGCCAGTTATGACTTTGAAAATCCGATCAACTTAGCAGAAGACGAAGGTGAAGATGATTGTGAAGTGCCTGGTGAGCTTGCAATATTGCTACTCCAGGAAGAGAGGGCCATTCAGCCACATGAAGAGCCAGTGGAAACGGTAAATCTGGGTACGGAGACAGACAGAAAGGAAGTCAAGATTGGTGCAAATCTGGAGTCTAGTGTGAAACAACGGTTGATTCAGATGCTGCACGACTATGTGGAAATCTTTGCCTGGTCCTACGAAGACATGCCTGGATTGGATACCGACATTGTGGTTCATCACTTGCCTACCAAGGAAGAATGCCCTCCGGTAAAACAGAAGGTCCGCCGTATGCGTCCAGAGATGTCCGAGAAAATCAAAGCTGAGGTTATGAAACAATTTGACGCCGGTTTTCTAGCAGTGACTTCTTACCCTCAGTGGGTTGCCAACGTGGTTCCAGTGCCGAAGAAAGATGGTAAGGTCCGAATGTGTGTTGATTACAGGGACTTGAACAGGGCCAGCCCTAAGGATGACTTCCCTCTGCCTCACATCGATGTTCTGGTTGACAATACTGCTCATCATAAGGTATTCTCCTTCATGGATGGTTTCTCCGGTTATAATCAGATCAAGATGGCTCCTGAAGACATGGAAAAGACCACTTTTGTTACTCATTGGGGCACCTTTTGCTACAAGGTCATGCCTTTTGGGTTGAAAAATGCTGGGGCAACCTACCAACGTGCCATGGTTGCTTTGTTTCATGACATGATCCATCATGAGATCGAAGTATATGTCGACGATATGATTGCAAGGTCCCAAACTGAGGCGGAACACCTTGACCATCTACAGAAGCTATTTGACCGTTTGAAGTTGTACAAGCTGAGGTTGAATCCGAATAAGTGCACCTTCGGGGTGAGATCTGGAAAACTACTGGGTTTCGTCGTGAGCGACAAAGGTATTCAAGTGGACCCTGGCAAGGTGAAAGCCATACAAGAGATGCCAGTCCCCAAGACTGAAAAAGAAGTTAGAGGCTTTCTAGGACGGCTGAACTACATTGCCCGATTCATCTCACACCTAACTGCTACCTGTGAACCACTCTTCAAGCTGCTGAAGAAAGATCAGGTAGTACGTTGGAACGATGAATGTCAGGCTGCTTTCGAAAGAATCAAAGAGTATCTCCAAGAGCCACCCATTCTGATGCCACCGGTTGAAGGGAGACCTCTAATCTTATACTTGACAGTACTTGACAACTCAATGGGGTGTGTGCTGGGGCAGCATGACGAGTCTGGCCGGAAAGAGCACGCCATTTATTACCTTAGCAAAAAGTTTACCGACTGTGAGACCCGATACTCACTGCTCGAGAAAACTTGCTGCGCTTTGGTATGGGCTGCTCACTGGCTGAGACAGTATATGTTGACTCACACTACTCTGTTGATTTCAAAAATGGATCCAATAAAGTATATCTTCGAAAAGCCTGCCTTGTCCGGAAGAATAGCAAGATGGCAAATGATCTTGACGGAATACGACATCCAGTACACGACTCAGAAAGCAATCAAAGGAAGTGTATTGGCAGACCATTTGGCACACCAGGCAGTGGATGACTACCAATCTATGAACTTTGAGTTTCCAGACGAGGATATCATGGTAGTAACTGATTGCGAAATACCCGGACCGGATGAAGGACCTGAGGAGGGATCCCGATGGTCTATGTACTTTGATGGAGCCTCAAACGCTTTGGGTAATGGTATCGGCGCTGTGATCACATCTCCTAATGGCTCTCATATTCCGTTTACCGCCCGACTATGTTTCAACTGCACCAACAACATGGCGGAGTATGAGGCATGCATTATGGGTCTTCAAGCTGCAATTGACCTAAGGATCAAGTTTCTGAGTGTCTTTGGAGATTCCGCTCTCGTGATCAATCAGATCAAAGGCGAGTGGGATACGAAACACCCAAATCTTATGCCTTACAGGGAGTATGTGTTGACGTTGTTTCCACACTTCGAAGAGATAACCTTTGAACATTTTCCAAGAGAGGAGAATCAGTTGGTGGATGCGCTAGCTACGATGTCTTCTATGTTCAAAGTCAAATGGGACAACAAGGCTCCTCGGATCATTATTTGGAAACTAGATGAACCTGCATATTGTTGTGATCTTGAGACGGAAGAAGTAACAGAAAAACCATGGTATCATGAGGAAAAGAGATACCTTGAAGCTCAAGAATACCCCGAGGGTGCATCTGTTAATGACAAGAAGTTTCTGAGAAGGTTCGCAGCAAAGTTCTTCCTCAGTAACGACATTCTATACAAACGAAATCATGATTCAACCTTACTGCGTTGTGTGGATAAGACTGAAGCAGAAAGGATCATGACAGAGCTGCATGAGGGTACCTTTGGAACACATTCCAGTGGACATACTATGGCAAAGAAAATCCTTCGGGCAGGATATTACTGGTCCACAATGGAAGCTGACTGTTACCAACATTCTCGGACATGTCACAAATGCCAGATCTACGCTGATAAGGTGCACGTCCCTCCAGTTCCCCTGAACGTCTTGACAGCACCTTGGCCTTTTGCAATGTGGGGCATTGATATGATCGGTGAAATCAGACCTACGGCATCCAACGGGCATCGCTTCATCCTGGTAGCAATTGATTACTTCACAAAGTGGGTTGAAGCAGCTTCCTACGCTACCGTAACCAAGAACGTCGTGGCACGGTTCATTCGGCATAACCTGATCTGTCGATACGGCATACCTGAGAGGATCATTACGGACAATGGTACCAATCTTAACAACAGGATGATCACTGAGCTCTGCGAGCAATTCAAGATACAGCACCACAACTCTTCTCCTTACCGGCCGAAGATGAATGGGGCTGTAGAAGCAGCTAATAAGAATATAAAGAAGATTGTGCAGAAGATGACAGTGACCTACAAAGATTGGCACGAAATGTTACCGTTTGCTCTTCATGGGTACCGTACCTCAGCGCGGACGTCAACAGGGACAACACCCTTTTCCTTGGTATATGGTATGGAGGCAGTCTTACCCATAGAAGTTCAGATACCCTCTCTCCGGATAATGAAAGATGCAGGTTTGAGCGAAGATGACTGGATCCAGACCCAGCTTGATCAATTAAACCTAATTGACGAAAAGAGACTCACCGCTATTTGTCATGGTCAAACGTACCAAAAACGGATGATCAAGGCATTTAACAAGAAAGTCAGACCACAAGAGTATCAAGTCGGAGACCTGGTAATCAAGCGCATCATTCTTCCTCAAAGTGATCCCAGGGGCAAGTGGACCCCTACGTACGAAGGGCCATTTGTGGTTAAACATATCTTCTCAGGAGGAGCTATGATTCTAACCACTATGGATGGTGACGACCTTCCTCACCCGCCAATGCAGACATAGTAAAAAGATACTACGCATGAATAAAAGACCCGCTAGGTTGACACACCTAGGAAAAAATAAGGGCTTCCCGGCGAACCAAAAGGGTTCGGGAAAAAATAAGGGATGAAATGAAAAAATCTGTACACCCGGCAAGTCGAAAACCTGAAAAGTCGGCTTGTGCAAAAATGGGTATCCCGGTGGACTGAAAACCCGAAAGGGCGGTCCAGGCAAAAGTTAGGGATAAAGCGTAATACTATGTCTCATTGGATCACCTTGCATCCAGAATCCGGTATCAACTATCAGGTTCAGACGACATCAATCAGTCAGCTTCATCTTCAACTAAATAAGTGATGAGACGCTTGAAGACATAAAGGCGATAGCAGAGTTGAAACCCAGTGGGATTTTTCACATAGCTGTTTTGTTTTCCTTTTCACAAATTGTATAAACTCTATGTTGTTCGGCGGCGTTCTCTTACTAGGACGTCAACCTCTTGTACATAACGCCTATTTACAGGCAAAATTCAAAATCAATACAAATTCACTTTTCCAGACAAATTGCCAATTGTTTTTCTTTTTCTGTTTTGTTTTGCAAAGAACGTCCAATGTTCATTTTTGATATATGCATTTGACATTAATTGTTAACTCATAAAAACTTGCATACGAAACAAAGGGCTAATTACAGGTGACATTAGAAACAGGGGCAATAAAGAATTGTCTAAGTGATCTAGTTGCTCTGTCCTCCAGGTACCAAGGGAAGTTCAGCTGAAGAACATGACCAGGATACCTTCACTCCCCGCCGAGTAAGACAAGTTTCAGCCATACTCTCCCCAAGCAGAGTTGGTCTCCCATAAGTTCTCAAAGGGCACAGTTCCCCTAGCAAGTCAGCAACACTCTCCCCAAGCAGAGTTAGGCTCCTGTCAGCCCCAAAGAAGTTGGGTATCCCCAGAAATCTCAATATTCTCCAGCAGAGTATACAAATATTTCTCAGCAAGCATCCCCGGCAGTCTTAATATAAGATTGTTCCCCGGCGAAATACCAGACACCCCAGTGGAGCCATTCCCCAGTGCAGTTCGAAAGTTTCCCCAGGAGAGTTGAATCATCCTCCCCAGTAGATTCTGGAAGCTTATCCCCAGTACATTCTGGAAGCTTATCACCTGCAGCGTACATGTGTCTCCCCAGCTTTATTCAAAGGCTATTCCCCACCAGAGCTTATAACTGGGTTATCCTCAGCTAAGTACCACGGAAAAACCGTCCTCGGCAAAGTTCTTCCTATCCCCAGCGGAGTTCATCAATTCCCTAACAGAGCTTATCAACGGTATCCCCAGCGGAGTTATCATCAAATTCTCAGCAGAGTATCTCTTCCCACAGAGTAATTCCCCGCAGAGTAATATCTTCACCAGGTTTATTCCTCAACGGAGTCATCTTCTCCTACCGGTTTGTTCTTGCAATCATCATCCCCAGCGGAAACGAAGAACTCTCTTCAACATCAGCCCAGGATTTAGCTCCCGGCATCCGTCAAGGATTTATTTTCCAGACGAAAATACATTCACAAACATCACATTTTCATACATCATGATACATGCGCATGCGCATCATATCATACAATCTCATTTATTTTTGAGAACATCATGCATCTCATTCATCATGACATTGCATACAACTAATGTTTTGCCTTTTCAGGAAAAGGTCAATCAAAAGACGATTACCATCAACTTTTGCAGTTCCAGATTCGATACCTGTATCTAGCCAGGGCATATCTGTGTGCGATTGATTCCAGATCCGATTCCTGTATCTAGCCAGGGCATATCTGTAGACGACTAATTCCAGATTCGATTCCTGTATCTAGCCAGGGCATATCTGCGGACGACTAATTCTAGATTCGATTCCTGTATCTAGCCAGGGCATATCTGTAGACGACTAATTCCATATTCGATTCCTGTATCTAGCCAGGGCATATCTGAAGAGTTTGAAGATTCGATACCTGTATCTAGCCAGGGCATATCTGTAGACGACTATTTCCAGATTCGATTCCTGTATCTAGCCAGGGCACATCTGTGAGCGTTTGTTTGTAGATTCGATACCTGTATCCAGCCAGGGCATATCTGTAAGTGATTGATTGAAGTTCCAGATTTGATACCTGTATCTAGCCAGGGCACATCTGTGAGCGTTTGTTTGTAGATTCGATACCTGTATCCAGCCAGGGCATATCTGTAAGTGGTTGATTGAAGTTCCAGATTCGATACCTGTATCTAGCCAGGGCACATCTGTGAGCGTTTGTTTGTAGATTCGATACTTGTATCCAGCCAGGGCATATCTGTAAGCGACTGATTGGAGTTCCAGATTTGATACCTGTATCTAGCCAGGGCACATCTGTGAGCGTTTGTTTGTAGATTCAATACCTGTATCCAGCCAGGGCATATCTGTAAGCGATTGATTGAAGTTCCAGATTCGATACCTGTATCTAGCCAGGGCACATCTGTGAGCGTTTGTTTGTAGATTCGATACCTGTATCCAGCCAGGGCATATCTGTAAGCGACTGATTGAAGTTCCAGATTCGATACATGTATCTAGCCAGGGCACATCTGTGAGCGTTTGTTTGTAGATTCGATACCTGTATCCAGCCAGGGCATATCTGTAAGCGATTGATTGAAGTTCCAGATTCGATACCTGTATCTAGCCAGGGCACATCTGTGAGCGTTTGTTTGTAGATTCGATACCTGTATCCAGCCAAGGCATATCTGTAAGCGACTGATTGAAGTTCCAGATTCGATACCTGTATCTAGCCAGGGTACGTCTGTGAGCGATTGTTTGTAGATTCGATACCTGTATCCAGCCAGGGCACGTCTGTAAGCAACCTTTTGAAGTTCTGGATTCGATTCCTGTATCTAGCCAGGGCACGTCCGAGAATGATTGTTTGTAGATTCGATACCTGCATCCAGCCAAGGTATATCTACATGAAGAGTTTGAAGATCAACCCCTGTAACAGGCCAGGTAATTATCTTTCTTTCTCAGGTATGCAAGTTCTCGCTAAGGAATCTCTTACGCGATCGACACCTCCGAATGGCATCTTTAAGCCCATCTCCACAACTATACATTACCGTTCCAAATGGCATCTATAAGCCCATTCCCGACAAGGTTCTGTCACATCTCCAGATGGCATCTATAAGCCCATCCTCCTATCCATCATCTCTCCAAATGGCATCTGTAAGCCCATTCCCGACATCACACTGCTGACATTCTACTATGTGAGTGCAAATTTCTGGGCACTCTAGTGTTCAATCATCTTCCACCTTCGGATCACGAAAGGCACGCAAGCCAATCTACATCCTCAGGTCTAAGAAGATTGAACAGGGGCAACTGTTGTACCCCAAAATTTTCCCTCCCATATTCTTCAAGATTTGTCAAGATCAATCCTCAAATGGCTCAAGACCACTCAAGGGATTGCACAATTCAAATGCCTCATAAGCCAGTCAAAATTAGGGTTTTGTTTCTTGCAAGGAAGTTGAGGTTTTCAAGGGCTCAATCAAGTCCTATATGCCTATACACATTGCCAAGCATCTACATGCCAAATTTCAAGACTTACAGCATCAAGTTGCACAGTCAAAAGCCCTAATTGCTTCACAATCAAATGTAGGGGTAAAATGGTCATTTGGCAGTCAAAAGTCAAATTTTTTGGTCAACATCTTAT
Organism: Vicia faba; assembly: GCA_948472305.1. Lineage (NCBI taxonomy): Eukaryota > Viridiplantae > Streptophyta > Magnoliopsida > Fabales > Fabaceae > Vicia > Vicia faba. The sequence goes on along the minus strand of OX451739.1, from coordinate 373,985,779 downwards.
TTGAAGCCACAATCATCATTTGATCAAGTCTTGATCATGATTCCACAAGCATGGCTCAAAAATCATCAAGATGCAAAAGTTTCTATTTTTGGACAGCATAAAAAGTCAACTGTAACTTGACCAAGGCATAACTTTTTCATGGTTCATCATAAAAATCACATCCAATGCTCATTTTGAAGTGGATGACATTTCCTACAACTCATCTTCACATTCCAAGTCCAAGAAATGCTCTCACAAAAAGTTATCAATTTCTACATTATAGGTCATTTTCAAAAGTCAACAAAAAGGCATTTTAAGTCAAGGACCATAACTTGAGATTGGCAAATAAAAATGACATGGGACCAAAGGCATTGGTTAGAGGACTTCAATACCTTTCCAAAATGTCCAAGAACATGTTCATATGATCAAAATTGAGCAAGATATACATTGGAGAAGTTGGGAAATTTTTGTGAAATGGCAAAAGTCAACTATCCTTGAAACTTCAATTTTTGACAAAAGGGCCCACTTTATTCCACTTGATTCAGCCTTGTCATGCCACACACGTGTCCCATGATTAATTTCAAGATCAAACATTTATTTTTCTATTTTATTTAATTTTTATTGATTTAATTCATTTTAAATCCATAATAATTCAAATAAAATCTAAAAATCAATGGAATAGTATCTTTTGGATTTGAATAGCTTTCATACATCATGTGCCAGCTCACAAACTCATGCTAGGGCTATGTTGTACACAAAATCTTGGTTTTGCTTAAAAAAGGGAAAGTTTGTTAAGGATGGAAAACCTAAACCTAATTCTCTCATGTGCATGGATCAAGGCCCAGCTGATGACCTAATTCTATTCCCTTACATATGCTGAGTCTAACCCTAATGCTAAAAACGTGCAAAAGCTGCTACAAAGCCATAAACAAAATTCAAAAAAAAAAGTTGAAAACTGAATTCAACCTTCCATACCAATTAAAAGCCCCTTCTTGATTCCAATACCTTGCTGGGACATTCAGGAACCTATTGCAATCACAAACAAGCTCTAACACTCAAAGAATTACTCACTTCAGTCACACGGTTTGCCTAATTTTTCTAGAATCGAAACTTATAATTCTTGCATATTTAACATGATATAATTGTTGCTTTGCATTGCTATGACCTTTCTGAAGCTGATGGTGTAGATGAATTGAGTTATAGAGCCATGAATCAAAAGACACCATTGAAGAAATCTAGGGTTTCAGAGCTCTCAGATTAGGGCTTTCCACATACAGCAAAATTGGACCTCATAACGCATATGGTTGAATTCGTCAAGGCCAGACGAATTCAACCCAACCCTCGCACCCTATTTATATAACGCACAGAGCTAATCGCTATTTTTGCATTTTGCAGTTTGTGGGGGTTAAAAACCCCTGCTATCTCTTTATATTTTTCAGGGCAATTGAAGAAGACGATGACGTGTAGGAATGCTATTGGGGGATTCAAAAACAGCGCGCGTTTTGGTTGTTCTTCAGAATATTATTTGTTTTTTATATATTATAATTAATTGCCACTATAATAACAAAGACAAGCGCTTGGCTCAGTGGATGATGAGGTGTCTGGCAATCAATGGGACCTGGGTTCGATTCCCAGGTCCACCCAAACCTTGTTTCTATTTTTTCTAATGTTATCTCATGCAGCCTTTCCAAGAGCATTCTACCATGCAACCCACGCATCAGCTTGCCAAGTGGCCATAAGGCTCAATCCAATGGTCAGGATGGAAGCACACCATGCTCCAAGTCAAAGCACGCCCTAGTCAACTCCCAGAAGTCAACAAAGGCTTAGGCAAATGGGCCAGAGATTCAAACAAAAACCTCCATTGGGTCCATCAAACCCCCCTGGTTTTACTATTTTATTTTCTTTTTCCATTTAATTCTTTTAATTATAATCATTATTATTATTAACCAACAAACTAATTTTTTTTATGTAATAAATTCAGAAATCAAAAAATTTGTAAATATTTTTATTATTTATTATTTTTACTATTAATTATTATTTTTGCAAATAAATGTAAATTAAATGAATTAATTAAATTAGGTTACTTTAATCTTTTTTCATAATAAATAAAATAAACTTAGAATTAGGTTTTAACTTTTAATTTTAATTCCTTTTATTTTTTATTTTCATTAAAATATTAAAAAACATAAAAACATTTTTTTCTTTTAATTAAATAATTAATTAGTAACTTAGGTTAATTTTAATTATATTGCAAAAAAGGACAAAACTTAAATTCTTTTCTCAAAAAGGGTCAAAAACCCTAAGGACGTCCCGAGTGAATTTCTTTCGCGCATTATTCTTATTTTGGTTATTTATGTATCTGCTCAAAGGATGTAATAGCTAATTAGGATTTTACCGCTTTATTTACTTTTCTCACACTTATTTACCAAAACGGGTTTTTGTCTTTGGTGATGTATAGACCCGCGCCTTGTAATAGCGTAGATTCATATTTCCGCACTTTATTTTCCGCACTCTTAACTGTTAATATGCATGCAAGACTGAATGACAAATAAAATTAATCCGTAGCTCACAAATAACATGATCAGAGATAAATATAAAACTGAATTCAACACACAAGCACATGCCACTCCTAGGGTACGCCTCACTGGTTGCCTCGAACGTGGTCGTCAAGTATAAGGTGTTTTAGAGGTCGCCCTCCTGTCTAAAGATCCAGTTGCCTCGAAACGGTTGCCTCGGATAAAAAGGATCTAGGACATTAGGGTTACCGCTAAGGCGTCCTACTATTGCTTTGGTGACCACATGTCCCGATAATCGAATTGACCCGAATAACTCCAACGACGGTGCTACCTACTTCTCAATAGTGGGATAGTACTGTCTAAAGGACTCTTACACAGCTTAATTCCTTAGGGTAGGTAGATGACTCCTGGGTACTTGCTCTTTCAAAACAAACAAAAATACTTTTTGCATCTACACTTTCAAAAAGTTTTCAAACAAACACTTCATACACTCTTGAGGACTGATACAAGAGTTACTTAGAAGTTTTCAAAACGAAACTTTTTCAAAACACACCCACACTTGAAAAGCAAACAATTTTTGAAAACATAGTGAGCAAGTACCTAAGAGCCCGTGGATAACCACGGATAGAAAGGGTGCTAACACCTTCCCTTTCTATAATCTACCTCCCGAACCGAGAAACGTCTCGAAAGGAATTTTGCTGTGCTTTTGTCCTTTCCTTGTTGGAGAACATAAAAGACGGTGGAGACTCTTGCTTCCGCGACATTTCGCGAACCAGCTTAAAAAACAGTCAGTTCTATTTCCACCGATCACAGGGCAGATGTCCATTACATAGAAGGTTGAGTTGAAAGTCTGAGTTCCCACCTTTATGGGGATGTCCACCTCCCCATGGACCATCCTTTTTGAGCCATCAAATGCTTTCACGACTATGTTACTGGGTTTCAATGTCAGTCCTTCGCAATCCAATCTGTCAAGAGCTTTCTTTGGTAAAACGTTCAAAGATGAACCAATGTCCACCAAGACATGGGCCAGAGTTGTTCCTCTACATTCCATAGATACATGTAATTCCTCGTTATGCTTTCTCCCTCTTGGTGTCAAATAAGCATCAGAGAAGCCTAGGCCGTTATCAACTGTCAGACTGGCCACACAATCTTGGAATTGGTCAGCAGATGTCTAGGCCGGATTCAGCTTTCAGATATAGTTCAGATACGCTCCCGATACAAATGTCATCCTGATACTCATTCGATTTCAGCTTTCAGATACGGTTCAGATAAGCTCCAAACACGGATGCCATTCTGACACTTATTCAGATTCAGGTTCATGATGCAGTCCAGATACGCTCCAGACACAGAAGCCATTCTGTCGCTCACTCAGATTCACCTTTCAGATACAGTTCAGATACACTCCAGACACGGATGCCATTCTGACACTTATTCAGATTCAAGTTCAGATACAACTCAGATACGATCCATACACGGATGTTATTCTATCGCTCATAAAGATTCAGTCTCCAGATACAGCTCAGATACATTCCAGATACGGACACCATTCTGATACTTATTCTTTTGACTTACAACTTACAATTCAACAAGAATTCTTGGATGTCATCTATAATCCCATCTCCAATAAGATTCTATCACCTCTCCAAATGGCATATTTAATCCCATTCCCTCAACTACACTTCGTCGAGTGCAAATTTATGGGCACTCTAGTGTCCAATCATCTTTTACCTTCGAGTCACGAACGACAAAGCTCGCCAATCTAACTCTTCAGGTTCAAGAAGATTGAACAGGGCAGCTGTTGTAGCCCAAAATTTACCCTCTCATTTATCAAGATTTTTCTCACAAAACTTCTTTGACTCAAGACAAGATCAGGGTTTGCTCAGCTTAGGACATCTCATCTTGCACTGATAACCCAAAATTAGGGTTTGAGTTTGCACAAGGACTTTTGGACCACTAATGCTTCATTTTAATTTCATACATCATTTTGGACCCCTAAGATTGCTCATGATAAGTTTCAAGCCTTGAACCACCTTTTTGATCAGTCAATTGGACAATTGACCTAAAAATCAGCTATATTGCGGAAAAAGTCAACCATGGTCAATTTACAGTCAAACTTCATGATTTTTGATCCACATCAACATTTTAGATTCATATGTACCATTTGATCAAGTTTGGATCACAACTCCTCAAGAAATTTGATCAAAACATCAAAAGGGCAAAATGGTCAAAATTAGGGTTTTGACTGAGAAAGGGCAATCTCTGATTTTTAACCTAGCCAATGACCAATTGAGTTCAAACATGATTTCAAGGGTTCAATGGCATCATCTTTACCTAATTACATGGTTCAAAAGATCTCAAGTTCATTGGATTGACAAATGAAATTTGTAGTCAACTGATCAAAAGTCAACTGTGCACTGAAAAGTCAAACTTTGACTTTTTGGTCAAAATCAAGTACCAAGGGTCATAATTCATCAAGATATGTCAAAATATGAAACTTGTTCACCAAGAAAACCAAATTTGAAAATTAGGGTTTGAATTTGAAATTTTTCATAACTTAGAATTTTTCTAAGTATAAATTTTTTTTATATTTTTTCTCAACTTTTAACCACTTTTTCACCATGATGCCTTTTGATTCAAGAGAAGTTCCCAACATGAAAGTTGTATTCCTCCATGAAATCTACAACTTTTCTTCACAAACTTTTCCCTAAAGATGCTTGGATATCAAGTTATAAATTTGTGAATACATGCTCATGAACTAAATAACTTAGTGAAATTTTGCCCTAATTTAGGCAGGTTTTGGACCCAACTTCATGGCAACTTTTCACCTAGTTCCAAGAGGTATCTCAAATTGCATTTCAAATATGGATTATAGATCACATTGCAAGCTTAAGAAAATATCCAAGAACTCTCCAATATCATTTTTGAGTAGGGAGAATCGAAGAGAGGAAGTTGGCATTTTCTCACTTTTTGTTCAAGCCATTTTCACATAGAATCAAGTTGCAAACCAAACCTATGCTGATTGTTTCTTGATTTACAGGTCCTAAGCTTGCTATACACTCCTTAATTAAATGCATACTCAGTTGAAAAAGCCTTTATCCTTGCTTTTGAAACTTTACACAAGTTGTAATTCCATTTTGGGCAAAAAGGCTTCATTGCCATTTTCATAAAGATGCACTTTTGCAACTTTGTCAACTTAGAGCATTGGAAATGTCCCCTTGATACAAGCAAACTACACAGCTCTCAAGAAATTTGTACAAACTTATATCATCCCTAAAGCAAGCTGGTACAAGCATGTGAGATTGGTCTTGTCAACTTTACTTCAAGTACAAGAAAAGTTGCAAAAGGGCTAAAGCTTGCACAGCTAGTAGGAAGCTGACTTTGGATCACTTCTATACTAATATGCAAACATTGTACAAGGAATTACACGCTTGGCTTGAACCTAAAACTCTCTCAAACTGAAAAACACCAAAAATCTACCTAAGCATACAGTTTCTGCAAACGCTCAACCAACTCTCATTTGGTTCGTGCGTTTTGTGTTTAACTGATTCAAACATCTTATACACTCAATACCTATTCAATCCAAGCCATCACCCTGGTTCTGTAACCTCTGTTTCACCATCTGCCATTTTCAACTTGGAAGGTTGCAGTTGGACTTGGTCAGGGAGTTCCAGCCATCTTTAGAGCAAGATAAGGATTGGAATAGATTCAGGGAAGCTCAAGCAATCATCAGGCCTCCATTAAAGTCCCTACATTTGCATACACGATTCCAGCTGAAGGAGGTATTTTCTTAAACTCTATCTCTTTATACAGGCAACCTCAAGCCACGATTTGTGAAGAAAAAATGTAGTTCTCATCATAACGAAGCTGTACATATCTTTACTTTTCATTTATGTTACTTGTGCTAAGAGAATTTGAAGCTTGAAATCTCTGAAAAAATTAGGTCACGATTTAGGGATTCCAAAATTCTCTTTGATCTTTGATAGTTAAGTTACATAATTTATATGGTTGGAATCGTGAGCTCAAATGCCACATTTTTCATGTTATGAGTTTTCATTTTTATGCAAGCATGAGGAAGATACAGGTTGCACTGAGAATGGTGTGAAGATGATGAACGAAGGACATGGATGAAGTCCTGGGCTTTTTGTTGCTTGGTCCTTTTTTGTTTTTGCTAAACACCCCCCACTGACTTGCTATTGTACCCCCCTGGCTAACTATTTTATATTTTTATGTTTTTTTCTTCATATTTTCATATTTAAATAAATTTATTTATTTTTCTTAATGATAAAAAATCCTAAAAAATGATTTATGTATTTTCACACTTTTATTTTATTTTTTTATCATTTTCTCACACATAAAAATTAATTTATAGAATATAATTTATTTTCTTAATAAACTCATAATTAATTAAATATACTATATATTTTTTATTTTTTATTTTTTATACTTACAAATACCAATATTTGCACATATTTAACTTTTAATATTCATATACAATATTATTTATTATTTTTTATACAAAAAATACACAAAATAATAATATAGAACATTATTTTCTTTTAAATGAAAACTAGGGTTTAATCCTTTTCAAAAAGAATTAATTATTTTTTCCTTATTTTTAGGTTTAAGATTAATTTTATTTTACACAAAAACAAGACATAAAACATTTTTCTAACATGAACATTGCATTGCATTTTAAAGATTTGTATTATATTTATTTAATTCGCGCAAATTCGATTTGGTTGTAATAATATATTTAGCTTTATATTTGTGCAAATCCCCATTCAAACTTGTATTCCCCCCTCCCATAAATTTTTTGTAATAGCTTAGTTTATTTACATTACGCAATTTATCGCTTTAAATTCCATGATTAGTAATTAGGGTTTGCATGACAAGAACAAAACAAAGCAAAATAGAAAACCCTAAATACAAGACAAAATCAAAAGCATGAAAATGATACACTTTGCACACAAGCACCCTTAGGGTTTCTCCCACTTGGTTTCCTAAAATAAGATGGCCATGTTACGCACGCGAAGTATCTTGGCAAAACAAAACAAAACAAATATAAGATCATAGTCCCTCGATGACGCTATTCAAAAAAGTTGCCTAAACAAAAGGATCTTGGTCCCTCAAAAATGCTAAGATACTTGGCAACATTGCTATCATGGTTATATGATGACCCACGCCCGTCCCGTTTACATCCAAAGATAGGGTTGCTTACCAAATCAATGGTAAGCCAACAATGTCAAAGGAATAGAAAATGCACAAGAAAGACATTTGAGTAGGTGGATAGCTTCTAAGTTACTTGCTCCATTTCAAACAATCCTTGCTATTTTCAAAAACAAACACACACACATTTCAAAACATCTTACAAACATTGAAAACATTTTCAAAAGACAAACATCTTTGTATACATTCTTACAAACGAGAATCATTACAAAGATTGCCTAAACGAATGGCCTCTTTTTCAAAATACTTTCAAAACCACACCAAACACCATTTCAAACAAAACAAAGCAAGTGATCTAAGCAAGTAACTAAGAGCCAATGGAAAACCATGGATGAAAAGGGTGCTAGCACCTTCCCTTTTTATAATCTACCCCACGAACTCAAGAAAACATCTCAAAGGTCTTTCCTGTGCTTTTTTACCTTTCCTTTTGGATAAAAGAAAAGTCAGTGGCGACTCTTGCTAACCGCGACATTTGCGATGAAACGCAAAACCTTCAAGTCAGTTCTCCCACCGTATCACAGAACTGACGACTCTGCTGGGGATTAATATAAAAGTGGGGTTACCTTAGGGTTTAGATCACATTTATTTGCTTACATTTGTTTGACTTGCTTGCTTTACATTTTGGTTCTTTATTTGGGTTTAAATCCTCCACCCGGATTTGGGAAACATTATAGGTAAATAGCAATACATTGTGGAAACTGTGCGGGGTATACCGACATGGTCTAAGCAATAGCTATATTAGTGTGACATATTTGTGGGTACCAGTAGCCTTTGAGTCAATCAAAGAGAATATGGGGCCGCTGAGTGATGTCATGAAGCACTAATGAACTTCTAGAACCCTTTACTTGACCAACTTGGCCTTTTTAGGATGTAGTGAGATGACCGGCTTTGGTGCAGTCCGAAGTTGGTATATACTCGATACTACACTCATTGAGGGTTGGTTTCTTGGGATATTTCGGTCGCCATTAAAGAGGCATGAGCTGAAAAAATGACCAAGGAAACAATCCAATGATATTGAGCTCCTTAGAACCCGATTACTATTGTTAGGACAGGTTGAGCCAACTAAACTTCAAGAGGGTACTTACCTATGAAACCCCATGCAAGCCTAAACTAAAAACTTTCTTGATTTGTTTGTATATGCATGCTTGTACATAAACATCATGGACATCATGAACATCATATGCATTCACTAACCATTTCAAGGATTTTGGAGATTCATCTTTGTTCTTGTTTTGTAGGTTATGGATTTACTTCGCAGGAAAACTATCCAAATCAACCTTGTAAGAATTCCTCCACAACTCAAGGAGCTAGCTTCAAGGATCCATGAGAACTCTCCATTCACCGAGAGACATGGTCGTCTACTCAACTTGGTCACTTCCAACACAGAGGAGGATATGATGAAGGTTCTCTTCCAGTTCTTTGACCCTTTGCATCATTGCTTCACATTTTCTGACTATCAACTTGTGACCACTTTGGAAGAATTCTCTCAACTTCTGAGGATTCCTATTCTCAATCAACTACCCTTCAACGGTACGGAAAGAGATCCAAAGCCTGAAGAGATTTCTCAATCCCTGCACTTGCACTCATCTGATGTCACAACACATTGGGAAACTAGAAGTGGTGTCAAAGGCTACTTGGCAAAGTTTCTGTTTGAGAAGGCCCAAAGCTGTTGGAATTCCCTAGACTTGCAAGATTTTGAGGAGATTGTAGCTCTTCTCATCTATGGGATGGTCTTGTTCCCTAATCCTGACCAACTCATAGATGTAAGCGCTGTCAAAATCTTCATGTCTCGCAACCCGGTGCCTACATTGCTTGGGGATATCCTACACTCTTTTCACACTCGTACAATGAGGAAAAGAGGTGTTCTTATGTGTTGTACTCCTCTCCTGGCAAGATGGTTTATTTCTCATCTTCCCCAATCAGTCTTAAAGAATGAGCAAGGGTTGAGGTGGTCACAAAGGTTAATGACGCTCAAACATTCGGATATTCATTGGTGCTCTCGATCCAAAGAGAATGTTATCATTGTTGACCGTTGTTTGGAATTCCCTAATGTCCCTCTACTTGGCATTAGGGGAGGCATCACCTACAACCCATGCTTAGCTCTAAGACAGTTTGGTTTTTCCCGAAGGGATGGCCCATATGATATGCTGATTCAAGGCCTGGTATTCGACTACGACAATAACGATCAAGGACTTCGCCAGAGATTCATCCGAGCTTGGAGGATGCTAAACAAGGTGGATAGCAAGACTTTGGGACACAAGAACTACATCCATCTTGAGCCTTACCTCAAGTGGGTATGAACCCGCGCTCAAAGTCTTATGATGCCTTATCCCTCCATTCTCCCAGTGATTATTGAGCCTGTTAAGGAAGGAGAAGTTCCATACACTATCCTACATCCTGACATGCCTACATCCCTCAAAGACCTACAAAAGGATTGGATACAGCTCAAAGGAGAGCGAGGTACTTTCGAAGCCCAATTCTACGCAAGCGAGAAGAAGGTTTTGGAACTCACTCGGCTACTTCATGAAGAGCAGACTCTAAATACCTACATTGCACCAAAGAGGATGCGCAATGTCTTTTTACCTTAGAATTTTGTATTATTTTGCCCAAGGGGCATTGATGTACTCAAATCCTATCTTATTAATATGACGTGTGTTTCTTTTTGTTTGAAACAAATTTGAATTTCTAAATCCTTGAAAGCATTGCATGAATACATATCATTCATCATAAACATAAACAGGTCTTTGCAACAAGTTTCCTCATCCCTCTACTGTTTATTTCAGCAAGATGGATCTCGAACAGACGGTTAAAGACCTTTAAGCTCAAAATACACAATTTCAACAGTTACTCATGACCTTAGCCAAGGGGCAACAGGAGCTGAAGACTCTGCTAGAAAAAGAAAAAGAGAAAAAGAAGAAGAAGCCAACTGGTGTGGTAATCATGGGCAGAAGGTTTCAGGGACAAGCTAGAAGGACCTTAGATTTTCCAACAACATCTAATGAAGGGGAAAGAAAAGGAAAAGAAACGGAAGTACCATCAGATTATGAAGAAGAAGAGGAAGAGGAGGACTACTCTGAACAACAATACCCTCCGGCTGATGACAAGTACAAACACCTTGAAGAGCGTTTAAGCGCTATGGAAATCCAGAGAGTACCAGAGCTAGATTTTGAAGAGTTGGGGCTGGTTTCAGGAATTGTGATCCTGCCAAAGTTTAAAGTGCCACTATTTGCCAAGTATGGTGGGGTGTCTTGTCCTGAAATGCACCTCTGATCGTATGTCAGGAAGATTCAGCCGCACTCTGCCAACAAAGACTTGTGGGTCCACTTTTTCCAAGACAGTTTATCAGGAACGCAACTCGATTGGTTTTACCAATTAGAAAGGGCCGACATTCACAATTGGGAAGACCTAGCCGCAACTTTCTATAAACAATACCAGTACAACTCCGATTTGGCGCCTACCCGTACTCAACTTCGGAGTATGGCTATGGTTTCCAATGAGGGCTTCAAAGATTATGCTCAGAAGTGGAGAGATCTAGCTGGAAGAGTGCAACCCCCTCTGTTAGAAAGGGAGTTGGTGGACATGTTCTTGGGAACTCTATCGGGTCCTTTCTTCAATCATCTGATTGGGAGTTCCTCTGCAGGGTTTACTGAATTGATTTTAACCGGCGAGAGGGTGGAGGCTGGTATAAGAAGTGGGAAGATTCAGAAGGATGTGTCTGCCTCTACTGCTGTGAAAAAACCCTTCACTGGGAGGAAGGAAGTATCTGTTGTTTATTCACACAGGAATCAAGGAAGAACTAAACACCGACCAACAGTGGGGGCCGTTATGATTCCAAAGCCTGCATCAAACCAGCCAAGAAATAACCAACCAAGGGTGGAAAGGCCAGTCCAGCAATTCGCCAGGATTAACATGACTCCAGCCCAGGTTCTACCACATCTTCTTAAATTTAATCTGGCAACTTTAAAAGAGGCCTCAAAGAATCCCAATATTGCGTCTCCTCATTACCATCTGAATGCCAGGTGCGCATACCATTCTGAAAGTCCAGGGCACGACACTAACAATTGTTGGGCTATGAAGAACAAAATTCAAGACCTAATAGATGCGAAGGAAGTTGAGTTTGATGCGCCTGAGAAACCAAATGTTATTTCCGCTCCGATGCCTAGGCATGGTCACAATGCCAACGCTATTGAAGAAGATTTGTTTGTTGAAACCATGGATGAACTGTTGACTCCGCTCCCGATTATTAAGTTGAATTTGTTGAAAGCTGGTATATTCCCAGGTTGTGACAAAGACTGCCATGTTTGCATATCCTCATCATTTGACTGCCCTCTGTTGTAAAAAGGTATGCAACGACTGATGGATAACCAAGAAATTCTGTTTGAGAATGCTCTTATTTTACCCGTTCCAGTTAAAGACATTTCAATTATAACCATCTACGCCAATCCTTCCAGGGCCCCTAAAAGACCCGTTAGGATTACACCTGCTCCAAAGACTACTCCACTTAAGATTACAATGCCCGGGCCGGTCCCGTATAAATCAGATAAAACAGTACCATGGAATTACGGTGGAGAAATCTACTACCATGGTATTAAACAGGATGAATTGACTGCCGAAGAAGAGAGCTCCGAGGAGGACAATTCTGACATTATAAATATTTCCGGAACTAGAAAGATTACCCGTAGTGGTAGAATCTTCTCCCCATAGATTGCCCCTCCAAAGGCAGTCTTTGGACCCGTGGTCGTTCCGAAGATTACCTCTGCACCAGTGATTATACCTGCAAGCATACTTACCGACAAAGACAACACAATCCCTATCCCTACTTCCACTGCTGAGAATAAAGGAAAGAACGTTCAAGAGGAGCCTGTCCGGACGAAGGCTCAATCACTAGCTATCCCCGAAACATCCAAGAAGGAAATGGAAGAAATCCTGAGGATAATAAAAAAGAGTGATTATGATGTGGTTGAACAGTTGGGGCAAACCCCTTCCAAGATCTTTATGCTAGCTCTGCTGCTGTTCTCTGAAGCACATGCAAAAGCTCTAGTAAAATTTCTGAAGACAACTCATGTGCCGCAAGAGACGTCTACTGACCAATTCCAGGATTGTGTGGCCAGTTTGACAGCTGATAATGGCTTGGGTTTATCCGATGCTAATTTAACACCCAGAGGGAGAAAACACAACGAGGCATTACATGTCTCAGTAGAGTGTAGAGGAACAACCCTATCCCATGTATTGGTGGACACGGGATCATCTTTGAACGTCTTACCGAAAAAAGCCCTTGACATATTGGATTGCGAGAGGCTGACTTTAAAACCCAGTAACATAGTGGTGAGAGCATTTGACGGTTCGAAGAGGATAGTCCACGGGGAGGTAGACATCCCAATAAAGGTGGGAACTCAGATTTTTAACTCAACCTTCTATGTGATGGACATCCGTCCTTCTTATTCCTGTCTGTTAGGACGCCCCTGGATCCACAATGCTGGTGCTGTCACCTCCACATTGCATCAGATGCTGAAGTACCCGGTCCAAGGAAAGATCATAACTATCCACGGGGAGGAGGAGTACATGATTAGTCATCTGAATTCTTTCCGATATGTAGAGTTGGATGGCGAGTTCATTGAAACCCCTTTCCAACATTTTGAAGAAGTCTCTCAAGAAGTAGCAGCGACCAAGGCGGTATCCTCAATTCCTAAGATCACAAGACATCCACTTTGGATGTCATCTCTAAAGGATGCAAAGGCAGTAGTGGAAGAGGGTGGATGCACCATCTGGGGGCAGCTTCCAGATATTCCGTACAAATCAGACAAGTTTGGCTTGGGGTTTACTTCAACTGCTCATAAGGCTGTGCGTCGTGCCCGTGCTGGGGGGCCACCTGTGAAGATTAGCAACCAAAGGGTCAATGCAGTAGAAGACAATGAAGAGGATGGCAGCTTGGAAGATTGGATATTTCCTACTGTCAGCGGAGGACTTCGCAACTGGGAAGCCAAAGACTTTGTCCCAATAACTTTCATCTCTCAGTAATTTATCTTTTACATTTCTGTTGGACTTGTAATATTCACGAATAATTCGCACTTTAAAAACCTTGTGTCTTACCCGAGGCACAATGGTCCATTTGTAAGGGTTTTTATTTCATCTTCATATGACATTCACTGAATCATGGATGCTTTTTCATATATAAACCTTTTGTGCTCATTGTCTTTCTTTTACATTTTATTGTTTTAAGATGGCTATACCCTTACACACATCCACACTCACAAATGCAGGTACCCCTCCATTCCGGATCCCATGGGTAACGATACTGCTATAGCCTTCAGTGACTCTGAAGATCTGATCTACCAAGCCGAATACGAAGGTGAGGAAGATTGTGAGGTGCCAGGGGAATTGGCCATACCACTACAACAAGAGGAAAGAGCTATTCAGCCTCATGAGGAGCTGTTGGATACAATCAATTTGGGTACCGAGGAAGATAAAAAGGAAATCAAAGTGGGTGCCAATCTAGAGCCGAGTATCAAGGAGCGCCTAATTCAACCGTTGCATGATTATGTTGAGATATTTGCCTGGTCATACGAAGACATGTCGGGACTCGATACAGACATCGTGGTACACTGTCTACCCACAAGAGAAGACTGTCCACCAGTGAAACAAAAAGTCCGCCGCATGAGACCTGACATGTCAGAGAAGATCAAAGTAGAAGTTATGAAATAGTTCAATGCCAGATTTCTGGCTGTTACTTCTTATCCTCAATGGGTGGCCAACATTGTTCCCGTGCCTAAAAAGGACGGCAAAGTGAGAATGTGCGTGGATTATAGGGATTTAAACAGGGACAACCCTAAAGATGATTTTCCACTTCCACACATCGACATCCTGGTTGACAATACAACCCAGCACAAAGTATTTTCTTTCATGGATGGATTCTCAGGCTATAACCAGATCAAAATGACGCCTGAGGACATGGAGAAAACTACATTTGTCACACAGTGGGGTACGTTCTGCTACAAAGTGATGCCATTCAGACTGAAGAATGTCGGGGTAACCTATCAACGTGCCATGGTAGCTTTGTTTCATGATATGATACATCATGAGATAGAGGTCTACGTAGACAACATGATAGCCCGATCACAAACTGAAGAAGAACACCTTGATCACTTGCAAAAGTTGTTTGTCAGATTGAAGGAGTACAAACTAAGGTTGAACCCGAACAAGTGCACATTCGGAGTCCGGTCCGGTAAACTCTTAGGTTTCGTTGTCAGCAACAAAGGCATCGAGGTTGATCCTGCCAAGGTTAAAGCAATACAAGAAATGCCTGCTCCTCGCACTAAGATGGAAGTCAGATGATTCTTGGGACGCCTGAACTATATTGGCAGATTCATTTCTCACCTAACATCTACTTGTGAACCAATCTTCAAACTGTTGAAGAAAGATCAAGTAGTAAGATGGAATGATGAGTGTCAGATTGCTTTTGACAAAATCAAAGAGTATTTACAAGAGCCTCCTGTCTTGATGCCACCAGTCGAGGGAAGACCACTGATCATGTATCTGACCGTTTTAGAGAACTCAATGGGGTGTGTATTGGGGCAGCATGACGAGTCTGGCCGAAAAGAGCACGCTATTTACTACCTGAGCAAAAAGTTTACCGACTGTGAAACCAGATATTCACTGCTCGAGAAAACTTGTTGCGCTCTGGTATGGTCTACTCGCCGGCTAAGACAGTATATGTTGACTCATACCACTTTGCTGATATCTAAGATGGATCCGATAAAGTACATCTTTGAGAAGCCTTCTCTGTCTGGGAGGGTAGCTAGATGGCAGATGATCCTAATAGAATATGACATACAATACACTACACAAAAAGCTATAAAGGGCAGTGTTCTAGCAGATCATCTTGCTCATCAAGCTGTAGAAGATTATCAGTCCATGAAGTTTGAATTCCCGGATGAAGACATCATGACATTAGACGATGGTGAGGAAATCAGGCCATATGACGGACCTGGACAAGGATCCCGATGGACCCTGTTCTTTGATGGGGCATCCAATGCACTTGGTAATGGTATCAACGCGATACTCATATCTTCAGAAGGGTGCCATACTCCATTTACTGCCAAACTTTGCTTCAACTGTACGAACAACATGGCAGAATATGAAGCATGCATCTTTGGTCTCAAGGCTGCCATAGACTTGGGAATCAAATCTTTAGTTGTGTTTGGAGATTCAGCTTTGGTCATCAGTCAGATCAAAGGAGAGTGGGACACTAAGCACCCAAACCTTATCCCTTACAAAGAACATGTTTTGACATTGCTACCACATTTTGAGCAGATTACCTTCGAGCACTTCCCGCGAGAAGAAAATCAGCTAGCAGATGCTCTAGCCACAATGTCATCTATGTTTAAACTTAATTGGGATAACGAGGCTCCCCAAATAACCATTGAACGAATGGATGAACCAGCACACTGTCACGAGATTAATACTGAAGAAGTAGTGGACCAGCCTTGGTTTCATGAAGTCAAAAGGTATCTCGAGGCTCAAGAATATCCAGAAGGAACTTCAATCAATGATAAAAAGTTCCTAAGGAGATTCTCCGCTAAGTTCTTCCTAAGTAATGGTATCATGTACAAACGTAATCATGATTCTATTCTGCTCCGTTGTATGGATAAGATTGAAGCTGAAAGGATCATGGCTGAATTGCATGAAGGTGCATTTGGCACTCACTCTAGTGGGCATACGATGGCGAAGAAAATCCTACGAGCAGGCTACTATTGGTCTACCATGGAAGCATACTGCTATCAATAATCCCGGACCTGTCGTAAGTGTCAAATCTATGCGGACAAGGTGCACGTGCCTCTGGTTCCTCTAAATGTCTTAACAACTCCTTGGCCCTTTGTTATGTGGGGAATCGATATGATTGGGGAGGTCAAGCCTACAACCCAATGGACACCGTTTCATTCTAGTGGCCATTGACTATTTCACAAAGTGGGTCGAAGCAGCTTCCTTCGTATACGTTACTAAGAATGTTGTTGCCCACTTCATCAAGCAGAATCTTATTTGCCGGTACGATATCCCAGAAAGGATCATCACTGATAACGGTACGAACCTTAACAATACTATGATCACCGCTTTGTGCGAGCAGTTCAAGATTCAACATCACAATTCATCCCCCTTATCAGCCAAAGATGAATGGTGTCGTCGAAGCTGCGAATAAAAACATTAAAAAGATCATACAAAAAATGACAGTCACCTACAAGGACTGGCATGAGATGCTACTGTTTGCTCTCCATGAATACCATACCACGGCTCGCGCATCAACTGGGGCAACACCCTATTCTTTGGTTTATGGCATGGAGGCTGTTTTACCTATTGAGGTTCAGATCCCCTCTTTGAGAATTATGAAAGATGCAGGTTTGAGTGAGGACGATTGGATCCAGACCCGACTTGATCAACTGAACTTAATTGATGAAAAGAGGCTTACTGTTGTTTGCCATGGTCAAATGTATCAAAAACGGATGATCAAGGCCTTCAATAAGAAAGTCAGACGCCAAGAATATCAAGTTGGAGATCTAGTGATCAAGCGCATCATTTTGTCACAAAGTGATCCCAGGGGCAAATGGACTCCTACCTATGAAGGACCATTTGTAATCAAGAACATCTTTTCCGGTGGGGAAATGATCTTAACCACCATGGACGATGACGACCTGTCACACCCTGTGAACACGGACATAATCAAAAGATACTAAGCATAAGAGACCCGCTAGATTGACACACCTAGGCAAAACAAGGGCATCCTGGCGAACCAAAAGTTTCGGGCAAAAATTAGGGATAAAATTAAAAAAAATTGTACACCCGGCAAGTTGAAAACCCGAAAGGGCGACTTGGGCAAAAAAGGGTTTCCTGGTGGATCGAAAACCCGAAAGGGCGGTCCAGGAAAAAGTTAGGGAATTAAAGTGTATGACTATGTCTCATCGGATCACTTTAAGGACAATCTCTTCACTGACAAACTCGGAGTTTCTGATCAATTCAATCATCTTCGGACGAAGCAACAAATGGAAAAGATATTCGGAGATACGAAGGCTATAGCTGAATGGGAACCCCATGGGATTATTACACATAGCTGTCTTTCTTTGTACAAATTTTTCTTATTTTTATGACACTATCCTCTTACTAGGACGTCTGTCTCCTTTGTACAAAATACTTATTCAAAGTAAATACAAAGATATCTCTTTCAAAGTACAGAAAACTATTTGCCTTTTTCTTTACACTTGTGTTTTTATTTGAAAAACGTACAATGATTCATTAATGAACATATGCATTTGAACATAATTACTGTTTACAAATAAACAAAATGGAAAAAAACAATTACTGACAGGTTGAAAGAATAGGAAAATTTCTTTAAGCTATTCCATGAACAATCCCTACAGTACGTCATTAAGATCCCCAGTGGAGCTGAAACTTCCAACTATCAATCCCCAATGGAAACCATTCAATTTCTCCAAATTCCCCAGCAAGTTGTCTTGAAGCCTGAAAAGCAACCAGATAACAGTTAACTTTTATTTCTCCCCAACCTAGGATAACTCCCCGGTAGGGTGATAGACGACTGAAACTCCTGAACCTTTTTTCCAAACAGGAATAAGCTTTTTCTCAGAGTTCTCATTGTTCCCCAACAGAACGAGGAGTCCCATTGTTAGATCCCCAGTAGAAGTCATCAAAATTCTATGGATTCCCTAAACAGATTCCTCAAGCAGTGCATGGCATTACTCTCCCAACGGAATTTTTGTCAACTTCAAGACATGAAGAATCCATATATCAGCAGCAGTCAAGGATTTATTTTCCTCAGCAATACAGCAAATCAGCTTACATGCGCATACATTACATCCATATATCATAAAAATTGACAAAACACATATATTGCATCGTACATTTCATGCAACATAACTTTGTGTTTCAGCTAACATTTTACCCTTTTCAGGATAAGATTAACAGCTACCGTTAAACAATGTGCAATCATGATACAGTACAGATACGCTCCAGATACGGATGCCATCCTGATACTCATTCAGATTCAGATTTCAGATACAGTTCAGATATGCTCCAGATACGGATGCCATCTTGATACTGATTCAGATTCAGATTTCAGATACAGTTCAGATACGCTCCAGATACGGATGCCATCCTGATACTCATTCAGATTCAGATTTCAGATACAGTTCAGATACGCTCCAGATACGGATGCCATCCTGATACTCATTCAGATTCAGATTTCAGATACAGTCCAGACACGCTCTAGATACGGATGCCATCCTGATACTCATTCAGATTCAGCTTTCAGATGCAGTTCAGATACGCTCCAGATACGGATGCCGTCCTGATACTCATTCAGATTCAGCTTTCAGATACAGTTCAGATACGCTCCCGATACGGATGCCATCCTGATACTCATTCGAATTCAGCTTTCAGATACGGTTCAGATACGCTCCAGAAACGGATGCCATTCTGACACTTATTTAGATTCAGGTTCATGATGCAGTCCAGATACGCTCCAGACATAGAAGCCATTCTGTCGCTCACTCAGATTCACCTTTCATATACAGTTCATATACGCTCCAAACACGGATGCCATTCTGACACTTATTCAGATTCAAGTTCAAATACAGCTCGGATACGCTCCAGACACAGATGCTATTCTGTCTCTCATACAGATCCAGTCTCCAGATACAGCTCAGATACGTTCCAGATACGGACACCATTCTGATACTTATTCTTTTGACTTACAACTTACAATTCAACAAGCATTCTTGGATGGCATCTACAAGCCCATCTCCAACAAGATTCTATCACCTCTCCAAATGTCATCTTTAAGCCCATTCCCTCAACTACACTTTGTCGAGTGCAAATTTATGGGCACTCTAGTGTCCAATCATCTTTTACCTTCGAGTCACGAACGACAAAGCTCGCCAATCTAACTCTTCAGGTTCAAGAAGATTGAACAGGGGCAGCTGTTGTACCCCAAAATTTTCCCTCTCATTTATCAAGATTTTTCTCATAAAACTTCTTTGACTCAAGACAAGATCAGGGTTTGCTCAGCTCAGGACATCTCATCTTGCACTAATAACCCAAAATTAGGGTTTGAGTTTGCATAAGGAATTTTGGACCAATAATGCTTAATTTGAATTTCATACATCATTTTGGACCCCTAAGATTTCTCATGATAAGTTTCAAGCCTTGAACCACATTTTTGATCAATCAATTGGACAGTTGACCTAAAAATCAGTTGTATTGGGGAAAAAGTCAACCATGGTCAATTTACAGTCAAAATTCATGATTTTTGATCCACATCAACATTTTAGATTCATATGTACCATTTGATCAAGTTTGGATCACAACTCCTCAAGAAATTTGATCAAAACATCAAAAGGGCAAAATGGTCAAAATTAGGGTTTTGACTGAGAAAGGGAAATCTCTGATTTTTAACCTAGCCAATGACCAATTGAGTTCAAACATGATTTCAAGGGTTCAATGGCATCATCTTGACCTAATTATATGGTTCAAAAGATCTCAAGCTCATTGGGTTGACAGATGAAATTTGCAGTCAACTGATCAAAAGTCAACTGTGCACTAAAAAGTCAAACTTTGACTTTTTGGTCAAAATCAAGTACCAAGGGTCATAATTCATCAAGATATGTCAAAATATGAAACTTGTTCACCAAGAAAACCAAATTTGAAAATTAGGGTTTGAATTTGAAAATTTTCATAACTTAGAATTTTTCTAAGTATAAAATTTTTCTTATTTTTTCTCAACTTTTCACCACTTTTTCACCATGATGCCTTTTGATTCAAGAAAAGTTCCCAACATGAAAGTTGTATTCCTCCATGAAATATACAACTTTGCTTCACAAACCTTTCCCTAAAGATGCTTGGATCTCAAGTTATAAATTTGTGAATACATGCTCATGAACTAAATAACTTAGTGAAATTTTGCCCTAATTTAGGCAGGTTTTGGACCCAACTTCATGGTAACTTTTCACCTAGTTCCAAGAGGTATCTCAAATTTCATTTCAAATATGTATTATAGATCACATTTCAAGATTTACAAAATGTCCAAGAACTCTCCAAGATCATTTTTGAGTAGGGAGAATCGAAGAGAGGAAGTTGGCATTTTCTCACTTTTTGTTCAAGCCATTTTCACATAGAATCAAGTTGCAAACCAAACCTATGCTGATTGTTTCCTGCTTTACAGGTCCTAAGCTTGCTATACACTCCTTAATTAAATGCATACTCAGTTGACAAAGCCTTTATCCTTGCTTTTGAAACTTTACACAAGTTGTAATTCCATTTTGGGCAAAAAGGCTTCATTGCCATTTTCATAAAGATGCACTTTTGCAACTTTGTCAACTTGGAGCATTGGAACTGTCCCCTTGATACAAGCAAACTACACAGCTCTCAAGTAATTTGTACAAACTCATATCAGCCCTAAAGCAAGCTGGTACAAGCATGTGAGATTGGTCTTGTCAACTTTACTTCAAGTACAAGAAAAGTTGCAAAAGGGCTAAAGCTAGCACAGCTAGTAGGAAGCTGACTTTGGATCACTTCTATACTAATATACAAACATTGTACAAGGCATTACACGCTTGGCTTGAACCTAAAACTCTCTCAAACTGAAAAACACCAAAAATCTGCCTAAGCATACAGTTTCTGCAAAAGCTCAGCCAACTCTCATTTGGTTCGTGCGTTTTGTGTTTAATTGGTTCAAACGTCTTATACACTCAATACCTAGTCAATCCAAGCCATCACCCTGGTTCTGTAACCTTTGTTTCACCATCTGCCATTTTCAACTTGGAAGCTTGCAGTTGGACTTGGTCAGGGAGTTCCAGCCATCTTTAGAGCAAGATAAGGATTGGAATAGATTTAGGGAAGCTCAAGCAATCATCAGGCCTTCATTAAAGTCCCTACATTTTCATACATGATTCCAGCTAAAGGGGGTATTTTCTTAAACTCTATCTCTTTATACAGGCAACCTCAAGCCACGATTTGTGAAGAAAAAATGTAGTTCTCATCATAACGAAGCTGTACATATCCTTACTTTACATTTATATTACTTGTGCTAAGAGAATTTGAAGCTTGAAATCTCTGAAAAAATTAGGTCACGATTTAGGGATTCCAAAATTCTCTTTGATCTTTGATAGTTAGGTTACATAATTTATATGGTTTGAATCGTGAGCTCAAATGCCACATTTTTCATGTTATGAGTTTTCATTTTTATGCAAGCATGAGGAAGATACTGGTTGCACTGAGAATGATGTGAAGATGATGAACGAAGGACAAGGATGAAGTTCTGGGCTTTTTGTTGCTTGGGCCTTTTTTGTTTTTGCTAAACACCCCCCCTGACTTGCTATTGTACCCCCCTGGCTAACTATTTTATATTTTTATATTTTTTTCATATTTTCATATTTAAATAAATTTATACCAGCTTCCACCCTCTCTCCGGTTAATATTAACTCAGTAAATCCAGCAGATGAACTTCCAATCAAATGGTTGAAGAAAGGGCCCGATAGAGTGCCCAAGAACATATCCACCAACTCCCTTTCAGACAGAGGGGGTTTCACTCTTCCAGCTAGATCTCTCCATTTCTGCGCGTAATCTTTGAAACCCCCATTTGAAGCCATAGCCATACTCTGAAGTTGAGTACGGGTAGGCGCCAAATCTGTATTATACTGATATTGTTTATAGAAAGCTGCAGCAAGGTCTTCCCAGTTGTTGATGTCGGCCCTTTCCAATTGGTAAAACCAATCGAGTTGTGTTCCAGATAGGCTATCTTGGAAAAAATGGACCCACAAGTCTTTATCGGCAGAGTGCAGCTAAATCTTTCTCACATACGATCGGAGGTGCATCTTAGGACATGACACCCCATCATATTTTGTAAACAATGGCACTTTGAACTTTGGTGGGATCACAATTCCCGACACTAGCCCCAATTCTTCAAAGTCTAGACCTGGTACCCTTTGTATTTCCATAGCGCTTAAACGCTCTTCAATATGTCTGTACTTATCATCAGCCGGAGGGTACTGTTCCTCAGAGTAGTCTTCCTCTTCTTCCTCCTCTTCATATTCTGACGGAACTGCTGTTTCTTTTCCTTTTCCTTCTCCTTCCCTGGAAGTGGTTTCAAAATTCAAGGTTCTTCTAGTTTGTCCCTGAAACCTTCTCCCCATGTTCAAAACCCCAGTGGCTTTCTTTGTTTTATTCTTTCTTTCTTCATCTAACAGAGTCTTCAACTCATCTTGCCCCTTGGCCAGGGTCAAGAGTAACTGTTGAAACTGCGTATTTTGAGCTTGAAGATCTTTGACCGTCTGTTAGAGATCCATCTTACTGAAATAAACAGTAGAGAGATGAGGAAACTCGTTGCTAAAGACCTGTTTATGTTATGATGAATGATATATGCATATGTAATGTTTTCAAGGATTTTAAAAGATTCAAGTTCGTTTTAAACAAAAAGAAACACACGTTATATTAATAAGATAGAGTTTGAGTACATCAATGCCCCTTGGGCAAAATAATACAACACTCTAAGATGAAAAAAGTAGTGTGCATCCTCTTTGGTGCTATGTAGGAATTTAGAGTCTGCTCCTCATGAAGTAGCCTAGTGAGTTCCAAAACCTTCTTCTCACTTGCGTAGAATTGGGCTTCGAAAGTATCTCGCTCTCCTTTGAGTTGTATCCAATCCCTTTGTAGGTCTTCAAGAGATGTGGGCATGTCAGGATGTAGGATAATGTTTGGAACTTCTCCTTCCTTAACAGGCTCAATAATCACCGGGAGAATGGAAGGATAAGGCACCATAAGACTTTGAGCGCGGGTTCGTACCCACTTGAGGTAAGGCTCAAGAGGGATGGAATTCTTGTGTCCCAAAGTCTTGCTATCCACCTTGTTTAGCATCCTCCAAGCTCGGATGAATCTCTGGCGAAGACCTTGATCATCGTTGTCGTAGTCGAATACCAAGCCTTGAATCAGCATATCATGTGGGCCATCCCTTCGGGCATAACCAAACTGTCTTAGAGCCAAGCATGGGTTGTAGGTGATGCCTCCCCTAATGCCAAGTAGAGGTACATTAGGGAATTCCTCACAACGGTCAACAATGATAACATTCTCTTTGGATCGAGAGCACCGATGAATATCTGAATGTTTAAGCATCATTAACCTTTGTGACCACCTTAATCCTTGATCATTCTTTAAGACTGATTGGGGAAGATGATAAATAAACCATCTCTCCAGGAGGGGAGTGCAACACATAAGAACACCTCTTTTCCTTATTGTACGAGTGTGAAAAGAGTTCAGGATATCCCCTAGTAATGGAGGCACCGGATTGCGTGACATGAAGATTTTGACGGCACTCACATCTATGAGTTGGTCAGGATTGGGGAATAAGACCATCCCATAGATAATAAGAGCCATAATTTCCTCAAATGCTTGCAAGTCTAAGGAATTCCAATATCTTTGGGCTTTTTCAATCAAAAATTTTGCTAAGAAGACTTTGACACCACTTCTAGTTTCCCAATGAGTTGTGACATCAGATGAGTGCAAGTGCAGGGCTTGAGCAATCTCTTCTGGCTTTGGATCTCTTTCCGTACCGTTGAAAGGTATTTGATTGAGAATAGGATTCCTCAAGAGTTGAGAGAATTCTTCCAAAGTGGGCACAAGCTGATAGTCAGGAAATGTGAAGCAATGATGCAAAGGATCAAAGAACTGGAAGAGCACTTTCATCATACCCTCCTCTGTGTTGGAGGTGACCAAGTTGAGTAGACGACCATGTCTCTCAGTGAATGGAGAATTCTCAGGGATCCTTGAAGCTAGCTCCTTTAGTTGTGGAGGAATTCTTACAAGGTTAATTTGGATAGTTTTCCTGCGGAGTGAATCCATATCCTACAAAACAGGAACAAAGATGAATCTCCATAATCCTTGAAATGGTTAGTGGATGCATATGATGTTCATGATGTCCATGATGTTATGCATAAGTATGTATATACAAGCAAATCAAACAAGTCTTAGTTTAGGCTTGCACGGGGTTTTATAGGTAAGTACCCTCTTGAAGTTTAGTTGGCTCAACCTGTCCTAATAATAGTAACCGGGTTCTAAGGAGCTCAATATCACTGAATTGTTTCCTTGGTCATTGTTTCAGCTCAAGCGTCTTTAATGGCGACCGAAATATCCCAAGAAACCAACCCTCAATGAGTGTAGTATCGAGTATCTACCAACTTCGGACTGCACCAAAGCCGGTCATCTCACTACATCCTAAAGGCCAAGTTGGTCAAGTAAAGGGTTCTAGAAGTTCATTAGTGCTTCATGACATCACTCAGTGGCCCTGTATTCTCTTTGATTAACTCAAAGGCTACCGGTACCAACAAATATGTCACACTAACATAGCTATTGCTTAGACCATGTCGGTATACCCCGCACAGTTTCCACAACGTATTGCTATTTACCTATAATGTATCCCAAATCCAGGTAGAGGATTTCAAACCCAAACAAAGAACCATAATGTAAATCAAACAAGTCAAACAATATAAGAAAATAAATATGATCTAGCCCTAAGGTAACCCCACTTTCATATTAGTCCCCAGCAGAGTCGCCAATTCTGTGATACGGTGGAAGAATTGACTTGAGGGTTTTGCATTTTATCGCAAATGTTGCGGTTAACAAGATTCTCCACCGACTTTTCTTTTATCCAAAAGGAAAGGTGAAAAAGCACAGGAAAGACCTTTGAGATGTTTTCTTGAGTTCGGGGGGTAGATTATGAAAAGGGAAGGTATTAGCACCCTTTTCATCCATGGTTTTCCATGGGCTCTTAGTCACTTGCTTTAGATCACTTGCTTTTGTTGTTTGAAATTGTGTTTGGTGTGGTTTTGAAAGTTTTTTTGCAAAAGAGGCCATTGTTTAGGCAACCTTTGTAATGATTCTCGTTCGTAAGAATGTATACAAAGATGTTTGTCTTTTTGAAAATGTTTTCAATGTTTGTAATATGTTTTTGAATTGTGTGTGTTTGTTTTGAAAATAGCAAGGATAATTGTTTGAAATGGAGCAAGTAACTAGAAGTAATCTACCTACTCAAATATCTTTCTTATGCATTCTCTATTCCTTTGACATTATTGTCTTACCATTGATTTGGTAAGCAACCCTATCTTTGGATGTAAACGGGACGGGCGTGAGTCATCGTTTAACCATGATTAGCAATGTTTGCAAAGTATTTTAGCATTTTGAGGGACCAAGATCATTTTGTAAGGCAACTTTTTGAATAGCGTCATCGAGGGACTATGATCTTTTATGTTTGTTTGTTTTGCCAAGATACTTCGCATGCGTAATATGGTCATTTTTGTTTTAGGCAACCAAGTGGAGAAACCCTAAGGATGCTTGTGTGCAAGTGTATCATTTTCATGCTTTGGTTTTATCTTGTATTTAGGGTTTTCTATTTTGCTTTGTTTCGATCTTATCATACAAACCCTAATTACTAATCATGGCATGTAAAGTGGTAAATTGTATATTGTAAATATTACTAAGCTATTACAACAATTTTATGGGAGGGGGGAATACAAATTTGAATGGGGATTTGCAAAATGTAAACCTAAATAAATTATTACAACCAAATCGAATTTGTACGAATTAGAATAAATAATACAATATTTAAAGATGCAATATAATATACATGTAAGGAAAAGATGTTTGTCTTGTTTTTATGTAAAAGAAATTTTAATCTAAACCTAAAATTATAAGGAAAATAAATTAAATTTAAAAAGGGAGGCTTAACCCTAATTATTATTTTTAAAGAAAATAAAGTTCTTATATACTATTTTTTTAATGTATTTTTTGTATTAAAATAATAAATAATATTGTATAAAAAGATAAAGTTTTTTACATATGCAAAATAAATATTTATGAGTATGGAATGAAAAAGGGAATAATTAAATTAAGCTAAATATATTTTAATTATATTATACAAGTTTATTAAGAAATATATGGTATATATATTAAAAATAAAATATATTTTTATATGAAAAATAAACTAAAATAAAATAAAAATGCAATATTATGAAATTTACATTTTTTAGGATTTTTTATGCATCAAAGAAAATATTTAATATATTAAAAATGAAAATAAAACAAATAATATAAAAAATTGGCTGGGGGGTGATGTAGCAAAACTGGCAGCAATGTTAGCAAAAAAATCATGGCCCAAAAGACCAAGCCCAAACCTGCAAAAATAGCAAAATGGAAAGGAGAAAAATGTGAAAATCACAAAAGTAGCGCCCAGGTTCGAACCCAAGACATGGGTCTCACCAGCGCGCTACTTTGCCACTGGGGTGGCTATACATCCATTGTCTTAAGGGAAGCAAAAATAAGATAACATGTAACAAGTCCTTGCCCTGTACTTCATATTCTTCCCCAAGCTTGGCCAGACATCCTGTAACTCTCTCATTCTTCCATAAAAATGAAAACTCATAACATGAAAGTTGTAGTACTTGATCTCACGATTCCAACCATATAAGTTATGTGAACTAACAATCAAAGGTCAGAAAGAATTTTAACAGCCCTAAATTTAAACCTAATATTTTCAGAAACTTCAAGTTTTAAATTCTCTCAACTTAAGTAAAATAAATGCAAGATAAAGGCATGTACAGTTTCGTTGTGATGAGGACTACATTTTTTATTCACAAATCGTGGCCTATGGTTGCCTGTACAAGGAGATTGAGTTTGAGATTTTACCTCCTTCAGTTGGAATCGTGGATGGAACTGGAGTGAGTTTGATGGAGGCCTGATGCTTGCTTGAGCTTCCTTGAACTTCCCTGAATGTATTCCCACGCTTGCCTTGCTCTGAAAGTGCCTGAAGTTCCTTGGCCAAGTCAATTTGTAAGCTTTGAAAACAAAAATGGCAGATGATGGAGAAGTGGTTACAGAACAGGGATGAAGGTCTGGATTGGTTTGATATCAAGTAGGTAAGATGTTTTAATGATCAAGAAAGGAAACGCACGAGCCAAATATGAGATTGCTATACTTATGCCAAAAACTGCAAGTTTGACGATTTTCTGGTGTTTTTGAACTTGAGAGTGTTTCAGGCCTTTTTCAATCATGTGCTAAGTTGTATTATGTTTTTATATTAGTATATAATTGGTTTCAGGTCAACCCTCCAACAGATGTGCCAGTTCTAGCCTTTTTGCAACTTTTCTTGCCTTTAAAGTAAAGTGAAGGGACAAGGCTTGCCATGCTTGTACTTGCTTTCTTAGGGTTGGTATAAACTTGTAAAAATTGCTTTAGACCTGTAAGATTTGTATATGCAATGGAGACAGGTGCAATGCTCAATAATTGGAAAGTGGCAAAAGTTTGGTTTTTTCAAAATGGCAATGGTCACTTTATGCTATTTATGGAATTGCAACTTGGGTAATGCTTCTAGGGCATGGATCAAAGCTTTGTCAACTGAGTAAGCATTAAATTAAGGAGTGAGGAACAAGTTTAGTACCTGTAAAGCATGGATTAGGCAGCATAGGTACTGATTACAACTTTGTTCTTCATGAAATGGCTTGGACAAAAAGTGAGAAAATGCCAACTTCATATCTTCGATTCTTCCTACTCAAAAATGATCTTGAGGAGTTCGTGGACATTTTGGAAAGCTTGAAATGTGATCTATAACTCATCTTTGAAATGAATTTTGAGATACCTCTTGGAACTAGGTGAAAAATTGCCATGAAGGTGGGTCCAAAACCTGCCTAAATTAGGGCAAAATTTCACTAAGTTATTTAGTTCATGACCATGTATTCATAAATTTATATCTTGAGATCCAAGCATATTTAGGGAAAAGTGTGTGAAGAAAAGTTGTAGATTTTATGGAGGTCTACAACTTTGACGTTGGGAAGTTTCTTTGAATCATTATGCATCATGGTGAAAAAGTGGCCTAAAGTTGAGAAAAAATAAGAAATTTTCTATACTTAGAAAATTTTCTAAGTTAAGAAAAATTTCAAATTCAATTCCTAATCTTCAAACTTGGATTTCTTGATGAACAAGTTTCACATTTTGACATTTTTTGATGAATTATGACCCTTGGCACTTGATTTTGACCAAAAGGTCAAAGTTTGACTTTTCAGTGTACAATTGACTTTTGATCAGTTGACTACAAATTTCATCTGTCAATCCAATGAAATTGAAATGTTTTGAGCCATGCTGTTGTACCCCAAAATTTGCCCTCCCATATTCTTCAAGAAATTGCCAAGTCAAGCTTCAAAATTCCCCAAGGGTTGCACAGTGCAAGGGCCTCCTAAACAGTCAAAATTAGGGTTTTTGTTCTAATCAAGAAAATGAAGTTTTCACAGGTCCAATCAAGTCCCACATGCCTACAAATATGGTCAAGCATCCTCATACCAAGTTTCAAGACTCACAGCTCAAAATTGCACAGTCAAAAACCCTAATTGCACTACAGTCAATTGTAGGGGCAAAATGGTCATTTGACAGTCAAAAGTTCAAATTTTTGGTCAAACATCTCATTTTGAAGCCACAAACATCATTTGATCAATGCTTGATCATGATTCTCAAAGTTTGACTCAAAAATCATCAAGATGCAAAAGTTTCCTTATTTGGACAACTGAAAAAGTCAACTGTAAATTGACCAGGGCATAACTTTCACATGGATTATAAGAAAAATTCCATCCAAAGCTCATTTTGAAGAGAAAGACATTTCCTACAACTCCTCTTCATACTTCAAGTCCAAGAAATGCTCTCACAAAAAGTTATCAATTTCAACATTATAGGTCATTTTCAAAAGTCAACAAAAAGGGACTTTAAGTCAAAGGCCATAACTTGAGATTGGTAAATCAAAATGACATGGAACCAAAGACATTGGTTAGAGGACTCAAAGACCTTTCCAAAATGTCCAAGAACATGAGCAAAGCTTAAAAATTGAGCAAGTTATGCCTTGTGGAAGTTGGGAAATGTTTGGATATTTTGAAAAGTCAACATTGCTTCAAATGACCTAAAATTGCTAATGGGCCTCTTTTTCTTCCACAATTCATTATCCAAGGCATGTGCACGACCATTAGGCCCAAAGGGAAGTTTTTCTCCATTTTTATTTATTTATTTGGATTTTTATCATTAATAATTCATTTAATTAAATAAAATACATGAAAAATACAAAACTAATGAAATAAAATCTTTTTGTGCAGAAAATATTCTCATTGGACACTCAAATTCGTGCATGACCAATTAGGGAAGGATTGGATATGATTTGGTATCAATTTGCATGAAAAGATTTGAAAATATCATGGCTTAAAAATCAAATATTACATTCATCAATTCATGGATTTTGACCAATATTATTTGACCTAATTATTCCATACATAAGCCTGATCACAACCCTGATACAAAAGACCACTAAGCTGCGCAAGAACATAGAAAAGAAAACTTGACTTTTTTACTAAAAAGCTCGAATCTGAAAACCAAGCTAGAAGAGGATTCAAGGCAAAAGACTTGTGCCATCACCTTCCTGAAGCTTCAAGGAAGGATTCCCAATCGAAAACACCAACTCTAACGCCCTAAATCGTTGTACAGAATCGAATTTTTCCTCATAAAAATGCATGCTCGTGTTTTAACTTTGAGACAGTTTCATGGCATTTTATTTATGTATTCATACTGAGTATTGTATTCTGAAGCTAACCATGTGGATTAATTGCATTTTTGTACACTATATGCAAATATACCATTGTCATATTTTAGGGTTTCAGGCTTGGCAAATTGGGGCTTTCCATCCAAAGAAGAATTGAGACTTGGGACCTGGACCATCAAAACGAGTGTGCTTGGACGATCAGGAATCCACCCTCGCGCCTAATTTATGATGATCCCTGGGCTAGTCGCTATTTTTCAGAAACTAGCCTAAGGGAACACCTGAAAAACCGTGGCCAATGTTTTATATTTTCAGAAAAAAAAATAAGCAATGGAGAAGATGACTAGGTGGCTATCCATGATTGGGGCGTTTAAATTTTCGCGCGCAGAAAGCACTAATGAATTATCTTATATTATAATATTTGCTTGTTATGTGATATACAGAAAACGCGCTTGGCTTGGTTGGCAATGCTTGCAAGTGGTAAACCACAGGACCTGGGTTCGAGCCCCAGGTCCTCACCCCTTTCCATATATTTTTTCCTTTAATATTCGTATGCAGATTAAACATAGTGGAGCACCATACACCCACAAAATCTATCCATCCACGTGCCCAATGGAGATGATCAGAAGGCCACGCTCTGAGGAATACTGTGAACCATAGTCAATGCTTGAGTACGTGAGTGAAAAAAAGTCAAGGAGGCCAAGGTTGATGGGCCCAAATTGCTAAGGAGAAACCTCCAAAATTTGGGGCAGACCCCCTAGGTTTGCAAGTTTTTATTATTCTTTATTTTTCTTTATTGTTTCTATTTTCTTTTAATTATTGTTTTATTAACTAATTTCATATTTTCATAATATATAAAAAACATCAAAAAAATCAGAAAAGACAAGAAAAATAATAAATGTTTTTATTTTAAGTATTTTTGTAATTAAATTGCATATAATTAAATTTAGTTTTAAATTAGGTTTTAATCTTAACTTTTAATAAAAATCTAAAAAATGATAGAATTAGGGTTTATGATAATTTTTATTCCTTTTTATTTTTTCTTTCATAATAATTAAAATATTAAATATTTATTTTTGTAATTAAATTGCATGTAAATTAATTAGGGTTAATTTTAGGTCAAAATTTAATCTTTTCTTAACAAATAAAAATTGTAGAATTAGGTTTAATTTTAATTAATTCTTTTTTCCATAAAAATCATAAAATACAAAAAAACTTAAAAAACACTTCTTTTATTTCAATAAATAATTAATTAATTTTTAATTTCAATTTAACTTCAAAAGGGTCCAACGCCCTCGTTTAATTCTTATTTAATTCGCGCGTTTATTGTTTATTTCTTTTAATATTGATGTACCTCTCCCAAAGCCGTGTAATTAATTTGTCGCACTTTTAATTCTTTATTTTCTTTACTTTCTTTATTTTCTGTCAAATCGGGTTCAAGAAATTTTGGCGATGTGGACCCGCGCCTTTTGTAATAGCTTAGAATCTTTACTTTTCTCGCAAATTTTAAACTGTTAATCAAGGCATGAAAGAATGTATGGACAAAATAAAAACAAGCGCATAGATCACCAATAACATGACAAAAGACAAAAATATCTGAAAACGACACACAAATCACACACCACCCCTAGGGTACGCCTCACTGTTGCCTTGCCTCGAAAGGTGATCGTCGAGTAGAGGACGTTTTAGTAAGTCCTCATGATCCAGGAACCTGGCATGAGGGTAGCTTCTAAGGTGTCTTCCCATTGCTCTGGTGATCACCATGTCCCGAACTTCGAATTGACCCGAACACCTCCAATGGTGGTGCTACCTGCCTCTCAATGGTGGGATGGCACTACTTTAAGGACATCTACACAGACGAATTCCTTAGGGTAGGTAGACGACTCTAGATACTTGCTCTAAATTTCAAAACAAATTCAAAAATACTTTTCACACCGACACCTTTTCAAAAAGCTTTCGAAAGCAACTTTTCAAACACTCTCGAGGACCGATACAAGAGTCGAACTGAAATTTTCAAAGAGACTTTTTTAAAACCCACAGTTGAAAAGCAAACAAACCATTTTTGAAAACACAAATGAGCAAGTATCTAAGATCCCATGGATAACCATGGATAGAAAGGGTGCTAACACCTTCCCTTTCTATAACCTACCTCCCGAACCGAGAGCAATCTCTTTAAGGAATTTTTCTGTGCTTTTGTCCTTTCCATTTGGAGAAAATAAAAGACGGTGGCGACTCTTGCTTACCGCGACATTTCGCGAACCAGCGTTAAACAGTCAGTTCCAGATCCACCGATCACAGAACTGGCGACTCTGCTGGGGAATCTTATAAAAGTGAGGTGTACCTTAGGGTTAGTTCATAACTGTGTTTTCAATTGTATTTCTTTGCTTGCTTTAAATTGTGGGACTGTCTTGGGAGTTCTATAGATCCTAACTCGGATCTGGGGATACCTTCTTAGAAAGTAGCAACAAGGTTGTGAGGGAACTGTGCGGGGTATACCGACATGGTTGAAACAGTCTGCTACGTTGATGTGGCACTTTGGTGTGTACCGGTAACCCTTGAGTTCAGTCAAGGAGAGTACGGGGCCTCCGCGTGGTGTCGTGAAGCATCAACAGACCTTAGGAACCTTAATTGAACTATCTTGGCCTCTTTAGGGTAGTGAGATAACTGACTTTGGTGCAGTCTGAGGTTGGTTGATACTCGATACTACACTCAATTGAGGGTTGCTTTCCTGGAATATTTCGGTCGCCAGTTCAGTGGCTAAATCGAAACGATGAACAATGAAAGCAATCCCGTGATATTGGGACCCTTAGAACCCGGTTACTTCTAATAGGACAGGTTGAACCCACC
Organism: Vicia faba; assembly: GCA_948472305.1. Lineage (NCBI taxonomy): Eukaryota > Viridiplantae > Streptophyta > Magnoliopsida > Fabales > Fabaceae > Vicia > Vicia faba. Next base: position 373,952,599 of record OX451739.1, on the reverse strand, counting down.
AACTTCAAGAGGGTACTACCCAGACCCCATGCTGGCCTAAACCCTAAGGGTTTCTCTTGTGTGACTTGTGTGCCTTCCAACTTGATTACTTGCATGCTTGTTATCTGACACTTGAGTTTCCCTTGCAGGTTTTGTTTATAGTCCTTAATAGGGACTCATAACAGGGTATACTAAGTTTCCCTTGCAGGTTTTGTTTATAGTCCTTAATAGGGACTCATAACAGGGTATACTAAGTTTCTTACAAGTTTTGGTTTGTAGTCCTTAACTGGGACTCATAACAGGGTGTACTAACTACTTGCAGGTTCTGTTTATAGTCCTTAATTGGGACTCATGACAGGTTTTACTTGAGTTTCTTGCAGGTTTTGGTTTGCAGTCCTTAATTGGGACTCATAACAGGGTTACTTACATTACCCCATGCATCATGACATCATACCATTGCATACATCCTAACCCATTTCAAGGATCTCAAGGGTTTGTGATGCAGGTCATGATGAATCAAACATCTAGCAAGGGGCAAAGAGGATTTATTTTCCCCTAGCCAAAGTTGTCAGAGGCTATGACCCACTGGATATGGTGAGCCTTTGACCCTTGAAGAAGGACTCTCAGCAACACGAAGTTCCTTCAATCAAGCCACTGAATTCAAATTCTAACGGTTTTCTTGTTTACCCCGCAAGATCCTTGAAAACATTGCATACATATCATACATATCATTGCATTGCAGGTACCCCTTTGACAGGTTGCTTACCTTCTTCGCTGTTTATTTCAGTCCAATCGTCATGAATCCTGAATCGTCTACCGAGCAAACTATCAAGGCCCTCCAGGCCCAGAATGCCCAGTTCCAGGAGTTGATCATGAGCCTAGCCCAGGGTCAAAAAGAATTGAAGACTCTGATTCAAAAGAAGAAGAAGAAGAGGACTGTTTTGTTTAGCCCTAGACGCAGGTATGGGAATACACCGCAGGATGAAGCTGAGAGGACTACTCCATCTGTTGGGAAAGACAGTCCCCAAGGGAGAGAGGTTCCTAGTCCAGTGGTCTCCGACAACGAGACAGATTTCAACGACGAACAGTACCCTCCAGCTGAGGACAGGTACAAACAGTTAGAAGACCGGCTAAGTGCCATGGAGATACAAAAAGTGCCCGGCCTGGACTTCGAGGATCTAGGTCTGTCTTCTGGGGTAGTGATCCCGCGCAAATTCAAGGCACCTGCCTTTGCAAAGTACGACGGGGCATCCTGTCCAAAGCTGCATCTCAGGTCTTACACCAGGAGAATCCAGCCCTACACGGCTGACAAAAACTTATGGATCCATTTCTTTCAAGAGAGTCTTTCAGGGACTCAGCTCGAGTGGTTCTATCAACTGAATGGAGCCAATATTCGCAGCTGGGAGGACTTGGCCACGGCATTCTACAAGCATTACCAGTACAATGCCGACCTCGCTCCCACGCGCACTCAGCTTCAGGGAATGTCTATGGGTGCAGGCGAAGGTTTCAAAGAGTACGCGCAGAAATGGAGAGACCTTGCTGGAAGGGTACAGCCACCTCTAACCGACCGCGAGCTCGTCGACATGTTCTTGGGGACCCTGTCTGGTCCATTCTTCAACCACCTAATTGGGAATTCCGCCGCTGGGTTTACAGATCTGATCTTGACCGGGGAAAGAATAGAAGCTGGCATCAAGTCAGGGAAAATACAGAATGGTGACTCCTCGAACACTGAGAAGAAACCATCCAAAAGAGAATCTAGTGCTGTCAACGCAGTAGCTATTGCAAAGCCGGTCGGTGCTCCTCAGCGTCACCACCAACAAAGGGAAGAAAGACCTAAGAGGCAATTTACTCCCCTCGGCATGACCTTGTCACAGATATTGCCACAGCTGCTGGAAACCAAGTTGGTAACCCTCATGGATCCCCCGAAGAATCCTAACAGGACACCTTCAAGGTACAACCCCAATGCTCGCTGCGCCTATCATTCTGATAGCCCGGGGCATGCTACAGATGACTGTTGGACTTTGATAAATAGGGTTCAAGATCTGATTGACGCAAAGGAAGTCCAGCTCGACTCTCCAGAGGCTCCCAATGTGATCACTGCTCCCTTGCCAAGACATGGCTAGGATTAGTTTTTTGTTCATTCGAATATTCAAGTTGTAATTTTCTTTCAATTGTTCAAACATTTTGTTTCATGTTAAACTTGGTTATTTCATTAATGCATTACACTTGTCTGTTTTGAAGCAATTATGTTTACTATGCCTAAAACTGTTTTCATATTTTTGTGATGTCAACTCTTGATCTAAAATTCTAAGCCTCTTGAAGGAGGATGACGAAAACGATACCACGACCCTTACAGTATGCTTTTGAACAGACCCCGCTGATGAAGTACAGACATTGTTTCAATCCCTAAACACTGGAGTTATAAGGATGATAATCCCTCGTCAACCCCTCTGAGCCAAAGAAGTAGGAGTTTTTATTTTCGAAAATTAAAACCCTTAATCATAACCCGGGGCAGGGTAGCTCTCTCAGTTGATCCAAGTGCATAACAAATGGCACTAAAGAGGTCCTTACAAAAGAAAGACAATGATGGTTCCGAATAATCAATAAAGAAAGGCAGTCATTACTTTTCAAAATAAAAACCCATTAAGTCAAAACCTATGAAGGAGACTGGGGCATCCCGCTGAATGTAATTCCAAAAAAGGAAACAGTTCAGGCAAAAAAGAAAGGGATAACAAAAATCAAGAAAGAGGTCTTACAAACCCTCAACAAAAAAGGAATGACTGCCTATTCAAAATAAATTGTCAACATCCGAACCATCACTGGTATATCAAAGCAAAGACTAAACAAAGTCTAACGCACGATCAGCTGAGTTTAGGTTTGAAGAACATCACGAAGAGCGGGTGGGTACCAATAAAATTTGAGCCTTTATCCTTTGTTTCTTAAACCGTGAACCAGGCCAGGTTACAACCCTAAAAAGTCCTAGCTGAAGCATGGGTTAGTTCGAAAGCATACTGTTACAAAGGTATCCTGACTCCTTAAGGCTCGCAGTAAAATAACGAGTTTGACATCACAGTTTACAAAAAAAAATCACTTGTTTTTATGAAAAAATGCATTTTCAAAAACTTCAAGACAGACATAAGCTTTGCATTTTTAATATAACATTGCTTGCATATGACTATTCGTTTGAACATCATAGAAGTTCGCACGACGAATGTCTAATGAACAGAAGCACTTCCCATCAAGGGGCATGGCATGTCCATCATTTGGGGCAGTCCAGTCAAGATTCGGAGAATCTCTCAAAAGGCCAACCAGCTTGGGGCAAATCTCCAATCGGGATCACTTGGGGCATTGGACGATCAAACGAAGATCTTCTGGTGGTATGGCAAAACACTTCTAACAGGGGCAACTCCCTACATTCTGAGAGCATAGACATAGTCGGAAAAATACTACGCAAAATCAAAGACCCGCTAGGTTGACATACCTAGGCAAAAATAAGGGCTTCCCGACGAACCAAAAGGGTTCGGGCAAAATAAGGGATGAAAATGAAAAATCTGTACACCCGGCAAGCCGAAAACCTGAAAAGGCGGCTTGGGCAAAAATGGGTATCCCGGTGGACTGAAAACCCGAAAGGGCGGTCCAGGCAAAAATTAGGGATCAAAGCGTACGACCATGTCCTCGCATTTCGGCACCTGCCTACCAGAAGACTTGTCAAGTACTCCCACAGGTGCCTTCTCCCACTGAAACTGGGGCAATAATGAGTTGTCTAAAGGATCCGGTTGCTCTATCCATCGAAGTACCAAGATAGGTTCGGCTGAAGAATGCGACCCAGATACCTTCACTCCCTGCAGGGCGAACGCGTCTCCCGGCTTTATTCAAAGGTTATCTCCCTATCAGGATATAACTGGGTTATCCTCAGCCAAAAGCCACGAAAAGACCGTCCTCAGTAAAGTCTTCTTCCCCCCAGCGGAGTCTATCGAAACTTCCAAAAATAACAACGGTATCCTCAGCAAAGTTACCATCAATATCTCAACAGCATGTCTCACTCCCCACAGAGTATGGTTCCCCAGCAAGGTCGCTAGAGTCATTCCTCCCCGCAGAGTAATCCATCCGCCAGGTTCATTCCCCAACGGAGTCATCTTCTCCTATCGGTATTCTTGCAACATCAGCCCAGGATTCAACAAACTCCCGGCATCCGTCAAGGATTTATTTTCCTAGACAAACATACATCATCTTTTCATACATCATGATACATGCATGTACGCATCATGTCATACAATCTCATTTATTCCGTTGCTTGATTCATATCATGCACTGCATATGACCAACCTTTACCTTTCAGGAAGGATACAGTTAAATGATCAGTTATGTCATAATAGACAAATCCAGTCAGAAAAGACAAATTCAGTCAGAAAAGACAAATCCAGTCAGAAAAGACAAACCCGGTCAAAAGACAAGTGCAGTTAAATCCCAAAGGTTTTTCTGATGCTCACCCAGTCAAAGAATACAAACCCAGTTAAATCAACGCCTAAAGATTTCTCTGATGCAACTCGTCGTTATAGACACTCGTCGTTATAGACACTCGTCGTCATAGACACTCGTCGTTATAGACACTCGTCGTTATAGACACTCGTCGTTATAGACACTCGTCGTCATAGACACTCGTCGTTATAGACACTCGTCGTTATAGACACTCGTCGTTATAGACACTCGTCGGTATAGACACTCGTCGTTATAGACACTCGTCGTCATAGACACTCGTCGTTATAGACACTCGTCGTTATAGACACTCGTCGTTATAGACACTCGTCGTCATAGACACTCGTCGTTATAGACACTCGTCGTTATAGACACTCGTCGTTATAGACACTCGTCGTCATAGACACTCGTCGTCATAGACACTCGTCGTTATAGACACTCGTCGTTATAGACACTCGTCGTCATAGACACTCGTCGTCATAGACACTCGTCGTTATAGACACTCGTCGTTATAGACACTCGTTGTTATAGACACTCATCGTTATAGACACTCGTCGTTATAGACACTCGTCGTTATAGACACTCGTTGTTATAGACACTCGTCGTTATAGACACTCGTCATTATAGACACTCGTCGTTATAGACACTCGTCGTTATAGACACTCGTCGTTATAGACACTCGTCGTTATAGACACTCGTCGTTATAGACACTCGTCGTTATAGACACTCGTCGTTATGGACACTCGTCGTTATAGCCACTCGTCGTGATAGACACTCGTCGTCATAGACACTCGTAGTCATAGGCACTCGTCGTTATAAGACACTCGTCGTTAAAGACCACCCGTCCTTGGAAATAACCTGTCAGTAGAGACAACTCGCCAACCTTTCTGAATTCCAGACTCGACTCCTGTATCTCGCCAGAGCACGTCTGAAGAATTCGAAGATCCGATTCCTGTAACCAGTTAGGACATATCTACACAAAGCATCTGAAGACCAACTCCTGCAACATGTCAGGTACTCATTTTTTCTTTTGCAGGTACGCAAGTTCTCGCTAAGGAAACTCTTACGCGATCAACACCCAAATGGCATCTATAAGCCCATCATCCTATTCATCAACCTCTAAATGGCATCTATAAGCCCATTCCATCATCACACTGCTACTATGTGAGCGCAAATTTCTGGGCACTTTAGTGTTCAATCATCTTCCACCCTCGGATTACGAAAGGCATGTCAGCCAATCTGCATCCTCAGGTCTAAGAAGATTGAACAGGGGCAACTGTTGTACCCCAAAATTTTCCCTCCCATATTCTTCAAGAAATTGCCAAGTCAAGCTTCAAAATTCCCCAAGGGTTGCACAGTGCAAGGGCCTCCTAAATAGTCAAAATTAGGGTTTTTGTTCTAATCAAGAAAATGAAGTTTTCACAGGTCCAATCAAGTCCCACATGCCTACAAATATGGTCAAGCATCCTCATACCAAGTTTCAAGACTCACAGCTCAAAATTGCACAGTCAAAAACCCTAATTGCACTACAGTCAATTGTAGGGGCAAAATGGTCATTTGACAGTCAAAAGTTCAAATTTTTGGTCAAACATCTCATTTTGAAGCCACAAACATCATTTGATCAATGCTTGATCATGATTCTCAAAGTTTGACTCAAAAATCATCAAGATGCAAAAGTTTCCTTATTTGGACAGTTGAAAAAGTCAACTGTAAATTGACCAGGGCATAACTTTCACATGGATTATAAGAAAAATTCCATCCAAAGCTCATTTTGAAGAGAAAGACATTTCCTACAACTCCTCTTCATACTTCAAGTCCAAGAAATGCTCTCACAAAAAGTTATCAATTTCAACATTATAGGTCATTTTCAAAAGTCAACAAAAAGGGACTTTAAGTCAAAGGCCATAACTTGATATTGGTAAATCAAAATGACATGGGACCAAAGAAATTGGTTAGAGGACTCAAAGACCTTTCCAAAATGTCCAAGAACATGAGCAAAGCTTAAAAATTGAGCAAGTTATGCCTTGTGGAAGTTGGGAAATGTTTGGATATTTTGAAAAGTCAACATTGCTTCAAATGACCTAAAATTGCTAATGGGCCTCTTTTTCTTCCACAATTCATTATCCAAGGCATGTGCACGACCATTAGGCCCAAAGGGAAGTTTTTCTCCATTTTTATTTATTTATTTGGATTTTTTATCATTAATAATTCATTTAATTAAATAAAATACATGAAAAATACAAAACTAATGAAATAAAATCTTTTTGTGCAGAAAATATTCTCATTGGACACTCAAATTCGTGCATGACCAATTAGGGAAGGATTGGATATGATTTGGTATCAATTTGCATGAAAAGATTTGAAAATATCATGGCTTAAAAATCAAATATTACATTCATCAATTCATGGATTTTGACCAATATTATTTGACCTAATTATTCCATACATAAGCCTGATCACAACCCTGATACAAAAGACCACTAAGCTGCGCAAGAACATAGAAAAGAAAACTTGACTTTTTTACTAAAAAGCTCGAATCTGAAAACCAAGCTAGAAGAGGATTCAAGGCAAAAGACTTGTGCCATCACCTTCCTGAAGCTTCAAGGAAGGATTCCCAATCGAAAACACCAACTCTAACGCCCTAAATCGTTGTACAGAATCGAATTTTTCCTCATAAAAATGCATGCTCGTGTTTTAACTTTGAGACAGTTTCATGGCATTTTATTTATGTATTCATACTGAGTATTGTATTCTGAAGCTAACCATGTGGATTAATTGCATTTTTGTACACTATATGCAAATATACCATTGTCATATTTTAGGGTTTCAGGCTTGGCAAATTGGGGCTTTCCATCCAAAGAAGAATTGAGACTTGGGACCTGGACCATCAAAACGAGCGTGCTTGGACGATCAGGAATCCACCCTCGCGCCTAATTTATGATGATCCCTGGGCTAGTCGCTATTTTTCAGAAACTAGCCTAAGGGAACACCTGAAAAACCGTGGCCAATGTTTTATATTTTCAGAAAAAAAAATAAGCAATGGAGAAGATGACTAGGTGGCTATCCATGATTGGGGCGTTTAAATTTTCGCGCGCAGAAAGCACTAATGAATTATCTTATATTATAATATTTGCTTGTTATGTGATATACAGAAAACGCGCTTGGCTTGGTTGGCAATGCTTGCAAGTGGTAAACCACAGGACCTGGGTTCGAGCCCCAGGTCCTCACCCCTTTCCATATATTTTTTCCTTTAATATTCGTATGCAGATTAAACATAGTGGAGCACCATACACCCACAAAATCTATCCATCCACGTGCCCAATGGAGATGATCAGAAGGCCACGCTCTGAGGAATACTGTGAACCATAGTCAATGCTTGAGTACGTGAGTGAAAAAAAGTCAAGGAGGCCAAGGTTGATGGGCCCAAATTGCTAAGGAGAAACCTCCAAAATTTGGGGCAGACCCCCTAGGTTTGCAAGTTTTTATTATTCTTTATTTTTCTTTATTGTTTCTATTTTCTTTTAATTATTGTTTTATTAACTAATTTCATATTTTCATAATATATAAAAAACATCAAAAAAATCAGAAAAGACAAGAAAAATAATAAATGTTTTTATTTTAAGTATTTTTGTAATTAAATTGCATATAATTAAATTTAGTTTTAAATTAGGTTTTAATCTTAACTTTTAATAAAAATCTAAAAAATGATAGAATTAGGGTTTATGATAATTTTTATTCCTTTTTATTTTTTCTTTCATAATAATTAAAATATTAAATATTTATTTTTGTAATTAAATTGCATGTAAATTAATTAGGGTTAATTTTAGGTCAAAATTTAATCTTTTCTTAACAAATAAAAATTGTAGAATTAGGTTTAATTTTAATTAATTCTTTTTTCCATAAAAATCATAAAATACAAAAAAACTTAAAAAACACTTCTTTTATTTCAATAAATAATTAATTAATTTTTAATTTCAATTTAACTTCAAAAGGGTCCAACGCCCTCGTTTAATTCTTATTTAATTCGCGCGTTTATTGTTTATTTCTTTTAATATTGATGTACCTCTCCCAAAGCCGTGTAATTAATTTGTCGCACTTTTAATTCTTTATTTTCTTTACTTTCTTTATTTTCTGTCAAATCGGGTTCAAGAAATTTTGGCGATGTGGACCCGCGCCTTTTGTAATAGCTTAGAATCTTTACTTTTCTCGCAAATTTTAAACTGTTAATCAAGGCATGAAAGAATGTATGGACAAAATAAAAACAAGCGCATAGATCACCAATAACATGACAAAAGACAAAAATATCTGAAAACGACACACAAATCACACACCACCCCTAGGGTACGCCTCACTGTTGCCTTGCCTCGAAAGGTGATCGTCGAGTAGAGGACGTTTTAGTAAGTCCTCATGATCCAGGAACCTGGCATGAGGGTAGCTTCTAAGGTGTCTTCCCATTGCTCTGGTGATCACCATGTCCCGAACTTCGAATTGACCCGAACACCTCCAATGGTGGTGCTACCTGCCTCTCAATGGTGGGATGGCACTACTTTAAGGACATCTACACAGACGAATTCCTTAGGGTAGGTAGACGACTCTAGATACTTGCTCTAAATTTCAAAACAAATTCAAAAATACTTTTCACACCGACACCTTTTCAAAAAGCTTTCGAAAGCAACTTTTCAAACACTCTCGAGGACCGATACAAGAGTCGAACTGAAATTTTCAAAGAGACTTTTTTAAAACCCACAGTTGAAAAGCAAACAAACCATTTTTGAAAACACAAATGAGCAAGTATCTAAGAGCCCATGGATAACCATGGATAGAAAGGGTGCTAACACCTTCCCTTTCTATAACCTACCTCCCGAACCGAGAGCAATCTCTTTAAGGAATTTTTCTGTGCTTTTGTCCTTTCCATTTGGAGAAAATAAAAGACGGTGGCGACTCTTGCTTACCGCGACATTTCGCGAACCAGCGTTAAACAGTCAGTTCCAGATCCACGGATCACACATGCCATTAGGTCAAGATGATGCAATTGAATCCTTGAAATCATGCTTTAACTCAATTGGTCATTTTCTAGGTCAAAGAAACCAGAAATTGCCCTTCCTCAGTCAAAAACCCTAATTTTGACCATTTTGCCCTTTTGGTGATTTGATCAAATTTCTTGAGGAGTTGTGATCCAAACTTGACCAAATGACACATATAAGTTTAAAATGTTGACGTGGATAAAAAATTATAAAGTTTGACTGTAAATTGGCCATGGTTGACTTTTCCCAATACAGCTGATTTTTAGGTCAACTGTCCAATTGACTGATCAAAAATATGATTCAAGGCTTGAAACTTGTCATTAGTGATCTTAGGGGTCCATAATGATGTTTTAAAGTCATATGAAGTATTGATAGTCCAAAAATCCTTGTGCAAACTTAAACCCTAATTTTGGGTCATCAGTACAAGATGAGATGTCTTGAGCTGACCAAACCCTAATCCAGTCTTGAGTCAAAGAGATCTTGTGAGAAAAGTTTTGATAAATGAGAGGGAAAATTTTGGGGTACAACACCTAAAAAAAAGAACAAAGATGAATCTCGAAATCCTTGAAATGGTTAGTGGATATATATGATGCTTATGATTTCCATGATGTTATGTACAAGTATGCATATACAAAACAAAACAAACAAGTCCCTAGTTTAGGCTTGCATGGGGTTTTATAGGTAAGTACCCTCTTGAAGCTGGTTGGCTTAAACCTTTCCTAGTAATAGTAACCGCGTTCTAAGGAGCTCAATATCACTAGATTGTTTCCTTGATCATTGTTTCAGCTCAAACCTCTTTAATGGCGACCGAAATATCCCAAGAAACCAACCCTTAATGAGTGTAGTATCGAGTATCTACCAACTTCGGACTACACCAAAGCAGGTCATCTCACTACGTCCTAAAGGCCAAGTTGGTCAAGTAAAGGTTCTAGAAGTTCATTAGTGCTTCGTGACATCACTCAGTGGCCCCGTATTCTCTTTGATTAACTCAAAGGCTACCGGTACCCACAAGTATGTCGCACTAACGTAGCTATTGCTTAGACCATGTCGGTATACCCCACACAATTTTCATAATGTATTGCTACTTACCTATAATGTATCCCAAATCCGAGTAGAGGATTTCAAACCGAAACAAGGAACCATAATGTAAAGCAAACAAATCAAACAATGTAAGCAAGTAAATGTGATCTAACCCTAAGGTAACCCCACTTTTAGAATCTATCCCCAGCAGAGTCGCCAGTTCTGTGATACAGTGGGAGAACTGACTTGAGGTTTTGCGTTTGTGTTTGCAAATGTTGCGGTTTAGCAAGAGTCGCCACCTACTTTTCTTTTATCCAATAAGGAAAGGTGAAAAAGCACAGGAAAGACCTTTAGAGATGTTTTTTGAGTTCGGGGGTAGATTATGAAAAGGGAAGGTATTAGCACCATTTTCATCCATGGTTTTCCATGGGCTCTGTGATACGGTGAGAGAACTGACTTGGGGTTTTGCATTTGTGTTCGTAAATGTCGCGGTTTAGCAAGAGTCGCCACCGACTTTTCTTTTATCCAAAAAGGAAAGGTGAAAAAGCACAGGAAAGACCTTTAGAGATGTTTTCTTGAGTTCGGGGGGGGGGGGGGGGGGGGGGGTAGATTATGAAAAGGGGGTTGCAAGTTAAAATTCTAGGTTACTTATTACAACCATATTGAAATAGACAAGAATATACAGGAAATGTAAAATGTTTGTCTGTTTAAAAAGAAAATAACTTTTGCTTAAGAAAATATTTTTTGTCCTTTTATATTAAAAGAGAATATATCATGCAAATGTAAAATATTTTTGGTGTTTTTCTATTAGAAATAAAATATAATATGATGGAAAAAATAAAAGAGAAGAAAACATAACCAACGCAAAAATAGAAGACGTCATAAGTTCTGACGCTAACTTGCTGCACAAACAGAAACATGTTAGCCAAATATGGAAGTTCAGAAGTTCTGGACCTTCTGAAGATTTAGATGTTTTCAGAAGTTCTGACGCAACTGTCAGAACTTTGCCTCTCTCCTGGCCAGTCAGAACATCTGCAGCTTAGTCATTTACATCACAGAAGTTGCATGCATAATAGTTATGACAAATTTCATGAAATATCAGAAGCAAGAATCAGAGGCAACATGTATTTGCTAGTTCTAATTCTAAGTCCTATTTTTTTTATGAAACTCTGAACTAGGATTTCCTCTACTTAGGCAAGCAGATGCATGAATTTCAAAATATGTACATCCTCAAAATTAGAATATCTACATTGTGCTAAATATGCAAAGCCTGACAATGCTTAATCAGTTAGGATGAGGGTCAGCAGAAAACCTACCTTGCAATTCGAAAGGATTCTGTGAACTGGAGATTGGTATTGAATTCTGGTGATGTTCTGAGTAGCTTCTTCATGTACTCAGCAGGATGGAAGTTAGCAACTTCTGAGGTAGCCAAAGGGGTGATATTCTGACTCGTAGATGGCTTTAGTCAAGAACACTTGAGGAAAAATGGAATTTGAACGTAAGGAATCAATGCTAAGATTTTGGTATTTTGTGTTTATAATTTCCTGGGTTTTTTTTTGGAAATTTTGCAGTGGTTTAAAGCTAGTTCCTTAATTCTCTCGTCTCTTTCACAAATTTTCTCTGGGGAGGGGAGAGGGACCGTTTCAGTGTCCAAATGGTGTTCTATTTATAGGTAAAGTTTTTGCAGTTGGGGCGGTCAAGTGGCACCAACATTATGCTAGATGCTGACTTACCCTTGAAGTAAGCTTAACAAGTGGGGGTTCAATGCATTCAAGTTGGATGTTTAACAGCGCCTCAGCTGGATTTGGCAGTGTGAACTGAGGAAAAGTATAGACAGCGCGTGGGTCTAGCATACTTTTGCACAGAAATTTGGCTTCCCAAGACAGTAGGGGTACACGTGGAGAGAATCCCTTGGATAAAGACTCAGAGGCGGTTGTGAGTATTAAATGAGTTCCCATGTGAAACTCTGCATCTTTTCTTGACTCTGGATTAGAAGTTCTGCTTCAGCGTAGCATCTTATCTTCTGATCCTTTTATCTTCTGACTTCAGCATGTTCTGAGGGATCTTTCAGAACTTCTAGTATACTTACAACATGCTTTGTTAACTTTTTTATTTAACCTTTGCAAACTCTGACTGAACCTTTGTGAATACTAGCCCAGAATTTCTGACTAAACTCTGTCTTGAGAACATCCAGAATTTGCTGACTGTGAACACTGGCTTAGAAGTTCTGAATTTGTCATATTTCTTAAATATTTGGAAAAATTTCTAAGTCTTTAGAATTTGATTCTTCCAAAGTAAAATTTGACTTTTGAAACTCTTGATGAAGAAAACTTCATATTCCAACATGTCTTGATGAAATATGATTTTTGATTTGATTTTGATCCAAAAGTAAAAGTCAGACTTCTTCAGTGTGCAAATGACCATTTTGCCCTTGTGAATGGTTTGCTTGGAAAAATTGTTAATTCAAGGCCTGGGGACTTGATGAAAGTGAACCTGAGGATCCAGGGTGATCCCTTGAGAAATGAGAGGGAAAATTTTGGGATGCAACAACTGCCCCTGTTCAAACTTCTTGAACCTGAAGAGTTAGATTGTTGGATCCGACATTCGTGACTTGATGGTGAAAGATGTTTGAACACTAGAGTGCCCAAAAATTTGCAATCGAAGATGGATGGTGAATGGGCTTATAGATGCCATTTGGAGGAGTGTTGGTAAACTCTGGAAGAAGTATCAGCACAAATCCCCTGTTGATCCATACTAGACTTGCTGTTTTACCTGTGAGAAAGGGGGTTAGAAAAATGCAGATGCTTGCATGATGCTTACCAGATGTGGTATCATGCTAAATGCATTGTTATGTACATGCTATGATGTGCGAAATGTGTGTTTTTGTCCAGGAAAATAAATCCATGACTACTGCTGAGGAAATCTTTGGAGGTTGAATCCTTGATTGCCTGTTGGAAATGAAGAATATGCATATCTTCGAATTCTATTGAAGAGATGCTTTTGCTGGGGAACATCACTCAAAGATCAGCTATTATCTGGTCGGATATAGGCTTCACAGTTACTGAGGATGAAGTAGTCGGTTGCTATCTGGTTGGGTCCAGGTTTCATGGCAACTTACTCGGGGAAGAGATGAATAAACTGTTATCTGGTCGGATCCAGGCTTTGTAGAAAATTCCTTGAAATTGAATAGTCATCTGGTCGGGTCCAGGTTTCATAACAACTTGCTGAGGATGTGGAGGTTAACTGTTATCTGGTCGGATCCAGGCTTCACAGTAACTTGTTGGAGGTAAGGGTGAATTAACTGCCATCTGGTCGGATCCAGGTTTCACAGTAACTTTTTAAAGACTATTATCTGGTCGGGTCCAGGCTTTATGGTCTTCTGGAAAGTTGTACTATTATCTGGTCGAATCCATCTTTCATAGTGTCTTTCTGGGGATCATGGTTAATTGTTATCTGGTTGGGTCCAGACTTCACAATATACCATTCGAAAACTGTTATCTGGCTGGGTCCAGGCTTTGTAGATTTCTGATGAAATTAATTGTTATCTGGTCAGGTCCAGGCTTCACAATGAACTGGTTGAAAACGGTTATCTGGTCGGGTCCAGGCTTCACAGATTTCTGATGAAGTTAATTGTTATTTGGTCGGGTCCAGGCTTCACAATGAACTGGTTGAAAACTGTTATCTAGTCGGGTCCAGGCTTCACAGATTTCTGATGAAGTTAATTGTTATCTGGTCGGGTCCAGGCTTCACAATGAACTGGTTGAAAACTGTTATCTGGTCGGGTCCAGGCTTCACAGATTTCTGATGAAGTTAATTGTTATCTGGTCGGGTCGAGGCTTCACAATGAACTTTCTTGGAAATGAGGAATGATATTTGGTCGGATCCAGGTTTCTCAGTCCTTTGTTGGGGATTTAGTTGTTATCTGGTCGGTTTCCAAGTTTCATAACAACTCTGAGGATTATTGCTATCTGGTCGGATCCAGGATTCGCAATGACTTTCTTGGAAATGAGGAATGCTATCTGGTCGGATCCAGCTTTCTCAGTCCTTTGTTGGGGAATAAAGAGACAACTCTATTGGGAACAAGTGGTTAAAACCTTGGTTGGATTAAGTTTAGATTCTTCTATATCTTTGAAGAGTTGGGTTGGTCGTGTCCAGGTTTCATAGCTTTTTGAGAAATGAGATCAACTGTTATCTGGTCGGTCCAGGTTTCGGTAACTCAAGAAGTCAAACTGTTATCTGGTCGAGTCCAGGCTTCAGAAATTGAAGAAGTCAAATTGTTATCTGGTCGGGTCCAGGCTTCAGTAATCAAAGAAATCAAACTGTTATCTGGTCGGGTCCAGGCTTCAGAAATTGAAGAAGTCAAACTGTTATCTGGTCGGGTCCAGACTTCAGTAATCAAAGAAATCAAACTGTTACCTGGTCGGGTCCAGGCTTCAGAAATTGAAGAAGTCAAACTATTATCTGGTCGGGTTCAAGCTTCAGAAATCGAAGAAATCAAACTATTATCTGGTCGGGTCCAGGCTTTATAAATTGAAGAAATCACACTGTTATCTGGTCGGGTCCAGGCTTCAGAAATTGAAGAAGTCAAACTGTTATCTGGTTGGGTCCAGGCTTCGGTATAACTTGAAAATTATGCTAATATCTGGTCGGATCCAGGCTTCATAGTATTTCTTGGTAATAATAAAGGCTTTGTTGAAGACTTTACTATGGATTAGGGGTTGTGGCCCTGTGATTTGCAGTCATTTGAAGGGGAAATTCTAACTGGAGAGTATAGACTCAGTCAGGCAAGGCAGACTTAGCTTGGGGAGGATATACTCAGCTGGGGATGATGGGCTCATCTGGGGAGGATAGATTCTGTTTGGAGAAAATAGCCTTGGTTGGAAAAGATGTACTCAGCTGGGCGATTCGGACTCAAATGGGGAATTTGGGTTCCTTTGAGGGATTTGTACTCCGCAGGGGAATATAATCTTGGTTGGAAGATATACTCCGCTGGGGAAGATGGACTCAGTGGGGAGTGTTTATTCAGCTGGGGAGGATGGGCTCAGCTTGGAGAATAAAATCTTGGTTGGAAGATATACTCTACTGGGGATAGAAACCCCGGTTGGAAGATATACTCTGCTGGGAATGATGGGATCATCTGGGGATGATGGGCTCAGCTGGGCAATTTTGGACTTACCGGGGAGTGCTTACTCGACTGGGGAAATCGGAGTGTCTTGTACATTGAGGAATTTGCACTTGGCTCGGGGAAATAACTCTGTTGGGGAAATAAACCCTGCTGAGGAGATGAATTTCCTTTAGACAAATACCCCTAGGTTTCAATTTTGTAGAAATTGACTTAGCTAGAGAAAGTTGCCAAGAGATTGAGAATCTGGCCGGGGGTTTATCCTATGTGAAGAAATTTTTGTAGGCAACTCTGCTGGGGAAAGGTTGCATTGGGGTTGTCCCTATCGGGATAATGATGATGAGATAACTCTGTGGGGAGTAAAATCTGTTGAGGAGGTGGATTCCCTTTAGGAAGAGATCTCCTAGGCTTTAGCTGGAAAAAAAGTTGTCAAGAGATTGAGACTCTTGCCAAGGATCGTCCTATGCAAGGATATTTTGTGGGCAACTCCGTTGGGGAAAGGTTTATTGCCAACGCCCTGGTGGGGATAATGATGGTGAGATAACTCTGTGGGGAACAAAATATGCTGAGGAGGTGGATTCCCTTTAGGAAGAGATCTCCTAGGCTTTAGCTAGGAAAAAAGCTGTCAAGAGATTAAGACTCTGGCCAAGGATCGTCCTGTGCAAAGATATTTTGTGGGCAACTTCGTTGGGGAAAGGTTTATTGCCAACGCCCTGGTGGGGATAATGATGGTGAGATAACTCTGTGGGGCTATTTCACATACATTAAAAGGATGCTTACTGTTGTTGTGCATTGATTCCTTGTTGAGGTTGCTGCTTGGCAGGACACATGTGCCAAATAGCTTTAATTATGTTCATATGTGTTGTACCCCAAAATTTTCCCTCCCATATTCTTCCAGAAATTGCCAAGTCAAGCTACAAAATTCCCCAAGGGTTGCACAGTGCAAGGACCTCCTAAGCAGTCAAAATTAGGGTTTGTTTTCTGATCAAGAAAATGAAGTTTTCAATGGTCCAATCAAGTCCCACATGCCTACAAATATGGTCAAGCATCCTCATACAAAGTTTCAAGGCTTTCAGCACAAGATTGCACAGTCAAAACCCTAATTGCACTACAGTCAACTGTAGGGGCAAAATGGTCATTTGACAGTCAAAAGTTCAAATTTTTGGTCAACATATCATTTTGAAGCCTCAAACATCATTTGATCAATGCTTGATCATGATTCTCAAAGCTTGGCTCAAAAATCATCAAGATGCAAAAGTTTCCTTATTTGGACAACTGAAAAAGTCAACTGTAAATTGACCAGGGCATAACTTTCACATGGATTATCAGAAAAATTCCATCCAAAGCTCATTTTGAAGAGAAAGACATTTCCTACAACTCATCTTCATACTTCAAGTCCAAGAAATGCTCTCACAAAAAAGTTATCAATTTCAACATTATAGGTCATTTTCAAAAGTCAACAAAAAGGGACTTTAAGTCAAAGGCCATAACTTGAGATTGGTAAATCAAAATGACATGGGACCAAAGGCATTGGTTATAGGACTCAAAGACCTTTCCAAAATGTCCAAGAACATGAGCAAAGCTTAAAAATTGAGCAAGTTATGCCTTGTAGAAGTTGGGAAATTTTTGGATATTTTGAAAAGTCAACATTGATTCAAATGACCTAAAATTGCTAATGGGCCCATTTTTCTTCCACAATTCATTGTCCCAAGCATGTGCACGACCACTTGGCCCAAAGGGAAGTATTTCTTCATTTTTTATTTATTTATTTGAATTTTTATTTATAATAATTCATTTAAATAAAATTAAATACATGGAAAATATTTAACCTAAGTTTTACAATCCTTTTTTGCATGAAATCTACTCAATAATTCGTGTGAAATTAAATAGGGAAAGATTTGGAGAGAATTGATCTTAATTTGTACAAAAACACATGGAAAATATTTGAAAAAGATCTTGAAAATCAAATTTCCAAAAACCATGAATGCAATTGATTTGTTTTGTTTTTCTTGACCTAATTGATTCATTACATAAGCATGAACAAAAACCTAATGCCATGACACACGCAGCTGCTCAGAAAACCCTTGCACAAACTCACATTTTTTCTCAAAAAAACTCAATTCTGAAAACTCACTTGCAGGGTGATACAAGCCTCAAAACCTATTCCATTAGCTTCCTCAAGGATCATAGGACATATTCCAATCAAAAAATAAGCCCCATACTCAAGAAAACGCGAAGTCATCACTGAAATTGGTAGAGAAAATTCCAAAACTGTTTTCCATTATCCATGCATTTTTAACATATTTTGTTGTTGTTTTTGTGTTTAGGGTGATGTTTACAAACTAACTGCATGGTTTGATTGAAGTTTCATGCCCTATATGAAAATTCACCATTAGAGATACCTAGGGTTCCAAGGTTTTCAATTTGGGCGTTTTCCATTCCTATAAAATTAAGACCTAACAATGCCATGAACAAAGTCAGCAGGTTGGGACGAAAAGATTGAGACCATCGCGCCAAATTTCTGAGCGTCACAGGCCTAATCGCTATTATTGAAATCAGCATATTTTGAGGGGGTTTAAAACCCCCGTTAAATGTTTGTTAAATTGTTTCAGGAAATCCAGCGAAGAAGATGACCTCGTGGCGTCAGTGGATTGGTTCTTTTAAAATTTCGCGCTAAAAAGCACTAACGCGTGTTGTTGTTTTTATTATATTTGTTTGTTCTTTAATATACAAAGTGCGCGTCTAGAACAACTGGCAAGGCATGTGTGTGTTAACGTCCAAGACCTGGGTTCGAGCCCCAGGTCTTCATTATTTCCCATATTATTTTGCAATCCATGTTCACATGCAGTTTCAAGACTGGAGCGCACCATACACCTTCCTAATCAAGCGTCCACCTGTCCAAACTCATCAATCCAAAGGCCAAAGATTGAGATGCATGGTAGTCCCAGTCAACGCGGCAGCATACTCCCTGGAGAAATTCAAACGGACCCAGATTAATGGGCCTGAATTGCTAGAGAAAAACCTCCATGTTGGGGACTACAACCCCCCTAGGTTTGCCATTTTATTTATTTTAATTAATTCTATTTTCTTTTAACTATTATTTTTTTAGTTAATTAATTATTTTCACAAAATATAAAAAACCCATAAAAAAAATCAGAAAAGAATTAAAATAATAAATATTTTTATTTCTAGTATTTTTATAAATAAATTTGCATGTAATTAAATTTAGTGTAAATTAGGTTTTAATTTTAATACTTTTCATGACAAAAATCTAAAAAATGTAGAAATAGGGTTTAATTAATAATTTTTCATCCTTTTTATTTTTTCTTTCATAAATAATTAAATAATTAAATATTTATTTTATAATCAAATTTGCATATAAAAATTAGGGTTAATTTTAGGTTAAAAACTTCAATATTTTTTAATAAATTAAAAGCCACTAGAATTAGGGTTTGCATCTTATTTTAATTTTAATTAATTCTCTTTTTCCATGTAAATCCTAAAATACTAAAAACACCAAAAAAAAACAAGTTCTTTCTTTCCCTAAATTTTAATTAATTCCTCATTAGTTTAATTTTGCAAAAAGGGTCCAACGCCCTCGTTTCGATGTAATTCTTATTCGCATATTTATTTTATTTCTTTGTAATACTTATGTATCTCTCCCAAGGCCATGTAACCTTTTAATTTTCTCGCACTTTTCTTTTCTTTATTTATTTTCTGTCAAATCGGGTCCTGGTTAATTTTGGCGATGTGGACCCGCGCCTTTTGTAATAGCTTAGAATTTTTACTTTTCTCGCAATTTTCTTAACTGTAAATAATGGCATGAAAGAATGTATGGACAAAATAAAAACAAGCGTAGAACACCAATAACATGACAAGATAAATGCAAATGAAAACGACACACAAATCGCACACACCACCCCTAGGGTACGCCTCACTGTTGCCTTGCCTCGAAAGGTGGTCGTCGAGTAGAGGATGTCTTAGTAAGTCCTCGTGATCCGGGAACCTGGCATGAGGGTAGCTTCTAAGGTGTCTTCCTATTGCTCCGGTGATCACCATGTCCCTATAAACTCGAATTGACCCGAACACCTCCAACGGTGGTGCTACCTACCTCTCAATGGTGGGATGACACTACTTTAAAGGACATTTACACAGACGAATTCCTTAGGGTAGGTAGACGACTCTAGATACTTGCTCTAAATTTCAAAACAAAACAAAATACTTTTCACACCAACACATTTTCAAAAAGCTTTCGAAAGCATTTTTTCAAACACTCTTGAGGACTGATACAAGAGTCGAACTGAAATTTTCAAAGAAACTTTTTTAAAACCCACAGTTGAAAAGCAAACAAATCATTTTTGAAAACACAAATGAGCAAGTATCTAAGAGCCCATGGATAACCATGGATAGAAAGGGTGCTAACACCTTCCCTTTCTATAATCTACCTCCCGAACCGAGAGCAATCTCTTTAAGGAATTTTTCTGTGCTTTTGTCCTTTCCATTTGGAGAAAATAAAAGACGGTGGCGACTCTTGCTTCCGCGACATTTCGCGAACCAGCTTTAAACAGTCAGTTCCAGATCCACCGATCACAGAACTGGCGACTCTGCTGGGGACTTAAACTTAAAGTGAGGTGTACCTTAGGGTTAGTTCATAACTGTGTTTTCAATTGTATTGACTTGTCTGCTTTAAACTTGTGGGTTGCATCGGAGTTACATAGATCCTAACCCAGATCTGGGGATACCCTGTTTAGGTAGCATAAGCTGTGAGGGACCTGTCCGGCGTATACCGACATGGGTGAAGCAGTGGCTACGTTGGTGTGGCGCCTTGGTCTGTACCGATATCCCTCGTGTTGAAACGGGGAGAATATGGGTCTTCTGAGGAGTCATTAAGCACCAACAAACCTTAGAACCTTAAATGACCCAACTTGGCCATTAGAACAGTAGCAGTATGCTACGCCCATTGAGGCTAAACTCTCGTGATGGTTCTGGCCGCAAGAAAAGATTGCGATGCTGGAGTTATAACCGATTGAGGGTAGTCAATGATATTGGGATCCTCTAAGAACCCGGTTACTTTGATAGGACAGGTATGAACCAACAAACTGAAAGAGGGTAATACCCAGACCCCATGTTGGCCTAAACTCTAAGGGTTTCTCTTGTGTGACTTGTGTGCCTTCGTACTTGACTACTTGCATGCTTTATCTGACACATGAACTACTTGCAGGTTTTGTCCTTAATTGGGACTCATAACAGGGTTTACTGAGTTTCTTGCAGGTTTCGTTTATAGTCCTTAATTGGGACTCATAACAGGGTATCCTAAGTTTCTTGCAGGTTTTGGTTTGCAGTCCTTAATTGAGACTCATAACAGGGTTACTTGCATCACCCCATGCATACCATGACATCATACCATTGCATACATCCTAACCCATTTCAAGGATCTCAAGGGTTTGTGTTGCAGGTCATGATGAATCAAACATCTAGCAAGGGGCAAAGAGGATTTATTTTCCTCTAGCCAAAGTGGTCAGGGGCTATGACCCACTGGATATGGTGAGCCTTTGACCCTTGGAGAAGGACTCTCAACAATATGAAGTACCTTCAATCGAGCCACCAGTTTCCAATGCTAACAATTTTCTTGTTTACCCCGCGAGGTCCTTGAAAACATTGCATGCATATCATACACATCATTGCAGGTACCCTTTTGACAGGTTGCTTACCCTCTTCGCTGTTTATTTCAGCCGATCGTCATGAATCCTGAATCGTCTAACGAACAATCCATCAAGGCCCTCCAGGCTCAGAATGCCCAGTTCTAGGAGCTGATCATGAATTTGGCCCAGGGGCAGCAAGATCTGAAGACTCTGCTCCTGAAAAAGAAGAAGAATAGGACTGTTTTGTTCAGCCCTAGACGCAGGTCTGGGAATACACCGCAGGATGAAGCTGAGAGGACAACTCCATCAGTTAGGAAAGACAGCCCCCATGAGAGAGAGGTGCCTAGTCCAGTGGTCTCCGACAACGAGACGGAGTTCAATGATGAGCAGTACCCTCCAGCTGAGGACAAGTACAAACAGCTCGAAGACCGGTTAAATGCGATGGAGATACAAAAAGTGCCCGGCCTGGACTTCGAGGATCTAGGTCTGTCTTCTGGGGTAGTGATCCCGCACAAGTTTAAGGCACCTGCCTTTGCTAAATACGAAGGGGCATCCTGTCCTAAATTGCATCTCAGGGCTTACACAAGGAGGATCCAGCCCTATACAACTGACAAAAACTTATGGATCCATTTCTTCCAAGAGAGTCTTTCAGGGACTCAGCTCGAGTGGTTCTATCAATTGAGTGGAGCCAACATCCGCAGCTGGGAGGACTTGGCCACTGATTTCTACAAGCATTACCAGTACAATGCCGACCTCGCTCCCACGCGCACTCAGCTTCAGGGAATGTCTATGGGTGCAGGCGAAGGTTTCAAAGAGTATGCTCAGAAATGGAGAGACCTTGCTGGAAGGGTACAGCCACCCTTGACTGACCGCGAGCTCGTCGACATGTTCTTGGGGACCCTGTATGGTCCATTCTTCAACCACCTAATTGGGAATTCCGCTGCTGGGTTTACAGATCTGATCTTGACCGGAGAAAGAATAGAAGCTGGCATCAAGTCAGGGAAAATACAGAATGGTGACTCCTCGAACACTGAGAAGAAACCATCCAAAAGAGAATCTAGTGCTGTCAACGCAGTAGCTATTGCAAAGCCGGCCGGTGCTCCTCAGCGTCACCATCAACAAAGGGAAGAGAGACCTAAGAGGCAATTTACTCCCCTCGGCATGACCTTGTCACAAATATTGCCACAGTTGCTGGAAACCAAGTTGGTAACCCTCATGGATCCCCCGAAGAATCCTAACAGGACACCCTCAAGGTACAACCCCAATGCTCGCTGCGCCTATCATTCTGACAGCCCGGGGCACGCTACAGATGACTGTTGGACTTTGAGAAATAGGGTTCAAGATCTGATTGACGCAAAGGAAGTCCAGCTCGACTCTCCAGAGGCTCCCAATGTGATCACTGCTCCCTTGCCAAGACATGGCTAGGATTAGTTTTTGTTCATTCAAATATTCAAGTTGTACTTTTCTTTCAATTGTTCAAACATTTTGTTTCATGTCAAACTTGGTTATCTCATTAATGCATTACACTTGTCTGTTTTGAAGCAATTATGTTTACTATGCCTAAAACTGTTTTCATATTTTGTGATGTTCAACACTCGGTTAATAATTCTAAGCCTCTTGAGGGAGAATGACGAAAAAGATACCCCGATCATTACAGTATGCTTTTGAACAGACCCCGCTGATGAGGTACAGGCATTGTTTCAATTCCTAAACACTGGAGTTATAAGGAAGATAATCCCTCGTCAACCCCTCTGAGCCAAAGAAGTAGGAGTTTTTCTTTTCGAAATTTAAAACCCTTAATCATAACCTGGGGCAGGGTAGTCTCTCAGTTGATCCAAGTGCATAACGAATGGCACCAAAGAAGTCCTTACAAAATGAAAAAAGACAGTGATGGTTCCGAATAATTATAAAGACGGGCAGTCATTACCAAAATCAAAAACCCATTAAGTCAAAACCTATGAAGGAGACTTACAAAACTGGGGCATCCCGCTGACTGTAATTCCAAAAAGAAACAGTTCAGGCAAAAAACAGGGATAACAAAATCAAAAAGAAAGAGGTCTTATAAACCCTCAACAATAACCAAAAGGAGTGACTGCCTATAAGTTATCAACATCCGAATCATCACCGGAATTTCAGAGCAAAGACTCGAACAAGGTCTAACGCACGATCAACTGAGTTTAGGTTTGGAGAACATCACGAAGAGCGGGTGGGTACAAATAATTTGAGCCTTTATCCTTTGTTTCTTAAACCGTGAACCAGGCCACGTTATAACCCTCAAAAGTCCTAGCTGAAGCATGGGTTAGTTCGAAAGCATACTGTTACGAAAAGTATCCTGACTCCTTAAGGCTTATGGTAAAATAACGAGTTGACATCACAGTTTTACAAAATTCACTTGTTTTTACTAAAAGAAAATGCATTTTCAAAAACTTCAAGACAGACATAAGCTTTGCATTTTTAATATAACATTGCTTGCATATGACTATTTGTTTGAACAGCATAGAAGTTCGCACGACGAATGTCTAATGAACAGAAGCACATCCCATCGAGGGGCATGGCATGTCCATCATCCGGGGCAGTCCAGTCAAGATTCGGAGAATCTCACAAAGGCCAAATAGCCTGGGGCAAATCTCCGCCTGAGTCACTTGGGGGCATTCCAGCAACAAATCTTGCCTGATTAAACACCTTCTGATGGTATGACAGAACATTTCTAACAGGGGAAACTCCCTACATTCTGAGAGTATGGACATAGTCGAAAAAATACTACGCAAAATCAAAGACCCGCTAGGTTGACATACCTAGGCAAAAGTAAGGGCTTCCCGGCGAACCAAAAGGGTTCGGGCAAAAATAAGGGATGAAAATGGAAAATTTGTACACCCGGCGAGTCGAAAACCTGAAAAGGCGGCTTGAGCAAAAATGGGTATCCCGGTGGACTGAAAACCCGAAAGGGCGGTCCAGGCAAAAGTTAGGGATCAAAGCGTACGACTATGTCCTAGCATCTCGTCACCTGCATACCAGAAGACTTATCAGCATCTCACCGATCTCCTTCTCCCACTGAAACTGGGGCAATAATGAGTTGTCTAAAGGATCCGGTTGCTCTATCCATCGAGGTATCAAGATAGGTTCGGTTGAAGAATGCGACCCAGATACCTTCACTCCCTGCAAAGCGAACGCGTCTCCCGGCTTTATTCAAAGGTTATCTCCCTACCAGGATATAACTGGGTTATCCTCAGCCAAAAGCCACGAAAAGACCGTCCTCAGTAAAGTATTCTTATCCCCAGCGGAATCTATCGAAACTTCCAAAAATAACAACGGTATCCTCAGCGAAGTTACCATCAATATCTCAACAGCATACCTCACTCCCCACAGAGTATGGTTCCCCAGCAAGGTCGCTAGAGTCATTCCTCCCCGCAGAGTAATTCATCCGCCAGGTTCATTCCCCAACGGAGTCATCTTCTCCTATCGGTATTCTTGCAACATCAACCCAGGATTCAACAAACTCCCGGCATCCGTCAAGGATTTATTTTCCTAGACAAACATACATCACACTTTCATACATCATGATACATGCATGTACGCATCATGTCATACAATCTCATTTATGTCGTTGCTTGACTCATATCATGCACTGCATATGACTGACCTTGACCTTTCAGGAAGGATACAGTTCAATGATCAGCTATGTCATAAGAGACAAATCCAGTCAGAAGAGACAAATCCCGTCATAAGAGACAAATCCAGTCAGAAGAGACAAATCCCGTCATAAGAGACAAATCTAGTCAAAGAATACAAATCCAGTTTAAATCAATACCTAAAGATTCCTCTGATACAATTCGTCGTTATAGACACTCGTCGTGATAGACACTCGTCGTTATAGACACTCGTCGTTATAGACACTCGTCGTGATAGACACTCGTCGTTATAGACACTCGTCGTGATAGACACTCGTCGTTATAGACACTCGTCGTGATAGACACTCGTCGTGATAGACACTCGTCGTGATAGACACTCGTCGTTATAGACACTCGTCGTGATAGACACTCGTCGTTATAGACACTCGTCGTTATAGACACTCGTCGTGATAGACACTCGTTGTTATAGACACTCGTCGTGATAGACACTCGTCGTTATAGACACTCGTCGTTATAGACACTCGTCGTTATAGACACTCGTCGTGATAGACACTCGTCGTTATAGACACTCGTCGTTATAGACACTCGTCGTTATAGACACTCGTCGTGATAGACACTCTTCGTTATAGACACTCGTCGTTATAGACACTCGTCGTTATAGACACTCGTCGTTATAGACACTCGTCGTTATAGACACTCGTCGTTATAGACACTCGTCGTTATAGACACTCGTCGTTATAGACCCTCGTCGTTATAGACACTCGTCGTTATAGACACTCGTCGTTATAGACACTCGTCGTTATAGACACTCGTCGTTATAGACACTCGTCGTAATAGACACTCGTAGTCATAGACACTAGTCGTTATAGACACTCGTCGCTAAAGACCACCCGTCCTTGGAAATAACCTGTCAGTAGAGACAACTCGCCAACCTTTCTGAATTCCAGACTCGACTCCTGTATCTCGCCAGGGCACGTCTGAAGAATTCGAAGATCCAGCTCCTGTAACCAGTCAGGACATATCTATACTAAGCATCTGAAAATCAGCTCCTGCAACGTGTCAGGTAATCATTTTCTGTTTTGCAGGTACGCAAGTTCTCGCTAAGGAATCTCTTACGCGATCAACATCCAGATGGCATCTATAAGCCCATCATCCTATTCACCAATCTCTAAATGGCATCTGTAAGCCCATTTCCACCATCATTGCTACTATGTGAGCGCAAATTTCTGGGCACTCTAGTGTTCAATCATCTTCTACCCTCGGATTACGAAAGGCACATCAGCCAATCTACATCCTCAGGTTTAAGAAGATTGAACAGGGGCAACTGTTGTACCCCAAAATTTGCCCTCCCATATTCTTCAAGAAATTGCCAAGTCAAGCTACAAAATTCCCCAAGGGTTGCACAGTGCAAGGACCTCCTAAGCAGTCAAAATTAGGGTTTGTTTTCTGATCAAGAAAATGAAGTTTTCAATGGTCCAATCAAGTCCCACATGCCTACAAATATGGTCAAGCATCCTCATACAAAGTTTCAAGGCTTTCAGCACAAGATTGCACAGTCAAAACCCTAATTGCACTACAGTCAATTGTAGGGGCAAAATGGTCATTTGACAGTCAAAAGTTCAAATTTTTGGTCAACATATCATTTTGAAGCCTCAAACATCATTTTATCAATGCTTGATCATGATTCTCAAAGCTTGGCTCAAAAATCATCAAGATGCAAAAGTTTCCTTATTTGGACAGTTGAAAAAGTCAACTGTAAATTGACCAGGGCATAACTTTCACATGGATTATCAGAAAAATTCCATCCAAAGCTCATTTTGAAGAGAAAGACATTTCCTACAACTCATCTTCATACTTCAAGTCCAAGAAATGCTCTCACAAAAAAGTTATCAATTTCAACATTATAGGTCATTTTCAAAAGTCAACAAAAAGGGACTTTAAGTCAAAGGCCATAACTTGAGATTGGTAAATCAAAATGACATGGGACCAAAGGCATTGGTTATAGGACTCAAAGACCTTTCCAAAATGTCCAAGAACATGAGCAAAGCTTAAAAATTGAGCAAGTTATGCCTTGTAGAAGTTGGGAAATTTTTGGATATTTTGAAAAGTCAACATTGATTCAAATGACCTAAAATTGCTAATGGGCCCATTTTTCTTCCACAATTCATTGTCCCAAGCATGTGCACGACCACTTGGCCCAAAGGGAAGTATTTCTTCATTTTTTATTTATTTATTTGAATTTTTATTTATAATAATTCATTTAAATAAAATTAAATACATGGAAAATATTTAACCTAAGTTTTACAATCCTTTTTTGCATGAAATCTACTCAATAATTCGTGTGAAATTAAATAGGGAAAGATTTGGAGAGAATTGATCTTAATTTGTACAAAAACACATGGAAAATATTTGAAAAAGATCTTGAAAATCAAATTTCCAAAAACCATGAATGCAATTGATTTGTTTTGTTTTTCTTGACCTAATTGATTCATTACATAAGCATGAACAAAAACCTAATGCCATGACACACGCAGCTACTCAGAAAACCCTTGCACAAACTCACATTTTTTCTCAAAAAAACTCAATTCTGAAAACTCACTTGCAGGGTGATACAAGCCTCAAAACCTATTCCATTAGCTTCCTCAAGGATCATAGGACATATTCCAATCAAAAAATAAGCCCCATACTCAAGAAAACGCGAAGTCATCACTGAAATTGGTAGAGAAAATTCCAAAACTGTTTTCCATTATCCATGCATTTTTAACATATTTTGTTGTTGTTTTTGTGTTTAGGGTGATGTTTACAAACTAACTGCATGGTTTGATTGAAGTTTCATGCCCTATATGAAAATTCACCATTAGAGATACCTAGGGTTCCAAGGTTTTCAATTTGGGCGTTTTCCATTCCTATAAAATTAAGACCTAACAATGCCATGAACAAAGTCAGCAGGTTGGGACGAAAAGATTGAGACCATCGCGCCAAATTTTTGAGCGTCACAGGCCTAATCGCTATTATTGAAATCAGCATATTTTGAGGGGGTTTAAAACCCCCGTTAAATGTTTGTTAAATTGTTTCAGGAAATCCAGCGAAGAAGATGACCTCGTGGCGTCAGTGGATTGGTTCTTTTAAAATTTCGCGCTAAAAAGCACTAACGCGTGTTGTTGTTTTTATTATATTTGTTTGTTCTTTAATATACAAAGTGCGCGTCTAGAACAACTGGCAAGGCATGTGTGTGTTAACGTCCAAGACCTGGGTTCGAGCCCCAGGTCTTCATTATTTCCCATATTATTTTGCAATCCATGTTCACATGCAGTTTCAAGACTGGAGCGCACCATACACCTTCCTAATCAAGCGTCCACCTGTCCAAACTCATCAATCCAAAGGCCAAAGATTGAGATGCATGGTAGTCCCAGTCAACGCGCCAGCATACTCCCTGGAGAAAGTCAAACGGACCCAGATTAATGGGCCTGAATTGCTAGAGAAAAACCTCCATGTTGGGGACTACAACCCCCCTAGGTTTGCCATTTTATTTATTTTAATTAATTCTATTTTCTTTTAACTATTATTTTTTTAGTTAATTAATTATTTTCACAAAATATAAAAAACCCATAAAAAAAATCAGAAAAGAATTAAAATAATAAATATTTTTATTTCTAGTATTTTTATAAATAAATTTGCATGTAATTAAATTTAGTGTAAATTAGGTTTTAATTTTAATACTTTTCATGACAAAAATCTAAAAAATGTAGAAATAGGGTTTAATTAATAATTTTTCATCCTTTTTATTTTTTCTTTCATAAATAATTAAATAATTAAATATTTATTTTATAATCAAATTTGCATATAAAAATTAGGGTTAATTTTAGGTTAAAAACTTCAATATTTTTTAATAAATTAAAAGCCACTAGAATTAGGATTTGCATCTTATTTTAATTTTAATTAATTCTCTTTTTCCATGTAAATCCTAAAATACTAAAAACACCAAAAAAAAACAAGTTCTTTCTTTCCCTAAATTTTAATTAATTCCTCATTAGTTTAATTTTGCAAAAAGGGTCCAACGCCCTCGTTTCGATGTAATTCTTATTTGCATATTTATTTTATTTCTTTGTAATACTTATGTATCTCTCCCAAGGCCATGTAACCTTTTAATTTTCTCGCACTTTTCTTTTCTTTATTTATTTTCTGTCAAATCGGGTCCTGGTTAATTTTGGCGATGTGGACCCGCGCCTTTTGTAATAGCTTAGAATTTTTACTTTTCTCGCAATTTTCTTAACTGTAAATAATGGCATGAAAGAATGTATGGACAAAATAAAAACAAGCGTAGAACACCAATAACATGACAAGATAAATGCAAATGAAAACGACACACAAATCGCACACACCACCCCTAGGGTACGCCTCACTGTTGCCTTGCCTCGAAAGGTGGTCGTCGAGTAGAGGATGTCTTAGTAAGTCCTCGTGATCCGGGAACCTGGCATGAGGGTAGCTTCTAAGGTGTCTTCCTATTGCTCCGGTGATCACCATGTCCCTATAAACTCGAATTGACCCGAACACCTCCAACGGTGGTGCTACCTACCTCTCAATGGTGGGATGACACTACTTTAAAGGACATTTACACAGACGAATTCCTTAGGGTAGGTAGACGACTCTAGATACTTGCTCTAAATTTCAAAACAAAACAAAATACTTTTCACACCAACACATTTTCAAAAAGCTTTCGAAAGCATTTTTTCAAACACTCTTGAGGACTGATACAAGAGTCGAACTGAAATTTTCAAAGAAACTTTTTTAAAACCCACAGTTGAAAAGCAAACAAATCATTTTTGAAAACACAAATGAGCAAGTATCTAAGAGCCCATGGATAACCATGGATAGAAAGGGTGCTAACACCTTCCCTTTCTATAATCTACCTCCCGAACCGAGAGCAATCTCTTTAAGGAATTTTTCTGTGCTTTTGTCCTTTCCATTTGGAGAAAATAAAAGACGGTGGCGACTCTTGCTTCCGCGACATTTCGCGAACCAGCTTTAAACAGTCAGTTCCAGATCCACCGATCACAGAACTGGCGACTCTGCTGGGGACTTAAACTTAAAGTGAGGTGTACCTTAGGGTTAGTTCATAACTGTGTTTTCAATTGTATTGACTTGTCTGCTTTAAACTTGTGGGTTGCATCGGAGTTACATAGATCCTAACCCAGATCTGGGGATACCCTGTTTAGGTAGCATAAGCTGTGAGGGACCTGTCCGGCGTATACCGACATGGGTGAAGCAGTGGCTACGTTGGTGTGGCGCCTTGGTCTGTACCGATATCCCTCGTGTTGAAACGGGGAGAATATGGGTCTTCTGAGGAGTCATTAAGCACCAACAAACCTTAGAACCTTAAATGACCCAACTTGGCCATTAGAACAGTAGCAGTATGCTACGCCCATTGAGGCTAAACTATCGTGATGGTTCTGGCCGCAAGAAAAGATTGCGATGCTGGAGTTATGACCGATTGAGGGTAGTCAATGATATTGGGATCCTCTAAGAACCCGGTTACTTTGATAGGACAGGTATGAACCAACAAACTGAAAGAGGGTAATACCCAGACCCCATGTTGGCCTAAACTCTAAGGGTTTCTCTTGTGTGACTTGTGTGCCTTCGTACTTGACTACTTGCATGCTTTATCTGACACATGAACTACTTGCAGGTTTTGTCCTTAATTGGGACTCATAACAGGGTTTACTGAGTTTCTTGCAGGTTTCGTTTATAGTCCTTAATTGGGACTCATAACAGGGTATCCTAAGTTTCTTGCAGGTTTTGGTTTGCAGTCCTTAATTGAGACTCATAACAGGGTTACTTGCATCACCCCATGCATACCATGACATCATACCATTGCATACATCCTAACCCATTTCAAGGATCTCAAGGGTTTATGTTGCAGGTCATGATGAATCAAACATCTAGCAAGGGGCAAAGAGGATTTATTTTCCTCTAGCCAAAGTGGCCAGGGGCTATGACCCACTGGATATGGTGAGCCTTTGACCCTTGGAGAAGGACTCTCAACAATATGAAGTACCTTCAATCGAGCCACCAGTTTCCAATGCTAACGATTTTCTTGTTTACCCCGCGAGGTCCTTGAAAACATTGCATGCATATCATACACATCATTGCAGGTACCCTTTTGACAGGTTGCTTACCCTCTTCGCTGTTTATTTCAGCCGATCGTCATGAATCCTGAATCGTCTAACGAACAATCCATCAAGGCCCTCCAGGCTCAGAATGCCCAGTTCCAGGAGCTGATCATGAATTTGGCCCAGGGGCAGCAAGATCTGAAGACTCTGCTCCTGAAAAAGAAGAAGAAGAGGACTGTTTTGTT
This sequence comes from Vicia faba, assembly GCA_948472305.1. Taxonomy (NCBI): domain Eukaryota; kingdom Viridiplantae; phylum Streptophyta; class Magnoliopsida; order Fabales; family Fabaceae; genus Vicia; species Vicia faba. Next base: position 373,921,352 of record OX451739.1, on the reverse strand, counting down.
CAGCCCTAGACGCAGGTCTGGGAATACACCGCAGGATGAAGCTGAGAGGACAACTCCATCAGTTAGGAAAGACAGCCCCCATGAGAGAGAGGTGCCTAGTCCAGTGGTCTCCGACAACGAGACGGAGTTCAATGATGAGCAGTACCCTCCAGCTGAGGACAAGTACAAACAGCTCGAAGACCGGTTAAATGCGATGGAGATACAAAAAGTGCCCGGCCTGGACTTCGAGGATCTAGGTCTGTCTTCTGGGGTAGTGATCCCGCACAAGTTTAAGGCACCTGCCTTTGCTAAATACGACGGGGCATCCTGTCCTAAATTGCATCTCAGGGCTTACACAAGGAGGATCCAGCCCTATACAGCTGACAAAAACTTATGGATCCATTTCTTCCAAGAGAGTCTTTCAGGGACTCAGCTCGAGTGGTTCTATCAATTGAGTGGAGCCAACATCCGCAGCTGGGAGGACTTGGCCACTGCTTTCTACAAGCATTACCAGTACAATGCCGACCTCTCTCCCACGCGCACTCAGCTTCAGGGAATGTCTATGGGTGAAGGCGAAGGTTTCAAAGAGTATGCTCAGAAATGGAGAGACCTTGCTGGAAGGGTACAGCCACCCTTGACTGACCGCGAGCTCGTCGACATGTTCTTGGGGACCCTGTATGGTCCATTCTTCAACCACCTAATTGGGAATTCCGCTGCTGGGTTTACAGATCTGATCTTGACCGGAGAAAGAATAGAAGCTGGCATCAAGTCAGGGAAAATACAGAATGGTGACTCCTCGAACACTGAGAAGAAACCATCCAAAAGAGAATCTAGTGCTGTCAACGCAGTAGCTATTGCAAAGCCGGCCGGTGCTCCTCAGCGTCACCATCAACAAAGGGAAGAGAGACCTAAGAGGCAATTTACTCCCCTCGGCATGACCTTGTCACAAATATTGCCACAGTTGCTGGAAACCAAGTTGGTAACCCTCATGGATCCCCCGAAGAATCCTAACAGGACACCCTCAAGGTACAACCCCAATGCTCGTTGCGCCTATCATTCTGACAGCCCGGGGCACGCTACAGATGACTGTTGGACTTTGAGAAATAGGGTTCAAGATCTGATTGACGCAAAGGAAGTCCAGCTCGACTCTCCAGAGGCTCCCAATGTGATCACTGCTCCCTTGCCAAGACATGGCTAGGATTAGTTTTTGTTCATTCAAATATTCAAGTTGTACTTTTCTTTCAATTGTTCAAACATTTTGTTTCATGTCAAACTTGGTTATCTCATTAATGCATTACACTTGTCTGTTTTAAAGCAATTATGTTTACTATGCCTAAAACTGTTTTCATATTTTGTGATGTTCAACACTCGGTTAATAATTCTAAGCCTCTTGAGGGAGAATGACGAAAAAGATACCCCGATCATTACAGTATGCTTTTGAACAGACCCCGCTGATGAGGTACAGGCATTGTTTCAATTCCTAAACACTGGAGTTATAAGGAAGATAATCCCTCGTCAACCCCTCTGAGCCAAAGAAGTAGGAGTTTTTCTTTTCGAAATTTAAAACCCTTAATCATAACCTGGGGCAGGGTAGTCTCTCAGTTGATCCAAGTGCATAACGAATGGCACCAAAGAAGTCCTTACAAAATGAAAAAAGACAGTGATGGTTCCGAATAATCATAAAGACGGGCAGTCATTACCAAAATCAAAAACCCATTAAGTCAAAACCTATGAAGGAGACTTACAAAACTGGGGCATCCCGCTGACTGTAATTCCAAAAAGAAACAGTTCAGGCAAAAAACAGGGATAACAAAATCAAAAAGAAAGAGGTCTTATAAACCCTCAACAATAACCAAAAGGAGTGACTGCCTATAAGTTATCAACATCCGAATCATCACCGGAATTTCAGAGCAAAGACTCGAACAAGGTCTAACGCACGATCAACTGAGTTTAGGTTTGGAGAACATCACGAAGAGCGGGTGGGTACAAATAATTTGAGCCTTTATCCTTTGTTTCTTAAACCGTGAACCAGGCCACGTTATAACCCTCAAAAGTCCTAGCTGAAGCATGGGTTAGTTCGAAAGCATACTGTTACGAAAAGTATCCTGACTCCTTAAGGCTTATGGTAAAATAACGAGTTGACATCACAGTTTTACAAAATTCACTTGTTTTTACTAAAAGAAAATGCATTTTCAAAAACTTCAAGACAGACATAAGCTTTGCATTTTTAATATAACATTGCTTGCATATGACTATTTGTTTGAACAGCATAGAAGTTCGCACGACGAATGTCTAATGAACAGAAGCACATCCCATCGAGGGGCATGGCATGTCCATCATCCGGGGCAGTCCAGTCAAGATTCGGAGAATCTCACAAAGGCCAAATAGCCTGGGGCAAATCTCCGCCTGAGTCACTTGGGGGCATTCCAGCAACAAATCTTGCCTGATTAAACACCTTCTGATGGTATGACAGAACATTTCTAACAGGGGCAACTCCCTACATTCTGAGAGTATGGACATAGTCGAAAAAATACTACGCAAAATCAAAGACCCGCTAGGTTGACATACCTAGGCAAAAGTAAGGGCTTCCCGGCGAACCAAAAGGGTTCGGGCAAAAATAAGGGATGAAAATGGAAAATCTGTACACCCGGCGAGTCGAAAACCTGAAAAGGCGGCTTGAGCAAAAATGGGTATCCCGGTGGACTGAAAACCCGAAAGGGCGGTCCAGGCAAAAGTTAGGGATCAAAGCGTACGACTATGTCCTAGCATCTCGTCACCTGCATACCAGAAGACTTATCAGCATCTCACCGATCTCCTTCTCCCACTGAAACTGGGGCAATAATGAGTTGTCTAAAGGATCCGGTTGCTCTATCCATCGAGGTATCAAGATAGGTTCGGTTGAAGAATGCGACCCAGATACCTTCACTCCCTGCAAAGCGAACGCGTCTCCCGGCTTTATTCAAAGGTTATCTCCCTACCAGGATATAACTGGGTTATCCTCAGCCAAAAGCCACGAAAAGACCGTCCTCAGTAAAGTATTCTTATCCCCAGCGGAATCTATCGAAACTTCCAAAAATAACAACGGTATCCTCAACGAAGTTACCATCAATATCTCAACAGCATACCTCACTCCCCACAGAGTATGGTTCCCCAGCAAGGTCGCTAGAGTCATTCCTCCCCGCAGAGTAATTCATCCGCCAGGTTCATTCCCCAACGGAGTCATCTTCTCCTATCAGTATTCTTGCAAAATCAACCCAGGATTCAACAAACTCCCGGCATCCGTCAAGGATTTATTTTCCTAGACAAACATACATCACACTTTCATACATCATGATACATGCATGTACGCATCATGTCATACAATCTCATTTATGCCGTTGCTTGACTCATATCATGCACTGCATATGACTGACCTTGACCTTTCAGGAAGGATACAGTTAAATGATCAGCTATGTCATAAAAGACAAATCCAGTCAGAAGAGACAAATCCCGTCATAAGAGACAAATCCATTCAGAAGAGACAAATCCCGTCATAAGAGACAAATCCAGTCAAAGAATACAAATCCAGTTTAAATCAATGCCTAAAGATTCCTATGATTAAATTCGTCGTTATAGACACTCGTCGTGATAGACACTCGTCGTTATAGACACTCGTCGTTATAGACACTCGTCGTGATAGACACTCGTCGTTATAGACACTCGTCGTGATAGACACTCGTCGTTATAGACACTCGTCGTGATAGACACTCGTCGTGATAGACACTCGTCGTGATAGACACTTGTCGTTATAGACACTCGTCGTGATAGACACTCGTCGTTATAGACACTCGTCGTTATAGACACTCGTCGTGATAGACACTCGTCGTTATAGACACTCGTCGTGATAGACACTCGTCGTTATAGACACTCGTCGTGATAGACACTCGTCGTTATAGACACTCGTCGTGATAGACACTCGTCGTTATAGACACTCGTCGTTATAGACACTCGTCGTTATAGACACTCGTCGTTATAGACACTCGTCGTCATAGACATTCGTCGTCATAGACACTCGTCGTCATAGACACTCGTCGTCATAGACACTCGTCGTTATAGACACTCGTCGTTATAGACACTCGTCGTTATAGACACTCGTCGTTATAGACACTCGTCGTTATAGACACTCGTCGTTATAGACACTCGTCGTTATAGACCCTCGTCGTTATAGACACTCGTCGTTATAGACACTCGTCGTTATAGACACTCGTCGTTATAGACACTCGTCGTTATAGACACTCGTAGTCATAGACACTAGTCGTTATAGACACTCGTCGCTAAAGACCACCCGTCCTTGGAAATAACCTGTCAGTAGAGACAACTCGCCAACCTTTCTGAATTCCAGACTCGACTCCTGTATCTCGCCAGGGCACGTCTGAAGAATTCGAAGATCCAGCTCCTGTAACCAGTCAGGACATATCTATACTAAGCATCTGAAAATCAGCTCCTGCAACGTGTCAGGTAATCATTTTCTGTTTTGCAGGTACGCAAGTTCTCGCTAAGGAATCTCTTACGCGATCAACATCCAGATGGCATCTATAAGCCCATCATCCTATTCACCAATCTCTAAATGGCATCTGTAAGCCCATTTCCACCATCATTGCTACTATGTGAGCGCAAATTTCTGGGCACTCTAGTGTTCAATCATCTTCTACCCTCGGATTACGAAAGGCACATCAGCCAATCTACATCCTCAGGTTTAAGAAGATTGAACAGGGGCAACTGTTGTACCCCAAAATTTGCCCTCCCATATTCTTCAAGAAATTGCCAAGTCAAGCTACAAAATTCCCCAAGGGTTGCACAGTGCAAGGACCTCCTAAGCAGTCAAAATTAGGGTTTGTTTTCTGATCAAGAAAATGAAGTTTTCAATGGTCCAATCAAGTCCCACATGCCTACAAATATGGTCAAGCATCCTCATACAAAGTTTCAAGGCTTTCAGCACAAGATTGCACAGTCAAAACCCTAATTGCACTACAATCAACTGTAGGGGCAAAATGGTCATTTGACAGTCAAAAGTTCAAATTTTTGGTCAACATATCATTTTTAAGCCTCAAACATCATTTGATCAATGCTTGATCATGATTCTCAAAGCTTGGCTCAAAAATCATCAAGATGCAAAAGTTTCCTTATTTGGACAGCTGAAAAAGTCAACTGTAAATTGACCAGGGCATAACTTTCACATGGATTATCAGAAAAATTCCATCCAAAGCTCATTTTGAAGAGAAAGACATTTCCTACAACTCATCTTCATACTTCAAGTCCAAGAAATGCTCTCACAAAAAAGTTATCAATTTCAACATTATAGGTCATTTTCAAAAGTCAACAAAAAGGGACTTTAAGTCAAAGGCCATAACTTGAGATTGGTAAATCAAAATGACATGGGACCAAAGGCATTGGTTAGAGGACTCAAAGACCTTTCCAAAATGTCCAAGAACATGAGCAAAGCTTAAAAATTGAGCAAGTTATGCCTTGTAGAAGTTGGGAAATGTTTGGATATTTTGAAAAGTCAACATTGATTCAAATGACCTAAAATTGCTAATGGGCCCATTTTTCTTCCACAATTCATTGTCCCAAGCATGTGCACGACCACTTGGCCCAAAGGGAAGTATTTCTTCATTTTTTATTTATTTATTTGAATTTTTATTTATAATAATTCATTTAAATCAAATTAAATACATGGAAAATATTTAACCTAAGTTTTACAATCCTTTTTTGCATGAAATCTACTCAATAATTCGTCTGAAATTAAATAGGGAAAGATTTGGAGAGAATTGATCTTAATTTGTACAAAAACACATGGAAAATATTTGAAAAAGATCTTGAAAATCAAATTTCCAAAAACCATGAATGCAATTGATTTGTTTTGTTTTTCTTGACCTAATTGATTCATTACATAAGCATCAACAAAAACCTAATGCCATGACACACGCAGCTGCTCAGAAAACCCTTGCACAAACTCACATTTTTTCTCAAAAAAACTCAATTATGAAAACTCACTTGCAGGGTGATACAAGCCTCAAAACCTATTCCATTAGCTTCCTCAAGGATCATAGGACATATTCCAATCAAAAACTAAGCCCCATACTCAAGAAAACGCGAAGTCATCACTGAAATTGGTAGAGAAAATTCCAAAACTGTTTTCCATTATCCATGCATTTTTAACATATTTTGTTGTTGTTTTTGTGTTTAGGGTGATGTTTACAAACTAACTGCATGGTTTGATTGAAGTTTCATGCCCTATATGAAAATTCACCATTAGAGATACCTAGGGTTCCAAGGTTTTCAATTTGGGCGTTTTCCATTCCTATAAAATTAAGACCTAACAATGCCATGAACAAAGTCAGCAGGTTGGGACGAAAAGATTGAGACCATCGCGCCAAATTTTTGAGCGTCACAGGCCTAATCGCTATTATTGAAATCAGCATATTTTGAGGGGGTTTAAAACCCCCGTTAAATGTTTGTTAAATTGTTTCAGGAAATCCAGCGAAGAAGATGACCTCGTGGCGTCAGTGGATTGGTTCTTTTAAAATTTCGCGCTAAAAAGCACTAACGCGTGTTGTTGTTTTTATTATATTTGTTTGTTCTTTAATATACAAAGTGCGCGTCTAGAACAACTGGCAAGGCATGTGTGTGTTAACGTCCAAGACCTAGGTTCGAGCCCCAGGTCTTCATTATTTCCCATATTATTTTGCAATCCATGTTCACATGCAGTTTCAAGACTGGAGCGCACCATACACCTTCCTAATCAAGCGTCCACCTGTCCAAACTCATCAATCCAAAGGCCAAAGATTGAGATGCATGGTAGTCCCAGTCAACGCGCCAGCATACTCCCTGGAGAAAGTCAAACGGACCCAGATTAATGGGCCTGAATTGCTAGAGAAAAACCTCCATGTTGGGGACTACAACCCCCCTAGGTTTGCCATTTTATTTATTTTAATTAATTCTATTTTCTTTTAACTATTATTTTTTTAGTTAATTAATTATTTTCACAAAATATAAAAAACCCATAAAAAAAATCAGAAAAGAATTAAAATAATAAATATTTTTATTTCTAGTATTTTTATAAATAAATTTGCATGTAATTAAATTTAGTGTAAATTAGGTTTTAATTTTAATACTTTTCATGACAAAAATCTAAAAAATGTAGAAATAGGGTTTAATTAATAATTTTTCATCCTTTTTATTTTTTCTTTCATAAATAATTAAATAATTAAATATTTATTTTATAATCAAATTTGCATATAAAAATTAGGGTTAATTTTAGGTTAAAAACTTCAATATTTTTTAATAAATTAAAAGCCACTAGAATTAGGGTTTGCATCTTATTTTAATTTTAATTAATTCTCTTTTTCCATGTAAATCCTAAAATACTAAAAACACCAAAAAAAAAACAAGTTCTTTCTTTCCCTAAATTTTAATTAATTCCTCATTAGTTTAATTTTGCAAAAAGGGTCCAACGCCCTCGTTTCGATGTAATTCTTATTCGCATATTTATTTTATTTCTTTGTAATACTTATGTATCTCTCCCAAGGCCATGTAACCTTTTAATTTTCTCTCACTTTTCTTTTCTTTATTTATTTTCTGTCAAATCGGGTCCTGGTTAATTTTGGCGATGTGGACCCGCGCCTTTTGTAATAGCTTAGAATTTTTACTTTTCTCGCAATTTTCTTAACTGTAAATAATGGCATGAAAGAATGTATGGACAAAATAAAAACAAGCGTAGAACACCAATAACATGACAAGATAAATGCAAATGAAAACGACACACAAATCGCACACACCACCCCTAGGGTACGCCTCACTGTTGCCTTGCCTCGAAAGGTGGTCGTCGAGTAGAGGATGTCTTAGTAAGTCCTCGTGATCCGGGAACCTGGCATGAGGGTAGCTTCTAAGGTGTCTTCCTATTGCTCCGGTGATCACCATGTCCCTATAAACTCGAATTGACCCGAACACCTCCAACGGTGGTGCTACCTACCTCTCAATGGTGGGATGACACTACTTTAAAGGACATTTACACAGACGAATTCCTTAGGGTAGGTAGACGACTCTAGATACTTGCTCTAAATTTCAAAACAAAACAAAATACTTTTCACACCAACACATTTTCAAAAAGCTTTCGAAAGCATTTTTTCAAACACTCTTGAGGACTGATACAAGAGTCGAACTGAAATTTTCAAAGAAACTTTTTTAAAACCCACAGTTGAAAAGCAAACAAATCATTTTTGAAAACACAAATGAGCAAGTATCTAAGAGCCCATGGATAACCATGGATAGAAAGGGTGCTAACACCTTCCCTTTCTATAATCTACCTCCCGAACCGAGAGCAATCTCTTTAAGGAATTTTTCTGTGCTTTTGTCCTTTCCATTTGGAGAAAATAAAAGACGGTGGCGACTCTTGCTTCCGCGACATTTCGCGAACCAGCTTTAAACAGTCAGTTCCAGATCCACCGATCACAATATGCATATGTTCATTCAATTTTAGTCATTGGACAAATTTGCATTCAAAACAGAGATAGACAATTTTGCACTTCAAAGTGTATTTGTATTGATATTTTGCCCATGAATAGGCGTTTTTGTACATAGAGACGGAAATCCTAGTAAGAGGAAATCGCTGAAAAGAAAACAAAACTGAGAATGAAAAACAAATAGCCATGTGAAATGATCTCATTGCCTTTCAGCTCTACTATTGCCCCAATGTCTTTGAACATCCCTTGCCGTTGATCGAAGTTGATTGGATTGATCCTGGACCATTTGAACTTGGACATTGGTGATAGTATTGACCGTGTTGATTTCACGGGACATAGTCGTACGCTTTTAATCCTTAATTTTTGCCTGAACCGCCCTTTCGGGTTTTTGGTCCACCAGGATACCCTTTTTTGCCCAAGTCGCCCTTTCGGGTTTTCAACTTGTCGGGTGTACAATCTTTTGTATATATCCCTAATTTTTGCCCAAACCTTTTGGTTTGTCGGGATGCCCCTTTCTGCTTAGGTGTGTCAACCTAACAGATCTCTTATGCGTAGTATTTTTTAACTATGTCCATGTTTATAGGATGTGGGAAATCTTCACCATCCATGGTGGCCAGTATCATAGCACCGCCAGAGAAAACTCTTTTGACAACAAACGGCCCTTCATAGGCGAGGGTCCATTTTCCTCTGGGGTCACCTTGTGGTAAAATGATGCATTTTATCACCAAGTCACCAACTTGATATACTCGAGACTTGACCTTTTTGTTGAAAGCTTTGATCATCCGTTTTTGATACGTCTGACCATGGCAAATAGCAGCTAATAGTTTTTCATCGATCAAGTTCAGATGATCCAATCTCGTTTGAATCCATTCGCCTTTGCTTAGGCCTGCCTCAATCATAATCCTTAGTGAGGGAATTTGAACTTCTACTGGAAAAACGGCTTCCATACCATAGACTAGAGAGAAGGGAGTTGCCTTAGTTGATGTTCTAGCTGAAGTACGATAACCATGTAGAGCAAATGGTAGCATCTCATGCCAATATTTATAGGTCACTACCATTTTTTGCACAATCTTCTTGATATTTTTGTTGGCTGCTTCGACTGCGCCATTCATTTTCGGTCTATACGGAGAAGAATTGTGATGCTTGGTCTTAAATTGAGTGCACAATTCCCTGATCATGGTATTGTTGAGGTTAGTCCCATTGTCGGTGATGATCCTTTCGGGGATACCATAACGACAGATAAGATTGTGTCTGATGAATCTGGCTACCATGTTCTTGGTGACTGAGGTAAATGAGGCGGCTTCGACCCATTTAGTGAAATAGTCGATAGCAACAAGAATGAAGCGGTGTCCGTTGGAAGCTGTGGGCTTGATCTCTCCGATCATGTCAATACCCCACATTGCAAATGGCCACGAAGTGGTCATGACATTTAGAGGGATTGGAGGTACATGGACCTTGTTAGCATAAATTTGGCATTTGTGGCAAGTTCTTGAATGTTGATGGCAATCGGTCTCCATCGTTGACCAATAGTAGCCATCTCTTAAGATTTTCTTAGCCATTGTATGTCCACTTGAGTGAGTACTGAAAAGGCCATCGTGCATGTCTTCCATGATTTCCCCTGCCTCCCTCTTATCCACACATCGGAGTAGAGTCGAATCATGGTTGCGCTTGTACAATATCCCGTTACTTAGGAAGAATTTGGCTGCAAATCTTCGTAAGAACTTTCTGCCATTGATAGATGCTCCCTCTGGATACTCTTGCTCTTCAAGGTATCTCATTATCTCATGGTACCATGGCTTTTCCGTATCGGTGTCAAGCTTATAGCAATATGCAGGTTCATCAAATCTTTTAATTGTAATCATAGGGGCTTCGTTGTCCCATATGACTTTGAACATTGAGGACATGGTTGCTAGAGCGTTAGCCAATTGGTTTTCTTCTCTAGGGAAGTGCTCGAACGTGATTTCTTCGAAGTAGGAAATTAGGGTTCGCACAAACTCCTTGTAAGGTATAAGATTAGGGTGTTTAGTGTCCCAATCTCCTTTTACTTGGCTGATCACCAAACCGGAATCTCCAAACACATTCAAATGCTTGATCCTTAAGTCAATAGCAGCCCTTAGACCTAAGATGCATGCTTCATACTCAGCCATATTATTTGTACAATCGAAGCATAGTCTGGCGGTAAAAGGAGTGTGGCAACCTTCAGGAGAGAGAATCACATCACCAATTTTGTTACCTAAGGCGTTGGAAGCCCCATCGAATACCATAGTCCATCGGGATCCTTGTTCAGGTCCGTCATACGGTCTAGGTTTTGCACAGTCGGTTACCAGCATAATATTCTCGTCAGGGAAGTCGAAGTTCATTGACTGATAATCATCCACAGCTTGATGGGCTAAATGATCTGCTAGTACACTTCCTTTGATGGCTCTTTGATTTTTGTATTGAATGTCGTACTCAGTCAAGATCATTTGCCATCTGGCTATTCGTCCGGAAAGGGCAGGTTTTTCGAAGATGTACTTAATCAGACCCATCTTAGAAATTAACAAAGTGGTATGAGTCAACATGTATTGCCTTAGCCAGCAAGCATCCCACGCTAAAGCACAACAAGTTTTCTCGAGCAGTGAATATCTGGTTTCACAGTCGGTAAACTTTTTGCTTAGGTAGTAAATTGCATGCTCTTTTCGGCCAGACTCGTCATGTTGGCCCAAAACACACCCCATAGAATTCTCTAGTACTGTCAAGTACATGATCAACGGTCTTCCTTCAACCGGAGGCATGAGAATAGGAGGTTCTTGCAGGTATTCCTTGATCTTGTCAAAGGCAATTTGGCATTCATTTTTCCATTTGACTACCTGATCTTTCTTCAAGAGTTTGAAGAGTGGCTCACAGGTAGCAGTTAAGTGTGATATGAAATGGGAAATGTAATTGAGATGACCCAAGAATCCTCTGATTTCTTTTTCAGAACGAGGGACTGGCATTTCTTGGATGGCCTTTATCTTGGCGGGATTAACTTAAATTCCTTTATTGTTGACAACAAATCCTAGAAGCTTTCCAGAGCGTACTCCGAATGTGCACTTTTTAGGGTTTAATCTCAGTTTATATTTCTTCAGTCTCTCAAATAGTTTGTGCAGGTGACCGAGATGTTCTTCTTCGGTTTGTGATCTGGCGATCATATCATCCACATATACCTTTATCTCATGATGAATCATGTCATGAAATAAAGCCACCATAGCCCTTTGATATGTTGCCCCTGCATTCTTTAATCCGAACGGCATGACCTTGTAGCAGAAAGTGCCCCATTGTGTAACGAAAGTAGTTTTTTCCATGTCTTCGGGAGCCATCTTTATTTGATTATAACCCGAGAAGCCGTCCATGAATGAGAAGACTTTATGCTGAGCGGTATTGTCGACTAAGACGTCAATGTGTGGTAGAGGGAAATCATCCTTGGGGCTTGCCCTATTCAGATCCCTATAGTCTAAACACATGCGAACTTTCCCGTCTTTCTTTGGCACTGGCACTATATTAGCCACCCATTTAGGATAGGATGTTACAGCTAGGAATCCTGCATCAAACTCTTTCATTACTTCGGCTTTAATCTTTTCAGACATGTCAGGTCTCATGCGACGAACTTTTTGTTTAACAGGAGGGCAGTCTTTTTTAGTTGGCAGACGATGAACCTCAATGTCGGTATCTAACCCATGCATATCTTCATACGACCAAGCAAATACTTCCACATAATCACGCAACATCTGAACCAAGCGGCTTTTGACACTGCTTTCCAAATTAGCACCGATCCTGATTTCCTTCTTATTTGACTCAGTACCCAGGTTGATAACCTCAATTGACTCTTCATGTGGTTGAATATCCTTTTCCTCTTGTAACAGAAGTCTGGCTAGTTCTCCTGGTATGTCACAATCTTCCTCGCTTTCGTCTTCGGCTTGGTTGATAGGACATTCAAAGTCATAGTTGGCAATAATAGAGTTGTTGGCAATAGGATCCAGAGTGTATGTAGACCTACAAGAGTGTGTGTGTGTGTGTGCATGTAAGATACATGGATATCTTTTGGAAATGTATTTGAAAGAAAAGAAAGACAATGAACACAAATATTTGAATGCAAAAGAGTCCAATGTACTGAATGATCATGTGATTAGATGAACAAAATATAAAACCCTGACAAAAGAACCAAAGTGCCCCTGGCTAGGCACATGGCTTAAAAGTCAATATCAAAATATTACAGACAACGAGTTCTTGAATTGATTAAAAGCAAAAACAAGTAGATTACTCCTCAATGAAGGAGATGGGCACAAATTCGTTCGCATGCCAATTGTTGGGCTTCCCTTCGGTTGTTGGGTAGAACCAGTCTTCAAAATCACACTCATCATCGGAATCCTCTACAGCGTTCACTTCATGACTCTTGAGGTGGAGAGACGGATTTCCAGTACGAGCACCTCTAATTTATTTCTGAGCTTTAGAGGTGAAACCTATCCCAAACTTATCTGTCTTGAGTGGGATGTCGAGGAGTTGACCCCATATCTCATTGTTTCCTTTTTCTACCACAACACGGGCATCCTTAAGAGAAACCATCTTGGGAATAACTTTGTCGACTTTTGGAGTGTCGGAGGAGATTTTGGTGGTGGCCACAACTTCAAATGGCTGGCAAGGAGTCTCTATGAATTCGCCATCCATTTTTACGTACTTGAAAGAATTGAGATGGCTTACCATAAATTCTTCTTCACCGTAAACAGTGACCTTCCCCTGAACTGGGTATTTTAACTTCTGGTGGAGAGTAGAAGTGACCGCACCTGCCCCATGGATCCATGGGCGCCCAAGCAAGCAAGAATACACAAGTCGTATGTCCATTATGTAGAATGTGGAGTTGAAAATCTGTGAACCAACCTTAATTGGGAGATCCACCTCTTCATGAACCATCCTTTTCGACCCATCAAAAGCCCTCACAACAATATCACTTGGCTTCAAAACCAAACCTTCACAGTCTAGCCGATCTAAAGCGCCTTTAGGTAACACGTTTAAAGATGAGCCTGTGTCCACCAAAACATGTGCCAGAGTGGTCCCCTTACATTCAACAGAAACGTGCAAGGCTTTATTGTGATTATTTCCCATGGGAGTTAAATCTGCATCGGAGAACCCCAGACCATTGTCAGCTGTCAGACTTGCTACGCAATTCTCAAATTGGTCGGCTGTGGTTTCTTGAGGTACGTGAGCCTTTTTCAAGAACTTAACCAAAGCTTGTGCATGGGCGTCGGAACATAGCAATAGGGATAACATTGATATTTTATAAGGGGTTTGTCCCAATTGCTCTACTATTTTGAAGTCGCTTTTCTTGATGATTTTCAGAATCTCCTCCATCTCTTGAGTGGATGGTTCTTCCATAACAGTATTTTTAGCAAGTGCCTCTTCCCTAGCAGGCTCACTTTCTTTCTCTTTCCCTCTAGTACTGGCACCAGCATTTCCTTTGGTTATGCGGATTGGAACTGCGGTAGTGGTTGGTGGTGAGATATCAGGGGAAAAGACTCTTCCTATTCTTGTGACTTTACTAGAACCAGTAATATTAGTAACATCCGCTTTATTATCATCAATCCAAGAATCTTGTTTTACCCCACTGTAATAAACCTCGACACCATAATTCCATGGAAGCGCTTTATCAGAGGTGTATGGAACAGGTCTGGCAGCACTGATTATGAGAGGAGCAATGATCGGTTCGTTTAAAATCCTGATAGGACCTTTGGATGAGATCCTAAGAGGTTTGTTTGAAATTGTTATGATGGCCAAGTCTTCAGCTTTGTCGGCTGAATTTTTGATGGCAGGATTCTTTTCGAATAGAATTTCGTGGCTATCCATTAGGCGTTGTATACCTTTCCTAGGCTTTTCACACCCATCATATTGTCTCATACAGCCCACACAGTCTTTTTCACAGCCGGGGAAAGTCCCAACTCTCAACAGATTGCTCTTGATTACATTCAATGGAGTAGTTAACCCTTTGATAGAGGTAATGAAAGTTGTATCTTCGACGACATTAACACCTTTGTCGTGCTTTGGCATTGGAGCGGTAATTACATTTGGCGTTGGAGGAAGATCAAATTCAATAGTCTTGTTGTCAATTAAATCCTGGATTTTGTTCTTCAGAGCCCAACACTGATCAGTCTCATGCCCTGGGCTGTTTGAATGATAAGCACACTTTGCATTTGGATTATATCTTGGTGATGAGGTGTCAGGGTTGGCAGGAGGATCCCGCAATGTCACTAAATTGGCCCTGAGCAGATGCTGAAGGGCTTGAGATAATGACATGCCTAACCTTGTGAAATGTCTTCTTGGAGCTTCAACCCGATGATGATTGGTAGATGGTTTTTGAGTAGCATTCGGATTGGAGATTCAGACAACATTGATAGACGAATGATTATTCATTTTGGTATGGGCCTTTGCTCTATACACAACATTAACTTCTTTCTTCGCGGCAAAAGGTTTCTTGACAGGATTGGGAGTGGAAGTAGATGCCACAGAAATATTTCCACTCTTAATGCCACTTTCTACCCTCTCACCGGTTAGGATTAATTCGGTGAAACCAGAAGAAGAGCAGCCAACCAACAGATTAAAGAAAGGACCAGATAATGTGCTCATGAACATGTCAATGTGTTCCCTATCAGTCAAGGGAGGTTGGACCCTACTTGCAAGGTCTCTCCACTTCTGCGCATACTCCTTAAATCCCTCATCCTTCCCCATAGTCATACCTTGCAATTGAACCCTCGTCGGCGCCAAGTCGGTGTTGTACTGATATTGATGGTAGAAGGCAGTAGCTAGACCCTCCCAAGTATTGATGCGAGAGCCACCCAACTGATAAAACCATTCAAGTTGTGTTCCAGCCAGGCTCTCTTGGAAAAAGTGAATCCATAGTTTTTTATCAGTAGTGTACGGTTGTATCTTGCGTACATAGGACTTCAAATGGAGCTTTGGGCAAGAAACCCCATCGTATTTTGCAAAGGTTGGTATTTTGAACTTGTGGGGAATGACTACCCTAGAGATTAAGCCCAAATCGTCAAAATTCAAACCGGGAATAGCTTGGATTTCAACTGCTTTCAATCTGTCTTCTAGCTGCTTGTATTTGATGTCTGCGGGCGGATATTGTTCATTAAAATAATCATCATCAGATTCTTGGTCATTGATACAGTCGGCCTGAGTACTCTTGACTTCACCAATTTGGTTCTCGTCTTCTTCGGATGAATCTTCCTCTATTGGAATTTGAAGGATTGTCTCTTTGAACCTTTTACCCATGTTGAGTAGAGCTTTCTTCTTTGGCTTCTTTTTAGCGGCCAACAAGGCCATCATATCCTGCTGCCCCTTGGCCAGGGCGAGTAAAGCTTCCTGAAATTGAGAGTTCTGGGCTTGAAGTTCCGTCACAGTTTTCTCTAGATCCATCTTGCTGAAATAAACAACGGAGAGATAAGGAAACCTATTATGCGGACACCTGTCATGTCATGATGCATGAATATGCAATATGCAAATGATTTCAAGGATTTAAAGAATTTAACTTTGTATAGACAAAGAGTGAACGGACATTAACTTGCATTAAATAATCCTTGATTTGAATACAAACATGCCTCTTGGGCTTACAACAACAGAAATAAGCATAAAGTAAACTCCTAAGGCGGAAAAGTTGTGCGCATCTTCTTTGGCGCAATGTAGGTGTTTAAGCTCCTTTCTTCATGAAGTTCCCTTGTAAGCTCCAATATCTTCTTCTCGCTTTCATAGAACTTAGCTTCGAAGGTGTCTCGCTCTCTTTTTAACTGAATCCAAGCGTTTTGCAAATCTTCAAGAGAAGTAGGCATATCAGGATAGAGGATCGTATATGGAATGTCTCCCTTGACTACTGGCTCCATGATAATAGGTAAGACGGCTTCATAAGGCATCTTGAGACTTTGAGCGCGGGCTCTCACCCATTTAAGATAAGGCTCCAAAGGAATGGAATTCTTATGCCCTAATGTCTTGCTATCAACTTTGTTAACCATACCCCAATCTCGTATAAATCTTTGGCAGTAACCTTGGGTGTCGCTTTCGTAGTCAAATGCAATTCCTTAGATGAGTACCTCATGAGGGCCATCTCTTCTAGTGTATCCAAATTGTCGCAAAGCTAAACAAGGGTTGTAATTAATGCCTCCCCTAATGCCAAGTAGAGGGACATTAGGGAATTCCCCACAGCGGTCAATGATAGTAATGTCTTCTAAGGAGCGATAATACCAACGGATATCAGCATGCGAAAGTGACATCAATCTTTTAGACCATCTCATACCTTGTTCATTCTTCACCACGGATCGAGGTAGGTGCAAAATAAACCACCTATCCAACAGAGGAGTGCAACACATCAAAGTCCCCCTTTTCTTCAAAGTGCGAGAGTGAAGAGAATGCAATATGTCTCCAAGCAATGTAGGCACCGGATTACGAGATATGAAAACCTTAATCGCATTAACATCTATAAATTGGTCAGGATTGGGAAATAGTACCAATCCATAGATGAGAAGAGCCAAAATTTCCTCGAACGCTTGTAGATCCAAAGTATTCCAACACTCTTGAGCCTTCTCAAACAAAAACTTTGCTAGTAACCCTTTAACACCACTCCTTGTTACCCAATTTTCTACTATGTCAGATGGTTGCAAATGTAGAGCTTGAGCAATTTCCTCAGGTTTAGGGTCTCTTTCAATACCATTGAAAGGTAACTGATTAAAATAGGTATCCCCATGAGTTGAGAAAATTCCTCCAAAGTGGGCACAAGTTGGTAATCAGGAAAAGTGAAGCAATGATGCAAAGGGTCAAAGAATTGGATAAGCACCTTTACCATATCTTCTTCAATACTCGAGGTAACCAAAGTAAGGAGTCGTCCGTGTCTTTTGGTGAATGGGGAATCTTCAGGGACCCTTGACACTAAATCCTTGAGTTGTGGAGGTATCCTCACAAGACTGACTTGGATAGTGCTCCTACGAGCGAGGGCCATGTCCTACAACACAGAACAAAGATAAACCCAAAAATCCTTGAAATGGTTAGTGATGTTTATGATGCTTATGATGTTTATGATGTTTATGATGTTTAATAACATGTCCACCAATTCCCTTTCAGACAGAGGGGGTTGAACTCTTCCAGCCAAATCTCTCCATCTTTGGGCGTAATCCTTGAAACCATCATTGGAAACCATGGCCATACTCTGGAGTTGAGTACGGGTAGGTGCCAAGTCGTAATTGTATTGATATTACTTGTAGAAAGCTGCGACAAGATCTTCCTAATTGTGGAAGTTGGCTCCTTCTAGTTGGTAAAACCAGTCGAGTTGTGTTCCAGACAAACTAACCTGGAAAAAGTGAACCCATAAGTCTTTGTTGGCGGTGTGGGGTTGGATTTTTCTTACATATGAGCGGAGATGCATCTTAGGGCATGACACTCCATCATATTTGGCAAATGTAGGCGCTTTGAATTTCGGAGGAATCATAATCCCCGACACTAGTCCTAATTCCTCAAAGTCTAAGCCTGACACCTTTTGTACTTCCATCGCGCTCAATTGCTCTTCAAGATTTCTGTACTTGTCATCCGCTGGAGGATACTGTTCCTTAGAGTAGTCTTCCTCTTATTTCTCCTCTTCTTTCGATTTTGACGGGACCACTGTTTCCTTACCTTTCCCTTCCTGGTTTTCTTTTTCTCCGGAGGTGGTTGCAAAATTTAGAGTCCTTCTCGTCTGCTCATGAAATCTTCTCCCCATGTTCAAGACTCCATTTCCCTTCTTTGTTTTCTTTTTCCTCTCTTCAGCTAGCAGAGTCTTCAATTCTTCTTGCCCCTTGGCCAGGGTTACGAGCAACTGTTGGAACTGCGTGTTCTAAGTTTGGAGATCTTTCACTGTCTGTTCGAGATCCATCTTACTGAAATAAACAGTAGAGAGATATGAGGAACCTTCGTTGCAAAAGACCTGTTTATGTTATGATGAATGATATGTGCATATGCAATGTTTTCGTGGATTTCGAAGATTCAAGTTTGTTTTAGACAAAGAAGGAACACACATTATATTAATAAGATAAAGTTTTAGTACATCAATGCCCTTTGGACAAAATAATACCAAACTCTAAGATAAAAAAGTAGTGTGCATCCTCTTTGGTGCAATGTAGGCGTTTAGAGTTCGCTCCTCCTGAAGTATCCTAGTGAGTTCCAAAACCTTCTTCTCGCTTGCGTAGAATTGGGCTTCGAAAGTATCTCACTCTCCTTTAAGTTGGATCCAATCCCTTTGTAGGTTTTCAAGAGATGTGGGCATGTCAGGATGTAGGATAGTGTATGGAACATCTCCTTCCTTGACAGGCTCAACGATTACCGGGAGAATAGAGGGGTAAGGCATCATAAGACTTTGAGCACGAGTTCATACCCACTTGAGGTAAGGCTCAAGAGGGATGGAATTATTGTGCCCCAAAGTCTTGCTATCCACCTTGTTTAGCATCCTCCAAGCTCGGATAAATCTCAGGCGAAGACCTTGATCGTCGTTGTCATAGTCGAATACCAAACCTTGAATCAGCATCTCGTGCAGGCCATCCCTTCGGGCGTAACCAAACTGTCTTAAGGCTAAGCAAGGGTTGTAGGTGATGCCTCCCCTAATTCCAAGTAGAGGGACATTAGGGAATTCTCCACAACGGTCAATAATGATAACATTCTCTTTGGATCGGGAGCACCAATGAATGTCTGAATGTGTGAGCATCATTAATCTTTGTGACCACCTTAATCCTTGCTCATTCTTTAAGACTGATAGGGGAAGATGAGAAATAAACCATCTTTCCAGGAGAGGAGTGCAACACATAAGGACACCTCTTTTCCTCATTGTGCAAGTGTGAAAAGAGTGTAGGACATCCCCTAGCAATGTAGGCACCGGGTTGCGTGACATGAATATTTTGACGGGGCTCACATCTATGAGTTGGTCAGGATTGGGAAACAAGACCACCCCATAGATAAGAAGAGCCACAATTTCCTCAAAGGCTTGTAAGTCTAAGGAATTCCAACAACTTTGGGCTTTCTCGAACAGCAACTTTGCTAAGAAGCCTTTGACACCACTTCTAGTTTCCCAATGAGTTATGACATCAGATGAGTGCAAGTGTAGAGCTTGAGCAATCTCTTCTGGCTTTAGGTATCTTTCCGTACCTTTGAAAGGTAGTTGATTGAGAACGGGAATTCTCAAGAGTTGGGAGAATTCTTCCAAAGTAGGCACAAGCTGATAGTCGGGAAACGTGTAGCAACGGTGCAAAGGATCAAAGAACTGAAAGAGCACCTTCATCATATCCTCATCGGTGTTGGAGGTGACCAAGTTAAGTAGACGGCCATGTATCTCGGTGAAAGGAGAGTTCTCAGTGATCCGCGAAGCTAGCTCCTCCAGTTATGGAGGGATTCTCACAAGGTTGACCTGAATAGTTTTCCTACGAAGTGAACCCATTTCCTACAAAACAAGAACAAAGATGAATCTCGAAATCCTTGAAATGGTTAATGGATATATATGATGCTTATGATGTCCATGATGTTATGTACAAGTATGTATATACAAAACAAAACAAACAAGTCCCTAGTTTAGGCTTGCATGGGGTTTTATAGGTAAGTACCCTCTTGAAGTTGGTTGGCTTAAACTTGTCCTAGTAATAGTAACCGGGTTCTAAGGAGCTCAATATCACTGGATTGTTTCCTTGATCATTTTTTCAGCTCAAACCTCTTTAATGGCGACCGAAATATCCCAAGAAACCAACCCTTAATGAGTGTAGTATCGAGTATCTACCAACTTCAAACTGCACCAAAACCGGTCATCTCACTACGTCCTAAAGGCCAAGTTGGTCAAGTAAAGGTTCTATAAGTTCATTAGTGCTTCGTGACATCACTCAGCGGCCCTGTATTCTCTTTGATTAACTCAAAGGCTACCGGTACCCACAAGTATGTCGCACTAACGTCGCTATTGCTTAGACCATGTCGGTATACCCCGCACAGTTTCCACAATGTATTGCTACTTACCTATAATGTATCCCAAATCCGGGTAGAGGATTTCAAACCCAAACAAGGAACCATAATGTAAAGCAAACAAATCAAACAATGTAAGCAAGTAAATGTGATCTAACCCTAAGGTAACCCCACTTTTAGAATCTATCCCCAGCAGAGTCGCCAGTTCTGTGATACGGTGGGAGAACTGACTTGAGGTTTTGCGTTTGTGTTTGCAAATGTTGCGGTTTAGCAAGAGTCACCACCGACTTTTCTTTTATCTAATAAGGAAAGGTGAAAAAGCACAGGAAAGACCTTTAGAGATGTTTTTTGAGTTCGGGGGTAGATTATGAAAAGGGAATGTATTAGCACCCTTTTCATCCATGGTTTTCCATGGGCTCTGTGATACGGTGATAGAACTGACTTGGGGTTTTGCGTTTGTGTTCGCAAATGTTGCAGTTTAGCAAGAGTCGCCATCGACTTTTCTTTTATCCAAAAAGGAAAGGTGAAAAAGCACAGGAAAGACCTTTAGAGATGTTTTCTTGAGTTCGGGGGGGGGGGGGGGGTAGATTATGAAAAAGGGGTTGCAAGTTAAAATTCTAGGTTACTTATAATAACCATATTGAAATAGACAAGAATATATAGGAAATGTAAAATGTTTGTCTGTTTAAAAAGAAAATAACTTTTTATTTAAGAAAATATTTTTTGTCCTTTTATATTAAAAGAGAATATATCATGCAAATGTAAAATATTTTTGGTGTTTTTTGATTAGAAATAAAATATAATATGATGGCAAAAATACAAGAGAAGAAAACATAACCAATGCAAAAATAGAAGAGGTAAGAAGTTCTGACGCTAACTTGCTGCACAAACATAAACATGTTATCCAAATATGGAAGTTCAGAAGTTCTGAAACTTCTGAAGATTTAGAAGTTTTCAGAAGTTCTGACGCAACTGTCAGAACTTTTCCTCTCTCCTGGCCAGTCAGAACATCTGCAGCTTAGTCATTTACATAACAAAAGTTGCATACATAATAGTTATGACAAATTTCTTGAAATAACAGAAGCAAGAATCAGAGGCAACATGTATTTTCTAGTTCTAATTCTGAGTCCTATTTTCTTTATGAAACTCTGATCTAGGATTTCCTCTACTTAGGCAAGCAGATGCATGAATTTCAGAATATGTACATCCTCAGAATCAGAATATCTACATTGTGCTAAATATGCAAAATCTGACAATGCTTAATCAGTTAGGATGAGGGTCAGCAGAAAACTTACCTTGCAACTGGAAAGGATTCTGTGAACTGGAGATTATTCTTGAATTCTGGTGATGTTCTGAGTAGCTTCTTCGCGTACTCAGCAGGATGGAAGTTAGCAACTTCTGAGGCAGCCAAAGGGGTGATATTCTGACTCGTAGATGGCTTTAGTCAAGAACACTTGAGTAAAAATGGAATTTGAACGTAAGGAATCAATGCTAAGATTTTGGTATTTTGTGTTTATAATTTCCTGGGTTTTTTTGGAAATTTTGTAGTGGTTCAAAGCTAGTTCCTCAATTCTCTCGTCTCTTTCACAAATTTTCTCTAGGGAGGGGAAAGGGACCGTTTCAGTGTGCAAATGGTGTTCTATTTATATGCAAAGTTTTTGCAGTTGGGGCGGTCAAGTGGCACCAACATTATGCTAGATGCTGACTTACCCTTGAAGTAAGTTTAACAAGTGGGGGTTCAATGCATTCAAGTTGGTGTTTAACAACGCCTCAGCTGGATTTGGCAGCGTGAATTGAGGAAAAGTATAGACATCGTGTGTGTTGTACCCCAAAATTTGCCCTCTCATTTATCAAGACTTTTCTCACAAGACTTCTTGGACTCAAGACAAGATTAGGGTTTGGTCAGCTCAAGACATCTCATCTTGCACTGATAACCCAAAATTAGGGGTTGAGTTTGCACAAGGATTTTTGGACCATCAATTCTTCATGTGACTTTCATACATCATTTTGGACCCCTAAGATTGTTCATGTTAAGTTTCAAGCCTTGAAGCACATTTTTGATCAGTCAATTGGACAGTTGACCTAAAAATCAATTGTATTGAGGAAAAAGTCAACTATGGCCAATTTACAGTCAAACTTCATAATTTTTGATCCACATCAATACTTTAGACTCATATGTACCATTTGATCAAGTTTGGATCACAACTCCTTAAGAAATTTGATCAAATCATCAAAAGGGCAAAATGGTCAAAATTAGGGTTTTGATTGAGAAAGGGCAATTTCTGATTTTTAACCTAGCCAATGACCAATTGAGTTCAAGCATGATTTCAAGGGTTCAATGGAATCATCTTGACCTAATTACATGGTTCAAAATATCTCAAGTTCATTGGATTGACAGATGAAATTTGCAATTAACTGATCAAAAGTCAACTGTGCACTGAAAAGTCAAACTTTGACTTTTTTGTCAAAATCAGGTGCCAAGGGTCATAATTTATCAAGATATGTCAAAATATGAAACTTTTTCACCAAGAAAACCATATTTGAAAATTAGGGTTTTAATTTGAAAATTTTCATAACTTAGAATTTTTCTAAGTATAAAAATTTTCTTATTTTTCCTCAACTTTTCACCACTTTTTCCCCATGATGCATTTTGATTCAAAAAAAGTTCCTAACATGAAAGTTGTAGTCCTCCATGAAATCTACAACTTTTATTCACAAATTTTTTCCAAAAGATGCTTGGATATCAAGTTATGAATTTATGAATATAGGGCCATGAACTAAATAACTTAGTGAAATTTTGCCCTAATTTAGGCAGGTTTTAGACCCAACTTCATGGCAACTTTTCACCTAGTTCCAAGAGGTATATAAAATTTCATTTCAAAGATGGATTATATATCACATTGCAAGCTTTCCAAAACGTCCAAGTACTCTCCAAGATCATTTTTGAGTAGGGAGAATCGAAGAGGGGAAGTTGTCATTTTCTCACTTTTGTTCAAGCCATTTTCACAAAGAATCAAGTTGCAAATCAAAACTATGCTGGTTATATCTTGCTTTACAGGTCCTAAGCTTGCTATACACTACATAATTAAATGCATACTCAGTTGACAAAGCCTTTATCTTTTGATTTTGAAGCTTTACACAATATGTACTTCCATTTTGGGGAAAAAGGTCACATTGCCATTTTCATAATGGGCAACTTTTGCAAACTTTGTAATCTTGAGCATTGAACCTGTCCCCTTGATGCATACAAACCACACAGGCCTCAAGCAAGTTGTATAAGCTCATACCAACCCTAAGCAAGCTGGTACAAGCATGTGAAGCATGGGTCTTGTCACTTTGCTTCAAGTACAAGAAAGTTGGCAAAAAGGCTAGCATTGCTAGATCTATTGGGAAGCTGACTTTGGATCACTTCTATACAAATATACAAACTTTGTACAAGGCATAACACGTTTGGCTTGCACCTAGAACACTCTGAAACTGAAAAACACCACAAAACTGCCCAAGCTCACAGTTTTCTGCAAAAGCACATCCAACTCTCATTTGGCTTGTGCGTTTTGTGTTTAATCAATTCAAACATCTTATTCACTTGATACCTAGCCAATCCAAGCCATCACCTTGGTTCTATAACTTCTGTTTCAGCACCTGCCATTTTCAACTTGGAAGCTTGCAGTTGGACTTGGTCAGGGAGTTCCATCTATCCTCAAAGCAAGATAAGCATTGGAATAACTTCAGGGAAGTTCAAGAAAGCTCAAACAATCATCAGGCCTCCATCAAAGTCCCTACATTTCCCTACTCGATTCCAGCTGAAGGAGGTATTTTCTTAAACTCTATCTCTTTATATAGGCAACCTCAAGCCACGATTTGTGAAGGAAAAATATAGTCCTTGAAATTCTGGCAGCAGATACTCAATGTCACAGTGAATGTTATGACACCGTATCTGACTTTCTATAAGACAATAAATAAAAACAGTAAAGAACACAGTCAATTGTTTACCCAGTTCAGTGTGAAACAACACCTACTCTGGGGGCTACCGAGCCAGAGAGGAAATCCACTATAAGAGATATTAATTCAGGAATAAACCAACCAGTTTATCTCCTTCACTTAAGACCTACCCAATGCAACTTCAATCTAAGTTCAACTTAAACCTGAGTTCCTACTCACTCCCCCTCAATCACAGCAGTGATACTTAAAACAATTGACTAATGAATTTATGAAGACACTCTTCAGAACATACACTTGATTATGCTTCACAGCTTTTAATCAAGTAACACTAACACTCGTGCTTCACAACTTTGAGTGATACATAAACCTAACTTGACTTTGCTTCAAAGCTTTAGTCAAGAGACACAAAACACTCTTGCTTCAAAGCTTTGAGTGATACAAAAACCCTTTACAATCAAAACCTATTCCAAGTCACTTATCACAATGATACTTTCTTGGATTACAGCAGTTAAAACTATACAGCTCCTAATTGATCTTCTGTCAAAAGGTTACTTTGCAAACAGCAATCCTGTTGAATATATATGCAGCTGTTTCTTCAGTTTAGGGCTTCCACGAAAAGCTAGGGTTAATTAGGGTTAACCTCAAGACTTGGTCACAAGACTTTATCAACCAGATTAGGGTTGAGCTAGGTTAACCTAAAGTCCATGTGAGATTCTGTTCTGGAAGGAATGAACCAACTTCCTGAAAAATCTCAAAATTAACCAAACTGCATAACTGTTAGATCAGAACAGGATGTCTTAACATTTGTTATAACATCAGAATTCCTGTTTACTGATTTTGGTAGAAAGAATAAATGTGATCATTTGCAAAATGCTCAGATACACACTCATAAACAGCAGCAACTGTATGCCATTATTTTTCTGCAAAGGTACCTAATAAACCAGAATGTTATGACATCAGTCATGACATTCACACACCTGGTTTTACCAAAAATACATGCCAATAACTAAACACTTACAAACTCCCCCTTTGGCAAATTTTTGGCTAAAATCCCTAAGCAATCAGAGAATAAAGAGCATCAGAATGAATATGTCTGCAGAAAAATATAATGTCTACCAAGTAATTAACACACAATATATCTCCCCCTCTTTAGCCACAAATAGGCCAAAGAAACAAGTACTTAAGGTGATACAGTCATCCCAAATAAAGAAAAACAAACAAAACACTTGCATCAACAGGAACTAGCAGTAAGCTAGACAATTCCACCAAACTTCAAGCACTGTCATCTTCAGAGGAGGTAGTAACTTCAAATTCTGATTCATCAGACTCAGAAGGTTCAGGCTCTTTCCTTTTCTTTGCTATCACAAGCTTTGATAGACTCCTAGCATGTACTCGGGTTTTCACCATCCCTTTGGACAAACCAGTCTTCACAGCTTCTACACCAGTCTTGCCTTCAGACCTGGTTTTCTTGTGAGCAATATCAGCATTCTTCTCTTTGTCCATATCAACAACTGGGGTTTCAGCATCCTTCTCTTTGTCCGGTGTCTCAACATTCTTAGAGACATCTGGATTTATTTCAGCATTCGAACTTTCTTGATTTAAAGGAACAGAAATGCCAGGAACTAAGTGGTTCTCATTCAGAATTCTTGTAACAAGTTTAGCTATTGCTTGACGAACATAGGCTGAGCCTTCCCTATTTGCAATTTCAGAGGGAACAGAAGATGAAGGTTGAGAGTGATTACCGGATGAAGTAGCTTGAGACCTTCCTGCATGCCTTGTTCTCAGCTCTTTGACCTTGGAGGGGTTAGTTTCCATTTCTCTAAGAGGAGCAATCTCTAGGACTTCAGAATCCAAGCATGATGTGATTGCCCTAGAATCTTGATCAGAGGAAGAGGATGAAACAGTCGTCTTGGATGAGGATGATGTTTGAGACATTTTGATAGTCTTAGAAAACCAATAGCAACTAGAGAGAAAATTTTGATTGAGAGACTGGGATTTGTTGCGGAGACGAGAGGGGAAGAAGGTAAATGAGTGTCTATTCAAATTCTTAAATATTTTGAAGGAAATGGGAAAACACATGTTTAACCCAATCAAAATAGACTTAGCAAAAATAACTCCTTCAACCCTTGTTTTAAGCAAAATTAATTGCTACAGTTCCTCATGTTGGCAAATACCCAACTTGTCCCTCAAGTTTTCAAATTGATTTGCATCAAGTTCCTTGGTAAAAATGTCATCCAGCTGTAGCTCAGTGGCAACATGTTCCAGTTTAATCGTCTTCTCTTCTACAAGGTCTCTGATAAAGTGATGTCTTATGTCAATATGCTTGGTCCTGCTATGCTGAATAGGATTCTTGGAAATGTTGATTGTACTCAGATTGTCACAGTACAATGTCATAACATCTTGTGTGACATTATACTCAGTAAGCATCTGTTTCATCCAGATCATTTGAGAACAACTACTACCAGCTGCAATGTATTCAGCTTCAGCAGTAGAGAGAGACACACAGTTCTGTTTCTTGCTGAACCAGCAAACCAGATTATTTCCTAAGAAGAAACATCCTCCAGAGGTGCTTTTTCTATCATCAGCACTTCCAGCCCAATCAGCATCACAATAACCAGTCAGAGTTGGTTCACAGTCATGAGAATATAACAAGCCATAGTTGTAAGTTCCACTCACATACTTCAAAATTCTCTTCACTTGGTTGATATGACTGACTTTAGGATCAGCTTGGTATCTTGCACAAACTCCAACTGCAAAAGCAATGTCAGGTCTGCTGGCTGTTAAGTACAGCAAACTTCCTATCATGCTTCTGTACAGACTTTGGTCCACCTTAACCCCACTTGAATCTTTGGATAACTTTAAGTGAGTAGGTGCAGGAGTCCTTTTGTGACTGGCATTCTCCATACCAAACTTTTTGACAATGTTCTTTGCATACTTGCTTTGAGATAGAAAGATTGAGTCCTCCATCTGTGAGACTTGCAGTCCAAGAAAATAAGTCAGTTCTCCCATGAGACTCATTTCGAATTCAGCCTGCATTTGGTCAGCAAAATGTTTAACCATTTGTTCTGACATTCCCCCAAACACTATGTCATCAACATATATTTGAGCTACCATTAACTTCCCTCCTTCAGTTTTGACAAAGAGGGTTTTATCCAAGCCTCCTTTTTTGTATCCTTTGTCTGAGAGAAATTTTGTTAACCTGTCATACCATGCTCTATGAGCTTGTTTCAGGCCATATAGAGCTTTCCTCAATTTGTAGACATGATCAGGGTGGTTTGGATCCACAAAGCCTTTAGGCTGTTCTACATAAGCTTCCTCATTTAAGTACCCATTTAGGAAGGCACTTTTCACATCCATCTGAAATAACTTGAACTTCAGGAGACAAGATATTGACAATAGGAGTCTGATTAATTCCAGCCTGGCTACAGGAGCAAAGGTTTCATCAAAATCAACCCCTTCAACTTGAGTGTATCCTTGAGCAACAAGTCTTGCCTTATTCCTGGTGACAACTCCTTCAGCATCTGATTTGTTCTTGTAAATCCATTTTGTGCCAATGATGTTTGTTCCTTCAGGTCTAGGAACTAGCTCCCAAACTTCATGTTGCTTGAATTGGTTCAATTCATCTTGCATTGCTCCAATCCAGTATTCATCAGTTAAAGCTTCCTTGACATTTCTTGGTTCAATTTTAGACACAAAGCAAGAGTTTGAGATGATTTCTCTAGATCTTGTAATGACTCCACTGTTAGGATCTCCTATGATGAGCTCTTTTGGATGATCTTTCTGAATTCTGATGGAAGGGTTTTTGCTAGCTTCCTTTGATTCAGATTCTGCTGTAGTGGTGTTGGGTAGATCATTCTGTTGAGTTGAAGTCTCAAAGAATGTCTCAACATGACAAGGGACATCTGTTTCCTCATGATAATCATCAATTATGACATTTATTGATTCCATCATGGCTTTGGTCCTGGAGTTGAATACCCTATAAGCTCTGCTGTTTGAGGAGTATCCTAGAAATATGCCTTCATCACTTTTAGGGTCCAGTTTTCTCCTTTGTTCACGATCTGCCAGAATATAGCATTTGCTACCAAATACATGGAAGTACTTCACAGTTGGTTTTCTTCCTTTCCAGAGTTCATATATGGTGAATGAGGTTCCCTTTCTCAAGGTGACCCTGTTATGGACATAGCAGGTTGTATTCATAGCTTCAGCCCAAAAATACATAGGAAGTCTTTTGGCATGTATCATTGCTCTGGAAGATTCCTGTATGGTCCTGTTTTTCCTTTCCACAACTCCATTTTGCTGAGGAGTTATAGGAGAAGAAAATTCATGACTAATTCCTTCTGAGGAACAGAACTCATTAAACTTGCTGTTTTCAAATTCCTTGCCATGATCACTTCTGATTCTGACAATACACCCTTCTTTTTCTCTTTGAATTCTTTTGCACAGTTCTTTAAAAACTTCAAATACATCAGATTTTTCCCTAATGAAGTTAATCCAGGTGAATCTGGAAAAATCATCCACAACAACATAGGCATATCTTTTTCCACCAAGACTTTCCACCTGCATTGGTCCCATCAGATCCATATGAAGAAGTTCTAGAACCTTAGAGGTGGTCAGATGTCTTGACTTTGGATGTGACATCCTAGTCTGCTTACCAACCTGACATTCACCACAAACTCTCCCTTCATTAATTTGCAGTCTTGGAATCCCTCTGACTGCCTCCATGGAGATAATCCTTTTCATTCCTCTTAGATGAAGATGGCCAAGTTTTTGGTGCCACAGTTTCACCTCTTTTTCTTCTTTGGCAATAGAACACACAGTGGAGTAATTAGTGTTCTCAGGCTCCCACAAGTAACAGTTGTCTTTAGATCTGACTCCTTTCATTACAACTTCTTGTTTTTCATTAATTACAAGACATTCATATTTTGAGAAGTTGACCTTGAATCCTAGATCACACAATTGACTGATACTAATGAGATTAGCAGTCAGGCCTTTTACCAATAGTACTTTATGATACGGTGGGAGAACTGACTATGGTTTTGCGTTTGTTTTCGCAAATGTTTCGGTTGAGCAAGAGTCGCCACCGACTTTTTATTTTATCCTAAGGAAAGGTTTAAAAAGCACAGCAAAAACCTTTGAGATTTTTCTTGGGTTCGGGGAGTAGATTATATAAAGGGAAGGTATTAGCACCCTTTCTATCCATGGTTATCCATGGGCTCTTAGGTACTTGCTTAGATCAACTTGCCTTGGTTTTCAATTGTTTGAAATGGTGCTTGGTGTGTGGTTTTGAAAATGTTTTGAAAAGATGCCTTGTATAGGCTACCCTTGTAACAATTCTTTACTCGAATGTTTTACAAAAGGTGTTTTGTCTTTTGAAAAGATGTTTCAAGGTTTTTTTTGAAAGTTTGTTTTTGAAAGTGTTTGTGAAGTGTGGTTTGAAAAAATAGGCAAGTGTTTTTTTTGTTTGCAAGTTGACAAGTACCTAAGAGTTATCTACCCTAAAGTTTTCTCAAAGATTCTTGTTTTGTTTTAAACCTTTTGACAATTTTGTTCCACCATTGTATTTGGTGGACAATCTTGGATTAGGAGGTGAAAGGGACGGGCGTGGGTCATCGTTTAGACCATAATTGAAATAGTGTTAAATGTCTTTGGGCAATTTTTTCTTTGAAAGGGACTTGATCATTTTAGGCAACTTTTCGAAAGCGTCATCGAGGGACTATGATCATTTGATTGTTTGTTTTACCCAAAGAAACCTAACATGCAATATGGCCCAATTATTTGAAGGCAACAAAGTGGAATACCCTAGGGGTGCAAGTGTGAAATATGTTGTCCATTTTCATGCTTGTTTATCTTGAAATTAGGTCAAACTATTTTGTTCGTTTTATTCGCATACAAACCCTAATTCTAGCATGGTATATTTAGAAAGCGTTAAAATGCGAAAAATAAAATTCCTACACTATTACAACACAATAATATGGGGAGGGGGGTACAAATGTTCAAATGGGGGGATATTTAGACAAGAAATTAAATCTAGCTATTACATCATTTTCTTTGAATATTTACAATATGATTAAAAGCATAAATTAAATAGAAATAAAACAAATATGCAAGATGCCAAAAAAATGGTTTTTGTATGTATGAAAAAAGGTATTTTTACATGTCAAAATAAGGAAAAGGAAAGTATTATTTTTTTTTTTGGAGATTTTTATGTTTTAGGGTTAAACCCTAATTCTATTAAATAAAATATATTATTTATTCAATATATACAATATTTACTATTTATATACAAAATAAAATAAAAGTGAAGTATATTTGTAAAAAATGTATTTTTAGTGTTAACTATTAATAAAATAAAAATATGTATATTTTTGGTATTTTATCCTAAGTGTATTAATATATATATATATATATATATATATATATATATATATATATATATATATATATATATATATATATATATATATATATATATATATATATATATATATATATATATATATATATATATATATATATATATATATATATATATATATATATATATATATATATATATATATATATATATATATATATATATATATATATATATATATATATATATATATATATATATATATATATATATATATATATATATATATATATATATATATATATATATATATATATATATATATATATATATATATATATATATATATATATATATATATATATATATATATATATATATATATATATATATTATTTACAAAATATATTAAATATGCACAAAATAATAGTATTTAATTTTTTCATACAAAAGTATTTTTTATACAAAATGTTTCAAAAGGGAAAAATGAAATAAAAATCAGAAATATAATATGTTTACATTATTTTTTCTAATATTTCTAAATAATAGTATATATATATATATATATTTATGTATAAATGTCCATATAAACAAATAAATACTTAAAAAATGCAAAAATGGTGTAAAAATGATTTTTCAAGTTTTAAACATTATTAGAAAAAATAAATGAGTCAAAATGAAAAAATAAAAATAAAAAAAACATTAAATCAAACAAATGGGCTAGGGGGGGTATGAATCACAAAATATGGTGTAAAAAGCATAACCAAAGCTGGCCCAGCCCATGAGGCACCTTCTTCAACCTCTGAACAAAACTATTCAAAAAACGCGCGCAAGAACCTTCATTCGAATATCCTGATTCCTTGATTTTTTGAACAAACTTCCAACATAAGAAATGTTAAGCATTGAATCACGATTCTAAATATATAAAAAACTCATCCTAACTCTCAGAAATGAGAGAGAATTTTAACAATCCCAAATCCTGACCTAAGTTTTCTGCCATTTTCAAACCTTAAATTCTCACAGCTCAAGCAAAAGAAATGAAAAGTAAAAGCATGTACAGGTTCAGTGGCATGAGTAGAACATTCTTTATTCACAAACTTAGAGCTAATGATGCATATACTAAGAGTTAGAAGTTCACCAAAGTACCTGTTCAGTTGAAGTTCTATCTGGCAATGGGGAAGCTTTCAGTGCAAGATAATGGTTGGTATAGCTTCCTTGAGGTGTGGTGATGTTGTTCCAAAATTTACTTTGCCTTAAGACACCTTGAATCGAGCTGTGGAACTTCAACTGCAAAATGAAAAAGTGAAAATGGTGGAACTTGTTAGAGGGATTACAGGTCGTGTTTCAGGTCTTGGTTAGCTTGCACTGATGCTAGGGGATGTGTGTGAACTGGTTTGGGCAAGAAAGCTTGAGGGGAATGAAAGATGGCACTCAAACTGCAGGCCTTGCCCTGTTCTTGCAGTTTGAAGGTGATTCTGGGATTGGGAGTGTATGAGGGATGTTAGGGTCGTGTACTAGCTTAGTTGGGATGTCCTGGATGTGTTTTACAAGTTTGCTTAAGTGTTTGTAAGCTGATATGAGAGTTGTCTTACAAAATGCAATGTTACTTACACTTTAAGCAACAAATGCCCAAGTTGTGTTCTAGGTCAGTAGAGGCCCCCTAATGTGCTGCATAATCTCTCCTTGATCAGAGTGTTTTGCTCATAATCTTGTGCCAATTAGATCTCATCTGTACTTGTGGATTTGCATCATGACATAAAGTGAAACTTTTGCAAAAATGGATATAATGCTTTTTCCAATTTGGGATTAATCCTTTAGGCAATGCTTGAACTCATGAAACAAGGTCTTAGCACAATGAACATGCATTAAATTATTGAGTGTTGGATGGTTTAAGGACCTGTAATCAAGGGGCATGCTGGTTTGAGAAGTTTGCACAAATTATGAACATGGAAAATAGCCAATTCAAAAGTGAGTTTTTGCCATATTGTGAAATTCGATTCTCTCAAGTTATGAGGTTGTTTGAGAAGTTCTTGGACATTTTGGAAAGCTTGGAATGTGTACTACAATCCATCTTTGAAATGCAAATTGAAATTCCAAGTGGAAGTGTATGGAAAATGGCCTTGAAGTTGGGTAGAAAACCTTGTCAAAATAGGTTAAAATTTCACTAAGTTAAGAATGGTTTAGTGCCCTTATTCAAAAATTTGTAACTTGAGATACAAGCCTCATTTGGGAAAACTTTGTGAATCAAAGTTGTATATTATGCAACAAGCTACAACTTTCATGTTTTGACTTTTGTTTGAATCCAAATAGATCTTGGTGGAAAAGTGGGACAAAGTTGGGAAAAAATTAGGGTTTTTCATAACTTAGAAAAATTCTGAGTTATGAAAAATTCTCATTTCTAACCCTAATTTGCATTTTTTTGATTTCTTGGTGAACAAGTTTCATGATTTGGCATGTTTTGATGAAAAATGAATCTTGACTCTTGATTTTGACCAAAAAAGTCAAAGTTTGACTTTTCAGTATACAGTCAAAATTGATCAATTGACTGGGAAATTCAATTGTCAATCTTGTGTACTTGGGATCTTTTGAACTTGTTGAGCATGTCAAGATAATTCCATGGGGTCCTTGAGTCCATATGTGAGCTTGGTTTGCCATTGGCTAGGTCAAACAGTCAAAAATTGCCTTTGTGCAGTCAAAACCCTAAAAATGACCATTTTGCCCTTTTGGTGATCTGATCAAATTTCTTGTGGAATTGTGATCCAAATTTGATCAAATGGTCCATGTGAGTTCATAATGTTGATGTGGATCAATTTTCATGAGGTTTGACTGTCAATTGACCACAGTTGACCTTTTCCCCAATACAGCTGATTTCTAGGTCAACTGTCCAATTGACTGGGCAAAACTTGGAATCAAGACTTGAAACTTGGCATGGGTAAACTTGGGAGTCCAATATGAAGCATGAAAGTCATCTTAGGCAATTTAGGTCAAAATATCCTTGTGCAAACACAAACCCTAATTTGGGTCAACAGTGCAAAGAGAAGTCTTGAGCAGATGAAACCCTAACTGGATCTTGATCTTCAGGGACTTTGTGATGAGAAATCAATGAGAAATGGGAGGGCAAATTTTGGGGTACAACAGTTGCCCCTGTTCAATCTTCTTGAACCTGAAGAGTTAGATTGGCAAGTTTGCCTTTCGCGACTCGAGGGTAAAAGGAGATTGGACACTAGAGTGCCCTTAAATTTGCACTCGTCAAATCAAGAGATACGGGAATGGGCTTAGAGATGCCATTTGGAGATGGGCTTAACGATGCCATCTGGAAGAGTGGCAGAAACTTTGTCGGGGATGGGCTTAAAGATGCCATCTGGAATGAGTAGCAGAGAGGTGTCCATGTTTTGAAACACATCTGAACTGGGGGTCTGAATAAGCAAGAGATTGGCATCCGTTGTTGGGAAGAATCCATAAACCGTTTTCAAAAAATACATCTGAACAAATTGACAGATTAACATCCGTTGTTGGGAAGAATCCATAAACTGTTTTCAGAAGTTTTGAAAAGAAACTGAACAAGTGATAGGTTAGCATCCGTTACTTGGAGAACCCGTGAACTGTTTTCAGAAGTCTTGAAGTTGAATAAGCAATAGAGCAGCATCCGTTGTTGGGAAGCGTCCGTAAACTGTTTTCAAAAGGTTGCATCTGAACAAGTTAATAGATTAACATCCGTTGTTGGGAAGAATCCACAAACTGTTTTCAGAAGTCTTGAGAAGAAACTGAACAAGTGATAGGTTAACCTCCGTTACTTGGAGAACCCGTAAACTGTTTTCAGAAATCTTGAAGTCGAATAAGCAATAGAGCAGCATCCGTTGTTGGGAAGCGTCCGTAAACTGTTTTCAAAAGGTTGCATCTGAACAAGTTAATAGATTAACATCCGTTGTTGGGAAGAATCCACAAACTGTTTTCAGAAGTCTTGAGAAGAAACTGAACAAGTGATAGGTTAACCTCCGTTACTTGGAGAACCCGTGAACTGTTTTCAGAAATCTTGAAGTTGAATAAGCAATAGAGCAGCATCCGTTGTTGGGAAGCGTCCGTAAACTGTTTTCAAAAGGTTGCATCTGAACAAGTTAATAGATTAACATCCGTTGTTGGGAAGAATCCACAAACTGTTTTCAGAAGTCTTGAGAAGAAACTGAACAAGTGATAGGTTAACCTCCGTTACTTGGAGAACCCGTGAACTGTTTTCAGAAATCTTGAAGTTTGAGGAAGAACCGGTGTAGGGTTTCCTGATGATGAGCTCGTATAAAATTGCATCTGGATAAATCTGGAATAAGTAACAGAATATCGCCGTGTCCGGGTCACATTTGAACTATTTCCGGATGAATCTCGGAAGATAATTGATTTTAGTCTTTCGACTGATCTTACCTGAAAAGGCAAAGGGTTAGTTATATGCAATGTAATGATGCATGATACAATGTATGTTGTATGATATGAATGTAAATGGATGTGCATGTAAGCTGGAGAGCTGTCTTGCAAAGGATAGATGAATCCGAGATGGTTGAAGATAACAGTATCATGATTGCTGCTGGGAAGAATAATTACTGGTTGTTGCTGGAGAATAAAGAGCTTGGGTTGTATACCAATCTTCTGGGGAATTCCGGCTGACTTCTACTGGGGAATTCCAATCTAACAGACTCATGCTGGAGAGGTAAGATTGAGAATCTTCAGCTTGGCGGGAACTATCTCTGGCGACTTCACTGGGGAACTCAAGATTTGCCCTCCTAACATTCTGTGGGGGAGAAGGCTCACTATTCTGGCTTCGCTGGGGATTGATAACTTGAAGCTTTAACTCAGCTGGGGAAACTGAAAATTTGAACTCTGAGGGGAATTGAGTTCTGGAGGATTCTCTGGCTGGAGATAACAAAGATAAACTCCTCTGGGGATTGTATGGATAAGTTATGTTGGGGAACTTTGATGAACTCCGCTGGGGATAAGAAGAATTCTGGCGAGCGCGATCTTCTGTGGCAATAAGCTGAGGATAACCCAATTATAAGCCCTTGTGGGTAATAACTTTGAATGAAACTCGGGAGAGACGTCCGTACTCTGCAGGGGATAAGCTTCCAGAATCTACTGGGGATAAGCTTCAAGACTTGCTAGGGATATGGATTCCGAACCTCCTGGGGGTTTCCGTTGACAGGGTATCAAGATATCCAACTGTTCCTTTGGCTTATCAGTAATCCTCTTTCTTGACTCATAAGGAAATGATTATGTTTCAAATGCATATGCCTATTTAACAAAACATTGGACGTTTCTCAAAATAAAACAATAGTGCAAGAGAAAAGAAAAGGAAATGACACAAATTTTCTGGGAAAAGTATTTGTATTGACTTTTTATGAGGATTTTGTCGTAAATACTGAAAGATTTATACAAAATAAAGATGGCTATGTGAAATAATCCCATGGGATTCCATTCTGCTATAGCTTTCACAACTTTGAATATCTGCCCATTCAATGCTTCGTTGGCCGATGACTGGATTGATTAGAAGCCTGGAACTGGTTGATGAAGAGATTGTCTTTGAAGTGATCCGACGAGACATAGTCATACGCTTTAATTCCCTAACTTTTGCCTGGATCGCCCTTTCGGGTTTTCGATCCACCGGGAAACCCCTTTTTGCCCAAGCCTCCCTTTCGGGTTTTCAACTTGCCGGGTGTACAGATTTTTTTTGTTTTTATCCCTAATTTTTGCCTGAACCGCCCTTTCGGGTTTTCGATCCACCGGGATGCCCATTTTTGCCCAAGCCGCCCTTTCGGATTTTCGACTTGTCGGGTCATTTTATGCGTAGTATCTTTTGACTATGTCTGCGTTCGTAGGGTGCGGCAAATCGTCGCCGTCCATGGTGGTCAGAATCATTGCCCCACCAGAAAATATGCTCTTGATCACAAATGGTCCTTCATATGTAGGAGTCCATTTGCCCCTGGGATCACTTTGCGGCAAGATAATCCGCTTGATTACGAGATCTCCGACTTGATATACTTGACGTCTGACTTTCTTATTGAAGGCATTGATCATCCGCTTTTGATACGTCTGACCATGGAATATAGCAGCGAGTCGCTTCTCGTCAATCAAATTGAGTTGGTCAAGTCGGGTCTGCATCCAATCATCTTCATTCAAACCCGCATCCTTCATAATCCTTAGAGAAGGAATCTGGACCTCCATAGGCAGAACAACTTCCATGCCATAAACCAAAGAAAATGGGGTTGCCCCAGTTGACGTACGTACCGTCGTACAGTATCCATGCAGAGCAAACGGTAGCATCTCATGCCAGTCTTTGTAAGTGACTGTCATTTTCTGAATGATCTTCTTAATGTTTTTGTTCGCAGCTTCAACAACACCGTTCATCTTCGGCCGATAGGGAGATGAATTGTGATGATAAATCTTGAACTGTTCGCACAAAGCGGTGATCATCGTGTTATTCAGATTTGTACTGTTGTCTGTGATGATCCTGTCTGGAACACCATACCGACATATAAGATTTTGCTTGATAAAGCGGGCAACCACATTCTTAGTAACAGAGGCGAAGGAAGCTGCTTCGACCCATTTGGTGAAATAGTCAATGGCAACCAGGATGAAACGATGTCCGTTGGAAGCCGTGGGCTTGATCTCCCCAATCATGTCAATGCCCCACATTGCAAAGGGCCATGGAGCAGTCAGAACGTTGAGGGGAACCGGAGGGATATGAACTTTATCAGCATAAACTTGACATTTGTGGCAAGTACGGGAATGTTGATGGCAGTCAGCTTCCATGGTAGACCAGTAATAGCCTGCCCTTAGGATCTTCTTAGCCATTGTATGCCCGCTCAAGTGAGTGCCAAATGTGCCGCTGTGTATGTCAGTCATAATTAACTCCGTTTCAGCTTTGTCTACACATCGGAGTAACACACAATCATGGCTTCGTTTGTAAAGGATGCCGTTGCTCAGGAAGAATTTAGCAGTGAATTTCCTTAAGAACTTCTTGTCATTTACGGAAGCCCCTTCAGGATAATCTCTAGTCTCGAGATACTTTTTGATTTCATGGAACCAGGGTTGTTCCACTACTTCTTCGGTATTAATCTCGTGACAATGCGCAGGTTCCTCCATTCGCTCGATGGTGATTTGGGGAGCCTAGTTATCCCAGTTGAGTTTAAACATGGAGGACATTGTGGCCAGAGCATCTGCTAGCTGATTTTCTTCTCGCGGGAAATGCTCGAAGGTAATCTGCTCGAAATGAGGCAACAATGTCAAGACATGTTCTTTGTATGGGATAAGATTAGGGTGCTTGGTATCCCACTTTCCTTTGATTTGACTGATAACCAAAGCCGAGTCCCCAAATACGATCAAAGATTTGATCCCCAAGTCTATAGCAGCCTTGAGACCAAAGATGCAAGCTTCATACTCAGCCATATTGTTTGTGCAGCTGAAGCAAAGTCGGGCCGTGAAAGGTGTGTGACAACCTTCCGGGGAGATGAGTACCGCACCAACACCGTTTCCAAGTGAATTTGAAGCACCATCAAAGTACAGGGTCCATCGGGATCCCTTTTCGGGTCCGTCATACGGTCCGCTAACTTCAATGTTGTCCAAATTCATGATGTCTTCGTCTGGGAAGTCAAATCTCATGGGTTGATAATCCTCGATAGCTTGATGAGCCAGATGGTCAGCTAGTACACTCCCTTTTATAGCTCTTTGGGTGGTGTACTGGATGTCATACTCAGTTAGGATCATTTGCCATCTGGCTATCCTTCCAGATAAAGCGGGCTTTTCGAAGATATATTTGATAGGATCCATTTTGGAAATCAACAAGGTAGTATGAGTCAACATATACTGCCTTAGTCGGCGAGCAGCCCATACCAAAGCGCAGCAAGTTTTCTCGAGCAGTGAGTAGCGAGTCTCACAGTCGGTAAACTTTTTGCTAAGGTAATAAATAGCATGCTCTTTTCGACCAGACTCGTCATGCTGGCCCAAAACACACCCCATTGAATTATCCAAGACGGTCAAATACATGATCAATGGTCTTCCTTCGACGGGTGGCATCAGAATAGAAGGTTCTAACAAATACTCCTTGATTCTATCAAAAGCAGCTTGGCAATCGTCGTTCCATTCGACTACCTGATCTTTCTTCAAGAGTTTGAAAATTGGCTCACAGGTAGAAGTCAAATGAGAAATGAATCTGGCAATATAGTTCAAACGCCCCAAGAAACCTCTAACCTCCTTTTCAGTACGGGGAGCAGGCATTTCTTGTATTGCTTTCACTTTTGCTGGATCAACTTCAATGCCTTTGTTGCTTACAATGAAACCTAGAAGTTTACCAGACCTAACTCCAAAAGTGCACTTACTTGGATTCAGCCTGAGTTTGTATTCTTTCAACCTGGCAAACAGCTTTTCTAGATGTTCAAGGTGCTCTTCCTCTGTTTGTGACCGAGCTATCATATCGTCTACATAAACTTCAATCTCATGATGTATCATATCATGAAATAAAGCTACCATGGCGCGTTGATAGGTTGCCCCTGCGTTCTTCAGCCCGAACGGCATCACCTTGTAACAGAAAGTGCCCCATTGTGTGACAAAAGTTGTTTTCTCCATATCCTCGGGGGCCATTTTGATTTGATTGTAGCCCGAGAATCCATCCATGAAGGAAAACACTTTATGTTGAGTTGTATTGTCGATCAAAATGTCAATATGAGGTAGCGGAAAATCATCTTTGGGGCTGGCCCTGTTCAAATCCCGGTAGTCCACACACATCCTGACTTTGCCATCCTTCTTAGGCACTGGCACTATGTTAGCGACCCATTGAGGATAGGACGTAACAGCCAGAAAGCCAGCGTCGAATTTCTTCATTACTTCTGCTTTGATCTTTTCGGACATGTCAGGCCTCATTCGGAGAACTTTTTGCTTGATTGGTGGACAATCCTCTCTTGTGGGGAGACGGTGAACCACGATGTCTGTGTCTAAACCCGGCATGTCTTCATAAGACCAAGCGAAGATCTCAACATACTCATTCAGCAACTGTACCAGGTGCTCCTTGACTCTTGGTTCCAGGTTGGCACCCACTTGTACCTCTTTCCGGTCTTCCTCGGTACCTAAGTTGACAGTTTCCAATGACTCTTCATGAGGCAAGATGGCCCTTTCCTCTTGCTGTAGAAGTCTGGCTAGTTCCCCGGGTACTTCACAACCTTTGTCATCTTCATACTCGGCTAGATTGACCAGATCCTCAGAGTTATTGAAAGATATAGCAGAATAGTCACCCATGGAATCCAGAGTGGATGGGTACCTGCATTGGTGAGTGTGGGTGTGTGTAAGGGATAGCCATCCTTAAACAAAAAATGCAAAAGGAAAGAAAATGAACACAAGCAGTTTATCAAATGAAAAACGTCCAATGAATCATTAAACATGGCATATGGATATGAAAAATAATCAAAACCCTTACAAGTGGACCTACATGCCCCGGGCAAGGCAGGAGGTGAAAAGATAGAGTACGGATTGTTTGAAAATAAATATTACAGACCAAAAGGAAATGTTTAACAGATAAATTACCGATGAATAAAAGTGATGGGGACAAAGTCTTTTGCCTCCCAGTTGTTCAATCCTCCTTTGACAGTCGGATAAATCCACTCTTCGATATTGCTCTCTTTGTCTTCGTCCTCCAAAGCGTTGATTCCAAAGGGAGAAATTTTGACTGGCGCCCTTTCAATCTTTGCACGGCGCATAGCTTTTTGGCCAGCGGCTGTGAACCCTAATCCAAATTTGTTTGTCTTATGTGGAATGTCAGGTAACTGCCCCCATGCTGAATTCTTCCCTTCTTTTATCGCGGCCCTTGCGTCCTCCAGAGATGCCATCCTGGCCATCTGTCTCGGTGCCTCAACTACCAACTTCGCTACTGCTATTTCAGGAAGGACTTCTTCGAAATGTTGAAACGGTGTCTCAATGAACTCTCCTTCAACCTCCACATACCGGAAAGAATTTAAGTGGCTAATCATGTACTCTTCTTCGCCATGGACAGTGATGATCTTTCCCTTGACAGGATACTTCAACATCTGATGTAAGGAGGAGGTGACTGCCCCAACATGGTGTATCCAAGGTCTACCCAGCAGGCAAGAGTACGATGGACGGATGTCCATCACATAGAAAGTGGATTTAAACACCTCAGTGCCTATTTTGATGGGTATTTCAACCTCTCCATGGACCATTCTTTTCGAACCATCGAAAGCTCTGACAACAATATCACTCGGCTTCAATTCCAACCCTTCACAATCTAGTCGGTCTAAGGCCTTTTTAGGAAAAACATTCAGCGACGAACCAGTGTCGACCAAGACGTGCGCGAGAGTAGTTCCTCGACACTCGACCGAAATGTGCAAAGCATCATTGTGGTTTCTACCTTTAGGAGTTAGGTCGGCATCAGAAAAACCTAATCCATTGTCCGCAGTAAGGCTAGCCACGCAATTCTGAAACTGATCTGCAGAGGTTTCCTGGGGCACATGGGCTGCCTTCAGGAATTTTATCAGGGCTTTAGCGTGCGCTTCCGAGCAAAGTAGTAGTGTCAGCATGGAAATCTTGGAGGGGGTTTTCCCCAGCTGTTCTACCACATCGTAATCACTTCTTCTGATTATCCTCAAAATCTCATCCATTTCCTTCTTGGAGGTTTCCGGGATAACCAAGGGTTGAACCTTCGTCCTGACGGGCTCATCTTGGATTCCCTTACCTTTTTCAGCAGCGGCAGGAGAGACAGTACTAGGAACAACAACGTCTTCGATCAGGGGAGTTCTAGCAGGGAGTTTTATTGGTGCAGGGATGACCTTATTAGCTGATGAGGGTCCAAAGACTGCTCTTGGAGGGGCAATCTCTGGAGAAAATATTCTCCCGCTCCTGGTGATTTTGCTGGTG
Source organism: Vicia faba (assembly GCA_948472305.1). Lineage (NCBI taxonomy): Eukaryota > Viridiplantae > Streptophyta > Magnoliopsida > Fabales > Fabaceae > Vicia > Vicia faba. The sequence goes on along the minus strand of OX451739.1, from coordinate 373,879,709 downwards.
CCCGCAATGTTACTAATGCTGGCTTCTTCATCATCCGAACTTTCTTCAATTATTTTGATTTGTTTGATACCATGGTAGTAGACGTCACCGCCATAGTTCCAAGGTATCGACTTCTCAGAAACATAGGGAACAGGCCCTGGCATTGTTATCTTCAAAGGAACATATTTCGTAGCTGGTGTAATCTTAACAGGCTTTTTGACGGCCTTGGAAAGATTGGCGTGAATGGTTATGATTGAGACATCTTCAGTATGAACTGGAACAGCAGAAACTTTTTCGAACAAAATTTGTCGACTATCCATAAGGCCTTGGATGCCTTTCTTTAGTAACGGACAATCAAACCGCAGAGAGTAACAACAATAGCAGTCTTCTTTACATCCCGGGAAGATCCCGGCCCTTAACAAATTCAACTTAATGGTTAGCAGTGGAGTAGTCAGATCACTGACATCAGCAACATACAAATCTTCTTCAATGGCGTTGATATTTCGGCCGTGTTTTGGCATGGGTGCAGATATCACATTAGGCTTCTCCGGAGCATCAAACTCCACCTCCTTCGCCTCTATCAGGTCTTAGATTTTATGCTTGAGCGCCCAACAATCATTGGTGTCGTGCCCAACACTGTCTGAATGATAGGCGCATTTAGCATTAGCATGATAATGTGGAGAGGACGTATTCACATTCTTTGGTTCCTCCTTGATGGTGGCGAGATTCAACTTCAATAGATGGGGAAGCACTTGCGCTGGAGTCATATTAATACGGGTGAACTGCCGTTGTGGCCGTTCCACTCGTTGTTGATTTGGTCTGGACTGGTTATAGCGAGGCTGCTCACTTGGAGTGTTTTGAATCATTACGGCCCCCACAGTTGGCCGACGCTCTGTCTTCCCTGTTCTTCTATGAGAATATATCACAGCTGTTTCCTTCTTAAAAGGTTTCTTCTCAACACTTGCAGCAACACCCTTCTGAATCTTTCCTGACTTGATGCCAGCTTCTATTCTTTCGCCTGTTAAGATCAAATCGGTAAATCCTGCGGAAGAGTTACCAATTAGATGATTGAAAAATGGCCCAGATAGGGTCCCTAGAAACATATCAACGAGCTCGCGATCGGTTAAAGGAGGCTGCACCCTGCCAGCCAAATCCCTCCATTTTTGTGCATACTCTTTGAATCCTTCGCCTGTTCCTAACGACATACCCTGAAGTTGGGTACGAGTAGGAGCAAGGTCAGAATTATACTGGTATTGTTTGTAGAAAGCGGTGGCCAAATCTTCCCAATTTCTGACACTGGTTCCTTCTAGCTGATAAAACCACTCCAACTGAGCTCCCGAAAGGCTGTCTTGAAAGAAATGAATCCAGAGGTTTTTGTCTACCGTATAGGGTTGAATCTTTCTCACGTAGGACCTGAGATGCATTTTTGGACAGGACAGCCCATCATACCTCACAAACACTGGCACTTTGAATTTTGGGGGAATCACAATCCCGACAACCAAACCCAAGTCTTCAAAATCCAAACCCGGTACTCTTTGTAATTCCATGGCGGCCAATCTGTCTTCTAAACCCTTGTATTTATCATCAGCTGGAGGGTATTGCTGATCAGAATAATCTTCATCCTCTTCAACCTCTTCTTCTTCCGCATCAGACTCGGAAGGCACCGCAGCTCCATCTCTTTTACTGGTCCCTTCATCAGAAGTAGGAGGAAATTCAAGCACTCTCCGAGCTTCTCCGTCAAATCTTCTCCCCAAAGTAGCCACCCCAATCCTCTTTTTCTTCTTTTTCACTGGGTCCTTATTCCCCAATTGAGTCTTGATATCCTCCTGACCCTTAGCCAAGGTCATCAGGAGTTGCTGGAACTGTGCATTCTGAGCTTGTAGGTCTTTGACTGTTTGCTCGAGATCCATCCTACTGAAATAAACAGCAGACAGATAAGGAAACCTGGAGTGAGACCTGCTTATGCACATGATGAATGGCATGCTTATGTATGCAATGCATTCAAGGATTTAGAACATTCAAAATTGTTTCAGACAAAGAAGAACGCACGTCATATTAATAAGAAGAGATTTGTTAGTACATAAATGCCCCATGGGCCAAATATTACAAAATAACTTCTTAAGGCAGAAAGACATTGCGCATCCTCTTTGGTGCGATGTAGGTGTTGAGGGCCTCTTGCTCATGGAGTCGGCGGGTAAGCTCTAGAACCTTCTTCTCACTGGCGTAGAAGCTAGCTTCAAAAGTATTCCGTTCCTCCTTGAGCTGAATCCAACTTTTCTGCATTTCCTCCCACGATGTAGGCATGTCTGGATGTAGGATGGTGTAGGGAACCTCTCCTTCCTTGACGGGCTCTTTAATTACTGGGAGTACATGAGGATAAGGCATCATTAGACTTTGGGCTCGGGCTCGTACCCACTTGAGATAGGGCTCAAGAGGGATGGAATTCTTGTGTCCCAGAGTCTTTCTATCAACCTTGTTGAGTTTTCCCCAAGCTCTGATGAATCTTTGGCGAAGTCCTTGCGCATCGTTGTCGAAGTCAAAAACTAGGTCAGGAATCAACATGTCATGAGGGCCATCCCTACGTGCATATCCAAATTTCCTCAAAGCTAGGCAAGGGTTGTAGGTGATACCTCCTCTGATTCCAAGTAAAGGAACATTAGGAAACTCTCCACAATGATCGATGATGATGACATTTTCTCTGGACCGAGAACACCAATGTACATCAGAGTGAGTAAGAGTCATCAACCGTCGGGACCACCTTGAACCTTGGTCATTCTTCAAGACAGATTGTGGAAGGTGCGAAATAAACCACCTTGCAAGGAGAGGAGTACAGCACATGAGAACACCCCTCTGTCTCATTGTTCGTGTGTAAAATGAGTGAAGGATGTCCCCAAGCAATGTTGGTATTGGATTTCTGGACAAGAAGATTTTGACGGCGTTGACATCTATCAATTGGTCAGAGTTTGGGAACAAAACCAACCCATAGATCAAGAGTGCCACAATTTCTTCAAAGGCTTGAAGGTCCAATGAGTTCCAACATTCTTGTGCCTTCTCAAACAAGAATTTTGCTAAGAATCCTTTGACGCCGCTTCTGGTTTCCCAATGCCCCTTGATGTCGGATGGTTGTAGATGTAATGCTCGAGCAACATCTTCCGGCTTTGGTTCCTTTTCCGTACCGTTGAAGGGTAGTTGATTAAGGATAGGGATTCTTAGGAGTTGAGAAAACTCCTAGTGGGCACCAACTGGTAATCAGGGAAAGTGAAACAGTGGTGAAGAGGGTCAAAGAACTGGAATAGCACTTTCATCATGTCTTCTTCAATGTTGGTGTTGACTAAGCTGAGCAGTCTACCATGTCTTTCACTGAAGGATGAGTTTTCCGGAATTCTTGAGGTGATCTCCTTGAGATGAGGGGAGATTCTCACAAGGTTGACTTGGATGGTCTTTCTGCGAGGAATTTCCATGACCTACAAAACAGGAACAAAGATGAAGATCCAAACCCTTGAAAATGGTTAGTGAATGCATATGATGTTTTATGATGTTTATGATGTATGTACAAAACATATGTACAAGCAATTCACACCAAACCCTAGTTTCAGGCTTGCATGGGGTTTCATAGGTAAGTACCCTCTTGAGTGTAGTTGGCTTAAAAACCTGTCCTATAAATAGTAACCGGGTTCTAAGGAGCTCAATATCACATGATTGTTTTCATTGTTCATTGTTTTGGTTTAGCCACTTAACTAGCGACCAAAATATTCCAAGAAAACAACCCTCAATGAGTGTAGTATCGAGTATCTACCAACTTCGGACTGCACCAAAGCCGGTCATCTCACTACCCCTAATAAAAGGCCAAGATGGTCAAGTAAGGTTCTAGGTCATTAGTGCTTAGTGACATCACTCAGCAGCCCCGTACTCTCCTTGATTGAACTCAAGGGTTACCGGTACTCACAAATATGTCGCACTAATATAGTTATTGCTTCGACCGTGTCGGTATACCCCGCACAGTTTCCACAACGTATTGCTATCTATGAATGTTTCCCAAAATCCGGGTGTAGGATTGCAAACCCAAACAATAGAGCCAAGATATAAAGCAATTAATTCAAACAATTAGTCATGCAAGAGGGTGATCTAAGCCCTAAGGTTACTCCACTTTTAAAAAATTCCCCAGCAGAGTCGCCAGTTCTGTGATACGGTGGGAGAACTGACTATGGTTTTGCGTTTGTTTTCGCAAATGTTTCGGTTGAGCAAGAGTCGCCACCGACTTTTTATTTTATCCTAAGGAAAGGTTTAAAAAGCACAGCAAAAACCTTTGAGATTTTTCTTGGGTTCGGGGAGTAGATTATAGAAAGGGAAGGTATTAGCACCCTTTCTATCCATGGTTATCCATGGGCTCTTAGGTACTTGCTTAGATCAACTTGCCTTGGTTTTCAATTGTTTGAAATGGTGCTTGGTGTGTGGTTTTGAAAATGTTTTGAAAAGATGCCTTGTATAGGCTACCCTTGTAACAATTCTTTACTCGAATGTTTTACAAAAGGTGTTTTGTCTTTTGAAAAGATGTTTCAAGGTTTTTTTTGAAAGTTTGTTTTTGAAAGTGTTTGTGAAGTGTGGTTTGAAAAAATAGGCAAGTGTTTTTTTTGTTTGCAAGTTGACAAGTACCTAAGAGTTATCTACCCTAAAGTTTTCTCAAAGATTCTTGTTATGTTTTAAACCTTTTGACAATTTTGTTCCACCATTGTATTTGGTGGACAATCTTGGATTAGGAGGTGAAAGGGACGGGCGTGGGTCATCGTTTAGACCATAATTGCAATAGTGTTAAATGTCTTTGGGCAATTTTTTCTTTGAAAGGGACTTGATCATTTTAGGCAACTTTTCGAAAGCGTCATCGAGGGACTATGATCATTTGATTGTTTGTTTTATCCAAAGAAACCTAACATGCAATATGGCCCAATTATTTGAAGGCAACAAAGTGGAATACCCTAGGGGTGCAAGTGTGAAATGTGTTGTCCATTTTCATGCTTGTTTATCTTGAAATTAGGTCAAACTATTTTGTTCGTTTTATTCGCATACAAACCCTAATTCTAGCATGGTATATTTAGAAAGCGTTAAAATGCAAAAAATAAAATTCCTACACTATTACAACACAATAATATGGGGAGGGGGGTACAAATGTTCAAATGGGGGGATATTTAGACAAGAAATTAAATCTAGCTATTACATCATTTTCTTTGAATATTTACAATATGATTAAAAGCATAAATTAAATAGAAATAAAACAAATATGCAAGATGCCAAAAAAATGGTTTTTGTATGTATGAAAAAAGGTATTTTTACATGTCAAAATAAGGAAAAGGAAAGTATTATTTTTTTTGGAGATTTTTATGTTTTAGGGTTAAACCCTAATTCTATTAAATAAAATGTATTATTTATTCAATATATACAATATTTACAATTTATATACAAAATAAAATAAAAGTGAAGTATATTTGTAAAAAATGTATTTTTAGTGTTAACTATTAATAAAATAAAAATATGTATATTTTTGGTATTTTATCCTAAGTGTATTAATATATATATATATATATATATATATATATATATATATATATATATATATATATATATATATATATATATATATATATATATATATATATATATATATATATATATATATATATATATATATATATATATATATATATATATATATATATATATATATATATATATATATATATATATATATATATATATATATATATATATATATATATATATATATATATATATATATATATATATATATATATATATATATATATATATATTATTTACAAAATATATTAAATATGCACAAAATAATTTAATTTTTTCATAAAAAAGTATTTTTTATACAAAATGTTTCAAAAGGGAAAAATGAAATAAAAATCAGAAATATAATATGTTTACATTATTTTTTCTAATATTTCTAAATAATAGTATATATATATTTATGTATAAATGTCCATATAAACAAATAAATACTTAAAAAATGCAAAAATGGTGTAAAAATGATTTTTCAAGTTTTAAACATTATTAGAAAAAATAAATGAGTCAAAATGAAAAAAGAAAAATAAAAAAAAAACATTAAATCAAACAAATGGGCTAAGGGGGGTATGAATCACAAAATATGGTGTAAAAAGCAGAACCAAAGCTGGCCCAGCCCATGAGGCACCTTCTTCAACCTCTGAACAAAACTATTCAAAAAACATGCGCAAGAACCTTCATTCGAATATCCTGATTCCTTGATTTTTTGAACAAACTTCCAACATAAGAAATGTTAAGCATTGAATCACGATTCTAAATATATAAAAAACTCATCCTAACTCTCAGAAATGAGAGAGAATTTTAACAATCCCAAATCCTGACCTAAGTTTTCTGCCATTTTCAAACCTTAAATTCTCACAGCTCAAGCAAAAGAAATGAAAAGTAAAAGCATGTACAGGTTCAGTGGCATGAGTAGAACATTCTTTATTCACAAACTTAGAGCTAATGATGCCTATACTAAGAGTTAGAAGTTCACCAAAGTACCTGTTCAGTTGAAGTTCTATCTGGCAATGGGGAAGCTTTCAGTGCAAGATAATGGTTGGTATAGCTTCCTTGAGGTGTGGTGATGCTGTTCCAATATTTACTTTGCCTTAAGACACCTTGAATCGAGCTGTGGAACTTCAACTGCAAAATGAAAAAGTGAAAATGGTGGAACTTGTTAGAGGGATTACAGGTCGTGTTTCAGGTCTTGGTTAGCTTGCACTGATGCTAGGGGATGTGTGTGAACTGGTTTGGGCAAGAAAGCTTGAGGGGAATGAAAGATGGCACTCAAACTGCAGGCCTTGCCCTGTTCTTGCAGTTTGAAGGTGATTCTGGGATTGGGAGTGTATGAGGGATGTTAGGGTCGTGTACTAGCTTAGTTGGGATGTCCTGGATGTGTTTTACAAGTTTGCTTAAGTGTTTGTAAGCTGATATGAGAGTTGTCTTACAAAATGCAATGTTACTTACACTTTAAGCAACAAATGCCCAAGTTGTGTTCTAGGTCAGTAGAGGCCCCCTAATGTGCTGCATAATCTCTCCTTGATCAGAGTGTTTTGCTCATAATCTTGTGCCAATTAGATCTCATCTGTACTTGTGGATTTGCATCATGACATAAAGTGAAACTTTTGCAAAAATGGATATAATGCTTTTTCCAATTTGGGATTAATCCTTTAGGCAATGCTTGAACTCATGAAACAAGGTCTTAGCACAATGAACATGCATTAAATTATTGAGTGTTGGATGGTTTAAGGACCTGTAATCAAGGGGCATGCTGGTTTGAGAAGTTTGCACAAATTATGAACATGGAAAATAGCCAATTCAAAAGTGAGTTTTTGCCATATTGTGAAATTCGATTCTCTCAAGTTATGAGGTTGTTTGAGAAGTTCTTGGACATTTTGGAAATCTTGGAATGTGTACTACAATCCATCTTTGAAATGAAAATTGAAATTCCAAGTGGAAGTGTATGGAAAATGGCCTTGAAGTTGGGTAGAAAACCTTGTCAAAATAGGTTAAAATTTCACTAAGTTAAGAATGGTTTAGTGCCCTTATTCAAAAATTTGTAACTTGAGATACAAGCCTCATTTGGGAAAACTTTGTGAATCAAAGTTGTAGATTATGCAACAAGCTACAACTTTCATGTTTTGACTTTTGTTTGAATCCAAATAGATCTTGGTGGAAAAGTGGGACAAAGTTGGGAAAAAATTAGGGTTTTTCATAACTTAGAAAAATTCTAAGTTATGAAAAATTCTCATTTCTAACCCTAATTTGCATTTTTTGATTTCTTGGTGAACAAGTTTCATGATTTGGCATGTTTTGATGAAAAATGAATCTTGACTCTTGATTTTGACCAAAAAAGTCAAAGTTTGACTTTTCAGTATACAGTCAAAATTGATCAATTGACTGGGAAATTCAACTGTCAATCTTGTGTACTTGGGATCTTTTGAACTTGTTGAGCATGTCAAGATAATTCCATGGGGTCCTTGAGTCCATATGTGAGCTTGGTTTTCTATTGGCTAGGTCAAACAGTCAAAAATTGCCTTTGTGCAGTCAAAACCCTAAAAATGACCATTTTGCCTTTTTGGTGATCTGATCAAATTTATTGTGGAATTGTGATCCAAACTTGATCAAATGGTCCATGTGAGTTCATAATGTTGATGTGGATCAATTTTCATGAGGTTTGACTGTCAATTGACCACAGTTGACCTTTTCCCCAATACAGCTGATTTCTAGGTCAACTGTCCAATTGACTGGGCAAAACTTGGAATCAAGACTTGAAACTTGGCATGGGTAAACTTGGGAGTCCAATATGAAGCATGAAAGTCATCTTAGGCAATTTAGGTCAAAATATCCTTGTGCAAACACAAACCCTAATTTGGGTCAACAGTGCAAAGAGAAGTATTGAGCAGATGAAACCCTAACTGGATCTTGATCTTCAGGGACTTTGTGATGAGAAATCAATGAGAAATGAGAGGGCAAATTTTGGGGTACAACATACTTCATTCAGATTTGGAACTCCAGGGCAGTCCAAATTACCAACTCCTTTGATTTCACCTCTAGCACCATCTCCAAAGGTCACAAAACTAGTGGTGTGAGGTTTAACATTATTGAGAAGGTTCTTGATTCCAGTCATGTGCTTAGAACACCCACTGTCAAAGTACCAGTCTTCCTTTGCAGAGACTCTCAGGGAAGTGTGGGCTATCAGGGCAGTAGCCTTTTTCTTCCATTGAGGAGTATGTGGTACCCTGTTAGACTTAGGTTTGACACCTGGGTTCTGATTAGGGTATCCATACAATCTGAAGCAGAAAGGCTTTATGTGACCAAACCTCCCACAATGATGACATCTCCATCTTTGGTACCTTTTCTTCATATTTCTTTGTTCCTGATGTTGAGTGTTATGTTGAGACATCTGCTTTGACATTTGTTTATCAGACCTGATCTTCTTGTCTGCACCAGATTTCTTTGCTGCCACAAATCCTAGACCAGACTTGTTTCCCACATTTTGTCCAACCTGAAGGATTTCTTCCAATTTGTCAGTTCCATTTGTCAGCATCTTGACAGATTTGGTCATCTGGTTCAGTTTTGAGTTCAGCATTTGAACTTCCCCTTCTAGATGACTTATAGTTTCAAGGTCTGCCCTTTTTCCAGCCTCCAACTTTATGATGAGTTTTGTTTGTCTCTCATTTTGCACACAGACTTCAGCACTTCTGATACACAATTTCTTGTAAGTATCAGCCAGTTCTTCAAATGTCACTTCCTCATCACTAGTGTCACTTTCAGAGGTACAAACACCAGTTAGTGCAGTAACTAGTTTGGCAGATTCTTCTTCAGAATTACTTTCTGAATCACAGTCAGACCAGGTAACAGTCATTCCTTTCTTTTGTTTCTTAAGAAAGGTAGGACATTCAGCTCGAATATGCCCATATCCTTCACAACCATGGCATTGAATTCCTATGCCTTGATTTCCCTTCTCTTCAGACCTTGGTCTTCTGCTGGAGTCATAAGATCTGTTAATGTCAGAGGGGATGTTATTAACATTAGACTTTGACTTTGGATCTATTCTTTTGATGAGTTTGTTGAATTGTCTTCCAAGCATGGCTATAGCTTCTGAAATATTTTCTTCTTCAACCTCCTTGTTTTCATCTTCAGTGTTGGATACAAGTGCTATGCTCTTGTTCTTCTTGTCAACATTTTCAGTGATCCCCATCTCAAAAGTCTGAAGAGACCCAATGAGTTCATCCACTTTCAACTTGCTGATATCCTGGGCTTCCTCTATAGCAGTTACCTTCATTGCAAATCTTTTAGGCAAGGATCTGAGAATCTTTCTCACCAGTTTTTCTTCTGACATCTTTTCTCCCAATGCTCCTGAGGTGTTGGCAATCTCCAAGATGTTCATGTGAAACTCATGAATGGTTTCATCTTCCATCATCTTTAGGTTCTCAAACTTGGTAGTCAGCATCTGAAGCCTTGACATTTTTACTTTGGATGTGCCCTCATGGGTAGTTTTGAGAGTGTCCCAAACTTCCTTGGCCAGTTCACATTGATGTACTAGTCTGAATATGTTTCTATCAATTCCATTGAACAAGGCATTTAAAGCTTTGGAATTACCCAGGGCTAACTCATCTTCTTCTTTGCTCCATTCTTCCTCAGGCTTCAGACTGATTGTCCCATCTTTCTCAATTATGGTGGGATGGTTCCATCCTTTGTCAGCAGCTCTCCAGGCCTTTTTGTCCAGTGATTTTAAGAAGGCAATCATACGAGGTTTCCAGTAGTCATAATTTGATCCATCCAGAATGGGTGGTCTGTTTCCAAAAACTCCTTCTTTGTCCATAGTGCCAGAAAGTGATATCCCTAGATCTCACCCAGTAAGACAGGCAGGGTGCCTGCTCTGATGCCAATTGAAATTCTGGTAGCAGATACTCAATGTCATAGTGAATGTTATGACACCGTATCTGACTTTCTATAAGACAGTAAATAAAAACAGTAAAGAACACAGTCAATTGTTTACCCAGTTCAGTGTGAAACAACACCTACTCTAGGGGCTACCAAGCCAAGGAGGAAATCCACTATAAGAGATATTAATTCAGGAATAAACCAACCAGTTTATCTCCTTCACTTAAGACCTACCCAATGCAACTTCAATCTAAGTTCAACTTAAACCTGAGTTCCTACTCACTCCCCCTCAATCACAGCAGTGATACTTAAAACAATTGACTAATGAATTTATGAAGACACTCTTCAGAACATACACTTGATTATGCTTCACAGCTTTTAATCAAGTAACACTAACACTCGTGCTTCACAGCTTTGAGTGATACATAAACCTAACTTGACTTTGCTTCAAAGCTTTAGTCAAGAGACACAAAACACTCTTGCTTCAAAGCTTTGAGTGATACAAAAACCCTTTACAATCAAAACCTATTCCAAGTCACTTATCACAATGATACTTGCTTGGATTACAGCAGTTAAAACTATACAGCTCCTAATTGATCTTCTGTCAAAAGGTTACTTTGCAAACAGCAATCCTGTTGAATATATATGCAGCTGTTTCTTCAGTTTAGGGCTTCCACGAAAAGCTAGGGTTAATTAGGGTTAACCTCAAGACTTGGTCACAAGACTTTATCAACCAGATTAGGGTTGAGCTAGGTTAAGCTAAAGTCCACGTGAGATTCTGTTCTGGAAGGAATGAACCAACTTCCTGAAAAATCTCAAAATTAACCAAACTGCATAACTGTTAGATAAGAACAGGATGTCTTAACATTTGTTATGACATCAGAATTCCTGTTTACTGATTTTGGTAGAAAGAATAAATGTGATCATTTGCAAAATGCTCAGATACACACTCATAAACAGCAGCAACTGTATGCCATTATTTTTCTGCAAAGGTACCTAATAAACCAGAATATTATGACATCAGTCATGACATTCACACACCTGGTTTTACCAAAAATACATGCCAATAACTAAACACTTACAGTCCTCATCATAACGAAGTTGTACATACCATTACTTTGCATTTATGTTATTTGTGCTAAGAGAATTTGAAGCTTGAAATTTCTGAAAAAATTAGGTCACGAATTAGAGATTCCAAAATTCTCTTTGATATTTAATTGCTAGGTTGCATAATTTATATGGTTGGAATCGTGAGCTCAAATGCCACATTTTTCATGTTATGAGTTTTCATTTTTATGCAAGCATGAGGAAGATACATGTTGAACTGGAAAACACGCGCAGAAAGCTGAACGAAGGTCAGGGATGAAGTTCTGGGCTTTTTTGGCGCCATGGCCTTTTTGTTTTTGCTATTTGCACCCACTGACTTGCTATTGCACCCCCTGGCTAACTTTTTATATTTTTGTATTTTTCTTCATATTTTTATATTTAATACTTTTATTTATTTTTCTTAATGATAAAAAATATTAAAAAATGATTTATTTATTTTCACACTTTTATTTTATTTTTTTATTATTTTCTCACATAAAAAAATAGTTTATTTTGATAAATAGAATTTATTTTCTTAAATAACTTGTAAATATAATTAAAAATACTTAATATTTTTATTATACATTTTATACTCATAAATACTTATTTTCTATACATATTTAATTTTTAATATTTAAACATAATATTATTTTTTATTTTTTATACAAAAAATATACAAGAACATTATTTTCTTTTAATTAAAAACTAGGGTTTAAGCCCCTTCCAAAAAATAAATATTATTTTTTTTCCTTTTTTAGGTTTAAATTACATATTGTTCATACAAAAACAAGACATAAAAAATCTTTTCTTTTACATACATATTGCATTGCATTTTAAATATTTGTCTTATATTTATTTAATTCGCGCATATTCGATTTGGTTGTAATAATATATTTAGCTTTATATTTGTGCAAATCCCCATTCAAATTTGTATTCCCCCCTCCCATAAAAATTGTTGTAATAGCTTAGTATATTTACATTATTCAATTTATCGCTTTTATACCATGATTAGTAATTAGGGTTTGCATGACAAGAACAAAAACAAAGCAAAATAGAAAACCCTAAATACAAGACAAAAGCATGAAAATGACACACTTTGCACACAAGCACCCTTAGGGTTTCTCCCACTTGGTTGCCTAAATAAAAATGGCCATGTTACGCATGCGAAGTATCTTGGCAAAACAAAACAAGTATAAGATCATAGTCCCTCGATGACGCTATTCAAAAGTTGCCTTACAAAATGATCTTGGTCCCTCAAAAATGCTAAGATACTTGGCAACATTGCTATCATGGTTATACAATGACCCACGCCCATCCCGTTTACATCCAAAGATAAGGTTGCTTACCAAATCAATTGTAAGTCAACAATGTCAAAGGAATAGAAAATGCACAAGAAAGACATTTGAGTAGGTAGATAGCTTCTAAGTTACTTGCTCCTTTTCAAACAATCCTTGCTATTTTCAAAAACAAACACACACACATTTCAAAACATCTTGCAAAACATTGAAAACATTTTCAAAAGACAAACATCTTTGTATACATTCTTACGAACGAGAATCATTACAAAGATTTCCTAAACGAGTGGCCTCTTTTACAAAATACTTTCAAAACACACCAAACACCATTTCAAACAAAACAAAGCAAGTGATCTAAGCAAGTAACTAAGAGCCCATGGAAAACCATGGATGAAAAGGGTGCTAGCACCTTCCCTTTTCATAATCTACCCCCCGAACTCAAGAAAACATCTCAAAGGTCTTTCCTGTGCTTTTTTACCTTTCCTTTTGGATAAAAGAAAAATCGCTGGCGACTCTTGCTAACCGCGACATTTGCGACAAAATGCAAAACCTTCAAGTCAGTTCTCCCACCGCATCACAGACCTGGCGACTCTGCTGGGGAAAATTTAAAAGTGGGGTTACCTTAGGGTTTAGATCACATTTATTTGCTTGCAATTGTTTGACTTGTTTTCATTACATTTTGGTTCTATTGTTTGGGTTTGAATCCTCCACCCGGATTTGGGAAACATTATAGGTAAATAGCAATACATTGTGGAAACTATGCAGGGTATACCGGCATGGTCTAAGCAATAGCTATGTTAGTGCGACATATTTGTGGGTACCGGTAGCCTTTGAGTCAATCAAAGAGAATATGGGGCCGCTGAGTGATGTCATGAAGTACTAATGAACTTCTAGAACCTTTACTTGATCAACTTGGTCCTGTAGTGAGATGACCGGACTGCACCAAAGTCGGTCATCTCACTACATCCTAAAAGGCCAAGTTGATCAATTAAAGGTTCTAGAAGTTCATTAGTACTTCATGACATCACTCAGCGGCCCCATATTCTCTTTGATTGACTCAAAGGCTACCGGTACCCACAAATATGTCGCACTAATATAGCTATTGCTTAGACCATGTCGGTATACCCTGCATAGTTTCCACAACGTATTGCTATTTACCTATAATGTTTCCCAAATCCGGGTGGAGGATTCAAACCCAAACAATAGAACCAAAATGTAAAGCAAACAAGTCAAACAATTGTAAGCAAGTAAATGTGATCTAAACCCTAAGGTAACCCCACTTTTATAATTGTCCCCAGTAGAGTCTCCAGTTCTGTGATGTGGTGGGAGAACTGACTTGAGGTTTTGCGTTTGTGTTCGCAAATGTCGCGGTTAGCAAGAGTCGTCACCGACTATTCTTTTATCCAAAAGGAAAGGTAAAAAAGCACAGGAAATACCTTTGATATGTTTTCTTGAGTTAGGGGGGTAGATTATGAAAAGGGAAGCTGCTAGCACCCTTTTCATCCATGGTTTTCCATAGGCTCTTAGTTACTTGTTTAGATCACTTGCTTTGTTTTGTTTGAAATGGTGTTTGGTGTGATTTTGAAAGTATTTTGTAAAAGAGGCCATTCGTTTAGGCAATCTTTGTAATGATTCTCGTTCGTAAGAATGTATACAAAGATGTTTGTATTTTGAAAATGTTTTCAATGTTTTATAAGATGTTTTTGAAATGTGTGTGTGTTTGTTTTTTTGAAAATAGCAAGGATTGTTTTGAAATTGATAAGGTAACTAGAATCTATCTACCTACTCAAATGTCTTTCTTGTGCATTTTTATTCCTTTGACATTGTTGACTTACCATTGATTTGGTAAGCAATCCTATCTTTGGATGTAAACGGGACGGGCGTGGGTCATCGTATGACCATGATAGCAATGTTGCGAAGTATCTTAGCAATTTTTGAGGGACCAAAATCATTTTGTTTTAGGCAACCTTTTGAATAGCGTCATCGAGGGACTATGATCTTATTTTTGTTTTGTTTTTCCAAGATACTTCCCATGCGTAACATGGCCATTTTTATTTAGGCAACCAAGTGGGAGAAACTCTAAGGGTGCTTGTGTGCAAAGTGTGTCATTTTTCATGCTTTTGTCTTGCATTAGGTTTTTTCTATTTGTTTTGTTTTTTTTCTTGTCATGCAAACCCTAATTTACTAAACATGGTATAAAAGCGATAAATTGCGTAAAATAAACTAAGTTATTACAACAATTATTATGGGAGGGGGATACAAGTTTTGAATGGAGATTTTGCACAAATATAAACCTAAAAATATTATTACAACTCAATCGAATATTGCGCGAATTAAATAAATGTACAAATATTTAAAATGGAATGCAAATGTATTTATGTAAAAAAAGTTTTGGTATTTGTTTTTTGTATGAGAAAATAATTTAACTTAAACCCTAAAAAATGATGGAAAATAATATTATTTTTGGAGGGGTGAAACCCTAATTTTTTAACTAAAAGAAAATAATGTTTCTTATTATTAATTTGTCCATTTTTCATGAGAAAATAATAAATAATATTATGTTTAAATATTAAAAATTAAATGTGTATAGAAAATAAATATTTTATGTGTATAAATAATATAATATAAAAATATGAAGAAATATGAAAAATATTTAAAACTAGTCAGGGGGGGCGCAAATAACAAGTCAGGGGGGTGTGAATATCAAAAACAAAAAAGGCCAAAAGCACCAAAAAGCCCAGGCGCTTCATCCCTGTCCTCCAGCCAGCTTCCTTGCGCGCGTTTTATGTTCAAATATGTAACTTTCACATGCTTGCACAAAAACAAAAACTCATAACATGAAACATGTGGCATTTGATCTCATAATTCCAACCATATAAAATTTGTAACCTAACTCTCAAAGACCAGAGAGAATTTTAGCAGCCCTAATTCGTGACCTAAAAATTTCAGCATATTCAACCTTCAAATTCTCTCAGCATAGTTAATATAAATGAAAAGTATGCATATGTACAGCTTCACCATGTTATGGACTACATTTTTTCTTCACAAATCGTGGCTTGAGGATGCCTATTCAGAGAGATAGAGTTCAAGAAAATACCTCCTTCAGTTGGATTCGAGTAGAGCAATGTAGGGACTTTAATGGAGGCCTGAGGATTGTGTGAGCTTCCTTGAACTTCCTTCAAGCTATTCCAATGCTCACTTTGCTTTGAGGATAGCTGGAACTCTCTGGACAAGTCAAGTTGCAAGCTTCAAAAGTGAAAATGGTGGATGCTGAAACAGGGCTTACAAAACCAGGGTAAGGGCATGGCTTGCTTTGGTATGATATGTAGAAGGTGTTTGAAGTGTTAAAATACAAAACGCACGAGTCAAAAATTAGTTGGCTTGGGTTTTGCAGAAATGCTGTGTTTGGATAGAAAAATGGTGTTTTTGAGTTTTGGGGAGTTTTAACTTCAATCCAATCGTGCTAAGCCTTGCCACAACTTTGTATATTTGTAAAGAAATGATACAAAGTCCACTCCTTACTAGTTGTACCAATTCTGACCTTTTGGCAACCTTTCTTGCATCTTAAGCAAAGTAAAGTGACCAATGCTACATGCTTGTACTGGCTAGCTTGAGGGCTGCAAAGAGCTTATACAAATTGCTTAAGACCTGTGTGAATTGCTTGCACAAAAGGGACATGTCCAAGGCTCAAGATTGACAAAGTTGCAAAAGTTGCACTTTATGAAAATGGCATTGTGAACTTTTGGCCAAAAATGGAATTATCTCTTGTACAAAGCTCCAAAAGCAAAAATAATGCCTTTAGCTTATGAGTTTGCATTTAATTATGGAGTGTAAAGTGAGTTTAGGACCTGTAAAGCAAGATTCAAACAGCATATATGTGATTTGCAACTGATACTTTATGAAATTGGCATGAACAAAAGTGAGAAAATGCCAACTTCCTCTATTCGATGCTCCCTAACCAAAAATGATCTTGGAGAGTTCTTGGACATTTTGGAAAGCTTGCAATGTGATCTATAATCCATCTTTGAAATGAATTTTGAGATACCTCTTGGAACTAGGTGAAAAATGTCCATGAAGTTGGGTCCAAAACCTACCTAAATTAGGGCAAATTTTCACTAAGTTATTTAGTTCATGGACCTATATTCACAAATTCATAACTTGAGATCTAAGCATCTTTTGACATATCTTGATGAATTATGACCCTTGGCACTTGATTTTGACCAAAAAGTCAAAGTTTGACTTTTTAGTGTACAATTGACTTTTGATCAGTTGACTGCAAAATTCATCTGTCAATCCAATGAACTTGAGATCTTTTGAACCATGTAATTAGGACAAGATGATGCCATTGAACCCTTGAAATCATGTTTGAACTCAATTGGTCATTGGCTAGGTTAAAAATCAGAAATTGCCCTTTCTCAGTCAAAACCCTAATTTTGACCATTTTGCCCTTTTGATGATTTGATCAAATTTCTTGAGGAGTTGTGATCCAAACTTGATAAAATGGTACATATGAGTCTAAAATGTTGATGTGGATCAAAAATTATGAAGTTTGACTGTAAATTGGCCATGGTTGACTTTTTCCCCAATACAACTGATTTTTAGGTTAACTGTCCAATTGACTGATCAAAATGTGGTTCAAGGCTTGAAACTTGACATGAGCAATCTTAGGGGTCCAAGATGATGTATGAAAGTCACATTAAGCATTGATGGCCCAAAAATCCTTGTGCAAACTCAAACCCTAATTTTGGGTGATCAGTGCAAGATGAGATGTCTTGAGCTGACCAAACCCTAATCTTGTCTTGAGTCAAAGAAGTCTTGTGAGAAAAATCTTGATAAATGAGAGGGCAAATTTTGGGGTACAACAGCTGCCCCTGTTCAATCTTCTTGAACCTGAAGAGTTAGATTGGCGAGCTTTGTCGTTCGTGACTCAAAGGTAAAAGATGATTGGACACTAGAGTGCCCATAAATTTGCACTCGACAAAATGTAGTTGAGGGAATGGGCTTAAAGATGCCATTTGGAGAGGTGATAGAATCTTGTTGGAGATGGGCTTGTAGATGCCATCCAAGAATGTTTGCTGAATTGTAAGTTATGAGTCAGAAGAATGAGTATCAGAATGGTGTCCGCGTCTGGAACATATCTGAACTGTATCTGGAGACTGAAATCTGAATGAGAAACAGAATAACATCCGTGTCTGGAGCGTATCTGTATTGTATCTGAAAGCTGAATTTGAATAAGGGCCAGAATGGCATCCGTGTATGGAGCGTATCTGAACTTGAAATCTGAATAAAGGCCAGAATGGCATCTGTGTTTGGAGCGTATCTGAACTTTGAAATTTGAATGAGTACCAGGATGGCATCCGTGTCTAGAGCGTATCTGAACTTTGAAATTTGAATGAGTACCAGGATGGCATCCGTGTCTGGAGCGTACCTGAACTGTATCTGAAAGATGAATCTGAATAAGTGACAAAATGGCTTCCGTGTCTGGAGCATATCTGGACTATATTTTGAAGTTGAGGTTTGAATAAGTATCAGAATGACTTCCGTGTCTGGAGTGTATCTGAACTGTATCATGAAAGTTGAAATCCGAATGAGTAACAGAATGACTTCCGTGTCTGGAGTGTATCTAAACTGTGTCTGAAAGTTGAAATCTGAATGAGTAACAGAATGACTTCCCTGTCTGGAGTGTATCTGTATTGTATCATGATTGCATATTGTTAAACGGTAGCTATTAATGTTATCCTGAAAAAGGGTATAATGTTAGCTGAAACACAAAGTTATGTTGAATGAAATGTATGATGCAATATATGTGTTTTGTCAATGTTTATGATATGTGGATGTAATGTATGCGCATGTAAGCTGACGTGCTGCATTGCTGAGGAAAATAAATACTTGACTGCTGCCGGGGACAATAAATCCTTGATTGCTGAGGATATGTGGATTCTTCATGTCTTGAAGTTGGGGTATTGACAAAAATTCGTTGTGAAGGTAATGCCATGTACTGCTTGAATAATCTGCTCGAGGAATCCAGAGAATTTTGATGACTTCTACTGGGGATTACACAATGGGAATCCTTGTTCTGCAGGGGAAATAAAGAAAACTCTGTGGGGAAGAAAACTTATTCCTGTTTGGAAAAAGTTTGGGAGTTTCGTTCGTCTGCCATTCTACTGGGGAATTATCCTAGGTTGGGGAGAGACAAAAGTTAACTGTTATCCGGTTGCTTTTCAGGCTTCAAGATAACTTGCTGGGGAATTTGGAGAAACTCAAAGGTTTTCATTGGGGATTGGTAGTTTGAAGTTTTAGCTCCGCTGGGGACCTTAATGATGTACTGTAGAGATTGCTCATGGAACAGCCTAAAGACGTTTTCCTATTCTTTCAACCTGACAGTAATTGATCTTTTCCACTTTGTTTATTTGTAAACAGTAATTATGTTCAAATGCATATGTTCATTAATGAATCATTAGACGTTTTTGCACATAAAAACACAAGTGTAAAGAAAAGGCAAATAGTTTTCTGTACTTTGAAAGAGATGTCTTTGTATTTACTTTGAATAAGTATTTTGTACAAAGGAGACATACATCCTAGTAAGAGGATGGTGTCATAAAAGTAAGAAAAATTTATACAAATAAAGATAGTTATGTGTAAAAATCCCATGGGGTTCCCATTCCGCTATAGCCTTCGTATCTCTGAATATCTTTTCCATCCGTTGCTTCGTCCGAAGATGATTGAATTGATCAGAAGCTCAGAGTTTGTCAGTGAAGAGATTGTCCTTAAAGTGATCCGACGAGACATAGTCATACGCTTTAATTCCCTAACTTTTGTCTGGACCGCCCTTTCGGGTTTTCAGTCCACCGGGAAACCCTTTTTTGCCCAAGTCGCCCTTTTGGGTTTTCAACTTGCCGGGTGTACAATTTTTTTTATTTTATCCCTAATTTTTGCTCGAACCTTTTTGATTCGCCGGGATGCCCTTGTTTTTCCTAGGTGTGTCAACCTAGCGGGTCTCTTATGTGTAGTATCTTTTGACTATGTATGCGTTCGTAGGGTGCGGCAGAACGTCGCTGTCCATGGTGGTTAAGATCATTTCCCCACTAGAAAAGATGTTCTTGATTACAAATGGTCCTTCATAGGTAGGAGTCCATTTGCCCCTGGGATCACTCTGTGGCAAGATGATGCGCTTGATCACTAGATCTCCAACTTGATACACTTGGCGTCTGACTTTCTTGTTGAAGGCCTTTATCATCCGTTTTTGATACGTCTGACCATGGCAAATAGCAGTAAGCCTTTTTTCATCAATTAAGTTCAATTGATCAAGTCGGGTCTGGATCTAATCGTCTTCACTCAAACCTGCATCCATCATGATTCTCAAAGAGGGGATCTGAACCTCGATAGGCAAGACAACTTCCATGCCATAAACCAAAGAATAGGGTGTTGCCCCAATTGATGTGTGAGCCGTGGTACGGTACCCGTGGAGAGAAAACGGTAGCATTTCATGACAGTCGTTGTAGGTGACTGTCATCTTTTGTATGATCTTTTTAATGTTTTTATTAGCATCTTCGACTGCACCATTCATCTTTGGCCGATAGGGGGATGAATTGTGATGTTGAATCTTGAACTGTTCGCACAAGGCGATGATCGTAGTATTGTTAAGGTTTGTACCGTTATCAGTGATGATCCTTTCGGGGATACCGTACCGGCAAATGAGATTTTGCTTGATGAAGCGGGCAACAACATTCTTAGTAACAGATGCGAAGGAAGCTGCTTCGACCCACTTGGTGAAATAGTCAATGGCCACTAGAATGAAGAGGTGTCCATTAGAGGCTGTAGTATTGATCTCCCCAATCATGTCGATTCCCCACACAACGAAGGGCCAAGGAGCTGTTAAGACATTTAGAGGAACCGGAGTCACGTGCACCTTGTCTGCATAGATTTGACACTTATGGCAGGTCCGGAGTGTTGATAGCAGTCAGCTTCCATGGTAGACCAATAATAGCCTGCCCGTAGGATTTTCTTCGCCATCGTATGCCCTCTAGAGTGAGTGCCAAAGGTACCTTCATGCAATTCAGCCATGATCTTTTCAGCTTCAATCTTGTCCACACAACGGAGCAGAATAGAATCATGATTATGTTTGTACATGATGCCATTACTTAGGAAGAACTTAGCAGAGAATCTCCTTAAGAACTTTTTGTCATTAATTGAAGCTCCTTCTGGATATTCTTGAGCCTCAAGATACCTTTTGACTTCATGAAACCACGGTTGGTCCACTACTTCTTTGGTATTGACCTCGTGACAGTGTGTCAGTTCGTCCATTCGTTCAACAGTGATCTGGAGAGCCTCGTTATCCCAATTAAGTTTAAACATAGATGACATTGTAGCTAGAGCATCTGCTAGCTGATTTTCTTCTCGCGGGAAGTGCTCGAAGGTAATCTGCTCGAAATGTGGTTACAATGTCAAAACATATTCTTTGTAAGGGATGAGGTTTGGATGCTTAGTGTCCCATTCTCCTTTGATCTGACTGATGACCAAAGCTGAATCCCCAAACACATCCAAAGATTTGATTCCCAAGTCTATGGTAGCCTTGAGACCAAAGATGCATGCTTCGTACTCTGCCATGTTGTTCGTACAGTTGAAGCAAAGTCTGGCCGTAAAAGGAGTATGGCATCCTTCCGGAGATAGGAGCACAACGCCGATACCATTACCAAGTGCATTGGATGCCCCATCAAATTACAGGGTCCATCGGGATCCTTGTCCAGGTCCGTCATATGGTCTGATCTCTTCGCGGTTGTCTACTGTCATGATGTCTTCGTCAGGGAAGTCGAACTTCATGGATTGATAATCTTCTACAGCTTGATGGGTCAGATGATCAACTAGCACACTGCCCTTTATAGCTTTTTGGGTCGTGTACTGTATGTCATATTCTGTTAGGATCATCTGCCATCTAGCTATCCTCCCAGACAGAGCAGGCTTCTCAAAGATGTACTTGATCAGATCCATCTTAGATATCAGCAAAGTGGTATGAGTCAACATATACTGTCTTAGCCGGAGAGCAGCCCATACCAAAGCGCAACAAGTTTTCTTGAGCAGTGAATATCTGGTTTCACAGTCGGTAAACTTTTTGCTTAGGTAATAAATAGCGTGCTCTTTTCAGCTAGACTCGTCATGCTGCCCCAGTACGCACCCCATTGAATTCTCTAAGACGGTCAGATACATGATTAGCGGTCTTCCTTCGACTGGTGGCATCAAGACAGGAGGCTCTAGTAAATACTCCTTGATTTTATCGAAAGCAACCTGACATTCATCATTCCATCTGACTACCTGATCTTTCTTCAACAGCTTGAAGATTGGTTCACAAGTAGACGTTAGGGGAGAAATGAATCTGGAAATATAAATTAGGCGTCCCAAAAAACCTCTAACTTCCTTCTCGGTGCGAGGAGCAAGCATTTCTTGTATCGCTTTGACTTTGGCAGGATCAACCTCGATGCCTTTGTTGCTGACAACAAAACCTAAGAGTTTACCGGACCGGACTCTGAATGTGCGCTTGTTTGGATTCAATCTTAGCTTGTACTCCTTCAATCTGACAAACAACTTTTGCAAGTGATCAAGGTGTTTTTCTTCAGTTTGTGATCGGGCTATCATGTAATCTACGTAGACCTCTATCTCATGATGTATCATATCATGAAACAAAGCTACCATGGCGCGTTGATAGGTTACCCCGACATTCTTAAGTCCTAATGGCATCACTTTGTAGCAGAACGTACCCCACTGTGTGACAAATGTAGTTTTCTCTATGTCCTCAGGTGCCATTTTGATCTGGTTATAGCCTGAGAATCCGTCCATGAAAGAAAATACTTTGTGTTGGGCTGTATTGTCAACCAGAATGTCGATGTGTGGAAGTGGAAAATCATCTTTAGGGATGGCCCTGTTTAAATCTCTATAATCCATGCACATTCTCACTTTGCCGTCCTTTTTAGGCACGGGAACAATGTTGGCCACCCATTGGGGATAAGAAGTAACAGCCAGATATCCAGCAAGGGATATCTGATTCGGAGTTCCTCTGCAGGGTTTACCGAATTGATTCTAACTGGCGAAAGAGTGGAGGCTGGTATAAGAAGTGGGAAGATTCAAAAGGACGCGTCTGCCTCAACAGCTATAAAAAATCCCTTCACGGGAAGAAAGGAAGTATCTACTGTCTATTCCCAAAGAAATCAGGGAAGAACCGAGCGCCGACTAACGGTGGGGGCCGTTATGATTCCGAAGCCTGCATCAGACCAGCCGAGAAATAACCAGCAAAGGGTGGAAAGGCCAATTCGGCAATTCACCAAGATTAACATGACTCCAGCCCAAGTTCTACCACATCTCTTGAAGTTAAATTAGGCCACTCTAAAAGAGGCCCCAAAAAATCCCAATACTGCGTGTCCATATTACCATCCCAACGCCAGATGCGCGTACCATTCTGAAAGTCTAGGGCACGACACCAAAAATTGTTGGGCTCTGAAGAATAAAATCCAGGACCTGATAGATGCGAAGGAAGTTGAGTTTGATGCGCCTGAGAAACCGAATGTTATTTCTACTCCAATGCTTAGGCATAGTCACAATGCCAACGCTATTGAAGAAGATCTGTTTGTTACCATCGTGGATAAACTGTTAACTCCGCTCCCGATTATTAAGTTGAATCTGTTGAAAGTTGGCATATTCCAAGGTTGCGACAAAAACTGCCATGTTTGCTTGTCCTCATCATTTGACTGCCCTCTGTTGAGGAAAGGTATCCAACGAATGATGGATAACCAAGAATTTTTGTTTGAGAATGCTCCTATTTCACCCGTTCCAGTTAAAGAAGTTTCAATAATAACCATCTACGCCAATCCTTCCAGGGCCCCTAAAAGACCCGTTAGGATTACACCTGCTCCAAAGACTACTCCGCTTAAGATTACAATGCCCGGGCCTGCCCTATACAAATCAGATAAAACAGTACCATGGAACTATGGTGGAGAAATCTACTACCATGGTATTAAACAGGATGAACTGAATGCCGAAGAAGAAAGCTCCGAAGAGGACAATTCTGACATTAGAAATATTGTCGGGACTAGCAAGATCACCCGCAGTGGTAGGATCTTCTCTCCAGAGATTGCTCCTCCAACAGCAGTCTTTGGACCCGTGGCCGTTCTGAATATTACCTCTGTACCAGTGATTGTACCTGGAAGCATACCTACCAACAAAGACAATACAATTCCTATCCCTACTTCCACTGCTGAGAATAAAGGAAAGAACGTTCAAGAGGAGCCTGTCCAGACGAAGGCTCAATCACTTGCTATTCCTGAAACATCCAAGAAGGAGATGGAAGAAATCCTGAGGATCATATAAAAGAGTGATTATGATGTGGTTGAACAATTGGGGCAGACCCCTTCCAAGATCTCTATGCTAGCCCTGCTGCTGTGCTCTGAAGAACACGCCAAAGCTTTGGTAAAATTTCTGAAGACAACTCATGTGCCACAAGAGACGTCTGCTGACCAGTTCCAGGACTGTGTGGTCAGTTTGACCGCTGATAATGGCCTGGGTTTCTCTGATGCTGACTTGACACCCAGAGGGAGAAAACACAATGAGGCATTACATGTCTCAGTGGAGTGCAGAGAAACAACCATAGCTCATGTCTTGTTCGATACTGGATCATCTCTGAACGTCTTGCCTAAAAAAGCCCTTGATAGATTGGATTGTGAGGGGCTGACTTTAAAACCCAGCAACATAGTGGTGAGAGCTTTTGATGGTTCTAAGAGGATGGTCCACGGGGAGGTGTACATCCCAATCAAAGTGGGAACTCAGGTGTTCAACTCAACCTTCTATGTGATGGACATCCGTCCTTCTTATTCCTGTCTGTTGGGACGCCCTTGGATCCACAATGCTGGGGCTGTCACCTCCACCTTGCATCAGATGCTGAAGTACCCCATCCAAGGGAAGATCATAACTGTCCATGGGGAAGAGGAGTATATGATTAGTCATCTGAACTCTTTCTGATATGTAGAGTTGGATGGCGAGTTCATAGAGATCCCTTTCCAACATTTTGAAGAAGTCTCTCCAGAAATAGCGGCGACCAAGGTGGTATCCTCGATTCCTAAGATCACAAGACCTCCACCTCGGATGTCATCTCTAAAGGATGCAAGGGAAGTAGTGGAAGAAGGGGGATGCACCATCTGGGGGCAGCTTCCAGACATTCCATACAAATCAGACAAGTTTGGCTTGGGGTTTACTTCAACTAGTCAGAAGGCTGTGCGCCGTGCCCGTGCTAGGGGGCCACCTGTAAAGATTAGCAACCAAGGCGTCAATGCAGTAGAAGAAAATGAAGAGGATGGCAGCTTGGAAGATTGGATATTTCCTACTGTCAACGGAGGACTTTGCAACTAGGAAGCCAAAGACTTTGTCCCGATAACTTTCATATCTCAGTAATTTATCTTTTACATTTTTGTTGGACTTGTAATATTCACGAACAATTCGCACTTTAAAAACCTTGTATCTTACCCGAGGCACAATGGTCCATTTGTAAGGGTTTTTATTTCATCTACATATGTCATTCAATGAATCATGGACGCTTTTTCATATATAAACCTTTTGTGCTCATTGTCTTTCTTTTACATTTTATTGTTTTAAGATGGCTATACCCTTACACACACAAACTCACAAATACAGGTACCCTTCCATTCCGGATCCCATGGGTAACGATACTGCTATAGCCTTCAGTGACTCTGAAGATTTGATCTACCAAGCCGAATACGAAGGTGAGGAAGATTGTGAGGTGCCAGGGGAATTGGCCAGATTATTACAGCAAGAGGAAAGAGCTATTCAGCCTCATGAGGAGCTGTTGGATACAATCAACTTGGGTACCGAGGAAGATAAAAAGGAAATTAAAGTGGGTGCCAATCTAGAGCCAAGTGTTAAGGAGCGCCTAATTCAGCTATTGCATGATTATGTTGAGATCTTTGCCTGGTCATACGAAGACATGTCGGGACTCGATACAGACATTATGGTACACCGTTTACCCACAATAGAAGACTGTCCACCAGTGAAACAAAAAGTCCGCCGCATGAGACCTGACATGTCAGAGAAGATCAAAGTAGAAGTTATGAAACAGTTCAATGCTGGATTTCTGGCTGTTACTTCTTATCCCCAATGGGTGGCCAACATTGTTTTCGTGCCTAAAAAGGACGGCAAAGTGAGAATGTGCGTGGATTATAGAGATTTAAACAGGGCCAGCCCTAAAGATGATTTTCCACTTCCACACATCGACATCCTGGTTGACAATATAGCCCAACACAAAGTATTTTCCTTCATGGATGGATTCTCAGGCTATAACCAGATCAAAATGGCACCTGAAGACATAGAGAAAACTACATTTGTCACACAGTGGGGTACGTTCTGCTACAAAGTGATGCCATTTGGACTGAAGAATGTCGGGGCAACCTATCAACGCGCCATGGTAGCTTTGTTTCATGATATGATACATCATGAGATAAAGGTCTACGTAGATGACATGATAGCCCGATCACAAACTGAAGAAGAACACCATGATCACTTGCAAACATTGTTTGTCAGATTGAAGGAGTACAAGCTAAGATTGAATCCAAACAAGTGCACATTCGGAGTCTGGTCCGGTAAACTCTTAGGATTCATTGTCAGCAACAAAGGCATCGAGGTTGATCCTGCCAAAGTCAAAGCGATACAAGAAATGCTTGCTCCTCGCACCGAGAAGGAAGTCAGAGGTTTTTTGGGACGCCTAAACTATATTGCCAGATTCATTTCTCACCTAACATCTACTTGTGAACCAATCTTCAAGCTGTTGAAGAAAGGTCAGGTAGTCAGATGGAATGATGAATGTCAGATTTCTTTCGACAAAATCAAAGAGTATTTACAAGAGCCTCCTGTCTTGATGCCACCAGTCGAGGGAAGATCGCTAATCATGTATCTGACCGTTTTAGAGAACTCAATGGGGTGTGTATTGGGGCAGCATGACGAGTCTGGCCGAAAAGAGCACGCTATTTACTACCTGAGCAAAAATTTTACCGACTGTGAAACCAGATATTCACTGCTCGAGAAAACTTGCTGCGCTCTGGTATGGGATGCTCGCCGGCTAAGATAGTATATGTTGACTCATACCACTTTGATGATATCTAAGACGGATCCGATAAAGTACATCTTTGAGAAGCCTGCTCTGTTTGGGAGGATAGCTAGATGGAAGATGATCCTAACAGAATATGACATACAGTACACGACCCAAAAATCTATAAAGGGCAGTGTGCTAGCTGATCATCTTGCTCATCAAGCTGTAGAAGATTATCAGTCCATGAAGTTTGAATTCCCTGACGAAGACATCATGACATTAGACGACGATGAAGAGATCAGGCCATATGACGGACCTGGACAAGGATCCCGATGGACCATGTTCTTTGATGGGGCATCCAATGCACTTGGTAATGGTATCAACGCTGTACTCATATCTCCGGAAGGATGCCATACTCCTTTTACTGCCAGACTTTGCTTCAACTGTACGAACAACATGGCAGAATACAAAGCATGCATCTTTGGTCTCAAGGCTGCCATAGACTTGGGAATCAAATCTTTAGATGTGTTTGGAGATTCAGCTTTGGTCATCAGTCAGATCAAAGGAGAATGGGACACTAAGCATCCAAACCTTATCCCTTACAAAGAACATGTTTAAACATTGCTACCACATTTCGAGCAGATTACCTTCGAGCATTTCCCGCGAGAAGAAAATCATCTAGCAGATGCTCTAGCTACAATGTCATCTATGTTTAAACTTAATTGGGATAATGAGGCTCCCCAGATCACCATTGAATGAATGGACGAACCAACACACTATCACGAGATTAATACTGAAGAAGTAGTGGACCAGCCGTGGTTTCATGAAGTCAAAAGGTATCTAGAGGCTCAAGAATATCCAGAAGGAGCTTCAATCAATGATGAAAAGTTCCTAAGGAGATTCTCTGCTAAGTTCTTCCTAAGTAATGGCATCCTGTACAAACGTAATCATGATTCTATTCTGCCCCGTTGTGTAGATAAGGTTGAAGCTGAAAAGATCATGGCTGAATTGCATGAAGGTATCTTTGGCACTCACTCTAGTGGGCATACGATGGCGAAGAAAATCCTACGGGCAGGCTATTATTGGTCTACCATGGAAGCAGGCTGCTATCAACACTCCCGGACCTGTCATAAGTGTCAAATCTATGCAGACAAGGTGCACGTGCCACCGGTTCCTCTAAATGTCTTAACAGCTCCTTGGCCCTTCGCTATATGGGGAATCAATATGATTGGGGAGATCAAGCAGACAAACTCCAATGGACACCGTTTCATTCTAGTGGCCATTGACTATTTCACCAAGTGGGTCGAAGCAGCTTCCTTCGCATCCGTTACTAAGAATGTTGTTGCTCTCTTCATCAAGCAGAATCTTATTTGTCGGTACGGTGTCCTAGAAAGGATCATCACTAATAACAGTACAAACCTTAACAATACCATGATCACCGCCTTGTGCGAGCAGTTCAAGATTCAAAATCACAATTCATCCCCCTATTGGCCAAAGATGAATGGTGCAGTCGAAGCTGCTAATAAAAACATTAAAAAGATCATACAAAAAATGACAGTCACCTACAAGGACTGGCATGAGATGCTACCGTTTTCTCTCCACGGGTACCGTACCATGGCTCACACGTCAATTGGGGAAACACCCTATTCTTTGGTTTATGGCATGGAGGTGGTTCTACCTATTGAGGTTCAGATCCCCTCTTTGAGAATCATGAAGGATGCAGGTTTGAGTGAGGATGATTGGATTCAAACCCGACTTGATCAGTTGAACTTAATTGATGAAAAGAGACTTACTGCTGTTTGCCATGGTCAGACATATCAAAAGCGGATGATCAAAGCTTTCAACAAGAAAGTCAGATGCCAAGTGTATCAAGTTGGAGATCTAGTGATCAAGCTCATTATCTTGCCACAAAGTGATCCCAGGGGAAAATGGACTCCTACCTATGAAGGACCATTTGTAATCAAGAACATCTTTTCTGGTGGGGCAATGATCTTAACCACCATGGATGGCGACGACCTGCCATACCCTGCAAACACAAACATAGTCAAAAGATACTACGCATAAGAGACCCGCTAGGTTGACACACCTAGGAAAAACAAGGGCATCCCGGCGAACCAAAAAGGTTCGGGAAAAATTAGAGATAAAATAAAAAAAAATTGTACACCCGGCAAGTTGAAAACCCGAAAGGGCGACTTAGGCAAAAAAAAAGGGTTTCCCGGTGGATTGAAAACCCGAAAGGGCGGTCCAAGCAAAAGTTAGGGAATTAAAGCGTATGACTATGTTTCTTCGGATCACTTTAAGGACAATCTCTTCACTAACGAACCCGGAGCTTCTGATCAATTCAATCATCTTCGGACGAAGCAACAAATAGACAAGATATTCGGAGAGACGAAGGATATAGCAGAATGGGAACCCCATGGGATTATCACATATAACTATCTTTCTTTGTATAAATTTTTCTTACTTTTCTGACACCATCCTCTTACTAGGATGTCTGTCTCCTTTGTACAAAATACTTATTCAAAGTAAATACAAAGATATCCCTTTCAAAGTACAGGAAACTATTTGCCTTTTTCTTTACACTTGTGTTTTTATTTGCAAAAAAAAGTCCAATGATTCATTAATGAACATATACATTTGAACATAATTACTGTTTACAAATAAACAAAATGAAAAAGAACAATTACTGACAGGTTGAAAGAATAGGAAAACGTCTTTAGGCTATTCCGTGAGCAATCCCTACAGTACATCATTAAGATCACCAGTGGAGCTGAAACTTCAAGCTATTGACCCCCGGTGGAAATCATCCAGTTTCTCCAGATCCCCCGGCAAGTTGTCTTGAAGCCTGAAAAGCAACCAGATAACCATTAACTTTTGTTTCCCCCCAACCAAGGATAACTCCCCAGTAGAGTGGCAAGCGACCGAAACTCTTGAACTTTTTCCAAACAGAAATAAGCTTTTTCCCACAGAGTTTTCATGGCTCCTCAACAGAACGAGGATTCCCTTTGTTAAACCCCAGTAAAAGTCGACAAATTCTCTGGATTCCCCAAGCAGATTATTCAAGCAGTATATGGAATTTCTCACAACATAATTTTTGTGAATTACTCCAA
This sequence comes from Vicia faba, assembly GCA_948472305.1. Classification (NCBI taxonomy): domain Eukaryota; kingdom Viridiplantae; phylum Streptophyta; class Magnoliopsida; order Fabales; family Fabaceae; genus Vicia; species Vicia faba. The sequence continues at coordinate 373,849,704 of OX451739.1, read as the reverse complement.
CTTCAAGACATGAAGAATCCACATATCCTCAGCAGCAGTCAAGGATTTATTTTCCTCAGCAATACAGCAAATCAGCTTACATGCGCATACATTACATCCATATATTATAAACATTGATAAAGTACATATATTGCATCATACATTTCATGCAACATAACTTTGTGCTTCAGCTAATATTTTACCCTTTTCAGGATAAGATTAACAGCTACCATTAACAATGTTCAAAGATTCTAGATATAATACAGATACGCTACAGACAAGGATGCCATTCTGATAAGTCAAATTGTGCACTGAAAAGTCAAACTTTGACTTTTTGGTCAAAATCAAGTGCCAAGGGTCATAATTCATCAAGATATGTCAAAATATGAAACTTGTTCACCAAGAAAACCAAATTTGAAAATTAGGGTTTTAATTTGAAAATTTTCATAACTTGGAATTTTTCTAAGTATAAAAATTTTCTTATTTTTTCTCAACTTTTCACCGCTTTTTCACCATGATGCATTTTGATTCAAGAAAAGTTCCCAACATGAAAGTTGTAGTCCTCCATGAAATTTACAACTTTGATTCACAAACTTTTCCCTAAAGATGCTTGGATCTCAAGTTATTAATTTATGAACATAGGGCCATGAACTAAATAACTTAGTGAAATTTTGCCCTAATTTAGGCAGGTTTTGGACCCAACTTCATGGCAACTTTTCACATAGTTCCAAGAGGTATCTCAAATTTCATTTCAAAGATGGATTATATAGCACATTGCAAGCTTTTCAAAATGTCCAAGAACTCTCCAAGATCATTTTTGAGTAGGGAGAATCGAAGAGGGGAAGTTGGCATTTTCTCACTTTTGTTCAAGCCATTTTCATAAAGAATCAAGTTGCAAATCAAAACTATGCTGGTTATATCTTGCTTTACAGGTCCTAAGCTTGCTATACACTCCATAATTAAAGGTATACTCAGTTGACAAAGCCTTTATCTTTTTCTTTTGAAGCTTTACACAAGATGTACTTCCATTTTGGGGAAAAAGGTCACATTGCCATTTTCATAAAGGGCAACTTTTGCAAACTTTGTAATCTTGAGCATTGAACCTGTCCCCTTGATGCATACAAACCACACAGGTCTCAAGCAAGTTGTACAAGCTCATACCAACCCTAAGCAAGCTGGTACAAGCATGTGAAGCATGGGTCTTGTCACTTTGCTTCAAGTACAAGAAAGTTCGCAAAAAGGCTAGCATTGCTAGATCTGTTGGGAAGATGACTTTGGATCACTTCTATACAAATATACAAACTTTGTACAAGGCATAACACATTTGGCTTGCACCTAGAACACTCTGAAACTGAAAAACACCACAAAACTGCCCAAGCTCACTGTTTTCTGCAAAAGCACAACCAACTCTCATTTGGCTCGTGCATTTTGTGTTTAATCAATTAAAACATCTTATTCACTTGATACCTAGCCAATCCAAGCCATCACCTTGGTTCTGTAACCTCTGTTTCAGCATCTGCCATTTTCAACTTGGAAGCTTGCAGTTGGACTTGGTCAGGGAGTTCCAGCCATCCTCAAAGCAAGATAAGCATTGGAATAGCTTCAGGGAAGTTCAAGGAAGCTCAAACAATCATCAGGCCTCCATCAAAGTCCCTACATTGCCCTATTCGATTCCAGCTGAAGGAGGTATTTTCTTAAACTCTATCTCGTTATATAGGCAACCTCAAGCCACGATTTGTGAAGGAAAAATGTAGTCCTCATCATAACGAAGTTGTACATACCATTACTTTGCATTTATGTCATCTGTGCTAAGAGAATTTGAAGCTTGAAATTTCTGAAAAAATTATGTCACGAATTAGGGATTCCAAAATTCTCTTTGATCTTTAATTGTTAGGTTACATAATTTATATGGTTGGAATCGTGAGCTCAAATGCCACATTTTTCATGTTATGAGTTTTCATTTTTATGCAAGCATGAGGAAGATACAGGTTGAACTGGAAAACGCGCGCAGAAAGCTGAACGAAGGTCAGGGATGAAGTTCCGGGCTTTTTTGGCGCCATGGCCTTTTTGTTTTTGCTATTTGCACCCCTCTGACTTGCTATTGCACCCCCTGGCTAACTTTTTATATTTTTGTATTTTTCTTTATATTTTTATATTTAATACTTTTATTTATTTTTCTTAATGATAAAAAATATTAAAAAATGATTTATTTATTTTCACACTTTTTTTTTATTATTTTCTCACATAAAAAAATAGTTTATTTTGATAAATAGAATTTATTTTCTTAAATAACTTGTAAATATAATTAAAAATACTTAATATTTTTATTATACATTTTATACTCATAAATACTTATTTTCTATACATATTTAATTTTTAATATTTAAACATAATATTATTTATTATTTTTTATACAAAAAATATACAAGAACATTATTTTCTTTTAATTAAAAACTAGGGTTTAAGCCCCTTCCAAAAATAAATATTATTTTTTTTCCTTTTTTAGGTTTAAATTACATATTGTTCATACAAAAACAAGACATAAAAAATCTTTTCTTTTACATACATATTGCATTGCATTTTAAATATTTGTCTGATATTTATTTAATTCGCGCATATTCGATTTGGTTGTAATAATATATTTAGCTTTATATTTGTGCAAATCCCCATTCAAATTTGTATTCCCCCCTCCCATAAAAATTGTTGTAATAGCTTAGTATATTTACATTACGCAATTTATCGCTTTTATACCATGATTAGTAATTAGGGTTTGCATGACAAGAACAAAAACAAAGCAAAATAGAAAACCCTAAATGCAAGACAAAAGCATGAAAATGACACACTTAGGGTTTCTCCCACTTGGTTGCCTAAAACAAAATGGCCATGTTACGCATGCGAAGTATCTTGGCAAAACAAAACAAGTATAAGATCATAGTCCCTTGATGACGCTATTCAAAAGTTGCCTTACAAAATGATCTTGGTCCCTCAAAAATGCTAAGATACTTAGCAACATTGCTATCATGGTTATACGATGACCCACATCCGTCCCGTTTACATCCAAAGATAGGGTTGCTTACCAAATCAATGGTAAGTCAAAATGTCAAAGGAATAGAAAATGCACAAGAAATACATTTGAGTAGGTAGATAGCTTCTAAGTTACTTGCTCCTTTTCAAACAATCCTTGCTATTTTCAAAAACAAACACACACACATTTCAAAACATCTTGCAAAACATTGAAAACATTTTCAAAAGACAAACATCTTTGTATACATTCTTACGAACGAGAATCATTACAAAGATTGCCTAAACGAGTGGCCTCTTTTACAAAATACTTTCAAAACACACCAAACACCATTTCAAACAAAACAAAGCAAGTGATCTAAGCAAGTAACTAAGATCCCATGGAAAACCATGGATGAAAAGGGTGCTAGAACCTTCCCTTTTCATAATCTACCCCCCGAACTCAAGAAAACATCTCAAAGGTCTTTCATGTGCTTTTTTACCTTTCCTTTTGGATAAAATAAAAGTCGGTGGCAACTCTTGCTAACCGCGACATTTGCGACAAAACGCAAAACTTTCAAGTCAGTTCTCCCACCGCATCACAGCGTGGGTCTAGCATACTTTTGCACAGAAATTTGTCTCCCCAAGACAGTAGGGGTACACGTGGAGACAATCCCTTGGATAAACACTCAGAGGCGGTTGTGAGTATTAAATGAGTTCCCATGTGAAACTCTACATCTTTGCTTGACTCTGGATTAGAAGTTCTGCTTCAGCGTAGCATCTTATCTTCTGATCCTTTTATCTTCTGACTTCAGCATGTTCTGAGGGATCTTTCAAAACTTCCAGTATACTTACAGCACGCTTTGTTAACTTTTTGATTTAACCTTTGCAAACTCTGACTGAACCTTTGTGAATACTAGCCCAGAAGTTCTGACTAAACTCTGTCTTGAGAACATCCAGAATTTGTTGACTGTGAACACTGGCTCAGAAGTTTTGAAATTGTCATATTTCTTAAATATTTGGAAAATTTTCTAAGTCTTTAGAATTTGATTCTTCCAAAGTAAAATTTTACTTTTGAAACTCTTGATGAAGCAAACTTCATATTCCAACATGTCTTGATGAAATATGATTTTTGATTTGATTTTGATCCAAAAGTCAAAGTCAGACTTCTTCAGCGTGCAAATGACAATTTTGCCCTTGTGAATGGTTTGCTTGGAAAAATTGTTAGTTCAAGGCTTGGGGACTTGATGAAAGCGAACCTGGGGATCCAGGGTGATCCCTTGAGAAATGAGAGGGAAAATTTTGGGGTGCAACAGGCTCTTAGTTACTTGCTAGATCACTTGCTTTTATTTGAATGTGCTTGTGGTGTGTGTTTGTGAAAGTATTTTGAAAATGTAACTTTGTAATGATTCTCGTTTCTATAAGAATGTATACAAAGTGTTTGTTTCGAAAATAGTTCAAATATGTGTTTGTGAGATGTGTTTTTGAAAGTATTTTGAAAATATAACTTTGTAATGATTCTCGTTTCTATAAGAACGTATACAAAGTGTTTGTTTTGAAAATGTTTCGAAACGAAAGTGTGGGTGTATAAAATGTTTTTGTTGTGAGCAAGCGAGTAACTGAGAGCGCACCTACCTACTCAAAGGGTCTTAGTATGCTTTTCCTCCTCCTTTAGATGTTTCTATCTTACCATTGATTTGGTAAGAAGCCCCATCGTTGGATGTAAAGGGACGGGCGTTGGGTCATCGTATGACCATGATAGTAATGTTGTGAGATGACTTAGCACTTTTATTTTAAGGACTAAGATCATTTTGAAAAGGCAACTTTGATAGTGTCATCGAGGGACTATGATCTTGTATTTTTCTATTTGTTTGTGCTAAGACATCCCACATGCATAACATGGCCATTTTTATAAGGCAACAAGTGAGATTACCCTAAGGGTGCATGTGTGCAAAGAGTGTTTGATTTGCATGCATTTAGTCTTGATTAGGGTTGTCTATTTTTTGTTTTTATCTTGCCATACACACCTAACTGCTAGCATTTACATTTGAAAGCGATAAATTGCAAAAATGTAAAGTCCTACGCTATTACAATGTTTAGGGGATGGGGTATACAAGTTTATGAATGGGGATTGCAAAGAAAATAAGCCCTAAATTACTATTACAACCATATTGAAATGCATAAGAATGTACAAGAAAATGTGAAACGAACTTGTTTTGTTTTAAGAAAATATTTTTGGTCTTTTGTTTTAAGAAATAAAATAAAGTGTGAAGGAAACACTTTTGATGTTTGCTAATTAATGGAATGGAGAGTGATAGCAAAAATAATGAAAAAAGGAAAAAAGAATCAGCGTGTTGCTGATAAAAATGAAGTCAGAGGTTTTGACCCTGGCACGCTGCAAAACATAAACCTGTTAGTGAAAATGTACAAGGTCAGAAGTTCTGAACCCACTGGGAACACAGTAGTTTTCAGAAGTTCCGATATTACTGGTAACAAAACAGACTCCAGAAATGTTGGCGCCACTGACAGAACTTGGTCTCTCTCTCTATGCTAGTCAGAACATCTGTAATTTGGTTATTTCTCCACAAAACAGAAGACATGCATAAAACAGTTATAGCATGTGTCATGGTGTTTCAGAAAATAAGAAATATAAGAACTATAAATCAGAGGCAAGCATGTATTTGCTAATCCTAACTCTGAGTTCTAGTTTCTTCAAGAAGTTCTGAACTAATTTATTCTCTACTTAAGCAGGCAGGTGCATGAAATCTCAGAATATGTACAACATCAGAAATATGATATCTACATTGTATTTTTGAGCATGTAAATCTGGTAATGCTTAAGTAATGTGGTGAGGGTCAGCAGAAACTTACCTTGCAGCTGGAAGAAGTTTTGTGAACCGGAGTTAACCTCAACTCTGATGATGCTCTAAACAACTTCTTCACTTACTCAGTAAGCTGGAAGTTTTAAACTTCTGGGGATGGCAAGAAGGTGATGTTCTGATTTCTTTGAGTGGATGGATGGAAAGTGTATAGTAGTATGAACACAGAAGTTTAGGTAGTTTCCAACGTGTGGATCAGAAACTGTGTGAATGGTTTTTAGTCAAGAAATATTTGAGAGCAAGTGGAGTTTTGAATGCAAGGAATCAAAAGTTAACAAGGTATTATGTGTTGTGTTTACAGTTCTTGGAACTCTTGGAATTTTGGCAGGGATTCAAGGCTTTTCTTTCTCAAATTTTTGACCTCTTTCACAAATTTTTTCTAGACCCTTTCTCAGTGACCAATGGTGTTCTATTTATAGGAAAGGTTTTGTGGGTTTGAAATGTAAAGTAGCGCCAACATCATACGCTAAATGCTGACTTGCTCTTGAAGCAAGTTCAAAAAAGGTGTGATAGTTGACAGTTTTTAGCCTAGGCTGGATTAGCAAGCAGGGATTAAGGAAAAGTGAACCCACAAGCAAAAAGTAGAGCATGGACCCTTACCTAATTATGTACAAAAGTATTTCAATGCTACACGTTGAGAGATCCTTTGGACAAAGACTCAAAAGTGGTTGTGAGCATTAATGAGCATTAAATGATGATGAGATTTGTCAAAATCAGAAATCCTATAATGTGAGATTTTGCATCATTGCTTAATTCTGGATCAGAAGTTCCATTTCAGCATAGTCTAGAACAAAACACCCCACTTCTGATCTTAGTATCTTGTTGCCTCAGCATACTCTGAAGGATTCCCCAGGCTTTCCAGTAACCTTCTTTGATTTACCTTTGAAAACTCTGGATTAGAAGTTCTGCTTCAGCGTAGCATCCAATCTTCTGATCCCCTTACCTTCTGACTCTAGCATGTTCTGAAGGAGCTTTCAGGCTTCGTATTACGCTTTATTACCTTCTTTGTATTACCCTATCAAACTCTGACTGAACTTGCGTAGATGCTGAAGAGCCATGTTCTGACTGAAGACTATGTGCTGAACCATGTTTACAACTTCTGACTGCACCTGCCTGGAGGCTAGCTCAGAAGTTCTGAAGTGTCATTTTTCTTAAATACTTAGAAAAAAATCCCAAGTATTTAGAAATTTGGCTTTTCCATAGTAAATTTGACTTTTGAACTTTTTGATGATACAAACTTCATATTCCAACATGTCTTGATGAAATATGATTTCAGAGATTTGATTTTGATCCAAAAGTAAAAGTTTGACCTTTTAATGTGAAAATGACTATTTTTTCCTTGCAAGCGACTTTCTTGAAAAAAATTTAATTTAAAGCTCGGGATTGGATGGAAGTAAACCTGAGGATCCAGTGTGATTTCTTGAGAAAATGAGAGGGCAAATTTTGGGGTACAACACATTGCATTTCTTCTTTCTGCATAAGTATTCTCTACAAGTTCTGAACAAGCATGTTTAAATTTTCTAGCCACCCTACAAGCCATGTGCCTTGCATTGAAACCATGTTTGTCAAGATTGCTTCAAAAACAAGCCAAAAATCCATAACATGTGATCTTGTGATTCTGGTCACTCCAAGCCATCAAACTTTTTTCTATAAATTGAACCTTAATTCACAAGCATAGGGTACGGTTTTACAAGCACTAAATCTCCCTCAAACTCTCTCAAACTCAGAATCATCAAAAACATCTCAAAACTTGCTATTTCTGATTTTTGATATCCATCTCATAATTCCCTCGTGTGTTTTCCATTCTAAGCCTTCAAACATAATCTATAACATATATAGACACCATCCCAACACCTGTTACACAACTGTAACTCCATCTTCACCATCTTCCATTTTCAAAAATATCACCTTGCACTTGGACTTCTCCAGCACGATTCAACCATCCTCAGCTTAAAGTAACCATTGTAATAGCTTCCTGGAGGTTCAAGGAAGCTAACCAGATCATTACAACACCTTGAAATTTGCTCTAACTCAAAACATGATCTTCATCTGCAAGGTGAGTTTTCTGAACTTCTATCTCTTCATACAAGCATCATTTGGCTTCTATTTTCAAAGATAAAATGTAGATATCATAGCCCTGAAACTAACCATGTCCTTAGAATTCATTTATGTTGCCTGAGTAGTGTGAATTTTAAGTTTGAAATTTCTGAAAAACTTAGGTTTTATTTGGTACCAACAGAAATTCTCATTCATCTTTGATTTATAGTCCATGTTTACATTTTCTGATTTGGTTGAGAAATGAAGAAGTTACAAAATTCAAAAATACATCAATGGCTTCTAGCGTGAGGAAGAAGATGAAGTTGTCTTCAGGAAGGAGTTTGTAATATAATGCGTTGGTTGTTCATAAATCAACAGATGTATAGCCACCGCAGTGATAGAGAGCGCACACGTAAGGTATTACTATAGAAGGTCTTGGGTTCGAGCACCAACGAGACCTTTTGTCATTTTTTTCTAACATTTTTCCTTATTTTTTGTTTGAACAGGCGCCTGGGCCTCCAACACTGGGCCTATATTTTTTTTATTATCTCTCACCCCCCTATTTACTCATATCATGCAGTCCCATATTTTTTTTATATTTTTTTTCATTGTTTTTCTGATGCAAACAAAAAAGGCTTTGGACCTAGCAAATTGTTTTTACTTTTAAACCACCAATTTTCTTTTAAGACCCCATGACTTTTAATTTTATTTTTATTTCATTTTATTTTCCTTTCTTTATTTTATTTTATGTTATCGTTATTATTTTTATTAAAAAGTACAAAAATATATTTTTATTAAATACTTGGACTAAAAATTATTATTTTCACTTTGTTTTATTTCTTTTAAAGAAAAACCCTAAAAAACATTTTCTTTTCTTAAATGAATTAAAATGGATTTAGACTTATGTTTTTAATTTTAATTTTCTCTTTTAAATTAAATTAACTTAGATTTTAGGAATTAATTAATTAATTTCTTTTCCAATTAATTAGTTTATTCAAAACTTTTCCATACAAAAAGACATAAAAAGAATTTTCTTTTCTTTTACATTGTCTTTACATTCTTATACATTTTATTTTGCATTATTCAATATGGTTGTAATAGTAATTAGGTTTTAATTGCTTTCACCCCCATTTGTAATTTGTAATCCCCATCCCCTAAAATGATGTAATAGCGTAGGACTTTAAATTTCTGCAATTTATCGCTTTCAATATTATTGCTAGTAATTAGGGTTTGTATGGCAATATTTAAAATCAACAAGTAGACAACCCTAATTCAAGATAAATACATGAAAATAAAACACTTTGTACACTTGCACCGCTAGGGTTAACTCACACTTGTTGCCTTAGAAATAAAATAGTTATGTCCCTCGAATGTGGGATACTTTAGCAAAGACCCTCGATTACAAGATCATAGTCCTTCGATGACCCTTCGATGTTGCCTTTGGTAAAAAGATATTAGACCCTTATGACAAATTGCTAAGGTATCCTACAATATTGTCTTCTATGACTATACGATGACCCACGCTTGTCCCTTCACATCCAATGATAAGGTTTCTTACTAACTAATGGTAAGATAACACTATCTAAAGGAGGAGGAAAAGAAAAAAAACTTCTTTTGAGTAGGTAGAACGCTCATAGTTGCTTGCTCACAAATATTTCAAAACAAAACATCTTTCAAACACACCAACACTTTCATGAAATATTTTAAAAAGTCAACACTTTATATACATTCTTATAGAGACAAGAATCATTACAAAGTTCGTCTAAACAAAGTCACTTTTCAAAAATACTTTCAAACAAACACAAGCACATTTACAAAGCATTTCAAAGTGAGCTAGCAACTAAGAGCCGGTAGATAACTACAGATGAGAAGGGTGCTAACACCTTCCCTTTTCATAACCTACCCCCGAAACTCAAGAAAATTCTCAAAAGGTCTTTCATGTTCTTTTCACCCTTTCCTTTATTGGATAAAAGAAAAGTCGGTGGCGACTCTTGCTATCCACAACAACTGCGATCAAACGCAAAACACCCAATTCAGTTCTCCTACCGTATTACAGAATAGGTGACTCTACTGAGGGCGAACTTAAAAGTGGGGTTACCTTATAGACTAGATCATATTTAAATGCTTTCATTGTTTGACTTGTTTGCTTTACTCTTAAAAGGGTGTTGGGGTTTTGTATAGATCCTCTATCCAGATCTGAGAACATTATTAGGTAAGTAGCCATATATTATGGAGAATGTACGACATCGATTGATATGGTTGAAACAATGGCTGTGTTAGTGTGACACATTTGTTGGTACTGGTATCCTTTGTGTTGAATCAAGGAGAATACGGGGCCGCTATGTGGTGTCATGAAGCACTAACTGAACTTAGAACCTTTAGTTGAACAACTTGGCCATTAGGAAGTAGTGAGATAGTCGGCTTCGGTGGAAAGCTGAATATTGGTTGATAATTGATACTACGCTCATTGAGATCATACTTTCGGGATATTTCGGCCACAAGAAAAGATTGATTATGCTGAGACAATGCCCGATGAAGAAAGATCAATGATATTGAGATTCCCTAAAACCCGGTTACTTTTTCGGACAGGTTGAACCAACTAAACTTCAAGAGGGTACTTACCTATAAACCTCATGCAAGCCTAAACCTAAGGACTTATTTTCTTTGCTTGTATATGATTATTTGTAAATAACATCATGATATCATACCATAGCATTTACACTAACCATTTCAAGGACCTTGGGATTTATCTTTGTTCTGTTTTGTAGGATATGGATTCCACTCGCAGAAAAACTATCTGAATTGGCTTTGTGAAGGTGCCTCCTTAACTCAAAGAGTTAGCGTCAAGGGTTCCTGAGAATTCTCCGTTCGCCCGAAGATATGGCCGATTTCTCAACTTGGCCACCTTAAGCTTTGAATAGAAAATGATGGGTGTGCTTGATGAGTGCTAAATTTTTGTGAATTTGAGTGTGAATAATTAGCACTCATCGACTTAATTCATTTGTTTTTTGTCAATAAACCTCAACTTTAGTGTATATTCGTTATAGTTTATGTTATAGTGTATTTATTGTGTTATCGTGTAAATATCATTGAGTTTAATTTATTTTATCTCATTTTTGTAGGTATCCAAACATTGATATTTAGGCATTGTTAGAAATAGTATTGAATAAGCTTTCCAACGTTTCTAACCGGGCGCGAATCAGAGTTATGGTTCAAAAGTTATGGCCGAAACAATGCAGAGTGCTGTGTTGGTTTTTCAACTTTCTGTCATCTGTCGCCGGGTGACGCTTTTGGTCGCGGGGAGATGCTAGGTGAGTTGTAGCGTGGGAAAAACGCTGTCTTGGTTGCAGGATTATGCTTTTTGGTCGTTGGGCGATGATGGACTGTCAGAAATGCGTACTTAGGTGTAAAAACACATTTTTTGGGTATGGTTTTGGTTATTTTTTATTCCAACTCCATCAAACTACATTTTTAGATAGGATTAGCTTAGAAAACAACATTGAAGCTTGCATACGGATAATCTGGGGTGGATTTCTCATCAATCGATGCTGACAAACCGAGATATTTGTGGTTCATTTCTCTTCCTCATTGTGTATTCTTTATGTGTTGAGTTTGTACATGTATTTACTCTGAACTTATGTATATTTGTTTCCCATGACGTTATATTAAACTTGCTTAAAAAATCTTTGTCGATTATTATCTTAAATGTTTGCTCTGTGCTAGGGCTTTGAGTTGTTATAGACATATATTGCATAAATTCTTATCTAGGATGATTATCTGTTAGTTTTTGAACTCTAGAGATAGATTTAGAGCTAACATCTACTTGGGTATCAAAGCTTAATGCCTCTGTGTGGTTGTGCTATGTTGAGAGATTGTCAGTGTGATTACATAGTTGTCTTATGTGTTGTTGAGGAGGTAGAGAGATCATTTCCTTGGTGATATAGTCGGTCTCTCAATTTGGGTTAGAAATGACTTAGGTTGTGAGTGATACATAGTGACATTGATGAGTATTGTTAGGTTGAATGTAACTGGTCGATAGATTTAAGTCTGTGATGAGTAGATTATAATCAGGCTTGATAAGTTCTTCCTTAGTTTTTTCTTTTGTTTACATTTATTTTCTGTTGATAACATCTTCTTTACAAACCAATTCAAACCAAACTCATAAACACGAGAATTTGTCGAACGATAATTCAATAACCATCTCTGCGGACACGATAAATCCCCGAATAAATATTTCCAAAACTTTTGTTGCTTGCCGTCACACCGCTTCCAACAAAATGGAGCCGTAGCCGGGGATTGGTTCTATTGTTTTTGCATTGCGATAATTCTTTTGTTTTTGAGTTTTGTAATTAATGTATATGTTGTATAAAAATTGTAAAAAAAACTTGTTTATGTTTAATTGTACATTTGTTTGTATATGTTTGCCAAACTTGTAAGTTTTGTACATGTTTTACATACTTGTGAATATAGTGTTTAAATTTGTTTCTTTTCACGTTTGCCAAAAGTGTGGTTAGATGTGTAGTTTCGGTTAGAGCTCGAAGAGATGAGAACAAAGGCGAGAGTGAAGCATTTGGCTCATTCGAAGAAACGTGTGAGTTGTAAATATCAGGCATCGAGCTTACGACATAAAACAAGCATGTTTTTATCGTTTTTCATTTTATTAGTTTAGGTAGTGTGTTGATTGTTGTTTAAACAAGCTGAAATTGAACTTGTTCTAAATTCTTATATCTTCACTTTTCAACTTGTTTATTTCAATTTCATCCGTTTGTTTTTGTTGTTGTTTGGACTCAAATTTTGGTTCGATAGCTTAAGGTGCAATTGGTGATTTTCCAAATTTGAGTGTTTCAACTTGTGGATGTATGTTAATGATAATTTTTTGAAGTTGATACACGTCAGGTACTCGTTTATCGCTTTCTATAGCATAGCATGTTTAGGAATCTTTTCATTTGTATAATTACCATGCCATTCATTCTTTTTGTATTACTTGCACATGACTTAAATCACTTTAGTTTCCCTTTTTACCCATAAATATGAGGAAGCTTTCCATTGTTCATATATTCTGGAGGCCACAATTCTTGTTTTAACTTCATTTTATTATGCTTAATCTTTTGTTTGTGTTAATTGTATGAATGCATGAAAGTGATCAAGGCATTTTGTTTGATTTTGAGCACAACTACCTTGGCCAAATATTCAATTCACCTTGTGAGTGTGTGATCATTTGTTAGCCCCTTTGAGCTTTTGTTAACATCCATGTTTATTTGAACTTGATTCTTGTCTATGAGTGTTTAGTTCACCTTTTTTATGGATGTTGATTCTTTTGTTTCTTGAACCCTCAACTATTTGTTGTTGTATGAATTTTTACCATGCCTTAGAAAGTATGGAGTATTCACACATTATAGTGAGGTCGCTTTGAGGTTGAGAAGAAGAAAGAGAAAAGAAAAAAAAGTGAAAAAGAAGTGATAGAAAAATAAATAAAAAAATAGAAAAGCTTTGAAAAAGAAAAACAAAAAGAGTATAGGATAATGTTGTGTTGAATAAGTGATGTGTGTTGGTTTGAAATTTGGGATGAAGAGGAAGTTTGATTGAAATTATTTTGCTTGAGACTTTGTTAGTTGATCACTCCCTTAGGTTTAGGCAAGTTTTTGTTTCGATTATCTTTAGGACTTATCACTTGTTTGTTAACCAAGCCACATTACAACCTTGAAAAGCCCTTGATATTCTTGCTTTTGTATTTTCAATTTGAGTTTTTGGATGATTGCATAATTTAGTCTATTGTTTGCAAGATTGTGGATGAGTGTCAAAATTTCTCACCTTTGTGTGTTCTTCATCTACCGGTGAATTTTTACTAGGCGTGATTCATGATTGAGCTTGTTTTGTTTTAGAATGTTTAGTATGATTTTTGTACTTAGGGTTTCGTTTACATGTTGTCGTTGTAGATTATGGTAAGTATTTACCTTGCGTGTGCGTTTTTGTTTGAACCATACATTTGCTTTCTGTTTTCAAAAACCTATTGATTTGTGATTCTTTGATTATCGTATTTTGCTTCTTTAAGTTTATTTGACTTTGTTTGAGGATAAATAATGTTTTAAGTTGGGGAGATTTTGATGAGTGCTAAATTGTTGTGAACTTGAGTGTGAATAATTAGCACTCATCGGCTTAATTTGTTTGCTTTTTGTCAATAAACCTCAACTTTAGTGTATATTCGTTATAGTTTATGTTATAGTGTATTTATTGCGTTATTGTGTAAATATCATTGAGTTTAATTTATTTTATCTCATTTTTGTAGGTATCAAAACATTTATGTTTAGGCATTATTAGAAAGAGCATTGAATAAGCTTTCCAACACTTTAAACCGGGCGTAAATCGAAGTTACGGTTCAAAAGTTATAGCTGAAACAGTGCATAGTGTTGTGCTGGTTTTTCAACTTTCTGTCAACCGTCGCCGCGCGACGCTTTTGATCGCCGGGTAACGCTAGGAGAACTGTAACATGGGAAAAACATTGTTTTGGTCTCTGGACAATGCTTTTTGGTCGCCGGGCGATGTTGGACAGTTAGAAATGCGTATTTAGGTGTAAAAACATTTTTTTTTGGTATTTTTGACCCAAACTCCATCAACCTTCATTTTTGGATAGGATTAGCTTAGAAAACAATATTGAAGCTTTCATACGGATGATCCGGGGTGGATTGCTCATCAATCGACACTGACAAACCAGGAGATTTGTGGTTCATATCTCTTCTTCTTTGTGTATTCTTTATGTGTTGAGTTTGTACATGTATTTACTCTGAACTAATGTATATTTGTCGCCCATGGAGTTTGTTGTACCCCAAAATTTTCTCTCTCATTTCTCAAAGGATCATTCTGGACCCTCAGGTTTACTTCCATCCAATTCCAAGCCTTGTGTGATACGGTGGGAGAACTGACTTGAGGTTTTGCGTTTGTGTTTGCAAATGTTCGGTTTAGCAAGAGTCGCCACCGACTTTTTATTTTATCCTAAGGAAAGGTCAAAAAGCACAGGAAAGACCTTTGAGATGTTTTCGTGGGTTCGGGGGTAGATTATGAAAAGGGAAGGTGCTAGCACCCTTTTCATCCATGGTTATCCATGGGCTCTTAGTTACTTGCTTAGATCACTTGCCTTTGCTTTTCAATTGTTTGAAATGGTGCTTTGTGTGTGTGGTTTTGAAAATGTTTTGAAAAAGATGCCTTGTCTAGGCAACCTTTGTAACAATTATTGTTTGAATGTTTTACAAAGGTGTTTGTCTTTTTGAAAAGATGTTTCAATGTTTTTGAAAGTTTGTTTTGAAGTTGTGTTGTGATATGTGTTTTGAAAAATGGCAAGGATGTTTTGCAAGTTTGATCAAGTAACCAAGAGCTATCTACCCTAAATTTACTCAAAGATCTTTCTCATGTTTTTAACCCTTTTAACAGTGTTGTTTCACCATTGTATTTGGTGAACAACCTTGTGTTAGGATGTTTAAACGGGACAGACGCGGGTCATCATGTGCAATCATTGAAGGCAACTTGTGAGACGCTCTAGCAATTTTGTAAGGGACGAGATCGTTTTATCGAAGGTAACATCGAGGGACTACGATCTTTGTTTATCGAAGGGACATTTGCTAGAGTGTCTCATACTCGGGGGACATGATTGCATTTTTCGAGGCAACAAGTGGAATTACCCTAAGGGTGCATGTGTGCAAAGTGTGTTTTATTGCATGCATTTAGTCTTTGATTTATGGGTGGTCTATTTGTTGGTTTTATCTTATCATACATCCTAATTACTAGCATTTGTGCGAAAGTAATAAAAATGCTGAAAATAACTCCTACGCTATTACAACCATATCGAAAGGCATAAAATATGTAAAGGCAAAAACAAAATAAAAATAAAAAACAAGGAAAATGAGCTTTTCGACCCAGGCAGCAGCGTCCTTTGATTGGGGTTTGGCAGGGGCGAGGTCCTGTCCTTCGATTGGGCAAAGACACCCTTCGATTCGGCCCTTCTTGACTTCCTTCGATTTGGGCCTGGAGGCATTGTGGACATCCTCCTGGCTACTTCTTTTGTTTGAGGCCTGGGATCAACGTGAAGTACACTCTTTGTCTCAGGCTCCTTGCTGCTTCCTTCGACTGCAGGAGTGCTAGACCCTTAGGTTGAGATTCTAAAGGCTTGAATACTTAGCCAATCGAAGGATACAGAGAACCTGTTTTAAACTTTTAAAACACAACACTCAAGTGTAACTTTCAAAGCTACAGGCCATGGGTTAGCACAAGATTAACGGGTCTCAAAAGTCCATAGTCTAAACAGTAAGGGTCAAAACATTCAACATATAGGCATTCAAGATCGAAGATTGAAACATGGTCAAACTCCCTAGATGAAATATCTACATTTTTTATTGGTATGCACACATAATATAAAAATGAAATGGTTCTGAGTTTAGATTGAACTTACCTCTTGGAGCGCTTAAATCAAAGGAAACTGCAAGTGGCTTCCTTGGTGATAAATGGAAGTTCGTTGGGGTCTTCCTGAGGCTAGTTCAATCACCACCTTGCTTGAACCGTCACTGAATCAAAGGAGGGAGTTTTTATAGTGGTGAGTGAAATGAAAATTATTTATATAACAGTCTACAGGATAAATCGAAGGCTGGTTATCTGGCTGTTGGAGAGTGAATCGAAGGATTCACCAAGGTATGAAGGGTCTGAGTTTTTTTTAAAAGTGTTAGGAAAAAAAACGTTGGGAGGTGTCTAAGAGTTTTTGAGAATTTTCACTAGAGTTTTCTTGCTTGAGGATTTTTTATGATTTTTCTCTCTTAGTAAAAATCTGGGCAGTCACGCTGAGATTTTTTTTATAAAAAAAAGTCTTAGAGTTTTTGAAAGTTTTCTTCTTCAAAACGTTGGAGAGTTTGAGCACTTAAGCATTTTTTATGATTTTTCACTCTTAGCAAAAATCTGGGCCTTTTTCATTGTCAATGGTTCCTCTATTTATAGAGAAAAGAGTTAAAACAAAGATGTGGCTTGGCTGATGCTTTGGGAGGGAAAACACAAAATTCAAACAAAAGGGGTATGCTGTATTTGTAGCTTTCAAGGGACAGTGTTTCATTGCCATTTTGGTGCAAGGAATTGGGAAGTGTCTCAGGACTGCTGTGCATCAGTTTTAGAGTTTTATGGCCCAGGAATCAGGCCTGAGCCTGGCAGCGCATGAGACTTGGTCAACAAATGCCTTTGGCTTCTCATCCTTTTGTCTTGACTCCCTAGCCTCACCTTTTGACCAGACTTTCAGTAACTATCTCCTTTTTTCAATCGAAGTGACGTTCGAATGACTTCCCTAGACAATCCTTCGAATGGGCCAAATTAATGCTCTTGGGATGGAAGGCTCAATCGAAACTTGCAACGTTGGAGAAGTTACTCCCCCAAACGAAAAAAGCGTGCAAGGGCAGGATGTGTGATCGAAAGAGGGCAGAAGAGAGGCTTTTTCCTCCTGAATCGAAGGACATCATCAAGAGGGTTTTTGCCTTGTGAATTGAAGCTAGTTGAAGATGAGTATTGCCCGGTCAAAGCTTGTAACAAGTTGTTTTAAAAGATGATTTTGGCCTTGTGCATGCTAGCCTGGTAAGGAATTCTGCCTTGTAAATCTTGGCTAACACGCAGCAAAGAGACTATATGGCCAAGTGAAATATTTGTACTAAGAGAATACAACATTCAAACTAAATCCAATATCCCAATGAAACAAGAAATGAACTTGCCCAAAAGGAGTCCAGCGCCCAATCGATGGATGCAAGCCAAGCTTGTGTCGAAAGAGGTCAAAAGGCCAATCGAAGGATGTTGATCGAAAGAGGCCAAAAGGTCAATCGAAGGATGCTGATAAAAAGAGGCCAAAAGGCCAATCGAAGGATGCTGATCGAAAGAGGCCAAAAGGCCAATCGAAGGATGCTGATCGAAAGAGGCATGTTTTCCACCAAATTTGTCAAAATGCTATTTTTATCTGTTTTCTCCCTTTTTGATAGTTTCCTTTTAATTTTGGTAATGGAAAACCCCAATGCACTTGTTCAAGCCTGAAACTTGACAATCCTTGTAAGAAAAGCCTTGAGAATTGAGAGGGCAAATTTTGGGGTACAACACCTTGAATTACAAATTTTCCAAGAAAGTCATTCAGAAGGGTAAAATGGTCATTTACATACCGAAAAGTTAAACTTTGACTTTTGGATCAAAGTCAAGTTTTAAGAGTCATATTTCATAAAGACATGTTGAAATATGAAGTTTATTTCATCAAGAAAATTTAAAAGTCAAAATTCTAAATACTTCGAATTTTTCTAAGTGTTTAAGAAATATGACAAGTTCAGAACTTCTGGCCAGATTATCACCATGATGCAAGCCGATTCTGGAAGAACTTCTAACTCAAGAGTTTTAGATCTCAATGACACCTAAAACACTACAGGACATAACTTCTTTTAGAAATGCTGGTATTTCAAGTTATACATCCTCAAAGTCACGTCCCTGAAACTTAAACACTTAGTAAATTTTGAGCATTTTCAAATCAGAATTTGTTTACAACTTCTGGGCCAGTTTTTACGTAGGTTCAGTCAGAAGTTGCAAGAGTAACTCAAAGAGGGCTTACAAAGCATGTCATACGCTTTCTGGAAAGTCTGAGAACTCGCTCAGAACATGCTGGAGCAAAGAGATTAAAGGATCAGAAGTTGGATGTTGGTTCTAAGTTGCGCTGATGCTGAACTTCTGACCCAGAATTAAACTATGATGCATAATCTCACATTGAAGGATTTATGGTTTGATAAATCTCATCATTATTTAATGCTCTCAACCACTTTTGAGTTTTTATCCAAAGGATTTCCCTATGTGTGACATAGAAGTACATGGTTGTCCTTGAAAAAGCAAAATTTTGTACAAGAGTACGCTGGGCCCATGCTTTGCTTTTGCTTCTGAGGGTAATTTTCCTTAATTCATGCATACAAATCCAGCTTAGGCACGACTAAAAGCTGCTAACCACCATACTTGTTTATCTTTCTTCAAGAACAAGCCAGCATGCTAGCATGATGTTGGTACTTTTGACTTCTCCAAGCTACAAAGTTCTTGCATATAAATTGAACTTCATTTGCAACTGTGAAGGGTTCGATCGGAAAACTGAAAAGAAAAAGCCTTGAAACCTTGCTAAAATTTCCAGAAATCCGAAACTGCAAACACAAATACAAAACCTGCTAGTTTTTTATTCTTGCATTCAAACTCCAATTTTCCTCAAGTGTTTCTTGACCAAACATCCATACAGCTTCTGATATACATTTAGAAACCATCATAACTCATGTTTTCAGACCGTAACACATTCTCAAAAAGTCAGAACTTTACTTCTTGATTGTTCCAGAATTTTCCAGCCACTCATAGCCCAAGATAAAGGTTGTTCCAGCCTGCTGAGCACGTGAGGAAGCTAATTAGAACATTACAAGCAATCAGAACCAGGCTCCAGCTTATAGAACATTTTCCAGTTGCAAAGTAAGCTTCTGCTGACTCTCATCATATTACTTAGGTATTGTTAGATTTCTATGTTTAAAATACAATGTAGATATCCTGATTCTGATTCTATACATATTCTGAAGTTTCATGTATTTGTCTGCCTAAGTAGAGAGAACATCAGTTCAGAACTTCTTAAGGAAACTAGGTTTAGCAGATACATGCTTGTTTCTGATTTACAGTCTTGACATTTTTTATGTTTCTGAAACCATGATGAAACTTGCCAGAACTGTTATGTGTGCATTTTTGTTTTGTTGAGAAATGACTAAGCTGCAGATGCTCTGATTGGTGTGGAGAAAGAGATGAAGCTCATCATCAGAATTTACTTTATGTTATATGTTTATGCTTTTGCTTCTAATACTATATGTACAACCACTCCAGTGGTAGAAAGCATGCGCATAAGACATTAGTGCTAAGGGTCCTGGGTTCTAGCCCCAGAAGCATCTTTTTAGGTTTATTTATTGACATTTTTTACCCATTTATCTGTCAAACGATACTCCTAAATCAGAACTTCTAGACATCCTCACTTAACAGCATAATCACTTCACTCTCTCAAATAATCAGAACCTCTGACTTGCCAGAGATACATGAACTTCTAGGTTCCCAGCTACGCTATAGCTTCTGAACCCCTCAACCTTAAAATTTCGTGTACCCAGGCCCAAAACTTTTGACCCTCCACTTTCTCACTAACACTTTCTCTTTTGCAGCATATCAGAGTCAGAACTTCTGTTCCTTCTCGTTTCAGCAACGTGCTTATTCTGACTCCCTTTTCTCTCATTTATTTTATTTTAGCTTTTAAATAACCAAAAACACTGAAAATATTTCATATTCACATGTTTTATTTTATTTCTTTGAGAACAAAAAGATCAAAATATTTTCTTAAGCCAGTTTATTTCTTTTCTTAATAAAAACAAAATAAGTCCATTTCAATTCTTGTACTTTATTTCAATATGGTTGTAATGGATATTTAGGACCTTAATTTCTTGCAATCCCCATTTGTAAATTTGTACACCCCATCCCCTTAATGATGTAATAGTGTAGGACTTTACTTTTCCGCACTTTTATTGCTTTCATATATTGTTAGTAATTAGGGTGTGTATGGCAAGACATGAAATCGACAAGTAGACAACCTAAAAATCAAAGACTACAATGCATGTAAATCAACACACTTGCACACTTACACCCTTAGGGTAAACCCACTTTGTTGCCTTACGAAAAATGACCATATTATGCATGTGGGGTATCTTAGCAAAAGCAATCAAAAATACAAGATCATAGTCCCTTGATGATGCTATCAATGTTGCCCTTTCAAAAATTATCTCAGTCCCTTAAATAAAATGATAAGATATCTTACAACGTTCCTAATCATGGCTATACGATGACCCTTGCCCGTCCCTTTTACATCCAAAGATAGGGCTACTTACCAAATCCATGGTAAGATAACAATGTCAAAGGAAAGAGGAAATAAACATGAAAGACTTTTGAGTAGGTAGATTGTTCCTAGTTGCTTGCCCAATTTCAAAACCAAAAAAAAAAACATCCTTGCTATTTTCAAAATAAACATTAACACTTTCAAAAACATCTTTCAAACTTGAAAACATTTTCAAAAGATCAACACTTTGTATACATTCTTACGAACGAGAATCATTACAAAGTTTGCCTAAACGATGGCGCCTTTTCAAAATACTTTCAAAAACCACACAAAGCACACTTTCAAAAAAAAGCAAGTGATCTAGCAAGAAACTAAGAGCCCATAGATAACTATGGATGAAAAGGGTGCTAATACCTTCCCTTTTCATAACCTACCCCCCCGAACTCAAGAAATAATCTCAAAGGTCTTTCTTGTTCTTTTCAGCCTTTCCTTTTGGATAAATTAAAAGTCGATGGCGACTCTTGCTAACCGCAACAATTGCGATCAAACACAAAACACCCAAGTCAGTTCTCCCACCATATCACAGAACTGGCGACTCTGTTAGGGAAGGAACTTAAAAAGTGGGGTTACCTTAGGGTTAGATCACCTTTATTTGCTTTGCTTGCTTTACATTTTTGGGTCCTTGTTTGGGTTATTGTTAAAGATCCTACACCCGAACCTGGGGCACATTTTTAGGTAAGTAGCAATAAATCATGGAATTTGTACGGGGTATACCGATATGGACGAAGTGATAGCTACGTTAGTGTGATACTTTAGCTTGTACTAATGTTCCTTGAGTCATTCAAGGATAACATTAGGCTTCCTTAGTGTCATTAAGCGCTAACTGACCTTTAGAACCTTCTAATTGACTCATCCTTGGCCATTAGGAAGTATTGAGATCGCTGACTCTGGTTTTGACCGAAGATTGGTTGATACTCGATGCTACACTCATTCAGACTTGACTCCTGAGTTTTGTTTGGTTGCGAGTCAACCGCCTATCAAACGAAGCTTGTGGGAAAGGTTAGTGATATTGAGATCCCTTAGAACTCGGTTACTATTAACTAGGACAGGTTGAGCCAACTAAACTTCAAGAGGGTACTTACCTACAAACCCCATACAAGCCTAAACCTAAGGACTTGTCTGCTTTGTGTGTATATGATTATTTGTACATAACAACTTGTTTACTTTGCATACTTGTACATAATATCATGACATCATACTATAGAATTTTCAATAACCATTTCAAGGATCTCGAGAGCCTTTGATGCGGGGTTACGTTGAACCATACATTTATCAAGAGGCAAGAGGATTTATTTTCCTCTAAACAAATATCGTCAAAGATAAAGTACAACAAACTTGAGTCAAGGGCTACGACCCACTTGGCATGGTGAGCTTAATTCTCGTGGAAGGACATCCACCGATACAAAGTTCTCAAATCAAAGTTGTAAATGACAACTAACATTTACCCCGCGAGATCCTTGAAAACATGCATCCACATATCATAAATCATATCATGACAGGTTTCTGCCACACATGTTTACATATCTTCCTACTGTTTATTTCAGTAGAGATGGCCCTAGAGCAGACCATCAAGAGCATCCAGATTCAAAACGCTCAACTTCAAGAGATGTTCTTGAACCTATCCAAGGGACAAGAAGAGGTGAAAGCACTCCTCACCAGGGGCATGATCATGGGAAATTCTGGGGACAACAGAGATGATCAGTTGAAACGACTACAAACCGAGATAGCCACAATGAAAGACCAGATGATGGGACAACTGGTGGGCCAGATGAATCTTACCCAAAATCTGGCTAAAGGACAACAAGAGCTGAAAGTTCTTGTCAACCAACTTCATTAAGACGGTTGCAACCGTATGGGGAAAACAGCCAGAATCGGAAATCAAGTCACTTTTTAGCCTCCCATGAGACAAGCAGCTGGAAGACCTTCCCAATTTGCTGCCACGTCACGAGCCCAACAATGACTTCGTCAACATCAACCGAAAAATTAGCAAAGGCAAAGCGAGCCCAAAAGACAGTTTACCAACATCAACATACCACTGTCTCGAGCTTTGCAACACATGTTGAGGATGAATCTAATTACACCAATAAGACCTCATCCAAATACCAAAACTTTTTCTCCCAGCTACAATCCCGATGCCAGGTGTGCCTATCATTCTGATAGTCCTAGGCACGATACAAATGATTGTTGGACGTTGAAGTACAAGATTCAAAACCTGATCGCCGAAGGAATGCTGGAGTTCACACAAGATGGACAAACTAAATTCTTATGCCATCCCTCAACGGCTCACCACCTAAAGTGACAAGTTCAGACAAAGAGGCTTCTGTTCATTTTGAATTTTCAATTGTAATTTCTTTTGTTATTCAAACAATTATCTATTAATGTCAAACTCTGTTTCATTAATGCATTGCATATGTTTGTCTTGAATTCATCCTTTCGTTTTCACTATATTCAAACTATGCTTTTTATTGTTCTTATGACATTTAACTCTTGCTAAAAGTTACAAGCTTTTAGAGGGAGGATGAGGAAAGCAATGTCATAATCTCATACAGTATGCTTTTGAACAAACCTTGCTGACGATGTACATGAATTCTTTCAAACCCTAAACACTAGAGTTATAAGTAAGATAATCCCTAGTCAACCCCTTTGAGCCAAAGAAGTAGAAGTTTTCTTTTTACACAAATCGAAACCTTTAAACAAAACCTGGGGCATGGTAGTCTCTCAGTTAATTCAAACGCGCGTTTAGCCACAAACTCTCATCTCGTAACATAACGAATTACATCAAAAACCTTCCTCTGGAATCAAAAGACAGTGATGATTCCCTATCACATAGGCAGTCATTATCTCTCAAAAAAGAAAAAGCCCACTAAGTCAAAACCTATGAAGGAGACTTAAGAAAAACTGGGGCATCCCGCTGACTGTAATCTGAAAACAAGAATAGTCAAACAAAAACCAGGGATAATAAATCAAAAGAGGTCACTACAAATCCTCAACAACATGAAAAATTTGGCAAAAATGACTGCCTTCCAACAAACTTAACCTGTCTGAACCATCACCAAAACGCCATTCCAGACTCAATTGGAGTTTAAACGCACAATTAACTGAGTTTAGGACTGAAGAACATCCCGAAGAAAGGGCGGGTACAAATAAACTTTGAGCCTTATCCTTTGTTTCTTAAACCGTGAACCAGACCACGCTACAACCCTTTCAAAGTCCTAATTGAAGCATGGGTTAGTTCGAAAGCATACTGTTACAAAAGGTATCCTGACTCATGTAAGGCTTACTCTAAATATTGATTTGAATTCGTATACTTGCAAAATTATTTTATCTACTAAAACTCGTTTTCAAAACTTTAAGACAAGCATAAACTTTGCATTATTTGGAATATTGCTGTTTGCATATAGCTATTTGTTTGACAACAGAGAAATTCACATGACAAATATCTAACGAACGAAAGCTCTCTCAGTGGACAAAATTAATTCAAATGGGATGACACTTCCAATGACAGATCTCTTGTAAGCAAGGGGGCATTAACATGATCACTAACCAACACATCTGGGGCAGTCAAGGTAAGATTCCAAGAAATATCCCAAGAAATACCGAGTAACTAGGGGCAGGTATTTATCTGAATCACTTGGGTCATTGAACGTGATTTCTAACAAAGGGTTACGTATGGTCAAGCAGACATTTCCTGGCAGTGCTACAAACACTTGCTACTAGGGGAAATGAGAAACCCCCACAAAGTCCTTTTTGTAGGATGATCTCCAGCCAGAGTTTCAACCTCTGAAAACTTTTCCCCAACTGGGTTTGATCTCAAAAATCTTCGAGGAGTTCTACCAAAAGAAAACACCTCTCCAACGGACCGACAACAAGGTTTATTTCCCCAATAAACTACAGATTCTCCAGCTTGAGTTTGCCTCCCTGACTACTACAACTCAAAGGACCACATCTCCTTTTCCCCAATAGACTACTCTACAATTCCCAACAAGTTAATGTGAAGCCTGGACCCGACCAGATATCAGTTCAACTTCGACTCCCCAGTAGAGCAACAAACAACTGAGACTCCTGAACTCTTTTTCCACAAGCAAGAATCAACACTCTCCACAGAGTTTTCAACATTCCCCAACAGAGCTCTCCTCAAACAACAAAACATGAATCCTTGGTGGAAATATTCTAAGCAAAGTTTGAAGACTCGCCTACTCTTCAACAACAGTACGGGATTTAATGACTCCCTAGCATTTGTCAAGGATTTATTTTCCCAAACAAAGATACATTCAAATAATATTTCACCCTTCATGCATCATATTACATACATGACAATTGCATACGACACATTCTCATTTATTTTGAGAACATTATTGCACCATGCATTTCATACATCATGACATTGCATACAGCTAACGTTTTACCTTTTTAGGAAAGATCAAATCAACAAATGGATATCGTCAACAATTTTCAAAAGGTCTGAGATTAATACCTCTAAAAATCCAGCTGTTGTACCCCAAAATTTTCCCTCTCATATTTCTCAAGACATGGCAAGAAAGATCTCCAAGTTGCTCAGAGTTGCTCAAGAGTTGGTCGGACAAGCTCTCTCCTAAGGCAGTCTACCCCAAATTAGGGTTTTGTGTTGCATCAAGATCCTTGAGTCCAAATGACCTCAAGTGCTCCCCAATGTCCTAATATTGTCTCAAGATCATCCATTTCAAATTTCAAGCCTTGCAGAGGAAGTTTGCTCAGTCAATTGCTCAAAGGTCCAAAAATCGACTATGCTAGGGCAAAAGTCAACTGTGACCCAAATACAGTCAAACTTCAAGATTTTTTGTCAAAATTCTCATTTTGAAGTATATTTAATCATTTGATCAAGGGTTGATCATGATTCATCAAGGATTGCTAAAAATCCATCAAGATTCAAAAGTTGCTAAATTAGGCTTTTGTAGGAAAAGTCAACTCAACTTTGACCAAGCATAACTTTCTCATACTTTATGAGAAATGACCCATCAAAAGCTCCTTTTTAAGAGGATGAAATTACCTAAAATCCATCTTCATACCCCAAGATCAAAATATGCACTCACAAGAAGTTATGAATTTGGACATTATAGGTCATTTTGAAAAGTCAACAAAAACACCTTTTTTGTCAAAGCTTCTAACTTGAGAATGGAATATAAAAATGAGATGAGACCAAAAGGGTTGATTAGAGGACATCTCAAGCTTTCTAAAAGTCCAAGAAAACTTCTAAAAGTTCAAAATATAAGAAGGTATGCATGGTTGAAGTTGGACCTTTTTGCAAAATTGCCAAAAGTCAACTATCCCCAAAACTTCAAATTTTGCCAAATGGGCCCATTCTTTTTCACTTGTTTTGAGTTTTCCCTATTGCCCACGTGCTCTAGCTTTAGCCATGTGTCCATATCTTATTTTTATTATTTAATTTGATTTTTATTTGAATTAATTCATTTTAAATCAAATAAAATCACATAAAATCAAAGATATTGATAACCAAAGATTTTTTTAATGATTTCAGGTTCCAATGGACAGCTAATACCTCATCAAACTCGTATAAAATGAATTATGTGCAAAAAAGATTGAAATCAAGCAAATTTGGAAAGTTTTAATGGAGGAATGAAATCAATTTAAGGGCATTGATAGAGCAAGATTTGAACCACAAATGCTACCCTAATCCAATGTACAATACATAAGCAAGCTAAAGGCACGAGAATCAGGGTTGGAGATTAAGTGTGGAGGCAGAACCAACTTTGCAAAAATCACAAAAAAGCTTGAGATCGAAATCAAGGTTGGAGACATTTTCAAGAGCTGAGACGTATCCCAATCGCTTCCTGGCAACGCTCACAAGCTAACCCAATCCAAACCAGGCGTTTCCAGACCTCCTAGTGCACTGTAAGTCCTTCGTAACATAGCTACATTCTTAATTTCGATTCACATTATTCTGGCATCCATTGAGTGAAATAATTACATATTTGTGATCACAATAACTTTTGCAAGCTTTTGGTATTAACGGATTTCATTTATCTGATCTGTAACAAGAATCATCATAGTTAGGGTTTCTTGGATTTTTTGGGTATTTTCGTTTCAGGTACAATTGGTCCACATGAAGGACATGGTTGTGATCAGGAGGTTATGACGAGTTCAACCATGTTCTTGGAATGTGTTTACATGGCCTGAGGATGATTTTAGGAGAAAGCCGTTCTTTTAGTTGCGGATAAAAATTCGCAGGTAATTTTTACAAGTTTTTGAGGAAGAGGATGATGCGTTGTCACCCTCCTGTTGGTCTGTTTGAAATTCGCTCCAAATTCCACTAATGAATTTGTTTGTTTTATATTATTGTCATGCTGTATTTTGTTAACAACAAAGCAGCGTAGCCCAGCTGGTCACCATGTGCACGTTCAAGGCATTAGTGGCTGGAGGTCAGGGGTTCGATCCCTGCCTCCAGCAAATTGTATTTTCTTGATATTTTTCAGGTAATCACATGCACGCTCAGGCTTGATGTCTACTATACTCCCTCATCAATCCACACGCCAGATGGCCAGATGGCCAGATCTGGTGGCCAAGCCTTGAGGGTACATGATAGTGCTAGTCAACGCGTGTGTACTGGATTCCAAAAGTCCAACGGATCAGCAAGTGGGCCAACAAAAAAAATGCTATTAGCACCTCCAAAAAAGGCCTAATTCTCTCCTTTTCTTTATATTTTCTTTTTTATTAATTTAGTTATTTTATTTTTATTTAATTAGTTTCTAACCAATAACAATTTTTTTCTTTTTATTAAAAAATCACAAAAATATCATTTTGTCCAATTAAAATTAAGAACTTTATTTTTCTTTAATAAATTTTAATTAATTAGTTAGGTTTTTAATTTTAGGAAACTTTAATTTATTTTGTAAATATATAAAATTAATTAGACTTAATTAGGTTTTAAACTACTGATTTAATTATTTTATTTTCTTTCTTAAAATAACAAAAAACCAAAAATATGTCATTAACTATTTTTCCATTTAATTTATTTAATTAATTAATTTAGATTTTAATTTAGGATTTAATTTCCTTTCTTAAATAAAAACAACCAAAAAACATTCTCTTTTAAAAAAGGGTCAAAACCCTAATTCGCGTTCGATTTAACTTTGCGTCACGCTTTATTTATTTTTATCCATATTGGTGTATCTGCTTCCGGTATGTAATAGATAATTAGGACATTTTATTTATTTACCGCTTTATTTTATTTTCAAAGGGTTGCTTTTGGCGATGTAAATACCCGACGCCTTGTAATTTAATTTCCGCACTTTAAATTCTGCTAATTATAACTGCTAGATGTTTGATAATAGGGTTTGCATGACAAGACTGAATGTTTAATCTTAAAATCAAATTAGATCACCCTTAACATGTGCAAAGATAAAAATAACTGAAAAGGACACACTCTCACATGCGCACTCTTAGGGTACACCCCACTTGGTTGCCTTCGTACACGATCATTAAGTATAGGTCGTTTTAGAGGTCGCCCTCTTGTCTAAAAGATCATAGTCGCCTCAAAATGGTTGCCTCAGATATTGTTGCCTCAAACAAATGATTTAAGACATTAGGGTTACCGCTAAGGCGTCCTAACATTACTTTAGTGACCGTATGTCCCTCATTCGAATTGACCCTCAAACTCCAACGGCGATGCTACCTACTCATTCATAGTGGAATAGCATTGTCTAAAGGAAATTAGCATAGAATGATTCCTTTTTCGAGTAGGTAGATTAGCTCTTAGATACTTGCTCCTTCAAAACAAAACTCTTTCTCACTTACACTTTTACAAACAAGTTTTCAAAACACTTCATTACACTCTTGAGGACGGAAGCAAGAGTTAAATCGAAGTTTTAAACAAAAACTTTTTCAAACCCATAAGCACAAAGAAAACAATTTTGAAAACATTTGAGCAAGTACCTAAGAGCCCGTAGATAACTACGGATAGAAAGGGTGCTAATACCTTCCCTTTCTATAATCTACCCCCCGTACCTAGAAAATCTCAAAAAAAGGAATTTTTCTGTGCTTTTTTCCTTTCCTTGTTGGATAAAATAAAAGTCGGTGGCGACTCTTGCTTACCGCAACATTTTGCGAATAACAAATGCAAAACGCAAACCAGTATTTCCAAAAAACAGTCAGTTCTTCCCACCGTATCACACCAGGGCAATTATCTACACGACCAGCTAAAGCAATCCTACACGGGCTCCTTCTCATACACTCTTCTAGAGACAGTTCAGATGCAATCCAGATACGGCTGAAATTCTGATACTTATTCCAGACTCATTCAAATATAGTCCAGATACGATCCAGATTCGGATGTCATTCTGACGCTCGTTCA
This sequence comes from Vicia faba, assembly GCA_948472305.1. Classification (NCBI taxonomy): domain Eukaryota; kingdom Viridiplantae; phylum Streptophyta; class Magnoliopsida; order Fabales; family Fabaceae; genus Vicia; species Vicia faba. Next base: position 373,820,526 of record OX451739.1, on the reverse strand, counting down.
GTATATCTCTCAGATATGAGTCAGATACAATTCATTTATGAATATTATTCTGATACTTATTCAAGACCTCTACTGGTTCAATTTAAATCTCTCAAAGGTTTATCCTGATTCTTTCTCGTAGAATTTTTCTCTAGTTCAGATAAATCGCTCCAAGATTTATTCTGATTCTTTCTAGTTAAGGAAAATTCAAGACCTCTATTGGTTCAATTTAAATCTCTTAACAGTTTATCCTGATTCTTTCCTGTAGACTTTTTCTCTGGTTCAGATAAATCGCTCCAAGATTTAATCTGATTCTTTCCAGTTAAAGAAAATTCAAGACCTCTACTGGTTAAGTTTAAATCTCTCAACAGTTTATCTTGATTCTTTCCCGTAGACTTTTTCTCTGGTTCAGATAAATCGCTCCAAGATTTATTCTGATTCTTTCCAGTTAAAGAAAATTCAAGACCTCTACTGGTTCAATTTAAATCTCACAACGGTTTATCCTGATTCTTTCCTGTAGACTTTTTATCTGGTTCAGATAAATTGCTCCAAGATTTATTCTGATTCTTTCCAGTTAAAGAAAATTCAAGACCTCTACTGGTTCAGTTTAAATCTCTCAACGGTTTATCCTGATTCTTTCCTGTAGAATTTTTCTCTAGTTCAGATGAATCGCTCCAAGATTTATTCTGATCCTTTCCAGTTAAAGAAAATCAAAGACCTATACTGGTTCAGTTTAAATCTCTCAATGGTTTATCCTGATTCTTTCCCGTAGACTTTTTCTCTAGTTCAGATAAATCGCTCCAAGATTTATTCTGATTCTTTCTAGTTAAATATTATTCAAGACCTCTACTGGTTCAGTTTAAATCTCTCAATGGTTTATCCTAATTCTTTCCCGTAGACTTTTTCTCTGGTTCAGATAAATCGCTCCAAGATTTATTCTGATTCTTTCCAGTTAAAGAAAATTCAAGACCTCTACTGGTTCAGTTTAAATCTCTCAACGGTTTATCCTGATTCTTTCCCGTAGACTTTTTCTCTAGTTCAGATAAATCGCTCCAAGATTTATTCTGATTCTTTCCAGTTAAAGATTATTCAAGACCTCTACTGGTTCGGTTTAAATCTCTCAAACGGTTTATCCTGATTCTTTCTGGTAGACATTTCTTCTGGTTCAGATAAGTCGCTCCAAGATTTATTCTGATTCTTCTCCAAACCACTGCTAGTTCAGTTTAAATCTCTCAACGGTTTATCCTGATTCTTTCCCGCAGACATCTCCTTTGGTTCAGATAAGTCGCTCCAAGATTTATTCTGATTCTTCTCCAGACCACTGCTGGTTCAATTTAAATCTCTCAACGGTTTATCTTAATTCTTTCCCGCGGACATCTCCTCTGGTTCAGATAAGTCGCTCCAAGGTTTATTTTGTTTCTTCTCCAGACCTCTACTGGTTTAGTTTAAATCTCTCAATGGTTTATCCTGATTCTTTCTGGTAGACATTCCTCCTAGTTCAGATAAATCACTCCAAGATTATTCTGATGCTTTTCCAGTTGAAGTCAAGTTTAGACTTAGTCTAGATTCCAACAACAATCACCTTCGGATGGCATCTTTTAAGCCCATTCTCTACACAATCAACCATGACATCATCAAGTGCAAATTTCTGGGCACTCTAGTGTTCAATCATCTTCCACCTTCAAGTCACGAATGGTAGATTTGCCAATCTAACTCTTCAAGCATAAGAAGATTGAACAGGGGCAGCTGTTGTACCCCAAAATTTACCCTCTCATTTCTCAAAGGATCATCCTGGACCCTCAGGTTTGCTTCCATCCAATTCCAAGCCTTGAATTACGAATTTTCCAAGAAAGCCATTCACAAGGGCAAAATGGTCATTTTTATACTGAAAAGTCAAACTTTGACTTTTGGATCAAAGTCACGTTTCATGAGTCATATTTCATCAAGACATGTTGAAATATGAAGTTTGTTTCATCAAGAAAATTCAAAAGTCAAAATTACTTTGGAAAAGTCAAAATTCTAAATACTTAGAATTTTTCTAAGTGTTTAAGAAATATGACAAGTTCAGAACTTTTGGCCAGATTATCACCATGATGCAAGCTGATTCTGGAAGAACTTCTAACTCAAGAGTTTTAGATCTCAATGAGACCTAAAACACTATAGAACATAACTTATTTTAGAAATGCTGGGATTTCAAGTTATACATCCTCAAAGTTACGTTCCTGAAACTTAAACACTTAGTAAATTCTGAGCATTTTCAAATCAGAATTTGTTTACAACTTATGGGCCAGTTTTCACGTAGGTTCAGTCAGAAGTTGCAAGAGTAACTCAAAGAGGGATTACAAAGCATGTCATAAGCTTTCTCGAAAGTCTGAGAACTCGCTCAGAACATGCTGGAGCAAAGAGATTAAAGGATCAAAAGTTGGATGTTGGTTCTAAGTTGCGCTGATGCTGAACTTCTGACCCAAAATTAAGCTATGATGCATAATATCATATTTCAGGATTTCTGGTTTGATAAATCTCATCATCATTTAATGCTCACAACCACTTTTGAGTTTTTATCCAAAGGATTTCCCCACGTGTGACATATAAGTACATGGTTGTCCTTGAAAAAGCAAACTTTTGTACAAGAGTACGCTGGGCTCATGCTTTGCTTTTGCTTCTGAGGGTACTTTTCCTTAATTCATGCTTACAAATCCAGCTTAGGCACGGCTAAAAGCTGCTAACCACCATACTTATTTATCTTGCTTCAAGAATAATCCAGCACACTAGCATGATGTTGGTACTTTTGACTTCTCCAAGCTACAAAGTTCTTGCATATAAATTGAACTTCATTTGCAACTGTGAAGGGGTCGGTCGGAAAACTGAAAAGAAAAAGCCTTGAAACCTTGCTAAAATTTCCAGAAATCCGAAACTGCAAACACAAATACAAAACCTGCTAGTTTTTTATTCTTGCATTCAAACTCCAAGTTTCCTCAAGTGTTTCTTGACCAAACCGTTCATACAGCTTCTAATATAAATTTAGAAACCATCCTAACTCCTGTTTTCAGACTGTAACACGTTCTCAAAAAGTAAGAACTTTACTTCTTGACTGTTCCAAAATTTTCCAGCCATTTATAGCCCAAGATAAAGGTTGTTCCAGCCCGCTGAGCACGTGAGGAAGCTGATCAGAACATTACAAGCACCCAGAACCAGGCTCCAGCTCATAGAACATTTTTCAGTTGCAAGGTAAGCTTCTGCTGACTCTCATCATATTACTTAGGAATTATTAGATTTGCATGTTCAAAATACAATGTAGACATCCTGATTCTGATGCTGTACACATTCTGAAGTTTCATGTATTTGTCTGCCTAAGTAGAGAGAACATCAGTTCAAAACTTCTTAAGGAAACTAGGTTTAGCAGATACATGCTTGTTTCTGATTTACAGTCTTGACATTTTTTATGTTTCTGAAACCATGAAGAGACTTTCCAGAACTGTTATGTGTGCATTTTTGTTTTGTTGAGAAATGACTAAGCTGCATATGCTCTGATTGGTGTGGAGAAAGAGATGAAGCTCATCATTAGAATTTACTTTATGTTATATGTTTATGCTTTTGCTTCTAATACCGGATGTACAACCACTCCAGTAGTAGAAAGCGTGCGCATAAGACATTAGTGCTAAGGGTCCTAGGTTCTAGCCCCAGAAGCATCTTTTTAGGTTTATTTATAGACATTTTTTACCCATTTATCTGTCAGAAGATACTCCTAAGTCAGAACTTCTAGATATCCTCACCTAACAGCATAATCACTTCACTCTCTCAAACAATCAGAACCTCTGACTTTCCAGAGATACATGAACTTTTAGGTTCCTAGCTATGCTATAGCTTCTGAACCCCTCAACCTCAAAATTTGGTGTACCCAGGCCCAGAACTTCTGACCCTCCACTTTCTCACTAACACTTTCTCTTTTTCAGCATATCAGAGTCAGAACTTCTGTTCCTTCTCGTTTCAGCAACGTACTGATTTTGACTCCCTTTTCTCTCATTTATTTTATTTTAGCTTTTAAATAACCAAAAACACCGAAAATATTTCATATTCACATATTTTATTTTATTTCTTTGAGAACAAAAAGATCCGAATATTTTCTTAAGCCAATTTATTTCTTTTCTTAATAAAAACAAAACAAGTCCATTTCAATTCTTGTACTTTATTTCAATATGGTTGTAATGGATATTTAGGACCTTAATTTCTTGCAATCCCCATTTGTAAATTTGTACACACCATCCCCTTAATGATGTAATAGTGCAGGACTTTACTTTTCCGCACTTTTATTGCTTTCATATATTGTTAGTAATTAGGGTGTGTATGGCAAGACATGAAATCGACAAGTAGACATCCTAAAAATCAAAGACTACAATGCATGTAAATCAACACACTTGCACACTTACACCCTTAGGGTAAACCCACTTTTTTGCCTTACGAAAATGGCCATATTATGCATGTGGGGTATCTTAGCAAACGCTATCAAAAATACAAGATCATAGTCCCTCGATTACGCTATCAAAGTTTCCCATTCAAAAATGATCTTAATCCCTTAAAGAAAATGCTAAGATATCTTACAATGTTGCTAATAATGGCTATACTATGACCCTTGCCCGTCCCTTTTACATCCAAAGATAAGGCTACTTACCAAATCAATGGTAAGATAACAATGTCAAAGGAAAGAGGAAATAAACATGAAAGACTTTTGAGTAGGTAGATTGTTCCTAGTTGCTTGCCCAATTTCAAAACCCAAAAAAAAAACATCCTTGCTATTTTCAAATCAAACATTAATACTTTCAAAAATATATTTCAAACTTGAAAACATTTTCAAAAGATCAACACTTTGTATACATTCTTACGAATGAGAATCATTACAAAGTTTGCCTAAACGATGGCGCCTTTTCAAAATATTTTCAAAAACCACACAAAGCACACTTTCAAACAAAAGCAAGTGATCTAGCAAGCAACTAAGAGCCCATAGATAACTATGGATGAAAAGGGTGCTAATACCTTCCCTTTTCATAACCTACCCCCCGAACTCAAGTAATAATCTCAAAGGCCTTTGTTGTTCTTTTCAGCCTTTCCTTTTGGATAAAAGAAAAGTCGATGGCGACTCTTGCTAACCGCAACAATTGCGATCAAACGCAAAACAACCAAGTCAGTTCTCCCACCGCGTTATAGCGGTATATTAAACTTGTTTAGAAAATCTTTGTCAATTATTATCTTAAATTTTTGCTCTGTGCTAAGGATTTGAGTTGTTATAGACATATACTACATAGATTTTTATCTAAGATGATTATCTGTTAGTTTCTGAACTCTAGAGATAGATTTAGAGGTGCATCTACTTGGGTATCACAGCTTAATGCCTTTGTGTGGTTGTGTTGTGCTGAGAGATCGTCAGTGTGATTACATAGTTGTCTTCTATGTTGTTGAGGAGGTAGAGAGATCATTTCCTTGGTGATACAGTCGGTCTCTCAATTTGGGTTAGAAATGACTTAGGTTGTGAGTAATACGTAGTAACATTGATGAGTGTTGTTATGTTGAATGTATCTGGTCGATAGATTTAAGTCTGTGATGAGTAGATTATATACAGGCCTGATAAGTTCTTCCTTAGTTTTTTCTTTTGTTTATATTTATTTTTTGTTGATAACATTTTCTTTACAAACCAATTCAAACCAAACTCATAAATACGAGAATTACCGAAAGACAATTTAATAACCAATATTTGTGGACACGATAAATTCCCGGATAAATATTTCCAAAACTTTTTTTGCTTGCAGCTACACCGTTTCAACAGTGCTCTTTCAATTCTTTAACCCTAAGCATCATTGTTTCACATTCCCTGATTATCAATTGGTGCCAACAATGGAAGAGTTTTCTCAACTATTGGGAGTTCCTATTCTACATCAAATACCTTTCACCAGTCTAGAGAAAGAGCTATGATCTAAGGATATCTCATCAGCTTTACATTTGCAATGGTCTGACATTATGGATAATTGGAAAACAAGGAGCGGAGTCAAGGGTTTCCTAGCCAAGTTTTTGATAGAAAAAGCTCAACATTTTTGGGATACCTTAGATTTGCATGCTTTTGAAGAAGTTTTGGCTCTTCTAATTTATGGGTTGGTATTGTTCCCTAATCTGGACCAACTCATAGATGTGAATGCCGTCAAAATTTTCCTCTCTCGTAACCCCATGCCTACATTGCTCGGAGACATTTTGCACTCTCTTCACACTCGTACCATGAAGAGAAGAGGGATACTTATGTGTTGCATATTATTGTACCCCAAAATTTCCCCTCTCACTTATCAAGAATTTGCACACAAGTTCTCCATGACTCAAGACTGCATTAGGGTTTGATCAACTCAAGACACCTCTTTAAGCATTGATGACCAAAACTAGGGTTTGAGTTTGCACAAGGATTTTTGAACTTAAAATGTCCCATATGACTTTCATGGATCATTATGGATCCCCAATATTACTCATGTCAAGTTTCAATCCTTGGATCACATTTTTGCTAAGTCAATTGAGCAGTTGACCTAAAAATCAACTATATTGGGGAAAAGTTAACCATGGCCAATTTACATCAAACTTCATAATTTTTTATCCACATCAACATTTTAAACTCATATGTATAATTTGATCAAGTTTGGACCACAATTCCTCAAGAAATTTTATCAAATTTCCAAAAGGGCAAAATGGTCAAAATTAGGGTTTTGACTGGGAAAGGGCAATTTCTGATTTTTGACCTAGCAAATGGTCAATTGGTTTAAGGCATGATCTCTAGAGTCCAATTTCATCATTTTGACCTAATGACATGGTTCAAAACATTGCAAGTCCATTGGATTGACAGATGAATTTTCCAGTCAACTGATCAAAAGTCAACTATATACTTAAAAGTCAAACTTCGACTTTTTGGTCAAAATCAAGTGCCAAAGATCATAATTCATCAAAAAATGTAAAAATATGAAACTTATTCATCAAGAAATCAAAAAGTCAAGATTTCACTTTGAAAAGTCAAAATTTCTAAACTTCGAAATTTTTCCAAGTGTTGGAAATTTCATATTTTTCATAACTTTGAACAAATTTTTCACCATGATGCAAGATGATTCAAGAGAAACTTCAAACATGAAAGTTGTATATCTCCATGAAATCTACAACTTTTCTTTACACAACTCCTTCCAAAAGTGCTTGGATATCAAGTTATAATTTTATGAACATAGGGTCATGAAACAAAACACTTAGTGAAATTTTGCCCTAATTTGGTCAGGATTTTGACCCAACTTCATGGCACTTTTTCATATAGTTCCAAGTGGAATATTAAAAAGAAATTCAAATATGGGTTGTAGATCACATTGCAAGATTTCCAAAATGTCCAAGAACTCCTTGAGATCATTCTTGAGTAGGGAGAATCGAAGAGATGAAGTTAGGGTTTTATCACTTTAATTACAAGTCATTTTAGTGATGAACAAAATTCAAATTCAAACTATGTTGCATGAACACTACTTTTCAGGCCTCAAACTTGTTAGGCACTCCATAATTAATGGTTTACACAGCTCTTAGAGGCCTCACTTCAAGCATTTAATGCATGGACATGCTTTATATCCATTTTTGGAAGAAAGGTCACATTGCCATTTTGATAAAGTGACTTTTTATACAAAACTTGTTCTTGAGCCTTGCACTTGTTCTCTTCTGATCAAACAAGTCCTATAACTCATGAGAAATGTTTCAAACACTTACAATCACCCATCCCATGCTTGTACGTCTTCTTGAAACTTGTTTCCCTCTTTTCTTCAAAATCAAGTAACCTAGCCAAAAGCTAAGAACTTGTACCTCTGACTTTCCAATGCACTCAAACACTTTTGTTTATACATACACAAACCTTAGACCATAAACACACGAATGCTTAAGCCTTGAAAGAACCTATAACTCAGAATCACACTTCACACTTCCATTTTTACACAAACTGGCCAAAAACTTGAAACTCATAATCTACTCGTGCGTTTCTTGGCCTTTTGGTTTCTAAAGTTTCTAAACATCATATAAAGTTGATCTTGCACCCTGTTATAGAACTGTAACACCATTAACACCATCCTCCATTTTCAAAAACTCAGCTCTGCACATTGACTTCTCCAGACCATTTCAGCCATCCATTGTTTAAGCTAATCATTGTATTAGCTTCCCAGGACCTCAAGGAAGCTAACATGATCATCACCGTCACTTGAAACAAGCTCAAACTCAAAACACGATTTCCAGTTTTGAGGTAAGTTTTCTCAACTTTAAACTCTTCATACATGCATCATCAATGATTTATTTGTGAACAAAACATGTAGATATCATTGCCCTAAAGATAACCATGTCCATAGTTTCCATTAATTTTGCTTAAGCTTAGAGAATTTTGAAACTGAAATTTCTAAGATTTTTAGGGTTCGGATTAGGGCCATTGAAATTCATACTTATCTTTGATCTATAGTTTTAATGCTTTACATTTCTAAAACCGTGAGAAAATTTGCTACAAGTTTCATGTTTACAGTTTTCATTTTTGATGAGAAATGAGCAAGTTACAGTTGGTCTAGCTGAAGGTTGAAGATGAAGTCATCAGGGCGCGTTTTGCTTTATATATTTATTGATTTGCCTATGTTAACGGATGTATAGCCACCCCAGTGGTAGAAGCGCGTGCCTGTAACCTTTGAGACTTGGGTTTGAGCCCCAGTGGTACCCTTTTCATTTTTTTCACATTTTGCTTTCTGATTTTTGTCTTTTTTGCAGGCGCTGGGCCTCTTTGGGCCTGGCTTGTTTTGTTACTTTTGCTAGCTAACCCCCCTACTTCATTTATACGCCCCTGGCCCAAGTTTATTTATTTTCTTTTTATTTCATTTTTATTTTCTTAATATATTTTCTAAATACTGAAAAAAATCATAAAAATACAAAAAATGATAGATTCATATTTTGGCTTAGTTTATTTTATTTTTTCTCACAATTTTTTTTTTATTTAACTATACTTTATTTATTTTCACTAACTAATCTTATAAATTAAATTAAAACTAGGTTAGTATTTATTTTTCTTTCACACTAATTAAAATATATTATTTTTGATATAAAAAAGACTAAAAATATTTTATAGTGCTATAAATATTTTCAAGACAAAAATACCAAAAAATACTTTTTCTAAACTTATTTTCTTTAATCAATTAATGAATTAGGGTTTTACTTAAAAAATCTTTTCTTAGAAAATTAGGGTTTACTTTTCATTAATTATTTTTATTTTAATTAATTATATTAGGAAAAAATCCCTTTCCTCTAAAAAATCCAAACAAAGATCCATTTACTTCACATTTTGTATTTTTGTACATTCTTTTTTCATTTTGTACATGATATCTATTTAAATTCCTTGTACATTGATACCCATTCAATATGGTTGTAATAGACTAACTAGGTTTACATTCTTGCAATCCCCATTCAATTTGTATACCCCCTCCCACAAATATTGTAATAGCGTAGTAACTTTAAATTCCGCAATTTATCGCTTTTATATATAACATGCTAGTAATTAGGATTTGTATGGAAAGACTAAAACCAATACTTAGGAAACCCTAATTCAAGACAAAAACAAGCATGAAAACAATGCACTTGCACACAAGCACCCCTAGGGTTATTCCACTTGGTTGCCTTATACAAAGTGGCCATATTACGCATGTAAGGTATCTTAGCAAAAACAAAGCAAATACAAGATCATAGTCCCTCGATGATGCTATCTAAGTTTCCTTTCAAATGATATTAGTCCCTAAAAAAGAATGCTAAGATACCTTGCAACATTGCTAATCATGGTTATACGATGACCCACGCCTGTCCCGTTTACATCCAAAGATAGGGTTACTTACCAAATCAATGGTAAGATGACATTGTCAAAGGAAAAGGAAAATAAACAAGAAAGACTTTTGAGTAGGTAGAATGCTCCTAATTACTTGCTCAATTTCAAACAAACATCCTTGTTATTTTCAAAACAAACACCTACACTTTCAAAACATCTTACAAACTTGAAAACATTTTCGAAATATCAACATCTTTGCATACATTCTTACAAACAAGAATCATTACAAAGATTGCCTAAACAATGGCCTCTTTACAAAATACTTTCAAAAACCACACAAAGCACAATTTCAAACAAAAGCAAGTGATCTATCAAGTAACTAAGAGCCCATGGAAAACCATGGATGAAAAGGGTGCTAATACCTTTCCTTTTCATAATCTACCCCCCGAACTCAAGAAATAATCTCAAAGATATTTCATGTGCTTTTTCACCTTTCCTTTTGGATAAAGGAAAAGTCGGTGGCGACTCTTACTAACTGCAACATTTGCGATCAAATGCAAAACCTCCAAGTCAGTTCTCCCACCGTATCACAGAACTGGAGACTCTGCTGGGGATGATTCTAAAAGTGGGGTTACCTTAGGGTTAGATCACATTTACTTACTTACATTGTTTGACTTGTATGCTTTACATTATGGTTCTTTGTTTGGGTTTGAATCCTCTACCCAGATTTGGGATACCTTATAGGTAAGTACCAATACATTGTGGAAACTGTGTGGGATATACCGACATGGTCTAAGCAATAGCTACGTTAGTGCGACATATTTGTGGGTACCGGTAGCCTTTGAGTTAATCAAAGAGAATACGGGGCCGCTGAGTGATGTCATGAAGCACTAATGAACTTTTAGAACCTTTACTTGACCAACTTGGCCTTTAGGATGTAGTGAGATGATCGGCTTTGGTGCAGTCCGAAGTTGGTAGATACTCGATACTACACTCATTGAGGTTTGGTTTTCTGGGATATTTCGGTCGCCATTAAAGAGGCTTGTGCTGAAACAATGACCAAGGAAACAAACCAATGATATTGAGCTCCTTAGAACCCGGTTACTATTATTAGGACAGGTTTGAGCCAACTAAACTTCAAGAGGGTACTTACCTATGAGACTCCATGCAAGCCTAAACATAAAAACTTGTTTGCTTTGTTTGTATATACATACTTGTACATAAATTCATGAACATCATAACATCATACTCATTCACTAACCATTTAAAGGATCTTGGGATTCATCTTTGTTTCTGTTTTATAGGACATGGATTCTATTCGCAGGAAAACAATTCAAGTCAATCTTGTAAGGATCCCTCCACAACTTAAAGAGCTAGCTTCAAGGATCCCTGAAAATTCTCCATTCACCGAGAGACATGTTTTCCTACTCAACTTGGTCACCTCCAACGCAAATGAGGACATGATGAAGGTGCTCTTTCAGTTCTTTGATCCTTTGCACCATTGCTTCACATTTCCCGATTATCAACTTGTGCCTACTTTGGAAGAATTCTCTCGACTCTTGAGAATTCCCATTCTCAATTAACTACCTTTCAACGGTACAGAAAGAGACCCAAAGCCAGGAGAGGTTGCTCAAGCTCTACACTTGCACTCATCTGATGTCACAACTCATTGGGAAACAAGGAGTGGTGTCAAAGGTTTCCTAGCAAAGTTCTTGTTCGAGAAAGCCCAAAATTGTTGGAACTTCTTGGATTTGCAAGCTTTTGAGGAAATTGTGTCTCTCCTCATCTATGGAATGGGTTTGTTTCCAAATCCTGACCAACTCATAGATGTGAACACCGTCAAAATCTTCATATCCCGTAACCCAGTGCCTACTTTGCTAGGAGACATCCTACACTCTTTTCACACTCGCACTATAAGGAAAAGAGGTGTCCTTATATGTTGCACTCCTCTCTTGGCAAGATGATTTATTTCGCATCTTCCCCAATCTGTATTAAAGAACGATCAAGGTTCAAGGTGGTCACAAAGTTTGATAACGGTGAAACATTCAGACATTCATTGGTGTTCCCGATCCATAGACAATGTTACTATTGTCGACCGTTATGGAGAATTTCCTAATGTCCCCTTACTTGGCATTAGGGGAGGTATCACCTACAACCCCTGTTTAGCTTTAAGATAGTTTGGTTACGCCCGAAGGGATGGCCCTCACAAGATGCTGATTCAAGGTTTGGTATTTGACTACGACAACGACGATCAAGGTCTTTGCTAGAGATTTTTCCGAGCTTGGAGTATGTTGAATAAGGTAGATAACAAGACATCGGGGCACAAGAATTCCATCCCTCTTGAGCCTTACCTCAAATGGGTACAAACTCGTGCTCAGAGTCTTATGATGCCTTATCCCTCCATTCTCCCGGTAATCATTAAATCTATCATGGAAGGAGATGTTCCATACACTATCCTACATACTGACAGGCCCACCTCTCTTAAAGACTTAAAAAGAGATTGGATATAACTCAATGGGGAGCGAGATACCTTCGAAGCCCAATTCTACGCAAGCAAGAAGAAGGTTTTGGAACTCACTAGACTACTTCATGAGGAGAGGAACCTAAATGCCTACATTGCACCAAAGAGGATGCGTACTACCTTTCTATCTTAGAGTTTTTGTATTTGTTTTTCCCAAGGAGGCACTGATGTACTCAAGCTTTCATTTATTAATATAACGTGTGTTTCCTTTTTGTCTAAAACAAATTTTAATCTTAAAATCCTTGAAATCATGGCATATGAATTTACCATTCATCATAACATAAGCAGGTTTCTTGCAACAAGTCTCTTCATCTCTCTACTGTTTATTTCAGTAAGATGGATCTCGAGTAAACGGTGAAGGACCTCCAAGCTCAGAATGCACAATTTCAACAGTTGTTCTTAACTATAGCCAAAGGACAAGAAGAGTTAAAGACCTTGCTGGTTGAGGAGAAGAAAAAGAAGACGAAGAAGATAACCAGAGTTATGAACATGAGAAGAAGATTCCAAGGGCAAACAAGAAGAGCCTTAGACTTTGCAACGACGTCCGGTGAGAAAGACAATCAAGATGGGAAAGGCAAAGAAACAGTTGTCCAGTCAGAATCAGAAGAGGAAGAAGAAGATTATTCTGAAGAATAATATCCTCCAGTCGACGACAAGTATAAGCATCTATAAGAACGGTTGAGTGCAATGGAAATCCTAAAAGTGCCTGGATTGAACTTTGAGGAGTTGGGCTTAGTGTCGGGGATTGTCATTCCTCAAAAATTCAAAGCACCTGTGTTCGCCAAATATGACGGAGTCTCATGCCCCAAAATGCATCTCCGGTCCTATGTGAAGAAAATCCAGCCTTATACCGCTGATAAGGATTTATGTGTACACTTCTTCCAAGATAGCCTGTCTGAAACTCAACTTGATTGGTTTTATCAGTTAGAAAGAGCCAATGTTCATAACTGGGAAGACTTGGCTGCAAACTTTTACAAACAATACCAATACAATGCTGATCTTGCACCCACCCGTACTCAACTCCAGAGTATGGCCATGGTTTCAAGTGAAGGCTTCAAGACTATGCGCAAAAATGGAGGGACTTGGCTGGAAGAGTTCAACCTCCCCTATCTGAAAGAGAGTTGGTAGACATGTTTTTGGGAACCTTGTCTGGTCCCATTCTTCAATCACTTAATTGGGAGTTCATCGGCAGGTTTTACTGAATTTATATTGACCGGAGAAAGGATTAATTGGAAAAAAGAAGTGGTTGCTGTATATCCTCAGAGAAATCAAGATAGGGCCGAACATCGTCCAATGGTGGGGGCTGTTATGATTCCTAAACCTGCGCCTGACCAACAAAGAAGCAATCAACCAAGAATGGAAAGACCAGTCAGACAGTTCACCAGAATTAACATGAAATTATCTCAAGTATTGCCGCATTTGTTAAGATCCAATCTAGTGACCTTAAAAGAAGCTCCAAAGAATCCTAACACAACCTCTCTTCACTATCATCCTAATGCCCGCTATGCATATCATTCTGAGAGTCCTGGCCATGACACTAACAACTGTTGGGATCTGAAGAACAAAGTACAAGACCTCCTTGAAGCCAAAGAGATTTAACTCGATGCTCCAGAAAAGCCCAATGTCATTTCTGCCCCTATGCCCAAACACGGCCATAATGCCAACGCCATTGAAGAGGATATGTTTGTTACTTCAGTTAATGAACTTATGACCCCACTCATAAATATCAAAAAGAACTTGTTGAATGCTGGTGTATTCCCAGGCTGTGATGAAAGCTATCATTTCTGTTTGTCCTTACCAACCAGCTGTCCTTTGTTAAAAGCAGGCGTTCAGTGCCTAATAGATAACAAGGAAATTTTATTCGAGAAGACTGTTATTCCAATTGTTTCTTATAATGATGTTTCCATCGTTACGATTTCCACCAATTCTTCTAGGGTCTCCACCAAAAGAACCGTTAGAATTAAATCAGTTCGAAAAGTAGCTCCTTTGATAATTACAATGCCTGGACCAATCCCGTATTCATCGGACAAAACCGTACCATGGAATTATGGAGGGGATGTTTACTACCACGATATCAAGCAAGATTAGCCAGCTGCTGAAGATTCAAGTTCTGAGAAGGATGACTCCAATATCAGTAATATTGCAGGGACTAGCAATATTACCCGAAGTGGAAGGATATTCTCTCCATAAATTGCTCCCTCAAAAGCAGTTTCTGGACCCGTAATCATTCTTGTTGTTGTTGCTCCTCCAAAGGTTGTTCCCAATCCTACAATCATCTCTGCTAATACTCCCGCTGACAAAACGGTTACAATCCCTGTTATCACTCCTATTGACATTCCTTCTGCCGAGTCAACCGAGACTCGAGGTAAAGGTATTCTGATTGAGCCTATCCGGAAGAAGGCACAATCATTGGATATTCCTGAAACTTCACGTAAAGAGATGGAGGAAATCCTAAAGATCGTAAAAAGAAGTGACTACAATGTAGTCGAGCAACTGGGCTAAACTCCATCAAAAATTTCCATGCTAGCTCTATTACTATGTTCCGAGGCTCATGCAAAAGCCTTGGTAAAATTCTTGAAAACTGCTTATGTACCCCAAGAAACATCTGCCGATCAGTTCCAAGACTGCGTAGCCAGCTTGACTGCAGATAATGCTCTAGGTTTTTTGGATGTTGATTTAACACCAATAGAAATGAAGCATAATGAGGTATTGCATGTATCAGTTGAATGCAGGGGCACAACCTTGGCTCATGTTTTGGTGGACACCGGGTCGTCTCTGAATGTGTTGCCTAAAAAGGCTCTTGATAGGCTTGACTGTGAGGGATTGACATTGAAGCTAAGAAACATAGTAGTGAGGGCCTTTGACGGCTCAAAAAGGATGGTGCATGGGGAAGTGGATATCCCCATAAAAGTTGGAACCCAAACATTTGATTCAACTTTTTATGTAATGGATATTCGCCCTTCATATTCGTGCTTTCTAGGACGACCATGGATTCACAATGTCGGCGTTGTTACTTCTACGTTGCACTAAATGCTGAAGTATCCGATTCAAGGGAAGATTATCACCGTTCATGGAGAAGAAGAGTATATGATCAGCCATCCCAATTCTTTCAGATATGTGGAATTAGATGGTGAATTTATTGAAACTCCATTCCAGCATTTTGAAGAAGTCCCGCAAGATATGGCAGTGACCAAGGTCGTGTCTCAAGTTCCCAAGATTACAAGGCCTCCACTCAGGATGTCATCTTTGAAGGATGCCAAGGCAGTGATAGAAGAAGGTTCCCAGAAGTATGTACGCCGCGCTCGTGCTGGAGGACCACCCTTGAAGATCAGCAACCACCAAGTCAGTGCTGTGATGAAGACAACTACAACCTGGAGGATTGGATCTTTCCAACTATCAGTGGAGCGCTCAGCAACTGGGAGGCTACAGATTTCATCCCGATCACTTTTATCCCACAGTAATTTGTCTTTACATTTTGGATCTGTAATATTAAAACAATTCAGACTCTTAAAACCTTGTGTCTTACCCGAGGCACAATAGTCCATTTGTAAGGGTTATTATCTCATTTCCATATGACATCAATGAATCATGGACGTTTTTGCATACAAACTTTGTGCTCATTGTTTTTCTTTTTTACATTTTTTTTCAAAGATAGCTATACTTTTACACACACTCACAATGCAGGTCTACATCCATTCGGGATCCCATGGGTAACGGTTATGCTATGGCCTTCTATGACTCTGAAAATCTAATCTACCAAGTCGAAGACGAAGGTGAGGAAGATTGTGAAGTACCAGGGGAACTTGCCAGGTTGCTAAAACAAGAAGAGAGAACCATTCAGCCCCACGAGGAACTCGTGGATATGATCAACCTAGGTACCGAAGAAGACAAAAAAGAAGTCAATGTGGGTGCCAATCTGGAACCCAGTGTCAAGGAGCGTCTGATCTACCTTCAACCAAGTAGAAAAATGATGAGATGCTCGAGGACATAAAGGCAATAGCAGAGTTAGAACCCAGTAGGATTATTCACATAGCTATTTTGTTTAGTTTTTCACAAATTGTGTAAATTCTATTATTTGGCGACGTTCTCTTACTAGGACGTCAGCCTCTTGAACAAAAACGCCTATTTACAAGTCAAACTTCAAAATCAATACAATTCATTTTCAAAGAAATTTCAAACTGTTTTTCTTTATCTTTTTTGTTTTGCAAAGAACGTCCAATGTTCATTTTCGATATATGCATTTGACATTAATTGCTGCTCATGAATATTTACATGCGAAACAAAAGACGATTACGGGTAATATCAGAAACAGGGGCAATAAAAATTGTCCAAACTGTATAGTTTCTTTGTCCACCAGGTACCGGGTAAATTCATCTGAAGAATATGGCTAAGATACTTTCACTCCCCACGGAGCAAGACAGTAATGGTAGCTCTCCCCCAGCTGAGACTTGCAACTATGAACGAATCAGCAATGCTCTCCCCAAGCAGAGTTGATCTACCATCAGCACTAAAAAAGCTTGATATCCCCGGTAGTCTTAATGTTCCCTAGAGGAAGTATAAGAATGTTCCCCGGCAGAATATAAGATACCCCCAGTGGAGTTAAAATTTTCCCAGCACAGTCTGAAAGAGCTTCCCCAACGGAGTTGAAGCATCATCCCCAGTAGGCTCTGGAAGTTTATCCTCGGCGGAGTACAAAATAAATCTCCCCAGCCGAGTTCAAAGGATCATTCCCAGCAGAATTCAGAGGGTTATGCCCACAAAAGTCTAAAAAGTTATCCCCAGTGAAGTCGCAACTGAAAGATCGTCCCCAGTGGAGTTCTTTCCTTTCACAAACAGGAATTCAATCCCCAACAGATTCAATATCACCAGCAACGATAATTCATCCCGACAGAATTTATCAGTGGAATCTTCAACAGAACATCTCTTCCCCACAGAGTAATCTCCTCATCAGTTTATTCCCCCAACGGAGTTATCTTCTCCTGCAGGTTTATTCTCGTAGTCATCTTCGTTCGTCATCCCCAGCGGAAACGAAGAATTCAACTCTATTCTCCAACATCTATCCGGGATTTATTTTCCCCAGCTAGAAACATTACATTTCCATACATCATGATACATGCATATGCACATCATACCATACAATCTCATCTATGTTGAGAGCATCATTCCTTGATATATATCATGCATTTCATTGCATATGACTGGCTCTTTACCGTTTCAGGGAAAGACCAATCAGTAAACACCGCTGACTACTCATATGACCTAGTAGTCCCCTCAAAAGAAAAACTACATCTATGGAAGACTTTTGTCTGGTTCAGCTAAATCGATTCGAAGATTTTTCTGATTCTTATCCAGTCAAAGTTAATCCAAGACCTTCTTTGGTTCAGTCAGATCGACCCTAAGATCTCCCTGATTCGTATTCTAGTTGAAGATGTTCCAAGACTTTCATTTGGTTCAGTTAAATCGACCCTAAGATTTTTCTGATTCTTATACAGTCAAAGTTAATCCAATACCTTCTCTGGTTCAGTCAGATCGACCCTAAGATCTCCCTGATTCGTATTCCAGTTGAAGATATTCCAAGACTTTCGTCTGGTTCAGTTAAATCGACCCTAAGATTTTTTTGATTCTTATCCAGTCAAAGTTAATCCAAGACCTTCTCTGGTTCAGTTAGATCGACCCTAAGATCTTCCTGATTCGTATTCCAGTTGAAGATATTCCAAGACTTTCGTCTGGTTCAGTTAAATCGACCCTAAGATTTTTCTGATTCTTATCCAGTCAAAGTTAATCCAAGACCTTCTCTGGCTCAGTCAGATCGACCCTAAGATCTCCCTAATTCGTATTCCAGTTGAAGATATTCCAAGACTTTCGTCTGCTTCAGTTATGTAAGTGTTTGCTTGTTGGCATTAATTTTTGGTAAAACCAGATTTGCGAATGTCATGACTGATGTCATAACATTCTGAGATAAAGACAAATTCTGCAGAAGGAATGTTCTACAGGAACAACTAAGTATGAGTGAATATCATGATGATTAAGCTATGATCATATGTACTGAATTCTACCAAAATCAGTGAGCAGGATACATGATGTCATAACCAATGTTAAGACATCCTGTACTGATCAAGTTGTTGTGCAAATTTATTGTTCCTGAGAATTTTCAGGAATCTGGTGTGCTATTCTGAGTTGAAGTATATTGACTAGATCAGATGCTCACGTGGATATTAGGTTAACCTTGCTTAACCCTAATCTGTTATGATGAAAGCCCAAGACCAAGTCTTTAGGTTAACTTTGGTTAACCCTAGCTATTTTTATGGAAGCCCAAAATGAAGAATAGACTGCATATATATTTCTCACGAATCCTGATGGTGTGTAGAGCTTTTTAGAGAAGATCAATAAGGCATTTTGTAGTTGTGATAGTTTTAGTAATTACTGTGAGCCAAGCAATTATCACTTGATAAGTGACTTGGAGTAGGATTTGGTTGTAAGGGTTGTTTATCACTCAAAGCTTTGAAGCACGAGTGTTGTGTCTCTTGATTAGAGCTTTGAAGCAAAATCAAGCGTGTGTATTGAAGAATGTATTCATAATCTTATTAATCAGTAGATTAGTATCAATGTTGTGATTGAGGGGGAGTGAGTAGGAACTCATGTTTAAGTAGGACTTAGATTGAAGTTGCATTGGGTAGGTCTTAAGTGAAGGAGATAAACTAGTTGGTTTATTCCTAAATTAATACCTCTTATAGTGAATTTCCTCCCTGGCTTAGTAGCCCCCAGATGTAGGTGTTGTTATACACTGAACTGGGTTAACAATTGATTGTGTTCTTTACTGTCTTTTAAATTACTGTTTGGTTTGTGTACAATTTATCAGATACGGTGTCATAACATTCACTGTGACATTAAGTATTTGTTGCCAGAATTTCAAGTTAAATCGACCCTAAGATTTTTCTGATTCTTATCCAGTCAAAGTTAATCCAAGACCTTCCCTGGTTCAGTCAGATCGACCCTAAGATCTCCCTGATTCGTATTCCAGTTGAAGATATTCTAAGACTTTCGTCTGGTTCAGTTAAATTGACCCTAAGATTTTTCTGATTCTTATCCAGTCAAAGTTAATCCAAGACCTTCTCTGGTTCAGTCAGATCGACCCTAAGATCTCCCTGATTCGTATTACAGTTGAAGATATTCCAAGACTTTCATCTGGTTCAGTTAAATCGACCCTAAGATTTTTCTGATTCTTATCCAGTCAAAGTTAATCCAAGACCTTCTCTGGTTCAGTCAGATCGACCCTAAGATCTCCCTGATTCGTATTCCAGTTGAAGATATTCCAAGACTTTCGTCTGGTTCAGTTAAATCGACCCTAAGATTTTTCTGATTCTTATCCAGTCAAAGTTAATCCAAGCCCTTCTATGGTTCAGTCAGATCGACCCTAAGATCTCCCTGATTCGTATTCTAGCTAAAGATATTCCAAGACTTTCGTCTGGGTCAGTTAAATCGACCCTAAGATTTTTCTGATTCTTATCCAGTCAAAGTTAATCCAAGACCTTCTCTGGTCCAGTTAGATCGACGCTAAGATCTCCCTGATTCCTATTCCATTTGAAGTCCATACCACCTATCAACAGTCTCCAAATGGCATCTGTAAGCCCATTCCCGATATCACAAGGCTGATACCACTTCATGCGAGTGCAAATTTCTGGGCACTCTAGTGTTCAATCATCTTCCACCTTCGGATCACGAAAGGCACGAAAGCCAATCTACATCCTCGGGTTTAAGAAAATTGAATAGGGGCAGCTGTTGCACCCTAAAATTTGCCCTCTCATATTTCTCAAAACATTGCAAGAAAAATCTCCAAGTGGCTCAAGATTGCTCAAGAGTTGGACAATCAAGCTATCTCCTAAGGCAGTCAACCCCAAATTAGGGTTTTGTGTTGCATCAAGATCCTTGAGTCCAAATGACATCAAGTTCTCCCAAATGTCCTAATATGCTCTCAAGTTCATCCATGTCAAATTTCAAGCCTTGCAGAGGAAGTTTGCTCAGTCAATTGCTCAAAGGGTCCAAAAATTAACCGTGCTAGGGCAAAAGTCAACTGTGACCCAAATATAGTCAAACTTCAATATTTTTTGTCAACATTCTCATTTTGAAGGATATTTCATCATTTGATCAAGGTTTTATCATGATTCATCAAGGATTGCTCAAAATTCATCAAGACTCAAAAGTTGCTAAATTAGGGTTTTGTAGGAAAAGTCAACTCAACTTTGACCAAGCATACCTTTCTCATACTTTATGAGAAATGACCCATCCAAATCTCATTTTTAAGAGGATGCAATTTCCTACAATCCATCTTCACACCCCAAGATAATAAAATGCACTAACAAGAAGTTACAAATTTGGACATTATAGGTCATTTTTGAAAGTCAACAAAAACACCTTTTTTGCCAAAGCTTATAACTTGAGAATGGAATCTAAAAATGAGATGATACAAAAAGGGTTGGTTATAGGACATCTCAAGCTTTCTAAAAAGTCCAAGAAAACTTCCAAAATTTCAAAATTGAAGAAGTTATGTATTGTTGAAGTTGGGCATTTTTGCAAAATTGCCAAAAGTCAACTATCCCCAAAACTTCAAATTTTGTCAAATGGGCCCATTCTTTTCCACTTGATTTGATCTTGTCACATTCCACATGTATCCTAGATTCAGCCTTGTGTCCATTTATCAATGTTTCTATTTTATTTTATTTTTTATTGAATTATTTAATTTTAAATCAATTTAAATCAAATAAAATCCCAAAACTTGATTACATGAGATCTTTTTCTATTTTCAGGACCTAATCATCATCAATGTTATGATCAAACTCGTATCAAGCATTCCATGTGCAAAAAGATTGGATTTTTGGCAAATTAGGCAAGTTATCAATGGTGGATCAAATCCAATCTCAAGGCATTGATGTGGAAAGATTCAAGACCAATTTGTTGACCTAATACATTGCAGCATACATATACAATCCAAGGCACACAAATTTGAGGGCTAGAGGCTGCAAGAACATCAAGAACCAAACTTGAAAAAAGGTGGAAAAAGTGCAAAACTGAAATCGTCCTTAGAGGCATTCTCAGAAGCAAAACTCAACACCAATCGCTTATTGGACAATCACTGAGTCAGAATTAATCCAAAGCAAGCTCTCATGGCCATCAAAACGCACTGTAAGCATCCTATTTCATGGCCCTGTATTCCAAATCGCAACTCTCTATTTTCGCATCATTTTGACAAATCATGGATATATTTGTGATGCTTATGAAATTTCTGAACTTTTGGCATTGTTTGATTGCATTTATATGGATTGTAACCCCATAACCGAACCTAGGGTTTTGTAGTTTAAATTTTTGGGCATTTTATTTACAGGAGAAATTAGTTCCATTGATGGATATGGACGTGACCAGGGGAGATAGACGAGCATAACCATAGTCTTGGATTTGATTTTCATGGCCTAGAACTGATTTTAGGGTGGACATACGAATTTAGCTGCAGATATAAATCCGCAGGTAAATGTACAGCGTTGAAGGAAGAAGACGAAGACGTGTCTCCCCCTGGTTAGACAGTTCAAACTTGGCGCATTTTATTTTTTTGTTCTGGCATATTATGTGTTTTTCCATATTATTATTATTATCCAGTATATTGACAATTGAGACATAGTGGTGCAGTGGTAGTGGCGTGTGTTCAAAATCCAACAGGACCTGGGTTCGAATCCCAGGTCCCCACATTATTTGTTATATTTTTCAGTCAGGTGATCCAATGAAATTCCAAGCGTGCAGCCCACTATGGTCTCTCAATCTTTCAATAGCCAGATGGCCAAAGGCCAAATCTGGTGGTCATAACCTAGAGGTCTACCATGGGCAAAAGTTAATGCGTATACATGTAATCAGGGAAGTCAAACGAGGCCAGCTGGTGATGGGCCATGGAATTTGCTATCAAGACCTCCAAAACAGGCCTAAACCCTAACTCTTTCTATTTTCTTTAATTATTTATTATTTATTTTTAATTGTTAACCAACCAATTAAATCTTTTTTTCATAAAATAAAAAAAAACCAAAAAAAAATTTTCTTTATTAAAATTGAATTTCAGCATTTTATTTTTGTTAACAAAATCAATTAATTAATTTAGTTTTAATTAGGAATAACTTTAATATCTTTTTTGCAATAATTAAAATTAACTTAGACAATTAGGTTTTTTTTATCAACATTTATTAAATTTATTTTTATATCAAAACCCAAAAATATTTTTATTAATTAATTTAATAATTAATCTAGTTTAATTTCTTTCATAAATTCAAAAAAAATAACAAAAAATATCCTTTCTTTAAATTAAAGGGTCAAAACCCTAGAACTTGCGCCCAATTTAATTTCCCGCACGCGGTCCATTTTATTTCAATATCGTATTTGTTTCCGGAATGTAATAGCTTAATAGGACTTTGAATATTTTTATCGCTTTATTTATTTTCCACATTTTAATTTCAAGGGTTGCTTTTGGCGATGTAAATACCCGACGCCTTGTAATAGTTAGTTTAATTTCCGCAATTTAATGTCTGCAACTTATAAACTGTTAGATGTTTGGTAATAGGGAATGCATGACAAGATCGAATGTTTAAACCTAAAATCAACATAGATAACCACTAACATGTACAAAGATAAAATTAACTGAAAACAACACATTCGCACATGCGCACTCTTAGGGTACACCTCACTTGGTTGCCTTCATACTCGGTCATTAAGTATAGGAAACTTTAGAGGTCGCCCTCTTGTCCAAAGATCATAGTTGCCTCGAAACGATTGCCTCGGAAAAATGATCTAATACATTAGGGTTACCGCTAAGGCATCCTACCATTGCTTTAGTGACCGTAAGTCCCTAAATTCGAATTGACCCTTAAACTCCAACGACGGTGCTACCTACTCATTTATAGTGGGATAGCATTGTCTAAAGGAAGATAGCATAGAATGATTCCTTTTTCGAGTAGGTAGATGGTTCTTAAGTACTTGCTCTTTCAAAAAACAAAAACATTTCACACTTACACTCCTTTTCAAACAAAGACTTTTTTCAAACCCACAAACACAAAGAAAAAGCAATTTTGAAAACAATTGAGCAAGTACCTAAGAGCCCGTGGATAACCACGGATAGAAAGGGTGCTAACACCTTCCCTTTCTATAATCTACCCCCCGAACCCGAGAAATATCTCAAAAAGGAATTTTTCTATGCTTTTTTCCTTTCCTTGTTGGATAAAATAAAAGACGGTGGCGACTCTTGCTTACCGCGACATTTTGGGAAAACAAACGCAAAACACAAACCAGCATTCCAAAAAACAGTCAGTTCTCTCCCACCGTATCACACCTGCCACATCTCTTGAAGTTGAACCTGGCCATGCTGAAGGAGGCCCCTAAAAATCCTAATACTGCATCTCCACATTACCATTCGAATTCCAGGTGCGCTTACCATTCAGAAAGTCCAGGGCACGACACCAACAACTATTGGGCCCTGAAGAACAAGATTCAAGATCTGATTGACGCAAAGGAAGTTAAATTTGAAGCTCCTGAGAAACCGAATGTTATCTCTGCTCTGATGCCTAGGTATGGACACAATGCCAATGTTGTGGAAGAAGATTTGTTTGTTTCTACTGTGGATGAATTGTTAACTCCTCTCCTAACCATCAAGTTGAATTTGTTGAAGGCTAGGGTGTTCTCAGGTTGTAACCAAGATTGCCATGCTTGCCTGTCCTCATCTTTTGACTGTCCTCTATTGAAGAAAGGAATCCAACAATTGATTGATAACCGAGAAATATTGTTTGAGAAAGCTCTTGTCTCACCCATTCCAGTTTCAGAAGTTTCAATAATAACCATATACGCCAATCCTTCCAGGGTTCTAAAAAAACCATTAGGATTACATCTGTTCCAGTGACTACTCCGTTGAAGATAACAATGCCCGGGCCAGCCCCATATAAATCAGATAAAATGGTACCATGGAACTATGGTGGAGAAATCTACTAACATGGTGTCAAACAGATTGAATAGACTGTCGAAGATGAGAGCTCCGAAGAGGACAATTCTGACATCAGTAACATTGCCGGAACAAGCAAAGTTACCCGTAGTGGAAGAATCTTTTCTCCAGAGATTGCTCTTCCAACAGCAGTCTTTGGACCCGTGGTCATTCCGAAGATTTCCTCTACACCAGTAATTGTACCTACAAGTATACCTGCCTACAATGACAATACAATTCCCATCCTTGTTTCCGCTGCTGAGAATAAAGGAAAGAATGTTCAAAAGGAGCATGTCCTGACGAAGGCTCAATCATTAGTCATTCCTGAAACATCCAAGAAGGAGATGGAAGAAATCCTGAGGATAATTAAGAAAAGTTATTATGATGTTGTTGAACAATTGGGGCAGACCCCTTCAAAGATCTCTATGCTAGCCCTGCTGTTGTTCTTTGAGGCACATGCCAAAGCTTTGGTCAAATTTCTGAAGACAACTCATGTGCCGCAAGAGACTTCGGCTGATCAATTCCAAGAGTGTGTGGCTAGTTTAACAATTGACAATGGCCTGGGTTTCTCCGATGCTGACTTGACACCCCGAGGAAGAAAACACAATGATGCACTACATGTCTCAGTGGAGTGCAGAGGAACAAACCTAGCTCATGTCTTGGTTGATATTGGGTCATCTTTAAACGTCTTGCCGAAGAAAGCCCTGGATAGATTGGATTGTGAGGGGGCTGACTCTAAAACCCAGCAATATAGTGGTCAGAGCTTTTGATGGATCTAAGAGGATGGTCCATGGAGAGGTAGACATCCCAATCAAAGTGGGAACTTAGGTTTTCAACTCGACATTATATGTGATGGACATCCGTCCTTCTTATTCCTGCCTGTTGGGACGCCCATGGATCCACAATGCCGGAGCTGTCACTTCCACCTTGCACCAGATGCTCAAGTACCCTGTCCAAGGGAAGATCATAATTGTCCATGGGGAAGAGGAATATATAATTAGTCATCTAAATTCCTTCCGTTATGTAGAGTTAGATGGCGAATTCACAGAGACCCCTTTCCAACATTTTGAAGAAGTCTCTGAAGAAGTAGCGGCGACCAAGGCGTTATCCTAAACTCCCGTAATCACAAGACCTCCACCTCAGATGTCATCTTTAAAGGATGCAAGGGCAGTAGTGGAAGAAGGGGGGTGCACAATCTGGGGTCAGCTTCCAGACATTCCTTACAAATCAGACAAATTCGGCTTAGGGTTTACTTTGACTACTCGGAAATCTATGCGCCGCTCCCGTGCCGGAGGGCCACCTGTGAAGATCACCCACCGAGGGGTTAATGCACTAGAGGACAGTGAAGAAGATTGCAGCTTGGAAGACTGGATTTTTCCTACTGTTGGCGGAGGACTGTGCAATTGGGAAGCAAAAGACTTTGTTCCGATTACTTTCATACCGCAGTAATTTATCTTTTCCATTTCTGTTGGATCTGTAATAATTCACAAACAATTCGTACTTTTTCAACCTTGTGTCTTACCCGAGGCACATAGGTCCATTTGTAAGGGTTCTTATTTCATTTTCATATGTCATTTAATGAATCATGGACGCTTTTCATATTTAAACCTTTTATGCTCATTGTCTTTCTTTTACATTTTGTTGTTTTAAGATGGTTATCCCTTACACATACCCACACTCACAAATGCAGGTACCCTTCCATTCTGGATCCCATGGGTAACGATACTGTTATAGCCTTCAGTGACTCTGAAGATCTGATCTACCAAGCCGAATACGAAGGTGAGGAAGATTGTAAGGTGCCAGGGGAATTGGACAGATTACTACAGCAAGAGGAAAGAGAAATTCAGCCTCATGAGGAATAGTTGGATACAATCAACTTGGGAACTGAGGATGATAAAAAGGAAATCAAAATAGGTTCCAATCTAGAGCCGAGTGTCAAGGAGCGCCTAATTCAGCTATTGCATGATTATGTTGAGATCTTTGCCTGGTCATACGAAGACATGTCGGGACTCGATACAGACATTGTGGTACACTATCTACCCACGAGAGAAGATTGTCCACCAGTGAAACAAAAGGTCCGCCGCATGAGACCTGACATGTCAGAGAAGATCAAAGCAGAAGTTATGAAACAGTTCAATGCTGGATTTGTGGCTGTTACTTCCTATTCATAATGGGTTGCTAACATTGTGCCCGTTCCTAAAAAGGATGGCAAAGTGAGAATGTGCGTGGATTATAGAGATTTGAACAAGGCCAACCCTAAAGATGACTTTCCACTTCCGCACATCGACATCCTGGTTGACAACACAACTCAGCACAAAGTATTTTCTTTCATGGAAGGATTCTCAGGCTATAACCAGGTCAAAATGGCACCTGAGGACATGGAGAAAACTACATTTGTCACACAGTGGGGTACGTTCTGCTACAAAGTGATTCCATTCGGACTAAAAAATGTCGGGGCAACCTATCAACGCGCCATGGTAGCTTTGTTTCATGATATGATACATGATGAGATAGAGGTCTACGTAGATGACATGATAGCCCGATCACAAACTGAAGAAGAACACCTTGATCACTTGCAAAAGCTGTTTGTCAGGTTGAAGGAGTACAAGCTCAGATTTAACCCAAACAAGTGTACATTCGGAGTCCGGTCCGGTAAACTCTTAGGTTTCATTGTCAGCAACAAAGGCATCGAGGTTGATCCTGCCAAAGTCAAAGCTATACAAGAAATGCCTGCTCTTCGCACTGAGAAGGAGGTCAGAGGTTTCTTGGGACACCTAAACTACATTGCTAGGTTCATTTCTCACCTAACATCTACTTGTGAACCAATCTTCAAGCTGTCGAAGAAATATCAGGTAGTTCGATGGAATGATGACTGTCAGATTGCTTTCGATAAAATCAAGGAGTATTTGCTAGAACCTTTTGTCTTGATGCCACTCGTCGAAGGAAGACCGCTAATCATGTATCTGACCGTCTTAGAGAATTCAATGGGGTGCGTATTGGGGCAGCATGACGAGTCTGGCCGAAAAGAGCATGCCATTTATTACCTTAGAAAAAAGTTTACCGACTGTGAAACCAGATATTCACTGCTCGAGAAAACTTGATGCGCTTTGGTATGGGCTGCTCGCCGGCTAAGGCAGTATATGTTGACTCATACCACTTTGCTGATATCTAAGATGGACCCGATCAAGTACATCTTTGAGAAGCCTGCTCTATCTGGAAGAATAGCTAGATGGCAGATGATCCTAACGGAATACAATATACAGTACACGACCCAAAAAGCTATAAAGGGGAGTGTGCTAGCTGACCATCTGGCTCATCAAGCTGTTGAAGATTACCAATCCATGAAGTTCTACTTCCCTGATGAAGACATCTTGACATTGGACAACATTGAAGAGATTAGACCATATGATGGACCATAACAAGGATCCCGATGGACCCTGTACTTAGATAGGGCCTCCAATGCACTTGGCAACGGTATCGGCGTGGTACTCATCTCCCCAGAAGGTTGCCATACTCCTTTCACTGCTAGACTTTGCTTCAACAGTACGAACAACATGGCAGAGTACGAGGCATGCATCTTTGGACTCAAGGCTGCCATAGACTTGGGAATCAAATCCTTAGATGTGTTTGGGGACTCAACTTTGGTCATCAGTCAGATCAAAGGAGAGTGTGACACTAAGCATCCAAACCTCATCCCTTGCAAAGAACATGTCTTGACATTGCTACCACACTTCGAGCAGATTACCTTCGAGCACTTCCCGCGAGAAGAAAATCAGCTAGCAGATGCTCTAGCTACAATGTCATCCATGTTTAAACTTAACTGGGATAATGAGGCTCCCCAAATCACCATTGAACGGATGGACGAACCGACACACTGTCACGAGATTAATACCGAAGAAGTAGCGGACCAGTTGTGGTTCCATGAAGTCAAAAGATATCTCGAGGCTCAAGAATATCCAAAAGGAGCTTCAGTCAATGACAAAAAGTTCTTAAGGATATTCTCGGCAAAGTTCTTCCTAAGTAATGGCATCTTGTACAAGCGCAATCATGATTCTATTCTGCTCCGTTGTGTGGACAAAGCTGAAGCTGAAAAGATCATGGTCGAATTGCATGAGGGTACCTTCATCACTCACTCTAGAGGGCATACGATGGCTAAGAAGATCCTACGGGAAGGCTATTACTGGTCTACCATGGAAGCTGACTGCTATCAACATTCTTGGACTTTCCACAAATGCCAAATCTACGCATACAAGGTGCACGTGCCTCCGGTTCCTCTAAATGTCTTAACCTCTCCTTGGCCCTTCGCTATGTGGGGAATCGACATGATTGGGGAGATCAAGCCTACAACATCCAATGGACACCGCTTCATTCTGGTGGCCATTGACTATTTCACCAAGTGGGTCGAAGCAGCATCCTTCGCATCCGTTACTAAGAATGTTGTTGCCCGCTTCATCAAACAGAATCTCATCTGCCGGTACGGTATCCCCGAAAGGATCATCACTGATAACGGTACAAACCTTAATAATACTATGATCACCGCCTTGTGCGAGCAGTTCAAGATTCAACATCATAATTCATCTCCCTATCGGCCAAAGATGAATGGTGCAGTCGAAGCTGCGAACAAAAATTTCAAGAAGATCATACAAAAGATGACAGTCACCTATAAGGACTGGCATGAGATGTTACCATTTGCTCTTCACGGGTACCGTACCGCGGCTCGCACATCAACTGGGGAAACACCATATTCCTCGGTATATGGCATGGAGGCTGTTTTACCTATCGAGGTTCAGATTACCTCTTTGAGAATCATGAAAGATGCTGGTTTGAGTGAAGACGATTAGATTCAAACCCGACTTGATCAGTTGAACTTGATTGACGAGAAAAGACTTGTTGTTGTTTTCCACGGTCAGACGTATCAAAAACGGATGATCAAGGCTTTCAACAAGAAAGTCAGACGCCAAATATATCAAGTCGGAGATCTAGTGATCAAGCGCATTATCTTGCCACAAAGTGATCCCAGGGGCAAATGGACTCCTACCTACGAAGGACCATTTGTAATCAAGAACATCTTTTCTGGTGGGGCAATGATCTTAACCACCATGGACGGTGAAGACTTGCCGCACCCTGCGAACGTAGACATAGTCAAAAGATACTATGCATAAGAGACCCGCTAGATTGACACACCTAGGCAAAAAAAGGGCATCCCGGCGAACCAAAAAGGTTCAGGCAAAAATTAGGGATAAATAAAAAAATTGTACACCCGGCAAGTTGAAAACTCGAAAGGGCGACTTGGGCAAAAAAGGGTTTCCCGGTGGACTGAAAACCCGAAAGGGCGGTCCAGGCAAAAGTTAGGGAATTAAAGCGTATGACTATGTCTCGTCGGATCACTTTAAGGACAATCTTTTCACTGACAAACCTGGAGCTTCTGATCAATCCAATCATCTTCGGACAAAGCAACGAATGGACCAGATATTCAGAGATACAAAGGCTATAACAGAATGGGAACCCCATGGGATTTTTTCACACATAGCTATTCTTTGTATAAATTTTTCTTACTTTTATGACACCACCCTATTACTAGGATGTCTGTCTCCTTTGTACAAAACACTTATTCAAAGTAAATACAAAGATATCTCTTTTAAAGTACAGAAAACTATTTGCCTTTTTTTCTTTCACACTTGTGTTTTTATTTGCAAAAATGTCCAATGATTCATTGATGAACATATGCATTTGAACATAACTATTGTTTACAAATAAACAGGATGAAAAAGAACAGTTACTGACAGACTGAAAGGATAGGAAAGCGTCTTTAGGCTATTCCATGAGCAATCCCTACAGTACATCATCTAGATCCCCAGCGGAGCTAAAATTTCAAACCCTGAATCCCCATAAGAGTTAGAACTTCAAACTCCCTATCCCCAGTGGAGCCAAAACTTCTGACTATTAATCTCCAGCGGAAACCTTTCA
Source organism: Vicia faba (assembly GCA_948472305.1). Taxonomy (NCBI): domain Eukaryota; kingdom Viridiplantae; phylum Streptophyta; class Magnoliopsida; order Fabales; family Fabaceae; genus Vicia; species Vicia faba. The sequence continues at coordinate 373,790,229 of OX451739.1, read as the reverse complement.
GTCAATCCAATTTCCCCAGCAAGTTATCTTGATGTCTGGAAATCAACCAGATAACAGTTAACTTTTGTCTCTCCCCAACCTAGGATAACTTCCCAGTAGAGTGGCAGACGACCGAAAACTCCCGAACTTACTCCTCAGCAGTAAGCCTTCTTCCCACAGAGTTTTCACTGCTCCTCAACAGAATGAAGATTCTCATCCTTAATTCCCCAGTGAATTCGCCAAAGTTTTCATTGCTCCTCAACAGAATGAAGATTCACATTCTTAATTCCCCGCAGAAGTCATCAGAGTTTTCCCTATTCCCCAGCAGAATAAAGATTCTCATTGTGTAACCCCCAGTAGAAGTCATCAAAGTTCTCTGGACTCCCCAAGCAGATTTCTCAAGCAGTATATGGCATTGCTCGCAACAGAATTCTTGTCAATACTCCAACTTCAAGACATGAAGGATCCTCATATCCCCACAGAAGTTGTCAAGGATTTTCTATCCCCAACAGTCGCCCAGGATTTCTTATCCTCAGTAGTCAAGGATTTATTTTCCCCGGCAGCAGACAAGGGTTTTTATTATCCCCAGCTGTCAAGGATTTATTTTCCTCAACAATACAACAAATCAGCTTACATGCACATACATTACATCCTTATATCATAAACATTGATAAAGAACATATATTGCATCATACATTTCATGCAACATAACTTTGTGTTTCGGCTATCATTTTACCCTTTTCAGGATAAGATTAACAGCTACCATTAACAATGTTCAGAGATTTCATATACAATGCGGATACACTCCAGACACAAAAGTCATTCTGTCACTTATTCAATTTCAAGTCTTGATACACTTCAGACACGGAAGTCATTTTGTCACTCATTCAGATTTCAAGTACAGATACACTCCAGACACGGAAGTCATTCTGTTACTCTTTCAGATTCAAGTTCAGATACAGTCCAGATACACTCCAGACACGGAAGTCATTCTGTCACTTATTCAGATTCTAGTTCAGATACGCTTCAGACACGGACTCCATTCTGGCCCTTATCCAGTTTTCCGATACAGTACGGATACACTCCAGACACAGAAGTCATTATGTTGCTCATTCAGACTCAGATCTCAGATACAGTTTAGATACGCTCCAAACGCGGATGTTATCTATTACTCATTCAGATTCAAACTTCAGATACAATCCAGATACGCTCCAGACACAATTGCCATTCTGTCACTTATTCTGATTTTCCCCAGCTCGGATACGCTCCAGACACAGACGCCATTCCATTGCTCATACAGATTCAGTCTCCAGATACAGCTCAGATACGTTCCAGACACGGACACCATTCTGATATTCATTCTTTTGACTTACAACTTACAACTCAACAAACATTCTTGGATTGCATCTACAAGCCCATCTCCAACAAGATTCTATCACATCTCCAAATGGCATCTTTAAGCCCATTCCCTCAACTACACTTTGACGAGTGCAAATTTACGGGCACTCTAGTGTCCAATCATCTTTTACCTTCGAGTCACGAACGACAAAACTCGCCAATCTAACTCTTCAGGTTCAAGAATATTGAACAGGGGCAGCTGTTGTACCCCAAATTTTTCCCTCTTATTTATCAAGATTTTCCTCACAAGACTTCTTGGACTCAAGATAGGATTAGAGTTTGCTCAGATCAAGACATCTCATCTTGCACTAATACCCCAAAATTAGGGTTTGATTTTGCACAAGGATTTTTGGACCATCAATGCTTCATGTGACTTTCATACACCATCTTAGACCCCTAAGATTTCTCATGATAAGTTTCAGGCCTTGAATCACATTTTTGCCCAGTCAATTGGACAGTTGACCTAAAAATCAATTGTATTGGGGAAAAGGTAAACCATGGCCAATTTACAGTCAAACTTCATAATTTTTGATCCACAACAACATTTTAGACTCATATGAACCATTTTATCAAGTTTGGATCACAACTCCTTAAGAAATTTGATCAAATCATCAAAAGGGCAAAATGGTCAAAATTAGGGTTTTGACTGAGAAAGGGCAATTTATCATTTTTAACCTAGCCAATGACCAATTGGGTTCAAACATGATTTCAAGGACTCAATAGCATCATCTTGACCTAATCACATATTTCAAAAGATCTCAAGTACATAGGATTGACAGATGAATTTTCCAGTTAACTGATCAAAAGTCAATTGTACACTGAAAAGTCAAACTTTGACTTTTTAGTCAAAATCAAGTGCCAAGGGTCATACTTCATCAAGATATGTCAAAATGTGAAACTTTTTGACCAAGAAACCTAAAATTTCAAATTAGGGTTTTAATTTGAAAATTTTTATAACTTAGAATTTTTCTAAGTATGGAAAATTTCTTATTTTTTCCTAACTTTTCACCACTTTTTCACCATGATGCAATTTGATTCAAAGAAAAATTCTAACATGAAAGTTGTTTTCCTCCATGAAATCTATAACTTTGATTCACAAAGTTTTCCAAAAAGAGGCTTGGATCTCAAGTTATGAATTTGTGAATAGGGGTTCATGAACTAAATAACTTAGTGAAAATTTGCCCTAATTTAGGCAGGTTTTTGACCCAAGTTCATGGACATTTTTCACCTAGTTCCAAGAGGTATCTCAAAATTCATTTCAAATATGGATTGTAGAGCATGTTTCAAGCTTTCCAAAATGTCCAAGATCATTTATGGTTATGGAGAATCGAAGAATAGAAAATGGCATTTTGTCACTTTTGTGCAAGACATTTTCACAATGCACCAAGTTGCAAATCTGATCAAGCATGCTTGTACCTTGCATTACAGGTCCTAAACTCCTTCTACACTCCATAATTAAATTATAACTCAATGGATAATGGCTTTATTTTGACCTTTGGAGCATTGTACAAGAAATAAATCCATAAACGGCATAAAGGGCACATTGCCATTTTCACAAAGCAAGCTTTTTGCAACTTTGCTATCCTTGAGCCTTGGACCTGTTCTTTTGTCACAAGAAATGTCCACGGATATCAAGCAAAGCATACCAACCCTCTGCAGCAAGCAAGCAAGCAAGTACAGGCCTTTGGCACAAGTCACTTCACTTTTCTTCAAATACAAGAAAGGTTGCAAAATAAGTCAGAACTTGCACATCTGTTAAAGAGTGGACTTGGCCTCATTCAAAACAACTACACAAACTTATCTCAAGCTAGAACACGAATGCACAACATCTGAAACTCTCCCAAATACAAAAACCTCATTGTTCTGCCCAAAACTTCCAGCTTCTGCAAAACTCTTGCCAACTCAATATTTGCTCGTGCGTTTTGCCTTGTAACACTTCAAACACCTTCCATACATCACATCCAAACCATCCAAGCCTTTGCACTGTAACTGTGTGCCCTGTTTCAGCCATTGCCATTTTCACTTTGGAAGGTTGCAGCTTGACTTCTACAGAGAGTTTCAGCCATCCACAAGGCCAACTAAGCATTGGAAAAGCTTGAGGGAACTTCAAGGAAGCTCACACGATCCTATGGCCTCACTCAAAGTCCCCACATTGCCATATCCAAATCCAGCTGAAGGAGGTATTTTTCAAAACTCTATCTCTCTATTTAAGCATCCTCAAGCCACAATTTGTGAAGCAAAAATGTAGTCTCTAGCATGGTGAAGTTGTACATATGCATAGTTGTCATTTATATTAACTGAGCTAAGAGAATTTGAATGTTGAACATGCTGAAAAAATTAGGTCACGATTTAGGGCCATTAAAATTCTCCCTGATCTTTGAGAGTTAGGTCATGAATTTTATATCATTGGAATCGTGAGATTACAAGCTACATTTTTTATGTTATGGGTTTTCATTTTTATGCAAGCTACAACAAGTTACAGGTTTAAGGCAAAACGCGCGCGCAGGATGTTTGGCTGGAGGACAGGGACGACCTGGCCTGGGCTTGGGCGCGCTTGGGCCTTCTGTTTTGTTTTCCACACCCCCATGACTACTATTTGCACCCCCTTTGCATATTTTTTATACTTTGCATATTTTCTCATATTTTTTATGTTTATTGACTTTAATTTTTTTTCTGAACCAAAAAATCATGAAAAATATTTTCTTTATTTTTTGCATTTTATTTTATTTTTTTATTATTTTTTGGCATAAAAAATAGTTTATTAGGTTTATAGAATTTATTTTCTTAAATAAATTTGTAAATACAATTTAAAAATACTATATATTTTTATTTTATTATTTCACATATAAAATAATTATTTTCATACATATTTTAATTTTTAATATTTGTTAATAATATTATTTATTATTTCTTATACATAAATGGATAAAATAAATATTATAGAACATATTTTTCTTTTAATAAAAAAAACTAGGGTTTCACCCTTTCAAAAATAACAATATTATTTTTCTTATTTTTAGGACTTAAATAATTTTATTTTTTTCATACATAAAATTAATACAAGACATTTTTGCATAAATACATTTTATTTGCATATTTAAATATCTGTATATTTATTTATCTTGTGCAATAATTCAATTGGGTTGTAATAGTATTTTAGGGTTTTATTTTGTGCAAATATCCCCATTCAAAAACTTGTATCCCCCCTCCCATAATAATTGTTGTAATAGCTTAGTTTTATTTTACGCAATTTATCGCATTATACCATGTTTAGTAAAACTAGGGTTTTGCATGATAAGACAAAAATCAAACAAATAGAATGACCTAATACAAGACAAACAAAAGCATGTAAAATGATAACACATTGCACACAAGCACCCCTAGGGTTTCACCCACTTGGTTGCCTTAAAATAAATGGCCATGGTATGCATGCAAAGTATCTTGGCAAAACAAAACAAAACAAACAAATAAGATCATAGTCCCTCGATGACGCTATCAAAAGGTTGCCTAAACAAATGATCTTGGTCCCTCAAAACTTACTAAGATACTTGGCAATATTGCTATCATGGTCATACGATGACCCACGCCCGTCCCGTTTAACATCCAAAGATAGGGTTGTTTACCAAATCAATGGTAAATCAACAATGTCAAAGGAATAAAAATGTACAAGAAAGACTTTTGAGTAGGTAGATAGCTTCTAGTTACTTGATCAAACTTCAAAACAATCCTTGCTATTTTCAAAACACACACACATTTCAAAACAACTTTCAAAACATTGAAACATTTTTCAAAAGACAAACATCTTTGTATATATTCTTATGAACGAGAATCATTACAAAGATTGCCTAAACAAAGGCCTCTTTTAAAAATACTTTCAAAACCACACAAAGCACCATTTCAGACAATTTCAAAAGCAAAGCAAGTGATCTAAACAAGTAACTAAGAGCCCATGGAAAACCATGGATGAAAAGGGTGCTAGCACCTTCCCTTTTCATAATCTACCCTCCAAACCCAAGAAAACATCTCAAAGGTCTTTCCTGTGCTTTTTTACCTTTCCTTTTAGATAAAAGAAAATTCGATGGCGACTCTTGCTAACTGCAACATTTGCGAACACAAACGCAAAACCTCAAGTCAGTTCTCCCACCGCATCACAAATTGCCTTTGCGGTCTTTCTACCCTTTGCTGATTGTTTCGTTGTTGAGTAGCTGCAGGCCTAGGTATCATCATATCCCCTACCATTGGACGGAGCTTAGCTCTACTCTGACCACTTGAGTTATAAATGGCATTGACCTCCTTCTTACCCGTGAATGACTTCTTCATTGTACTTGACGAGGTGTCTTTCTGGATCTTGCCACTCCGGATCCCAACTTCTACCCTTTCTCCAGTCAATATCAGCTCGGTGAAACCAGCTGAGGAGCTATCAATCAAGTGATTGAAGAACGGACCAGACAGCGTACCAAGAAACATATCCACCAACTCCCTATCAGACAAAGGGGGTTGGACTCTCCCTGCCAGATCTCTCCACTTCTGCGCATAGTCCTTGAAACCTTCGCTTGCACCCATGAACATACTCTGGAGTTGAGGACGGGTAGGGGAAAGGTCAGTGTTATATTGATAGTGATTGTAAAAAGCAGCAGCCAAATCTTCCCAGTTGTGGACATTGGTTCCCTCCAGTTGATAGAACCACTCAAGTTGAGTCCCAGACAAGCTATCCTGAAAGAAATGGACCCACAAGTTCCTATCAATAGTGTGAGGCTGATTCTTCCTCACATAGGAACGGAGATGAAGCTTGGGACAAGACACCCCCATCATACTTCACAAATACCGGAGCTTTAAACTTCTGTGGGATGACTACCCCAGATACCAAACCCAGCTCTTCAAAATCCAGCCCTGATATTCTTTGGATCTCCATTGCGCTCAAACGATCCTCTAACTGTTTATATATATCCTCAACAGGAGGATACTATTCATCATTGTAATCTGTGTCATTATCAGAAACCTCAGGGCTAGGGTCCTCCTCCCTTGTCTCTCCCTCTAGATTCTCCCATTCTTTGGATGAGAAGGTCAGATCAATCGGTTGCTTCAAAGGTCCCTTGAATCTTCTGCCCAGATTCAAGACACCAACAGTCTTCTTTGCCTCTTTCTTTTTCTATTTCAGAATAAGAGCCTTCAAATCTTCCTTCCCTTTTGCTAAAGCTACAAACATTTGCTTAAATTAGGCATTTTGTGCCTGGATATCCTTGATACTTTGTTCACAAGACATTATTGCTGAAATAAACAGCGAAGAAGATGAGAAACCTGTTATGAAACATGTTTCTGCAATGTCATGGATGATATGCGTATGTAATGATTTCAAGGATTCTTAAAGGCTCAAATTTGTTTAACCAAAAGAAACACACGTTAATTGTATTAATAAGTTCGAATTGTTACAAAGGGTGCCCTTTAGGCTTACAGTCAAACAAAACTTTAAAGCAAAAAGAAAATTAGGTCTCCCATGAGCGCATCCTCTTTGGTGCAATGTAGGCGTTTATATTCCTCTATTCATGAAGCCCATGCAAAGGCTTTAATTGCTTTCCTCTATTCAAAAATCTCCATGTTATCCTTGTTGTTGTGTTCTGAAGCCCATGCAAAGGCTTTAATTGCTTTCCTCAAAACTGTGCATGTGCCGCAGGAAACTTCTGCCGATCAATTCAAAGACTGCGTAGCTAGTTTGACTGCTGGCAATGGGTTAGGTTTCTCAGATGCAGATCTGACTGCTAAAGGAAGAAATCACAATGACTCTCTGCACGTCTCGATCGAGTGCAGGGGCACTACTATGGCCCATATACTGGTGGATACCGGGTCCTCATTGAATGTTTTGCCAAAGAAAGCATTAGACCATCTGGACTGTGAAGGATTGATTCTAAAGCCAAGCAATATTGTGGTCAAGGCTTTTGATGGGTCAAAAAGGATGGTGCACGGGGAGGTGGACGTCCCTGTTAAAGTTGTATCTCAGACTTTTGCATCTACTTTCTACGTGATGGATATCCGACCATCATATTCTTGCTTGCTGGGTCGCCCTTGGATTCATAAGGCTGGGGCAGTGACTTCCACGCTCCATCAAATGTTGAAATATCCAGTTAAGGGGAATATTGTCACGGTACGAGGTGAAGAGGAGTACATGGTGAGTCATCTCAATTCCTTTCTCTACATGGAGATGGATGGGGAGTTCATCGAAACCTCGTGTAAGAACTTTGAAGAGGTCCCCCGGACTTTGGCGTCAACGGAAATTGCTACTGACAAACCTCAGATGAAGATGGCTTCCCTCAAGGATGCCAGGGCCGTAATTGAAAAAGGTGGGTGTGCAAATTGGGGTCAGCTCCCTGATTTCACACACAAGACTGACAAGTTTGGTTTGGGCTTTACTAAAGGGGCTCAAAGGCCTGTTAGGCGCGCGCGGATTGGAATACCTCCACTACACATCAGTAATCAGGGAGTGAATGCAATTGAGGATGATAAAGAAGAGTCAGATATCGACAGCTGGATCTACCCGACTACCAACGGTGGATTGAACAACTGGACGGCGAAGGACTTCGTACTCGTTTCTTTTATTACACAGTAATAGACTTTTGTTTTGAGATTTGTAACAGACAGTTTGAAACTTTACGGCTCGGTGCCTTTCCCGAGGCACCTTGGCTTTGTTTGTGAGGGCTTATTATTTGTCATTTTCATATATCATCAATAAAGCATTGGATGTTTTCTTGCATTACAAATTTTACGCTCCTTGTTTTTCTTTTCTATCTCGCACTTTATTAAAACGGTTATTTGTCTTACACGCACTCACATCTCATAATGCAGATCCATATCCATTCTGGATCCCATTGATAACAACTCTGCTACTACCAGTTATGACTTTGAAAATCTGATCAACCAAGTCGAGGACGAAGGTGAGGATGATTGTGAGGTGCCCGGAGAACTTGCTAGACTGTTACAACAGGAAGAGAGGGCTATATAGCCTCATGAAGAGTCATTTGAATCAGTGAATTTGGGTACAGAGGAAGACAGGAAAGAGTTAAAGATAGGTGTGAATCTGGAGCCTAGTGTCAAACAACGGTTGATACAGATGCTACGTGACTATGTTGAGATCTTCGCTTGGTCCTATGAAGATATGCCTGGTTTGGACACCGATATTGTGGTTCATCGCTTGCCGACTAAAGAAGACTGTCCTTCGGTAAAGCAGAAGGTTTGTCGTATGTGCCCTGAGATGTCTGAGAAAATCAAAGCTGAGGTCATGAAACAGTTTGACGCCGTATTTCTAGCTGTCACCTCTTACCCGCAGTGGGTTGCCAATGTTGTGTTGGTGCCTAAAAAGGATGGTAAAGTACGGATGTGTGTGGACTATAGAGATATGAACAGGGCGAGCCCCAAGGATGATTTCCCACTTCCTCATATTGATGTTCTGGTCGACAACACCGCGCAGCATAAGATCTTCTCCTTCATGGATGGTTTTTCTGGTTATAATCAGATCAAGATGGCTCCCGAGGACATGGAGAAGACAACCTTCATTATGCAGTGGGGCACCTTTTTCTACAAGGTAATGCCTTTCGGGTTGAAGAATGTTGGGGCAACTTATCAGCGCGCCATGGTCGCTTTGTTCCACAACATGATTCACCATGAGATTGAGGTTTATGTTGATGACATGATCGCAAGGTCCCAGACTGAGGAAGAAAACCTTGACAATCTCCAGAAACTGTTTGACAGGTTGAAGATGTATAAGTTGAGGTTAAACCCGAACAAGTGCACCTTCGGGGTAAGGTCTGGTAAGCTGCTGGGTTTTGTCGTCAGTGATAAAGGTATTTAGGTGGATCCTGCAAAGGTGAAGGCTATACAGGAGATGTCGGCTCCCTGCATAGAAAAGGAAGTTAGAGGCTTTTTGGGACGTCTGGACTACATCTCCCGATTCATTTCACATCTGACTGCTACTTGTGAGCCAATCTTCAAGCTGCTGAAGAAAGATCAAGTGGTAAAATAGAATGATGAATGTCAGATTGCTTTCGAAGGGATCAAGGAATACCTCTAAGAACCGCCAATTCTTATGCCTCCTGTTGAAGGGAGACCTTTGATCTTATACTTGACAGTACTGGATAATTCAATGGGGTGCGTGATGGGGCAGCATGATGAGTCTAGCCGAAAAGAGCATGCTATTTACTACCTTAGAAAAAAGTTTACCGACTGTGAGACCCGATACACACTGCTTAAGAAAACTTGATGCGCTTTGGCATGGGCTGCTCGCCGGCTGAGACAGTATATGCTGACTCATACTACCTTATTGATATCAAAGATGGATCCAATCAAGTATATCTTCGAAAAGCCTGCCTTGTCCGGAAGAATACCAAGATGGCATATGATCTTAACTGAGTATGACATCCAATACACAACCCAAAAAGCAATCAAGGGGAGTGTATTGGAGGATCATTTGGCGCATCAAGTAGTAGATGACTACCAATCCATGAATTTCGAGTTCCTGGATGAGAACATCATGTTGGTGACCGACTGTGAAGAACCTGGACCGGATGAAGGATCTGAGGAAGGATCCTGGTGGTCTATGTATTTTGATGAAGCATCAAATGCGTTGGGTAACGGAATTGGCGCTGTGATTATATCTCCTGAGGGTTGTCATATTACATTCACCTCCCGGTTATGTTGTAACTGCACCAACAACATGGCGGAGTATGAAGCATGTATCCTGGGTCTTCGAGTTGCTATTGACCTAAGGATTAAGTTCTTTAGTGTATTCGAAGATTCCGCTCTGGTGATCAGTCAGATCAAAGGCGAGTGGGATATAAAGCATCCAAATCTTATTCCTTACAAAGAGTATGTGCTGACATTGCTCCCACACTTTGAGGAGATAACCTTTGAACACTTCCCGAGAGAAGAGAACCAGTTAGCGGACGCGCTAGCTACCATTTCTTCTATGTTCAAGGTCAGGTGGGACAATGAAGCTCCCTAGATCACTATCGAGAGGTTAGACAAACCCGCAAATTGTTGTGATATTGAGACTGAAGAGGTAGCATATAAACCCTAGTTCCACGAGGTAAAGAGGTATCTTGAGGCTCAAGAGTACCCCGATGGTGCATCTGTTAATGATAAGAAGTTCTTAAGGAGGTTCGCTGCAAAGTTCTTCATCAGTAATGGGATCCTTTATAAACGTAACCATGATTCGACCTTACTGCGATGTATTGACAGCTCCTTGGCCTTTTGCAATGTGGGGCATCGACATGATCGGCGAGATCAGACCTACCGCATCCAACGGGCATCGCTTCATTCTGGTAGCTATTGATTATTTTACGAAGTGGGTTGAGGAAGCTTCCTTTGCTACAGTAACCAAGAACGTCGTGGTGCGGTTTATCTGACACAATCTGATCTGTCGATATGGTGTACCGGAGAGAATCATTACGGACAATGGTATAAATCTCAACAATACGATGATCACCGAGCTCTGCAAACAGTTCAAGATACAGCATCACAACTCTTCTCCCTACCAGCCGAAGATGAATGCGGCTGTTGAAGCAGCTAATAAGAACATCAAGAAGATTGTGCAGAAGATGATGGTGACATACAAAGACTGGCACGAGATGTTACCATTCGCTCTTCATGGGTACCGTACCTCAGCACAAACATTAACAGGGGAAACACCCTACTCTCTGGTGTATGGTATGGAGGCAGTCCTACCCATTGAAGTCCAGATACCCTCTCTCCGGATTATGAAGGATGCGGATTTGAGCGAAAATGACTGGATTCAGACCCGGCTTGATCAGCTGAACCTAATCGACAAGAAGAGACTTACTACTATCTGTCATGGTCAGACGTACCAAAAGCGAATGATCAAGGCTTTTAACAAGAAAGTCAGGCGACAAGAATATCAAGTTGGGGATCTAGTGATCAAACGAATCATACTGCCGCAAGGTGATCCTAGGGGCAAATGGACCCCTACCTACGAAGGGCCATTTGTGGTTAAGAACATTTTCTCGGGAGGAGCTATGATTCTAACCACCATGGATGGTGACGACCTTCCTCACCCCGTCAATGCAGACATAGTGAAAAAATACTACGCCTAATCAAAGACCCGCTAGGTCGACTGGGATAGACCCAGCTGGAGAATATGACTAAAGGTACATACACTCCCCTCCGAGTAAGCAGTGCCCAAAGACAAGAGTGTTAATTCTCCCCAAGCAGAGTTTATCTATCACCAGCAACAGTAATTAATCCTCAGCTGAGGTTATTTCTCCAAAATAAATAGATCTTCTAGCAGAGTATCTCTCTTCCTCACAGAGTCATTCTCTCGCCAATTTATTCTCAAATCATCTTCGGTCGTTACCCCCAGCGAGAACGAGGAACTCAACTCCTTGTATTCTCCAACAGCAGTCCGGGATTCATTTTCCCCAGTTAGAGAACATCACGAGAACATTGCATATCCATACATCATGGCATGCGCATACGCATCATGCAACACAATCTAATCTATTTTGAGAACATCATCACTCAATACATTTCATACATCATGACATTACATACGACTAACTCTTTACCTTTCAGGGAAAGATACAATCAAATTTTCACAAGTTTTCTCTGGTTCAGTCAAATCGGTGCTAAGATTTCTATTCTAGTTCAAGCTATAAAGCCCAGATCCGACCGGATAATATCTTGATTTCTCCATCATACTGTGAAGCCCGGAGAACGACCGAATAACAGTACCAAAATACTATGAAGCCTGGAATCGACCAGATAGTGGTATATCCCAAATTCAAAGCTATGAAGCCCGGAAATCGACCGGAAAATAGTTGAATCCCCAACAAGTTACTGTGAAGCCTGGAAATTGACCAGATAGCAGTACAAGACACCATGAAGCCTGGAATAGACCAGATAGTGATATATCGTAAACACAAACTATGAAGCCCGGAGATCGACCGGAAAATAGCTTAACCCCTCAACAAGATTTTATGAAGCCTGGAAATCGACCAGATAGCAATACAAGATACCATGAAGCCTGGACTCGACCAGATAATGGTATAAGACACCGTGAAGCCTGGATCACGACCATATAGCGTTCAAAAAACACTGAAGCCCGGGACACGACCAGATAACAGTATAAGACACTGCGAAGCTTGGATTTCGACCAAATAGCAGTTTACCTGGCCAATTACAAAGAAGCACAGAATCGACCGTGTGATACGGTGGCCAGAACCGAGACGTATTTCCCTATTTTTTAAGGAATTGCTGGTTTTGGGTTTTGCGTTTGTGTTCGCAAAATGTCGCGGTAAGCAAGAGTCACCATCGACTTTTATTTTATCCAATAAGGAAAGGAAAAAAGCACAGAAAAATTCCTTTTTCGAGATATTTCTGAGTACGGGGGGGGGGGGGGGGGGGGGGGGGGTAGATTATAGAAAGGGAAGGTATTAGCACCCTTTCCATCTGTAGTTATCTACAGGCTCTTAGGTACTTGCTCATCATTTTCAAAATTGTTTTCTTTGTGTTTGTGTGCTTTGAAAAGTTTTTGTTTTGACTTCGATTTAACTCTTGCTTCTATCTTCAAGAGTGTAATGAAGTGTTTTTGAAAACTTGTTTGTAAAGGAGTGTAAGTGTGAAAAAAGTTTGTTTTGATTGAGCAAGTACTTAAGAACTAATCTACCTACTCGAAAAAAGAATTGTTCTGCATTCGTTTCCTTTAGACAATGCTATCCTACTATTAGTGAGTAGGTAGCATCGTCGTTGGAGTTTTGAGGGTCAATTTGAAAAGGGACGTACGGTCACTAAAGCAATGTTAGGACGTCTTAGTAATAACCCTAATGTCTTAGATCATTTATCCGAGGCAACAATATCTGAGGCAACCTTTCCGAGGCAACTTTGATCTTTGGACAAAAGGACGACCACTAAAACATCCTATACTCAATGACCGTTTACCGAAGGCAACCAAGTGGAAGTGTACCCTATGAGTGCGCATGTGCGAGTGATTTAATTTTAGATTATTTTATCTTTGCACATTTAGAGTGATCTAACTGTTTTAAAATTAACCATACATTCTTGTCATGCATCCTATTATCATACATCTAACAGTTAATAATTTGCGGAATTTAAAATGAGGAAATTAAACTACGCTATTACAAGGCTTCGGGTATTTACATAGCCAAAAATAAACCCTTTGAAAAATAAAGCGGTAAATAGAAATAAACGTCCTAATTAATTATTACAAACTGTAGGCAGTTACATCAATATGATAAAAATAATAATAAAGCGCGCGAGGAAAATAGATCGAATGCGAACTAGGGTTTTGACCCTTCTAACCTAATTAAAAGAAAACTTGTTTTTTGTTGTTTTAATATTTTTTAAGAAAAAGGAGATTAGGTTTTAAAAAAAATAAATGTACAAATTAATTAGTGATTAAATTAATTAATAAAAATAATGACCTATTTTTGGTTTTTTTTTTATTTTTAAGAAAAGAAAGAAAAATTAAATTTGGAATAAAAACCTAATTATTCTAATTATTTTTAATTATGTACAAAAGAATTTAAATTGTCTAAAATTAATAACCTAATTAAATAAATTAATTTTTTAATAAAAATAAATATCTTAAATTTAATTGGATAGAAAAATATTTTTGTGATTTTTTTAATAAAAAGAAATTAGCTTAATTGGTTAGTAAATAAATTAAATAAGTTAAATAAAATAAATATAGAAGAATGGAGAAAAAGAATTGGGCCTGAGAATTATGGGGGTGCCAATAGTCAGATTTCTGGGCCCAAAAGAGAAGTCCATATTGACTTGTGAGATCCTGTGCTGCATGTTTGACTATGGCTCATGGCGTTCCCTCCTGGATGGCCATCAGATTTGGCCTCAGGACACTTGGCATGGTTGATGATGAGGGCGTATGGTAGACTTTAGGCTTGCAAACGCGCTGGATAACCTGAAAGAAAATTAGAAAAATACCAAATGTTGGAGGCAGGGGTCGAACCCCTGACCTCAAGCACTCCCACGCCTTAACACCAGCCTGGCTGCCACTGGGACATTCTCTTTTGTTTGCATATTTAATGGATAACAATAATAATATATAAAAAAACAAGAATTAGTGGAAAACAAAAAGAAAACGCATGCCAGGTTTGAATGTTCCAATAGGGAAGTGACACGCAGCCGTCTCCTTCCTCTCTCCGTGGGTAAAAGTGGAACACTTTTACCTACTGACGTTTGTCCGTAGCTATAAGCAGAGCTCGTTCCAAAATCCTCCATGAGCCATATAAATGAAACCTAACACCATGGTTGGATTCGTCACATCATTTTGGACATGATGGTACCCGTCATCAAGGCTAATTTTTCCTGTAAACAAAATCCCCAATCCGAAGCTACAAACCCTAACAATGGCATATTCCAATACAAGCTATATAAATGAAATTAAACAACACAGAAAGCTTGCATATGTTCTATGGATCAAGAATATGTGATTAATTCATCCTAATAATGCCTAAATCATGAGATTCAATTTCAAGAAAAGAGAGGTATCGTGACTGACTTACAGTGCAATATGGGGCTGGAAAATGCTTGCTCTTGGTTGCTTTGGCTTGCTGAGAGTCCCAGGAATCGATTGGGATAGGCAAAGAGTCTTGTATTGGCCTCTAAGTGCAAATTCGATTCACCACTTTTTTCTTGATTTTTCAGTTTCTGTTCTATCTCTTGTGCCTGCCTCCAACCTAGTTTTAAGTATGCCTTTGTTCTATTTGTACCAAGGAATGTGTGATACGGTGGGAGAACTGACTTGAGTTTTGCGTTTGTTTTCGCAAATGTTTCGGTTAAGCAAGAGTCGCCACCTACTTTTTATTTTATCCTAAGGAAAGGTTAAAAAGCACAGCAAAAACCTTTGAGATGTTTTCTTGGGTTCGGGAAGTAGATTATAGAAAGGGAAGGTATTAGCACCCTTTCTATCCATGGTTATCCATGGGATCTTAGTTACTTGCTTAGATCAACTTGCCTTGATTTTCAATTGTTTGAAATGGTGCTTTCAATTGTTTGAAATGGTGCTTTGTGTGTGGGTTTTGAAAATGTTTTGAAAAGAGGCCAATGTGGTGGCAACCTTTGTAATGATCCATGTTGGGATGTATACAAAGGTGTACTATCTTTTGAAAAGTTTTCAATGTTTTTGAAAGTTGTTTTGAAGGTGTGTTGTGATGTGTGGTTTTGAAAAATAGGCAAGTGTTTTTGTTTTGCAAGTTGGCAAGTAACCAAGAGTTGTCTACTCCTAAATTTACTCAAAGATCTTTGCTATGTTTTAACCCTTTTAAAAATTTTGTTCCACCATTGTATTTGGTGGACAATCTTGTGTTAGGATGTTACGGGGCAGGCGCGGGTCATCGTTTAGACCATGATTGCAATGGTGCCAAGTGTCTTTGGGCAATTTTTCCTTTAAGGGACTTGATCATTTTTAGGCAACTTTTGAAAGTGTTTATCGAGGGACTATGATCATTTGAATTGTTTTGTTTTTGCCAAAGACACCTAACATGCAACATGGCCCATTATTGAAGGCAACAAGTGGAGTAACCCTAGGGGTGCAAGTGTGATTAGTGTTGTCCATTTTCATGCTTGTTTATCTTGAATTTAGGTCAAACTATTTGTT
The DNA here is from genome assembly GCA_948472305.1 of Vicia faba. Taxonomy (NCBI): domain Eukaryota; kingdom Viridiplantae; phylum Streptophyta; class Magnoliopsida; order Fabales; family Fabaceae; genus Vicia; species Vicia faba. Next base: position 373,774,214 of record OX451739.1, on the reverse strand, counting down.
GTTTTTGATTTGCATACAAAACCCTAATTCTAACATGGCATATTTAGAAAGATTTTAAATGCGAAATTAAAAGTCCTAAGTTATTACACAATGATCATGGGAATGGGGGTACAAATGTCCAAATGGGGATGAGACTTCATAGGAGAGTAGTGTCCAATATTTACAACCAAATCGAATTGCGCAAATGTAAATGTAAAGACATATAAGCATAAAGCAATATGTATGTGTAAATATTTTTGTGTAAGTGTATGTTATTTATTTACAAATGAAATAAGAATAAAATAAATAAAAAGAGTTAATTTGGGTATTTTCATGTTTAGGGCAAAAAACCCTAAGTTGCTAAATAAAAGGTATTAATTATTTAATATATATAATATTTATTAATTATGTACAAAAAATAAATAAAAGAGAAGTATATTTGCCAAAAAGGTATTTTTGATGTTAAATATTAATAAAAATAAAAATGTATATTTTTGGTATTTTTATCCTAAATATCCTAATAAATATGTAAATATTTATATTATATGCTAAATATATTAAATATGTACAAAAATAAAATATTTAATATTTAAAAAAAGTATATTTTTTTTATATAAAATGTTTTCAAAGGATAAAATAAAAATGAAAAATCAGAAAATAAAATGTATTGGTATTATTTTAGTATTTTGAATAAAAAAAAGGATATTATGTTTATTTATGTACAAAATTCAAATAAAACAAACAAAAATCCAAATAAAATGCAAAAGTGGTTAAAAAAATATTTTTAATATTTTTTATGTTTTGTCAAAAAATATCAAGTCAGAATAAAAAATAAAAAAGTCAAAAAATGATAAAAATAAGCACAATGGGCCAAGGGGGTGTGTGTGTGAAACAGTGGTGCAAAAAGGAAAAACATCTCAGGCCCAGCCCATAGAGGTTGTCTTCAACCTCTAGACAGTTCAAACAACCAAAAACACACGTTTTGCCTTGTCCCTGCTATCTCCTGATTCCTTGATTTTCAGCACAAACTCATAACATGAAAAATGTCAAGCATCAAACCACGAATCCATACATATAAAAAACTTAACCTAACTCTCAGAAATGAGAGAGAATTTCTCCATCCCTAATTCTTGACCTAAGTTTTTTCTAATGTTCAGGTTCCAAATTCTCCCAGTACACACAACATAAATGCAAAGTGATTATATGTATAGCTTCAGGGCCATGAGTAGAGCATTTTTTATTCATAAACTTAAAGATAACTCTTCCTAGATTAAGAGATAGAAGTCCATGAACTTACCTATTCAGCTTGATTCGTGTCTGGCAATGGAGGTATTTTCAGTGTAATGTGAGGACTGGTACAGCTTGCTTGAAGTCCAGGGATGCTATTCCAATGCTTGGTGTGCTTTGAATCTTGCTATATCAAGCTACAGAAGTTCACCTGCAAAGTTGAAAACTGAAAATGGCAAATGGTGTTAGGGATGATACAGGTCGTGTCCAATGCTTGGGACAGCTTCAGTGGGTGATAGGGAATGTGTTTGCAAAGGTTTCAGCCAAAACGCACGAGTGGATTGAGTTATGGACCTCAAACTGCAGGGATGCCCTGTTTTGAGCAGTTCAATGGTGTTTTTGTGAATGGGGAGGTATCAAGGGTTAAAGGCTCGTGTCTTAGGTCTGTTAGGGAGTATGGAAGGTGTGGAGAAAGTTTGTCTTGGCTTGTGGTTGCAGCAATGTGAGATTGATATCAATATGCCAAGTTTCTTCTAATGTAAGTCAAAAATGCCAAGTTGGTTTCTAGGCTTATGCAGGCCCCTCAAGTATGCTGCCTCAATCCCTCTTGATCAGTGTGTTATGTCCATGAATCCTGTGTCCAAAGATATGGCCTTGTACTTCTTGATTTGCAAACTTGACATAAAGCCATACTTTGCAAAAATGGATAAAGTGCTTTTTCTAATTAAGGGCTAATCCTTCATGTAATGACCAAACTCATAGAATAACATATTGGCACAATGGATTAGCATTTAATTTTTGAGTGTAAATGAGATTAGAGGTCTGTAATGTAGCTTGCATATGCTGAGTTTGAAAATGCACAAGTTATGAACATGGAAATGGCCATGAATCAAAGTGAGTTTTGCCCATATTGCCAAATTCGATTCTCCCTAACCACAAGGTTGTTTGAGAAGTTCTTGGACATTTTGGAAAGCTTGGAATGTGTAATACAATCCATCTTTGTAATGCAAGTTGAGATTCAAAGTGTAAGCATGTGAAAAGTGGCCATGAAGTTAGGCAAAAATCCTGCCTAGAATAGGTCAAAATATTTCTAAGTTAAGAATGTTTTGCAACCTTGTTCCAAAAATCATAACTTGAGCTACAAGCTTCTTTTGAGGAAACTTTGTGAATAAAAGTTGTAGATTTTGCAATGGACTATAACTTTCATGTTTTGAGTTTTCCTTGAATCCAAATGTATCTTGATGAAAAAATGGGACAAAGTTAGGAAAAAATTAGGGATTTTCATAACTTAGAAAATTTCTAAGTTATGAAATTTCTTCATTTCAAACCCTAATTTGTGATTTTTGATTTCTTGATGAACAAGCTTCATGATTTGGCATGTCTTGATGAAAAATGAATCTTGACACTTGATTTTGACCAAAAAGTCAAAGTTTGACTTTTCAGTATACAGTCAATTTTGGCTCAGTTGACTGAAAAATTCATCTGTCAATCTTGTGCAATTGGGATCTTTTGAACTTCTGAATATGTAAAGACAATGCCATTGAGTCCTTGAGTCCATATTTGAGCTTGGTTTGCCTTTGGCTAGGTCAAACAGTCAAAAATTGCCTTTGTGCAGTCAAAACCCTAAAAATGACCATTTTGCCCTTTTGGTGATCTGATCAAATTTCTTGTGGAATTGTGATCCAAACTTGACCAAATGGTTCATATAAGTTCATAATGTTGATGTTGGTCAAAAATCATGAGGTTTGACTGTCAATTGACCACAGTTGACTTTTCTCCCAATACAACTGATTTTTAGGTCAACTGTCCAATTGACTGGGCAAAGATTGGAATCAAGGCCTGAAATTTGGTATGGATAGAATTGTGAGTCTAACATGAAGCATGAAAGTCATCCTGGGCATTTTAGGTCAAAACATCTTTATGCAAACTCAAACCCTAATTTGGGTCAACAGTGCAAGAAGGAGTCTTGAGCAGAAAAAACCCTAACTTGATCTTGAGCTCCAAGGGTCTTGTGGTGAGAAAATATTGAGGATATGGGAGGGAAAATTTCGGGGTACAACAGTTGCCCCTGTTCAATCTTCTTAGACTTGAGGATGTAGATTGGCTTGCGTGCCTTTCGTGATCCGAAGGTGGAAGATGATTGAACACTAAGGTGCCCAGAAATTTGCACTCGCATAGTGGAGTATCAGCAAAGTGATGGCGGGAATGGGCTTACAGATGCCATTTGGAAAGATTATGGATGGGAGGATGGGCTTATAGATGCCATCGGGAGATGTGACAGAACCTTTGTCGGGAATGGGCTTATAGATGCCATCGGGGGTGTCGATCGCGTAAGAGATTCCTTAGCGAGAACTTGCGTACTTGAGAAAGAAAGATGTTTCCTGGCTTGTTACAGGGGTTGACCTTCAAACTCTTCAGATGTGCCCTGGCTAGATACATGAATCGAATCCGGAATTAGTCGTCTACAGATATGCCCTGGCTGGATACAGGAATCGAATCTTCAAACTCTTCAAACGTGCCCTGGCTAGATACAGGAGTCGAGTCTGGAAATAGTCGTCTACAGATATGCCCTGGCTGGATATAGGTATCGAATCTGGAATTGTCGTCTACAGATATGCCCTGGCTGGATACAGGTATCGAATCTGGAATTGTAAATGGTTGGTAGAGATAGCTTTCCTGGCTGGATACAGGTGTAAACCTCTGACCTGAGAATAAAAGATAACTTCCTGGCCTGTTACAGGGGTTGATCTTCAAACTCTTCATGCAGATATTCCCTGGCTAGATACAGGTATCGAATCTACAATCAATCACTCACAGATGTGCCCTGGCTAGATACAGGAATCGAATCTGGAATTGCGATAGTTGATAGTAATCATCTTTGGATTGACCTTTTCCTGAAAAGGCAAAACATCAATTGTATGCAATGTCATGATACGTGAAATGCGTGATGTCATGATGTTCAAAATGAGATAGTGTTGTATGCACTTTATCATGTATGTAAGCAGGATGTATGAAATGTGAAATGTCTGTGAATGTATCTTTGCCTAGGAAAATAAATCCTTGACGAGTGCCGGGAATTTGTGGAATCCTGGGCTGATGTTGAAGAGTAGAGTTCTTCGTTTGTGTTGGGGATGATGATTGCAAGAATAAAACCGGTAGGAGAAGATGACTCTGTTGGGAATAAACTTGTTGGAGAGATTACTCTGAGGGGAATAAGATAGGTGAAGAGATTACTCTGCGGGGTATTACTCAGTGGGAAGAGATACTTTGCTGAGGTTTGGATGAGAGCTCCGCTGGGGATTCCACTGGTAAGTTATGTTGGAGAATCTGATGAACTCCGCTGGGGAATGTTGAGATCTTCTGGGGATACCCAACTTTCTTAAGGCTGATAGTAGATTAAACTCTGCTTGGGGAGAGTATCATTGACTTGCTAGGGGAATACAGTGCCTTCTCGGGGTTGCTGGGAGACTAACTCTTCCTGGGGAAAGTAATGTTGAAACCTGTCTTACTCTGTGGGGAGTTGAGGTATCTTGATTACGTTCTTCAGCCGAACCCACCTTGGTACCTTGGTGGACAAAGCAACTAGATTGTCTGGACAACTCATTATTGCCCCTGTTTCTGATGTCACCTGTAATTAGTCCTTTGTTTCGTATGCAAGTATTTATGAGTTAGAAATTGGTATCAAATGCATATATCAAAAATGAACATTGGACGTTCTTCGCAAGACAAAACAGAAAAAGGAAAAAACAATTGGCAATTTGTCTGAAAAATTGAACTTGTATTGATTTTGAAATTTGCCTGTAAATAGGCGTTTTATGTACAAGAGGCTAACGTCCTAGTAAGAAAACGCCACCGAACAGCATAGAGTTTATACAATTTTTGAAAAGGAAACAAAACAGCTATGTGAAAAATAATCCCACTGGGTTCCAACTCTGCTATCGCCTTTATGTCTTCAAGCGTCTTGTCACTCTGCTGCTTAGTTGAAGATGAAGCTGATTGATTGGAGTTATCTGAACCTGATAGTTGATGCCGAATTCCAGATGAAAGGTGATCCAATGAGACAAAGTATTACGCTTTATCCCTAACTTTTGCCTGGACCGCCCTTTCGGGTTTTCAGTCCACCGAGATACCCATTTTTGCCCAAGCCGCCCTTTCAGGTTTTCGACTTGCCGGGTGTACAGATTTTTCATTTTCATCCCTTATTTTTGCCCGAACCCTTTTGGTTCGCCGAGAAGCCCTTATTTTTGCCTAGGCCAGTCGACCTAGCGGGTCTCTAATTCATGCGTAGTATCTTTTTACCATGTCTGCATTGGCAGGGTGAGGAAGGTCGTCACCGTCCATGGTGGTTAGAATCATCGCTCCTCCTGAGAAGATATGTTTAACCACAAATGGCCCTTCATACGTGGGGGTCCATTTGCCCCTAGGATCACCTCGAGGAAGAATGATGCGCTTGATTACCAAGTCCCCAACTTGATACTCTTGTCGTCTGACCTTCTTGTTAAATGCCCTGATCATCCGTTTTTGGTACGTCTGACCATGACAAATAGCAGTGAGTCTCTTTTCGTCAATTAGGTTTAATTGATCAAGCCGAGTCTGGATCCAGTCATCTTCGCTCAAACCTGCATCCTTCATTATCCGGAGAGAGGGTATCTGAACTTCGATAGGCAAGACTGCCTCCATGCCATAGACCAAGGAAAAGGGAGTTGCCCCTGTTGACGTCCGTGCTGAGGTACGGTACCCATGAAGAGCAAACGGTAACATTTCGTGCCAATATTTATAGGTCACTGTCATCTTCTGCACAATCTTCTTAATGTTCTTATTCGCCGCTTCTACAACCCCATTCATCTTCGGCCGGTAGGGAGAAGAATTGTGGTGCTGTATCTTGAATTGCTCGCAGAGCTCAGTGATCATCTTGTTGTTAAGATTGGTACCATTATCTGTAATGATTCTCTCAGGTACACTGTATCGACAGATCAGGTTGTGCCGAATGAAACGTGCCACGACGCTCTTGGTTACGGTAGCATAAGAAGCTGCTTCAACCCATTTTGTAAAGTAATCAATTGCTACCAGGATGAAACGATGCCCGTTAGATGTCATAGGTATGATTTCACCGATCATATCAATGCCCCACATTGCAAAAGGCCAAGGTGCTGTCAAGACGTTCAGAGGAACCAGAGGAATCTGCACCTTATCAGCGTAGATCTGGCATTTATGACAAGTCCGAGAATGTTGGTAACAGTCGGCTTCCATTGTGGACCAGTAATATCCTGCCCGAAGGATTTTCTTTGCCATGGTATGTCCACTGGAATGTGTTCTGAAGGTACCTTCATGTAGCTCTGCCATGATCTTTTCTGCTTCAGTCTTATCCACACAACGCAGCAATGTTGAATCATGGTTTCGCTTGTAGAGGATGCCATTGCTGAGGAAGAATTTTGCCGCAAACCTTCTCAAGAACTTCTTGTCATTAACTGATGCGCCGTCGGGGTATTCTTGAACTTCCAAGTACCTCTTCACTTCATTATACCAAGGTTTTTAAGTTACCTCTTAGGTCTCAAGATCACAACAATATGCAGGTTCATCGAACTTCCAAATAATGATCCGGGGAGCCTCGTTGTCCCATTTGACTTTGAACATAGAAGACATTGTAGCTAGTGCGTCTGCTAACTGATTCTCCTCTCTTGGGAAGTGTTCAAAAGTTATCTCTTCGAAATGGGGAAGTAATGACAGCACATACTCCTTGTAAGGAATAAGATTTGGGTGTTTCGTATCCCACTCGCCTTTGATCTGATTGATCACGAGAGCGGAATCTCCGAAGACGCTCAGAAACTTGATCCTTAAGTCAATTGCAGCTTGAAGACCCATGATACATGCCTCATATTCTGCCATGTTGTTGGTGCAGTTGAAACATAGCCGGGCGGTGAGTGGAGTATGAGTGCCTTTGGGGGATATGATCACAGCGCCGATACCATTACCCAAGGCATTCGAAGCTCCTTCAAAGTGCATAGACCATCGGGATCCTTCCTCAGGTCCTTCATTCGGTCCAGGTACTTCACAATCAGTCACTACCATGATATCCTTGTCTGGAAATTCAAAGTTCATCGACTGGTAGTCGTCCACTGCCTGGTGTACCAAATGGTCTGCCAATACACTTCCCTTGATTGCTTTTTGAGTCGTGTACTGGATGTCATATTCCGTCAAGATCATTTGCCATCTTGCTATTCTTCCAGACAGAGCAGGCTTTTCGAATATGTACTTGATTGGATCCATTTTTGAAATCAACAGAGTAGTGTGAGTCAACATATACTGTCTCAGCCGGCGAGCAGCCCATACCAAAGCGCAGCAAGTTTTCTCAAGCAGTGAGTATCGAGTCTCACAGTCGGTAAACTTTTTGCTAAGGTAATAAATGGCGTGTTCTTTTCGGCCAGACTCGTCATGCTGCCCCAACACACACCCCATTGAGTTGTCAAGTACTGTCAAGTATAAGATTAAAGGTCTCCCTTCAACCGGTGGCATAAGAATGGGTGGTTCTTGGAGATACTCTTTGATCTTTTCGAAAGCGGCCTGACATTCATCGTTCCAACGTACCACTTGATCTTTCTTCAGCAGTTTGAAGAGTGGTTCACAAGTAGCAGTTAAGTGCGAGATGAATCGGGCAATGTAGTTCAGCCGTCCTAGGAAGCCTCTGACTTCTTTCTCTGTCTTGGGAACTGGCATCTCTTGTATGGCTTTCACTTTGGCAGGGTCCACTTGAATACCTTTGTCGCTTACGACGAAGCCTAGCAATTTTCCAGATCTCACCCCAAAGGTGCACTTGTTTGGGTTCAACCTCAGCTTGTACAACTTCAGACGGTCAAACAGCTTTCGTAGATGGTCAAGGTGTTCCTCCTCAGTTTGGGACCTTGCAATCATATCATCGACGTATACTTCAATCTCATGGTGGATCATGTCATGAAATAAAGCAACCATGGCACGTTGGTAGGTTGCTCCAGCATTTTTCAACCCAAAAGGCATGACCTTGTAGCAAAAGGTGCCCCACTGAGTAACAAAGGTGGTCTTCTCCATGTCTTCAGGAGCCATCTTGATCTGATTATAACTGGAGAAGCCGTCCATGAAGGAGAAAACTTTATGCTGAGCAGTGTTGTCAACCAGAACGTCGATATGAGGCAGAGGGAAATCATCCTTAGGGCTCGCCCTGTTCAAATCCCTGTAATCAACACACATTCGGACCTTACCATCCTTTTTCGGCACTGGAACCACGTTGGCAACCCACTGAGGGTAAGAAGTCACTGCTAGAAACCCGGCATCGAATTGTTTCATAACCTCAGCCTTGATTTTCTCGGACATGTCTGGACGCATACGGCGGACTTTCTGTTTTACCGGAGGGCAATCTTCCTTGGTAGGCAGGTGGTGAACCACAATGTCGGTATCCAACCCAGGCATGTCTTCGTAAGACCAAGCAAAGACTTCCACATAGTCATGCAGCATCTGAATCAACCGTTGTTTCACACTGAGCTCTAGATTAGCACCAATCTTGACTTCCTTTCTGTCTGTCTCAGTATCCAGATTTACCGTTTCCACTGGCTCTTCATGTGGCTGAATGGCCCTCTCTTCCTGGAGTAACAGTCTTGCAAGTTCACCAGGCACTTCGCAATCATCTTCACCTTCGTCTTCGGCTAAGTTGATTGGATTTTCGAAGTCATAACTGGCAGTAGCAGAGTCGTTACCAGTGAGATCCAGAGTGGATTGGAACCTGTATAAGTGAGTGTGTGTAAATATAGCTGTTTTGCAATATATAATAAAGAAAGACAAAGAGCGCAAGATTTGAAATGTAAAAAAACGTCCAATGCATTCATTAATGATATATGAGAGTAACACACAAAAGCCCTCACAAGTGAAGCCACGGTGCCCCGGGTAAGACACTGAGCCATAAAAGTTTCCAAATATTGTCTGTTACAAATTCAAAACAAAGAAGTTCATTACTGAGTGACAAAAGTAATAGGTGTGAAGTCTTTGGCAGTCCAGTTGCTTGGTCCACTATCGGTTGTTGGGTAGATCCAGTTGTCGAATTCGGATTCCTCCATGTCGTCTTCAATAGCATTCACTCCCGGGTTGGTGATGAACACAAGAGGTCTTCCAATCCTTGCCTTACGAACAGCCTTCTGAGCTTCTGCAGTGAAACCCAGACCAAACTTGTCGGTCTTCGGAGTGAAGTCAGGAAGTCGGCCCCAGTTTGCACACTCACCCTTCTCAATCACAACCCAGGCATCCTTTAAGGAAGCCATCCTCAAAGGAGAACCCTCTTCAGTCACAGTCTCTGCTGACGTCAATGTCTGAGGCACCTCTTCAAAGTGTTGAAAGGGGGTTTCAATGAACTCCCCATCCATTTCTATGTACCGGAACGAGTTGAGGTGGCTGACCATATATTCCTCCTCCCCTTGAACTGTAACAATCTTACCTCCGGTCGGGTACTTAAGCTTTTGATGTAGTGTGGAGGTCACAGCTCCAGCCTTGTGGATCCACGGGCGACCCAGCAAACAGGAATAGGATGGACAGATGTCCATCACATAGAAAGTAGAATCAAAAACTTGAGAGCCAACCCTGATTGGAATGTCAACTTCCCCATGTACCATCCTTTTCGAACCGTCAAAGGCTCGGACAACAATGTTGCTAGGCTTGAGCTCCAAACCCTCACAATCCAACCTGTCTAGGGCCTTCTTGGGTAATACATTCAATGAAGAACCGGTGTCTACCAACACATGGGCAAGAGTAGTGCCCCTGCATTCAATGGAGACATGCAGGGCGTCATTATGGTTCTTTCCTTTGGCAGTCAGGTCGGCGTCAGAGAAGCCCAACCCATTATCGGCAGTCAAGTTGGCCATACAATCAGTAAATTGATCAGCAGACGTTTCTTGTGGCACATGGGCCGTCTTCAGGAAGGAGATCAGGGCCTTTGCATGGGCCTCTGAACACAACAACAGTGATAGCATAGAAATCTTAGAGGGGGTGTGCCCCAACTGCTCAACTCCATTGAAATCACTTTTCTTGATAATCTTGAGAATCTCCTCCATCTCTTGCTGGGAGGCTTCAACAGTGGTTGTCTTCGGTGCCTCCGTCCGGGCAGGCATATCGGTAGCAATCCCTTTGCCCCGAGCGTCAGATGACTCGGCAGCAGGGGTAGAAACAGGAACTTGATCGGGAAGTGGAGCATGCACACTTGCAGGTGTGATGATAAGAGGTTTCTGAATAGCTGGTGGCGCAATATCTGGTGAAAACAACCTACCAATGCGAGTAACCTTGGCAGGCCCGGTGATGTTGCTGACACCGGTACTTGTATCAAACTCTTGCTTTATTCCAAGCACATAAACATCTGCCCCATAGTGCCATGGGACAGCTTTGTCGGATGTATAAGGGAGAGGCCCTGGGACAGTAATGATGATAGGAGCAATCTTCTGAGTGGACATGATTTTGACAGGCTTCTTTGAAGGAGCCTTAGGAGGGTTGTTGAAAATAGTGACAATAGAAACTTCTTCAGCAGGGACAGCGGGAACGGCAATCTTCTCGAACAAGATTTCTTTGCTATCCATCAGGTTTTGGACGCCTGATTTCAGCAAAGGACAACCAACAGGTGAAACAGCACATAAATGGCAACCTTTGCTACATCTCGGAAATAAACCGGCTAGCAACAGGTTCCTTTTGACGGTCAACAAAGGAGTAACAATCTCTTCCACAGAGGCCACATATCGGTCTTCTTCCACAGCATTCGCTCCATGCTGGGGCATGGGAGTGGTCACAACATTGGGTCTTTCGGGCGCCTCAAACTGTATTTCTTTAGCATCAATAAGGTCCTGAACCTTATTCCTCAGAGCCCAGCAATCATCCGTAGTATGCCCCGGGCTATCAGAGTCATAAGCGCAACGGGTGTTGGGGTTATACTTTGGAGAAGCTGTGTTCACTACCTTTGGAGCTTCTTTGACAGTTACCAGATTGGTTGATAGTAGTTGCGGCAGAATCTGAGACAGGGTCATATTGAGCCGAGTGTACTGCCTCTTGGGTCTCTCACCCCTTGGTTGGTTGTATTGCTGAGGAGCAGCAGCAGGCTTTGAAATTACTACCGCGTTGACAGCTGGGCGGCGTTCCGGCTTAATTTGTCTTCTGGGACCATAAACAGCACTAGCTTCTTTCTTGAAGGGCTTCTTTTCAGTACTTGAGGAGACACCTTTTTGTATCTTCCCCGACTTGATACCAGCTTCTATTCTCTCACCAGTCAAGATTAAATCTGTGAATCCAGCAGAAGAATTACCAATCAGGTGGTTGAAGAATGGACCGGACAGGGTCCCCAAGAACATGTCGACAAGCTCGCGGTCCGTCAAAGGTGGTTGCACCCTTCCAGCCAGGTCCCTCCACTTTTGCGCATATTCCTTAAAACCTTCGCCCCTATCCCCAGTGACATACCCTGGAGTTAGGTACGCGTGGGAGCGAGGTCTGAATTGTACTGATACTGCTTATAAAAAGTAGTAGCCAAGTCCTCCCAGTTTCGGATACTGGCTCCATCCAGATGGTAGAACCACTCGAGTTGACCCCCTGAAAGGCTATCCTGGAAGAAATGAATCCACAGGTTCTTGTCTGCAGTCTAAGGTTGGATCTTCCTTACATATGATCTGAGATGCAACTTAGGACAGGAAGCCCCGTCGTACTTCGCGAAGGCAGGTGCCTTGAACTTGTGTGGGATCACCACCCCAGAAGATAAGCCTATATCTCCAAAATCCAGCCCCGGCACATGTTGAATCTCCATGGCACTTAAACGGTCCTCTAGTTGCTTGTACCTGTCTTCGGCAGGAGGGTACTGTTCGTCGTTGTAATCTGTCTCATTGTCGGAGATTGCAGGACTAGGAACCCTTCCCCCTTGGGGACCATCCTTTCCTACAAAGGAAGTAGCCTGATCATCCTCTTCCTGCAGTGTATTCCCAAACCTCCGTCCAGAGTTAAACAGCGTAGTCCTCTTCTTCTTCTTCTTCTTCAAAAGCAGAGCCTTCAACTCTTGTTGACCCTGGGCTAAGCTCATGACCAGCTCTTGAAACTGGGCGTTTTGGGCCTGGAGGGCCTTGATAGCTTGTTCGGTAGTAGGCTCGGAAGACATGGTGATTGGGTGCTGAAATAGACAGCGAAGAAGATTAAGCAACCTGTAGAAAAAGGGTACCTGTTATGCATATGATGCAATGAGATGCGTATGATTTATGTTTTCAAAGACAATCGGGATTCAACTTTGTAGACAAAAAGGAAACACACTTCATTAGATTTAAACTTTAAATTGTTCAACAATTGGCCCTTAGGCATTACAAGAATGAAAAATACTGAAAAGGAAATAAAAGCTGTAAAAGAAACATCCAAAGCCCATCAGTGCTCCCATGGCCTCCTCTTCTCAGTACGGATATAGTCGTTCAGGATCCGCTCTTCCTCCAATTGCTTAGTCAGCTTCTGGATCTTTTGTTCCTGCTCGTTGAACTTTTCCCGATAATAATCCCGTTCTTCCTGTAGCTGCGCCCAAGACCTCTTTAGTGTATCAACATCAGTGGGTATCTGAGGAGGGAGGACAGTTGGAGGAACCCCGTCTTCATCAGGAATTTCAAGAATGATAGGCCTGACAGCTTCGTACGGCATACCTAACTTCTGAGCACGGATGCGGACCCATCTGCAATAGGATTCCATAGGTAGAGAAGTCTTCGGTCCCAACTCATGTGGGTCAGCTTTGTGAATTCTGTCCCAAGCCTTAATGAATCCATGGCGCAGTTTGTCACTGCCTACCTGAAATTCAAAACTGAAGTGAGGAACCAACATCTCATGAGGCCCTGCTCTTCTGGCTCTTCCAAACTGACGGAGAGCTAAACACGGATTATAAGAAATTCCTCCCTGGGTACCGATCAAAGGAACATTAGGATATTCTCCGCAACGATCAATAACGGCTACCTCATCCAAACCTCTGAGAGTCCAAATGATGTCATTATCAGTGAGAGACATTAACCTATGAGCCCAGCCTTTTCCTTCTTCATTCTTTAGCACGAACTTAGGAAGGTGCGAAATAAACCACCTCACTAACAAAGGAGCACAACACCATGGAGTTCCCCGTCTTCGGACAGTACGAGCATAGAGTTGTTGCAGGATATCACCCAAGAGAGTGGGTACAGGGTTCCGAGAGATGAAGATCCTTATGGCACTGACATTGACAAAGGTATCAGGATTTGGAAATAATACCATACCATAGATTAAAAGAGCCAGAATGTCTTCGTACGCCTTGAAGTCCAAGTCATTCCAAAAACTGTTAGCTTTGCCAATCAGAAACTTAGCCAAAAAGCCCTTAACTCCACTTCTAGTTTCCCAGTTAGCCACTATCTCTTCTTTGGTCAAGGGAAGGACTGCAACAATCTCTTCAGGTCTAAGAGTCTTCTCCCAACCAGTGAATGGAGTTTGTTCCAAAACAGGGATACCAAGCAAATCAGAGAATTCTTCCAGGGTAGGGACCAGCTGGAAGTCTTGAAAGGTGAAGCAATGATACAGGGGATCATAAAACTGGGTCAGGACACTCAGCAGTTGTTGGTCCCACTTTGAAGCGACTAACCCAAGGAGAGAACCATGCCTCTTGATGAAGGAAGTAGTGTTTGGAATCCTATCAACCAACTCCTTGAGCAAAGTAGGTGGTTGAACAAAGTTGAGCCGGATAGTATTCCTACGCACGGGCATCATGATGTCCTACAAAACAGAGCAAAGATGAAACCCTCTTGTCTTTGAAATGGGTCAGTCCTTATACAGGATGCATGCAATGGTATGATGGTATGATGCTATGATAAAACACACCACAAGTATTCACAAAGGCAAGCATGATAAGGCACACAAGTCACACAAGACAACCCTTAGGGTTTAGGCCAGCATGAAGTTTAGGTATTACCCTCTTTTAGTTTCGTTGGTTAAGACCTGTCCTATCAAAAGTAACCGGGTCCTAGAGGATCTCAATATCATTGACTACCCTCAATCGGTCATAACTCCAGCATCGCAATCTTTTCTTGCGGCCAGAACCATCGCGAGAGTTTAGCCTCAATGAGTGTAGCATACTGCTACTGTTCTATGGCCAAGTTGAGTCAATTTAGGGTTCTAAGGTCGGTTGGTGTTTAATGACTCCTTAGAAGACCCATATTCTCCTCGTTGCAACACAAGGGATATCGGTACAGACTAAGGTGCCACACCAACGTAGCCACTGCTTCACCCATGTCGGTCTACGTCGGACAGGTCCCTCACAGATTATGCTACCTAAAAGGGTATTCCCCAGATCCGGGTTAGGATCTATGAAACTCCGATGCAAAGCCCACAAATGTAAAAGCAAACAAAGCAAGCAATTGAAAACAAGGTGATCTAAGCCCTAAGGTTACTCCACTTTTAAGTTAATCCCCAGCAGAGTCTCCAGTTCTGTGATACAGTGGGAGAACTGACTTGAGTTTTGCGTTTGTTTTTGCAAATGTTTCGGTTGAGCAAGAGTTGCCACCGACTTTTTATTTTATCCTAAGGAAAGGTTAAAAAGCACAGCAAAAACCTTTGAGATGTTTTCTTGGGTTCGGGGAGTAGATTATAGAAAGGGAAGGTATTAGCATCCTTTCTATCCATGGTTATCCATGGGCTCTTAGTTACTTGCTTAGATCAACTTGCCTTGATTTTCAATTGTTTGAAATTGTGCTTTCAATTGTTTGAAATGGTGCTTTCAATTGTTTGAAATGGTGCTTTGTGTGTGGGTTTTGAAAATGTTTTGAAAAGAGGCCAATGTGGTGGCAACCTTTGTAATGATCCATGTTGGGATGTATACAAAGGTGTACTATCTTTTGAAAAGTTTTCAATGTTTTTGAAAGTTGTTTTGAAGGTGTGTTGTGATGTGTGGTTTTGAAAAATAGGCAAGTGTTTTTGTTTTGCAAGTTGGCAAGTAACCAAGAGTTGTCTACTCCTAAATTTACTCAAAGATCTTTGCTATGTTTTAACCCTTTTAACAATTTTGTTCCACCATTGTATTTGGTGGACAATCTTGTGTTAGGATGTTACGGGACAGGCGCGGGTCATCGTTTAGACCATGATTGCAATGGTGCCAAGTGTCTTTGGGCAATTTTTCCTTTAAGGGACTTGATCATTTTTAGGCAACTTTTGAAAGTGTTTATCGAGGGACTATGATCATTTGAATTGTTTTGTTTTTGCCAAAGACACCTAACATGCAACATGGCCCATTATTGAAGGCAACAAGTGGAGTAACCCTAGGGGTGCAAGTGTGATTAGTGTTGTCCATTTTCATGCTTGTTTATCTTGAATTTAGGTCAAACTATTTGTTGTTTTTGATTTGCATACAAAACCCTAATTCTAACATGGCATATTTAGAAAGCTTTTAAATGCGAAATTAAAAGTCCTAAGTTATTACACAATGATCATGGGAATGGGGGTACAAATGTCCAAATGGGGATGAGACTTCATAGGAGAGTAGTGTCCAATATTTACAACCAAATCGAATTGCGCAAATGTAAATGTAAAGACATATAAGCATAAAGCAATATGTATGTGTAAATATTTTTGTGTAAGTGTATGTTATTTATTTACAAATGAAATAAGAATAAAATAAATAAAAAGAGTTAATTTGGGTATTTTCATGTTTAGGGCAAAAAACCCTAAGTTGCTAAATAAAAGGTATTAATTATTTAATATATATAATATTTATTAATTATGTACAAAAAATAAATAAAAGAGAAGTATATTTGCCAAAAAGGTATTTTTGATGTTAAATATTAATAAAAATAAAAATGTATATTTTAGGTATTTTTATCCTAAATATCCTAATAAATATGTAAATATTTATATTATATGCTAAATATATTAAATATGTACAAAAAATAAAATATTTAATATTTAAAAAAAGTATATTTTTTTTATATAAAATGTTTTCAAAGGATAAAATAAAAATGAAAAATCAGAAAATAAAATGTATTGGTATTATTTTAGTATTTTGAATAAAAAAAAGGATATTATGTTTATTTATGTACAAAATTCAAATAAAACAAACAAAAATCCAAATAAAATGCAAAAGTGGTTAAAAAAAATATTTTTAATATTTTTTATGTTTTGTCAAAAAATATCAAGTCAGAATAAAAAAGAAAAAAGTCAAAAAATGATAAAAATAAGCACAATGGGCCAAGGGGGTGTGTGTGTGAAACAGTGGTGCAAAAAGGAAAAACATCTCAGGCCCAGCCCATAGAGGTTGTCTTCAACCTCCAGACAGTTCAAACAACCAAAAACACACGTTTTGCCTTGTCCCTGCTATCTCCTGATTCCTTGATTTTCAGCACAAACTCATAACATGAAAAATGTCAAGCATCAAACCACGAATCCATACATATAAAAAACTTAACCTAACTCTCAGAAATGAGAGAGAATTTCTCCATCCCTAATTCTTGACCTAAGTTTTTTCTAATGTTCAGGTTCCAAATTCTCCCAGTACACACAACATAAATGCAAAGTGATTATATGTATAGCTTCAGGGCCATGAGTAGAGCATTTTTTATTCATAAACTTAAAGCTAACTCTTCCTAGATTGAGAGATAGAAGTCCATGAACTTACCTGTTCAGCTTGATTTGTGTCTGGCAATGGAGGTATTTTCAGTGCAATGTGAGGACTGGTACAGCTTGCTTGAAGTCCAGGGATGCTATTCCAATGCTTGGTGTGCTTTGAATCTTGCTATATCAAGCTACAGAAGTTCACCTGCAAAGTTGAAAACTGAAAATGGCAAATGGTGTTAGGGATGTTACAGGTCGTGTCCAATGCTTGGGACAGCTTCAGTGGGTGATAGGGAATGTGTTTGCAAAGGTTTCAGCCAAAACGCACGAGTGGATTGAGTTATGGACCTCAAACTGCAGGGATGCCCTGTTTTGAGCAGTTCAATGGTGTTTTTGTGAATGGGGAGGTATCAAGGGTTAAAGGCTCGTGTCTTAGGTCTGTTAGGGAGTATGGAAGGTGTGGAGAAAGTTTGTCTTGGCTTGTGGTTGCAGCAATGTGAGATTGATATCAATATGCCAAGTTTCTTCTAATGTAAGTCAAAATTGCCAAGTTGGTTTCTAGGCTTATGCAGGCCCCTCAAGTATGCTGCCTCAATCCCTCTTGATCACTGTGTTATGTCCATGAATCCTGTGTCCAAAGATATGTCCTTGTACTTCTTGATTTGCAAACTTGACATAAAGCCATACTTTGCAAAAATGGATAAAGTGCTTTTTCTAATTAAGGGCTAATCCTTCATGTAATGACCAAACTCATAGAATAACATCTTGGCACAATGGATTAGCATTTAATTTTTGAGTGTAAATGAGATTAGAGGCCTGTAATGTAGCTTGCATATGCTGAGTTTGAAAATGCACAAGTTATGAACATGGAAATGGCCATGAATCAAAGTGAGTTTTGCCCATATTGCCAAATTCGATTCTCCCTAACCACAAGGTTGTTTGAGAAGTTCTTGGACATTTTGGAAATCTTGGAATGTGTACTACAATCCATCTTTGTAATGAAAGTTGAGATTCAAAGTGGAAGCATGTGAAAAGTGGCCATGAAGTTAGGCAAAAATCCTGCCTAGAATAGGTCAAAATTTTTCTAAGTTAAGAATGTTTTGCAACCTTGTTCCAAAAATCATAACTTGATTTACAAGCTTCTTTTGAGGAAACTTTGTGAATCAAAGTTGTAGATTTTGCAATGGACTATAACTTTCATGTTTTGAGTTTTCCTTGAATCCAAATGTATCTTGATGAAAAAATGGGACAAAGTTAGGAAAAAATTAGGGATTTTCATAACTTAGAAAATTTCTAAGTTATGAAATTTCTTCATTTCAAACCCTAATTTGTGATTTTTGATTTCTTGATGAACAAGCTTCATGATTTGGCATGTCTTGATGAAAAATGAATCTTGACACTTGATTTTGACCAAAAAGTCAAAGTTTGACTTTTCAGTATACAGTCAATTTTGGCTCAGTTGACTGAAAAATTCATCTGTCAATCTTGTGCAATTGGGATCTTTTGAACTTCTGAATATGTCAAGACAATGCCATTGAGTCCTTGAGTCCATATGTGAGCTTGGTTTGCCTTTGTCTAGGTCAAACAGTCAAAAATTGCCTTTGTGTAGTCAAAACCCTGAAAATGACCATTTTGCCCTTTTGGTGATCTGATCAAATTTCTTGTGGAATTGTGATCCAAACTTGACCAAATGGTTCATATAAGTTCATAATGTTGATGTTGGTCAAAAATCATGAGGTTTGACTGTCAATTGACCACAGTTGACTTTTCTCCCAATACAGCTGATTTTTAGGTCAACTGTCCAATTGACTGGGCAAAGATTGGAATCAAGGCCTGAAATTTGGTATGGATAGACTTGTGAGTCTAACATGAAGCATGAAAGTCATCCTGGGCATTTTAGGTCAAAACATCTTTATGCAAACTCAAACCCTAATTTGGGTCAACAGTGCAAGAAGGAGTCTTGAGCAGAAAAAACCCTAACTTGATCTTGAGCTCCAAGGGTCTTGTGGTGAGAAAATATTAAGGATATGGGAGGGCAAATTTTGGGGTACAACAGAATGCATCCAATCCTCCTCCATCAATGAGTTTGATCTTGATTTGATTCACCTTTAAATCTTTCCAAAAATGGCTTAAATCCAATCTTTTTGTCCACCCTAATGCCTTGCACGAGTTTGAATACTTGATAGATGTAATTGAAACCTGAAACAAGCACAAAATCTCTTTCTTTCAATATTTTGGATTTTATATGATTTGTTTTGATTTAAATTGAATTAATTCAAATAAAAATCAAAACAAATAATAAAAATAAGATATGGACAAGTGGCAAAGGCTACAGCTCGTAGACTATGTTGCCAACTCAAAACAAGTGAAAAAGATTGGGCCTATTTGGCAAAAATTGAAGTTTTGGGCATAGTTGACTTTTGGCAATTTTGCAAAAAAGGTCAACTTCACCAATGCATAACTTCCTCAATTTTGACTCTTTAGAGGTGTTCTTGGACTTTTTAGAAATCTTGAGATGTCCTATAATAAACCCCTTTTGTCTCATCTCAATTTGATATTCCATTCTCATGTATGAAGCTTTGACACAAAAGGTATTTTTGTTGACTTTTCAAAATGACCTATAATGTCCAAATTCATAACTTCTTGTGAGTGCATTTTTTGAACTTGGGAGATGAAGATGGATTGTATGGAATTGCATCCTATTAAAAATTAGCTTTGGATGGGTCATTTCTTATAAAGTATGAGAAAGTTATGCTTGGTCAAAGTTGAGTTGACTTTTCCTATAAAACCCTAATTTAGCAACTTTTGGTTCTTGAGGAATTATTAGCAATCCATGATGAATCATGATCAAACCTTGATCAAATGATGAAATATACTTCAAAATGAGGATGTTGACCAAAAATATTTAATTTTGACTGTATGTAGGCCACAATTGACTTTTGCCCTAGCATAGTCGATTTTCAGGCCTTTGAGCAATTGACTGAGCAAACTTTCTCTGCAAGGCTTGAAACTTGACATGGATGATCTTGAGAACATATTAGGACATTGGTGAGAATTTGGTATCACTTTAACTCAAGTATCCTGATGCAACATGAAACCCTAATTTGAGGTAGACTGCCTTAGGAGGGAGCTTGTCTGGCCAAACCTTGGACTACCTTGAGAAACTTGAGTATCATTCTTGAAATGTTTTGAGAAATATGGGATGGCAAATTTTGGGGTACAACAGCTGCCCCTGTTCAATCTTCTTAAACCTGAGGATATAGATTGGCTTTCGCGCCTTTCGTGATCCGAAGGTGGAAGAGGATTGAACACTAGAGTGCCCAGAAATTTGCACTCGCATGAAGTGGTAATTGTCTTGTAATGTCGGGAATGGGCTTACAGATGCCATTTGGAAATTGCTGACGAGGGGATGGGCTTAAAGATACCATCTAAAGGAGTGTCGATCGCATAAGAGATTCCTTATCGAGAACTTGTATACCTGTCGTTGAGGAAGATTCCGCTGGGGAAGGCTGATCTTTGTTGAGAGAAGTAGAATTTTAGGAGCTTTGGTCGTTCGTATTCTACTGGTGAATCATCTCTGTTTGAATTTTAGGAATTTCGATCGTCCGTATTCTACCGAGGAAGCATCTCTGTTGAATTTTAGGAACTTCGATTATCCGTATTCTACTGAGGAAACATCTCTGTTGAATTTTAGGAACTTCAATTATCCGTATTCTACTGAGGAAACATCTCTGTTGAATTTTAGGAACTTCGATCGTTCGTATTCTACCGAGGAAACATCTCTGTTGAATTTTAGGAACTTCGATTATCTGTATTCTACTGAGGAAACATCTCTGTTGAATTTTAGGAACTTCGATTATCTGTATTCTACTGAGGAAACATCTCTGTTGAATTTTAGGAACTTCGATTATCCGTATTCTACCGAGGAAACATCTCTGTTGAATTTTAGGAACTTCGATTATCCGTATTCTACCGAGGAAACATCTCTGTTGAATTTTAGGAACTTCGATTATCCGTATTCTACTGAGGAAACATCTTTGTTGAATTTTAGGAACTTCGATTATCCGTATTCTACCGAGGAAACATATCTGTTGAATTTTAGGAACTTCGATTATCCGTATTCTACCGAGGAAACATCTCTGTTGAATTTTAGGAACTTCGATTATCCGTATTCTACCGAGGAAACATCTCTATTGAATTTTAGGAACTTCGATTATCCGTATTCTACTGAGGAAACATCTCTGTTGAATTTTAGAAACTTCGATTATCCGTATTCTACCGAGGAAACATCTCTGTTGAATTTTAGGAACTTCGATTATCCGTATTCTACCGAGGAAACATCTCTGTTGAATTTTAGGAACTTCGATTATCCGTATTCTACTGAGGAAACATCTCTGTTGAATTTTAGGAACTTCGATGATCCGTATTCTACTGAGGAAACATCTCTGTTGAATTTTAGGAACTTCGATTATCCGTATTCTACTGAGGAAACATCTCTGTAGAATTTTAGGAACTTCGATTATCCGTATTCTACTGAGGAAACATCTCTGTTGAATTTTAGGAACTTCGATTATCCGTATTCTACTGAGGAAACATCTCTGTTGAATTTTAGGAACTTCGATTATCCGTATTCTACTGAGGAAACATCTCTGTTGAATTTTAGGAACTTCGATCGTCTGTATTCAACTGGGGATTAAACTATTATCTAGTCTTACCCGGGCTTCACAGCTTAAATTTTGTGAGAATTTGATTGTATCTTTCCTGAAAGGTAAAGGTTAGCTGTATGTAATGCATGATATGTATCAAGCAATGATGTTCTCAAAATAAATGAGATTGTATTTGTATGATGCGTATATGCATGTGTCATGATGTATGGAAATGTGATGTTTTTAGTTGGGGGAAAATAAATCCCGGATTGCTGCTGGAGAAAAGAGTTGAATTCTTTGTTTCCGCTGGGGATAGTGATTGTGAGAATAAACCTGCAGGAGAGGATAACTCCGCTGGGGAATAAACTGACGAGGAAATGACACTGTGGGGAGGACATACTCTGTCGGAGGATCTGTTGATTTGGAAGAATAACCTCAATCGGGGATGAATTACCGTTGTTGGAGATAATGAAACCTGTTGGGGATTGAATTTCTGTTTGTAAAAGGAACGAACTCCGCTGGGGATGATTTTCCAGTTGCGACTTCACTAGGGATAATCTTTTAGACTCTACTGGGGACAATCTTCCAGACTCTACTGGGGGTAGTCTTTTAGTGCGGGCAATAGATAAACTCTGCTTGGGGAGAATCTTGCCGACTCATTCGCGGTTGCGAGCCTCAGCTGGGGAGAATTAACACCATTGTCCTTTTCTTAATCTGTGGGGAGTGTAGGTTACTGGGACGCAGGCTGAGGATATGACGATGACTTTGCATCGAAACTTTTCTGCCCCTGTTTCTGCAAGAGAAGGTTCCAGTGGAGGCCTTGTGGATCGAGTATTATCCCAACCTATGAGGTTCTTGGTAACTGCCGATTGAAATGACAAATCTTCTTCTGGTAGGCAAGTGACAAGACGACGGGACATAGTCGTACGCTTTGATCCTTAATTTTTGCCTGGACCGCTCTTTCGGGTTTTCAGTCCACCGGGATACCCCTTTT
This sequence comes from Vicia faba, assembly GCA_948472305.1. Taxonomy (NCBI): domain Eukaryota; kingdom Viridiplantae; phylum Streptophyta; class Magnoliopsida; order Fabales; family Fabaceae; genus Vicia; species Vicia faba. The sequence continues at coordinate 373,751,798 of OX451739.1, read as the reverse complement.
CGCCCAAGCCGCCCTTTCGAGTTTTTGACTTGCCGGGTGTACAAGTTCTTTCATTTTTTATCCCTAATTTTTGCTCGAACCTTTTTGGTTCGTCGGGATGCCCTTATTTTGCCTAGTCCAGTCAACTTAGCGGGTCTTTATTCATGCGCAGTATTTTCTGACTATGTCCACACTCTCAGAGTGTAGGGAATTGTTACTATCGGTAGTGTTGCGTTGTCCTACTACCAGAAGATGTCCGTTTAATCATGCAAGATTCGTTGTTGGAGCTCATGTTCAATGCCCCAAGTGATTCAGATGGAGATTTGCCTCTGGCTATTTGGCATCTTTGAGAGATTCTTTGAATCTAGACTTGACTGCCCCAGATAATGGACAATGATCATGCCGTGCCCCTTGGTTGGAAGTGTTTTTCCACTTGAGGTGATCCTTTTCATTGAGAAGGTTTTTGTTCACTAGATATTCGTCATGCAAATTTCTCTGCTGTTGAACAAATAGTCATACGCAAACAATGTTATTTTAAGAATGCAAAGCTTATGTCCATCTAGAAGTTTTTGAAAATTGCATTTTTCAGTAAAATAGGAAAATTTTGTAAAATGTGATGTCAACTCAGGATTTGTAGCAAGTCCTACAGGAGTCGGGATACCTTTTGTAACAGTATGCTTTCGAACTAACCCGTGCTTCAGCTAGGACTTTTAAGGGTTATAACGTGTCCTGGTTCACGGTTCAAAAAACAAAGGATAAAGGCTCAAATTTTATTTGTACCCACCCGTTCTTCGTGATGTTCTTCAATCCTAAACTCAGCTAATTGTGCATTTAGATCCTGTTTGAGTCTCTGCTCTGATGTTCCAGTGATGGTTCGGATACTGGAAGTTTATCTTGAATAGGCAGTCATTTTTGTTGAGAGTTTGTAAGACCTCTTTCTTTTTGATTTTATTATCCTTGTCTTTTGCCTGAACTGTTTCTTTTTGTGATTACAGTCAGCAGGATGCCCCCAATTTTTTTCTTTTCTCAAGTCTCCTTCATAGGTTTTGACTTAATGGGCTTTTACTTCGAGAGATAATGACTGTCAGTCTTGATGCTTATAGGGAACCCACCGTCTTTTGTTTTGGAAGGACCTCTTTAATGCCATTCATTATGCACCTGGATTAACTGAGAAAACTACCCTGCCCCAGGTTGTGATTAAGGGTTTTAATTTGCGTGAAAAGAAAAACTCCAACTTCTTTGGCTCAAAGGGGTTGACGAGGGATTATCTTCCTTATAACTCCACTGTTTAGGATTTGAAACAACGCCTGTACATCGTCAGCGGGGTCTGTTCAACAGCATACTGTAGAGATTGTGGTATTATTTTCGTCATCCTTTGTCTAAAGGCTTACAGTTTTTTAGTCGAGAGTTGAATATCACGAAAAGGGAAGCAATTTAAATATAGTGAATACGAATGGATTGATTCAAGACAGACATATGCAATGCATTGATAAAGTAACAAAGTTGACATGAATAAATGTTTGAACAATCAAAAGAAAATTACAATTTGAAAATTCTAATGAACAAAAAGTCTTCTCGTCTGGTCTCGTCACTTCAGAGGACGTGTCTTGGAGGGATGGTAGAAGAACTCAGCCTGACCATCTTGTGTAAACTCCAGCACTCCTTTATCAATCAAGTCCTGAATCTTATTTTTCAATGCCCAACAATCATCAGTATCATGCCCCAGGCTGTTGGAATGTTATGCACACCTAGCATCAGGATTGTACCTTGGGGAGGCCATGTGGGGATTCTGAGGAGGGTCCCTTAACGTCACCAGATTCAATCTCAATAGGTGTTGTAAAGCTTGAGACAACGGCATGTTGAGCTTGGTGAACTGCCTTTTGGGCGTATCTGGCTTACTCTGATTAACCAGTTGCTTTTGGCGAGGTTGTTGTTGGACCGGTGAGGTAGTAGCAACTTGGAGAGGTCTATTCTTTACCAACCCAGACCCTTGTCTTCTTGGAGGCTGATAAATGATTTGGTCCTCGGCCTCGACTGTTTGCTTCATACTGTGGCATTGGTTTTGATGAAGCTGGTTGATAATGGTTCTCAACTCTTCTTGTTCCCGGGCTAAGCCTTGGATAAGAGCCACCTGCCCCAGCATTTGGGTTCTTATTGTATCTACCTCAGCTTGCAGTTGTTCCATCCGTTCGTCCTTATTGTCTTCAGGACTTTTCTTGACCAAGTTCCCAACGAGGAGTGTTTTTAACTCTTCCTGCCCCTTGGATAGGTTTAGGAATATGTCCCTAAATTGAGCTTCTTGAGCTTGAAGATCTTTGTTGTCCTGTTGGAAGGCCATTGCTGAAATAAACAGCGAGAACATGAGAGACCTGTACTAGGAGACTTGTTATGCAATGATATGTATGCAATGTTTTCAAGGATCTCGCGGGGTAAACAAGAAAATATTAGAATTTGATTGAAGAAACTTCGTGTTGTTAAGAGTCCTTCTTCAAGAGTCAAGCTCACCATATCGAGTGGGTCATAGCCCCTGACTCAAGTTATCGTGTTTTGATCTCTAGACGACATTGGCTAGAGGAAAATAAATCCCCTTTGCCCCTTGCTAGACGTTTAGATTATCATAACCTGCACCACAGGCCCTTGAGATCCTTGAAATGGTTAAGGAAATGCTATGGTATGATGTTATGATGTGTATGATATGCGTTTAAGCAAAAGTGATGCAAACAAGGAAATCTGGCAAGAGATCCAAGTTATTAGATAAGGACTGTAAACAAAACCTGCAAGGCACTCATGTTGTCAGATAACAAAAATGTGCAAGTAGTTCAAGTTGAAAGCACACAAGTCACACAATAGCCCTTAAATTTCAGGATGTCATGGAGTTTAGGTATTACCCTCTTTCAGTTTAGTTGGTTCAACCTGTCCTAGTAATAGTAACCGGGTTCTAGAGGTTCTCAATATCACTAACCATCCTCGATCGGTCATAATTCCAGTTTAGCAACCTTTTCTTGCGGTCGGAATCATCACGAGAGTATGGTCTCAACGAGTGTAGCATACTGCTACTTTTCTATGGCCAAGTTGGTCAATTATAGGTTCTAAGGTCATTTGATGCTTAATGACCTATTAGCAGCCCCATACTCTCCTTGTTGCTCCACAAGGGATATCAGTACCAACTAATGTGCCACATCAACGTAGCTACTGCTTCAACCGTATCGGTCTACGCCATACAGTTCCCTCACAGTCTATTGCTACTTACCTAAAGGGTGTCCCCATATTCGGGTTAGGATCTATAGTAACTCTGATACAAAGCCCACAAAGATAAAGCATATAGATCAAACAATTGAAAACAATATGGTGAACTAATCCTAAGGTACACCCCACTTATTAAATTTTTCCCCAGCAGAGTCTCCAGTTCTGTGATACGGTGGCCAGAACCGGGACGTATTTCCCTATTTTTTAAGGAATTGCTGGTTTTGCGTTTTGCGTTTGTGGTCGCAAAATGTCACGGTAAGCAAGAGTCGCCACCGACTTTTATTTTATCCAATAAGGAAAGGAAAAAAGCACAGAAAAATTCCTTTTTTGAGATATTTTTGAGTACGGAGGGTAGATTATAGAAAGGGAAGGTATTAGCACCCTTTCTATCCGTAGTTATCTATGGGCTCTTAGGTACTTACTCATCATTTTCAAAATTGTTTTCTTTGTGTTTGTGTGCTTTGAAAAGTTTTTGTTTTGACTTCGATTTAACTCTTGCTTCTGTCTTCAAGAGTGTAATGAAGTGTTTTTAAAAACTTGTTTGTAAAGGAGTGTAAGTGTGAAAAAAGTTTATTTTGATTGAGCAAGTACTTAAGAACTAATCTACCTACTCGAAAAAAGAATCATTCTGTATTTGTTTCCTTTAGACAATGTTATCCTACTATTAGTGAGTAGGTAGCATCGTCGTTGGAGTTTTGAGGGTCAATTCGAAAAGGGACGTACGGTCACTAAAGCAATGTTAGGACGTCTTAGTAATAACCCTAATGTCTTAGATCATTTATCCGAGGCAACAATATCTGAGGCAACCTTTCCGAGGCAACTTTGATCTTTGGACAAAAGGACGACCACTAAAACATTTTATACTCAATGACCGTTTACCGAAACCAAGTGGGAGTGTACCCTAGGAGTGCGCATGTGCGAGTGATTCAATTTCAGATTATTTTATCTTTGCACATTTAGGGTGATCTAACTGTTTTAAAATTAACCATACATTCTTGTCATGCATCCTATTATCATACATGTAACAGTTAATAATTTGCGGAATTTAAAATGCGGAAATTAAACTACGCTATTACAAGGCTTCGGGTATATACATAGCCAAAAACAAACCCTTTGAAAAATAAAGCGGTAAATAGAAATAAACGTCCTAATTAATTATTACAAACTGTAGGCAGTTACATCAATAAGATAAAAATAATAATAAAGCGCGCAAGGAAAATAGATCGAATGTGAACTAGGATTTTGACCCTTCTAACCTAATTAAAAGAAAACTTGTTTTTTGTTGTTTTAATATTTTTTAAGAAAAAGGAGATTAGGTTTTAAAAAAAATAAATGTACAAATTAATTAGTGATTAAATTAATTAATAAAAATAATGACCTATTTTTGTTTTTTTTTTATTTTTAAGAAAAGAAAGAAAAATTAAATTTGGAATAAAAACCTAATTATTTTTAATTATGTACAAAAGAATTAAAATTGTCTAAAATTAATAACCTAATTAAATAAATTAATTTTTTAATAAAAATAAATATCTTAAATTTAATTGGATAGAAAAATATTTTTGTGATTTTTTTAATAAAAAGAAAATAGTTTAATTGGTTAGTAAATAAATTAAATAAGTTACATAAAATAAATATAAAAGAATGGAGAAAAAGAATTGGGCCTGAGAATTGTGGGGGTGCCAATAGTCAGATTTCTGGGCCCAAAAGAGATGTCCACATTGACTTGTGAGATCCTGTGTTGCATGTTTGACTATGGCTCATGGTGTTCCCTCCTGGATGGCCATCAGATTTGGCCTCACAACACTTGGCATGGTTGATGATGAGGGCGTATGGTAGACTTTAGGCTTGCAAACGCGCTGGATAACCTGAAAGAAAATTAGAAAAATACCAAATGTTGGAGGCAGGGGTCGAGCCCCTGACCTCAAGCACTCCTACGCCTTAACACCAACCTGGCTTCCACTGGGCCATTTGCTTCTGTTTGCACATTTAATGGATAACAATAATAATATATAAAAAACAAGAATTAGTGGAAAACAAAAAGAAAACGCGCGCCAGGTTTGAATGTTCCAATAGGGAAGTGACACGCAGTCGTCTCCTTCCTCTCTCCGTGGGTAAAAGTGAAACACTTTTACCTACGGACGTTTGTCCGTAGCTATAAGCAGAGCTCGTTCCAAAATCCTCCATGAGCCATATAAATGAAACCTAACGCCATGGCTGGATTTGTCTCATCATTCTGGACATGATGGTATCCGTCATCAAGGCTAATTTTTCCTGTAAACAAAATCCCTAATCTGAAGCTACAAACCCTAACAATGGCATATTCCAATACAGGCTATATAATTGAAATTAAACAACACGGAAAGCTTGCATATGTTCTATGGTTCAAGAATATGTGATTAATTCATCCTAACAATGCCTAAATCGTGAGATTCGATTTCAAGAAAAGAGAGGTATCGTGACTGACTTACAGTGCAATATGGGGCTGGAAAATGCTTGCTCTTGATTGCTTTGGCTTGCTGAGAGTCCCAGGAATCGATTGGGATGGGCAAAGAGTCTTGTATTGGCCTCTAAGTACAAATTCGATTCACCACTTTTTCTTGATTTTTCAGTTACTGTTCTGTCTCTTGTGCCTGCCTTCAACCTAGTTTTGAGTCTGCCTTTGTTCTATTTGTACCAAGGAATGCATTAGGGTTGAAAGAATGCATCCAATCCTCCTCCATCAATGAGTTTGATCTTGATTTGATTCACCTTTAAATCTTTCCAAAAATGGCTTAAATCCAATCTTTTTTTCCACCCTAATGCCTTGCACGATTTTGAATACTTGCTAGCTGTAATTGAAACCTGAAACAAGCACAAAATCTCTTTCTTTCAATATTTTGGATTTTATATGATTTGTTTTGATTTAAATTGAATTAATTCAGATAAAAATCAAAACAAATAATAAAAATAAGATATGGACAAGTGGAAAAGGCTAGAGCTTGTGGACTATGTTGCCAACTCAAAACAAGTGAAAAACATTGGGCCCATTTGGCAAAAATTGAAGTTTTGGGCATAGTTGACTTTTGGCAATTTTGCAAAAAAGGTCAACTTCACCAATGCATAACTTCCTCAATTTTGACTCTTTGGAGGTGTTCTTGGACTTTTTAGAAAGCTTGAGATGTCCTCTAATCAACCATTTTGGTCTCATCTCAATTTGATATTCCATGCTCATGTATGAAGCTTTGACAAAAATGTGTTTTTGTTGACTTTTCAAAATGACCTATAATGTCCAAATTTATAACTTCTTGTGAGTGCATTTTTTGAACTTGGGAGCTGAAGATGGATTATAGGGAATTGCATCCTCTTAAAAATGAGCTTTGGATGGGTCATTTCTCATAAAGTATGAGAATGTTATGCTTGGTCAAAGTTGAGTTGACTTTTCCTACAAAACCCTAATTTAGCAACTTTTGGTTCTTGAGGAATTATGAGCAATCCTTGATCAATCATGATCAACCCTTGATAAAATGATTAAATGTACTTCAAAATGAGGATGTTGACCAAAAATATTGAATTTTGACAGTATGTAGGCCACAGTTGACTTTTGCCCTAGCATAGTCGATTTTCAGGCCTTTGAGCAATTGACAGAGCAAACTTTCTCTGCAAGGCTTGAAACATGACATGGATGATCTTGAGAACATATTAGGACATTGGTGAGCATTTGGGATCACTTGAACGCAAGTATCCTGATGCAACATGAAACCCTAATTTGAGGTAGACTGCCTTAGGAGGGAGCTTGTCTGGCCAACCCTTGGACTACCTTGAGCAACTTGAGTATCATTCTTGAAATGTTTTGAGAAATATGGGAGGGAAAATTTTGGGGTACAACAGACCGGATATTAGTATGCCTTAAATTCAAGTTGAAGCCCGGATGCGACCGGATAACAACTTAATTCCTTCTGAAGCCTGGAGCACGACCAGATAAGAAATGAGAAATTGCGAAGCCTAGATAACGACCAGATATAAAGTTTAATCTCATCTCCCCAATAAGTCACTGTGAAGCCTGGAGCACGACCAAATAGCAGTCGGTCTTATTTTACTCAGCAAATCACTGTAAAGCCTAGAGCACGACCAGATAGCAGTTCATTTTCACCTCCTCTACTAAGGGATGTTTTCCCAGTAGAGTAACGGACAACTGAAAGTTCTTAAAACTTTATCTCTCTCAAAACAGAGATCAACATTCCCCAGCGTAGTCCTCCTCAACAACAGGTATACAGGCTCTCGCAAAGGAATCTCTTATGCGATCAACACTTATTTTGATGGCATCTTTAAGCCCATCTTCCGTCATCAACCTCCAAATGGAATCTATAAGCCCATTCCCAATATTGCAAGACAAATACCACTTCATGCGAGTGCAAATTTCTGGGCACTCTAGTGTTCAATCACCTTCAACCTTCAGATCACGAAAGGCAGACAAGCCAATCTACATCCTCAGGTTTAAGAAGATTGAACAGGGGCAGCTATTGTACCCTAAAATTTTCCCTCCCATATTTCTCAATACACTTCAAGTGAGGTCCTCAAATTGCTCAAGGAAGTCCAAGGGTTGACCAGACAAACTCTCTCCTAAGGCAGTCTACCTCAAATTAGGGTTTCAGTTTGCATCAAGGTACTTGAGTCCAAAGGATCCCAAATTCTCACAATTGTCCTAATATGTTCTCAAGATCATCCATGTCAAGTTTCAAGCCTTGCAGAGGAAGTTTGCTCAGTCAATTGCTCAAAGGCTTGAAAACCGACTATGTTAGGGCAAAAGTCAAATGTGGCCCACATATAGTCAAACTTCAAGATTTTTGGTCAACATCCTAATTTTGAAGTATTATTCATCATTTGACCAAGGTTTGATCATGATTCCTCAAGGATTGCTCACAATTCATCAAAACCTAAAAGTTGCTAAATTAGGGTTTTGCAAGAAAAGTCAACTCAACTTTGACCATGCATAACTTTCTCATACTTTATCAAAAATGGCCCATCCAAAGATCATTTTAAAGAGGATGGAATTTCCTACAATTAATTTTCATCTCCCAAGTTCAAAATATGCACTCACAAGAAGATATAAATTTGGACATTATAGGTCATTTTGGAAAGTCAACAAAAACACCTTTTTTTTCAAAGGTTCATACATGAACATGGAAGACTAAATTGATATGAGACCAAAAGGGTTGCTTAGAGGACATCTTAAGATTTATAAAAAGTCCAAGAACACATCTCTAGGGTCAAAATTGAAGGAGTTATGCATTGGTAAAGTTGACCCTTTTTGCAAAATTGCCAAAAGTCAAATGTGGCCAAAATTGAAATTTTTTTCAAATGGGCCCAACTTTTTATGTTTTCATTGAGTTGGTAACATGACCCACAACCCATGATCTCTCCCACTTGTCTTTCTTTTATTTTTGTCATTTATTGGGATTTTATTTCAATTAAATCAAATAAAATCAAAATAAAATCATGAAAATATCAAAACTAATCAAAGCTTAAGATTTTGTGCATTTTTAGGCCTCTTATACAGCTGGAAAGAGAATAAAATCGTGCAAGTTTCATTTGGACACAAAAATATTGGATTTGTCTTGATTTGGAAATATTTGCATAAGGATCAAATCTTGAATCAATGATCTTAATTGAAGAAGATTTGAAACAGGTTGGTAACCCTAATTCGTTCTAGAGTACATATAGAACATTTGCAGATCAAAAACAAAAAAATGGAGGTGTGCAAAGGTGAAAACAACTTTCAAAAAAATCAAGAAAAGTTGCAAACTGTTTTCTCAGTTCCAGGCTTCCTCAAGCCATTCCAGTCACACAAATCGCTTACTGGACATCCTAGGATCACATTGCAACCCTTAGCAAGCTCCCTCAAGCCCAGAAACGCGTTGTAAGTACCCCACGACTTCCATGTTTTTTTGAAATCGTATATCATAATTGTGGCATTGTTAGCATATTTTATGGACATATTCTTAATCCTTATGGTGTTTGCAAGCTAATGGTAATATCCAATTGTATTTTTATTGGCTATACAACAAGTTTCCATGTTTAGGGTTTTAGTTTCGTTTTTAGGGGTTTTGCTTGCAGGAACAATTATCCATGGATAGTGGTACCATGATGCTCGTGAGGTTGCAACGAGTTGATTGGTACCACTGGTATTGATTTATCTTGCAGGGATAAGATTTTGGAGATGCATAGGTTTGTTCCTACGCCCAGATGATTGTAGGTATAAGTCCAAAAACTTTTACCAACTGAGGGAGGAAGAAGATGATAACGTGGCCTTCCCTGACTGGCCCATTCAAATTTCGCGCATTTTCAGAATCCACTTTTTGTCTTTATCATATAATGCTTTTTTATTATTATCCATACAAAAGAACAAGCCAGCTCAGATGGTCAGCGTGTGTTGTGAAAGTGCCAAAGGGCCTGGGTTCGATCCCCAGGTCCCCATATTTGTCAATATTATTTTGCTTTGTATGTTCAAGTGTGCAGGCTTCTCATATGACCACCATGTGTCATTGTGATACGGTGGGAGAACTGACTTGAAGGTTTTGTGTTTGTGTTCGCAATTGTTCGGTTTAGCAAGAGTCGCCACCGACTTTTTATTTTATCCAAAGGAAAGGTCAAAAAGCACAGGAAATACCTTTGAGATGTTTTCTTGGGTTCGGGGGGTAGATTATGAAAAGGGAAGGTGTTAGCACCCTTTTCATCCATGGTTATCCATGGGCTCTTAGTTACTTGTTTAGATCACTTGCCTTTGCTTTTCAATTGTTTGAAATGGTGCTTTGTGTGTGTGGTTTTGAAAATGCTTTGAAAAAGAGGCCTTGTCTAGGCAACCTTTATAATGATTCTTGTTTGAATATATACAAAGGTGTGTGTCTTTTTGAAAAGATATTTCAATGTTTTGAAAGTTTGTTTTGAAATTATGTTTTGAAGTTGTGTTGTGATGTGTGTTTGAAAATGGCAAGGATGTTTTGCAAGCTTTTGATCAAGTAACTAAGAGTTGTCTACCCTATTTTACTCAAAGATCTTTCTTATGTTTTCAATCCTTTTGACAGTGTTATTTCACCATTGTATTTTGTGAACGACCTTGTGTTAGGATGTTAAATGGGACAGGCGCGGGTCATCGTATACAATCATTGAAAGCAACTTGTGAGACGCTCTAGCAATTTTGTAAGGGACGAGATCGTTTTATCGAAGGCAACATCAAGGGTCATCGAGGGACTATGATCTTTGTTTATCGAAGGGGAATTTGCTAGAGTGTCTCATATTCGAGGGACATGATTGCATTTTCCGAGGCAACAAGCGAGGTTTCCCTAGAGGTGCAAGTGTGAATTGTGTATTGATTTTCATGCATTTATTCTTGTATTAGGTCATCTAGCGATTGATTTTAGATTGTTCGCATACAAACCCTAATTACTATACAGTATATTGAAAGCAATAAATTGCGGGAATTTAAAGTCTAAGTTATTACATAAAAGTATCCGAGGATGGGGGTACAATTATTTACAAATGGGGATGAGTCTCACATGAATAGTAATGTCCAAATATGTGTTACAACCAAATCGAACTGTCGCAATTCAACATAAGATTATAACAATTTATAAGATAAAGAAAATCAAAGAATTATGAGATGCATGTATTTATTTACAAATAAACAAATAAAATTTAACCTAATAAAGATTAAGTATTTGTTATTATTTTTGTGTTTTTTATGAATTATGTAAACAAATAGTTTTAAAGAAAGAAAGATTATTTAAATTAAATCTTCTATTATTTACATATTTTTATTAATCAATAACTAGTTTTAAAGAAAACCAAGAATTATTTAAGTTAAACTAAATGTTCTTTTTTTTGTATTTTTATTATAAACAAGATTAATAATAACTTTGACTAAAAAAAAGTAAAGCAAAATTAAATTAGTATTTGTATTAACTAAAAGAAAGAAAGTAAATTAAAAAAAAAGCATTAGTTTTGAAGAGATAAAAAAGATATGGGCTTAGGAGTTTGTGGCCCAAATGAAACAAAAGAAGAAAGATAAGTCAGGAAGAAAGAAGGGGGGTTCAAGCTTAAGTGAAAACGTTGGGCTTATGATTTTGTTTGGGGAGAAGGCCCAGCTGAAGTTGGTACAATGTTTTTGTTTTGGGTTTCCCTCAATTTTAGGGTTTGCAAGCTTTGGCCACAGCGGCGTCGTTTCTCTTACTCTCTTCTTCTCCATTTCTCTTCTTCATTCTCAAACCATAAGCTTCTGATTCTTCCTCAAACCTCCATGTTGTCGGAGCGCCACCCTAGCCCTCTCCTCTTCACGACGGTCCAAGGCGATTGTTTGAACGATACAGTTTTATCTTGTTAGGGTTTTTACAGTTCGCATTCGTTTGATTCTTGCATGTTTATTGTTTGCATGTTTTAATCCTTTGATGTTCATGTGTAAGATGCAGTGAAAGTTTGAGGAAGAGAAACTGTACCTTGGCGTTTTGTTTCTGAAAAAGATGGAGGGAGGGTTGGACCAGCGGCGCTCTTGGTGGCCAGAGGCGGAAGAAGACGAGATGAACGTCGCTTCTGGTATTTCTGTATTTTCTTGATTTGTTTGATGATGAGTATTTCTTGAAAACTTGCTTGCTTCTGACTTTTATTGGTGATGAACACGTTTCTGAAACTTTATTGCTTTTCGCTTTTGTTGGTGATGAACACGTTTCTGGAACTTTATTGCCTCTGACTTTTTGTTGATGATGAACTTAGCTTCTGAAACTTTATTGCTTCTGAATCTCTTCCTCTTTTTTTTGCTTGTTAATGATGATTGGACTCTGAAACTATTTGTTCTGCTTTGAGTTTGTTGCTTTGTTTCTGTTGATGATGATGAAAAATAAATCTGAAACTTGTTGTTGGCTTCTTAATCTCTTCCTTTCTTGGTTTTGGTATTGATGATGAAAGTATCTCTGAGATTGTTTTGGAACTTTTGTTGTTTTTTTTAAGATGATGAAATGTTCTAGAAGTTGTTTTGTTTGCTTCTGACTTTTGTTACAGGCTGTGTAATTTGCAGTTTGAGATGTAGGTTATTTTTGTTTGGCCTGTGAGCAGGCTTTGCTATAGCTTGCAGTTTGAAATGCAGGCTTGGTTTGGCTATGGTTTTGTTGAGCTGTGAGCAGGTTTTGCTATAGCTTGCAGTTTGAAATGCAGGCTTGGTTTGGCTATGGTTTTGTTGAGTTGTGAGCAGGTTTTGCTATAGCTTGCAGTTTGAAATGCAGGCTTGGTTTGTGCAAGCATGTTTGCAAGCTTGCTGGTTCTTTTATGCAGTTTTGCAGCTTGAAATGCAGGCTTGGCAAGCTGGTTTTGCAGTTTTGGCTCAAACAGGTTTGAGAGTTTGGTTTGTGGTTAAATCTGTAGTTTTGTACAGGTTTCTTGCTGGCAGGTTTTGTTAACTTGTTTTGATTTGCAGTTTTTGAAACTTCAAGTTTTGCTGTAGCTTTTTTTTGTTACAGTTATGCAGGGTTTTGGAGCTTTTGTATTTTTCCTCTCTCTTGGATTGTTATACAGTCTCCTCTCTTTTATATCTTTTTGCTTTCTTTACTGTCTTTGACAGCTTGCCTTAGCCAAAACTGCAAAACTCTTCACCAGGTCCTCTCTTTCTCTCTCTCTCATAAGCACTTTTGCTTATTTTAATATATCTTTCTGAAAAGTTTGCTAGCTAGAAAGTGATGATGGCTAGGACAAGCTCTTGCTTGTGAATTGGTTTTTCTCTGCATTGTGTACTTTGTTTACATATTTTCTGCTTTGTACTTTACCTTGACAGTTTTGTAACTCAGTTTGACATTCAGTTTGGTTAATGCATTGTAGTTAGATTTCCATGCTTGCTCATGTTTGCCTTGCTGACTTGTTTATGTTTGCCTTGCAATTTGCTTTGTTACTGCAATTTTGTATAGCATGGCCCATGTTTTTGCATTTGAACCAATTGTATGCTTGCATTTTATATCTTTTATTTTTCTCTCTGTGAACCGAGAAGAGCGATCTTCTCGTGATTTGCAGAGGGGAAAATAAAATATGATGAACATAGCATTCTGATTCCGACCGGCAAACTTTAATGATGATTTCTTTTCTTCTGTTTGAAAATTCTTTTCAGTTAATTGTGCTAATTTCTTTCGTTTCTTCTTTTTCAGGTGAATGCATCCTGGGCAATAGAGGGAGCAGTAGAAGTCAAAGATCTTAGGATATTAGGCTTAGAGATAGATAGATTTTTCATTTGTTGTAAACAATTATTATTGTAAATACTGTAAGTTGTAAATTTACAATATTCAGATAAATTTTGTAACAACATTTGAAACGAATAAAAAAGTCTTTATCCAAAAGAAATTTCTACTGTCAAATATCTTCCAATCTTTCCTTGCATTGTTTATTTAATTATTTAAGACTCTCAAATCAAAATAATTGGAACTGTATCCCAATAATTTTAATCCAGATAAAATAAATAATCAACAAACTTTGTAGTCTCGTAACCTTGCATTACTCACAATACGCATGGTATTCCAATTAACACACGTATTGTACAGTTAAACAAACAAAGCATTCCATTAAACGGTAAACATTTCACTCCACTTAATCAAGCAGATGCCTTAATGTTCCAAACAAAAGTCCCAGCTTTTATCCCAGATAATCAGGCCTTGAGAAACAACCAGTAAACTTGAACAAGCGTGAAAATAATGTAACAGTTAACTGAATTTCTGAGGATTCAGTTTCTTCTGAGAAATGCGAGCGAAAACCCTAATTCCGGATTTGTTGCCAAAGAAAAGTCTACTTGATCAATTCCTGAGCCAATCTCAAAAAATCAGAGAAAAACCCTAATTCTGGATTGACTTATGAAGAAAAGTCTGTTTGACCAATTCTTGAGCCAATCTCAAAAATCAGAGAAAACCCTGGGGTTGTGATTTCTTGTGAAAAAGGGAGGACAAATTTTGGGGTACAACAGTTGCCCCTGTTCAATCTTCTTGAACCTGAAGAGTTAGACTGGCAAGTTTGTCGTTCGCGACTCGAAGGTAAAAGATGATTGGACACTAGAGTGCCCCTAAATTTGCACCCGTCAAAGCATAGTTGAGGGAATGGGCTTAAAGATGCCATTTGGAGATGTGACAGAATCTTGTCGGAGATGGGCTTTAAAGATGCCATCCAAGAATGTTTGTTGAACTGTATGTTGTAGGTGAAAGAATGAGTATCAGAAAGGTATCCGTGTTTGGAACATCTCTGAGCTGGGGGTCTGAATAAGCAATAGATTAGCATCCGTGTCGGGAGGCATCCGTAAACTGTTTTCAGAAATCCTTGAAGTTTGAAACTTGCTAAACTTATCCTGCGACGGGTAAAATATTAGCTGAAACACAAAGTTATGCTGTATGATGCAATGTATGTGTTATATCAATGCTTATGATATATGAATGTAATGAATGCGCATGTAAGCTGATTAGCCGTCTTGCTGAGGAAGATAAATCCTGGATAGCTGGAGATAATAAAATATTTTACCGTTGTCGGGGAAAATAAATCCTTGACTGCTCCTGGGGATTGAAAATCCTTTGATCATTGAAAATGGGAAGTCCTGGGACCACTGTTGAAGAGTATGCGTGTCTTCAAACTTTTTGACAACCTATGCGGGGAGAAGTTATATTGTTGGGGAAAGTCAGGAGTTTGGATTGTATGCCAATCTACTGGGGATTCCTGTTTTGAGGGGAACTTTGTTGGTGAATATCTGGAAACTCTATGAGGAATTGAGAATGAGAGTCTTCATTCTGCTTGGGGAATTAGTGTTAAGGAGCCAAGAACGAGAATCTTCGATCTGCCAGGGGATTTGAAATTCTTACAAATTCATGCTGAGAGTAAAGAAAGCTCCGGAGGATCAAGGATGAGAGTCTTGATTTTGTTGGGTAGTAAGAACTTTGTGGGGAATAGCCATACTGTTGAAGAGTAGCTATCTTGTTGGAGAGTAAAACTCAGGACTCTGGAAAAAGCTTATTCCTGTTTGGAAGAAGTTCAGGTGTTTAGGTTGTATGCCACTTTGAGAATGAGAATCTTCATTCTGTCGGGAATATCAGGAATTCAGGTTATATGCCACTTTGAGAATGAGAATCTTCATTCTGTCGGGAATATCAGGAGGTTGGGTGTATATACCACTTTGAGAATGAGAATCTTCATTCTGTTGGGAATATCAGGAGGTTGGGAGTATATACCACTTTGAGAATGAGAATCTTCATTCTGTTGGGAATATCAGGAGGTTGGGAGTATGCCAATCTACTGGGGAAGCAGGAATGAGAATCTTCATTCAGGCGTTTGGGTCAGGAGGTTGGGAGTATGCCAATCTACTGGGGTTTCAGGGATGAGAATCTTTATTCAAGAGCTTGGGAGTATACCAATCTTCTGAGGTTTCAAGGACGAGAATCTTCATTCTTGAGAGAAACAGAATTTTAGGAGCTTCATTTGTCCATTATTCTGTTGGTGGGTTGTTTCTGTTGAGATTTTAGGAACTTGTCCGTAACTCAGCTGAAGTAAAAGCTTTGTCGCTTGAATTTGATTGTACCTTTTCTGAAAGGTAGAGGTTAGTGGCATATATCAAACAATGATGTTCTCAAAATAAATGAGATTGCGTTGCATGATGTCCTGATGCACGGAGGTGTAATGTTCTTCAAGATGACCTTTCGTCGGGGAAAATAAATCCCGAGCTGGTGGAGGATAAAAGAGTTGGATTCTTCATCTCTGATAGTGAAGAGACAACAGAATAAATCGCTGAGAGATTTATTTGAAATATCAAAAACCCGGAATATCTTCCACTGGTCATAAGAATTAGGGAGATCTTAGTGTCGATCTGACCAAAACAGAGAGGGTCTTGGATTAATTTTGATTCAACCGGATGATGGAGGAAACTTTGACGACTGTAACTCCAATAGGTGATAAAGGAATCCTCGACGACCGTAACTTCCAACAGGTGATGAAGGAATCTTCGACGACCGTAACTTCCAACAGGTGATGAAGGAATCTTCGACGATCGTAACTTCCAACAGGTGATGAAGGAATCTTCGACGACCGTAACTTCCAACAGGTGATGAAGGAATCTTCGACGACCATAACTTCCAACAGGTGATGAAGGAATCTTCGAAGACCGTAACTTCTAACAGGTGATGAAGGAATCTTTGACGACAATAACTTCCAACAGGTGATGAAGGAATCTTCGACGATCGTAACTTCCAACAGGTGATGAAGGAATCTTTGACGACCGTAACTTCCAACAGGTGATGAAGGAATCTTCGCCTGCTGATCAATCTGCATATGTCATGAACATTGTTGAAATGTAATTTTGTTTTGGAGAATAAATCCTTGACAAGTGTTGGGGAAATAAACCCATGAATGTTGGTCTGCTAGAGAGGTGATAAACTTCTCGAGGATGCTTGAATTCCTTTTCAGAAAAATTTCGGAGAGATTCGTCACTATCCCTAGTATCAAATGTTTGTGGCGATGCCAAGAAACTTGGACTGTACGTAACCCTTTGATGAGATTAACGTTTTAATTCCCCAAGTGATGGTGATGGAGACTTGCCCCAAGTTAATCTGCAATTGAGAGATTTCTTGAAATCTTGACTGGACTGCCCCAGGTTTACTGAACTTGAGTGATTTATTAAAATCTTGACTGGACTGCCCCATGTTTACTGGACAATATCATATCAGGCCCCTTTTTGTTGATGGGAGATTTTTGCAACGAGAGTGTCATCCCACTTGAAGTGATTTTATTCACTGAGAGAGCTTTCGTTCATCCGAACATTCACTGCGTGAATTTCTTCGCTGTCAAACTAATAAACATGTGCAAACAACGATATTCAAATAATGTAAGGTTCATGCTTGTCTCGAAGTTTTGAAAAAATGCGTTTTTTAGCAGAAAACTTTTTATAAGACAAATTCAACACAAGATTTAGAGCAAAGCCTTACAAGAGTCAGGATACCTTTTGTAACAATATGCTTTTGAACTAACCCATGCTTCAATTAGGACTTTTGAAGGGTTGTAACGTGGCTTGGTTCACGGTTTAAGAAACAAAGGATAAAGGCCCAAAATATATTTGTACCCACCCGCTCTTCATGATGTTCTTCAATCCTAAACTCAGTTAATTGTGCGTCGAACTCTATTCGAGTTTGGAACGACGTTTTGGTGATGGTTCACACAAGTTGAATTTTATGGGAAGGAAGTCATTTTTGCAACATTTTTCATGTTGTTTAGGATTTATAATAACCTCTTTCTTTTGATTTATTATCCCTAATTTTGCCTGATTGTTCTTGTTTTCGAGATTACAGTCAGCGGGATTCCCTAGCTTTATTAAGCCTCCTTTGTAGGTTTTGGCTCAGTGGGCTTTTCTCTTTTGAGAGATAATGACTGTCTATGTGATAAAGAACCATCACTGTCTTTTGATTCCCAAGGAATGTTTTTGATGTCATTCGTTGTATTACGAACTGAGAGTTTGCGACTTCAATGTGCATCTTTTGAATTAACTGAGAGACTACCCTACCCCAGGTTTGATTAGAGGTTTCAATTCGTGTTTAAAACAGAAAACTTCTACTTCTTTGGCTCGAAGGGGTTGACTAGGGATTATCTTCCTTATAACTCCAGTGTTTAGGATTTGAAAGAAAAGTCTGTACATCGTCAGCAAGGTCTGTTCAAAAGCATACCGTATGAGATTATGGCATTGTTTCGTCATCCTCCCTCTAAAGGCTTGTAGCTTTTTGCAAGAGTTAAATGTCATAAAGAAAGTAGGAAGCATAATTCAAGAATAGTGAAAACCAATGGATGAATTCAAGACAAACATATGCAATGCATTAATGAAACAGATTTTGACATCAACAGATAATTGTTTGAATAACAAAAGAAATTACAACTTGAAAATTCAAATAAAACAAAAGTCTCTTAGTTCTAACTTTGTCATTTCAGGTGGAGAACCCTCAGAGGAAGATTTTCATCTTGCCATCTGGCATGAATTTCAGCACTCCTTTGTCAATTAAATCTTGAATTTTGTTTTTCAAAGCCCAACAGTCATCGGTGTCATGTCCAGGACTATAGGAGTGGTATACACAAAATGCATCAGGGTGATAGCCAGGAGCAGAGGTATTGGGATTCCGAAGAGGATCCTTTAAAGCAAGCAGATTGACCTCTAACAAGCGTTTCAGTATTAGAGATGATGGTATGTCAGTCTCAGTGAAATGTCTTCCAGATGTATTTTGCTTACGCCGATTACCCCGTTGACGCTGACGAGGTTGTTGTTGGGCTTGTGACCCTGAAGCAAGTTGGGGAACCTTTCCCTTGTCTTCTTGTCTCAAAGGACGTTGAATGATTACTTGATCCTCAACCCTAGTTGTTTGCCCCACTTGGTTATCTTGAAGCAGTTTGTTGACGAGGACCCTGAGCACCTCTTGCCTTTGAGCCAGGTCTTGAATGAGAGCCATCTGGCCCACCAGTTGTCCCATCATCTGGATCTTCATTGTTTCCAACTCAATTTGTAGTCCTTCCAATTGATTATTCTTGATGCCATCTGGATTCCCTAGGACCATGCCCCTTGTGAGGAGAGCTTTCACCTCTTCTTGCCCCTGGGACAGGTTCAAGAACATTTCTTGAAGTTGAGCGTTTTGAGCCTGGATATCTTCGACAGTTCTCTCTAGAGCCATCTCTACTAAAATAAATAGTAGGAGAATAAGGAAACCTGAAAGGGAAAACCTGTCATGATATAATGCATGATATGTGGATGCATGTTTTCAAGGATCTCGCGGGCTGAACACAAGAAAATGTTAGACATTGAACTTCGATCAACATCTTTGATTGGAGAACTTTGTATCAGTGGATGTCTTTCCACGAGAATCAAGCTCACCATGTCGAGTGGGTCATAGCCCTCGATTCAAGTTGTTGCACTTGATCTTTAATGGCTTTTGTTTAGAGGAAAATGAAACCTCTTTCCCTTTGGTAGACGTCTGGTTCAACGTGACCCTGCATCAAAGACCCTCGAGATCCTTGAAATGGTTATTGAAAATGCTATGGTATGATGTTATGATGTTATGTACAGGTATGCAAAAGTAAGCAAGTGTATATACAGGTAATCACATTTACACAAAGCAGACAAGTCCTTAGGTTTAGGCTTGCATGGGGTTTGTAGGTAAGTACCCTCTTGAAGTTAGTTGGCTCAACCTGTCCTATAAATAGTAACCGGGTTCTAAGGAGCTCAATATCACTGGATTATTTTCTGTGTTCATGGTTTCAGTTTAGCCACTTTACTGGCGACCGAAATATCCCAAGAAAACAATCCTCAATGAGTGTAGTATCGAGTATCTACCAACTTCGGACTGCACCAAAGCCGGTCATCTCACTACCCCTAATAAGGCCAAGATGGTCAAGTAAGGTTCTAAGAGTTTGTTAGTGCTTTATGACATCACTCAGCGGCCCCGTATTCTCTTTGATTGACTCAAAGGCTACCGGTACCCACAAATATGTCGCACTAACGTAGCTACTGCTTCAACCATGTCGGTATACCCCACACAGTTCCCTCACAGTTTATTGCTACTTACCTAAAAGGTGTCCCTAAATCTGGGTGTAGGATTTAAAACAAACCCAAGCAAGGAACCAAAAAGTAAAGCAATCAAAGCAATCAAGGTAAGCATGTAAAGGAGACCTAAACCCTAAGGTAACCCCACTTTTATAGTGTATTCCCTAGCAGAGTCGCCAGTTCTGTGATACGGTGGGAGAACTGACTTGAAGGTTTTGCGTTTGTGTTCAGAATTTTTCGGTTTAGCAAGAGTCGCCACCGACTTTTTATTTTATCCAAAGGAAAGGTCAAAAAGCACAGGAAATACCTTTGAGATGTTTTCTTGGGTTCGGGGGGTAGATTATGAAAAGGGAAGGTGTTAGCACTCTTTTCATCCATGGTTATCCATGGGCTCTTAGTTACTTGTTTAAATCACTTGCCTTTGCTTTTCAATTGTTTGAAATGGTGCTTTGTGTGTGTGGTTTTGAATATGCTTTGAAAAAGAGGCCTTGTCTAGGCAACCTTTATAATGATTCTTGTTTGAATATATACAAAGGTGTGTGTCTTTTTGAAAAGATATTTCAATATTTTGAAAGTTTGTTTTGAAATTATGTTTTGAAGTTGTGTTGTGATGTGTGTTTGAAAACGGCAAGGATGTTTTGCAAGCTTTTGATCAAGTAACTAAGAGTTGTCTACCCTATTTTACTCAAAGATCTTTCTTATGTTTTCAATCCTTTTGACAGTGTTATTTCACCATTGTATTTGGTGAACAACCTTGTGTTAGGATGTTAAACGGGACAGGCGCGGGTCATCGTATACAATCATTGAAAGCAACTTGTGAGACACTCTAGCAATTTTGTAAGGGACGAGATCGTTTTATCGAAGGAAACATCGAGGGTCATCGAGGGACTACAATATTTGTTTTTCAAAGGGGCATTTGCTAGAGTTTCTCATATTCGAGGGACATGATTGCATTTTCCGAGGCAACAAGTGAGGTTACCCTAGAGGTGCAAGTGTGAATTATGTATTAATTTTCATGCATTTATTCTTGTATTAGGTCATCTAGCGATTGATTTTAGATTGTTCGCATACAAACCCTAATTACTATACAGTATATTGAAAGCAATAAATTGCGGAAATTTAAAGTCTAAGTTATTACATAAAAGTATCCGAGGATGGGGGTACAATTATTTACAAATGGGGATGAGTCTCACATGAATAGTAATGTCCAAATATGTGTTACAACCAAATCGAACTGTCGCAATTCAACATAAGATTATAACAATTTATAAGATAAAGAAAATCAAAGAATTATGAGATGCATGTATTTATTTACAAATAAACAAATGAAATTTAACCTAATAAAGATTAAGTATTTGTTATTATTTTTTATTTTTTTATGAATTATGTAAACAAAGAGTTTTAAAGAAAGAAAGATTATTTAAATTAAATCTTCTATTATTTACATATTTTTATTAATCAATAACTAGTTTTAAAGAAAACCAAGAATTATTTAAGTTAAACTAAATGTTCTTTTTTTTGTATTTTTATTATAAACAAGATTAATAATAACTTTGACTAAAAAAAAAGTAAAGCAAAATTAAATTAGTATTTGTATTAACCAAAAGAAAGAAAGTAAATTAAAAAAAAAGCATTAGTTTTGAAGAGATAAAAAAGATATGGGCTTAGGAGTTTGTGGCCCAAATGAAACAAAAGAAGAAAGACAAGTCAGGAAGAAAGAAGGGGGGTGCAAGCTTAAGTGAAAACGTTGGGCTTATGATTTTGTTTGGGGCGAAGGCCCAGCTGAAGTTGGTACAATGTTTTTGTTTTGGGGTTCCCTCAGTTTTAGGATTTGCAAGATTTGGCCACAGCGGCGCCGTTTCTCTTACTCTCTTCTTCGTTCTCAAACCATAAGCTTCTGATTCTTCCTCAAACCTCCATGTTGTCGGAGCGCCACCCTAGCCCTCTCCTCTTCACGACGGTCCAAGGCGATTGTTTGAACGGTACAGTTTTATCTTGTTAGGGTTTTTACAGTTCGCATTCGTTTGATTCTTGCATGTTTATTGTTTGCATGTTTTAATCCTTTGATGTTCATGTGTAAGATGCAGTGAAAGTTTGAGGAAGAGAAACTGTACCTTGGCGTTTTGTTTCTGAAAAAGATGGAGGAAGGGTTGGACCGGCGGCGCTCTTGGTGTCCAGAGGCGGAAGAAGACGAGATGAACGTCGCTTCTGGTATTTCTGTATTTTCTTGATTTGTTTGATGATGAGTATTTCCTGAAAACTTGCTTGCTTATGACTTTTATTGGTGATGAACACGTTTCTGAAACTTTATTGCTTTTCGCTTTTGTTGGTGATGAACACGTTTCTGGAACTTTATTGCCTCTGACTTTTTGTTGATGATGAACTTAGCTTCTGAAACTTTATTGCTTCTGAATCTCTTCCTCTTTTTTTTGCTTGTTAATGATGATTGGACTCTGAAACTATTTGTTCTGCTTTGAGTTTGTTGCTTTGTTTCTATTGATGATGATGAAAAAGAAATCTGAAACTTATTGTTGGCTTCTGAATCTCTTCCTTTCTTGGTTTTGGTATTCATGATGAAAGTATCTCTGAGATTGTTTTGGAACTTTTGTTGTTTTTTTGAAGATGATGAAATGTTTTGGAAGCTGTTTTGTTTGCTTCTGACTTTTGTTACAGGATGCGTAATTTGCAGTTTGAGATGTAGGTTATTTTTGTTTGGCCTGTGAGCAGGCTTTGCTATAGCTTGCAGTTTGAAATACAGGCTTGGTTTGGCTATGGTTTTGTTGAGCTGTGAGCAGGTTTTGCTATAGCTTGCAGTTTGAAATGCAGGCTTGGTTTGGCTATGGTTTTGTTGAGCTGTGCGCAGGTTTTTCTATAGCTTGCAGTTTGAAATGCAGGCTTGGTTTGTGCATGCATGTTTGCAAGCTTGCTGGTTCTTTTATGCAGTTTTGCAGCTTGAAATGCAGGCTTGGCAAGCTGGTTTTGCAGTTTTGGCTCAAACAGGTTTGGGAGTTTGGTTTGTGGTTGAATCTGTAGTTTTGTACAGGTTTCTTGCTGGCAGGTTTTGTTAGCTTGTTTTGATTTGCAGTTTTTGAAACTGCAAGTTTTGTTGTAGCTCTTTTTTTGTTACAATTATGCAGGGTTTTAGAGCTTTTGTATTTTTCCTCTCTCCTGGACTGTTATACAGTCTCCTCTCTTTTATATCTTTTTGCTTTCTTTATTGTCTTTGACAGTCTGCCTTAGCCAAAACTACAAAACTCTTCACTAGGTCCTCTCTTTCTCTCTCTCTCATAAGCACTTTTGCTTATTTTAATATATCTTTCTGAAAAGTTTGCTGGCTAGAAAGTGATGATGGCTAGGACAAGCTCTTGCTTGTGAATTGGTTTTTCTCTGCATTGAGTACTTTGTTTACATATTTTCTGCTTTGTACTTTGCCTTAACAGTTTTGTAACTCAGTTTGACATTCAGTTTGGTTAATGCATTGTAGTTAGATTGCCATGCTTGCTCATGTTTGCCTTGCTGACTTGTTTATGTTTGCCTTGCAATTTGCTTTGTTACTGTAGTTTTGTATAGCATGGCCCATGTTTTTGCATTTGAACCAATTATATGCTTGCATTTTATATCTTTTATTTTTCTATCTGTGAACCGAGAAGAGCGATCTTCTCGTGATTTGCAGAGGGGAAAATAAAATATGATGAACATAGCATTCTGATTCCGGCCGGTAAACTTTAATGATGATTTCTTTTCTTCTGTTTGAAAATTCTTTTCAGTTAATTGTGCTAATTTCTTTCCTTTCTTCTTTTTCAGGTGAATGCATCCTGGGCAATAGAGGAAGCTGTAGAAGTCAAAGATCTTAGGAGATTAGGCTTAGAGATAGATAGATTTTTCATTTGTTGTAAACCAATATTATTGTAAATACTGTAAGTTGTAAATTTACAATATTCAGATAAATTTTGTAACAACATTTGAAACGAATAAAAAAGTCTTTATCCAAAAGAAATTTCTACTGTCAAATATCTTCCAATCTTTCCTTGCATTGTTTATTTAATTATTTAAGACTCTCAAATAAAAATAATTAGAACTGTATCCCAATAATTTTAATCCAGATAAAATAAATAATCAACAAACTTTGCAGTCTCGTAACCTTGCATTACTCACAATATGCATGGTATTCCAATTAACACACGCGTTGTACAGTTAAACAAACAAAGCATTCCATTAAACGGTAAACCTTTCACTCCACTTAATCAAGCAGATGCCTTAATGTTCCAAACAAAAGTCTCAGCTTTTATCCCAGATAATCAGGCCTTGAGAAACAACCAGTAAACTTGAACAAGCGTGAAAACAATGTAACAGTTAACTGAATTTCTGAGGATTCAGTTTCTTCTGAGAAATGCGAGCGAAAACCCTAATTCTGGATTTGTTGCCAAAGAAAAGTCTACTTGATCAATTCCTGAGCCAATCTCAAAAAATTAGAGAAAAACCCTAATTCTGGATTGACTGATAAAGAAAAGTCTGTTTGACCGATTCTTGAGCCAATCTCAAAAATCAGAGAAAACCCTGGGGTTGTGATTTCTTATGAAAAAAGGAGGGCAAATTTTTGGGTACAACAGTCATCAATACTCAACCATCAGATCCCTAGTGTGCCAGATCCAAGGCTCCCCATATGAGTGTCCACCATGGGCACAAGTCAAGCAAACGCATGGGATCTGGAAAAGTCAAATGGGCCATGCGCTTTTGGGCTCAGAAATTGCAATTCAGACCCCCCCCTTTTGCTATAACACCAGGCCCATTCTAATTTCCTTTCTATTTTCTTTTCTTTTATTTAATTTATTTTGATTAATTTATTTTCTAACCAAAATTAATTCCTTTTTACAAAAAAATCATAAAATCAATTTCATAAATTTAGAATTGGTTTTTTTATTTTATTATATTATTTTTATCAAAATCAATTTTATATTAGTTTTAATTTAGGTTTAATTCTAACTTTTTCTTTTAACAATTAAAATCAAATTAGAAAAGTAGGTGTGTTCTTGATTTAATTTTTATTTCTTTTCATAAAATAACAAAAATACAAAAAAACAGTTAATTTAATTATTTTTCTCAAATAAAATTAATTAGTCATTAAGTTTTCTTTATTTATTCAATTAAACTATATTTTTCTCAAAAATAACACAAACCACCAAAATATGATTTTTCTTTTAATTAGGTTTAGACGGGGTCAAAACCCTTATTTCTCTCGTTTTTAATTCATCGCGCGCGTTTATTATTTTTGCGATATTAATGTAACTGCTCATGGTATGTAATAGTTTAATTAGGGTTTTCTTTTATTTATCGTTTTACGGGTTTTTGGCTATGTAATTAATCCCCCTCCCCGAAGCCTTGTAATAGTGTAGTTTTATTTTCCGCATTTTAATTCTTGCAAATATTAACTGTTAGATGTATGATAATAGGATGGCATGACAAGATTGTATGTTAATTTAAAATGGTTAGCAAACCCTAATGTGAAAAGATAATAACTTGAAATCAAATCACTCGCACATGCGCACTCTTAGGGTATACTCTCACTTAGGTTGCCTTCGGTAAATGGTCATTAAGTATAGGGTGTCTTAGTGGTTGCCCTCTTGTCTAAACAAAGATCAAATGTCCCGTTCGGAAATGTTGCCTCGGAAATGTTGCCTCGGAAATGTTGCCTCGAATATGATCTTAAGACATTAGGGTTATTACTAAGACGTCCTAGCATTGCTTTAGTGATCGTACGTCCCTTACGAATTGACCCTTACAACTCCAACGATGATGCTACCTACTCTTTAATAGTAGGATAGCCTTGTCTAAAGGAAATAAGAACAAAAACATTCTTTTTTCGAGTAGGTAGATGCTAGTAGGTACTTGCTCAAAAATCAAACTTTTCACACTTACTGTTTTCAAACAAAGTTTTCAAAAACGCTTTGTAACACTCTTGAGGACTGATACAAGGGTTAAAATGAAGTAAAACAAAAACTCTTCAAAACACACAAACACGGAAGCAATTTTTAAAATGATGAGCAAGTACCTAAGAGCCCATAGAAAACTACGGATAGAAAGGGTTCTAATACCTTCCCTTTCTATAATCCACCCCCCGTACTCAAAATCTCGAAAAAGGAATTTTTCTGTGCTTTTTTCCTTTCCAGTTGGATAAAATAAAAGTCAGTGGCGACTCTTGCTTACCGCGACATTTTGCAAACACAAACGCAAAACGCAAACCAGTATTTTTCTCAAAACAGTCCAATTCTGCCACCGTATCACAGAACTGGCGACGCTGCTAAGGATTATAAGTGGGGTATACCTTAGGATTAAGTCATCATAAATTGCTTCTCTTGTTTGTTTTGGTTGCTTTACTTTTGAGGGTTTTGTATTGGGAGTTACTATAGATCCTAACCCGGACCTGGGGACACCTGTTAGGTAAGTAGCAATAAATTGTGAGGGAACTGTACGGCGTAGACCGATACGGTTGAAGCAGTAGCTACGTTGATGTGGCACATTGGTTGGTACAGGTATCCCTTGTGGAGAAACGAGGATAATACAGGGCTTCTATGTGTGTCATTAAGCATCAACTGACCTTAGAACCTTTAATCGACCAACTTGGCCAGTAGGAAGTAGTGAGATAGCCGGTCTCGGTGTAAAGCTGGGAACTGGTTGATACTCGATGTTACACTCATTGAGACCATACTCTCGAGATAGTTCCGGCCACAAGAAAAGATTGTGTGAGCTGAAACCATGACCGATGGAGGATGGTCAGTGATATTGAGAACCTCTAGAACCCGGTTACTATTGCTAAGACAGGTTGAAACCAACTGAACTTCAAGAGGGTAATACCTAGACCCCATGCAAGCCTTAAACTTAAGGGCTTTTGTGTGACTTGTTTGCCTTTCCCATGTCGGTTATCTGCTATACCTGTGTTGCTTTTATCATGACATCATGCATCATAACATAGCATGCATACTTCATTATACTAACCATTTCAAACACCGAGGGGGTTTATCTTTGTTCTGTTTTGCAGATTATGGCTTCCATACGCAGAAACACCATCCGAGTTAACTTTGTGCAAATACCTGCTCAACTCAAAGAGTTAGCCTCAAAAGTTTCTGATACTTCTTCATTCATAAGGAGACATGGTCAACTTCTTAGCTTGGTTACCTTAAGGTTTGATGAGCAGATGATGAGCGTGCTTTTCCAGTTCTTTGATCCTGTGCATCATTGTTTCACCTTCCCGGATTATCAGCTAGTTCCCACTTTGGAAGAGTTCTCTCACTTATTGGGTATATCCATCCTTGAGAAGATGCCCTTCACAGATTTGGAAGAGACTCCTAGACCAGAAGACATTGCTTCAGCTCTGCATCTGACACGGGCTGATGTAATATCCAACTGGGAGACACGAAGCAGGGTTGAAGGTTTCTTAGCCAAGTTTCTGATAGATCAAGCTCAGCTATTCTGGGACAGTTTGGACTTTCAGGCTTTTGAAGATATCTTGGCTCTCCTTATCTACGATTTAGTTCTCTTTCCGAATCCATATTCCTTTATAGATGTGAATGCGGTTAAGATCTTCCTGTCTCGCAATCCTGTGCCTACTCTACTGGGTGATATCTTGCATGCCCTCTACACTCGTACTGTGCGTAGAAGAGGGACCCTCATGTGTTGCATGCCTTTGCTGGCAAGGTGGTTTATTTCGCACCTCCCCAAGTCTGTGCTGAAGAATGAGAAAGGTTTAGGATGGTCTTACAAAATAATGTCACTTGCCCATACAGACATTCTTTGGAGTTCCAAGGCTATGGAAAGCACTATTGTCATTGACCAATGTGGGGGATACCCTAATGTCCCGTTGCTTGGAATCAGAGGAGGAATAACCTACAGTCCTTGTTTAGCTTTGCAACAATTCGGTCGTGCTCGGAGAGATGGTCCTCATGAGCTACTTCTTACAGATATTGCATTTGACTACAAGGAAGACATTGACGAGCATCGCTGGAGGTTTATACGAGCTTGGGGCATGGTGAACAGATTTGACCCTCCAGAGTTAGGACCAAGGACTTCTCTCCCTATGCAGCCTTACCTCTAGTGGGTTCGAGCTCGTGCTCAGAAGCTTGGGATGCCTTATGAAGCTGTGTTGCCAGTGATTGTGGAGCCCACCAATGAAGAGGGCATCCCTTATACAGTCCTTTATCCCTACATGCCCACTGATCTTGGGGCATTGAAGAGATCCTGGATTCAGCTGAAAGAGGAGAGGGATACCTACCGGGAAAAGTACCATGAGCAAGAAAGGAAGATCTTGAAGCTCACCAGGCAACTCGAGAATGAAAGAACGATCAATGACTACTTCAGCACAAAGGGGAAGCGTCCATGGGATTTTTGATTTTGCTTTTTCTAGTTTAGATTTGTTTTCCGTTTATTTCTTTGTAACACCTCAAAGGAATTGTTGAACCTTTTTACCAGTTAATCTAATAAAGTTTGTTTATTTTTTGGTTTGCAAATTTAAATCTCCCAAAGTCTTTGAAATCATTACATACGCATCCAATTATCATGCACACCATTACAGGTACCATTACAGGTTTCTCATCTTCTCTGCTGTTTATTTCAGCAGAAATGTCTTCTGATTAAGCTATCAAAGATCTTCAGGCACAAAATGCCCAATTCCAAGAGATGTTCTTGAGCTTGGCTAAAGGGCAAGAGGACTTGAAATCTCTCATTCTGAAAGAGAAAGAGAAGAAGAAGAAGAAGGTCGTTCTTCTGAGTATGGGCAAAAGGTTTGGGGATAGGTTGAAACAGCAAGCGGACCTGTCCTTTTCATCCAAGGAAGGGAAGGACCAAGAAGAAGAAAAGGGCCCCAGTCCTGCAGTTTCTGATAATGGTACAGATTATGATGAGGAATAATATCCCCCTGTTGAGGATAGGTACAAGCAGTTAGAAGACTGTCTGAGTGCTATGGAGATTCAGAAGATCCTTGGTTTGGATTTTGGAGAGCTGGGACTGGTTTCTGGGGTGGTAATCCCTCATAATTTTAAAGCTCATATTTTTGCTAAGTACGATGGAGTATCCTGTCCAAAACTCCATCTCCGCTCGTACGTCAGGAAAATCCAACCCCACACTGCTGATAGAAATTTGTGGGTGCACTTCTTTCAAGATAGTCTGTCAGGGACTCAGCTTGAATGGTTTTATCAATTAGAAGGAGCCAACATCCGGAACTGGGAGGACCTTGCTGCTGCTTTCTACATGCAGTATCAGTATAACGCCGACCTTGCTCCCACTCGTACTCAGCTTCAGGGTATGTCAATGGGTGAAAGTGAAGGTTTTAAGGACTATGCTCAGAAGTGGAGAGATTTAGCTGGAAGAGTCCAACCCCCTTTGTCTGATATGGAGTTGGTTGACATGTTTCTAGGGACATTATCTGGTCCATTTTTCAATCATCTGATCGGCAATTCGTCATCTGGGTTTACTGAGTTTATTTTGCCTGGGGAGAGAGTAGAAGCTGGTATTCGAAGTGGTAAGATACAGAAGGATACTTCGTCAAGTGCAGTAAAGAAACCTTTCACCGGTAAAAAAGAAGCTAGTGCAGTCTACGGCTCGAGGGGCCAAAGCAGACCTGAACACCATCAAGCAGTAAATGCGGTAGTGATATCAAGACCCACCGTTGCTCCACAATGCAACAATCAATAGAGGGTGGAAAGACCACAGAGACAGTACACTTGGCTCAATATGACCTTGTCTCAAATTCTACCACAGTTATTGAAGACCAATATGGTAACTCTGAGGGGGGCCCCGAAGAATCCCAACACCACATCTCCACTATATAACCCGAATGCCTGCTGCGCCTATCACTCCGATGGCCCAGGTCATGATACAAACAACTATTGGGCCTTGAAGAATAAGGTGCAAGACTTGATCGAAGATAAAGAGATTGAGTTTGACGCTCCGGAGAAACCCAACATCATAACTGCTACTATGCCCAAACATGGTCATGGAGTGAATGTTGTGGACGATGATTTATTTGTGACCTCCGTGGAATAAATTTCTACTCCTTTGATGACAGTTAAGAAGAATCTATTGTTGGTCGGTTTATTTACGGGCTGTGGTGAAGGTTGCCACATGTGTTCAGTTCTGCCTACTGGTTGTCACTTATTGAAATCAGGTGTTCAACGCCTGATGGATAACAAAGAGGTCCTGTTCGAGAAGACTATGATTCTGTTAGTTCCAATTGAAGATGTTTCCATCATAACCATTTCCGCCAATCCTTCCAAGGCTTACTCGAGAAAGCCTGTTAGGATTACACTCGTTCCAAGAATTTCTCCGTTAATCATTACTGTCCCTGGTCCTATCCCATACACTTTGGATAAGGCTGTCCCTTGGCACTACGGGGCTGATGTGTATTACCATGGAGTTAAACAAGACGTAAGAAGTGAGGAAGCTGATGTTGATATCAGCAATATTGTCGGGTCTAGTAAGGTCACCACAAGTGGAAGACTCTTTTCCCGAGATTTCCCCTCCGACTGTCCACAAACCTGTTGTCATTCCATCTGCTGGTACATCAGCTACTACCCCAGTTCCTATTCCAATTATCACCCTTGTTGCCGAGTCATCTGGGACTCGGGGCAAAGAAGTCATAGGTGAGCCTTCCCGAACGGAGGCACCTAAGAAGATCATTGTAGAAACCTCTAAGCAGGAGATAGAGAAAATTCTGAAGATTATCAAGAAGAGTGACTACAATGTAGTCGAGCAGTTGGGACAGACCCCGTTAAAAATCTCCATGTTATCCTTGTTGTTGTGTTCTGAAGCCCAGGCAAAGGCTTTAATTGCTTTCCTTAAAACTGCGCATGTGCTGTAGGAAACTTCTGTCGATCAATTCAAAGACTGCGTAGCTAGTTTGACTGCCGACAATGGGTTGGGTTTCTCATATGCAAATCTGACTGCTAAAGGAAGAAATCATAATGACGCTCTGCACGTCTCGATCGAGTGCATGGGCACTACTATGGCCCATGTATTGGTGGATATCGGGTCCTCGTTGAATGTTTTTCCAAAGAAAGCATTAGACCGTCTGGACTGTGAAGGATTGATTCTAAAGCCAAGCAATATTGTGGTCAGGGCTTTTGATGGGTCAAAAAGGATGGTGCACGGGGAGGTGGACGTCCCTGTTAAAGTTGGATCTCAGACTTTTGCATCTACTTTCTACGTGATGGATATCCGACCATCATATTATTGCTTGTTGGGTCGCCCTTGGATTCATAAGGCTGGGGCAGTGACTTCCACGCTCCATCAAATGTTGAAATATCCAGTTAAGGGGAAGATTGTCACGGTACTAGGTGAGGAGGAGTACATGGTGAGTCATCTCAATTCCTTTCGCTACGTGGAGATGGGTGGGGAGTTCATCGAAACCCCGTGTCAGAACTTTGAAGAGGTCCCCCAGACTTTGGCGTCGACGGAAATTGTTGCTGACAAACCTCCGATGAAGATGGCTTCCCTCAAGGATGCCAGGGCCGTAATTGAAAAAGGTGGGTGTGCAAATTGGGGTCAGCTCCCTGATTTTACACACAAGACTGACAAGTTTGGTTTAGGCTTTACTACAGGGGCTCAAAGGTCTGTTAGGCGCACGCGGATTGGAAGACCCCCTCTGCACATCAGTAATCAGGGAGTGAATGCAATTGAGGATGATGAAGAAGATTCAAATATCGACAGCTGGATCTACCCGACTACCAACGGTGGATTGAACAACTAGATGGCGAAGGACTTCATACCCGTTTCTTTTATTACACAGTAATAGACTTTTGTTTTGAGATTTGTAACAGACAGTTTGAGACTTTACGGCCCGGTGCCTTGCCCGAGGAACCTTGGCTTTGTTTGTGAGGACTTATTATTTGTCACTTTCATATATCATCAATAAAGCATTGGACGTTTTCTTGCATTACAAATTTTACGCTCCTTGTTTTTCTTTTCTATCTCGCACTTTATCAAAACGACTATTTGTCTTACACACACTCACGTCTCATAATGCAGATCCATATCCACTCGGATCCCATTGATAACAACTCTGCTACTGTTAGTTATGACTTCGAAAATCTGATCAACCAAGCCGAGGACGAAGGTGAGGATGATTGTGAGGTGCCCAGAGAACTTGCTAGACTGTTACAATAGGAAGAGAGGGCCATATAGCCTCATGAAGAGTCAGTTGAATTAGTGAATTTGGGTATATAGGAAGACAAGAAAGAGGTCAAGATAGGTGCGAATCTGGAGCCTAGTGTCAAACAACGGTTGATACAGATGCTACACGACTATGTTGAGATCTTCGCTTGGTCCTATGAAGATACGCCTGGTTTGGACACTAATATTGTTGTTCATCGCTTGCCGACTAAAGAAGACTGTCCTCCGGTAAAGCAGAAGGTTCGCCGTATGTGCCCTGAGATGTCTGAGAAAATAAAAGTTGAGGTCATGAAACAGTTTGACGCCGAATTTATAGCTGTCACCTCTTACCCACAGTGGGTTGCCAATGTTGTGCCGGTACCTAAAAAGGATGGTAAAGTACGGATGTGTGTGGACTATAGAGATCTGAACAGGGCGAGCCCCAAGGATGATTTTCCACTTCCTCATATTGATGTTCTGGTTGACAACACCGTGCAGCATAAGATCTTCTCCTTCATGGATGGTTTTTTCGGTTATAATCAGATCAAGATGGCTCCGGAGGACATGGAGAAGACAACCTTCGTTACACAGTGGGGCACCTTTTGCTACAAGGTAATGCCTTTCGGGTTGAAGAATGCTGGGGCAACTTATCAGCGCGCCATGGTCGCTTTGTTCCATGACATGATTCACCATGAGATCGAGGTTTATGTTGATGACATGATCGCAAGGTCCCAGACTGAGGAAGAATACCTTGACCATCTCCAAAAACAGTTTGACAGGTTGAAGATGTATAAGCTGAGGTTAAACCTGAACAAGTGCACCTTCGGGGTAAGGTCTGGTAAGCTGCTGGGTTTCGTCGTCAGTGATAAAGGTATTCAGGTGGATCCTGCAAAGGTGAAGGCTATACAGGAGATGTCGGCTCCCCGCATAGAAAAGGAAGTTAGAGGCTTTTTGGGACGTCTGAACTATATTGCCCGATTCATTTCACATCTGACGGCTACTTGTGAGCCAATCTTCAAGCTGCTGAAGAAAGATCAAGTGGTAAAATGGAATGATGAATGTCAGACTGCTTTCGAAAGGATCAAGGAATACCTCCAAGAAACGCCAATTATGATGCCTCCAGTTGAAGGGGGACCTTTGATCTTATACTTGACAGTACTGGATAATTCAATGGGGTGCATGCTAGGGCAGCATGACGAGTCTGGCCGAAAAGAGCATGCTATTTACTACCTTAGCAAAAAGTTTACCGACTGTGAGACCCGATACTCACTGCTCGAGAAAACTTGATGCGCTTTGGCATGGGCTGCTCGCCAGCTGAGACAGTATATGCTGACTCACACTACCCTATTGATATCAAAGATGGATCCAATCAAGTATATCTTCGAAAAGCCTGCCTTGTCCGGAAGAATAGCAAGATGGCATATGATCTTAACTGAGTATGACATCCAATATACAACCCAAAAAGCAATCAAGGGGAGTGTATTGGTGGATCATTTGGCGTATCAGGCAGTAGATGACTACCAATCCATGAATTTCGAGTTCCCGGATGATAACATCATGTTGGTGACCGACTGTGAAGAACCTGGACAGGATGAAGGACCTGACGAAGGATCCCGATGGTCTATGTATTTTGATGGAGCATCAAACGCATTGGATAACAGCATTGGCGCTGTGATTATATCTCCTGAGGGTTGTCATACTCCATTCACCGCCCGATTATGTTTCAACTACACCAACAACATGGCGGAGTATGAAGCATGTATCTTGGGTCTTCGAGCTTCTATTGACCCGAGGATTAAGTTCTTGAGTGTATTCAGAGATTCCGCTCTGGTGATCAGTCAGATCAAAGGCGAGTGGGATACGAAGCACCCAAATCTTATTCCTTACAAAGAGTATGTGCTGACATTGCTCCCACACTTTGAGGAGATAACCTTTAAACACTTCCCGAGAGAAGAGAACCAGTTAGCGGACGCGCTAGCTACCATGTCTTCTATGTTCAAGGTCAGGTGGGACAATGAAGCTCCCCAAATCACCATCGAGAGGTTGGACGAACCTGCACATTGCTGTGATATTGAGACTGAAGAGGTAGCAGATAAACCCTGGTTCCACGAGGTAAAGAGGTATCTTGAGGCTCAAGAGTACCCCGAGGGTGCATCTGTTAATGATAATAAGTTCTTAAGGAGGTTCGCTGCAAAGTTCTTCATCAGTAATGGGATCCTTTATAAACGTAACCATGATTCGACCTTACTGCGATGTGTGGACAAAAGCGAGGCAGAAAGGATCATGGCAAAGTTACATGAAGGTACCTTTGGAACTCATTCCAGTGGACATACCATGGCAAAGAAGATCCTAAGGGCAGGATATTATTGGTCTACTATGGAAGCCGATTGTTATCAGCATTCTCGAACTTGTCATAAGTGCCAAGTCTATGCTAATAAGGTGCACGTACCTCTAGTTCCTCTGAATTTTTTGACAGCTCCTTGGCCTTTTGCAATGTGGGGCATCGACATGATCGGAGAAATCAGACCTACCGCGTCCAACGGGCATCGCTTCATTCTGGTAGCTATTGATTATTTTACGAAGTGGTTGAGGCAGCTTCCTTTGCTACAGTAACCAAGAACGTCGTGGCGCGGTTTATCCGACACAATATGATCTGTCGATATGGTGTACCGGAGAGAATCATTACGGACAATGGTACAAATCTCAATAATACGATGATCACTGAGCTCTGCAAACAGTTCAAGATACAGCATCATAACTCTTCTCCCTACCTGCCGAAGATGAATGGGATTGTTGAAGCAGCTAATAAGAACATCAAGAAGATTGTGCAGAAGATGACAGTGACATACAAAGACTGGCACGAGATGTTACCATTCGCTCTTCATGGGTACCGTACCTCAGCGCGGACATCAATAGGGGCAACACCCTACTCTCTGGTGTATGGTATGGAGGCAGTCCTTCCCATTGAAGTCCAGATACCCTATCTCTGGATTATGAAGGATGCAGATTTAAGCGAAATTGACTGGATTTAGACCCGGCTTGATCAGCTGAACCTAATCGACAAGAAGAGACTTACTGCTATTTGTCATGGTCAGACGTACCAAAAGCGAATGATCAAGGCTTTTAACAAGAAAGTCAGGCGACAAGAATATCAAGTCGGGGATCTGGTGATCAAACGCATCATACTACCGCAAGGTGATCCTAGGGGCAAATGGACCCCTACCTACGAAGGGCTATTTGTGGTTAAGAACATTTTCTCGGTAGGAGCTATGATTCTAACCACCATGGACGGTGACGACCTTCCTCACCCCGTCAATGCAGACATAGTGAAAAAATACTACGCCCAATCAAAGACCCGCTAGGTCGACTGGCCTAGGAAAAAATAAGGGCTTCCCGGCGAACCAAAAGGGTTCAGGCAAAAGTAACAGATGAAAATGAAAAAAAAACTGTACACTTGGCAAGTCGAAAACCTGAAAAGGCGGCCTGGGAAAAAAAGGTATCCCGGTGGACCGAAAACCCGAAAGGGCGGTCCAGGCAAAAATTAGGAATTGAAGCGTAACACTATGTCTCATTGGATCACCTTACAACCAGACTTCGGTATCAACTATCAAGCTCGGACGGCGCCAATCAATTTGATCTATCTTCGACCAAGTAGCAAAGTGATGAGATGCTCGAAGATATAAAAGCAATAGAAGAGTTGGAACCCAGTGGGATTGTTCACATGGCTGTTTTTCTTTCTTTTACACAAAATTATATAAATTATGTTCCCTCCGTGGTGTTCTCTTACTAGGACGTCAGCCTCTTGTACAAAACGCCTATTATAGGCTAACTCCAAAATCAATACAATTCATTTCCACAAGAAATTTCAACTTGTTTTTCTTTTTCTGTTTTGTTTTATAAGAACATCCAATGGTTCATTTTTGATATATGCATTTGACAATAATTGCTACTCATAAATATTTACATGCGAAACAAAAGACAATTACTCGTAATTCCAGGAACAGGGGAAAACAAGAAATGTCCAAACCTTACAGTTGCTCTATCCACCAGGTACGGGGATAGACCCAGCTGGAGAATATGACTAAAGGTACATACACTCCCCGCCGAGTAAGCAGTACCCAAAGACAAGAGTGTTAATTCTCCCTAAGCCGAGTTTATCTATCACCAACAACGGTAATTCATCCCCAGCTGAGGTTATTTCTCCAAAATCAACAGATCTTCTAGCAGATTATCTCTCTTCCCCACAGAGTCATTCTCTCGCCAATTTATTCTCAAATCATCTTAGGTCGTTACCCCCAGCGAGAACGAGGAACTCAACTCCTTGTATTCTCCAGCAGCAGTCCGGGATTCATTTTCCCCAGTTAGAGAACATCACGAGAACATTGCATATCCATACATCATGGCATGCACTGATCGCACTAAATCGCACTATGTTTCTGACTCAAATATCACATGTTTTCCTTAGTTTTTATTATCATTTTCTCGTATTATGTTCCTTTTTCCTTTGTTTTCAGGATTCTTGTCATTTCAGAGCCTTCTGTGAAGAAACGAGCCAAAACGCCAAGAAATTAGGGTTTTTTCAAGATATTCTGCACTTATGGCGTTCAGCGCCGCGCCGGCTACAGGGAACACGATGACGTGGCCCACTTTCACCCAGAGACCAACTGCCACGTTCCCACGATCTGGTAGTTCCAGCCACCGCGCCCGCGGCCACTGCCACCGCGCCCGCGGCCTTCACAAAAGTTTCCCGCTCAGAAGAAGTTGAGGGGCATGCTGGTCTTTACGCATCTCAAGGATCCTCTATAAATAGTTTTCGATTTTCATTTTTTAGTTTCATCCAAGCTTAGTACAATCTTAAGCCATATACTATCAGTTTCTGTAAAGTAATAATCTCTTCACATCGGGGAGTTATTGCGGTGTAGATTGAGTTGTAATCGAGTCTTGGAGCACTTTGGTTGAAGTTCATCATACCAGCCTTACCATTCCGCAGATTTGTATCAGATTCAAGTCTCCGACTGGAGCAAGGTTCTATTTTATTGCATTTCTTTACTTATAATTGCTCTTACCATAGTCTACACGTTTTATAGACTCTAATTGCTCTTACCATAGTCTACACATTTTATAGACTCTAAATGCTCTTACCATAGTCTACACGTTTTATAGACTCTAAATGCTCTTACCATAGTCTACACGTTTTATAGACTCGCACTCTTTTACTTACTCGCTCTTATCATAGTCTACACGTTTTATAGACTCGCACTTATTATGTCTGGCTAAACTATAAAGGTTTGGATGTAATGATTGTCATCATGGTCGTGTTCCAATTATCATGCTAGTGAAAATACTCTGGGGATGTTTTGCTTTTAACTTAAGTCAATTATGTTTAAATGTTTATTGGGTAAGATCGAAAGTCGTCCAAACTAATGATACGACTTGATTATTATTTAACCAAACAAAAAGAGCGAAAGCCGTTGATTGGTTAAATAGGAATCATTGACCTTTTTAGAAAACGATTTTGAAACTATTTTCGGACGCGTTTGTAGGTTTGAAATCTGACTCTTGGTCAAAAGCCAAAAGTCTCTTTAAGTTAATCTTTCCAAGTAAAATTACTTTTCTGTTAAGTCAAAACTATCAATTTCTTAAAAATAGGTTTACCTCTTTAACGCGGAAGGCACCCTTTATATGTGACAATAAAGGAATTTAATTTAAAGAGTAAATTCGGTTCTTAGTAGTCAAAAGCTACAAGTTCCCGTTAAATTGATTCTTTGCTATCAATAGAAAATACTGCCCCATAAGTAGTTTCATCTACGCATGACCGGACCAATATTTGATTACATGATTTACATTCCAACCTGTCTTTTAAACTGTTATTTACCTCGCTCATTTACTTTGTTGCACTGCACTCACATCAATATTCTTGTTCACCTTAGATAAGCACCTTAGCAATAGAGTTGATAGATTGACAATTGGTCTCTGTGGTTCGATAATCTTATATATTACTTCGATAGGCTGTGCACTTGCAGTACTATATTTAGGCTATACGTTACAGATCCCCATCAAGTTTTTGGCGCCGTTGCCGGGGACCAACTTCGTCAAATTTCGTACCCTATTGTTATCCCGTTTAGACTAAGGCTATTCTAGCCGGTAGATGCGTAGAAATCGTAGCACCGGTAACCTAATAGATCCTTTAGTAGAACCTGAATGTTACGCTCGTGCCCGTCTTTTTATACGCAAGATAAGAAGAGCTATGGCAGAAGATCGTAACCAAAGACCACTCAAGGAATTCGCCCAACCATCTAACGAGGAACCTAGTTCTAGTATAGTAAACCCTACTATAACTACCAACAACTTTGAACTAAATCCCTCATTATTACAATTAGTACAACAAAACCAATTCGCTGGTCTCGCTACCGAGAACCCGAATCAACATTTAAAGGTATTTATCCAGTTAGCTGACACCCTTAAGGCAAATGGAGCCACACCCGAAGCCATCCGTTTAAGACTGTTTCCTTTTTCCCTTAGAGGTAAAGCTCACGACTGGTTAGACGCCCTTCCAGCTAACTCAATAACAACTTGGGAAGACCTTAGGAGAGCTTTTCTTGCGATATATTTTCCACCAAGCAAGACCGTTGTTCTTAGGAACCTGA
The DNA here is from genome assembly GCA_948472305.1 of Vicia faba. Classification (NCBI taxonomy): domain Eukaryota; kingdom Viridiplantae; phylum Streptophyta; class Magnoliopsida; order Fabales; family Fabaceae; genus Vicia; species Vicia faba. The sequence continues at coordinate 373,713,242 of OX451739.1, read as the reverse complement.
TCACTTGTTTCACCCAAAACCAAGGCGAATCACTTTTTGATGCCTGGGAGAGATATAAAGAACTTTTAAGAGCTTGTCCGCACTATGGCCTGGAGCAATGGTTAATCATACATACCTTCTATAATGGACTCCATTACAACACAAAGATGTCCATAGACGCTGCCGCTGGCGGAGCGTTGATGAATAAACCTTACCCTGACGCTTGTGCCCTAATAGAGGACATGGCCCAAAACCACGCCCAGTGGGGATTAGAACGAGCGACAGTAGAGAAAAAGGAGAGCCATGGAGGAAAGCATGAGGTAAGTTGCATGGACATGATTAATGCCAAGATGGACGCCCTAGCTTTGAGAGTCGAGAACATGTCTCAAAACCCAACCACAGTAGCAGCAATCCAATCGGAATGCGAACTCTGTGGAACTCAAGGACATCAAACCGTTGACTGTAACCTTTTGAACGAATCTAGCTCAGACCAAGTTAACTATACCCAAGGGAACCCTTTCTCGAATACCTACAATCCTGGATGGAGGAACCACCCGAATTTCTCTTACAAAAACAATAACCCTATCCAAAATCCCGGACCTTCGAGACCTCAAGGATTCCAAACGCAAAAACAAAACCAACCTATGCAAATAGTGCCCCCAAGACCAAACCTTAAAGAAACCATAGACACCTTTATTCAGACTCAAACTCAGCAAAATAAGGAGTTTATGAACCAACACATTCACACGAACGAACTAGTTACTCAACTGGCAACCAAGTTTGACCAGATGATAACCCACACCAAAATGCTTGAGACTCAGATTTCCCAAGTAGCACAAAACACCTCTGTACAAGTTGCACCTGGAGGACAATTTCCTGGACAAACTCAACCAAATCCAAAAGGCCAAGCAAATTCTATCACCTTAAGAAGTGGAACTGCTTATGAAGGGCCTAGAAATCCTAACTTAAGCACATCAGAAAAACCTATGGAAGATGCTACACCTAAAGACCAGGTAGAGGAACCAGAGAAACCAGAAAAGCAATCAAAACCAGAAGTAGGGAATAACACTCAACAACCTTATAAACCACCTATTCCGTTCCCACAGAGGCTGAAAAACACCAAAGTAGAAAACCAGTACCAAAAGTTTATTAAGGTAATAGAGAAACTCCATGTAGAGATTCCTTTTACTGAAGCTATAACCCAAATACCATCATATGCTAAGTTCTTGAAAGATATTTTGACCAATAAACAGCGACTCGATGATCCCAAGCCTTTAGAATGTCATTCTATATCCGAAAATAAACTCGCCAAGAAAGATAAAGACCCTGGAAGTTTTTCTATCCCTTGCATCCTAGGTAACCATATGATAGACAAAGCATTTTTAGACTTAGGAGCAAGCGTAAGTCTGATGCCTCTGGCCGTCTGTAAGAGGTTAAAATTAGGAGAACTTCAACCTACTAAGATGTCCTTACAACTAGCTGATAGATCTGTCAAATATCCCATGGGTATTTTAGAAGACATACCTGTCAAGATTGGTCAGTTGTACATTCCGACCGACTTCGTCGTAATGGATATTAAAGAAGATGAAGACATCCCAATCCTCTTAGGAAGACCATTCCTATCGACCGCCGGAGCTATAATAGATGTTAAGAAAGGGAAACTGACTTTCGAGGTAGGAGATGAAAAGATTGAGTTCATTTTATCAAAGTTTCTAATGGCACCAGTGATAGGGGATGCGTGTTATGCCATCGACGTCATTGACGAATGTGTAAATGAGCTCGAACAAAACGAATCTTTAATCAAATTACCATCAACCCCTATTTTAGAGGATGACGGATTTAAGAGTATCGAACCGTACATTGACGACAACCTTTTCGAATGCTTAGCTCTTACCCCTGACCTTATGCCGCGTACTGAGAAACCCACTATAGAACTTAAGGAACTACCCAAGAATCTAAGATATGAGTTTTTGGATGAGGAGATGAATAGACCTGTTATAATTAGCGCCGCTCTAAACCAAATAGAAACAAATCAACTCTTAGATACCTTGCGAAAATATCCCTCAGCTTTAGGGTATAAAGTTTCAGATTTAAAAGGTATAAGCCCATCCGTATGCATGCATCGGATTATGCTAGAAGAAGATTCAAAACCCTCAAGAGAACATCAAAGAAGAATAAACCCTATCATGAGTGATGTAGTCAAGAAAGAAGTTCTTAAGTTATTAGAAGCTGGTATCATATACCAAATTTCGGATAGTGAATGGGTAAGCCCAGTCCATGTGGTACCCAAGAAAGGAGGTATCACTGTTATGGAAAATGAGAAAGGTGAGCATGTGGCAAAACGAACAGAAGGAGGATGGCGTATGTGTATAGATTACAGAAAGTTGAATAAGGCAACGAGAAAAGACCATTTCCCTCTCCCATTTATAGATCAGATGCTTGAACATCTAGCAAGACACTCATATTTCTGCTATCTTGATGGGTATTCGGGGTTTTTCCAAATCCCTATTCACCCAGAGGACCAAGAAAAAACCACATTTACTTGCCCTTATGGAACATTCGCTTATAGACGAATGCCCTTTGGACTCTGTAATGCACCTGCCACTTTCCAACGTTGTATGATGTCAATTTTCGCAGACTACCTAGATGGAATTATGGAAGTATTTATGGACGATTTTTCAGTGTGTGGGTTTGATTTCAAAAACTGCCTCTCAAACTTAGAGAAAATCTTAAAAAGATGTGTGGAAGTAAACCTTGTGTTGAATTGGGAAAAGTGCCACTTTATGGTAAATGAAGGGATAGTCTTGGGACACATTATTTCTGAAAGAGGTATAGAAGTTGATAAGGCCAAGATAGAAGTTATAGAAAACCTAAACCCACCTAAGACCGTTAGGGAAGTAAGAAGTTTTCTAGGACATGCCGGGTTCTACCGACGTTTCATCAAGAATTTTTCCGGAATAACAAAACCTTTAACTAACTTATTGATGAAGGATGTCGAGTTTGAATTCGACCAAAAATGTCTTGAGGCCTTGGAAGTTTTAAAGTAAGCTCTTATTTCAGCACCTATCATAAGACCACCTGATTGGACACAACCCTTTGAAATCATGTGCGATGCTAGTGATTTCGCTGTAGGAGCTGTACTAGGGCAAAGAAAAGACAAGAAACTGCATGCTATTTACTACGCTAGTAGAACACTAGACGCTGCCCAGCTAAATTATACAACCACAGAAAAGGAATTGCTAGTCGTAGTTTTTGCTATTGATAAATTTCGATCTTATTTGGTGGGAGCAAAAATAATAGTATACACAGATCATGCAGCAATCCGGTACTTGTTAAGTAAGAAAGATGCTAAGCCTAGATTGCTCAGATGGGTTCTTTTACTCCAAGAATTTGACTTGGATATTAAGGATAAAAAAGGAGCTGAAAACTTAGTAGCTGATCATCTCTCTAGGTTAGAACACCTTAAACCTGAACTTATACCTATAGACGATCACTCTACTTATGAAAGATTAATAGCTGGGATAAACTCAACTGAAGAAGAGACCTATGAGGAAATCTCAACCTTGAACAACATACCATGGTACGCAGATATTGTGAATTATCTGGCCGCTGATATCATACCCCCTGACTTAAGCTACCAACAGAAGAAGAAGTTTTTTAGTGATGTTAAACACTTCTTTTGGGATGAACCCCTCCTATTCAAAAGAGGAATAGATAATATATTCAAACGATGTGTGCCGGAAGAAGAAGTAGGCAACGTCATTAAACATTGTCATGCTGCACCTTATGGTGGACATGCAAGTACATCTAAAACATGCGCCAAAATATTTCAAGCAGGTTTTTATTGGCCTACTGTATGGCGCGATGTCCACACTTACATTACAAAATGTGACCGATGCCAACGCACTGGGAACATCTCAAGACGTGATGAAATGCCTTTAAGTAACATCCAAGAAGTGGAAATATTTGATGTCTGGGGTATAGATTTCATGGGACCTTTTCCTTCCTCAATGGGTAACAAGTATATCCTAGTAGCTGTCGATTATGTCTCAAAGTGGATAGAAGCTGTTGCATCACCCACAAACGATACCAAGGTAGTTATCAAACTATTTAAGAATATTATTTTTCCTAGGTTTGGAACCCCGAGGTTAGTCATAAGTGATGGCGGGTCGCATTTTATATCTAAGATATTTGACAAGCTTCTAAGCAAATACGGAGTAAAACATAGAGTAGCAACACCATATCACCCGCAAACCAGTGGCCAAGTAGAAGTATCGAATAGGGAGATTAAGCAGATCCTAGAGAAAACCGTATCATTATCCAGAAAAGACTGGTCTGGAAAACTTAAAGACGCCTTATGGGCTTATAGAACGGCTTATAAAACCCCTATTGGAACAACTCCTTATCAATTGGTTTATGGAAAGTCCTGTCATTTACCCTTCGAACTAGAACATAAAGCCTATTGGGCCATTAAATCCTTGAATCTAGATTACCTAAAAGCCGGAGAAAAACGTATCCTGGACATTCACAAGCTGGAAGAGCTTCGCTTGAATGCCTATGAGAATGCCATCATATATAAGGAAAGAACCAAGATGTGGCATGATAAAAAAATCATCAAGAAAGATTTCAACATTGGTGACCCTGTTCTCCTATTTAACTCAAGGTTACGACTTTTTCCTGGTAAGCTTCGTTCAAGATGGACAGGTCCATTTGAAGTGTCAAAAGTTCTAAAGTCTGGAGCAGTAGAAATCAAAAACAATTCATGCGCTTCATTTGTGGTAAATGGACAAAGACTGAAGCTATACAAAGGAGGCGATTTGCCTGTTGACTACTCTAGTCATATTCTTATAGACCCACCAATACCCACATAAAGTAAGATCTAATCGTCAAGCTAAAGACGTTAAACAAGCGCTGCATGGGAGGCAACCCATGGTTTATTCTTAATTTTATTTTATTTTATTAATTTATATATGTTTTATCTGGACTAATTTCTTGTGTTTATATTTTCAGGATGCATTACCCCGATGGTATGGTTGTGATTTTCAGGGATGAAGCACAAAAAGCCCGATTTGCTACCTTATCTGCTAGACCTATGGTACCCACTAGGTACCCCGATCAGAGCTGCATGGAGGCACTCGGGATTGAGCCAAGTATTAGGTATCTGTGCAACCAACTTGGCTGGGATTATTATGCTGATGATGTCCACAAAACCTACAGGAACCTTACTCTGGAGTTTCTTAGCTCTGTGGATTATAACCCATGGGTGGGTGAAGGAGATGAGCGAGGATGCCTAAGTTTCAGATTGTTTGGTACCGAGTATACCCTGACCATCAAAGAATTTGGGGATTTGCTTGGTTTCCAAACTGGACCGACCGCTATCACTGAGTTACCATTGAGTTACTATATGGACAGAGATATTGATAAATTTTGGCAGGACATTACTGATGGAGCCAGCCTTGACCCCTCTACCCAGCTGTCCAGGAAGATCCATAACCCGGCTTTCCGATACTTCGAGATGATTCTGTGCCACACTTTCTTTGGGAGGAGTTACTGTGACCACTTAGTCACCGCTGAGGAGATCCTTTTCCTATACTGTGCCAGTCAGTCCAGACCTATAGCTAGTGGAGGTTTTCTGATAGAGAGCCTCGAGCAGACTGCTCGATCCGCTGTAGGACTCATTCATTCCGGAGGGAATGTGACACAGATAGCTTCTGCTTTGGGTTTGGACAGTATGATAGCACAGCTGACCCCATATTGTGGATATACTTTCCTGGATTTAGACTTTTGCATGGATCGTGGGCTCATGAGGAGGGCCTCTTTCCACCCATATCAGTACAGATTGCTCATCGATGACCAGACAGTTTACACCTTCACACTGCCAGACCCTCAGATGACTTGTGTTTCCAACCCTGCTAATTGGAACTATTCTGTAGAAGGTTGGGGTGAGATATCAGAGTATGCCCCAGAATATACTCCTGCTTCCGAAGATCCCACTCCTGAATACACTCCTGCTCCCGAGGACTCTACTCCAGATCACACATCCCGACCCGAGGTTACACGCACTACTGTTCTTACTAATAACCTCAGCTTGCAGGAACCTGATATTCGCACTCTGTTGACTGCTATGCGCACTGAGATAGCCACTCTCCGCAATGAGGTGGCTGACCTTCATTTACAGTTGGAACTGAATGATGTTACCTTTGCTGGTGAGTTAGATGAATTAGCTCACGAGGTGGCAGAGATTCGACGCCAGCTGACTGAGCTGCGTGGCCCAGACACTCCTGCAGAGCATCCTCCCGGTTGGAGATAGATCTGTGTTATTCACAAGATCTCTAGTTCTAGTATTATTAGTATTATGTTGATTTCCTTTTCAGACTCATTTTTATTTGCATTATCTGTTTCCTGCATTATTAATAACTATTTTGGTGACCCGATGTCCGTACCTATATATATATATATATATGCATATGTGTTTTTTTTTCTCTATATATATATCTTTCATTTACTAATGTTTTTGTTTTTCTGGTCACCATAATGAAAATTTTGATATAAAAATAAATAAATATACATGTATATATGTATTCACATACATATATGCACGTTCGTAAGAAAACTAGGTACACCTCCAAAAATTGAAGCTAATGGCAAGGAAGGAAAAGCCCAATGGAAAGGAAGCAAGACCGGCCCAACTTGGCTCGCCCTGACCGCGCCCGCGGTGATCCCTGCCGCGCCCGCGGTGACGTAACGGTCACCTAACGGCTAGTGGCTCGGTTTTCCCCCCATTTTGTCTCTTTTTCCACTTCCAATCCCATTTTCTTCCATTCTTAACCCCCCATAACTTCCTTTATTATCCATACCTACCCCACTATATTTATTCCCATCATAAATATTCATCAACCACCATTTTTCTTCACTACCTATAAATACCCCCACTATTTCATTTTCTTCCTCACACCTTCACTACTTCTACATCCCATTCTTTCTCTTTATATTCATCCACAAGAAAATCCTATGGAGTATCACGGCTACATTTTGCGAGATGGCCAACCCGGAGAAAGACAACAAAAGCGGCTTGAGAAATTGCTGACAACACCAATACACTCTACCAGGTATATCGATGAAAACTGTCTATATTCATTAGGTATATACCATAGTGTATTTTTCCTTCTCGACAAACTAGGCATGCATGATATTTTTGCTACTCAAGCACCAACCTACCCTAGGCTGACGTTCGAATTTTTGAGTTCTTTAATTTATAACGTCTCTCCTAACACTGCTAGCGCCGTAGGTGGAGTAAAATTTAGAATGTTTAATGTTGAATATGACTACTCCACTGACGGTCTAGCTGCCATGTTAGGATGGCCTTATGGGGATGGTGCCGTTTGTGAAGCACCTTTAGACACGGATTGGGCATTTGAAGCATTTTGGGCCAGGATTACTAAACAAAATGCAACATCTTTTGATGGCCTACTTGCTTCTCATATCCACAATCCTGCCCTTCGTGTTTTTAGATTTCTTTTAGCATCCACCATCTTTGCTCGGGAAAACCCAAACAAGGTGAATGCTAAAGAATTAATTATCATGCAGAGCTGCCTCACAGACACCAAAGTTAATCCAGTCCCATTTATGATTGCCCACATGCACCATGTTTTAAGAAAAGGTGGGCCGATTTCCTTTGGTGGACTGATTACTACTATTGCCCGTGCCATAGGATTGGATACAGAACTTGCCACCCTTGAGCCACTTCCTCCTCGTATTTCAAATCTTAAATTTTTAAAGGATATGCGTTTATGCAAGACGAGGAGGGAAGGTGGTTACTTCCTCATGGTTGGAGGTGCCGCTGTACCCAGTGTTGTTATTCCTTGCACCCGTCGTACTGATATCAGATTTGAGCGTAACTGGACCTACGATCTCAACGCTCCTGCTTTTATTGGTCCGTTGCCCCCAAATCTACCTTTAAATGAGGGTAACAACACTGATGATGAGTACGATTTCCGTATGGAAGAACCACCCCACTTTTCACCACCACACACGACACCATCTACTTCTAACCCACATGCAGGTACAGCTCCTAGTTTCCATGTCACTGAGGACATGTGGCATGAGCATATGGCCCGAGAGGCCCATAGGGACACCCTCCTTGCTACTTTGCAGCAACAGGCGACCGATAACATGGCCTTCATGCAAGCATCCCAACAGCAAAATGCTAGCTCTCTGCGCACTATTATGGAAAGTCAGCTGGCTTTCCAAAGAGAACAGCACCTTAACCAGACCACATACGCTCGTCACTTCCAATTGATGGAGGCAACCCAAGGCACCCTCATTGGTAGGACCCAAGAGCTACAAGCGGCAAATACCGCCTTGACAGAGAGAATGGAGCAGCTAGTTTTGGACCGAGAGAGCCGCCGTCGCAGCCGTAGCCGCCGTTCCGGTCGTACCAACCAGGATGGTGAAGGTCCTAGTGGCCCCCACTAGCGTTTTCAGGTACCTCCTCTTACCTTATTTTGGAACATTGAGGACAATGTCCGATTTAAGTGTGGGAGGAGCATTTATCGCTTTTATTTCCCGTTTTTCCTGCTTTTATTTCCCTTCTGCATTTTTCCTTTTAGGTATGTTATATTCGTAGTTAATAAAATGCATGTGATAGGCGAGTCTTTCTGCGTAGTGTACCCTTTCATTTCCCCCACTTTTTAGCCTTACAAAATTTTTACAAAATCTTTTTCAAAGAATTGTGGTTGTTTTTAAGGATTTGGGCTATGAGACAGGTCCTAGATAGGGTCTATTTCTTGGGCACTCACTTTTTGAAAAATTCGTTATCGTTTTAACACCGTAAGCCTTTTTGAACATTTAGATTAGATCCTTTCTTCCCAATATGCTATGATTTTGAATAAAACTGTACAAATAGGTCTTCAAGTAGTTTATCTTAGCAGTCAGCTCCGACCTAAGCATGCTCTAAGTGTAGGATCGATGAATATAAGTGGATGATCTCTATTTTGCCTTAAAAGTTTATAAAATAAAGTATGAATACGACTACGAGTTGGGTGATCCTCACAAAGATTACTCAACTCAAGAAAGTTGTAAGCACTAATAAAAACAAAGAAAAAAAATATATATAAGGCACATCCGTTGTAGTTGGTCCAGAGGTATCTGGTGCTGGACTTGGTAGGGCGGACTACGGTCCGATCCCCCGCATCTGCAAATGGGTAAAATAAAAAGGGGTTAAACCAACTCTTGTACCAGAATCCCATCACTTGAGATCAGAGTCACTAACCGGTCACTAAACCATGAGTATGTACGGATAACGGGCTTAATGTGATTGCGCCTGAATGAAAAAGGACCTCGTACAAAAAGAAGTCTTAGCATAGTAAGGATATTAGGATCGATCTGTATACTTATGAGGTTTATGTCCGCATTTCTGCGAGTAGTGTAATTACGATACCCTTGGTTCAGATAGTTAGTGCCTGACAACACACCCTTACTCGAACTTAGAAGCCCTCTTTGCCCAAAACCTGTATACACCATAATTTTCTTTCATCTACTTCTAAGAGTTGTTGCTTGAGGACAAGCAAAGGTCTAAGCGTGGGAGGATTTGATCGCACTAAATCGCACTATGTTTCTGACTAAAATATTACATGTTTTCCTTAGTTTTTATTATCATTTTCTCGTATTATGTTCCTTTTTCCTTTGTTTTCAGGATTCTTGTCATTTCAGAGCCTTCTGTGAAGAAACGAGCCAAAACGCCAAGAAATTAGGGTTTTTTTCAAGATATTCTGCACTTATGGCGTTCAGCGCCGCGCCGGCTACAGGGAACGCGATGACGTGGCCCACTTTCACCCAGAGACCAACTGCCACGTTCCCACGATCTGGCAGTTCCAGCCACCGCGCCCGCGGCCACTGCCACCGCGCCCGCGGCCTTCACAAAAGTTTCCCGCTCAGAAGAAGTTGAGGGGCATGCTGGTCTTTACGCATCTCAAGGATCCTCTATAAATAGTTTTCGATTTTCATTTTTTAGTTTCATCCAAGCTTAGTACAATCTTAAGCCATATACTATCAGTTTCTGTAAAGTAATAATCTCTTCACATCGGGGAGTTATTGCGGTGTAGATTGAGTTGTAATCGAGTCTTGGAGCACTTTGGTTGAAGTTCATCATACCAGCCTTACCATTCCGCAGATTTGTATCAGATTCAAGTCTCCGACTGGAGCAAGGTTCTATTTTATTGCATTTCTTTACTTATAATTGCTCTTACCATAGTCTACACGTTTTATAGACTCTAATTGCTCTTACCATAGTCTACACGTTTTATAGACTCTAAATGCTCTTACCATAGTCTACACGTTTTATAGACTCTAAATGCTCTTACCATAGTCTACACGTTTTATAGACTCTAAATGCTCTTACCATAGTCTACACGTTTTATAGACTCGCACTCTTTTACTTACTCGCTCTTATCATAGTCTACACGTTTTATAGACTCGCACTTATTATGTCTGGCTAAACTATAAAGGTTTGGATGTAATGATTGTCATCATGGTCGTGTTCCAATTATCATGCTAGTGAAAATACTCTGGGGATGTTTTGCTTTTAACTTAAGTCAATTATGTTTAAATGTTTATTGGGTAAGATCGAAAGCCGTCCAAACTAATGATACGACTTGATTATTATTTAACCAAACAAAAAGAGCGAAAGCCGTTGATTGGTTAAATAGGAATCATTGACCTTTTTAGAAAACGATTTTGAAACTATTTTCGGACGCGTTTGTAGGTTTGAAATCTGACTCTTGGTCAAAAGCCAAAAGTCTCTTTAAGTTAATCTTTCCAAGTAAAATTACTTTTCTGTTAAGTCAAAACTATCAATTTCTTAAAAATAGGTTTACCTCTTTAACGCGGAAGGCACCCTTTATATGTGACAATAAAGGAATTTAATTTAAAGAGTAAATTCGGTTCTTAGTAGTCAAAAGCTACAAGTTCCCGTTAAATTGATTCTTTGCTATCAATAGAAAATATTGCCCCATAAGTAGTTTCATCTACGCATGACCGGACCAATATCTGATTACATGATTTACATTCCAACCTGTCTTTTAAACTGTTATTTACCTCGCTCATTTACTTTGTTGCACTGCACTCACATCAATATTCTTGTTCACCTTAGATAAGCACCTTAGCAATAGAGTTGATAGATTGACAATTGGTCTCTGTGGTTCGATAATCTTATATATTACTTCGATAGGCTGTGCACTTGCAGTACTATATTTAGGCTATACGTTACAGATCCCCATCATGCACATACGCATCACGCAACACAATCTCATCTATTTTGAGAACATCATTACTCAATAGATTTCATACATCATGACATTACATACGACTAACTCTTTACCTTTCAGGGAAAGATACAATTAAATTCTCACAAGTTTTCTCTGGTTCACTCAAATCGGTGCTAAGATTTCTATTCCAGTTCAAGCTATGAAGCCCGGATCCAATCAGATAATATCTTGATTTCTCCATTATACTGTGAAGCCCGGAGAACGACCGGATAACAGTACCAAAATACTATGAAGCCTGGAATCGGCCAGATAGTGGTATATCCCAAATTTAAAGCTATGAAGCCCGGAAATCGACCGGAAAATAGTTGAATCCCCAGCAAGTTACTGTGAAGCCTGGAAATCGACCAGATAGCAGTACAAGACACCATGAAGCCTGGAATCGACCAGATAGTGGTATATCATAAACACAAACTGTGAAGCCCGGAGATCGACCGGAAAACAGCTTAACCCCTAAACAAGGTATTGTGAAGCCTGGAAATCGACCAGATAGCAATACAAGATACCATGAAGCCTGGACTCGACCAGATAATGGTATAAGACACCGTGAAGCCTGGATCACGACCAGATAGCGGCCAAAAAACACTGAAGCCTGGGACACGACCAGATAATAGTATAAGACACTGCGAAGCTTGGATTTCGAACAAATAGCAGTTTACCTGGCCAATTACTAAGAAGCCTGAAATCGACCGGATATTAGTATGCCTTAAATTCAAGTTGAAGCCTGGATGCGACCGGATAACAACTTAATTCCTTCTGAAGCCTGGAGCACGACCAGATAAGAAGTGAGAAATTGCGAAGCCTAGATAACAACCAGATAGAAAGTTTAATCTCATCTCCCCAATAAGTCATTGTGAAGCCTGGAGCACGACCAGATAGCAGTCGGTCTTATTTTCCTCAGCAAATCACTGTGAAGCCTGGAGCATGACCAGATAGCATTTCATTTTCACCTCCTCGACTAAGGGATGTTTCCCCAGTAGAGTAACGTACAACTGAAAGTTCGTAAAACTCTATCTCTCTCAAGACAGAGATCAACATTCCCCAGCGTAGTCCTCCTCAACAACAGGTATACAGGCTCTCGCAAAGGAATCTCTTATGCGATCGAAACTTATTCTGATGGCATCTTTAAGCCCATCTTCCGTCATCAACCTCCAAATGGCATCTATAATCCCATTCCCAATATCGCAAGACAAATACAACTTCATGCGAGTGCAAATTTCTGGGCACTCTAGTGTTCAATCACCTTCAACCTTCAGATCACAAAAGGCAGACAAGCCAATCTACATCCTCAGGTTTAAGAAGATTGAACAGGGGCAGATGTTGTACCCCAAAATTTGCCCTCCCATATTTCTCAATACACTTCAAGTGAGGTCCTCAAATTGCCCAAGGAAGTCCAAGGGTTGACCAGACAAACTCTCTCCTAAGGTAGTCTACCTCAAATTAGGGTTTCAGTTTGCATCAAGGTACTTGAGTCCAAAGGATCAAAAATGCTCACCATTGTCCTAATATGTTCTCAAGATCATCCATGTCAAGTTTCAAGCCTTGCAGAGGAAGTTTGCTCAGTCAATTGCTCAAAGGCTTGAAAACCGACTGTGCTAGGGCAAAAGTCAACTGTGGCCCACATACAGTCAAACTTTAAGATTTTTGGTTAAAATCCTCATTTTGAAGTATTATTCATCATTTGATCATGGGTTGATCATGATTCCTCAAGGATTTCTCACAATTCATCAAAACCCAAAAGTTGCTAAATTAGGGTTTTGTAGGAAAAGTCAACTCAACTTTGACCAGGCATAACTTTCTCATACGTTATCAAAAATGGCCCATCTAAAGCTCATTTTGAAGACTATGGAAATACCTACAATTAATTTTCATCTCCCAAGTTCAAAATATGAACTCACAAGAAGATATAAATTTGGACATTATAGGTCATTTTGGAAAGTTAACAAAAACACCTTTTTTGTCAAAGGTTCATACATGAACATGGAAGACTAAACTGAGATGAGAACAAAATGGATGCTTAGAGTACATCTTAAGCTTTCTAAAAAGTACAAGAACACATCTCTAGGATCAAAATTGAAGGAGTTATGCATTGGTAAAGTTGACCCTTTTTGCAAAATTGCCCAAAGTCAAATGTGGCCAAAATTGCAATTTTTGTCAAATGGGCCCAACTTTTTATGTTTGCATTGAGTTGGTAACATGACCCAATACCCATGATCTCTCCCACTTGTCTTTCTTTTATTTTTGTCATTTATTGGGATTTTATTTCAATTAAATCAAATAAAATCAAAATAAAATCATGAAAATATCAAAACTAATCAAAGCTTAAGATTTTGTGCATGTTTAGGCCTCTTATACAGCTGGAAAGAGAATCAAATCGTGCAAGTTTCATTTGGACACAAAAAGATTAGATTTGGCTTGATTTGGAAATATTTGCATAAGGATCAAATCTTGAATCAATGATCTTAATTGAGGAAGATTTGAAACAGGTTGGTAACCCTAATTCGTTCTAGAGTACATATAGAACATTTGCAGATCAAAAACAAAAAAAAATTGGAGGCATACAAAGGTGAAAACAACATTCAAAAAAATCAAGAAAAGTTGCAAACTGTTTTCTCAGTTCCAGGCTTCCTCAAGCCATTCCAGTCACACAAATCGCTTCCTGGACATCTTAGGATCACATTGTAACCCTTAGCAAGCTCCCTCAAGCCCAGAAACGCGTTGTAAGTACCCCACGACTTCCATGTTTTTTTGAAATCGTATATCATAATTCTGGCATTGTTAGCATGTTTTATGGACATATTCTTAATCCTTATGGTGTTTGCAAGCTAATGGTAATATCCAGTTGTATTTTTATTGGCTATACAGCAAGTTGCCATGTTTAGGGTTTTAGTTTCGTTTTTAGGGGTTTTGCTTGCATGAACAATTAGCCATGCATAGTGGTACCATGATGCTCGTGAGGTTGCAACGAGTTGATTGGTACCACTGGTATTGATTTATCATGCAGGGATAAGATTTTGGAGATACATAGGTTTGTACCTACGCCCAGATGACTGTAGGTATAAGTCCAAAAACTGTTACCAACGAAGGGAGGAAGAAGATGATAGCGTGGCCTTCCCTGACTGGCCCATTCAAATTTCGCGCATTTTTAGAATCAACTTTTTGTCTTTATCATATAATGCTTGTTTATTATTATCCATACAAAAGAACAAGCCAGCTCAGATGGTCAGCGTGTGTTGTGAAAGTGCCAAAGGGCCTGGGTTCGATCCCCAGGTCCCCATATTTGTCAATATTATTTTACTTTGTATGTTCGAGTGTGCAGGCTTCTCATATGACCACCATGCATCATCAATACTCAACCATCAGATCCCTAGTGTGTCAGATCCAAGGCTCTCCACATGAGTGTCCACCATGGGCACAAGTCAAGCAAACGCATAGGATCTGGAAAAGTCAAATGGGCCAGGCGCTTTTGGGCTCAGAAATTGCAATTCAGACCCCCCCCCCTTTTGCTATAAAACCAGGCCCATTCTAATTTCCTTTCTTTTTCTTTTTATTTAATTTATTTTGATTAATTTATTTTCTAACCAAAATTAATTCCTTTTTACAAAAAAATCATAAAATTAATTTCATAAATTTAGAATTAGGTTTTTTTATATTTTATTATATTATTTTTATCAAAATCAATTTTATATTAGTTTTAATTTAGGTTTAATTCTAACTTTTTCTTTTAACAATTAAAATCAAATTAGAAAAGTATGTTTGTTCTTGATTTAATTTTTATTTCTTTTCATAAAATAACAAAAATACAAAAAAAATAGTTAATTTAATTATTTTTCTCAAATAAAATTAATTAGTTATTAGGTTTTCTTTATTTATTCAATTGAACTCTATTTTTCTCAAAAATAACACAAAAACCACCAAAATATGATTTTTCTTTTAATTAGGTTTAGACGGGGTCAAAACCCTTATTTCTCTCGTTTTTAATTCATCGCGTGCATTTATTATTTTTGCGATATTAATGTAACTGCTCATGGTATGTAATAGTTTAATTAGGGTTTTCTTTTATTTATCGTTTTACGGGTTTTTGGCTATGTAATTAATCCCCCTCCCCGAAGCCTTGTAATAGTGTAGTTTTATTTTCCGCATTTTAATTCTTGCAAATATTAACTGTTCGATGTATGATAATAGGATGGCATGACAAGACTGTATGTTAATTTAAAATGGTTAGCAAACCCTAATGTGAAAAGATAATAACTTGAAATCAAATCACTCGCACATGCGCACTCTTAGGGTATACTCTCACTTCGGTTGCCTTCGGTAAACGGTTATTAAGTATAGGGTGTCTTAGTGATTGCCCTCTTGTCTAAACAAAGATAAAATGTCCCGTACGAAAATGTTGCCTCGGAAATGTTGCCTCGGAAAGGTTGCCTCGGAAATGTTGCCTCGAATATGATCTTAAAACATTAGGGTTATTACTAAGACGTCCTAGCATTGCTTTAGTGATCGTACGTCCCTTACGAATTGACTCTTACAACTCCAACGACAATGCTACCTACTCTTTAATAGTAGGATAGCGCTGTCTAAAGGAAACAAGAACATAAACATTCTTTTTTCGAGTAGGTAGATGCTAGTAGGTACTTGCTCAAAAATCAAACTTTTCACACTTACACTTTTCAAACAAAGTTTTCAAAAATGCTTCGTAACACTCTTGAGGACTGATACAAGGGTTAAAACGAAGTAAAACAAAAACTCTTCAAAACACACAAACACGGAAGCAATTTTTAAAATGATGAGCAAGTACCTAAGAGCCCGTAGAAAACTACGGATAGAAAGGGTGCTAATACCTTCCCTTTCTATAATCCACCCCCCGTACTCAAAATCTCGAAAAAGGAATTTTTCTGTGCTTTTTTCCTTTCCAGTTGGATAAAATAAAAGTCGGTGGCGACTCTTGCTTATCGCGATATTTTGCAAACACAAACGCAAAACGCAAACCAACATTTTTCTCAAAATAGTCTGGTTCTGCCACCGTATCACACAGGGTATTCCAAAAATGATGAGCTTTCTCAAACAAGAACTTATCCAAAAAACCCTTAACACCTATCCTGGTTTCCCAATTTGTTACTACATCAGACCGTTGTAAGGATAGAGCTTTAGCAATATCTTCAGGTTTAGGATCTCTTTCCATGCCATTGAAAGGTACCTTGTTAAGGATAGGCACCCCCAATAACTGAGAAAACTCCTCCATAGTAGGCACTAACTGGTAATCCGGAAAAGTGAAGCAGTGATGTAGAGGGTCAAAGAACTGAAAGAGCACTTTTAACATTTCTTCATTAGGGTTTGAGGTGACCAAGCTGAGAAGTTGACCATGCCTTTCAGTGAAGGGAGAGTTTTCAGGAACCCTTGATACCAATTCTTTAAGCTGAGGAGGTACCTTTACAAGACTGACTTGGATAGTGAATTTACGGGCGAGGGTCATGTCCTACAAAACAAGACAAAAGTAAGCCTTAAGAATCCTTGAAATGGTTAGCATGATATGCTATGTTATGATGTCATGATTATGCTCAGATATAGGAGATATAGCAAAAACAAGCAAATCACACAAAGACCTTAGGTTTAAGGCTTGCATGGATTTTAAGGTATACCCTCTTGAAGTTGGGTTGGTTCAACCTGTCCTAAATATAGTAATTGGGTTCTAAGGGATCTCAATATCACCGATCTTTCCCCCAAATTTCATTCTAATAGACAATTGACTTGCCACCAAACAAAACTCAAGAGTCAAACCTCAATGAGTGTAGCATCGAGTATCAACCGAATTTGGGTTTACACCAAAGACGGCTATCTCACTATGTCCTAAAAGCCAAGTTGGTCAATTAAGGTGCTAAGGTCAGTTGATGCTTTATGATACCACGCAGCGGCCGCGTATTCTCCTTAATTACTCAAGGGCTATCAGTATACACCAAAGTATCGCATCAACATATACCAAACAAATACCCTTAAAAATAAATCAGACAAGACAAACTAAAGAAGCATATAAGAATAACCTAAATCCTAAGGTGAACCCCCACTTTATTATAATTCCCCAGCAGAGTCGCCAGTTCTGTGATACAGTGGCAGAACCGACTGTTAATATTGGTTTGCGTTTTTTGTTTGCAAATGTCGCGGTAAGCAAGAGTGGCCATCGACTTTAATTCATCCAACAAAGGAAAAGGGAAAAGAACAAAAAAAAACTTTTTCGAGATATTTCTGAGTACGGGGGGTAGATTATAGAAAGGGAAGGTGTTAGCACCCTTTCTATCCATGATTTTCCATGGGCTCTTAGGTACTTGCTTATTCTTAAATTGCTTTTGTGTGTTTGGGTGTTTGAAAAAGTTTTGAAAATGCCTTAGTGCGGCATTTCATTTTATGGTAACTCTTGTATCAGTCCTTAAGAGTGTGATAAAATGTTTTTTTGAAAACTTTGTTTGAAAAGCTTGTTTGAAAGTGTATGTGTAAAAAGTTTACTTGAGCAAGTACCTAAAAGTTTCTACCTACTCGAAAAAAATCTGTTCATTTTCTTATTTCCTTTAGACAATGTTATCCTACTATTAAGGAGTAGGTAGCTCCATCGTTGGAGTTTAAGGGACAATTGAAAGGGACGAAAGGGACAATTACGATCACTAAAGAAATGGTTTGGAAACCTTAGTAATTACCATAGAGTCCTAAAGATCTTTCCGAGGAAACATTTTAATGGGTCATTTTTTATCTTTTGGGACTAGAGGACAGCCACTAAGACTCCCTATACTTCATGATCGTTTACCGAAGGCAGCCGAAGTGGGGCAAACCCTAGGAGTGAGCACGTGCAAGTGTTTATTTTTCAGTTTATTTATCTTTGTACAATTAGGGCTTTTCTATGTTCATTTAATCGTTATCTTTCCATACAATCCTATTAGCCATTCATCTAAGCAGTTTATCGTGCGGAAAATAAATTGCAGAAAGATAAGGGTTCCTAAACTATCACAAGGCCTTGGGGAAGTTACATAATTAGATGCATAAATTTAAACCTAATTAAATTATTACAAACCAGGAACAATTACATAAATGACAAAAATAATACAGCAGAAATAATAAACACGCGAAAGATAACGAAGCGTCTAAACCCTAAAACGCGCCTAGGTTAAGAGAAAAGTATTTTTGTTGTTTTTATCTGGAAAAAGTTAAATAATAAAAATAGTAATTAATTAATTGGAAAAAAAAGATTATTAATTAAAATTAATTCTAAATAAAAACCAATATTTTTGATATTTTTAAAGAAAAAGATTTGAAGTCTAATCCTAGGTTCTAATTGATTTTATTTTTAAAGAAAACAAATCAAAATAATTAAATCAAATTAATTTACAAAATTAATTTTAATAAAAAACCTAAATTCTATTTTTTTGTGATTCTATTGAGTTTATGATTAAATAAAAAAAATGATTTTTGAAATAATTAAAATAACAAAGAAGAAATTAAAAAATAGAATTAAAAAAAAGATAGAAATGGGCCTGTTATTGTTTCCAGCCTGGGGGTGTGAGTGGCAATTTGCTAAGCCCAGATTTGTACAAGCTCAATTGCCTGTGTGAGATCCAGTGTTGAGTATGCTTGAGGGTCCACCATGGGGACATGCTTGCAGGGCGCTGGATCTGACCTTGTAGTAATCTGATGGATGACATCTGAAGATGCATGGTGGACACGCTGGAACCCAAAGCACAAGATCTGTAAATAACTTGTTGAAAGAAAACAAAACTTCAGACCTGGGTATCGAACCCAGGTCTTTCCCTTTGCACCCTTATGCTTTTGCCATCTGCGCTGCTGGATCATTCCTGAATATAAAACAAAACAAAACAAAACAATATAATATGAAACAAGGACACATGATGAGTTGTCAAAACACGCGGGCACTGCGGGGTCCCTATATTTTAAATGAATCAACCAAAACATGGGAAATTGCCACGCAAGTCTCCGACCGGTCAAACCACCTCAGGTGGTGGTTCCGGTCACCTTCTCCGTTTGATCAAAAACTCAAACCTGCAAATCACGCAAGATACGGATGCCAAGGGTACCCTACCCCCTATTTCGAGGGTTGCGATCACGATGGTGGTGTCCTTTTTGACTGAAATGGCATGTAAGTCTAGATACGAAAGAGATGGACCTCTGTGCCCTAACAATGGCACTTCTCTGTTTTCACGTCCAAACTTTTGTATGATGGTTCTAAACACTTACAAACATGATATTAAACACAAATATATGCAAAGATATTATTTATATGCTATAAATAAAAAGTTTGAACTGTGAGAAATTGGCAAACCATGGTTTGTTGGAGAGGGAGCTCCTGTGTGCTTTGGCCTTCAAGGAGGGATGGGTTGGCTTGTTGAGAGTCTCAGGAACGTGAATGGATGGCTGGAAGTGATTGAAACTGGCTGGAGAAGGAGATCTCGAGTTGCACCACTTTGAATAATTTTGAAACTTTTCTAGGGCTTTTTGTAGCAGCCGCACCTGTCCATTAGGGCTGGAAGGTTTGTGATTATATAGTATATCACATTAGGTCAACAAAAGTAGAGGAAAATCCAAGCTTTCATGAGAAAATATTTTCTTTCAATTATGTGATTTTTTAATACTTTTTTAGACCAAATCCAATCTTCTCTTCTCTCCACGAATTTTCCTTGATATGTCAGCACATTTTGCCCATTATTTGATGAGAAAAAGATTTGAAATCAAATCTTATATTATTTCTATTATTTATTTATTTTATTTTGCATTTTAATGAATAAAATATCAAAATAAATAGAATAAATAATATAATAATGCATGGGTGGGCTTGGAGGTCGTGGACCATGTAGAAACAAGTTTCAAACATAAAAGGATGGACCCATTTGGAAAAAAATTCAAGTTTAGCCAATATTGGCTTCATGCACTTTTCCAAAAATTTGTCAACTTTAGCAATGCATATCTCTTTCAATTTTAACCCTAAAAGGGTGTTCTTGGACTTTTTAGAAATCTTAGGTTGTCCGCTAAGCACCCTCTTTGGTTTTATCTCAATTGGATCTTCCATGTTCATGTAAGAAGCTTTGATCCAAAAGGTGTTTTTGTTGACTTTTTGAAATGGCCTATAATGTCTGAATTTATATCTCTTCATGAGGGCATTTTTTGAACTTGAGGGATGAATATGATTTGTAGGGAATTGAATTCTCTTCAAAATTATCCTTGGATGATAAATTTCTGATAAATTATGAGAAAGTTATGCCTGGTCAACGTTTGGTTAACTTTTCCTATAGAAACCCTAATTTTGCAACTTTTGAGTTTTGATGAATTTGGGGCATTCCTTGAGGAATCATGAACAACCATTGATAAAATGATGGATATTACTTCAAAATGTTGATGTTGACCAAAAATATTGAAGTTTAACTGTATGAGGGTCACAATTGACTTTTGACCTAGCACAGTTGATTTTCAGGCATTTGAGCAGTTGACTGAGCAAACTCCTCGTGCAAGGCATGAAACTTGGCATGGATGATCTTGAGAACATATTAGGGCAATGGAAGTCATTTAGGAACCTTTGAACTCAAACATCTTGATGAGGAGTGAAACCCTAGTTTCAGGCTCATTGTCTTAGGAGGAGGATTTGTTTGGTCAATCCTTAGTCAACTTGAGCAATTGAGAACCTCTAGGAGTAAATTTTGAGTAAAAAAGGGAGGGAAAATTTTGGGGTACAACAAAGGGGATGTTCCTTATACCATTCTCCATCCTGGCATGCCTACTAATATCGAGGATTTGCAAAGGTCGTGGATTCAACTCAAAGGAGAACGAGACACCTTTGAAGCCCAGCTATATGCAAGCTAGAAGAAAGTGTTAGAGCTAACGAAGCAAATTCACAATGAACAAAGCCTTAATGCCTACATCACACCAAAGAGGAAGCGTCTGTGGGAGACTTAGGAGTTTATATTCTTGTTGGTCTCTTTGAGACCTTTTATCTTCATTGTAAAGCTCAAAAAGGCGAATTGTAATTTTGGAATTTACTAATGAAATATTTGTTTCTGTTTCCTTTTGGTTTAGCAAATTTAAATTTCTTAAGGTCCTTGAAAACATTGCATCTGCATAACATGCATCATATCATAAGCAGGTTTTCTGACACGGGTTTCCTTATCTCTTTACTGTTAATTTCAGTATAAGATGGATATCGATCAAACCGTCAAGGACTTGCATACTCAACACACTCAATTCCAAGAGACACTTCTCAACTTAGCAAAGGGTCAGCAAGAAATGATGAAGCTTCTTGTCACGAAGAAGAAGACCAAGAAGAAAGTTGTGATCAACATGGGGAAAAGGTTCAAGGGCCCTGACCGGCAAGTTCCAATTGAAGAGGATTCCTCCGAGGAGGATGATTATGAAGAAGAAGATGCTAGGAGCACCCGTGCTGGGGATGGAAACATTCAAATCTCTGAAGATGAGGATTACTTTGACGAGCAATATCCACCGGCTAACGACAAATATAAGCAACTAGAAGATAGACTAAATGCTGTAGAGATCCAAGCTATGCGTGGCTTGGACTTTGGAGACTTGGTTTTAGTTCTTGGGGTGGTCATTCCCCATAAATTCAAGATCCCAGTTTTTGCCAAATATGATGGTGTATCATGTCCGAAACTTCATCTAAGATCTTATGTCCGATCAATTCATCTGCACACCGCTGATAGGAAACTGTGGGTGCACTTTTTCAAGAGAGTCTATTTGGAATGCAGTTAGAATGATTTTACCAATTGGAAGGAACTAATATCCATACCTGGGAGGATTTGGCAGCTGCCTTTTATCGCCAATATCAATATAACACTGATCTTGCACCGGCTCGGGTGCAATTGCAAGGCATGACTATGGGTTCCAAAGAAGGCTTCAAAGAATACGCTCAAAAATGGAGAGACTTGGCTGGTAGGGTGCACCCACGTTTGACTGATAGAGAGTTAGCAGACATGTTTATGGGAACATTGACTAGTCCATTTTTCAACTTACTGATTGGAAGTTCATCATCCGGATTTACTGAATTGATCTTGACTGGCGAGAGGGTTGAAAGCGGAATTAAAACCGGAAAGATACCCATGCATCCACCTCTAATGCTGTGAAAAAACCATTTATTGGTAAAAAAGAGAATAATGTTATGTATGGATCAAGAAGTCGTGCTAAGAATGACGGTCACCATTCAGTAGAGGTAGTATTGATTTCCAATCCAACTCCAGCTCAACACCTGCGTCAACAAAATAACCAACAAAGGTCAAATATCTAGAGAAGACAGTTTACCAAAATCAACATGTCATTATCACAAGCCCTACAACATATGTTGAAGGAAAATTTGGTAACATTGCGGGATCCCCCTGTGATTCCCAATCTTTCGTCTCTGAAATATAATCCAAATGCAAAGTGTGCTTACCACTCCAATAGTCCTAGACATGACACCGATCATTGTTGGGCGTTAAAATGAAAAATCCAAGACTTGATTGACAATAAAACAATTGAATTCGACCCTCCACCGACTCCTAATGTAATCACTTCTCCCATGCCCAGTCATGAGAAAAGTGTTAATGCAAGCGAAGATGTCTCTTTTGTTCCCTTCGTCAATGATTTAACCACTCCTTTGAAGAATGTTAAAAAGAATTTGATGAAAGTCGATGTATTTTCGGGAAGTTTTGAAGACTGTTACCACTGTATGGTACAAATCAATGGTTGTGAATGGTTGATGAAAGGTGTCCAACACCTGATGGATAGCCATGAGATTCTATTTGAAAAAACTCCATATGTGAAAAGTTTGACCGAAAGTGTATCTCAAGAGTTTGAAGACATGTTCATAATTACTATCTCAAACAATCCTATTAGTATCACCTCCAAAGGTCCTATTAGGATCCCCCCTGAACCAAGGATACCTCCACTAATTATCCCCACACCAGGGCCAGTCCCTTACTCTTCTGATAAGGTTGTGCCCTGGAATTATGGGGCGGAAGTGTATTACCATGATATCAAACAAGATTCGTAGATTGCTAAAGATGAAACTGCTGACATTACAAACATTGCTGGATCAAGTAAATTTACTAGGACGGGGAGGATTTTCTCTCTAGAGATTTCACCTCCGACAACCACCACTACACGCATTCTCATTAATACTGTTAAACCTGTTGCTGATACTCGAGGAAAGGAAAAAATGACTGAGCCTGCCCAGACGGAGGCACCCGCAAAAGATATTACCATTGAGAACCCATGTACCTAAGAGATGGAGGAGATTATAAAAATTATACGAAGAAGTGACTACAAGATAGTGGAACAGTTGGGGCAGACACACTCGAATATTTCCATGTTGTCTTTGTTGCGATGTTCTGAGGCGCATGCCCAAGCTCTGTTAAGATTCCTGAAAAATTCACACGTCCCACAAGAAACTATGGCCGACCAATTTGAAAACTGTGTAGCAAGCTTGACTGTCGATAATAGTTTGGGATTTTTAGATGCAGATCTGACCCCGGTGGGGAAGAATCACAATAAAGCTCTACATGTTTCCATCAAATGTAAAGGTACTACCTTGGTACACGTGTTGGTGGATACGTGGTCTTCTCTTAATGTTTTACCAAAAGGGGCTCTGGATAGATTGGACTGCGAAGGGCTAGTGCTGAAACCAATTGACATTGTGGTGAGAGCTTTTGATGGGTCAAAAAGGATGGTCCATGGAGAAGTTGATCTCCCTATCAAGGTTGGGTCGCAAGTCTTCAACTCAACATTCTATGTGATGGATATTCGTCCTGCTTACTCTTGTTTACTTGGGCGCCCATGGATTCATGGGGCAGGTGCGGTTACTTCCACTTTGCACCAAAAGTTAAAATATTCAGTAAAAGGGAAGATAGTCACAATATGCGGAGAAGAAGAATTTATGGTTAGCCATTTAAATTCTTTCAAGTACGTTTAAATGGATGGTGAGTTCATTGAGACCCTCTGTCAAGCATTCGAAGTGGTACCTCCCATGATTTTTGTTTCCAATACCACTCTTGACATTTCCAAAGCTCCTAAAGATACACCAAGGATGGCCTCTCTCAAAGATGCTCGTGTTGTCGTTGAAGAAGGAGGTTGTACCATTTGGGGGAAACTTCCTAATATCCTATACAAATAGGACAAATTTGGTTTGGTTTTCACCTCTAAGGCTCAAAAAGAAGTTCGACATGCTCGTGCGGGGAAACCACCTCTCCGTATTTATAATGATGAGGTTAATACTCTTGGAGACTCTGACGGTGACAGTGACTAGAACGACTGGATCTACCCAACTGCAAATGGAGGACTCAACCAGTGGCAGACCAAGGACTACATCTCCATCTCCTTTAACCAGGAGTAATTTCCATTTCCTGTTTTTATTACTTTGAGAAATTTGTCTGTAATTTCCGTTAAAACATTGACTTTAAACCATGTGCCTTGCCTGGGGCACAATGGTCCATTTGTTAAGGGTTTGTCATTCTCATAATCATATGCTCATTTTAATGATAAACATTGGACTTTTTTGCATTCAAATTTTGTGTTCCTTGTATTTCTTTACTTACTACATTTTTCGAATAGCCATGTGACCTTACATGCACACACACACATTTGCAGATCCACATCCACTCTAGATCTCATTGACAATGATTCTGTTATTGCCACTTATGACTTTTAACATCCAATCTACCAAGCCGGAGATGAAGGTGAAGAATATTGTGAAATACCTGGGGAACTCGCCAGACTCCTAAGCCAAGAGGAAAAAGACATTCAATGCACGAAGAACTGATTGATGTGATAAACCTAGTACCGAGGCAGATAAGAAAGAGGTCAAGATTGGCGCTAACCTAGAAGACGACGTCAAGAGCAGATTGATCCAGATGTTACACGATTATGTTAAGGTATTTGCTTGGTCATATGAAGATATGTCGGGACTTGATACTGACATTATGGTTCACCGTTTACCGATGAAAGAATGTTACACTCCGATCAAACAAAAGGTTCGTCGCATGTGGCCAGACATGTCAGAGAAAATCAAGGCTGAGGTAATGAAATAGTTCGATGTAGGTTTTTTGGCAGTAACATCATATCCCCAATGGGTTGAAAATGTGGTCCCAGTGCCGAAGAAAGACAGAAAAGTCCGTATGTATGTAGACTACAGGGATCTGAACAGGGAAATCCCCAAAGATGACTTTCCGCTGTCGCATATTGATGTTCTAGTTAACAACACCGCTCAACATAAGGTGTTTTCCTTCATGGATGGCTTCTCCGATTACAACCAGATCAAAATAGCACCTGAGGACATGGAGAAAACTACATTTATCACACAATGAGGGACCTTATGTTATTAGGTCATGCCTTTAGGGCTGAAGAATGCAGACGCGACTTATCAACAGGCTATGGTGGCTCTATTTCATGAGATAAATCATCACGAAATAGAAGTCTATGTTGATGATATGATATCAAGATATCAAACTAAGGAAGAACACCTTAATCATTTACACAAGCTATTTGAAAGGTTGAAGAAATACAAGTTGAGGCTAAATCCCAACAAATGCACCTTTAGGGTAAGGTCTGGAAAACTACTAGGGTTTGTCATCAGCGACAAATGTATTGAAGTCGACCCTACAAAATTCAAAGCCATACAAGAAATTCCAGCTCCCTGTACTGAAAAAGAAGTTAGGGGTTTCTTAGGTCGACTAAACTACATCGCCCGATTCATGTCTCACTTAACTGATACTTATGAACCAATTTTCAAACTATTGAAGAGATCAAGTAGTAAAATGGAATGACGACTATCAAGCAACTTTCGACAAAATCAAGGAGTATTTAAAAGAGCCTCCAATCCTAATGCCTCCAATTGAAGGAAGACCTCTGATTATGTATTTGAAAGTATTAGAGAATTCAATGGGGGTGTGTGCTGGGCTAACATGACGAGTCTGGCCGAAAAGAGCATGCAATATACTACCTTAGCAAAAAGTTTACCGACTGTGAAACAATATATTCATTGCTCGAGAAAACTTGTTGCACATTGGCATGGGCTTCTCGCCGGCTAAGACAGTATATGTTGACTCACACCACTCTATTGATTTCTAAGATGGATCCCATCAAGTATATTTTCGAGAAGCCAACTCTCTCCGGAAGAATAGCAAGATGGAAAATGATTTTGACTGAATATGACATCCAGTATACTACACAAAAAGATATCGAAGGGAGTGTACTGACGGATCATTTGGTGCATCAAGTTGTTGATGATTACCAATCTATGAAATTTGAATTCCCGGACGAGAATATCATGCTGATAACCGACTGTGAAAAGCCCGGATCGTATAAAGGACCTAAATAAGGATCCTGGTGGACTATGGTCTTTGATGGAGCTTCCAATTCATTGGGTAACGGAATTGGTGCTATGATCATTTCTCCCGAGGGTTTCTGTACACCTTTCACTGCCAGACTTTGCTTCGACTGTACAAAGAACATGGTCAAGTATGAGGCATGCATCTTAGGTCTTAAAGTTGCTATTGACCTAAGAATCAAATTCATAAGCATGTATGGAGACTCAGCTTAGTAATCAGTCAAGTTAAATGAGAGTGGGATACCAAACATCCAAACCTGATCTCTTACAAAGAACTTGTGCTAACTTTGATCTCGTACTTCGAAGAATTCACCTTTGAACACTTTCCAAGGGAAGAAAACTAGTTGGCAGATGCCTTAGCAACAATGTCGTCTATGTTCAAGGTCAATTGGGACAACGAGGCTCCCAGAGTTACTATAGAAAGATTTGACGAACCAACGCAGTGTTGTGAGATTGACACTGACGAGGAGAAGCCTTAGTTCTACAAGGTGAAAAGGTACCTTGAATCACAAGAGTACCCTGAGGGAGCCTCAATAAATAAAAAGAAATTCATGTGGAGATTCTCAACCAAGTTCTTCCTAAGCAACATGATTCTGTACAAACGCAACCATGATTCAACTTTGCTCCGTTGTATGGACAAGAAGGAGGCAGAGAAGATCATGGAAGACATGCATGACGGTATCTTCGGAACTCACTCTAGTGGACACACTATGGAAAAGAAAATTCTAAGGGATGGTTACTATTGGTCAACATTGGAAATTGGTTGTCACCACCATTCAAGGACTTGCCATAAATGCCATATCTATGTGGACAAGGTTCATGTGCCTCCAATACCTTTAAATGTCATGACTGCTCCGTGGCCATTTGCAATGTGGGGGAATTGACATGATTGGGGAAATCAAGCCCACTGCCTCTAATGGACATCGTTTCATCTTAGTTGCCATTGACTACTTCACTAAGTGGTTTGAAGCGACTTCATTTGCCTCAAATACCAAGAATGTTGTAGCCTGGTTTATCAAGCATAACCTCATCTGTCATTACGGCATCCCTGAAAGGATTATCACTGACAACAATACCAACCTCAATAATTCATGATCACTGAACTCTGCACAGAGTTCAAGATTAAGCATCACAACTCTTCTCCATACAGACCTAAGATGAATGGCGCAATGAAAGCTGCCAATAAAAATATTAAGAAGATTGTGCAAAAGATGGTGGTGACCTACAAAGACTGGCATGAGATACTGCCATTTTCTATTCATAGCTACCGTACCTCAGCACGAACATCAACTAGGGAAACCCCATTCTCTTTAGTCTATGGCATGGAAGTTGTCCTGCCTGTTAAGGTTCAGATTAATTCGCTAAGGATCATGAAAGAAGAAGACTTAGGTAAAGACGAATGGATTTAGACTAGGTTGGATCAGTTGAACTTGATTGACGAGAAAAGGCTGGCTGCTGTCTATCATGGTCAAATGTATCAAAAGCGTATGATCAAGGCATTCAACAAGAAGATCAAGCCTCGAGTATATCCGACTGGTGACTTGGTAATAAAACAGATCACTTTACCACAAGGAGATCCCAGGGACAAATGGACTCCCACTTATGAAGGGCCATTTGTTGTCAAGAAAGTATTCTCTGGCGGTGCTATGATGCTAACCACTATGGATGGAGAAGATTTCCCGCACCCTGTGAATGCGGACATAGTCAAAACATACTACACATAAGAACGACCCACTAGGTTGACATACCTAGGCAAAAATAAGGGCATCCCGGCAAACCAAAAAGGTTAGGGAAAAAATTAGGGATATATACAAAATATCATACACCCGGCAAGTCGAAAACCTGAAAGGGCGGCTTGGGAAAAAAGGGTATCCTGGTGGACTGAAAACCCGAAAGGGCGGTCCAGGAAAAAGTTACGGATTAAAAGCGTACGACTATGCCCTATTGGATCCCTACAACCAACTATATTACCAAGGTCAAGAGTTCAAGAGATACAAGATTAATTCAATCAACTTCTTCTGACAAGCAAGGGATGAGACGCTCAAAGACATAGGGGGCAATAGCAGAGTTGGAACCCAATGAGATCCCTTCCACATGGATATACATTTTTGTTTTCCATTTGTATTCTTTTCATTTCACAACGACTTCCTCTTACTAGGACTTCCATCTCTTTGTACAAAAAACGCCTGTTTATAGGCAAATTATCAATACAAATATACTTTGAAGTGCAAACTTTTTGTTTTTCTGTTTTGATTGCAAAAACACCCAATGACTAAAAATTGAATGAACATATGTATATGAACATGATTAACTGTTAACAAATATACGCATATGAACAGGAATAAGTACTTACTCAAGGAGGCAGGGTAACACTCATGCTATCTATAAATCCCCACAGAGTAAATTCATACAACTTCCTTCCAGAGTTCCAATCAATATATCTATTGGAAATTCCCTTCCCCAACCGAGTTTTGCTTCCAAAAACTGGGTTTATTTCCCAAACGGATCACAATCTCCCCAGCTTTAGTCTATTCCCCAGACTACTACAAATCACTGATAAAACTCCTCTTCCCCAGTAGAAGTTGTCACTATCCCCAGAAAGTTGCTGCAAAGCCTAAATTTCGACCAGATACCAGTTAACTATCCTCCCCAAACAAATCAAACGTTTAACCATCTCTTTTATCCCCAATCAGGATACAAGAAATAAATTCCCTAGTAGAGCAACGAATGACTAGTGTTCCTAAGCTCTATTCCCCAAGCATAAATCAATATCCCCTACTGAGTTTCCTCAAATAAATCAACAGGAATCCCCAGCGGAAGTATTCTAAACACAATTGAAGATGCCTATTCTTCATCCCCAACAACAGTCAAGGATTTATTTTCCTAGACAAACGTTTCACATCCATACATCATAACATATGCATACGAAACGCATATAGCATAATCTCAGTTATTTTGAGAACATCATTACACAATGCATTTCATACAACATGATATCGCATACAGTTAACCCTTTTCCTTTTCAGGAAAATCAACAACAAACAAAAGACCTCTTCTGGTTTAGATTTATTTCTTCCAGTTAAAAACAGGCGGATAAAGACCTCTTTTGGTTTAGATTTACTTCTTCCAGTTAAAGACAGGCGGACAAAGACCTCTTCTGGTTTAGATTTATTTCTTCCAGTTAAAAAAAGGCGGACAAAGACCTCTTCTGGTTTAGATTTACTTCTTCCAGTTAAAAACAGGCGGACAAAGACCTCTTCTGGTTTAGATTTACTTCTTCCAGTTAAAGACATGCGGATAAAGACCTCTTCTGGTTTAGATTTACTTCTATAAGTTAAAAACAGACGGACAAAAGACCTCTTCTGGTTTAGATTTATTTCTTCCAGTTAAAAATAGGCGGACGAAGACCTCTTCTGGTTTAGATTTACTTCTTCTAGCTAAAGACAGGCGGACTAAGACCTCTTCTGGTTTAGATTTACTTCTTCCAGTTAAAAACAGGCGGACAAAAGACCTCTTCTGGTTTGGATTTATTTCTTCCAATTATAAACAGACAGACAAAGACCTCTTCTGGTTTAGATTTACTTCTTCCAGTTAAAGACAGGCGGACAAAGACCTCTTCTGGTATAGATTTACTTCTTCCAGTTAAAAACATACGGACAAAAGATCTCTTCTGGTTTATATTATTTCTTCCAATTAAAGACAGGCGGACAAAAGACCTCTTCTGTTTTAGATTTACTTCTTCCAGTTAAAAATAGGCGAAAGACATATGTCGTTTCAAAAAAATCGACCACAAATTTATTCTACTACTTCTTCCAACCTCTATCAACAGGTTACTTTGGATGGCATCTATAAGCCCATGTCCTATAACTCTTTATTACACCTCCAAATGGCATCTTTAAGCCCATTCCCGATGATCAATCAACAACGCCACTCCGTGCACAAACGAGTGCAAATTTCTGGGTACTTTGGTGTTCAATCGTCTTCCACCTTCAAGTTACGAATGGCGGACCTACCAATCTAACTCTTCAGGTTCCAGAAGATTGAACAGGGGCAGCTGTTGTACCCTAAAATTTGACTTCTCTTCTCCCAAGACATTTCTCACAAGAAATCTCAAATGCTCAAGAATTCTCTAAGATTTGATCAGACAAAACTCATCTCCTGGCATTGAGGCCACAAATTAGGATTTTAATTTTCACAATGACAATTAGACTTATAATGCCTCAATTGACTTTCATGGTTCATTATAAACTACTAAGAATACTCATGCCAAGTTTCAAGTCTTGGGTCACAATTTTGCTCAGTCAATTGCTCAGATGACTGAAAATAAGTTGTCTTGGGTAAAAAGTCAATTGTGACCAAACTACAGTCAAAATTCAAGATTTTTGATCCACATCAATATTTTGAAGTCATATTCATCAATTGATCAAGGTCTCATCACAATTCCTCAAGAAAAACAGTCAAATAATTAAAAGGGCAAAATGGTCAAAATTAGGGTTTTTGATTGAGAATGATTGATCAGTGATTTTTGACCTAGTACATGACTTAATGGCTTGAAGCATGATCTCAAGGACTCAAACACAACATGTTGACCTAATTTCATTTCTCAAAACATTTCTCAAGATTATTGAATTCATAGTTGAAATTTGGTCAACTTTTGAAAAAGTCAACTGATACACCAAAAGTCAAACTTTGACTTTTTGGTCAAATTTGAGTTTCAAAGATCAAAATTCATCAAGATATTCAAAAATTTGAAGCTTGATCATCAATAAATCAAGAAAGTCAAAAGTCAATATAAAAAGTCAAACTTTTCAAGACTTCTAAGTGTTTTGAACATGATAATTTCACTACTTCATGCCAAATTTTCACCAAGATGCAAGATGATTCAAGGAAATCTTTCAACATGAAAATTGAAGATATTGATTAAATCTACAACTTTTTATTTGAGGGATCATGTCCAAAAAATGCTTAGATTTTGAGTTATAGGCCCATGAAGTCATGCACTTTTTTCTTAAACACTTAGTGAAATTTTGACCTAGTTTAAGCAGATTTTTTTACCCAACTTCTTGGCCATTTTTCACATAGCTCCAATTTGATTTAGAAAAAGTGGAAAACATGAAAGTTTTAGAGGATTTTTCAATATTTCTAAGATGTCCAAGAACTTGAAGAGATAGTTTTTGAGCTAAGAGAATTGAAGATAAGAAGTTGGGCATCCATTCTTGAATTACAAGTCATTTTTGTGATAAAAACTTGATCAAAACCCTAGCCTATGCTGCATAACTTCACTTTGCAAGCTTCTAACTTGTGTTTCACTCCTAATTAATTGATTACACAACTGTTAGAACCTTTGTCCAAGCATTTGAACCATCATCCAAGTTGCATTTCCATTAATGGCACAAAGTAACATTACCATTCTTGCAAAGTGGCTTTAATCACAAAGTCAACTTGTCTTGAGCATTGCATTTGTTCATTATGCACAAGTATTCTCTACAAGTTCAGAACAAGCATGTTTAAAGTTTCTAGCCACCCTACAAGCCATATACCTTTCATTGAAACCATGTTTGTCAAGATTGCTTCAAAAACAAGCCAAAGATCCATAACATGTGATCTTGTGATTCTGATCACTCCAAGCCTTCAAACTTTATTCTATAAATTGAACCTTCATTCACAAGCATAGGGGATGATTTTACAAGCACTAAAACTCCCTTAAACTCTCTCAAAATCTGAATCATAAAAAACATCTCAAAACTTGCTATTTCTGATTTTTGATATCCATCTCATAATTCCCTCGTGTGTTTTCCATTCTAAGCCTTCAAACATCGTCTAAAACACATATAAACACCATCCCAACACCTGTTACACAATTGTAACTCCAACTTCGCCATCTTCCATTTTCATAAATAGCACCTTGCAGTTGGACTTCTCCAGCACGATTCATCCATCCTTAGCTCAAAGTAAATATTGTAATAGCTTCCTGGAGGTTCAAGGAAGCTAACCAGATCATTACAACACCTTGAAAGTTGCTCTAACTTAAAACAAGATCTTCATCTGCAAGGTGAGTTTTCTGAACTTCTATTTCTTCATACAAGCATCATTTGGCTTCCATTTTCAAAGATAAAATGTAGATATCATAACCCTGAAACTAACCATGTCCTTAGAATTCATTTGTGTTGCCTGAGTAGTGTGAATTTTAAGTTTGAACTTTCTGAAAAAATTAGGTTTTATTTGGTACCAACAGAAACTCTCATTCACCTTTGATTTATAGTTCACGAAATTTATATGGTTAGATTCATATTGAAATCTCAAGCAAGTTTCATGTTTACATTTTTTTGATTTGGTTAAGAAATGAAGAAGTTACAAAATTCAAAAATACATCATAGGCTTCTGGTGCGAGGAAGAAGATGAAGTTGTCTTCAGGAAGGAGTTTGTAATATAATATGTTGGTTGTGAATAAATAAATGAATGTATAGTCACCTAGTGGTAGAGAGTGCACACGTAAGGCATTACTATGGAAGGTCCTGGGTTCGAGCCCCAGCGAGACCTTTTGTCATTTTTTTCTAACATTTTTCCTTATTTTTTGTTTGAACAGACGCCCGGGCCTCCAACACTGGGCCTATATTTTTTTATTATCTCTCACCCCCTGTTTACACATATCATGCAGGCCCATATGTTTCTTTATTTTATTTCATTGTTTTTCTGATGTAAACAAAAAAGGCTTTGGGCCTAGTAAATTGTTTTTACTTTTAAACCACCCATTTTCTTTTAAAACCCCCCTGACTTCTAATTTTATTTTTATTTCATTTTATTTTCCTTTATTTATTTTATTTTATTTTATGTTATCATTATTATTTTTATTAAAAAGTACAAAAATATTTTTTTTATTAATACTTGGACTAAAAATTATTATTTTCACTTTGTTTTATTTCTTTTAAAGAAAAACCCTAAAAAACATTTTCTTTTCTTAAATTAATTAAAATGGATTTAGACTTAAGTTTAAGTTTAATTTTCTATTTTTAATTAAATTAACTTAGATTTTAGGAATTAATTAATTAATTTCTTTTCCAATTAATTAGTTTATTCAAAACTTTTCCATAAAAAAGACATAAAAACAATTTTCTTTTACATTGTCTTTATATTCTTGTACATTTTATTTTTGCATTATTCAATATGGTTGTAATAGTAATTAGGTTTTATTTGCTTTCACCTCTATTTGTAATTTGTAATCTCCATCCCCTAAAATGATGTAATAGCGTAGGACTTTAAATTTCTGCAATTTATCACTTTCAATATTATTGCTAGTAATTAGGGTTTGTGTGGCAAGATTTAAAATCAACAAGTAGACAATCCTATTTCAAGATAAATACATGAAAACAAAACACTTCGCACACTTGCACCTCTAGGGTTAACTCACACTTGTTGCCTTAGAAATAAAATAGTCATGTCCCTCAAACGTGAGATACTTTAGCAAAGACCATCGATTACAAGATCATAGACCCTCGACGACCCTTCGATGTTGCCTTCGGTAAAATGATCTTAGACCCTTATGACAAATTGCTAAGGTATCCTACAATGTTTTCTTCTATGACTATACGACGACCCACGCATGTCCCTTCACATCCAATGATAAGGTTTCTTACTAACTAATGGTAAGATAACACTATCTAAAGGAGGAGGAAAAGAACAAATACTTCTTTTAAGTAGGTAGAACGCTCGTAGTTGCTTGCTCACAAACATTTCGAAACAAAACATCTTTCAAACACACTAACAATTTCATGAAATACTTTCAAAATTCAATACTTTATATACATTCTTATAGAGACGAGAATCATTACAAAGTTTGCCTAAACAAAGGCACTTTTCAAAAATACTTTCAAACAAACACAAGCACATTTACAAAGCATTTAAAAGTGAGCTAGCAACTAAGAGCTCATAGATAACTTCAGATGAAAAGGGATCTAACACCTTCCCTTTTCATAACCTACCCCCCGAACTCAAGAAAATTCTCAAAAGGTCTTTCCTGTTCTTTTCACCCTTTCCTTTATTGGATAAAATAAAAGTCGGCAATGACTCTTGCTATCCATAACACTTGCGATAAAGCGCAAAACACCCAAGTCATTTCTCCCACCATATTACACCCATACCTTTGCCTGACCTCTTATTGAGCCATATTTGACTTTTAGGGTCCTCACTCTGGTTCTCTTCTTGGTTGGTAACCGCTCGATGTACCAATAGTCTGGGCTACTTCTTCAAAAGCTACCCTAGGAATCTTCTATTGCCTCTCAATGATGTTCTTCCAGGCTAGAAGAACTTGACTCATATCTTCTTTCATTGAGTCGGTGTTGCCTTTTACTTTATCCAAATCTTCCCTGAACGCGGCTTGGTTCTCTTCGATTTGTTCCATCACTTTCTTTTGATGGGCCCTTATTTGATATGGCGGTCAGAGAGGTGGTGCTTTTCTACCAATGGTTTAACTGTAGATTATTTTGAAAATCAATGAGTTTTTGTTATGCAATGTGAAATGATGCGATGTTTGCGAATGCATGGATGCGTATGAATATGCTAGGAGTTTTAGTTTTTAAATGTCTTATTCACTTGGATTTTCCATATATATATTTTTTATATTTTTTTTCAGGTTTTGCTTTTTATTGGTGAGCATCTTAAAAAATTAAATACACAATTAAAATATGGAAACAAAATATCCTTATTGAAATAACCATTGTCTTTACAAAAGGAGAATACAATTCAGATATTGAAAAATATTCAAACTTTAAAACATCAAAACTTTCTGAAAGAAATAACAAAGGGAAATAAAAATCTTCTAAGCGCGCCTACGGATTTATGCTTTGAAACCATCAACCATAGTCCTACAAATCTTGAGGAAGTCTTCGACGTCTTTCAGGAGAGGGACCATCACATTTTCCGTATCTCTCAAACTTCTAGGGATGTCACCAATAAGATTGTTGGCTAAGAAGGCGAGTCTTGCATGCTTGTCTTTGTAGAATAGATATTCTTGGTAGAGGTCTAGAATTATCTTATGATTATACTTTCTTTCCTTGGCGATCTTTTCATACTTCTCTTCCCAATATATTTTTCAGCCCTCATCTATGTATAGAGTTTCCGTTGTAGCAGGAAATTCTTTCGGAGGTCTTCTAACTCGAGACATACTCGCTTGTATTCATCAGTCTTTTAGGCGAGAAATCTTTCTGTCACCATCCTCTTGAGGCATTCCCCTATCTCTGATTCTTGGCTATCTTGGAGTCTAGTGGTAAGATACTTCATTTGTTCTTCTTGATTTATAGAAGCTTGTTCCAAACTTTGGATTTGAGCCCTCAAATATTCTTACATCTTCTTTTTGTCTTGTATTGCCTTTTTCGTACCACCTACTTAGTGTCCCGATCTCGCTAGCACCATCCTCCAAATGTTGGTTGTGGGAATCCAAGTTGAAAGTAGCACTCAATAACCCTTTAGTCGAACGCTTCCGCTTAAGACTCTCATTTTCAAGTGCCTCACGGTCTTTCTGAATCTGTTGATCTTTTGATTCAAGTATACGTTGCATTTATCTTTTCTCCTTAGCTAAGTTAAGGAGGTTAAGCTCCAATTCTTCTTTCTCTTTTTGAGATTGCTTCAAAGCTTTTTTCAAGTTGTCTATTTCTTCTAAGGACACATGTAGAGGATCTGGGACATCTGGCTTGTACTCGGGATCAATGTCAAATGGTAACTTAACAACTTGCACCCTATCTAAAACCCATCGAGTGCAAGGTTCTTTCGCCATATCATTCTTCCTTTCAGCTTTTCCTTTGTTAACTTTATTTCAAGGCTGGATGATCTTGTTGAGCAACTCTCAGTCGTTTTTGCCCATATCTTGAATGATTAATTGTTGAAGTTGTTCATTAGAGGGTTTATCCTCCAAAGGTTACCCTATTTATCGTAAAGCCAAGGTATGGTTGTAATTGATGCAACCCCGTGATCCAATCAACGGAACATTTGGAAAATATCCACAACTATAAATGATATCTCCAATGTCTAGCTTCCTCGCATAACACAACACAGAATTAGCAGTAAGGGACCTTAATTTTTGAGGCCACTCGTATCTTGTCAGACTTGGAACCATGTAATCTTCCTTATAGAGATGAGTCATAAACCAAGAATATAAGTGTGGGATGCAACATTTTAGAGTACCCCTCACCTCCACATTCAAAGCTTCCGCGCCTCAAAATACACTAATAGCTGCAAGGTTAATATAGTCCAAAGTCCGTGGAAACAAAATTACACCAAAGACAAGTATCCCTAAGCAATCAACATAAGACTCCTATTCTTTGTTATCGGCAAAATAAAGAGCTTTAGTTTCCAAATAGCATCTCTTAAACCCTTGTACATCACCTTCTTTTTTGTAATTAAGTGATAATTCAGGATAAGGGATCCCTAAACCATTTTCTAAGTCTTTAATGTCAAGAGTCTGCCCAATTCCCACATAAGCTTTTCCCTTAGAGAAATTCAAGAATCTATCAAATTCTTCCTAATTCGGCGCTAGTTGAAAGTCTTGGAAGGTAAAGCACCTCAATGGAGGATCGTGGAACTGAACCAAGGCAGAGATAGTATCCAATTGTACATCCACTTCTGTCAATTCGAGGTTATCCCCATAACGGAGAATAAACATCTTCAAAGCTCTTTCAGACAGTTACCCTTTGATAGTCTTGATCTTCGTCATATTTGGCTTTACGGCATTAACACGGACAAGTTGTTTCCCTATTGCATTCATTTTTAAAGACACTTCACCAAAAACCTTTGATTATTTTTTTTAATACTGTGGATAAGACAAACAAAAACAATGGAGGATAATGAATATGTGAAATGCAAAATGTATGAATGCATGTGTGGCATAATAAAGGGATTTATTGAAAGGTACCATTAGTTGGTAGGCTCCTAGTTTTGACCTACGAATATTCTACCCCCCCCCCCCCCCCCCCGCCCATAAGGTGGTTTCCTTAAGGGTATCATGGATAACACTAGAGGGAAAGGCACATGGGCCTCCCTTAAGTGGAGCCTCTTTGTAGACCTAAACTTCCGTCTCTAGGTCGTGAAGGGTCTCACCAAGAGTTTTTAGTTTAAGGATTATACAAAAAGTCATAGGTTTCGTTCCAAAGTCCTACCCCCCCAAGAAGATGTCTCTTGAGATGTATTTATTTTTTGGGATTCCACCGGCTCTAGGCGAAGTCGTCACAAAAACTCATAGGGATGATGTATCCCCTTGGCCAATAGAAGAACCTTCTTTCTAAGGATTTTTAAAAATAATTTTTTTGAAATAATAAAACCCCTCCATGAATAAATAAAATAAAGATAATAAAGGTATAAAAATAGGTGGACGAAGACCTCTTCTGGTTTAGATTTACTTCTTCTAGCTAAAGACAGGCGGACTAAGACCTCTTCTGGTTTAGATTTACTTCTTCCAGTTAAAAACAAGCGAACAAAAGACCTCTTCTGGTTTGGATTTATTTCTTCCAGTTATAAATATACGGACAAAGACCTCTTCTGGTTTAGATTTACTTCTTCCAGTTAAAGACAGGCGGACAAAGACCTCTTCTGGTATAGATTTACTTCTTCCAGTTAAAAACATATGGACAAAAGATCTCTTCTGGTTTATATTATTTCTTCCAGTTAAAGACAGGCGGACAAAAGACCTCTTATGTTTTAGATTTACTTCTTCCTGTTAAAAATAGGCGAAAGACATATGCTGTTTCAAAAAAATAGACCACAAATTTATTCTGCTACTTCTTCCAACCTCTATCAACAGGTTACTTTGGATGGCATCTATAAGCCCATATCCTATAACTCTTTATTACCCCTCCAAATGGCATATTTAAGCCCATTCCCGATGATCAATCAACAACGCCACTCCGTGCACAAACGAGTGCAAATTTCTGGGTACTTTGGTGTTCAATCGTCTTCCACCTTCAAGTTACGAATGACGGACCTACCAATCTAACTCTTCAGGTTCCAGAAGATTGAACAGGGGCAGCTGCTGTACCCTAAAATTTGACTTCTCTTCTCCCAAGACATTTCTCACAAGAAATCTCAAATGCTCAAGAATTCTCTAAGATTTGATCAGACAAAACTCATCTCCTAGCACTGAGGCCACAAATTAGGATTTTAATTTTCACAATGACAATTGGACTTATAATGCCTCAATTGACTTTCATGGTTCATTATAAACTACTAAGAATGCTCATGCCAAGTTTCAAGTCTTGGGTCACAATTTTGCTCAGTCAATTGCTCAGATGACTGAAAATCAGCTGTATTGGGTAAAAAGTCAACTGTGATCAAACTATAGTCAAAATTCAAGATTTTTGATCCACATCAATATTTTTAAGTCATATTCATCAATTGATCAAGGTCTCATCACAATCCCTCAAGGAAAACAGTCAAATAATTAAAAGGGCAAAATGGTCAAAATTAGGGTTTTTGATTGAGAATGATTGATCAGTGATTTTTGACCTAGTACATGACTTAATGGCTTGAAGCATGATCTCAAGGACTCAAACACAACATGTTGACCTAATTTCATGGCTCAAAACATTTCTCAAGATTATTGAATTCATAGTTGAAATTTGGTCAACTTTTGAAAAAGTCAACTGATACACCAAATGTCAAACTTTGACTTTTTGGTCAAATTTGAGTTTCAAAGGTCAAATTCATCAAGACATTCAAAAATTTGAAGCTTGATCATCAAGAAATCAATAAAGTCAAAAGTCAACATAAAAAGTCAAACTTTTCAAGACTTCTAAGTGTTTTGAACATGATAATTTCACTACTTCATGCCAAATTTTCACCAAGATGCAAGATGATTCAAGGAAATCTTTCAACATGAAAATTGAAGATCTTGATTAAATCTACAACTTTTTATTTGAGGGATCATGTCCAAAAAATGCTTAGATTTTGAGTTATAGGCCCATGAAGTCATGCACTTTTTTCTTAAACACTTAGTGAAATTTTGACCTAGTTTAGGCAGATTTTTTTACCCAACTTCTTGGCCATTTTTCACATAGCTCCAATTTGATTTAGCAAAAGTGGAAAACATGAAAGTTTTAGAGGATTTTTCAATATTTCTAAGATGTCCAAGAACTTGAAGAGATCAGTTTTGAGCTAAGAGAATCGAAGAGAAGAAGTTGGGCATCCATTTTGAATTACAAGTCATTTTTGTGATGAAAACTTGATCAAAACCCTAGCCTATGCTGCATAACTTCACTTTGCAAGGTTCTAACTTGTAATTCACTCCTAATTAATTGATTACACAACTGTTAGAACCTTTGTCCAAGCATTTGAACCATCATCCAAGTTGCATTTCCATTAATGGCACAAAGTAACATTACCATTCTTGCAAAGTGGCTTTAATCACAAAGTCAACTTGTCTTGAGCATTGCATTTGTTTTTTATGCACAAGTATTCTCTACAAGTTCAGAACAAGCATGTTTAAAGTTTCTAGCCACCCTACAAGCCATATACCTTGCATTGAAACCATGTTTGTCAAGATTGCTTCAAAAACAAGCCAAAGATCCATAACATGTGATCTTGTGATTCTGATCACTCCAAGCCTTCAAACTTTCTTCTATAAATTGAACCTTCATTCACTAGCATAGGGGATGATTTTACAAGCACTAAAACTCCCTTAAACTCTCTCAAACTCAGAATCATAAAAAACATCTCAAAACTTGCTATTTCTGATTTTTGATATCCATCTCATAATTCCCTCGTGTGTTTTCCATTCTTATCCTTCAAACATCATCTATAACACATATAAACACCATCCTAACACCTGTTACACAATTGTAACTCCAACTTCGCCATCTTCCATTTTCATAAACAGCACCTTGCACTTGGACTTCTCCAGCACAATTCATCCATCCTTAGCTCAAAGTAAATATTGTAATAGCTTCCCGGAGGTTCAAGGAAGCTAACCAGATCATTACAACACCTTGAAAGTTGCTCTAACTCAAAACAAGATCTTCATCTGCAAGGTGAGTTTTCTGAACTTCTATTTCTTCATACAAGCATCATTTGGCTTCCATTTTCAAAGATAAAATGTAGATATCAAAACCCTAAAACTAACCATGTCCTTAGAATTCATTTATGTTGCCTGAGTAGTGTGAATTTTAAGTTTGAACTTTCTGAAAAAATTAGGTTTTATTTGGTACCAACAGAAACTCTCATTCATCTTTGATTTATAGTTCACGAAATTTATATGTTTAGATTCATATTGAAATCTCAAGCAAGTTTCATAATTACATTTTTTTGATTTGGTTGAGAAATGAAGAAGTTACAAAATTCAAAAATACATCATAGGCTTCTGGTGCGAGGAAGAAGATGAAGTTGTCTTCAGGAAGGAGTTTGTAATATAAAATGTTGGTTGTGAATAAATAAATGAATGTATAGTCACCTAGTGGTAGAGAGGGCACACGTAAGGCATTACTATGGAAGGTCCTGGGTTCGAGCCCCAGCGAGACCTTTTGTCATTTTTTTCTAATATTTTTCCTTATTTTTTGTTTGAACAGACGCCCGGGCCTCCAACACTGGGCCTATATTTTTTTATTATCTCTCACCCCCTGTTTACACATATCATGCAGGCCCATATGTTTTTTTATTTTATTTCATTGTTTTTCTGATGTAAACAAAAAAGGCTTTGGGCCTAGTAAATTGTTTTTACTTTTAAACCACCCATTTTCTTTTAAAACCCCCCTGACTTCTAATTTTATTTTTATTTCATTTTATTTTCCTTTATTTATTTTATTTTATGTTATCATTATTATTTTTATTAAAAAGTACAAAAATATTTTTTTATTAATACTTGGACTAAAAATTATTATTTTCACTTTGTTTTATTTCTTTTAAAGAAAAACCCTAAAAAACATTTTCTTTTCTTAAATTAATTAAAATGGATTTAGCCTTAAGTTTAATTTTAATTTTCTATTTTTAATTAAATTAACTTAGATTTTAGGAATTAATTAATTAATTTCTTTTCCAATTAATTAGTTTATTCAAAACTTTTCCATAAAAAAGACATAAAAACAATTTTCTTTTCTTTTACATTGTATTTATATTCTTGTACATTTTATTTTTGCATTATTCAATATGGTTGTAATAGTAATTAGGTTTTATTTTCTTTCACCTCCATTTGTAATTTGTAATCTCCATCCCCTAAAATGATGTAATAGCGTAGGACTTTAAATTTCTGCAATTTATCACTTTCAATATTATTGCTAGTAATTAGGGTTTGTATGGCAAGATTTAAAATCAACAAGTAGACAATCCTAATTCAAGATAAATACATGAAAACAAAACACTTCGCACACTTGCACCTCTAGGGTTAACTCACACTTGTTGTCTTAGAAATAAAATAGTCATGTCCCTCGAACGTGGGATACTTTAGCAAAGACCATCAATTACAAGATCATAGACCCTCGACGACCCTTCGATGTTTCCTTCGATAAAATGATCTTAGACCCTTATGACAAATTGCTAAGGTATCCTACAATGTTGTCTTCTATGACTATACGACGACCCACGCATGTCCCTTCATATCCAATGATAAGGTTTCTTACTAACTAATGGTAAGATAACACTATCTAAAGGAGGATGAAAAGAACAAAGACTTCTTTTAAGTAGGTAGAACGCTCGTAGTTGCTTGCTCACAAATATTTCGAAACAAAACATCTTTCAAACACACTAACAATTTCATGAAATACTTTCAAAATTCAATACTTTGTATACATTCTTATAGAGACGAGAATCATTACAAAGTTTGCCTAAACAAAGGCACTTTTCAAAAATACTTTCAAACAAACACAAGCACATTTACAAAGCATTTAAAAGTGAGCTAGCAACTAAGAGCTCATAGATAACTTCAGATGAAAAGGGAACTAACACCTTCCCTTTTCATAACCTACCCCCCGAACTCAAGAAAATTCTCAAAAGGTCTTTCCTGTTCTTTTCACCCTTTCCTTTATTGGATAAAATAAAAGTTGGCGACGACTCTTGCTATCCATAACACTTGCGATAAAGCGCAAAACACCCAAGTCATTTCTCCCACCATATTACACCCATACCTTTGCCTGGCCTCTTATTGAGCCATATTTGACTTTTAGGGTCCTCACTTTGGTTCTCTTCTTGGTTGGTAATCGCTCGATGTACCAATAGTCTGGGCTACTTCTTCAAAAGCTACCCTAGGAATCTGCTCTTGCCTCTCAATAATGTTCTTCCAGTCTAGAATAACTTGACTCATATCTTCTTTCGTTGAGTCAGTGTTACCTTTTACTTGATCCAAATCTTCCCTGAACGCGGCTTGGTTCTCTTCGATTTGTTCCATCACTTTCTTTTGATGGGCCCTTATTTGATATGGCGGTCAGAGAGTTCGTGCTTTTCTACCAATGGTTTAACTGTAGATTATTTTGAAAATCAATGAGTTTTTGTTATGCAATGTGAAATGATGCGATGTTTGCGAATGCAAGGATGCGTATGAATATGCTAGGAGTTTTAGTTTTTAAATGTCTTATTCACTTGGATTTTCCATATATATATTTTTTATATTTTTTTCTTCAGGTTTTGCTTTTTATTGGTGAGCATCTTAAAAAATTAAATACACAATTAAAATATGGAAACAAAATATCCTTATTGAAATAACCATTGTCTTTACAAAAGGAGAATACAATTCAGATATTGAAAAATATTCAAACTTTAAAACATCAAAACTTTCTGAAAGAAATAACAAAGGGAAATAAAAATCTTTTAAGCGCGCCTACGGATTTATGCTCTGAAACCATCAACCATAGTCCTACAAAGCTTGAGGAAGTCTTCGACGTCTTTCAGGAGAGGGACCATCACCTTTTCCGTATCTCTCAAACTTATAGGGATGTCACCAATAAGATTGTTAGCTAAGAAGGCTAGTCTTGCATGCTTGTCTTTGTATAATAAATATTCTTGGTAGAGGTCTAGAATTATCTTATGATTATACTCTCTTTCCTTGGCGATCTTTTCATACTGCTCTTCCCAATATATTTTTCATCCCTCATTTCTGTGTAGAGTTTCCGTTGTATCAGGAAATTCTTTCGGAGGTCTTCTAACTCGAGACATACTCGCTTGTATTCATCAGTCTTTTAGGCGAGAAATCTTTCTGTCACCATCCTCTTGAGGCATTCCCCTATCTCCGATTCTTGGCTATCTTGGAGTCTAGTGGTAATATACTTCATTTGTTCTTCTTGATCTAAAGAAGCTTGTGCCAAACTTTGGATTTGAGCCCTCAAATATTCTT
This sequence comes from Vicia faba, assembly GCA_948472305.1. Classification (NCBI taxonomy): domain Eukaryota; kingdom Viridiplantae; phylum Streptophyta; class Magnoliopsida; order Fabales; family Fabaceae; genus Vicia; species Vicia faba. The sequence continues at coordinate 373,669,288 of OX451739.1, read as the reverse complement.
ACATCTCCTTTTTGTCTTGCATTGCCTTTTTCGTACCACCTACTTAGTTTCCCGATCTCGCTAGCACCATCCTCCAAACGTTGGTTGTGGGAATCCAAAGTAGCACTCAACAACCCTTTATTCGAACGCTTCCGCTTAAGACTCTCATTTTCAAGTGCCTCGCGGTCTTTCTGAATCTGTTAATCTTTTGATTCAAGTATACGTTGCATTTATCTTTTCTCCTTAGCTAAGTTAAGGAGGTTAAGCTCCAATTCTTCTTTCTCTTTTTGAGCTTGCTTCAAAGCTTTTTTCAAGTTGTCTATTTCTTCTAAGGACACATGCAGAGGATCTGGGACATCTGGCTTGTACTCAGGATTAATGTCAAATGGTAACTTAACAACTTGCACCCTATCTAAAACCCATCGAGTGCAAGGTTCTTTTTCCATATCATTCTTCCTTTCAAATTTTCCTTTGTTAACTTTATTCCAAGGCTGGATGATCTTGTTGAGCAACTCTCAGTCGTTTTTGCCCATATCTTGAATGATTAATTGTTGAAGTTGTTCATTAGAGGGTTTATCCTCCAAAGGGTACCCTAGTTATCGTAAAGCCAAGGTATGGTTGTAATTGATGTAACCCTGTGATCCAATCAATGGAACATTTGGAAAATATCCACAACTATAAATGATATCTCCAATGTCTAGCTTCCTCGCATAACACAACATAGAATTAGCAGTAAGGGACCTTAATTTTTGAGGCCACTCGTATCTTGTCAGACTTGGAACCATGGTAATATTCCTTATAGAGATGAGTCATAAACCAAGAATATAACTGTGGGATGCAACATTTTAGAGTACCCCTCCCCTCCACATTCAAAGCTTTCGCGCCTCAAAATACACTAATAGCTGCAAGGTCAATATAGTCCAAAGTCCGTGGAAACAAAATTACACCAAAGAAAAGTAGCCCTAAGCAATCAACATAAGACTCCTATTCTTTGTTATCGGCAAAATAAAGAGCTTTAGTTTCCAAATAGCATCTCTTAAACCCTTGTACATCACCTTCTTTTTTGTAATTAAGTGACAATTCAGGATAAGGGATCCCTAAACCATTTTCTAAGTCTTTAATGTCAAGAGTCTGCCCAATTCCCACATAAGCTTTTCCCTTAGAGAAATTCAAGAATCTATCAAATTCTTCCAAATCCGGCGCTAGTTGAAAGTCTTGGAAGGTAAAGCACCTCAATGGAGGATCGTGGAACTGAACCAAGGCAGAGATAGTATCCAATTGTACATCCACTTCTGTCAATTCGAGGTTATCCCCATAACGGCGAGTAAACATCTTCAAAGCTCTTTCAGACAGTTTCCCTTTGATAGTCTTGATCTTCGTCATATTTGGCTTTACGGCATTAACACAGACAAGTTGTTTCCCTATTGCATTCATTTTTTAAGACACTTCCCCAAAAACCTTTGATTATTTTTTTTAATCCTGTGAATAAGACAAACAAAAACAATGGAGGATAATGAATATGGGAAATGCAAAATGTATGAATGCATGTGTGGCATAATAAAGGGATTTATTGAAAGGTACCATTAGTTGGTAGGCTCCTAGTTTTGACCTACGAATATTCTACCCCCCCCCCCCCATAAGGTGGTTTCCTTAAGGGTATCATGGATAACACTAGAGGGAAAGGCACATGGGCCTCCCTTAAGTGGAGCCTCTTTGTAAACCTAAACTTCTGTCTCTAGGTCGTGAAGGGTCTCACCATGAGTTTTTAGTTTAAGGATTATACAAAAAGTCATAGGTTTCGTTCCAAAGTCCTACCCCCCAAGAAGATGTCTCTTGAGACGTATTTATTTTTTGGAATTCCACCGGCTCTAGGAGAAGTCGTCACAAAAACTCATAGGGATGATGTATCCCCTTGGCCAATAGAAGAACCTTCTTTCTAAGGGTTTTTAAAAATAATTTTTTTGAAATAATAAAACCCCTCCATGAATAAATAAAATAAAGATAATAAAGGTATAAAAAATAAATAAACCAAAATAATAATATAATGTAAAGAGATAACAAAAATAGAAAAACCATAAAACCCTAAATCCAAATAAAAGTATATAACCCTAGGGTTAAGTCCCCAGCAGAGTCGCCAACTATAATAACCAATTTTAAATTGAGAGTCGCCACCTTTAATTTTTATCTTTAGGAAGATAATATAAAGGATAACCCTAATTTGGTCACATATTCTTAGTTGTTTGACTCGATTTTAGATGAATGGAAGTTGTTAGACACCCCTCATCTACCTTGTTCACAAGGATACTAGGGTTTAGAATTACATTTTTAAGAAATAGAATTTTAATTTTAATTATGGGAACTCGCCACGATTTTAGCCGTATGCCTACGTATCCTCTTATGAGTAATCAGAGTCCCGATTCGTAGTTCGCGGTTGGTTGGTGTTTTTTATGGATTATGAAGATACTTCGGATTTTCCTTGAACCAAGTCTGGGTGTGTGAACGGAATTTGTAGACGAAGTTCGCAGACGATTAAAAATATTTTCATAATCCTTTTTGAAAATAATGTTGAGTTTATTAAGTTAGTAAAAGAGTTGATTTGATGTTGTTTAGATGTTTTCAAATATATTACATAATATAAGAAAAGTATTTTTAATGCATGATGAAAAGAATTTTAATGCAATTTAAAAGTAATTAAGAATGAGTTTGTGAGACGCATGGGATTACAGACGAGATTATATTCTTGTTTGTCTTCATTTTTAATTTCATTTTCAATACTCCTCTCTCTCTCTACTCTTGTCTCTCTCTGTTCTTCTTCAACAAAATTGTGCCACCGCTCCAAACCCTAAACTCCGAACCCTAGCAGCGACGATCCCAACCCCTTTAACCCCAAAATAAGCAGCCCAAACCCCAATAACAATCGCAATACCAAATCAGAAAAAGAAACCCTAAGCTACGTGTTTCAACGAATTACCTCTTTTTCCGTGAATCTTTTGTCTTCGATCCAATTTTCTCGATCTCGTCTCTGATCTCCTCCCTCTTGGTTTTCTAGATACGAAGAACGGCGGAAGTGATGGCGATAAAGGTGCGGCGGTGGCAGAAGACAAATCTTAGGGTTTTAGAAATTGGAATCCTAGATCTATGCAGTGAGAAGGCTCCAAGGAGACAAGTTCTTAGTCTCTTCTTCTTTCTGTTTCGTCTCTCCAATCTCCCCTCCTCTCTATCTCTTAGAATTCTTAGGTTTATATAGGTTAGAAATTTAGACAGATTAGGAAATCAGGCGTTATAGTTTTAGTGATTGTCGTTATACCTTTGTTGATTGAAGAAATTTAGAGAAGATTGATTCTGTTGTAGTTTTGATATTATTCTTTATTAAAATAAATTTGAACAAATTGATTTGGATTGATACTGATTAGATTTGTTTCAATTTTGTTTCTGGATTCGATTTGCTCTTTACAAATATTTCTCGAATCAATATAGTACGTGTTTTTAGGTCTTGGGTCATTTTTAGAAGTGAAGAGAAATAACAAGCCACTGCTGGGACTAATTAGGGTTTCAAAACCCTTTTTGTTTTAATTTTTACCTTAGTCAATGTTTTTCCAAAAATAATTGATAAAAACAAAAACAATTATAATTAATATGTTTATTGAAAATAATAATAATAACAGATATAATACTGGTTAAAAATAGTTTGTAAAATAATAATACAGGATCCTAATCAAATGTCTGAAATGGGCCAGTAACTACTCAGTTATTGGGCCCATTATTCTTCCCAAACGCACCCTACTTTTGTACAACAATGTCCCTCCCTTATTAAATATGGGCCCGAGAAATAACAATGGGCCAACCAATTTGATCCAAAAAAAATACACCCCTCTTTCTATTTTCAACATGCATTAAATAAACCTTAATGGGCCTGAAAGTATAAACTACAAATACACCCCCCTCCTTGATTGTGAGAAACAACTTAATGGATTGAGATATAAATGACAAGTACACCCCCTTTCCTGATTGCAATAATAAGATATACCCCTTTTCTTATTACTTATCCGGGCCAAACAAAATCGTCTTAATGGCCCCTCAGATTTTGATGGTCCATTTGAGACAATACACCCCCTATTGGATTTAAACCCATCGTAGGATAATTTTCAAAACAATTTAAATAAAATGATTAAAGATTTTAGAAATATAATAATAACATGACTGGTTAAATTGATAGGATAAATTTAGGGTATGACAAAGGGTATGTGAGAGTTTATTTCTCTCCATAACATTCAAGTGTATGGAAGAACTTGGATGAGGTACATTAGATATGTTCATATGGGTGTTTCTTGAAGGATTTCTTGCATAGTGAGTCATTGGTTTATATTTATAAAACCTTAAATCTTGGTTTTTATATTCTTAAGCAGATGTCCCACATGATGTTGTAACATCATGATTGTTGGTTGTTGTGTTCTTGCTTGAGATTGTGCAGATGGATGCTCAAGCATTATTGTCAGGAGTGGCATTTCTGACTATTTGGATTAGAATATAGAGATTTTGGTCCTATCTACAGTAGCATTTTTTATTAATGCATGACTACTTAGTTGAAGACCCTGCTAGTATCAGCAAATGCTAGTGGATGCAAGAACAGAAGAAGCTGTCAGGTACTGAGGTCTGTTCAGTTATTTTGTAATATCCTTCTAAAAGAACTCAAGGAGAAAGTTTTTAGGAGATGTTTTTTTCCTTCTGCTACAATTAACTCTAGAAAATATATTTATTGGATCTTAGTAAAGCTTCTAATTAAGCTATGAAATTTTTGGAGTTGTTGAGTGACTTTACGCCTAGTATGCATGACACCTTGCCTACTCAAAAGGTCGTGATATTATGTATGGAACTACAAGGAGTCAGATGGTTTGCATATATTCTCAAGGAGTGGGAATATCTCACTCAGAATCAACTCTACTGAGGGAGTTGGTGTTCAGCAGGCGTAAGTATTGGTCTTCTTCATGAAAGAATGGTGCTTTTCATGAGTATTCATCAGGTGCTCAAGTTTTTCATCTTCAACTGGAGCATTGTTTAACCATGATAAGGGGAGTCGTGAGTTTATTTGTGGATTATTGCTACAATGGTACATGTATTAAAGAGCTATCTAATATTGTGAATATCTTATTCCACTTATGAGGTTATGATGTCAAACAACTTGGTGTGACAATATGAATTATTGGTGATCTTAATAAAGCATGGTTGATCTTAGCCACGTGAAGCTGGACAAGTTAGAAGTTCACATTGAAGGAAAATCGCGATCAAAAGCGCAGCGGAATTTAAAATTTTCCTTTAGCGATCCTTACGAATGAGCATGGTCAGTGATAGAAACATTTACCTCTTGTGGCGATTCAGACCTTTGATGTTGTGATCACGAGCGTTGATGAAGAACAACGCCTCTACTCAGTCCACACGAATAGATCGCTTCCGGTCACAGTGCTAGCTAATCACGAATGGAAACTTTGAGTGAGAGAGAGAGAATCAAAAACGAAATTGCATCAAGTCAAATTGCTTCATCACAAGGGATCTATTTATAGAATCACTCGTGTGGGCTACAAGCTAAAAGCCCAATTAAGGCTATAAGCTAAAAGCCCAATTAAGCTTATGGACATCATACCTTATGATGTACCATATATCACTTATCCACGTGGTACCTTACCACTTTCCGTATTACACTTAAGTGCACCGTACCTTACGGCGTTCCTTATTTATTCTATCTCTCATCAACCTGTCCTTATGTGTGTGACCCTGTAGGTTTTCACGACGTTGGCAATTATATTAAATCACACATTTAATATAATAAACAGTGAGCGGTATCTAGCAACACATCACTGTTACCCAATGTGATACGGTGGGAGAACTGACTAGTGTTTTGCGTTTGTATTCGCACTTGTGCGGTTGAGCAAGAGTCGCCACCGACTTTTTACTTTATCCTAAAGGAAAGGTTAAAAAAGCACAGCAAAAACCTTTTGAGATATTTCGTGGGTTCGGGGGGTAGATTATGAAAAGGGAAGGTATTAGCACCCTTTTCATCCATGGTTATCCATGGGCTCTTAGTTACTTGGTTTTTAGATCACTTGCCTTGTTTTTCGATTGCTTTGAAAATGGTGTGTGTGGGTGCTTTTGAAAATGTTTTGGAAGAAGATGCCTTATTTTAGGCTAACCTTGTAACAATTCTTTACTCGAATGTTTTACAAAGGCGTGTATCTTTTCGAAAAGATGTTTCAAAATGTTTTTGAGAGTTTGTTTGAAAGTGTTGTGGATTGTGGTTTTTGAAAAGAAGGCAAGTGTTTTTGCAAATTGATCTCAAGTAACTAAGAGTTTTGTCTACCCTATTGTACTCAAAGGTTTTTTGTTATGTTTTAACCCCTTTTAACAATTTTGTTCCACCATTGAAATTGATGGACAATCTTGCGTTTAGGAAGTTTATTCGGGACGGGCGCGGGTCATCGTATGGACCATGAATGCAATGGTGCCAAGTGTCTTTGGCAATTTGCTTTGAAGGGACTATGATCATTCCGTTTTAGGCAACACTTTGAGGGACTTATGATCATTTTGAATTTGTTTTGCCAAAGATACTCGACGTGCAAGCATGGCCCATTTTGGAAGGCAACATGTGGGATTACCCTAGAGGGTGCAAGTGTGATTGTGTATTGATTACATGTATTTGTCTTGTATTAGGTTATCTAGCGTTTGATTTTATGTACATGCAAACCCTAGGTCTAACCATGGTATAATTGGAAAACTGTAAATTGCGGAATGTAAAATCTACGCTATTACAAAATAGTGCCCGGGAGTGGGGGTATAAATGTACAAGAGGGGATGAGACTTATGGTATCCAATAAGTTACAACCAAATTGAATGTGCGATCAAATGTAAATATCGAATAAACAAAATGTAAGATAAACAAATGTATAGGGCAATGTGAATGTATTTGTGTAAGTGTACAAGTGTATATGTATATGAATTGTGTATTTAAATTGTGTAATTATGTACAAGTGCGAGATGTGGAATTGAAACGTATTAGGGTTTTTGACCTAGATAAATGTATTTTAATTATTATGTACAAAGATGTATTTTAATTAAAAAAAGTTTCAATTTTAATTATATGATAAAAAAAGTATTTTATTATTTGTATGGTTTCGTAATAAAAAAAAAAGTGATACTGTTGGGCTTTAGAGAAAGTCAGAAACGGGTCAAGCCCATGGATCTTGAAACAAATTTAGGGTCAGGTTTTGTTAGTCAGTTTGGGGAAAAAATTAGGTTTAGGTGAGGCAGCGGCGGCGCGTATTCGTCTTCTCCGATCATCTTGAACTCTGAAATGCAGTCCTCCGCCTGGCCACCAACGTCGTCCCCTAACCTCTCTTCCCTCCAAGGCGTAAGTTCCGTGTTCTTTTGATACAAGGTTAGTTTTCAGCGTTTACGTTTCCTTTCTCTTTTACGAACTTGCGTGTTCTGTTTTGATTTGAATCTTAACTGATCTTTCGCTATTATGAGGGGAAGGAGAAGAGATAGAAAGTTCATTACCTGACCTCGGAGAAGGAGGAGAGAAGAGGGGTGGAGACGCTTAGGAGGCCGGGACGGGTGAACGTGATGCTTGCTTTGCTTCTGATGCTTTCCTGGTATCTTTATCTCTTCTACTTTCGTCCCTTTGAATTGTTGGTGGCCTTGGAATGTTTGTTGAGTTTGCCTTCTTGAACGATTTGCCTATGTTGTTGCCTATGTTGTTGCCTATGTTGTTGCCTATGTTGTTAATTTCTGAGGCTTAGTGCTGGATGTGGCCTTGAATGGTTTTGATGGTGACAGGCAGGTTTACGAGTCCATGGTTGTGACAGTAAGTTTTGCCTTTTGGTCTAGAGCTTGCAGTGTGTTTTATGTTTTTTTGAGGTTGAGCTTCTGTTCTCTCTTTTGAGTTGTGTTTTCAGGTTTTGAGACTTGGGTTTAACACAGTTTTGGTTAGGTTTCTGCTTCAGTATGTTGTTGGACTTAACAAGGTTTGAGGTTGCGTTTGATGGTTGTTCAGGTTTGATGGTGGTTCAGTATGCTTTTTGTTAGGTGTTTGAGCTCGCTTCAGTTTGATGGGTTTTTGTGAGGTTTGGGACAGGTTCAGTATGCTTTTTGTTAGGTGTTTGAGCTTGCTTCAGTTTGATGGGTTTTTGTGAGGTTTGGGACAGGTTCAGTATGCTTTTTGTTAGGTGTTTGAGCTTGCTTCAGTTTGATGGGTTTTTGTGAGGTTGGACAGTGTATTGGCTTGAGATAACTCAGTTTGCAGGTTATGTGTTGACAGGAGGTGGGTTTGTTAGGCTAATGGCAAGGCAGTTGAAGGCATTGTGTTATGTTTGGCTTATCAGTTTTTTTGAAGCTTGAGGTTGCGTTTTTAGGTTATGGTCCTGGTATGGGGTTTTTGTGTTTTTGATAACTTGTGCTTTTTTGACAGGTATCAGCCTCCTGGCCTCTATTGGTTCAGTTCTGAGTTATATGGGTGATATTGGTGCTTGGCTCAATCAGTCTCTTTTCTTGTATTATTTCGTCCTTTTGCTATTGGTCTTTGGCGCCTAACCTTATTTCAAACTTTGGTTTTCTTTTTGATCCACGCTTGCTGGGTAGTTTGACAAAATTTCTTGGCATCTTTTCCATTTCTAGTAACTGTCCATGCTGTGTAGTTTTGAACAATGCTGAATTGTGTCTTCTTTTTTGTATATCTTTTCTGCTGTCCTACTGCCTATGCCTAACCTGAACTTTGCCTATACTCTTTATCTCTCTTTTTCTCACTCATAGTACAGTTTAGAATTATTATATGATTTTTATTTGTACTATGGTTCTGAAGGGCCCCCCTCTTATGCTGGGAAATGATGAAACAGATCACCTTGTTTGCATATACTTCTCTGCATTCTTATTCTGCTTTCGACAGCTTTGCATTTCTTTGATATCTTGGCATTTTGACTTTGCAGCAAGTGTACTTTTGGGTAATCCTTAGGCATTTTGACAGCAACTTCCTTTTTGCTTTGGATAGAAAGTTGGAATTGGATTTTTTCAGTTTAGTTTGAATTGGAAATTGAGATTCTTATGCAGTCTTGAATTTTTAGAAATTATGCATTTGCATTTCATGAACAAAGAATCTTCCCTCTCTGTGAACCGGGAGAAATCCCGTGATTTGCAGAGAGAGCAACTGATCCCAGTCAGTGGCCCCTAATGATGAGCAAATTAACTGTCTCTTTTAATTAACTGCTTTCTGACTTCCTCTTCCTTTTTGCAGATAAAGAAATGGAGCACCGGCATGAAGTGGAGAATGAAGAATTTATAAATAGGATAGAATTTTTATTTTCAGTTTAATTCTTGTACATTATTATCATTTAAATACTTTGTAATAAATATTAGTATCCAAATAATAACAATTGTAACAATTATTAAATGTGAAATAAAAATTCCATTGATATTTAATTTTCTTTCGATTCCTTTTCTTTAATTGTTTATTAGTTATTTATAGTTCCTTAAAATAAAATAAAATGAAGGTTTAAACTTCAAATATTTTAATTCTTAGAATCATAAATAATCAACTAAACCTTCAATGATCAAAATAAATGACTTCGACGTATTCATTATTCAAAGCAACGCACAGTCGAACACAAAAACTTAATCAGATACAATCCCCTTTTTTTTTACTGATTCTTTTGCCAAGCACTGTAATTCCACATTGCACACATCCCTTTTGACTGGTGAATCCAAACCAACTGCCTCATTTACTGATTAAATCAAGATAACGCGAATTTTAACCCGAATCTCGGAATAAACTGCAAAGTGCGGTAGAATTTAAATCCTTCTGAGAATATGCCCATAAAACCTTAATTTCTGATTAAATGCTAGATAACGCTCGCCTGATCAAAATTGAACCAAAAATCATCCCAACCCTAAGCCAACTGTATGAGACCAAACAGAGCTCTGAACATCAGTACAAACCCTAATTTCGCTTGACTGTCAAGAAAAGTCCGTTTGTCCGATTCTGGCGCCAGTTTGAAAAGTCAGGAAATGTCTGAAGCTGAGATTGTTTGTAGAAAAATGCGAGGGCAAATTTTGGGGTACAACACCCAAGTCACGAAAATGTCATGTGATCTGACCAAACCTTTTCCGTGATAATAATTGTGTTGTACAATTACCCTTTTGCCCTCGTGTATATATTGAACACAAGGCATACAATGTGTCACTCTTGTCCAGTTCAATATTGGGCCCTTAGACACTTATCCTGTTATGCAGGATGAGCAAATTCCATCTAGGTCACTCATGTCCCTTAGCATGCTTTGTGAAGTACCCATCAACCGTCTTTATAGTCATCCAGTTACGGATGACGTTTGATCAGCAATAAAGTACTTGACTCTACATCTAGGGTCCATAGTGGTTTCAGGTCGAAGGGTGGTATACACCATTATCATCATGAGAATAACTTATGACACTTTGCATAACATTCTATGTAGTATTCTCATAGCGGGTCAATCCAGTATAAATATTACTCCTAATATTCATACCTATGTCAAGACTTGATAACTCCTTATCTATGATCCATGAGATGTGATCATCAATATATCTTCATAATAATCTTAATGCTTTAATGTTATCCCACTTCACATTAAAGCTTGACTACAGATACTTTAAGAATAGTGTCTTATGTTTAATGGGATCTCATGATTAAGTCGCACTTAACATTTCATTAAACAAATAAACCATTCTAGGGACTTTATTATTTTGGAAAGCAAACATAATAAAGAAATGCCTTTTATTATTAATAAATAATTCGATACAAGTACCAAAAGTATTGGCCTCTAGGGCTTACACCAACAATCTCCCACTAGCACTAGAGCCAATCAGGCATACCCCTAATACCCATAGATCTAGTATGTCCATCATGCTTCAGCTGCGCAAGAGGCTTTGTTAATGGGTCAGCAACATTGTCAAGTGTAGGTACTCTGCATATTTTCACATCTCCCCGATCGATTATCTCTCGAATGAGATGATAACGCCTAAGTATGTGTTTGGATCGTTGGTGAGATCTAGGCTCCTTAGCTTGTGCGATAGCACCATTGTTATCATAATAGAGATCAATGGGATCCACAATGCTATGGACTATGCCAAGTTCACTAATGAACTTCTTGATCCAAACAGCTTCCTTTGTTGCAGTTGAGGCAGCAATATACTCAGCCTCGGTTGTAGAATCAGCAACTGTATCTTGCTTTGAACTTTTCCAGCTCACAGCGCCACCATTTAAACAAAACACATAACCAGATTGCGATCTAAAGTCATCCTTATCTGTCTGGAAGCTAGCATCGGTGTATCCAATTACAGCAAGCTCTTCCTGACCTCCATATATCAAGAATGAATCCTTAGTCCTTCTCAAGTACTTAAGGATATTCTTGACAGCTACCCAATGAGCATCACCGGGATTAGACTGGTACCTACTCGTTGCACTTAAAGAATACGAGACATCTGGTCGAGTACATAGCATGGCATACATGATAGATCCTATTGCAGATGCATATGGAATCTTATCCATGCAATCCCTTTCTTCCTTACTTGAAGGGGATTGTGTTTTTGACAGACACATGCCATGTTGCATAGGTATGAATCCTTTCTTGGAATCATGCATATTAAAACGTCTCAACACTTTTTCTATGTATGTACTCTGACTTAGGCCAAGCAGTTTTTGTGACCTATCTCTATAGATCCTGATTCCTAATATATAGGCTGCTTCACCTAGGTCCTTCATTGAAAAGTATTTCCCTAACCAAGTCTTCACTTGTTGCAAGGTAGGGACATCGTTTCCAATGATTAATATGTCATCTACATATAATACCAGGAATACGATCATGCTCCCACTAACCTTCTTGTAGACACAAGGCTCATCTTCATTCTTGATGAAACCATATTGTTTTACTGTTTCATCAAAACGAAGATTCCAGCTTCTGGAAGCTTGCTTCAATCCATAAATTGATCGCTGTAACTTACATATCTTTTGGGTTTCTTCTGGTATGTCAAATCCTTCAGGTTGTTTCATGTACACATCCTCAAGAAGATTCCCATTAAGGAAAGCAGTTTTGACATCCATCTGCCATATTTCATAATCATGATATGCAGCGATAGCAAGTAAAATCCGAACAGATTTAAGCATTGCAACTGGTGAAAAGGTTTCATCATAGTCAACCCCATGAATTTGTTTATAGCCTTTTGCAACCAGTCTTGCCTTATAGGTATGTACCTTACCATCCATGTCAGTCTTCTTTTTGAAGACCCACTTGCATCCTAGAGGGTTAACTCCTATAGGAGGCTCTACCAAGGTCCAAACCTGGTTTGTGTACATGGAATCCATTTCAGATTTCATGGCTTCTAGCCACTTCTCGGACTCAGGACCAGTTATGGCCTCTTGGTAGGTCACAGGCTCATCTTGATCCATGAGTAATACATCACCCTAGTCACTTATGAGATATCCATATCTCTCAGGTTGTTGACGTATCCTGCTTGACCTACGCTGGTCTTGTTCTACTTGAGCAGGTTGCTCTTCCACAACTACTTGTGTTTCCTGCTCTAATTCCTCCATAGGTGTATCAATGCTTTGTGGTTCTTGAATTTCTCCAAGCTCTATTTTCCTCCCACTGATTCTTTTGGAAATAAAATCCTTTTCCAGAAAAACTCCAGTTCGAGCGACAAACACTTTGCCCTCAGAAGGATTGTAGAAGTAATACCCTCTTGTTTCTTTAGGATACCCCACAAATAAGCATTTGTCAGATTTGGGCTCAAGCTTAGTTAAAATTTGTCGTTTCACATAAACTTCGCAACCCCAAATCTTCATGTAAGACATATGTGGTTTCTTACCACTCCATATCTCATATGGTGTCTTCTCAACCTTTTTGGATGGAACCCGGTTAAGTGTGTAAGCTGCAGTCAATAGTGCATGTCCCCAAAAGGAGTTCGGAAGATCGGCGTGACTCATCATGGATCGGACCATGTCTAACAAGGTTCGATTTCTTCTCTCAGATACACCATTCCATTGTGGTGTTCCGGGAGGAGTAAGTTGGGATAAAATCCCACATTCCTTTAGATGGTCATCAAACTCTAGGCTTAAATATTCACCGCCTCGATCTGATCGAAGAACTTTAATATTCTTACCTAGTTGGTTTTGTACTTCATTCTTGAATTCCTTGAATTTTTCAAAGGTTTCAGATTTGTGTTTCATTAAATACACATAACCATATCTACTGAAATCATCAGTAAATGTGATGAAGTATTGAAAACCTCCTCTGGCTGGTATGTTCAGTGGTCCACATACATCAGTATGTATGAGGGCCAAAAGATCATTAGCCCTTTCACCTTTTCCTGTGAATGGGGACTTTGTCATCTTTCCAATTAAACAAGATCTGCATGTCTCATATGATTCATAATCAAAAGAGTCCAAGAGTCCATCTTTATGGAGTTTGGAAATGCGTTTCTCATTTATGTGGCCTAAGCGACTGTGCCAAAGGTAGCTTGGATTTAACTCATTAGGTTTAATCCGTTTAGTATTAATGTTATAAATTGGCATTTCAAGATCAAGGACATATAGTCCATTGTTCATTTGTGCAGAAGCATAGAATATATCATTCAAATAAATAGAGCAACAATTGTTCTTTATTATAAATGAAAAACCAAACTTGTCCAAACAAGAAACGGAAATAATATTCCTACTAATTGCAGGTACATAATAACAGTTCTCTAACTGAATTATTAAACCACTAGGTAAAGTCAAAACATAAGTTCCTACGGCTAAAGCAGCAACCTTTGCTCCATTTCCAACTCGTAGGTCAACTTCACATTTTGCCAAATCTCTACTCCTTTTTAGCCCCTGCACATTAGTACAAATGTGAGAACCGCATCCAGTATCTAATACCCATGATGCAGAAGTAGATAAATTAATTTCAATAACAAAAATACCTGAATTTGAAGTCCCTACTCCATTGTTCTTATCTTCCAGGTACTTTGGGCAGTTTCTCTTCCAATGTCCGGTCTTACTGCAATGGAAGCAAGTGCCCTCCTTTGTTATGCCTCCACTAGGCTTCAAAGCAGGAACGGTAGGTTTAGGCTTGGCAACTTCCTTTCCTTTCCCTTTACCAACCTGCTTGGTAGGCCTCTTGTTCAGCTTCTCTCCATTACTGACCATCAGAATGGACTTCCCTTTTGTCTTCATATTCTGCTCAGCAGTTTTCAACATGCTTAGCAATTCTGGAAGACTCTTATCCATGTCATTCATGTTGAAATTCATGACAAACTAATTAAATCTATCTGGCAACGATTGCAAGATAAAATCAGTTGCAAGTTCCTTTCCAAGCGAAAACCCTAACCTTTCAAGGTTCTCCACATACCCAATCATTTTGAGTACATGGGGACCTACAGGGTTTCCCTCAGATAACTTGCTGTTAAAAAGGGCCTTTGAAACCTGAAACCTCTCATTTCTTGCCTGCTCTTGATAGAGCATTTTCAGATGTCCGATCATATCGAACGCTGACATGTTCTCGTGTTGCTTTTGCAACTCCGAGTTCATAGTAGCTAGCATGAGACAAGCGGCTTCGTTAGCATCATCAAGATGCTTCTTATAAGCATCTCTTTCTGCCTTAGGTGCCGAACTAGGCGGTTCCTCTTCAGGAACAGGTGTCTCCAAGACATACAGCTTCTTATCGTGCTTGAGGACAATCCTCAGATTTCGGTGCCAATCCAGGAAATTTGTTCCAGACAATTTTTCCTTATCTAGGATTGATCACAAAATATGGTTGTTTGTTGTCATGGTAATCTACAAAAAAAAATGAAAATATAAGTATCATTAAAACAACATATTTAATTAGGCCTTTAATCAAATATGCTCCCACTATTTTACTCAAACCAAATGACCCTCATCATTTGATTCGGAAAATCCCGTTGGAAGACTTTCTAGTGGGTCGAGATCCACATTTCACTTCGTTCTAAGTCAGTGTTAGGCTGATTACACAAAACTAGGTTATTTAGGTAGGAACTCCTTCCAATTGTATCTCATACAACTCTCGAATATTTTCAGTTGGGTGAATAACTCCTTATTCTAATTCATCATATGAATCATTCCCAACTCTTGCTTCTAAACATGTATAATCTTATTATAATGTGTTTAGTTAAGTTTGACCCACTGTTTTAGCAGTTGGATATTACAATTATCCCATCGCACATTACTAATATAGAACATGCACCTCGTGTAGGCGAAACCTACATTGTTCGATACTAGTCTTGATGAGTGCTAAAACTTGGAAAGCATGAACTTAATATTTAACTTGAGGGATTTTGTTATTAGTTTGATCTCACCGGCTTAACATGCAATTCGTCTCTCTCATGCATCAACATATAAACACATGCATCAATATACATAAAAGGATACTGTTATGGCCCCTAGCGCAATTGTTCTCCCAAGCCAATGAGAGAACCTAAGCTAACCTAATAACGATCTAAACTTCTCCAAGCAAGATCTCCAAGGTTATCCTCCTTTGATATTGTATTCTTCTCTTTCTTCATAATATTACATTACATAAAAGAAACTCGTTTTACATACGAGGGAGTGAGATGAGAAAAGAAGTTACATCAAGAATTTTAGAGAGAGGCACGACACGCAGGTCGTATTTTACAATCCCAAAACAAAATAAAGGAAAACTAAGGCCATAACTGATCACCACAAGACAATAATAATAAACACACTTTTATCATTAGTTTAAATTTTGTTAATTAAAAAAAGGCAAATTAAATTTCGACGATTGATCACACTACGCAGAGTTAACCGGGGGTTCCGCTGACTCTTGTGCATTCACAACCCTAATCGCATAACTCTGCAACAACACAACCCTTGTGCTGTCATGAACCCTAATGCAACAGTTTCATGCTGTCAAACACATCTCGATTGGTAATTCAGTATGATTAATCACATGCCATTGCTTCACCATACTAATGTCGGATTCCGAAGCATATGAACAGTGATCGGTCAAAGGAATAACAATCATCAAGTGTTTGAATGAACGAAACAGAAACAGTATATCCCATATACCATCGTTGCATCAGATTTACTTATATCATATATAAAAGGGATCGATCTTATTTGTGTAACCTATGGACGATCGATGTATCGCTGCTTCACCATACTAATGTCGGATTCTGAAGCATAGTCAACATCAATCATCCAAATCGTACACAACAGATGCCAAATTTAATTAATCGTTTATTATTCAATTCATTCTGGTTTTAATCGAATCAAAACAGAAAATATAGAACATAAACAACTATCAGATCCATGGTTTCGTAAGTGGCTCTAATACCACTGAAGGAAAATCGCGATCAAAAGCGCAGCAGAATTTAAAATTTTCCTTTAGCGATCCTTACGAATGAGCATGGTCAGTGATAGAAACATTTACCTCTTGTGGCGATTCAGACCTTTGATGTTGTGATCACGAGCGTTGATGAAGAACAACGCCTCTACTCAGTCCACACGAACAGATCGCTTCCGGTCACAGTGCTAGCTGATCACGAACGGAAACTTTGAGTGAGAGAGAGAATCAAAAACGAAATTGCATCAAGTCAAATTGCTTCATCACAAGGGATCTATTTATAGAATCACTCGTGTGGGCTACAAGCTAAAAGCCCAATTAAGGCTATAAGCTAAAAGCCCAATTAAGCTTATGGACATCATACCTTATGATGTACCATATATCACTTATCCACGTGGTACCTTACCACTTTCCGTATTACACTTAAGTGCACTGTACCTTACGGCGTTCCTTATTTATTCTATCTCTCACCAACCTGTCCTTATGTGTGTGACCCTGTAGGTTTTCGCGACGTTGGCAATTATATTAAATCACACATTTAATATAATAAACAGTGAGCGGTATCTAGCAACACATCACTGTTACCCAAGTCACGAAAATGTCATGTGATCTGACCAAACCTTTTCCGTGATAATAATTGTGTTGTACAATTACCCTTTTGCCCTCATGTCTATATTGAACACAAGGCATACACTGTGTCACTCTTGTCCAGTTCAATATTGGGCCCTTAGACACTTATCCTGTTATGCAGGATGAGCAAATTCCATCTAGGTCACTCATGTCCCTTAGCATGCTTTGTGAAGTACCCATCAACCGTCTTTATAGTCATCCAGTTACGGATGACGTTTGATTAGCAATAAAGTACTTGACTCTACATCTAGGGTCCATAGTGGTTTCAGGTCGAAGGGTGGTATACACCATTATCATCATGAGAATAACTTATGACACTTTGCATAACATTCTATGTAGTATTCTCATAGCGGGTCAATCCAGTATAAATATTACTCCTAATATTCATACCTATGTCAAGACTTGATAACTCCTTATCTATGATCCATGAGATGTGATCATCAATCTATCTTCATAATAATCTTAATGCTTTAATGTTATCCCACTTCACATTAAAGCTTGACTACGGATACTTTAAGAATAGTGTCTTATGTTTAATGGGATCTCATGATTAAGTCACACTTAACATTTCATTAAACAAATAAACCATTCTAGGGACTTTATTATTTTGGAAAGCAAACATAATAAATAAATGCCTTTTATTATTAATAAATAATTCGATACAAGTACCAAAAGTATTAGCCTCTAGGGCTTACACCAACACACATATCTCTCAGGTGTTTAATGGTATGTCTATGAGAATTTATTTTTCTCTTCAGATATTCAAAAAGACTCTTCAGGTCTATATTATTGAGTGATGTCACAAATGTGATATTCTGATATCTTAGTATGTATTACTAAGACTAAGTGAAAAGGATAACACTTAGAATCCAGTGGAAGACAGTATGAATGAAGATGTGTTGGTCAAGGATGGTAAATAAAGAAAAATGTCTGACTATATGACAGGATATTATTCAGGACATGTTTCATGTAAGACCAACAAGAAAGTGCTACGACACTTTGATCAAACACGTGTCAAAAGGTGTGTTTGACTATGCATGTGCAAGTATTGGGACTGGTTCTTTTTAGTAGAAACAGTCCAATGTAATTAAAGGCGTTCAAAGCTATTTTGGATGATGCACATTGATTTAGGTGGCAGTTTTTCCCTCAATTAATGATTTTCTTTGACCAAAGGATTATATTTTCAAATATCGTTAATTCCTAAGAAAATGCTTAGCTATTTATAGAGAATTCTCATATCCTCTATCACCATGTGAATGTTTGATAGTTTTTATCATCACTATGGGGTTTGTTCGGGTCTGGGTAAGTTGTGGCTGGGTCTGGTTCTGTGAAGACCTCCTTTGCCAAGTTTTGGCTAAAAGGGGGGAGAAAGGTTTAGCTCAGATGTTGATACCACATGAGTCTTTTCTTACAAATGTTGGTGCTGCACACAAATGTCAGATAAGATGTCATGTCAAGTTTTCATTTTGTGACATGTGATCTGAGTTATGAACACAATTGTGACCTGTGTTATGAGTTACCAGGGATGGTGGCTAATGTGTCTAGGTCTACTGGAGGCTTCTGATAAGAAAATGGGTAATAAATATCTTATGCCACCATTGGTCTCCTATGACAACAAAATATTCCTGGTTTGAGGGGGTGTCTACTATCTTCTTCCTCATGTGCACCAACTGACGTTTTCAGAACCTTCCACTCCTTATCTTGAAGGTTCTGTTATTTGGTGATGGGTTTGGTACTACAATGGAGGTCATTCAAAAATGCTAAAGAGAAGATGTCGAACAAGATGTCCTGACATCTCATATGAAGACCGACTCCATGGTGCTATACTGCAATGTTCAACAGCTACTGAAGACTACTGTTGGAGAATTGTAATTTCATATTACTGTAATCTGAGTTGTATTTTTATTTATTTGTTTTAGCCAAAATTTCCCAAAGGGGGAGATTGTTAATTCTCTTTTTTAGGATTGACATTAATTTTTCGTAAAACAAATAAGATAACAATATATTAGGATATATATAACTTGCTAACAGGAACATGTTGAGCAAGAAGTCCTACCATATGTTGGGACATGTTGAGTTAAAGAAGTTTCAACATCTGGAACAACATGTCGAAGAAGATGTCCTATGAAGCAGCATACAACATCGCGCTTGAGCTTAAGTGATTCTATTAAATATGTTATAATTTAACAAGTGCAGAATATTCAAGGAATATTTATGCGATCCTATGTGGCGCTGAAATCAAGGTCAAGAGAATCAAGTCAGAATATTTGAAGATTATACAGTTTCTAAATATGGAGATTATTTAGGAAACCAATGATTGAAGACCTTGTTTATAGTAGAAGTTTATGTTGGTTTGTAACAACTAATTTGCTATTATTATAAAGCCCAAGTCCAGTTGGGAATAGGTTATAAATAAGAGGGTTTGTAACCTAGTTTGGCACGATTTCAAGATGTAGAAGTCTAGGGCTTTGTCAAGGTGAACCACCCGGGTTGTGGGATGGTCACCATGCTCTTTTCGAAGCTGTGAAGCAAGAGTTGAGTATTGTTCTTGGAGGAAGCTTTGAAGCAACTCCAAGTTATGATCTTAGTCAAGAGTCTTTTCTAGTGATTATCATGGAAGTGTGTCTTCCTTTTTGTTCAGAATTGTATTGATCCAATCGCTGTCTGTGATTGAAGAGGGATTGAGGAGGGCTTCATATCTAGGTGAGTCTTAGATAGAAATCTAGTGAGGGTAGTGATTAAGTGATAAGTTGTAAATGGGGGAGTTTAGCTTTGAATTGAAACTACTAGTAGTGGATTTTTCCTTGGCTTGGTTTTCCCCTAGAGTAGGTAGTTATACCGAACTGGGTAAACAATTATGTGTGTTTTTATGCTTTTCAGTATTGTTCTTAATGTTTAAACCTTACCTGTGTTATTTTTGTCAGACTAGATGTCTCGACATCCTCTTAGGACATATTGGTTCTGTCGTACCAAAATTTCAGAGGTGATGGAATATTTTGTGTTATTTCATGCATTTATGTCATGCATTTTCTGCTTTTCAATCATTTTACATTTTATGTTTCCTTCATGGTTTGCTTCTTTCGATTATGTATTGACAAATTTTATCAATTCATCTAAGTGAAACATTCATTATGCTTTTTATGATAATATGTGACAAACTTGCTATAATGTTGTTTGGTATTGTCTTATTATTTATGATTAATCTTGTGTCACGCGATTCATATGGGTATAAGTGAGTGCACGTTCTTACTTTTTCAAAATGCCTCTGTGTGATATCCGTATTTGTGTGAACAATGATCCTTCTCCTTTGTGCTTTGTTTCTTTTTGATGTTGTTAAGGGGGAGAAGCATATGCGAAGAGGAATTTAAGATGCACATATTCAGGGGGAGCCTTCATGAAAGACATGAAACACATCGTCACAAGTTTTGCCATAATAAAAAAGGGGAAGTATGTGAGTGCACTTGACCGTTAGATGTTTTGCATGATGTCAAAACTAGGATAACTTTAGAATTTACGTATATTGAACGGTATCTCTAAGTATTTATGTGCACCTTTGCATTAGGGGTCTTATAATGCATTTAGAACATGTTTTTAAAAGGTATCATGCATTAAAAATGAGTGTTTACATGAAAAGCAGAGCTATGTGTCGACACATTGCTAAAGTGGTAAAGCGGCAAGCAAAAAGTAAAGTACTAATTTATCGAGTGATAAATAAGTTATATCGTATCGTGTCCACAAATATTAGTGTTACTGAATTTCCGTTCGACAATCTCTCGTTAATGAGTTTGGGTTTAATGGGTTGAAAGGAAAGGTAAAATGTATCAACACAAAATATACGTAAAAAAAAGGACAGACAAACTTATCTGGCTCAAATGTACTCTACTCATCAAAAACTTAAACCTATCGAGCAAATATAATCAACCTACAATACTTGTCAGTGTCACCATGTATAACTCACAACCTAAGTCATTTCTAACCCAAATTGAGAGGCCGACTGTATCACCTCGGTAGTGATCTCTCAACCACCTCAACAACATAGAAGTCAGCCGTGCTAATCACATCGACAATATCTCAGAGCGATACAACCAACACAGAGGCATTAATGATAGACACCCAAGTGAATGTCAGCTCTATATCTATCTCTAGAATCCAAAAACTAACAGATAATCATCCCAGATAAGAATCCAAGCAATATATGTCTATAGCAACTCAAATCCCTAACACGGAGTAAAAATCCAGGACAATAATCGACAAAGATTTGTAAAGCAAGTTTTATACAATGCCATGGGCGACAAATATACACGAGTTCAAAGTAAAAATACATACAAAACCCAACAAAAGAGAAATACATGGAGAGGAGAAGAGATAAACCATAAATCTTCAGGTTTGTCAGCATCGGTCAATGAGAAATCCACCTCCAATCATCTATAAGCAAAGCCTTTGTGTTATTTTCTAAGCTAATATATAAAAAAATAAGGTTGATGGAATTTGGGAATAAAAACACCCCAAAAACCATAATCTAAAAATGAACTAAATATGTTTTTTATAAAATTTAACTCAGTAGACCGCGCTAAAAGGGCTGATCCTGCTAAGCAGCCTGCCACTTAAAATACACGTGAAACCGCCTTAACCATGCTAAGCGGGTTGATCCCGCTAAGAGGAACCCCTTCTAAGTGGCCTGATCTCACTAAGTAGCCTCATCAGCATAATCTTTGCCAAATCTGTCAAAACACTCGTAGCACGCTACAATTCCCGCTTAGTGCACCTGCCTGTACATAACTTCCCAAAAATGGACTTTTATTTCGAAAACGTGCATCTGAAGCCGTGTCTTCGACACCTTATTCCTCGATTATCCAAATATGCAACAAATACCTACAAAAGACATTAAAACTATCAAACGTTACAATATGTACATAAAAACACAATTATTTGCGAAGTAAACATATTTACACAAAAGTCGTGTTTATTCAATGATTATTGACAACAAAGAGTTGATAAGTGCAACAAAAAGTATATACAAAAATAGCTACAATTTGCACTTATCAAACTCTCCCCAATTGAACTTGTTTGTCCTCAAACAAGTCCAAACAAATCAAGAATTGGAAAAATAATACTATCATTATTTACTAATACAAAGCCTCAGTGAAAGTGGGAAAATGAGGGCCAAGTGAAATTAAAAAGAATTCACAGGTGCAACACAGCAGAGCGCGCTAAGCAGACACTATTGTGATAAGCGTGCTACATCATATGCAAAGACAGGATAAAAGCAAGTGGTGCAGCATAGCAGCCTCCACAATCACCATACCCGCTAAAGTTACAACAATTACACTATTTACAATATTAACAAACTTCCTCAAGCTAAACACGACAAGCTTTTGGAAAAACACAAATTGACATAACAAAGAAAATGGGTGAAAGTGAATTAACAAGTTGAAAACTGAAGATTTGAGAGTTTTAAAACAGGTCCAATTTCAACTTGTTAAAGCAACATTCACACATCACCTAAACTAGTATAATGAAAAACAACAAAACAACTAAAAATAATAAAAACATGCTTGTTTTACGTCGTAAGCTCGAAGCCTGTTATTTACAAACCAACACGTTGCTTCAAATGAGCCAAATGCTTTCACTCCCCCCTCTGCTCTCATCTCCTCGAGCTCTAACCGAAACTACACATCTAACCACACTTTTGGCAAATGTGAAAAGAAACAAAAATATACAAGTATAGAAAACATGTAACTATTTACAAGTTTGGTAAACATACACAGATAGATGTACAATTAAACATAAACAATTTCATTTACAAATTCTATACAACATATACATTAATTACAAAACTCCAAAACAAAGAAATTATCACAATGCGAAACAATAAACACCAATCCCTGGAAACGACGCCATTTTGCTGAAGCGGTAAAGCGGC
The DNA here is from genome assembly GCA_948472305.1 of Vicia faba. Taxonomy (NCBI): domain Eukaryota; kingdom Viridiplantae; phylum Streptophyta; class Magnoliopsida; order Fabales; family Fabaceae; genus Vicia; species Vicia faba. The sequence continues at coordinate 373,646,383 of OX451739.1, read as the reverse complement.
AAGCAAAAAAAGTAAAGTATTAATTTACCGGGTGATATATAGGTTATATTGTATCGTGTTCAAAGAGATTAGTGCTACTGAATTGTCATTCGATAATCTCTCATTAATGAGTTTGGGTTTAATGGGTTGAAAGGAAAGGTAAAAGGTATCAACTGAAAATAAAAATATAAAAAGGAAAGACAAACTTATCTGGCTCGAATGTACTCTATTCATCACAAACTTAAACCTATTGACCAATTATACTCAACCTACAATACTTGTCAATGTCACCACGTATCACTCACACCCTAAGTCATTTCTAAACCAAATATACAGAACTGAAAAACAAAGAAACTATCGCAATGCGAAACAATAAACAACGATTCCCGACAACAACGCCATTTTGCTCAAGCGCTAAAGCGGCAAGAAAAAAGTAAAGTATTAATTTACCAGGTGATATATAGGTTATATCGTATCGTGTCCACAGATATTAGTGCTATTGAATTACCGTTCGACAATCTCTCGTTAATGAGTTTGGGTTTAATGGGTTGAAAGGAAAGGTAAAAGGTATCAATAGAAAATAAACGTATAAAAAGGAAATACAAACTTATCTGTCTCGAATGTACTTTACTCATTACAAACTTAAACCTATCGACCAGTTATACTCAACCTATAATACTTGTCAATGTCACCACGTATCACTCACAACCTAAGTCATTTCTAACCCGAATTGAGAGGACGATGGTATCACCTTGGTAGCTGTTGTACCCCAAAATTTTCCCTCTCTTTTCTCAATACATTTCTCACAAAGATCTTCAAAATCTCAAGCTTGCACAAGTATTGACTAGGTCAAGCCATCTCCTCAACACCAATACCTCAAATTAGGGTTTGAGTTTGCACAAGGACAATTGGACTTCTAATACTCCAAATGAATTTCACAGATCATTATGTACCTTCAAGAATGATCATGTGAGGTTTCAAGTCTTGTATCATAAATTCTATTCAGTCAATTGATCAGATGACAAAAAATCAACTGTACTGATGAAAAGTCAACTGATACACCAAAAGTCAAACTTTGACTTTTTGGTCAACATTAAGTCTCAAAGATAAAAATTCATCAAGACATTCAAGAATATCAAGCTTGATCATCAAAAAGTCAAGAAAGTCAAAAGTCAACTTGAAAAGTCAAACTTTTCAAGACTTAAAGAAATTTTTCTAAGTGTTTTGCACATGTTTATTTCATAACTTCATACCAATCTTTCACCAAGATGTAAGATGATTCAAAGAAAACTTTCAACATGAAAGTTGTAGATCTTGATGAATTCTACAACTTTGTATTATAAGTTTGATGTCCAAAAAATGCTTAGATTTGAAGATATGAGCCCATAAAGTCATGACATTGTTATCCAACACTTAGAGAAATTTTCAACAGATTTTGGTCAGGATTTTTATCCCAACTTCTTGGCATTTTTTCACATAGTTCCAAGATGATTTTGTCAAAATGGTCAACATGAAAGTTATATAGGACGTTTCAATCATTCCAAAACATCCAAGAGCATGAACTTATCATACTTGATCTAGGAGATTCAAGGGTATAAAGTTGGGCATCCATCCTTGAATTGCAAGTCCTTTTATTGAAGAACACATAACAAAATCCTTATGCTATACTGCATAATCTTGTGTTGTAGGCCTTATAACTTGCCAATCTCACCATAGTTTAATGCTTACACCTAGTCTTGAGCTATTACCCAAGTGTTTCAGCCATTGTCCAAAAGATCTTTCCATTTATGGCATAAAGGCACCATTGCTATTCTTGAAAATAAAGCTTGTTGGCAAAAAACTTAGCTTGAGTCTATACCTTGTTTGCTTCTGATTTTACTCCACCATAAATCAAGGAAAGTATCCCCTCTATACCAACAACTTTTGTACTTCATCTTGGAACCATGGAATGTTTGACATAGTTTGATATTTGCATCCTAACCAAACCATAACATGTTGTCTTGCAAACCTAATCAGCCCTTGTTCCCAAACCTCTTACCTATAAATAGAGGGAGTGTGATACGGTGGCAGAACCGACTGTTATACTGGTTTGCGTTTTTTGTTTGTAAATGTTGCAGTAAGCAAGAGTCGCCACCGACTTTTATTTCATCCAACAAAGGAAAAGGAAAAAGAACAGAAAAAACCTTTTTTCGAGATATTTCTGAGTACGGGGGGGGGGGGGGGGTAGATTATAGAAAGGGAAGGTGTTAGCACCCTTTCTATCTGTGGTTTTCCACGGGCTCTTAGGTACTTGATAATTTTTTTAAATTGCTTGTGTGTGCTTGTTTTGAAAAGTTTTGTACTTTGCGATAACCTTTGTATCGGTCCTCAAGAGTGTGACGAAGTTGTTTTGAAAAGTGTTTGTGTGAAAAGTTTTTGTTTTGAGCAAGTACTTAAGATTTCTACCTACTCGAAAAAAGTCTGTTCGTTTTTGTTCCCTTTAGACAGTGTTATCCTACTATTAAGGAGTAGGTAGCTCTGTTGTTGGAATTTTAAAGGGACGTTCGAAGGGACGAAATGGTCTCTGAAGGCAACACGTAAGGATACCTTAGCATTTCGAAGGGACTATCGTCATAAGATCAATTCGTAGGCAACTCGAGGGACAAGTAGAGACTATGATCTTTATGACGATTTTGAATTGTGGGTCATTGCTAAGGTATCCCTACATTCGAGGGACAAAACCATTATTTTCGAGGCAACCAAGTGGGGGCAAACCCTAGGAGTGAGCATGTGCAAGTGTGTCTTTTTTCAGTTAATTATCTTTGCACAATTAGGGTTGTCTACCATTTTAAATTGATTTATCTTTCCATTCAATCCTATTATCCATACATCTAGGCAGTTTATAATTGCAGAAAGTAAAGTGTGAGAAATTAAAACCCTAGCTATTACAAGGCCTTGGGGAGGGGGATTACATAATCAAAAAAACTGGGGGAAATAATAAATGCGAAATAGTAAACCTAGTTAGCTATTACAAACTTGGAGCAGTTACAATAATTAATAAAATTAAGGAAAAAACAATGCGCGAAAGTTAAGACGGGAACAAATTAGAAGCCTAAGAAATCTAATTAATTAAAAAATATTTTTGTATTTTTGTATTGAGAAAAATAGTTGCAATTTGCAAGTTAAACATAATTTACTAATTAATTTTATTTAACAAAATAATCAAGTTTGAAATAATTAAAATAATTAATTTTCAAAAATTAATTTTAATTATGGAAAGAAAAAGTATTTAAGTTAACCTAATTACTATTGAATTTTAATTACAAAAAAAAGTGTTTAAGTTAACCTAATTAAACTAATTAATTAATAAATATTTTATAAATAAAAAACTAAACCTAATATTTTTTTTTGTAATTTTCTGATTTTATGATTTACTAATAGAAAAAATGATTTTGTAAAAAAAAAAAATTAAGACAAATAATAAAATAAAAAAAATAAAAAAAAGGAATGGGATTTGGGCCTGATTGTGAGAAGCAATTTGGGGGTGTGCTGCCTGAATGTGCAAAGGCCCAATTTGTTGGCCCAAATGTCTTGCGCGGGATTCCGTGTTTCTATCTTTAGAGGGTTCATGGTGGACCTGCATATGCTGAACGTTGGATCTGTGATGGTGATGATCCAATGGAAGGATCTGGGGCGCGTGCCAGGTATTGGGAAGGTGAGACACACCGGATCTGCAATCAAATTGTTAGAAAATAAAATGCCAAACCTGGGTCTCAAACCCAGGACTCTCGCCTCCCATACGTTCTTCCTTACAACCAGGCCAAGTTGTCATTCGTTGATATATATGACAAAATAATAATATAATAGAAACAAAGTTTCATGCCCAAAATGCACGCGTGAATTTAAATGGACCAATGGAAGTCAGCCACGCAATCGTCTCTTTCCTCAGGACTGTTGTTTTAGATGCATATCTTTTACCTACGGACAAAATTGTCACTGAAGGTTATAGTGACAGTTTTGGTCCATAGCTACAAACCTGCAATAATTGAAAATGTAACACAAGCCAAATAAATGTAAACCAAAGGTACAGGACGGTCAGAAATCATGCCATGGGTTTAATGGTGTCCATGATTTGATCTAATTTATCCTATATAGAGAAGCCCCAAAACGAAGCTTGGAAACGCTAGTAATGGTTATCTTCCTTCCCTGCACTCAAAACTCAATTAAAGCATTCGGCAAGCATCAAATCTTTATGACAAACCAGAATACATGATTAAATTACATGGAAAAAGCTTGTATGCACGTAATCAAAATAAAAAAATATGTCATACCGTGATGTGTATGGAGCGTGATTCTTGATGCTTCAGAGCTTGGCAAGGGTTGGAAAAGCTTTCAAAGACATCCAGGAATGTACTGCAATCTTTAAACCTCCTTGAGAATGGTTGTAATTTGGGATTCCAATTGAGATTTTTTGACAAAAAGCACAAGTTGTTCTTGGCCGTTTCACACGATTTTTCTTCCTCCTTATGCTTGGGATGTGTTATGTATATGTATCTCTTTGAATTAGGTTAACAAAAGAGGTCCAAATCCTTGCCAATTATTAAGATTTGATTCCATTCCAACCTTGCATTATTTCTTTCCAAATCAAGCTAAATCATTCCATTCTCACTCCAATCAACCTTGGCACTATTTGATTCTGTTTTGGCAGCATAAATGGATTGCATTTCATTCAAAATCAGATCAAAAACAAATCTTCCATATTTTATATCATTTATTTGATTTAATTTGATTTTTAAATGATTAAAATCAAAATAAATTAAATAAATAAAGTCAATAAAATATGGAAGAGTGTTTGGGTCGTGGTCATTGTTAGAGGTAAGGTGCAATCATAAAAATTAGGCCCATTTGCAAAAAAAATGCAATTTTGGGCATTGTTGACTTTGGGCAAATTTCCAAAAATGGCCAACTTTGATAATGCACATCTCTCTCAATTTTGACCCTAAGGGGGTGTTCTTGGACTTTTTATAAATATCAGGATGTCCCCTAAGCAACCCCTTTGGTTTCATTTCAATTGTATCTTCCATTTTTCTGTAAGGACCTTTGACCCAAAAGGTGTTTTTGTTGTCTTTTGAAAAGGACCTATAATGTCTGATTTTATATCTTTTCATGAGTGCATTTCTTGAACCTTAGAGATGAATATGGATTGTCTGGAATTGGACTCTCTTCAAAATGAGCCTTGGATGAGAAATTTCTGATAAAGTATGAGAAAGTTATGCTTGGTCAAAGTTTGGTTGACTTTTCTTGAGAAACCCTAATTTAGCAACTTTTGAGTTTTGATGAATTAGGAGCCTTCCTTGGGGAATCATGATCAACCCTTGATAAAATTATGGATATCACTTCAACATGTTGATGTTGACCAAAAATCTTGAAGTTTGACTATATGTGGGCCCCAGTTGACTTTTGACCTGATATAGTTAATTTTCAAGCATCTGAGCAGTTGACTGGGCAAACTTCTTGTACAAGGCATGAAATTTGGCATGAATGGTCTTGAGAATATATTAGGACTATGGAGAGCATATGAGGCCCTTGGGACTCACCCATCTTGATGAAAATGAAAACCCTAGTTGGAGGTTCATTGCTTTAGGAGAGAGTTTGTCTGGTTAACTCTTGGGCATCCTTGAGCAAGTTGAAGTATCTTAATGAACATATGTTGAGTAAAATGGGAGGGGAAATTTTGGGGTACAACAGATTCCCCTGTTCAATCTTCTTAAGCCTGAGGATGTAGATTGGCTGGTCTGCCTTTCGTGATCTGAAGGTGAAAGATGATTGAACACTAGAGTGCCCAGAAATTTGCACTCGCATGAAGTAACATTGATTGGTGATATTGGGAATGGGCTTAAAGATGCCATTTGGGAGTCGGCAAAGAGTCGTCGGAGATGGGCTTAAAGATGCCATCCAGAAAAGATATCGGTTGCATAAGAGATTCCTTTGCGAGAATTCATGTACATGCCGTTGAGGAAGACTTTGTCGGGGAATGTTGATATATGTCCTGGGTAGTAGAGTATAGGAGCTTCAGTTGTCCATTACTCTACTGGGGAATTAACTCCTAATTCAGGAAGTGGAAGTAAACTGCGTATCTGGTCAGGGTCCAGGCTGCACAGTGACTTACTGGGGGAATGTGAAATTGACTGTATCTGGTCGGGTCTAAGTCTTACGGTGTTGTAAACTGTTGTCTGGAGATAAAAGAGAAGGAACCTGGATAGTAGGGTTACTTCGAAATAGGAGCCTGGATAGTAGGGCTATGAGAAGGAACCTGGATAGTAGGGTTACTTCGGGATGAGGGCCTGGATAGTAGGGTTACTTCGAAATGGGAGCCTGGATAGTAGGGCTATGAGAAGGAACCTAGATAGTAGGGTTACCTCGGGATGAGGGCCTGGATAGTAGGGTTATGAGAAGGAACCTGGGTCGTAGGATTACTTTGAAATGAGGGCCTGGATAGTAGGGCTATGAGAAGGAATCAGGTCATAGGGTTACTTCGAAATGAAAGCCTGGATAGTAGGGTTACTTCGAAATGAAAGCCTAGATAGTAGGGCTATGAGAAGGAACCTGGATAGTAGGGTTACTTCGAAATGAAAGCCTGGATAGTAGGGCTATGAGAAGGAACCTGAGTAGTAGGGTTACTTCGAAATGAAAGCCTGGATAGTAGGGCTATGAGAAGGAACCTGGGTCATAGGGTTACTTCGAAATGAAAGCCTGGATAGTAGGGCTATAAGAAGGAACCTGGATAGTAGAGTCACTTGGAATGAAAGCCAGGATAGTAGGGCTATGAGAAGGAACCTGGATAGTAGGGTTACTTCAAAATGAAAGTCGGGATAGTAGGGCTATGAGAAGGAACCTGGATAGTAGGGTTACTTGGAATGAAATCCTTGATAGTAGGGCTATGAGAAGGAACCTCGATAGTAGGGTTACTTCGAAATGAAAGTCAGGATAGTAGGGCTATGAGAAGGAACTCGGATAGTAGGGTTACTTGGAATGAAAGCATGGATAGTAGGGCTACGAGAAGGAACCTGGATAGTAGGGCTATGAGAAGGAACCTGGATAGTAGGGTTACTTCGTTTGGTCATGTAGATTAGCTGTCTGCAGATATGACATGTATAACTTCTGGGATCGTTGATGATAATTGTCTTTCCTAAAAAGATAACAGGGTTAATTATATGCGATGCATGAAATGCATGGTGGGATGATGTTCTCAAAATAAAGGAGATTATGTTGTATGTCATATGCATGCGCCTGTCGTGATGTATGAACATGAAATGCTTATTAGGACATGTCCGAGTCTGGGAAAATAAATCCCTGACTGCTGCTGGAGAGTATAGCATTCTTGACTGTTGTAGAGGACTGTGGTTCTTCTACTTTCACTGGGGATGGTGAAAGAAATGATTATTGCTGGAAAATTACTCCTTATTGTTTGTGACTATTCCGCCAGGGAGAGACTTTGTTCGAGAATAGCTATGCGGGGGAAAAGCTCTGTTGGAAGGTGAATTTTCGTGGCTGAAGTAATAAGCTTTGTTGGGGATTGAGCTTCTGTGTTCAGAGAAATTCTGCTTGGGGAGATTTACTTCCTGCTTTGGGAAAGCTGATATCAAATGCCTTGATTGCTTTTACTCTGTGGGGAGTGTAGATGTTACGAGGTCGTATGCACTGATGATTATATTTCAATGTTGTCTAAGCCTCGGTACCTGCTGGACAAAGTAACTGTCAGGTTTGACATTTCTTATTTTTGCCTTGTTTCTTAAGTTACGAGCAATTGTCTTTTCATTTCTCATGTAAATATTTATGAGCAGCAATCATATTCAAATGCATGTGTCAAGAATAAATCATTGGACGTTCTTGCAAAGCAAAACAGAAAAGGAAAAAACACATGGTTTTTTTTTTGTAAAAGTGATTTGTATTGATTTTCGAAGTTGGCCTATAACAAGCGTTTTTGTACAAGGAGGCTGACGCTTTAGTAAGAGAACGCCGCCGTAAAAATAGAAGCTATACAATACTGTGTAAAAAGAAAATAGATATGTGCAACAATCCCATTGGGTTCCAATTCTGCTATTGCCCCTATGTCTTTGAGCGTCTCATCACTTTACTGCTTGTCCAAAGCTGATTAGATTGGTCGGTGTCGTTCGAGCTTGATAATTGATACTGAGGTCTGGTCGCAAGATGATCCAATGGGACATTGTGATAGGATCTACATCCCTAACTTTTTCCTGGACTGCCCTTTCGGGTTTTCAGTCCACCGGGATACCCTTTTTTACCCAAGCCGCCTTTTCAGGTTTTCGGTTTGTCGGGTGTACAGATTTTTTCATTTTCATCCCTTATTTTTGCCCGAACCCTTTTGGTCCGCCGGGAAGCCCTTATTAATTTAAAGAAAACAAATTTTTTAGGGTTTTTGTGAATTTAATTAGTAAATAAAATTAATCAAATAAAAGTCCTAAGTTCTAAATTGATTTTAATTTATAAGAAAAATATATATAATAATATAATGATTAAAACTAATTATCTAAGTATTTAAAAAAGTAAATTAATTTATTAAAGGAAATTTTTTTTGTTCTTTTTGAAGTAAGGTTGACAAACATGGTTTCAATGCATAGTAAAAATCTATCTAGAGTGGTTACCAACTTTAAACATGCTTATCTGACTTTGTAGAGGAAGTTTATGCAGAAGGAACAAGTGCAAAGCTCAATGCAAGTTGACTTTGCATAAAGCTCGCTTTATGTAAATGGCAATGGTGCCTTTGTGCTATTAATGGAAAATTATCTTGGATAAAGCATGAATAAAATGGATAATAGCTTAAAAGTAAGTGTAATCTTCTGATTAGGGAGAGATATTAAGGTTTAGAGGCCTGCAAAGCAAGATTGTGCAGTATAGGCTTGAGATTTGAATTCTTGTTCATCAAAAATGACCTATAATTTCAGTTTGAAACTCTAACTTCCTCTCTTCGATTCTCCTTGCTCAAGAATGATCTCAAGGAGTTCTTGGACATTTTTAAAAGCTTGTAATGTGCTATACAACCCCTCTTTGAATCACTTTTGAAAATTCCCCTTGGAACTATGTGAAAAGTTTCCATGAAGTTAGGTCAAAATCCTGCCTAAACTAGGGCAAAATTTTCACTAAGTGTTTAGTTTCATGATCATGACTTCATGGATTAATAACTTGAGATCCAAGCATTTCTAGGAGAAGTTGTGTAAAGCAATGTTTTAGATATCATGGAGATCTACAACTTTCATGTTGAAAGTTTCCTTTGAATCATCTTGCATCATGGTGAAAAAATGGCTCAAAGTTGTGAAAAAATATGAAGTTTTCAACACTTAGAAAAATTTCTATGTTTGGAAACTTTGACTTTTCAAAATGAAATCTTGACTTTTTGATTTCTTGATGAACAAGTTTCATATTTTGACATGTTTTAATGAACTATGATCTTTGACACTTGATTTTGACCAAAATGTCAAAGTTTGACTTTTCAGTGTACAATTGATTTTTGATCAGTAGACTGAAAATCAACTATCAATCAATTGATCTTGAGGGATGTTTTGAGTCATGCCATTAGGTCAAAATGATGCAATTGCACTCTTGAGATCATGCCTCAAACAAATTAACCATTTGCTAGGTCAAAAATCAGAAATTGCCCTTTCTCAGTGTTGTACCCCAAAATTTGCCCTCTCACTTATAAAAGATTTCCTCACAAGATCTCTTAGACTCAAGACTGCATTAGGGTTTGACCAGCTCAAGACACCTCCTCATGCACTGATAACCAAAATTAGGGTTTGAGTTTGAACAAGTATTTTTGGACTACCAATGCTTCATATGACTTACAAGGACAATTATGGACCCCCCCAATATTATTCATGTCAAGTTTCAAGCCTTGGATCACACTTTTGATCAGTCAATTGAACAGTTGACCTAAAAATCAGTTGTATTGGGGAAAAAGTCAATCATGGCCAATTTACAGTCAAACTTCATAATTTTTTATCCACATTAACATCTTAGACTAATATGTATCATTTGATCATGTTTGGACCATAATTCCTCAAGAAATTTGATCAAATCATCAAAAGGGCAAAATGGTCAAAATTAGGGTTTTGACTGAAAAAGGGCAATTTCTGATTTTTGACCTAGAAAATAGTCAATTGGTTTGAAGCATGATTTCAAGAGTTCAATTGCATCATCTTGACCTAATTACATGGTTCAAAATATTACAAATCCATTGGATTAACAGATGGATTTTTTAGTCAACTGATCAAAAGTCAATTGTATATTGAAAAGTCAAACTTTGACTTTTTGGTCAAATTCAAGTGCCAAGGATCACAATTCATCAAAACATGTCAAAATGTGAAACTTGTTCATCAAGAAACCAAGGATTTAAGATTTGGTTTTGAAAAGTTGAAATTTCTTAACTTAGAAATTTTTCAAAGTATAGAAAATTTCTTATTTTTTCTCAACTTTGAGCCAAATTTTCACCATGATGCAAGATGATTCAAAGAAAACTTCCAACATGAAAATTGTAGATCTCCATGAAATATACAACTTTGCTTCATACAATTTCTCCTAAAAATTCTTGGATCTCAAGATATAATTTTGTGAACACATGCTCATGAACTAAAATAACTTAGTGAAATTTTGCCCTAGTTAGGCAGATTTTTACCCTAACTTCGTGCCAATTTTTCACATAGTTCCAAGGGGAATCTTCAAAATAAATTCAAATATGAGTTATAGAGAACATTTGTAAGCTTTCCAAAATGTCCAAGAACTCCTTGAGATCATTCTTGAGTAGGGAGAATCGAAGAGATGAAGTTGGTGATTTATCACTTTGATTTCAAGCCATTTCATGAAGAACAAAAATTCAAATCCTCAAGCATGCTGAACAAATCTTACTTTGCAGGCTCCTAACTTGACTTTCACTCCATAACTAAATGTTTTCGCAGATGTTGGAAGCTTTAAGCAAAGCATTAAATGCATTGTACAAGAACAATTATATTTTTGGCACAAAGGTGCCATTTCCATTTTGATAAAGCACTACTTTTGCAATTTTCCACTTCTTAAGCCTTGCACTTGTTTTCTCTGCACACAAGCAAAGCCAAAACCAAAAGCAACTTGCCCGAAGCCTCTACCAAACCAGACCATGCTTGTACAAACTTAGAGACTTGTCTCTTCACTTTTCATAAAAAGCAAGTTATAGAGCCAAAAGGCTATAACTCAGAAATCTTGAGAAAGCTTGATGTCTAACCTCTTCCATACTTATACACAAGTGTATTGCAACCTAACACACGGATGCTAAGACTCAGAAACACTCCCAAACACTTTTCCATTGAAAGTCTGCCATAGCTTGACAGTCTTGAACCTTACTCAGCCATCTCCAAATCCACTCGTGCGTTTTGAGTTTTAACCACCTAAACACTTAATATACTTCATATCTAAGTGATCCAGACCCCTATTCCCCCACTGTAACTCCTCCTCCTCCATCCACCATTTTCAAATATCAAGCTTCCAGGTTGACTTGAGTAGGGAGATTCAAGGACTCTCAAGACAAAGTAAGGATTGGAATACACTCAGGGAGGTCCAAGCAAGCTAAACAGATCCTAAGGCCTTCTCAAAACTTTCCCAAACTCCATTCACGATCTCAGATGAAAGAGGTAAAAACTCAAACTTCTATCTCTTCATACAAGCATCCTTTGGTCCTGATTTGTGAAAGAAAAATGTAGATATCCTTGCTCTAAAGCTAACCATGTTCATAGATTTCATTTATATTAATTGTGCATAGAGAATTTTGGATTTGAAATTTCTGTAAAAATTAGGTTTCAAATTAGGGCAAGTAAAATTAGCTTTAATCTTTGACTGTTAGTTTACATAAATTATATGGTTGAACTCGTGGGAAGAAACACCATAATTTTCATGTTTGAACTTTCCATTTTTATGGAGAAATGAAGAAGATACAGGTGGTCCGACCATGGCTCAAGGTTGAAGATGAAGTTGTCTTCAGGGGGCGTTTTCTAATATATATTTATGTTTGCGTTTCTATAAACGAATGTACAGCCACCCCAATAGTAAGGTAGCACGCAAAAATGTTATAAGTCACGGGTTCGAGCCTTAGCGCCTGCCTTTTGAATTTTTTCACACTTTTGTTCATTTTTATTTTATTTCTGGCAGCGCTGGGCCTCTCATTCTTGGGCCCTTTTTGTTTTTGCTAATATGCTACCTCCTGTTTGCTTGCAACACCCCTGGCCCAATATTATTTTATTATTCATTTTATTTTTCATTTTTATTTTATGAAATATATTTTTCTTAATATTAAAAATCATGAAAAATATAAAAATGATAGATTTATATTTTAGCTTATTTTATTTTATTTTTCTCAAAAAAATATTTTATTTAGTTATATATATTATCCGTTTTTATTAATTAAATTTGTAAACTAAATTAGAACTAGTTTAATATTTATTTTTTCTTCACACCTATTAAATATTTTATTTTAATATGGAAAGGACCAAAATACCTCATAATGCCATGTATTATTTTTCAAGACAAAAAATACAAAAATACTCACTTTTTCTTAAAGAAATTAATTTTCTTTTAATCAAATAGAATTAGGGTTTATTCAAAAATCTTTTCTAAAAAAATAATTTCTTTTCTTAATTGATTTAAGTTAATCTTGATTTATTTATTAGGTTTAGGTTAAAACTTTTTTTCACATAAAAAACCAAACAAAATATTCTTTGCATTTGCATACCTTTGCATATTTAATTCATTTTTGTATATTATTTATTCCAATATTTGTACATATTCAATTCGGTTGTAATAGATTAATTAGGTTTATATTATTATAATCCCCATTCATAAATTGTATACCCCCTCCCACAAATGTTGTAATAGCGTAGAACATTTAAATTTTGCAATTTGTCGCTTTTATATAACATGCTAGTAACTAGGGTTTGTATGGAAAGATTAAAACCAACCAAATAGAAAAACCTAAATCAAGACAAAATCAAGCATGAAAATGACACACTTGCACACAAAACACCCCTAGGGTTATCCCACTTGGTTGCCTTACAAAAATGGCCATATTACGCATGTAAAGTGTCTTAGCAAAAAACAAACAAATACAAGATCATAGTCCCTCGATGACGCTATTCAAAGTGGCCTTATAAAATGATCTTAGTCCCTCGAAAATGCTAAGATACTTTGCAACATTGCTAATCATGGTTATACGATGACCCACGCCCGTCTCGCTTACATCCAAAGATAGGGTTGCTTACCAAATCAATGATAAGTCAACAATATCAAAGAAAAGGTGAAAATGAACAAGAAAGACATTTGAGTAGGTAGATTACTTTTAGTTACTTGCTCCATTTCAAAACAAATATCCTTGCTATTTTCAAAACAAACACACGCATTTTCAAACATCTTACAAAACATTGAAAACATTTTCAAAATGATCAACATCTTTGTATATATTCTTACGAATGAGAATCATTACAAAGATTGCCTAAACAATGGCCTCTTTTACAAAATACTTTCAAAACCACACAAAGCACAATTTTAAAAACAAGCAAGTGATCTAGCAAGTAACTAAGAGCCCATGGAAAACCATGGATGAAAATGGTGCTAATACCTTCCCTTTTCATAATCTACCCCCGGAACTCAAGAAACAATCTCAAAGGTCTTTCCTGTGCTTTTTTACCTTTCCTTTTTAGATAAAAGAAAAGTCGGTAGCGACACTTTCTAACCGCAACACTTGTGACCAAACGCAAAACCTTCAAGTCAGTTCTCCCACCGCATCATAGAACTGGCGACTCTGTTGGGGAATATTCTAAAAGTAGGGTTACCTTAGGGATATATCACATTTATTTGCTTACATTGTTTAACTTGTATGCTTTACATTATAGTTCTTTGTTTGGGTTTGAATCCTTTACCCGGATTTTGGATACATTATAGGTAAGTAGCAATACATTGTGGAAACTGTGCGGGGTATACCAACATGGTCTAAGCAATAGCTACATTAGTGCGACATATTTGTGGGTACCGGTAGCCTTTGAGTTAATCAAAGAGAATACAGGGCCGCTGAGTGATGTCATAAAGCACTAATGAACTTCTAGAACCTTTACTTGACCAACTTGGCCTTTAGGATGTAGTGAGATGACCGACTTTGGTGCAGTCCGAAGTTGGTAGATACTCGATACTACACTCATTGAGGTTTGGTTTCTTGGGATATTTCAGTCGCCATTAAAGAGGCTTAAGCTGAAACAATGACCAAGGAAACAATCCAGTGATATTGATCTCCTTAGAACCCGGTTACTATTACTAGGACAGGTTTAAGCCAACTAAACTCCAAGAGGGTACTTACCTATAAAACTCCATGCAAGCCTAAACCTATGACTTGTTTGCTTTGTTTGTATATGCATACTTTTACATAACATCATGAACATCATATACATCCACTAACCATTTCAAGGATTTTTGGATTCATCTTTGTTCTTGCTTTGTAGGTTATGGATTCGCTTCGCAGGAAAATTATTCAAGTCAACCTTGTGAGAATTCCTCCACAACTTAAGGAGCTAGCTTCAAGGATTCCTGAAAACTCTCCATTCACCGAGAGACATGGTCGTCTACTCAACTTGGTCACCTCCAACACAGATCAGGATATGATGAAGGTGCTCTTTCATTTCTTTGATCCTTTGCACCATTGCTTCACATTTCCCGACTATCAACTTGTGCCTACTTTGGAAGAATTCTCGCAACTCTTGAGGATTCCCATTCTCAATCAACTACCTTTCAACGATACGGAAAGAGATCCAAAGCCATAAGAGATTACTCAAGCTCTACACTTGCACTCATCTGATATCACAACCCATTGGGAAACAAGGAGTGGTGTCAAGGGTTTCCTAGCAAAGTTTCTGTTTGAGAAAGCCCAAAGTTGTTGGAATTCCTTAGACTTGAAAGCCTTTGTGGAAATTGTGGCTCTCCTCATCTATGGGATGGTTTTGTTTCCAAATTCTGACCAACTCTTAGATGTGAACATCGTCAAAATTTTCATATCATGCAACCCGGTGCCTATATTGCTAGGGGATATCCTACACTCTTTTCACACTCGCACAATGAGGAAAAGAGGTGTTCTTATGTGTTGCACTCCTCTCTTGGAAATATGGTTTATTTCTCATCGTCCCCAATCTGTATTAAAAAATGAGCAAGGTTCAAGGTGGTCACAAAGGTTGATGACGCTCCAACATTCAGACATTCATTGGTGCTCTCGATCCAAAGAGAATGTTATCATCATCGACCGTTGTGGAGAATTCCATAATGTCCCTCTACTTGGAATTAGGGGAGGCATCACCTACAACCCATGTTTAGCCTTAAGACAATTTGGTTACGCTCGAAGGGATGGCCCGCACGAGATGCTGATTCAAGGTTTGGTATTCGACTACGACAACAACGATCAAGGTCTTCGCCAGAGATTTATCTGAGCTTGAAGGATGCTAAATAAGGTGGATAGAAAGACTTTGGGGCACAAGAATTCCATCCCTCTTGAGCCTTACCTCAAATGGGTACGAACTCGTGCTCAGAGTCTTATGATGCCTTACCCCTCCATTCTCCCGGTAATCATTGAGCATGTTAAGGAAGGAGATGTTCCATACACTATCCTACATCCTGACATGCCCACATCTCTTGAAGACCTCAAAAAGGATTGGATACAACTCAAAGGGGAACGAGATACTTTTGAAGCCCAATTCTACGCAAGCGAGAAGAAGGTTTTGGAACTCACTAGGCTACTTTATGAGGAGCATACTTTGAATGCCTACATTGCACCAAAGAGGATGCGCACTACTTTTCTATCTTAGAGTTTTGTATTATTTTTCCCAAGGGGCATTTATGTAATCAAACTTTATCTTATTAATATAACGTGTGTTTCTTTTTTGTATAAAACAAAACTGAATCTTTGAAATCCTTGAAAACATTGCATATGCATATACCATTCATCATAATATGCAGTTTCAATAGTTTCATAAGATGGATCTTGAGCAAACAATGAAGGATCTCCAAGCTCAGAATACGCAGTTTCAATAGTTGCTCATGAACCTAGCCAAGGGGCAAGAAGAGTTGAAGACTCTGCTGGCTGAAGAGAGGAAAAAGAAAACAAAGAAGGTAATCGGAGTCTTAAACATGGGAAGAAGATTTCATGGGCAGACAAGAAGGACTTTGGACTTTGCAACAACATCCGGTGAAGGAGAATGGAAAGGCAAGGAAACAGTTGTCTAGTCAGAATCAAAAGAGGAGGAAGAAGAAGAGGACTACTCTGAGGAACAATATCCTCCAGCTGATGATAAGTATAAACATCTCGAAGAGTGATTGAACGCGATGGAAATCCAAAAAGTACCCGGCTTGGACTTTGAGGAATTGGGTTTGGTGTCGGGAATCGTGATTCCTCTGAAATTAAAAGTGCCTACATTTGCCAAATTAGACGGAGTGTCATGCCCTAAAATGCATCTCCGTCATACGTGAGAAAAATTCAACCCCACATTGCTGATAAAAACTTATGGGTACATTTCTTCCAAGACAGTTTGTCTGGTACTCAACTTGACTGGTTCTACCAACTAGAAAGAGCTAATGTTCACAATTGGGAAGATCTTGTTGCAGCTTTCTACAAGCAATACCAGTACAATGCTGATTTGGCGCCTACCCGTACTCAACTCCAGAGTATGGCCATGGTGTCCAATGAAGGTTTCAAGGACTATGCACAAAAATGGAGAGATTTGGCTGGAAGAGTTCAACCCCTCTGTCTGAGAGAGAATTGGTAGACATGTTCTTGGGCACCTTGTTTGGTCCCTTCTTCAATCATTTACTCGGAAGTTCATCTGCAGGCTTTACTGAACTAATATTGACCGGAGAGAGGATAGAAGCCGGTATAAAAAATGGAAAGATTCAGAAAGATACATCTTCTTCTACAGCTGTAAGGAAGCCCTTCATCGGGAAGAAAGAGCTGGCTGTCGTATATCCGCAAAGAAACCAAGATAGGGTCGAACGCCGACCAATGGTGGGGTCCGTTATGATTCCTAAGCCTACGAATGATCAACAAAGAAGTAATCAACCAAGGGTGGAAAGGCCAGTCAGGAAATTCACCAGAATTAACATGACCATGTCTCAAGTATTACCTCATCTTTTGAGATCCAATTTGGTGACCTTGAAAGAAGCTCCGAAAAACCCTAATACAACATCCCCTAATTATCATCCCAATTCCCGTTGCACATATAACTCTGAAAGTCCTGGTCATGATATTAATAACTGTTGGGCCTTAAAAAACAAAATACAAGACCTCATTGAAGCAGAGGAAATTGAGTTTGATGCGCCTGAGAAGCCAAATGTCATTTCTGCTCCTATGCCCATACATGGTCACAATACTAATGCCATTGAATAAGATTTGTTTTTACCTTAGTCGATGAACTCATGACCCCACTTCTGACCGTTAAAATGAACTTGTTGAAAGCCGGTGTGTTTCTGGGCTGTAATAAAGTTTTCCATCTCTGCTTATCCTCGCCAATTGGCTGTCCTTTGTTGAAGACAGGCATTCAGTGCCTGATAGATAACAAAGAGATTTTGTTTGAAAAGACTCCTGTCTCACCTATTCCTGTTGAAGATGTTTCTATCATTACCATTTCCGCCAATTCTTCCAGGGTCTCCACCAAAAGACCCGTTAGAATTGCATCAGTCCCGAAAGCAGCTCCTTTAATAATCACAATGCCTGGGCCAGTCCCATATACCTCAGACAAAACTATACCATGGAATTATGGAGGGGGTGTCTATTACCATGGTATTAAGCAAGGTTGGCCGACCACCGAAGAGATAAATTCTGAGAAAGAAGACTCTGACATCAGTAATATTGCCGGAACTAGCAAAATTACCCTAAGTGGTGGGATCTTTTCTCCATAAATTGCTCCCCCAAAAGCAGTTTATAGACCCGTAATCATCTCTGCAAGTACTCCAATTAAGAAAGTCGTTACAACCCCTGTAATCATTCTTACTGACACTCCTGCTGCCGAGTTAACCGAGGCTCGAGGAAAAGGTGTTATGGTTGAGCCTGTCTGGACGAAGGCTCAGTCATTGACTATCCCTGAGACCTCCAAGACGGAAATGGAGGAGATCTTAAAAATTATAAAGAGGAGCGACTACGATGTAGTTGAACAACTAGGGAAAACTCCCTCTAAAATCGCCATGCTGGCATTACTACTCTGTTCAGAGGCACACGCAAAAGCCTTGGTGAATTTCTTAAAAACCGCCCATGTACCTCAAGAGACATCTGCTGATCAATTTCAAGACTGCGTGGCCAGCCTAACTGCGGATAATGGTTTAGGTTTTTCAGATGTTGATCTGACACCGAGGGGAAGGAAGCATAATGAGGCGTTGCATGTATCAGTGGAATGTAGGGGCACCACTCTGGCGTATGTTTTGGTGGACACTGGCTCATCTTTGAATGTATTACCTAAAAAATCTCTTGACAGACTTGACTGTGAGGGGGTTGACTTTGAATCCAAGCAACATAGTGGTAAGGGCTTTTGACGGTTCGAAGAGGATGGTACATGGGGAGGTAGACATTCCCATAAAGGTTGGAACCCAAACCTTCAATTCAACCTTTTATGTGATGGACATCCGCCCTTCATACTCCTGCCTGCTAGGCCGACCATGGATCCACAATGCTGGCGTTGTTACCTCTACATTGCACCAGATGTTGAAGTATCCAGTTCAAGGGAAGATTATCACCAACCATGGAGAGGAAGAATACATGATCAGTGTTGTACCCCAAAATTTGCCCTCTCAATTCTCAAGGCCTTTCTTACAAGGATTTTCAAGGTTCAAGCTTGAACAAGTGCATTTGGATTTTTCCAATACCAAAATTAAAAGGAAACTGTCAAAAATGGAGAAAACAGATAAAAACAACATTTTGACAAATTTGGTGGAAAACAGGTCTCCTTCGATTCAGCACCTTTCGATTGACTCTTGGCCTCCTTCGAATGCAACTTGGATTACATCCTTCATTTTGAACTTAAAGCCTCCTTCGAATGCCAGTTTAGGTACATCCTTCGTTTGGATTTGAAACCTCCTTCGAATGCAACTTAGGTACATCCTTCGTTTAGATTTGAAACCTCCTTCGATTCAGCCTTTTGATTGGACAAGTGTGCTGCCTACATGGTTGAAATCAAAGGCCATGACATGTTGGCCACACATGCCCCCTGTAAGGAAACCTTTTCGATTCACCAAGCGTGCTACCTGCAAAGCCTACTTCGATTTGGACAAGTTTACTGCCTACAAGCCTGCTTCGACTGTACAAGATTGCTGCCTGCATGCTTGCTTCATTTGAACAAGTTTCGATGGGACAAAGTAACCATCTTTATGCATCCTTCAAATCCACTTGCACCAAGGGCCTCTTGCATACTTTGCCTCTCACAAGTTTCATTTGAGCCAAGAGATATCTTCATACAAGATTTGATTAAGTTCTTGCTTCCCTTGAAGGAACACCTTTCAATTCAGAAGCCAGGAACTTCCCTCATACTAAAAAGACACAAGGCAACGACTCCCTTTATGTTTGTTTCGATCCACATGCTTCGATTGGGCAATATGCTTCCTTCGAGCATGAGCTTTCGATTGGGCAATATGCTTCCTTCGAGCATGAGCTTTCGATTTGGCAATATGTTTTCTTCGATACAAGCTTCGACTGGGCATTAACTTGTTTCGACCACAAGCTTCGACTGAGGCAAAGGCTTCCTTCGAACAGGTGTGCTTCGATCTCACTCTTGCATTTGACTCAAGACCAAATCTTGTTTGCCAGGCTATGTTGCGTCCAAATCTTTACATAATCAGAAGCTTGTACAAGGGTTTTAAACTTTGTCTTTTAGATACTACTATTCTTGGTTAAAGGCTACATACTCTTTCTTTTCATAGAGAGTACTTTTATCACAAAAGCAACTTTCAACCTGAATTTGGTCTGAGCACAAGCAATGTCAGAAGCATAAGTCACATCTTCTGCACCCCAACTGCCAAGAGGCCCCCCACATGTACTTTCACGTTACATTATTTTATCATTTATTTGCAAGGCTGGCTTTGGACAACATGTACATTCTTTCTCTATAAATAGAGGAACATTTACAAAGCTAGGGGAGGATCTTTGGACCAGAGGAACGAATACCCCAAATTTTCTCATACACAACAAAACTCTCAAGTTCATCAACACTTGAGAAATCAAAAAAACCCAGAATCCCAAACACTCACCTCTTTTGATTCTGAAGAACACCCCACACATAGAAGTTTGTTCAAACTCAAAGACAACCTTCTGTGACAACTCTTCGAACCAAAAGTAAACCCCCTGTGACTACTCTTCGAATTCCAGAAACATCCAGGTAGCAGTTCAAGTTCGAATCCCACACCCATTCAAAGCCTCCATCAAGGTAAGTCACTCTTACCCTTGAACCTTTCATTTCATGGAATAACATGTAAATAATCTTTTTGTTCAAACATGTATATACCATTGTTCCTTTCATTTCCACCCTGTTAACATGTTTTTAAAAGTTAACCCTTTCGTTTTGCTTTCTGTTTACCTGAACTAGCTTTAATTATTAAACTGTTTGAAAGAT
This sequence comes from Vicia faba, assembly GCA_948472305.1. NCBI lineage: Eukaryota > Viridiplantae > Streptophyta > Magnoliopsida > Fabales > Fabaceae > Vicia > Vicia faba. Next base: position 373,625,762 of record OX451739.1, on the reverse strand, counting down.
AAATACTAGCATGGCTGTGATCGGTGGATCTGGAACTGACTGTTTAACGCTGGTTCGCGAAATGTCGCGGAAGCAAGAGTCGCCACCGTCTTTTATTTTCTCCAAAGGGAAAGGACAAAAGCACAGAAAAATTCCTTAAAGAGATTGCTCTCGGTTCGGGAGGTAGATTATAGAAAGGGAAGGTGTTAGCACCCTTTCTATCCATGGTTATCCATGGGCTCTTAGATACTTGCTCACTTGTGTTTTCAAAATGGTTTGTTTGCTTTTCAACTGTGGGTTTTAAAAAGTTTCTTTGAGAATTTCAGTTCGACTCTTGTGTCGGTCCTCAAGAGTGTTTGAAAAGTTGCTTTCGAAAGCTTTTTGAAAAGGTGTCGGTGTGAAAAGTATTTTTGATTTGTTTTGAAATTAGAGCAAGTATCTAGAGTCGTCTACCTACCCTAAGGAATTCGTCTGTGTAGATGTCCTTTAAAGTAGTGTCATCCCACCATTGAGAGGTAGGTAGCACCACCGTTGGAGGTATTCGGGTCAATTCGAGGTTCGGGACATGGTGATCACCAGAGCAATAGGAAGACACCTTAGAAGCTACCCTCATGCCAGGTTCCCGGATCATGAGGACTTACTAAGACATCCTCTACTCGACGATCACCTTTCGAGGCAAGGCAACAGTGAGGCGTACCCTAGGGGTGGTGTGTGCGATTTGTGTGTCGTTTTCATTTGTATTTATCTTGTCATGTTATTGGTGTTCTACGCTTGTTTTTATTTTTTGTCCATACATTCTTTCATGCCATTTGTTAACAGTTAAAAATATTGCGGGAAAGTAAAAATTCTAAGCTATTACAAAAGGCGCGGGTCCACATCGCCAAAATTAACCAGGACCCGATTTGACAGAAAATAAAGAAAGTAAAGAAAAGTGCGAGAAAATTAAAAGGTTACATGGCCTTGGGAGAGATACATAAATATTTAAACGAAATAAAATAAATACGCGAATTAAATGAGAATTAAAAACGTGGGCGTTGGACCCTTTCGCAAAATTAAATTACATGGAATTAATTAATTAAAAGGAAAAGAAGTTGTTTTTTGTATTTTGGTATTTTATGATTTTTTAGGATTTTAATGAAAAAAAAGAATTAATTGAAATTAAATACTAACCCTAATTCTAGTGGCTTTTAATTTATTAAGAAAAAGAAATGTTTTAACCTAAATTAACCCTAATTTTTATATACAAATTTAATTACAAAAATAAATATTTAATTATTTAATCATTTATGAAAGAAAAAATAAAAAGGATGAAAAATTAATTAAACCTAATTCTATGTTTTTTAGATTTTATTATGAAAATATTAAATTAAACCCTAATTTAAAACTAAATGATTTAGGAATTTATTTACAAAATATTAACTAATTAAATATATTTAATTTTTGGTCTTTTCTGATTTTTATGGTATTTTGTGATTTTATGAAAAAATATTAAACTAATTAAACAAGCAATTTATAAAAAAGAATAAAAATAAAATAAAAAGGTTAAAAGAATTTGCAAACCAAGGGGGGTTGTAGTCCCCAACATGGAGGTGAAATCTTTAGAAGTCAGGCCCATTAACCTTGGCCTGTTTGGACTTTTGCCAGGTAGCGTGCTGAAGCGTTGACCAGGGTGCATTGTGTTCTCCAATCCATGGCCTTCTGATTGATCTTGAGATGGACGTGGCAAGCCTGATTTGGGAGGTGCATGGTGCGTCTCAATATGGAATCTGCATGTGAACATTAATTGCAAAATAATATGGGAATACTGAAGACCTGGGGCTCGAACCCAGGTCATGCACTTACCAGCCAACACGTTTGCCACTGAACCAACCCATGCGCGTTTGATATATAATAACTAATGAATATTATAAAAGAAAATTAATCAATAACTTAGAAACGCGCGCAGAATTTGAATGAACCACTCACGCTTTGACACTGCATCATCTCCTTCGTTGGTTTTCTTTTTCCTGGAATACACAAAACATTGGCAACGGTTTTCACGCGTTGCCTAAGACCACATATCAGAAAATAGCGACTAGCCCTAGGGGCTTCATAAATTAGGCGCGAGGGTAGCCCTGTGGTCGTCTGAGCCTGATGGATTCAATGGTCCAAGTTTGAAAGGCCAATTTTTCCTTATTTGAAAAACCCTAATTCAAGGTCCTGTAAACCCTAGAAAACGATAATGGCATAATCGCGTACACAGCTCAAAAACACAATTAAGTTACATGGTTAGCATTAGAACAAGTCAATTACTGTGAATGCATCAAAAAAACGCAATGAAAATGCCTTAAATATGAAACACGATTATGCAATTTTTTTTGAAACAGTTTGAATCCATGGTACCAATTCTGGGCGTATGAAGGTTGGAGAGTGATCCAGTTAGCTTCAATGGGACACGAGGAAGCTTTTGCAATTGGTCTTGTGCCTTGAATCAACCTAAAACCTGATTTTCAGTTTTGAGTTTTTTTAACAAAATTTCAAGTTTTGTTTTCCAGGTTTCTGAGCAGCTGCGTGGGTAATGGCATTAGGGTTGTGTTCCTTGTATATGTAGTAATGATTTAGGTTAAAGAAATCACACAAAAAGCTTGGCATTCATGACTTTGAAAGATTTGATTTTCAAGATCTTTTTTCAAATATTTTCCATGTGTTTTTGCTCTCAATCATATCAATTCTCTCCAAATCTTTCCATATTGGATCATGCACGAGTTATTGAGTGGATTTCATGCAAAAAGGGATTGTAAAACTTAGGTTAAATATTTTCCATGTATTTAATTTGATTTAAATGAATTATTATAAATAAAAATTCAAATAAATAAATAAAAAATGAAGAAATACTTCCCTTTGGGCCAAGTGGTCGTGCACATGCCATGGATGATGAATTATGGAAGAAAAATGGGCCCATTAGCAATTTTAGGTCATTTGAATCAATGTTGACTTTTCAAAATATCCAAAAATTTCCCAACTTCTACAAGGCATAACTTGCTCAATTTTTAAGCTTTGCTCATGTTCTTGGACATTTTGGAAATGTCTTTGAGTCCTCTAACCAATGTCTTTGGTCCCATGTCATTTTGATTTACCAATCTCAAGTTATGGCTTTTGACTTAAAGTCCCTTTTTGTTGACTTTTGAAAATGACCTATATTGTTGAAATTGATAACTTTTTGTGAGAGCATTTCTTGGACTTGAAGTATGAAGATGAGTTGTAGGAAATGTCTTTCTCTTCAAAATGAGCTTTGGATGGAATTTTTCTGATAATCCATGTGAAAGTTATGCCTTGGTCAATTTACAGTTGACTTTTTCAGCTGTCCAAATAAGGAAACTTTTGCATCTTGATGATTTTTGAGCCAAGCTTTGAGAATCATGATCAAGCATTGATCAAATGATGTTTGTGGCTTCAAAATGAGATGTTGATCAAAAATTTGAACTTTTGACTGCCAAATGACCATTTTGCCCCTGCAGTTGACTGTAGTGCAATTAGGGTTTTGACTGTGCAATTTTGAGCTGTAAGCCTTGAAACTTGATATGAGGATGCTTGTCCATATTGGTAGGCATGTGAGACTTGATTGGACCTTTGGAAGCTTCATTTTCGTGATCAGAACACAAACCCTAATTTTGACTGTTTAGGAGGCCTTGCACTGTGCAACCCTTGGGGAACTTTTGAAGCTTGACTTTGCAATTCTTTGAAGAATATGGGAGGGAAAATTTTGGGGTACAACAGTTGCCCCTGTTCAATCTTCTTAGACCTGAGGATGCAGATTGGCTGATGTGCCTTTCGTAATCCGAGGGTAGAAGATGATTGAACACTAGAGTGCCCAGAAATTTGCGCTCACATAGTAGCAATGATGGTGGAAATGGGCTTACAGATGCCATTTAGAGATTGGTGAATAGGATGATGGGCTTATAGATGCCATCTGGATGTTGATCGCGTAAGAGATTCCTTAGCGAGAACTTGCGTACCTGCAAAACAGAAAATGATTACCTGACACGTTGCAGGAGCTGATTTTCAGATGCTTGGTATAGATATGTCCGGACTGGTTACAGGAGATGGATCTTTGGATTCTTCAGACGTGCCCTGGCGAGATACAGGAATCGAGTCTGGTAATGCTAGTCTTCAACGGATACACCCTGGCAAGATTCAAGCATCGGATCCTCGAACTCTTCAGACACACCCTGGCAAGATACAGGAATCGGATCTGGTAATGTTAGTCTTCAACGGATACACCCTGGCAAGATTCAGGTATCGGATCCTCGAACTCTTCAGACACACCCTGGCAAGATACAGGAATCGGATATGGTATTTGGTCATCAACAGATACACCCTGGCAAGATTCAGGAATCGGATCTTTAGTTGCGACCATTGATAATAATCATTTTTGTACTGACTTTTGTCCTGAAAAGACAAGCGTTAGTTGTATGCGATGCCATGTAGTATGACATGCGAGATGCTCTTGTGAGATTGTATGTTCGTGATGCGTATATGCATGCCATAATGATGTTTATGTATGCTTTCGTCTAGGAATGTAAATCCTTGACGGATGCCGGGAAGTCACTCCTGGGCTGATGTTGAAGAATAAGCTTTTACTTCCGCTGGGGATGATAATTGCAAGAATACCGGTAGGAGAAGATAACTCCGTTGGGGAATAAACTTGGCGAATGGAATATTTTGCGGGGAGAAAAGTACTCTGATGATCTTGCTGGGGAGCAATACTCTGTGGGGAGAAAGATACTTCGTTGAGTTGATGGCAATAACTTGCTGGGGGCACCCTGGCTGTGCTGGAAGTGTGAATAGACTTCGCTGGGGGTAAGAAGGTTGTATCGCTGACGCTCTTTCCGTGGCTTTTGGCTGAGGATAACCCAATTATATCCTATTAAGGAAATAACTCTTTGAATAAAGCCGGACGACGTGTTCGCGCTCTGCGAGGGATAAGCTTCCAGAATCTACTGGGGATAAGCTTATTGCTTGGGAGATGATTCCATCTTTCCTGGGGAAACTGGATTGGACTCTCCTGGGGGAGTTTTGAACTGTTCTTTTCGTAAGTTGAAAGAGGGAACCTGTGTAGGGTTACTGATAACGAGTTCGTGTAAAACTTCATCCTGGGATTGGAGGAAACCTGTGTAGGGTTTATTGATAATGAGCTCGTGTGAAGCTACGTCTGGAGTTGGAGAAGGAACTTGTGTAGGGTTACTGATGGCGAGTTCGTGTGAAACTGCATCCTGGAAGAAGTAAAACCTGGGTAGGGTTTCTGATGACGAGTCCGTGTAAAACTGCATCTTTGGAGAAGTAAAACCTGGGTAGGGTTTCTGATGACGAGTCCGTGTAAAACTGCATCTTTGGAGAAGTAAAACCTGGGTAGGGTTTCTGATGACGAGTCCGTGTAAAACTGCATCTTTGGAGGGGGGGAACCTGTGTGGGGTTTACTGATAATGAATCCGTATGAGGAATTCTGGAGGAACCGGGGTGAGGTTACTGCAGGAAAAGTTCGTGTAAAACTTCTTGATGATCCGGGGTAAGGTCATTTTGAGATAAGTCCATGTGAGACTTCTGGAGGAACCGGTGTAGGGTTACTGCAAGGCAAGTTCGTGTAAAACTTCTTGATGAACCGGGGTAAGGTCATCTTTAAATCCGTGTAAGATTTCTGGAGGAACCGGGGTGAGGTTACCATGAGATAAGTCCGTGTGAAACTTCTTGATGAATCGGGGTAAGGTCATCTTTAAATCCGTCTAAGATTTCTGGAGGAACCGGGGTGAGGTTACCATGAGATAAGTCCATGTAAGACTTCTTGACGAACCGGGGTAAGGTCATCTTTAAATCCGTGTAAGATTTCTGGAGGAACCGGGGTACGGTTATCTTGAGATAAGTCCATGTGAGACTTCTGGAGGAACCGGGGTAAGGTTATCTGGAGGTAAGTTCATGTAAAACTTTGAGATAAATCCGTGTAAGACTTCTGGAGGAACCGGGGTAAGGTTATTTTGAGATAAGTCCATGTGAGACTTCTGGAGGAACCGGGGTAAGGTTATCTTGAGATAAGTCCATGTGAGACTTCTGGAGGAACCGGGGTAAGGTTATCTTTAAATCCGTGTAAGACTTTGTCTGGAAGTTGAGAAGGAACCTGTGTATGGTTGCCTGATTTTCACTGGCTTGTTATCAATGTTGATCTGGGATTTGTAAAGGTAGATGGTAATCATCTTTATATTGACCTTAGTGCTTTGGTTTACAGAGCAACCGGATCGCCTGGACGACTCATTATTGCCCCTGGTGTGAGGTGAAGGGAGAAGATACCTTGGAGGTCATTTGACAAATCTTCTGGCAGCCAAGTGACGAGATGCCGGGACATAGTTGTACGCTTAAATCCCTAACTTTTGCCTGGACCGCCCTTTCGGGTTTTCAGTCCACCGGGATACCCATTTTTGCCCAAGCCGCCTTTTCAGGTTTTCGACTTGCTGGGTGTACAGATTTTTTCGTTTCATCCCTTATTTTTGCCCGAACCCTTTTGGTTCGCCGGGAAGCCTGCCTAGGTGTGTCAACCTAGCGGGTCTTTTGTTCATGCGTAGTATCTTTTCGACTATGTCCATGCTTTCATAATGTAGGGAGTTGCCCCTGTTGTTGGACATCTTGAGTGATTCCAGGTTGTGACTGGACTGCCCCAGATGATGGTCATTGATCATGCCATGCCCCTTGATTGAAAGTGCTTCTTCCACTGGAGGGACTCTTTTGTTGAGAAGACCTTCGTTCATCGGATATTCGTTGCGCAAAGTTCTTTGCTGTTCAGACAAATAATCATATGCAAGCAATGTTATCTTAAGAATGCAAAGTTTACGTCTGTCTTGAAATTTTTGAAAATGCATTTTTTTCAACAAAGGCACGTGGATTTTGTAAAACGTGATGTCAACTCAAAATTTTTACAGCGAGCCTTAAGGAGTCAGGATACCTTTCATAACAGTATGCTTTCGAACTAACCCATGCTTCAGTTAGGACTTTTGAGGGTTATAACGTGGCTTGGTTCACGGTTTAAGAAACAAAGGATAAAGGCTCAAATTATTTGTACCCACCCGCTCTTCGTGATGTTCTTCAAACCTAAGCTCAGTTGATCGTGCGTTAGACCTTGTTTGAGTCTTTTGCTTTGATATACCAGTGATGGTTCGGATATTGACGATTTTATTTTGAATAGGCAGTCATTTCCCTCTCTTTTTTTTTTGTTGAGGGTTTGTTGGACCTCTTTCTTTTCGATTTTATTATCCCTATTTTTTGCCTGAACTGATTCTTTTGTGATTACAGTCAGCGGGATGCCCCAGTTTTGTAAGTCTCCTTCATAGGTTTTGACTTATTGGGTTTTTATTTTGAAAGGTAATGACTGCCTGTCTTTATTGCATATTCGGAACCATCATTGTCTTTTGTTTATTTTGTAAGGACCGCTTTGGTGCCATTTGTTATGCACTTGAGTCAACTGAGAGAACTACCCTGCCCCAGGTTATGATTAAGGGTTTTAAATTTCGAAAAGAAAAACTCCTACTTCTTTGGCTCAGAGGGGTTGACGAGGGATTATCTTCCTTATAACTCCAGTGTTTAGGGATTTGAAACAATGCCTGTACTTCATCAGCGGGGTCTGTTCAAAAGCATACTATAGACTGTAGTATCGTTTTCGTCATCCTCCCTCAAGAGGCTTAGAATTTTCAATTAAGAGTTGACCATCACCAAAATATGAAAGCAGTTTTAAGCATAGTAAACATAATTAAATCAAGACAGACATGTGTAATGCATTCATGAAATAAAAGAGTTTAACATGATAATTGTTTATCTGAACAAGAAAAGAAAAATACAACTTGAATTCAAATGAACAAAAATCTCTCGACCCTAGCCATGTTTTGGCAATGGAGCAGTGACCACGTTGGGAGTCTCGGCAGGCTCGAACTCGATCTCTTTGGCATCGATCATGTTCTGAATCTTGTACTTCAGTGCCCAACAGTCCTCAGTATCGTGCCCCGGGCTATCAGAATGATAAGCACACCTCGCTCCTGGGTTGTAGCTTGGAGAGGAAGTCTTGGGGTTTGCAGGAGGGTTGATCACCGCAATCAGATTCATCTTCAACATGTGTTGCAGAGCTTGTGACCATTGCATGTTAATATTGGAGAATTGTCTTTTGGGCTCGTCCGGCCTTCGCTGATTTCCCTTTTGTGGTTGGCGACGTGGTGCAGAACCGAAGATCATGACTGCCCCTGCATGATGACTTTTTTGACTGTATGCAGCATTAGCCTCTTTCTTGCCCGTGTAAGGCTTCTTGTGAGTATCAGAAGATGCGGCCTCTTGAATCTTCCCACTCTTGATACCAGCTTCAATTCTTTCCCCAGTCAGAATCAAATTTGTGAATCCAGCAGCGGAATTCCCAATCAGATGATTGAAGAAAGGTCCAGACAGGGTCCCCAAGAACATGTCGACAAGTTCCCGGTCAGTCAAAGGTGGTTGTACCCTTCCGGCCAGGTCTCTCCATTTCTGTGCATACTCTTTGAAACCTTCGCCTGCACCCATAGACATTCCCTGAAGCTGAGTGCGCGTGGGAGCGAGGTTGGCATTGTACTGGTAATGCTTGTAGAAAGCAGTGGCCAAATCCTCCCAGCTGCGGATGTTGGCTCCACTCAATTGATAGAACCACTCGAGCTGAGTCCCTGAAAGACTCTCTTGGAAGAAGTGGATCCATAAGTTTTTGTCAGCTGTGTAGGGCTGAATCCTCCTTGTGTAAGCCCTGAGATGCAATTTAGGACAGGATGCCCCTTCGTATTTAGCAAAGGCAGGTGCCTTAAACTTGTGCGGGATCACTACCCCAGAAGACAGACCTAGATCCTCGAAGTCCAGGCCGGGCACTTTTTGTATCTCCATCGCATTTAGCCGGTCTTCCAACTGTTTGTACTTGTCCTCAGCTGGAGGGTACTACTCATCATTGAACTCCGTCTCGTTGTCGGAGACCACTGGACTAGGCACCTCTCTCTCATGGGGACTGTCTTTCCTAACAGATGGAGTTGTCCTCTCAGCTTCATCCTGTGGTGTATTCCCAGACCTGCGTCTAGGGCTGAACAAAACAGTCCTCTTCTTCTTCTTTTTCAGGAGCAGAGTCTTCAGATCTTGCTGCCCCTGGGCCAAATTCATGATCAGCTCCTGGAACTGGGCATTCTGAGCCTGGAGGGCCTTGATGGATTGTTCGTTAGACGATTCAGGATTCATGACGATCGGCTGAAATAAACAGCGAAGAGGGTAAGCAACCTGTCAAAAGGGTACCTGCAATGATGTGTATGATATGCATGCAATGTTTTCAAGGACCTCGCGGGGTAAACAAGAAAATCGTTAGCATTGGAAACTGGTGGCTTGATTGAAGGTACTTCATATTGTTGAGAGTCCTTCTCCAAGGGTCAAAGGCTCACCATATCAAGTGGGTCCTAGCCTCTGACAACTTTGACTAGAGGAAAATAAATCCCCTTTGCCCCTTGCTAGATGTTTGATTCATCATGACCTGCATCACAAGCCCTTGAGATCCTTGAAATGGGTTAGGATATATGCAATGGTATGATGTTATGGTATGCATGGGGTGATGCAAGTAACCCTGTTATGAGTCCCAATTAAGGACTGCAAACCAAAACCTGCAAGACACTCAAGTGAAACCTGTCATGAGTCCCAATTAAAGACTATAAACAGAGCCTGCAAGAAACTTAGTAAGTCCTGTCATGGGTCCCCATTAAGGACTAAAACAAAACCTGCAAATAATTCATGGGTCAGATAAAGCATGCAAGTAGTCAAGTACGAAGGCACATAAGTCACACAAGAGAAACCCTTAGAGTTTAGGCCAGCATGGGGTCTGGGTATTACCCTCTTGAAGTTGGTGGGCTCAACCTGTCTTATCGGAAGTAACCGGGTTCTAAGGGTCCCAATATCACGGGATTGCTTTCATTGTTCATCGTTTCGATTTAGCCACTGAACTGGCGACCGAAATATTCCAGGAAAGCAACCCTCAATTGGGTGTAGTATCGAGTATCAACCAACCTCGGACTGCACCAAAGTCAGTTATCTCACTACCCTAAAGAGGCCAATATAGTTCAATTAAGGTTCCTAAGGTCTGTTGATGCTTCACGACACCACGCGGAGGCCCCGTACTCTCCTTGACTGAACTCAAGGGTTACCGGTACACACCAAAGTGCCACATCAACGTAGCAGACTGTTTCAACCATGTCGGTATACCCCGCACAGTTCCCTCACAGCCTTGTTGCTACTTTCTAAGAAGGTATCCCCCAGATCCGGGTTAGGATCTATAGAACTCCCAAGCAACCCACAATTTAAAGCACACAAGGAAAACAATTGAAAACACAGTGATCTTAATCCTAAGGTACACCTCACTTTAAGTATTGTCCCCAGCAGAGTCGCCAGTTCTGTGATCGGTGGATCTGGAACTGACTGTTTAACGCTGGTTCGCGAAATGTCGCGGAAGCAAGAGTCGCCACCGTCTTTTATTTTCTCCAAAGGGAAAGGACAAAAGCACAGAAAAATTCCTTAAAGAGATTGCTCTCGGTTCGGGAGGTAGATTATAGAAAGGGAAGGTGTTAGCACCCTTTCTATCCATGGTTATCCATGGGCTCTTAGATACTTGCTCACTTGTGTTTTCAAAATGGTTTGTTTGCTTTTCAACTGTGGGTTTTAAAAAGTTTCTTTGAGAATTTCAGTTCGACTCTTGTATCGGTCCTCAAGAGTGTTTGAAAAGTTGCTTTCGAAAGCTTTTTGAAAAGGTGTCAGTGTGTAAAGTATTTTTGATTTGTTTTGAAATTAGAGCAAGTATCTAGAGTCGTCTACCTACCCTAAGGAATTCGTCTGTGTAGATGTCCTTTAAAGTAGTGCCATCCCACCATTGAGAGGTAGGTAGCACCACCGTTGGAGGTATTCGGGTCAATTCGAGGTTCGGGACATGGTGATCACCAGAGCAATAGGAAGACACCTTAGAAGCTACCCTCATGCCAGGTTCCCGGATCATGAGGACTTACTAAGACATCCTCTACTCGACGATCACCTTTCGAGGCAAGGCAACAGTGAGGCGTACCCTAGGGGTGGTGTGTGCGATTTGTGTGTCGTTTTCATTTGTATTTATCTTGTCATGTTATTGGTGTTCTACGCTTGTTTTTATTTTTTGTCCATACATTCTTTCATGCCATTTGTTAACAGTTAAAAATATTGCGGGAAAGTAAAAATTCTAAGCTATTACAAAAGGCGCGGGTCCACATCGCCAAAATTAACCAGGACCCGATTTGACAGAAAATAAAGAAAGTAAAGAAAAGTGCGAGAAAATTAAAAGGTTACATGGCCTTGGGAGAGATACATAAATATTTAAACGAAATAAAATAAATACGCGAATTAAATGAGAATTAAAAACGTGGGCGTTGGACCCTTTCGCAAAATTAAATTACATGGAATTAATTAATTAAAAGGAAAAGAAGTTGTTTTTTGTATTTTGGTATTTTATGATTTTTTAGGATTTTAATGAAAAAAAAAGAATTAATTGAAATTAAATACTAACCCTAATTCTAGTGGCTTTTAATTTATTAAGAAAAAGAAATGTTTTAACCTAAATTAACCCTAATTTTTATATACAAATTTAATTACAAAAATAAATATTTAATTATTTAATCATTTATGAAAGAAAAAATAAAAAGGATGAAAAATTAATTAAACCTAATTCTATGTTTTTTAGATTTTATTATGAAAATATTAAATTAAACCCTAATTTAAAACTAAATGATTTAGGAATTTATTTACAAAATATTAACTAATTAAATATATTTAATTTTTGGTCTTTTCTGATTTTTATGGTATTTTGTGATTTTATGAAAAAATATTAAACTAATTAAACAAGCAATTTATAAAAAAGAATAAAAATAAAATAAAAAGGTTAAAAGAATTTGCAAACCAAGGGGGGTTGTAGTCCCCAACATGGAGGTGAAATCTTTAGAAGTCAGGCCCATTAACCTTGGCCTGTTTGGACTTTTGCCAGGTAGCGTGCTGAAGCGTTGACCAGGGTGCATTGTGTTCTCCAATCCATGGCCTTCTGATTGATCTTGAGATGGACGTGGCAAGCCTGATTTGGGAGGTGCATGGTGCGTCTCAATATGGAATCTGCATGTGAACATTAATTGCAAAATAATATGGGAATACTGAAGACCTGGGGCTCGAACCCAGGTCATGCACTTACCAGCCAACACGTTTGCCACTGAACCAACCCATGCGCGTTTGATATATAATAACTAATGAGTATTATAAAAGAAAATTAATCAATAACTTAGAAACGCGCGCAGAATTTGAATGAACCACTCACGCTTTGACACTGCATCATCTCCTTCGTTGGTTTTCTTTTTCCTGGAATACACAAAACATTGGCAACGGTTTTCACGCGTTGCCTAAGACCACATATCAGAAAATAGCGACTAGCCCTAGGGGCTTCATAAATTAGGCGCGAGGGTAGCCCTGTGGTCGTCTGAGCCTGATGGATTCAATGGTCCAAGTTTGAAAGGCCAATTTTTCCTTATTTGAAAAACCCTAATTCAAGGTCCTGTAAACCCTAGAAAACGATAATGGCATAATCGCGTACATAGCTCAAAAACACAATTAAGTTACATGGTTAGCATTAGAACAAGTCAATTAGTGTGAATGCATCAAAAAAACGCAATGAAAATGCCTTAAATATGAAACACGATTATGCAATTTTTTTTGAAACAGTTTGAATCCATGGTACCAATTCTGGGCGTATGAAGGTTGGAGAGTGATCCAGTTAGCTTCAATGGGACACGAGGAAGCTTTTGCAATTGGTCTTGTGCCTTGAATCAACCTAAAACCTGATTTTCAGTTTTGAGTTTTTTTAACAAAATTTCAAGTTTTGTTTTCCAGGTTTCTGAGCAGCTGCGTGGGTAATGGCATTAGGGTTGTGTTCCTTGTATATGTAGTAATGATTTAGGTTAAAGAAATCACACAAAAAGCTTGGCATTCATGACTTTGAAAGATTTGATTTTCAAGATCTTTTTTCAAATATTTTCCATGTGTTTTTGCTCTCAATCATATCAATTCTCTCCAAATCTTTCCATATTGGATCATGCACGAGTTATTGAGTGGATTTCATGCAAAAAGGGATTGTAAAACTTAGGTTAAATATTTTCCATGTATTTAATTTGATTTAAATGAATTATTATAAATAAAAATTCAAATAAATAAATAAAAAATGAAGAAATACTTCCCTTTGGGCCAAGTGGTCGTGCACATGCCATGGATGATGAATTATGGAAGAAAAATGGGCCCATTAGCAATTTTAGGTCATTTGAATCAATGTTGACTTTTCAAAATATCCAAAAATTTCCCAACTTCTACAAGGCATAACTTGCTCAATTTTTAAGCTTTGCTCATGTTATTGGACATTTTGGAAAGGTCTTTGAGTCCTCTAACCAATGTATTTGGTCCCATGTCATTTTGATTTACCAATCTCAAGTTATGGCTTTTGACTTAAAGTCCCTTTTTGTTGACTTTTGAAAATGACCTATATTGTTGAAATTGATAACTTTTTGTGAGAGTATTTCTTGGACTTTAAGTATGAAGATGAGTTGTAGGAAATGTCTTTCTCTTCAAAATGAGCTTTGGATGGAATTTTTCTGATAATCCATGTGAAAGTTATGCCCTGGTCAATTTACAGTTGACTTTTTCAACTGTCCAAATAAGGAAACTTTTGCATCTTGATGATTTTTGAGCCAAGCTTTGAGAATCATGATCAAGCATTGATCAAATGATGTTTGTGGCTTCAAAATGATATGTTGATCAAAAATTTGAACTTTTGACTGCCAAATGACCATTTTGCCCCTGTAGTTGACTGTAGTGCAATTAGGGTTTTGACTGTGCAATTTTGAGCTGTAAGCCTTGAAACTTGATATGAGGATGCTTGACCATATTGGTAGGCATGTGAGACTTGATTGGACCTTTGGAAGCTTCATTTTCTTGATCAGAACACAAACCCTAATTTTGACTGTTTAGGAGGCCTTGCACTGTGCAACCCTTGGGGAACTTTTGAAGCTTGACTTTGCAATTCTTTGAAGAATATGGGAGGGAAAATTTTGGGGTACAACAATGGCCTCAGGCCATGTTGTCATTTAATGCTTTAAATGAAAGAAACGGGAAATAGGAAACGAAGCTTCTGGCTTCTACCCTCTTTCTCCAGGTCGAACGAAAGAGACAACCAGGAGGCAAACCATGTCCAATCGAAAGGCATTCCCTCACTGCTTTCAACCTCCAGTCGAAGAAGGCAACAAGGCAGAACCAGAAGGCTTCGCCATACACTGACTTCCAGGCCAATCGAAGGACAAAACCTCACTGGTGCCAACCCCTAATCGAAGGCCATGACCTCACTGGTGCTAGCCCCAATCGAAGGAGGCCAACAGAATGCAAATCGAAGGATGCTACTGCCTGGGTCGAAAGAGCTATTTTTTTATTTCTTTTTTATCTTATTTTTACCTTTACATTTCTATGCACTTCGATATGGTTGTAATAGTGTAGGATATTTATTTCTTGCATTTTTATTACTTTTGTACAAATGCTAGTAACTAGGTGTGTATGGCAAGATAAAACCAACAAGTAGACAACCCCTAATCAAAGACAAATGCATGCAATAAAACACATTTGCACACTTGCACCCTTAGGGTAATTCCACTTGTTGCCTTTTGAAAAATAGTCATGTCCCTCGAGCATGGGTGTTTTAGCAAAGACCCTCGATAAAAGATCGTAGTCCCTCGATGACCCTCGGTGTTGCCTTCGGTAAACAATCTAGTCCCTAAAACGACATTGCTAAAACGTCCCATAAGTTGCTTTCTATGACTATACAAACGTCCCAACGCCCGTCCCTTCACATCCAACGTTGGGGCTTCTTACCAAATCAATGGTAAGATAGCCACATCTAAAGGAGGAGGAAAAGCACATTTAAGACCTTTCGAGTAGGTAGATTTGCTCTTAGTTACTCGCTTGCTCACAACAAAAAAACATTTTTACCCACACTCTCACTTTTGAACTATTTTCGAAACAAACACTTTGTAGGAGTTCTTATAGAAACAAGAACCATTACGAAGTTCCATTTTCAAAATACTTTCAAAAACACATCTCACAAACACACTGTTGAACTATTTTTCGAAATAAACACTTTGTAGGCGTTCTCATAGAAACGAGAACCATTACGAAGTTCCATTTTCAAAAATACTTTCAAAACACACACCACAAGCACATTCAAACAAAAGCAAGTGATATAAAACAAGTAACTAAGAGCCCATGAAAAACCATGGATGAAAAGGGTGCAAGCACCTTCCCTTTTCATAATCTACCCCCCGAACCCAAGAAACGTCTCAAAGGTCTTTCCTGTGCTTTTTGACCTTTCCTTAAGATAAAATAAAAAGTCGGTGGCGACTCTTGCTAAACCGCAACATTTGCAAAAACAATTTGCACTCTTAAAACCTTGTGTCTTACCCGAGGCACAATGGTCCATTTGTAAGGGTTATTATTTCATCTTCATATGACATCAATGAATCATGGACGTTTTTCGCATACAAGCTTTTGTGCTCATTGTTTTTATTTTACATTTTACTTTCTTTCAAAGATAGCTATACCCTTACACACACCCACACTCACAATGCAGGTATACATCCATTCTGGATCCCATGGGTAACGATACTGCTATGGCCTTTTGTGACTCTGAGAATCTAATCTACCAAGCCGAAGACGAAGGTGAGGAAGATTGTGAAGTACCAGGGGAACTTGCCAGACTGCTACAACAAGAAGAGAGAACCATCCAGCCTCACGAGGAACCCGTGGATACGATCAATATAGGTACCAAAGAAGATAAAAAAGAGGTTAAGGTGGGGGCCAATCTAGAACCCAGTATCAAGAAGCGTCTAATTCAGTTGTTGCATGATTATATCGAAGTCTTTTCCTGGTCGTATGAAGACATGCCAGGACTTGATGAAGATATTGTGGTACATCGTCTGCCTACAAGAGAGGATTGTACTCCAATAAAGCAAAAGGTTCGTCGAATGAGGCCTGATATGTCAGAAAAGATTAAAGCAGAGGTCATGAAGCAATTCAACGTTGGATTCTTGGCTGTCACCTCTTACCCCCAATGGGTTGCCAATGTTGTTCCCGTACCCAAAAAGGACAGCAAGGTGCGAATGTGTGTGGACTACAAAGATTTGAATAGGGCAAGCCCTAAGGATGATTTTCCACTCCCCCACATTGATATCCTAGTTGACAATGCGACACAACACAAAGTGTTTTCCTTCATGGACGGATTCTCAGGTTACAACCAAATCAAAATGGCGCCTGAGGACATGGAGAAAACAACATTTGTCACACAGTGGGGCATATTCTGCTACAAGGTAATGCCATTTGGACTGAAGAATGTTGGGGCAACCTATCAACGTGCCATGGTAGCTTTATTTCATGACATGATACATCATGAAATAGAAGTCTACGTGGACGATATAATAGCCAGATCGCAAACAGAAGAAGAACATCTCGATCACTTATAAAAGTTGTTTGAGAGACTAAAGAAGTATAAGCTAAGGTTGAATCCAAACAAGTGCACATTCGGGGTACGATCTGGTAAGATCCTAGGATTTATCGTCAGTAACAAAGGTATCTAGGTCGATCCTGTCAAAATTAAAGCAATACAAGAGATGCCTGCTCCTCGCACTGAAAAGGAAGTCAGAGGATTCTTGGGACGTTTGAACTATATTTCCAGATTCATCTCTCACCTAACAGCTGCTTGTGAACCAATCTTCAAACTATTGAAGAAAGATGAAGTAGTCAAATGGAATTACGAATGCCAAGTTGCTTTTGACAAAATCAAAGAATACCTACAAGAGCCTCCTGTGTTGATGCCACCAGTCGAGGGAAGACCGTTAATTATGTATCTGACTGTTTTATAAAACTCAATGGGGTGTGTATTGGGGCAGCATGACGAGTCTGTCCGAAAAGAGCATGCTATTTACTACCTGAGCAAAAAGTTTTCCAACTGTGAAACCAGATATTCACTACTCGAGAAAACTTGTTACGCTCTGGCATGGGCTGCTCGCCGGCTAAGACAGTATATGCTGACTCATACTACCTTGTTGATATCTAAGATGGGTCCGATAAAATACATCTTCGAGAAGCCTGTTCTTTCCAGGAGAATAACGAGATGGCAGATGATCCTGACAGAATATGACATATAGTATACTACCCAGAAAGCTATAAAGGGCAGTGTATTAGCCGATCACCTTGCTCACCAAGCTGTAGAAGACTACCAGTCCATGAAGTTTGAATTTCTGAATGAAGACATCATGACATTAGACAACTATGAAGAATTCAGGCCATATGACGGACTTGAACAAGGATCCCGATGGACCCTGTTCTTTGATGGAGCCTCCAATGCACTCGGCAATGGTATTGGTGTTGTACTCATATCTCCAGAAGGGTGTCATACTCCCTTTACTGCCATACTTTGCTTCAATTGTACAAACAACATGGCGAAATACGAAGCGTGTATCTTTGGTATCAGAGCTGCCATAGACTTGGGAATCAAATCCCTAGATGTGTTCGGAGACTCAGCTTTGGTTATCATCCAGATCAAATGGGAATGGGACACCAAATACCCAAACCTTATCCCTTACAAAGAACATGTTTTGACGTTGCTACCGCATTTTGAGAAGATTACCTTCGAGCATTTCCCGCGAGAAGAAAATCAGCTAGCAGACGCTCTAGCCACAATGTCATCTATATTTAAACTTAATTGGAATAACAAGGCTCCCTAAATCACCATCGAACAAATGGATGAACCAACACACTGTCACGAGATTAATACTGAAGAAGTAGTGGACCAGCCTTGGTTTCACGAAGTCAAGAGGTATCTCGAGGCTCAAGAATATCCGGAAGGAGCTTCAATCAATGACAAAAAGTTCTTAAGGAGATTCTCTGCTAAATTCTTCCTTAGTAATGGCATCCTGTACAAACGCAATCATAACTCTGTATTGCTTCGGTGCATAGATAAGGTTGAAGCTGAAAGGATCATGGATGAATTGCACGAAGGCACCTTTGGTACCCATTCCAGTGGGCATACGATGGCAAAGAAAATCCTACGGGCAGGCTATTACTGGTCTACCATAGAAGCAGATTGCTATCAGCACTCTCGAACCTGCCATAAGTGTCAAATTTATGCTGACAAGGTGCATGTACCTCTGGTTCCTCTGAATGTCTTAACAGCTCCTTGGCCCTTTGCTATGTGGGGGATTGATATGATTGGGGAAATCAAACCGACAACCTCCAATGGACACCACTTCATCCTAGTGGCCATTGACTATTTTACAAAGTGGGTTGAAGCAGCCTCATTCGCCTTCGTTACCAATAACGTTGTCGCCCGCTTCATCAAGCAAAATCTTATTTGTCGGTATGGTATCCCAGAAAGGATCATCACTGATAATGGTACAAATCTCAACAATACTATGATCACCACATTGTGCGAGCAATTCAAGATTCAACATCACAATTCTTCTCCCTATCGGCCGAAAATGAATGATGTTGTCGAAGCTGCAAATAAGAACATTAAAAAGATCATACAGAAAATTACAATCACATACAAAAACTAGAATGAGATGTTACCATTTTCTCTCCACATATATCATACCACGGCTCGCACATCAACCGGGGCAACACCCTATTCTTTGGTTTATGGTATGGAGGTTGTCTTGCCTATTGAGGTTCAGATCCCCTCTCTAAGGATTATGAAGGATGCAGGGCTGAACGAAGACGATTGGATTCAGACTCGACTTGATCAACTGAACTTGATTAATGAAAAGAGACTTACTGTTGTTTTCCATGGTCAAATGTATCAAAAATGGATGATCAAGGCTTTCAACAAGAAGGTCAGACGCCAAGTGTATCAAGTTGGGGATCTAGTGATCAAACGCATCATACTGCCACAAGGTGATCCCAGGGGAAAAGGGACTCCTACCTATGAAGGACCATTTGTAATCATAAACATCTTCTCTGGTGGGGCAATGATCTTGACCATCGTGGATGGCGACGACCTACCACACCCTGCAAACGCGAACATAGTCAAAAGATACTACGCATAAGAGACCCGCTAGGTTGACACACCTAGGCAAAACAAGGGCATCCCGGCGAACCAAAAGGTTCGGGCAAAAATTAGGGATAAAACAAAAAAAAAGTTGTACACCTGGAAAGTTGAAAACCCGAAAGGGCGACTTGGGCAAAAAAGGGTTTCCCGGTGGACTGAAAACCCGAAAGGGCGGTCCATGCAAGAGTTAGGGAATTAAAGCGTATGACTATGTTCCGTTGGATCACTTTACGGATAACCTTTGGCTTCCACTGACAAACTCAGAGGTTCTGATCAATTCAATCATCTTCGAACGAGGGAACAAATAGACAAGACGCTCGGAGAAACGAAGGCTATAGCAGAAAGGAAACCCCATGGGATTTTTGTACACATAGTTGTCTTTTCTTTGCATCAAAATTTTCATTTTTTATGACAACATTCTCTTACTAGAATATTTGTCTCCTTGTACAAAAAATACTTACTCAAAGTCAATACAAAGATATCTCTTTGAAAGTACAAAAACTATTTGTCTTTTCTTTACGCTTGTTTTGTTTACAAAAACGTCTAATGATTCATTGTTGAGCATATGCATTTGAACATAATTACTGTTTATAAATAAACAAATTGAAAAGAGGCAATTACTGATAGGTTGAAAGGATAGGGAAATATCTCTAGATTATTCCACAAGTAATCCTCTGCAGTACATCGTTTAAATCCCTAGCGGAACAAAATTTCAAATTATTGATCCCCAGTAGAAGTCGTCAAAATTCTCAAGATTACCCAATAAGATTTTACAAACAGCATTTGGCATCACCTTTAAAATAGAGTTTATTTCTCTCGACAAGAAATTCATCAATACTTCGACTTCGAGACATGAAGACTCACATATCTACAGCAACAATCAGGGATTTATTTTCCCTAGTCCAATAGCAGTTCAACAAACTAGCTTATATACACATGCATTGCATCCATATATCATAAAATAACACGAATGCATTATACTATGCATTTCATACAACATAAACATTATGTTTTAGCTAACACTTTACCCGTTTCAGGATAAGGTTAATAGCTACCAATAACAAATATTCAACCTCTTGATACAATTCAGATACGCTCCATGACACGGATGCCATCCTGATACTCATTCAGATTCAACCTTCAGATACAGTTCAGATACGCTCCATGACACGGATGTCATCCTGATACTCATTCAGATTCAACCTTCAGATACATTTCAGATACGCTCCAGACACAAACGCCATTCTGATACTCGTTCAAAGTCAAACTTCAAATACAGTGCAGATACGCTCCAGACACGGACACCATCCTGATACTCATTCAAATTCAACCTTCAGATACAGTTTAGATATGCACCAGATACGAATGCCATTCTGATACTCCTTCCAATTCAAATTCAGATACGGTTCAGATACGCTCCAGATACGGATGCCATTTTGATACTCATTCAGGCTCAACTTTCAGATACGCACCAGACACAGATGTCATTCTGATACACATTCAGATTCAATTTTCAGATATAGTACAGATACGCTCCAGACACGAACGCCATTCTGATACTCATTCTTTCAACTTACAAATTACAATTCAACAATCACCTTTGATGGCATATTTAAGCCCATCTCCTACAACTTTCTATCACCTCTCTGAATGGCATCTGTAAGCCCATTCCTTTGATCAACGCATCATCAAGTGCAAATTTATGGGCACTCTAGTGTCCAATCATCTTCCACCTTCGAGTCACGAATGGCAAAACTTGCCAGTCTAACTCTTCAGGTTTAAGAAGATTGAATAGGGGCAGGTGTTGTACCCCAAAATTTTCCCTCTCACTTATCAAAGATTTCCTCACAAGATCTCTTAGACTCAAGACTGTATTAGGGTTTGACCAGCTCAAGACACCTCCTTAAGCATTGATGACCAAAATTAGGGTTTGAGTTTGAACAAGGATTTTTGGACTATCAATGCTTCATATGACTTACAAGGAAAATTATGGACCCCCAAGATTATTCATGTCAAGTTTCAAGCCTTGGATCACACTTTTGATCAGTCAATTGAACAGTTGACCTAAATATCAGTTGTATTGGGGAAAAAGTCAACCATGGCCAATTTACAGTAAAACTTCATAATTTTTTATCCACATCAACATATTAGACTCGTATGAATCATTTGATCAAGTTTGGACCATAATTACTCAAGAAATTTGATCAAATCATCAAAAGGGCAAAATGGTCAAAATTAGGGTTTTGACTAAGAAAGGGCAATTTCTGATTTTTGACCTAGAAAATGGTCAATTATTTTGAAGCATGATTTCAAGAGTTCAATTGCATCAACTTTACCTAATTACATGGTTCAAAACATTACAAATCCGTTGGATTAACATATGAATTTTTCAGTCAACTGATCAAAAGTCAATTGTATATTGAAAAGTCAAACTTTGACGTTTTGGTCAAATTCAAATGCCAAGGATCATAATTCATCAAAACATGTCAAAAGGTTAAACTTGTTCATCAAGAAACCAAGGATTTAAGATTTGGTTTTGAAAAGTTGAAATTTCTTAACTTAGAAATTTTTCTAAGTATAGAAAATTTCTTATTTTTTCTCAACTTTGAGCCAAATTTTCACCATGATGCAAGATGATTCAAAGGAAACTTCCAACAAAAAAATTGTAGATCTCCATGAAATCTACAACTTTTATTCACACAATTTCTCCTAAAAATTCTTGGATCTCAGGATATAACTTTGTGAATACATGCTCATGAACTAAAATAACTTAGTGAAATTTTGCCCTAGTTAGGCAGATTTTTGACCTAACTTCGTGCCAATTTTTCATATAGTTTCAAGGGGAATCTTCAAAATCAATCCAAAGATGAGTTATAGAGAACATTTGTAAGCTTTCCAAAATGTCCAAGAACTCCTTGAGATCATTCTTGAGTAGGGAGAATCGAAGAGATGAAGTTGGTGATTTATCACTTTGATTTCAAGCCATTTCATGAAGAACAAAAATTCAAATACTCAAGCATGCTGAACAAATCTTACTTTGCAGGCTCCTAACTTAACTTTCACTCCATAACTAAATGTTTTCACATATGTTGGAAGCTTTAAGCCAAGAATTAAATGCATTGTACAAGAACAAATACATTTTTGGCACAAAGGTGCCATTTCCATTTTGATAAAGCACTACTTTTGCAATTTTCCACTTCTTGAGCCTTGCACTTTTTTTTCTCTGCACACAAGCAAAGCCAAAACCAAAAGCAACTTGTCTGAAGCCTCTACCAAACTAGACCATGGTTGTACAAACTTAGAGACTTGTCTCCTCACTTTTCTTCAAAAGCAAGTTATAGAGCCAAAAGGCTATAACTCAAAAATCTTGAGAAAGCTTGATGTCTAACCTCTTCCATACTTATACACAAGTGTACTGCAACCTAACACATGGATGCCAAGACTCAGAAACACTCCCAAACACTTTGCCATTGAAAATCTGCCATAGCTTGACAGTCTTGAACCTTACTCAGCCATCTCCAAATCCACTCGTGCGTTTTGAGTTTTAACCACCTAAACACTTAATATACTTCATATCTAAGTGATCCAGACCCATGTTCCCCCACGGCAACTCCTCCTCCTCCATCCACCATTTTCAAATATCAAGCTTGCAGGTTGAATTGAGTAGGGAGATTCAAGGACTTTCAAGATAAAGTAAGGATTGGAATACACTCGGGGAGGTCCAGGCAAGCTAAACAGATCCTCAGGCCTTCTCAAAACTTGCCCAAACTCCATTCACGATCTCAGCTTAAAGAGGTAAAAACTCAAACTTCTATATCTTCATACAAGCATCCTTTGGTCCTGATTTGTGAAAGAAAAATGTAGATATCCTTGCTCTAAAGCTAACCATGTTCATAGATTTCATTTATATTAACTGTGCATAGAGAATTTTGGATTTGAAATTTCAGTAAAAATTAGGTTTCAAATTAGGGCAAGTAAAATTAGCTTTGATCTTTGACTGTTAGTTTATATAAATTATATGGTTTAACTCGTGGGAAGAAACACCATAATTTTCATGTTTGAACTTTCCATTTTTATGGAGAAATGAAGAAGATACAGGTGGTCCGGCCATGGCTCAAGGTTGAATATGAAGTTGCCTTCAGGAGGCGTTTTCTAATATATATTTATGTTTGTGTTTCTATAAACGAATGTAAGCCACCCTAGTGGTAAGGCAGCGCGCAAAAATGCTATAGGTTACGGGTTCGAGCCTTAGCGCATGCCTTTTGCATTTTTTCACACTTTTGTTCATTTTTTTTATTTCTGGCAGCGCTGGGCCTCTCATTCTTGGGCCCTTTTTGTTTTTGCTAATATGATACCTTATGTTTGCTTGCAGCACCCCTGGCCCAATATATTTTTATTATTCATTTTAGGGTTAATACCTATTTTCACCCCTGACATATGGGGTGTATTTGAAAAACCCCCCTGCCAAAAAAAAAGTTCAAATTGTTACCTTGACAAATTTTAAAAGTTTCAGTTTTTACCTTGAGGATGCCACATCACCTAAAAGGCTGATGTGGCTTATATTTTTGTCACCTAAAGTTCCAATTGTTACCTTGACAAATTTTAAAAGTTTCAGTTTTTACCTTGAGGATGCCACATTTGTAAGCTAGGAAAAAGGCCGTGGGATGTCACATTTGTAAGCTAGGATGCCACATTAACAAAAACTTACAAATGTAACAAAAATATAAGCCACATAAGCCTTTTAGGTGATGTGGCATCTTCAAGGTAAAAACTGAAACTTTTAAAATTTGTCAAGGTAACAATTGGAACTTTTTTTTTGGCAGGGGATTTTTTCAAATACACCCCATATGTCAGGGGTGAAAATAGGTATTAACCCTTCATTTTATTTTTCATTTTTATTTTATTAAATATATTTTTCTTAATATTTAAAATAATGAAAAATATAAAAATGATAGATTTATATTTTAGCTTATTTTATTTTATTTTTCTCACAAAAAATATTTTATTTAGTTATATATATCATCCATTTTTATTAATTAAATTTGTAAATTAAATTAGAACTAGTTTAATATTTATTTTTTCTTCACACCTATTAAAAATTTTATTTTAATATGGAAGGGACCAAAATACCTCATAATGCCATGTATTATTTTTCAAGACAAAAAATACTAAAATACTCACTTTTTCTTAAAGAAATTTATTTTCTTTTAATCAAATAGAATTAGGGTTTATTCAAAAATCATTTCTAAAAAAATAATTTCTTTTCTTAATTGATTTAAGTTAATCTTGATTTATTTATTAGGTTTAGGTTAAAACTTTTTTTCACATAAAAAACCAGACAAAATCTTCTTTGCATTTGCATACCTTTGCATATTTAATTCATTTTTGTATATTATTTATTCCAATATTTGTACATGTTAAATTTGGTTGTAATAGATTAATTAGGTTTATATTATTACAATCCTCATTCATAAATTGTATACCCCCTCCCACAAATGTTGTAATAGCGTAGGACATTTAAATTTCGCAATTTATCGCTTTTATATAACATGCTAGTAATTAGGGTTTGTATGGAAAGATTAAAATCAACCAAATAGAAAACCCTAAATCAAGACAAAATCAAGCATGAAAATGACACACATGCACACAAAACACCCCTAGGATTATCCCACTTGGTTGCCTTACAAAAATGGCCATATTACGCATGTAAAGTGTCTTAGCAAAAAACAAACAAATACAAGATCATAGTCCCTCGATGACGCTATTCAAAGTTGCCTTATAAAATGATCTTAGTCCCTCAAAAATGGTAAGAGACTTTGTAACATTGCTAATCATGGTTATACGATGACCCACACCCGTCCCGTTTACATCCAAAGATAGGGTTGCTTACCAAGTCAATGATAAGTCAACAATATCAAAGAAAAGGTGAAAATAAACAAGAAAGACATTTGAGTAGGTAGATTACTTTTAGTTACTTGCTCCATTTCAAAACAAATATCCTTACTATTTTCAAAATAAACACACGCATCTTCAAACATCTTACAAAACATTGAAAACATTTTCAAAAAGATCAACATCTTTGTATACATTCTTACGAACGAGAATCATTACAAAGATTGCCTAAACAATTGCCTCTTTTACAAAATACTTTCAAAACCACACAAAGCACAATTTCAAACAAAAGCAAGTTATCTAGCAAGTAACTAAGAGCCCATGGAAAACCATGGATGAAAAGGGTGCTAATACCTTCCCTTTTCTTAATCTATCCCCCAAACTCAAGAAACAATCTCAAAGGTCTTTCCTGTGCTTTTTTACCTTTTATTTTTGGATAAAAGAAAAGTAGGTGGCGACTCTTGCTAACCGCAACATTTGCGACCAAACGCAAAACCTTCAAGTCAGTTCTCCCACCGCATCACACTCAGTTAAAACCCTAATTTTGACCATTTTGCCCTTTTGATGATTTGATCAAATTTCTTGAGGAGTTGTGGTCCAAATTTGATCAAATGATACATATGTGGCAAAAATTATGAAGTTTGACTGTAAATTGGCCATAGTTGACTTTTTCCCCAATACAGTTGATTTTTAGGTCAACTGCTCAATTAACTAAGCAAAAATGTGATCCAAGATTTAAAACTTGACATGAGTAATCTCGAGAGTCCATAATGATCCATGAAAGTCATATTAGGCATTAAAAGTTAAATTATCCTTGTGCAATCTCAAACCCTAATTTCAATCATCAGTGCTTAAGGAGGTGTCTGGAGCTTATCAACCCTTGTGCAGTCTTGAACCAAAGGAGATCTTGTGAGAAAATATTTTATAAATGAGAGAGCATATTTTGGGGTACAACACACCCTATCCAGATTGGTTCACTTGTGGCAATATTTTTAATGATCTAAAAAATGACTCCCAAAAACCTGCTAAGAATGTGGTTTCGACTAAGTGCACTCTGGACAGTTTCAAAGGTTTCCTTCACTATGATTTATCAATAGTCTCTATTGTGTCTACGACACGTGAAGGTGTGGAACCAAAGGATTCCTTGGTCCTTTTGATTGTCTTTTTAGGAAATTTCTCAATTTCTAGCATTTGACTAACTCATAATGTTTTCTAGTTGTTGAAAGGAAAACTACAAAGAAAGAAAAGCCTACAACAAAGGTGGATTCGACTACTGCTTCAAAGCCAATAACTTCTTCCAGTCAATGAGGTCCTTTTGCAAAGGATGCTACTCCAGAGAAAGTGGCAGAGAAGAGAAAATTTCTTAATGAAGAAGCAACAGTCATCCATGAAGATGATGATGAAGATGTCCTTCTCACTCCCTTTAAAGTAGAGAAGAAACATAAGAAAGCCAAAGCGTCGAAAGATGCCCCATACCAAGATACTAACCAAAAAGACGTTAAAGTAAAATTTCTCCCTCCTCCTCAACATGAGGTTAGACCTTCACCCTCTGGGGAAGTAGTTTTGGAGCATATTGGCAGCAATGCCTCTAATCCTGATGATCAAAAGGTACAACTTTATTTCAGTCTCTTCATTTCTTACTTAAATGTCTCTTGACCTAATAACCTCTTTTTTGTCCGCAGTATAAATCTACTACTCCTTTGAATACATAGACTCATTTGCCTCCTCCCACATCCAGTGGCGCTGTCCAAAATAAGGGGTCTTCGACTGGGGTTCGTCAACCTGAAGCAGATGATGCCCAAGTCGAACAAGAGACTTCTTCTATTGGCGAAGACGTCTTGCCAGAATCTGGTAAGCAAGCAATGGAGGAAGACGAAGCCTCTAAAAGTATTCCCAACAATTCTCCTCCAAAAGAGGCTCAATTTTATGCAGATTATATCGAGGACGAAGAGCAATATTCAGATGGGATCGAAACATACTTTCGTGATAAGGACAATATGGAGGAAGTCAAACAAGAATTTGAAGAAACTCATCCAACACAGGCTCAATCGGTTCCAAATCTGAATCCAACTCTGCAACTCACTGAGGAGGAAAAGATAGCGCTAAAGAAGAGTGATCCCCTTAAGTACGTGAAAATGATGATGGCTCTAAGGGGGTCTTCTTCTGACAAAAGTGCTTCTGGGGCTTCGACCTAATCTGGTGCTAGCACTAATGAAGCTTCTTATGACGAACTCCTTCAGCAGGTGAAAAAAGTTGTATTCAAAACTGACTTATTTGAGGTGATGAAGACAGATGTCACTGCTCGATTTGGGATGAAAAACCCGATCAATCGAATCAACATCACTGCTTGCCCTGTTAATGTAGGCGAGGTCTTAATAGATATCCAGAATTTAATTGACCAAATATGCGCTGAGTACAATAGGGAAGTTGATGCAACTACGAAACTCCAAGAAAAGGAACAAGAGCAAATTGCTGAATTTGACAAAGCTACCAGCACCTCTCAAGCATCTGAGGAATTATTAGCTTCCAGGAAGGCATCCTAAGTTCCTAAGTGTAGTTTGACATCTACGCAACTTCAATCACGCTCTGGGAGTCCCACATTTTGGAGTTGCAGAAGAAAATTGTTAACGCCAAGGTGAAACAAGCTTCTATCAAAGGATTGGACACCACTGAGAATGATACTTTGGCTGTACAAAGCGTTGAACATGTTGAACGGGCTTCAACCATGAATGAAGACATTGCACGCCTCAAAGGCATACATGCTGCTGTGTAATACAAGCTCGGCCTAGCGAAGATCAAGTATGAGAGGATAAAGAAAAATATCCTGTTTTGATTTATGTGATAAGTTATTCACTGTATTAGAGTTATATTGTAAGCATTCTAGACAAAGCCATTTTGGAACTTCTAAAATTAATTCGATCACCATTTTGGCTATGTATACTTTGCTGCTTACTCTCTTGTCATAATTGTTATTTCCTACAAAAATGGTTTATACTTCTTTAAGTATTTCCCATTTACTCTTAGGATTCTTCGATCCTCAGCTAACTCCTCTACTTCGTAAGCGTTGTTTGAGAATGTCTTTAGGATTCTAAAATGTACTTCCTAATGTGGGGACCATTTTCCCAGCGCTTTATTCTTTCGACCCATAGGTAATATGACTTTCCATACCAAGTCATTTATAATAAAAGCCTTACCTTTGACCCTTTTACTGTATGCTCTTGACACTCTTTCCTTTTGTATTTTTAATTTTTCTAAAGCATGCAACCTTCTTTCATCTAAATCTACTAACTCATTCATTATCATTTCCCAATAAAGGTCAGAAGGAATTTCCTCTTGCCTTTGAATTCTAACTGATTGTAAGTAGATTTCGACTGGTAGTACTGCATCAAATCCAAACGTGAGTTGGAAAGGTGTGGCATTAGTTTCCTCTTTAGGGGATGTTCGACAAGCCCATGATGCTTGGTCCAGAGTTTTATGCCAATTTTTTGGCTTCTTCCCTACATGCTTCTTTACCAACCCAATTATCACCTTGTTGGCTGCTTCGAATTGGCCATTCGCTTGAGCATAGTAAGGTGTGGATGTCAATAGTTTGAAACATGTTTCTTTGGCGGACTCCTGCATCTTTCGACCAGTAAAGACTGATCCTTGGTATGTTATGATACTCTCTGAGATGCCAAATATATAGACTATATGTTTCTGAATGAATTTGATAACATTCTCCTGATCCACATTTACCAAAGGTATGGACTCAACCCATTTTATAAAGTAATTTATACCCACTAAAATGTACATATGGTTTTTAGATGAAGCAGGTCGAATTTCTCCAATTAGATCTAGCACCCAACCTCTGAAAGGCCAAGGTTTAATGATTGCATGAAGCTCACTTGCTGGGGCATGTTGGATACCAGCATACTTTTGGCATTCTTGGCATCCCTTAGAAAATTCTATACAGTCTTTAAGCATAGTAGGCAAATACATTCCATATCAAAATAGCAACCAATTCATTTTGTGACCTGCTTGATGGGCTCGACATGCTCCACTGTGAACATTAGATAATGCTAAATATGCCTCACTTTCTCCTAAGCATTTTAGCAAAACTCCTTCAGGGGTTTTCTTGAACAATTCATTCCCCATTAAGATATAAGACAAAGATCTATACTTAGTCTTTCTTTATGTATATATCGAAGGATCTCTGAGATGATTAATAGTTGGACTTCTCGAATATGTATCTAATAGAGTGTTAGTGACCAATACTTCAAATTGTCTTTGTTAGTGTAACTTAACTGGGTACTTTCCAAATCTATTGGAGACAACATTGTAGCCATTGCCTTTCCCCTAACTTTGACCAATTCTTCTAGTTTTTGTTTAGTCACTTTATACCTTGATGCTATTTGTGCTAAGTCATTTGCCTCTTGATTTTTTACTCTGGGGACATGCTTTATATCTGAATATTCAAATTTTTTAAGTAATCTGTTTGCAATAACGAAATGCATAATCAAATTTTCTTTTATGCACTTGTATTCGTTTGTCAATTGCTTTATTACTAGATCAGAGTCCTCTTTAATTTTGAATCTTGTTGCCCCCAATTCCAACAAGGCTTCAAGTCCTGCAATCAAGGCCTCATACCCTGCCTCATTGTTTGAACAAAGGGGGCCTTTGATTCTATACTTGAGTTTTGTTGGAATTCCATCAGGAGAAATCATCAGGATCCAAACTCCATTTCTCTTTTGGCGTGTAGAACCGTCGAAGAACAATCTCCAAAGTATTAACTCAACATAATGTTGAGGGTTTTCGACCACTGCATGGTCTACAATAAAGTCTGAGACTATTTGACCCTTCATTGCTTTTAAAGACATGAAGGCTAAAGAATACTCATACGGGCTAAGGCCCATTTGCCAATTCGACTATATAATATTGGTTTTAACAATATATGTTTGATAACGTCACAATGTGAAGAAACATATACATCAACAAGTTTTATATAATATTTAAGTTTTGTACAAGAGAAATACGAATAAAGACAAAGCTTTTTCTATAGCAGTATATCTTGTTTCTGCATCATTTAAGACTCTACTTAGATAGTAAATGTCTCTTTCGATGCCATTTTCGTCTTCTTATGCTAACACACTACCAATAGTAACATCAGAAGCAGATATATACAATCTCATAGGTTTCTTCCCACAAGGTGGTGACAATATGAGAGGATTCATCAGATATTGCTTGATCTTATTGAAAGCTTCTTGATGCTCTTCATTCCATTCGAAATTTCCTTGTTTCAAACGAAGGAGGGGTAAAAAGGCTTGAGTTCGACCACTTAGGTTAGAAATGAACCTTCTCAGGAAATTTATCTTCCCTAAGAGTGATTGTAACTCCTTTTTAGTTGATGGCACTTTCGCTTCCATGATAGCCTTTGTCTTGTTCTGGTTGATTTCTATCCCCTTCTTGTGGACCATAAAGCCCAAGAAGTCTCTAGCCTGCACAAAGAATTCACATTTAAGGGGGTTCATCTTCAAGCCATGTTTTCTCATCCTTTCGAACAATTGGCGAAGATGATTCAGATGACTTTCGTCTAATACAGACTTTATCACAATGTCATCTATGTAAACCTGCATGAAAGTTTCTATATAATCATGAAATATTGAATTCATTGCCCTTTGGTAAATTGCCCCAACATTTTTTAGGCCAAAAGGCATAACTACCCACTAGTAGGTACCTATTGCCCTAGGGCAACGAAAATCTGTTTTGGACATATCTTCCTCAGCAATGAAAATTTGGTTGTATCCAGAGTATCCATCAAGCATACTAAGGTATTCAAAGCCTACAACTGAATCTATTAGCATCTCTGCCACATGCATTGGATACTCGTCTTTGAGAGTTGTTGCATTTAAGTCACAAAAATCTATGAATACTCTCAACGATCCATTTTTCTTAATAACACGAACTATATTGGCAATCCATTCGACATACCTTGTGGTCCTGATGAAGTTGCAACACAAAAGCCTTTTGACCTCTTGTTTAATCTTTGAAAGCACGTATGGGGAGAATCTTCTAGGATTTTGCTTGATGGGCTTCTTGCCCTTCTTGATTGGAAACTTTAATTCCACCAGATCCCTTTTCAAACCAGGCATTTTGTCATAATCCCAAGCGAAGCAATCTTTATTTTCTTTCAGCAACTCAATCACCCTTGTCTTCAACTTAGGATCTAGTTTAGCACTGATGTAAGTGATTATTTTTATGCTCTCATCCCTAAGATCTATCTCTTCAATGGGGTCTTGAGCCAACATCTTTGTGCTTGATGCCAGCGGATCTTTCTCGAAACCCAAGGGTTCCTCATCATATATAACATCCATCCTTTGTTCTATTTGTTCGCCTGGTACTTGTTCGTCAGGAGGTTTTGGAATAAAATGCTCCCCAGGTCCTGTTGTATGCAGTGTATCATCTATGGCTTTGATAGCCATGTTTGTTACTTCAGCTTTGAGAGTCGTTTTTCTTTTATTCTCGGCCAAGTAGGCCGAAATCTTTTCTAAGAACAATGATTCAGACATAATCAATGTCCTCATCCCAGTCAGTTGGCCGTATACTAGAAATTCCTTCAACATCCTTTGTCTCTCCCATGATCTCTCTATCCCACTGGAAACCATTTGGGTAGAGAGTTAAGAAATAAAGGGCATTTTTGCTAGGTGAGTATGCTTCTCCTGTTGGGTTGCATGGCCCTATATTTTCCAAATTTTTGTCAAAGTTCCTTCTGTCCACCTGATTCACTTCAGTCATGTAGTAACTTTGATCTGCTTCTATGTTTTCCACCATGCTATCCTCCCTCCAAATAGATAGTCGTCAGTGCATTGTTGAAGGCATAACCCATATTCCATGTATCCACTCTCTGCCAAGCAACAAGTTGTAATTTGCTTTTGCTGGGATTACCATGAACATAGTTTACCTTGTAATTGAACCAACTGTCAAATCTACCTGAATCACCCCCAATGTGTGTCCAATTTTCCCTTCGTAATTTGAGAGGACCATATTGTGTGGCTTTACATATGTATTAAACATTCCAATCCTTTTTAACATGAATTATGGCATTAGATTAATAGCTGCTCCTCCATCCACCAGAACTTTGTTTATGCCCACGTGTTCGACCTTGGCCCTAATGTATAAAGGTTTCAAATGCCCTTTCATGCCCTGGTCAGGCCTTTCGAAGAAAGCATTTTGTTCCTCGAAAGCTCCATTGTTGAGCACGTAGTAGCAGACTGGTTTATGTTTGGCCATTTCTTCCTCATATGCTTCCTCTTGATCCTCTATTTCAGTTTCCTGGTACTCATGAGGCAAGATTGATACCATATTACAATTAACATTAAGGGACGACACTCCGTCAGATTCAAAATAATTTGTTGACATTTCATCTTCCTTTATTGGGTTCTCTTGAACTTTCTCGCTTGTAACCTTCTCCTTTGATGTAAATAATCTTCGACCCACATATGGATTACTTGAGTTTGCAATGCTCGAAGGGAACTTGTTACTACTGGATTCCCCTATGTCTTTTGATTTCAGCTCTCTTTCAGCTTTTTAATCATCTGATGCCTCCTCCATTAGGATTTGGACATTGGATTCTTTCCTTTGTAGTTCTCTAACATGTAAGCCTTTCTCTTCGACGTCTGGAATTGTTGTATGTAGGCCATTGAAGTTCTGCCTCCTTGTCAAAGCTCCTCCATTTTCCTCTTCCTGCCCTGCCTCAGTCCATTTGTCAGTTGGTATTTCAGCTGGAAGTTTGAAAGTGACTCTCCTGGCTTTGGGGTGAGGGTTATCTTGTCTCCTGGGAATTCCCCTCTTATCAAAGACGTACACATTTGGTTTTCCACCTTGTTGGTCCCATCCATGAGTGAATGAAATTCTTTCAAACATCTCAGCCATTTCCTTGTCATACAATGCTCCACACCTGGGGCATAACAGACATTCTATTTCAGCTTTATAACAACATACCAGAAAATCCAGCAGACTTTCCCCTGGCTTTGGGTACACTTTCATCAACTGGATTTCTTGTCTCAAATTGCCCTGAGTTCTGGCATGTTGAGCTCTTTCATATGCCTCTACTACCCTTTGATCCAGAATAATGTTGCACCTTGGACACACCAGCATGTCTGAATTTCTTTGATGACACCTCTATAAGTATTCTCGTAGGGTTTCATTACCCTTAGGGTAACCAAAGTTCATTTGTTCCCTCTCCATCTTCAGGCACC
The DNA here is from genome assembly GCA_948472305.1 of Vicia faba. NCBI lineage: Eukaryota > Viridiplantae > Streptophyta > Magnoliopsida > Fabales > Fabaceae > Vicia > Vicia faba. Next base: position 373,592,462 of record OX451739.1, on the reverse strand, counting down.
TTTCCACCTCTTCCATTTCTGGCGAAGGTTGTTTCAAATCCACCGTGTTAACCCTTAGACTAGGACCTTTCGCAATCCTTATCTTCTCAAATTTAACTCTAAGGCCCTCAGTAGCCTCAGTTATTCCTCCCAAAGAGCCCTCAGTAGCCTCTGATTTAGCATTACCTGCAGAAATATTTTCAACAGGAGTGTCAAAGGGAATTTTGTCAGTTAGGCCTTCAGTAGCCTGCTTTCCATCCATGCCGGAACCTTTGACTTCCTTGGCTTCTTATCCTCCATACTCCACCATGCCCACCATGTTGATCTCCACGGGTTTAGTGTAATTGGTATCTGCAACATGGAGGGGGTCAATATCAACTTTCATATGGCTATTGACTTTCTCAGCAAACTTCAAACGTCCTTCTTTGATAGCATTTTGAATAAGATCCCTGAAAAGAAAGCATTGTGAAGTTTTATGGCCTAGAAAATTATGATATTTGCAAAAGCCTTTTTTCTTCTGTTGTTCTAACGGAGGGATTTTGGCGTTAGGAGGCACTATCATTTGACCATCTTTTACAAGTAAATAAAAAATATCATCACATTTGGTAATGTCAAACGTATAAGTTTTCTTGGGAAATTTCTCATTCTTTTCTGTTTCGACAGGATTTCTGCCATTTACTGGTGTAAGCATTTTACAAGAGTATGGAGGCGCTTCTTTTAATTCAGCCAAATCTACTTCGAATTCCCCAAAATCATACATATCATTGAAGGCTTCTGCTTCTTCTTCTTCGACTTCGACATAAGCTACCCTCTCTTTCTTATAATTTTTACTTGCTCTGGCCTTTTTTGCTTTTAAACGTTCGACTTGTTGAACTCTATCTGCTAACTGGGCCATGTATCTTAAATACTGAGTATCTAGTTTCTTTCGAATGGAGTAATCTAATCCCCCAACGGCCATTTCGACTCATTCATGTTCAGGCACTATTGTGAAACATCTAGACTTTAATAAACGAAACCTATTCAAATAGTCATCTATAGGTTCAGTAAAATTTCTTTTGATGCTGGCTAACTCCTTAAGACTTATCTTAGTTTTCTCCATGTAGAATTGTTCATGGAACAATCTCTCTAAATGAGGCCATGTTTCTATAGAATTTGGTGACAATATGGTGAACCATGTAAAAGCATTTTTTGTTAATGAACTAGGAAAGTATTTTATCCTTAAGTTTTCACTATTTGCCAAATCCCCTGCTTCTATTAGATACCTGGCCACATGTTCGACAGCTGATTCGTTAGTATCTCCTGGAAACTTTGTGAATTTGGGGACTTTGCAACCCCTTTATAATTCAGCCTGCAAAATAAAACCTGTTAATGGAGATGTGTAATTTGGTCGTCGAAACCCTGTGTTCAGGCCATTTTGGGCCATGATTCTTTCAATCATGGTGGTTAAATTATTTTTAGCCAGCATGTTATCCTTCCTAACTCTATGGATCACTTATTTTGCATTTTGATCTCTGTTAACCATTACTACTCTCCAAGGTTGCTCCTCGGGGATCTCATGTTGAATCTCTTGTTATTCTACCCTTGCCCCCATATTCCTTTCGCCAACCTCTTGTCTGGGTGGTCGAACCTGATTGATAGTGGGTTCTTCTTCTTGAATTACCCCTTAGTTTCACCTACATCGAACAGGTGCTTGAGGGGCTCCAAAGAAGTTTGTTATACATGCTATTTGCGCTGACATTTGCTGATAGGATTGGGTATTTTCTTGGTTTATTCTATTAACATTTTGGATCAAAGAGAAAATGACATTCATTTCACGGGAAAGTACTCTGACCATGTCATGGTTACTAGTATCCATTTGTTGCCTAAATGTTGCCTTATTATTAGTTGTAAGCATAGGTATTTGGTTTGACAATCTTTGGTTTTGCGTACTTCAACCCATATGGTTCATACCAGAACCATAATTTTGTACTGGCAAAAAGGTTGTCACGGTAGGTTGTGTATGTATGAATGTATTATTGTGTAATCCTGACATAAAGGAAGTTGGCATCCCATATTGGGATTGCTCCCTCCCAAGCCCAAAATTCTCAAACCCTGGTGGCCTAGGGGTTGTAGGGTGAGTCTGATTTCCAACATATAACACATGGCCAATTTGAGTATTCAAAGGAATCTCTGCCATGCTTGCAGAGACATGCATGGTTGTCAAATTGTTCGTGGGCACGTGTCTTGTAGGCCCATGTATAGAATTATTTGTAGCCATGGATCATGTGGATGTGGACATGGCTTGTGAACCAGGGATTGCAGTTGACGTATTCGTCGAACTTTCCACAATTGTGCCTGATCCTTGTAGAGGATTTTGTCCTCCTCCACTATTGGTATTAACCATTTTTCTGGTCTGTTTTCTTTTGGGTATTGATTGGTTATTGTTGGTTATCTTACCACTTCTAAGGTTCATATACCAATGGCAAGAATTTTTTCATAAAAACATTATAGACCCAAATTGGAAGAACATAAGCAATGTAACTAAAATACTTCTACACTAGTCCCACTGGGCGTGCCAATTTGTTTACCAGTGATTTCTGACAAACAACCGCTAGTCTTCCAAACTCTATGTTTTGGTAACTTACAGGATCGACTAGATTGATCCTAGGACATGTGTCTTAGTGTTGTTACAATTTGACTCAAAGTTTAGCATAATAACAAGGTCTTTCTATGTGATTATGGTTATTTTAAGATGTTAAAGTTTGGCTATGAATCCTAAATATAACTTAAAGGAAATGATCTGGATATTTGCAAGAATGTAAAGTAAGAATGCTTATAAAGGAAGTTCGACAAAATTTGTTAAAGATTTGATAGGAAACGAAAAGGAATAAAGAAAGCAATTAAAGTAAATGTAATAAGAAAATGACTTTAAATAGAATGGTGGTGTTCTTACACATACATTATCAACAAACTCTTTTCTCTCGCTCCGGTACTTTAAGTATATGAGTGATTTGTATACAATGTGAACACCCTGAATCCTAACATCTAAGACTCCTATTTATATTGATTCGACCCTACTGGTCTTTCTATGAGATTTCACCACGCTCGACATTTTTACATGCATACATTCTGGCGCTTCCACGCGTCCTCCTGGCGAAAATGCACCAGTTTGAATTTTAAATCCTTCCCGCTCGAAGCTTTGAATTCATCTAACGTGATTGTCGAAGTGATCTTCACTATTTTGACTTTGGTTGGTCTTTCGACATATCGAACTATAAAAATCAACTTTATAAAGCCAAATTTCATGTCATCCTTTGAAACATAATTCTTCTCAAATCAACTTTCATCCAATGTCGAAATCTTCAGCTAACACTGTCGCACCGCGAAAAAACACATAGTCGTCATCGAACTTTATTTATCCCGAAGGAAGGAAACATATCGAGAAAACCCCAAAAGGAAGGATAAGATGGTCTTGCAACCAAGAGAAGGGTATGAAAGTCAATTATGCAAGGGGAAGGTATTAGCACCCCTCGCATCTATTGTACTCAACGAGATCCACTTTGATTGTTTGTTTCTAAGGGTGTGCTATATCTAATGCCTACTTGTTAAAGGAATGTATGAATGAATTACTTAAGGGAAAAAAAATAAAAGTTTTAATTATTGTGCCCGCCGCAGTTGCAAACCTTTGTGCCTACGTACCCTTTTCATTCAATGAGAGACCAGGGCACTCGTAGTTCACCTAAAAAAATTTGGTTTGTTGTGTGTTTTTTATGGGTGACGAACCCTTTTGAAAAAGGTTTTGAGTTACGCCCTCAAGGCAAAGTGTCACATTTGATTTGTTTGTGTTTTGTTATTGTGGAAAAAGTTTAAGTACGATTAAATGTTTTTGAATTTGAATAAGAAAAGGTTTTAGTTTTAATGGATGCAAAAGAGGAATGAAAAATCTAAGGGAAATTTTATTCCTAATGTTATCATACAATGGTGGTCCTAAAATTTGGATTAACAAAGGGATAATCTACCTAGTGTTATCATGTGCAATGGACCTAAGGTGAGGATGAAAGGGAATTCTACTTAATATTGTCATGCTTGGATTAGAAGCCTAAGGTCTAATTAATCCAATTCAATCGAGAGATTAAAATCGAAGTAATACTCCTAAGGGAACATGTGAGCAAACAAGCAATCAAATAATAGTATAAAGTATCAAGAACAATCCTTAAGCGTTATTAGGATTCACTCGTAAGAAAACATCAAGAAGCATGGCAATATGAATGAAATACGTGGAATGAAGTGAATGGAGGTGAATTAGGTAAAGGTAGGTCGGTTGCAACATGACTAAGCACATCGACTTATGGAAAAAGACATACAAGGCTTACTTAGTTGGTTTATAATGGTGGAGTAGTGATGAAGAATTGTTAGAGTTCGACTGCGAATGCCTAAGCACCTAACTTATGGGTAATATGAAGGATGTACACAAGCAACCCTAAGGATGAAAATAAACTTGGCGTTGGACCAAGCTTTTGTTTTGCCTTTATTCTTGAAATTGTTTTCTACTTGTTTGATTTTATCCTTTATAGCGTGCATTTCATACAATCAATCAATCATACAAGCACTCGAAGCAAACAAAAACAATAAATCATACGCTATTACATCGTTCATGGGGAGAAGAATACATTTTTCCCACCTTGGGGGGATGGATCACTTACTACCATATTACAATTGTTCAAAGGAATTAAAAAGACAAAATTTAAACGATTAAAAATACAACAAATATAATAACAAGATAATATCTAATGAGGGTGATCCAAGGCCTCAAAAGTGTATCTTAAAACAATAGGGAATGATTAGTAACAATGCATAGAATGATGCATGAGATGAGATAAAAATATGAATATGAATTTATCAAAACAAAAGCTTAAAAACCCTAGAAATCATAATACAATTCAAAGAGAATTCACACAATTTATTGAACATTTTATGAACACAAATATAATACCAAAAATTCATCATTTAGATCAGAACCCAAGCACATTAATCATTCAAAATTATTGGCAAAGGTTGCATCAAAACTCGATCAACATTTTTATAATTAACCACATTACTAAGGTCCAGGAACTCCTATCTAATCAGACATCATGCTAAGAATATTGAGTCATATAAGAGGAATCGGCAAAAGTATCAAAGAAACCTAATTTCTAACAAACTTCAAAATTAATCAAATTAAATCCAAGACTAATGGACAAATCATGAGAAAAAAAACATCACCAAGTCAGATATTAACATGTTAATGTACACAAAAAAATCCAGCAAGAAAATCATGAAAAATCATCACAAATTAAATGCTAAAACTCAAGAAATCAAGAGTAAAATTAAAGAAATAGCATGAGGTGTAAGGATCAAGATGGAATTGTGAATAGTAGGCCTAATCGGAACTAAGCCCAGGCGCACTCATCATTCAGTCCAATGTCGTTTTCTGTTTTTTATTTGCTTATTGTACATTGAATTGAAATGAATTAAATATCTAAACAAGAAGCCGCCGCGCCGGCACGCCTTACAGCGGCTTCTGCGGCGGCCGCGACCGGGAAACATAAACCGAGAACATCATCTGCTTCGTCTCCCTCCCCTCGTCTCAAATCCAGCCTCGGTTCCCTCTAATTTCTTTTCAGTCCTTCTGAATCTAAGTCATAAGAAAACCTAAAAAATCTTGAAAACTAAATTAGAGGCTCATGGCGTACGATCTCAAAGCAAGGCCTTAGGGGAGTTGATCGGGGACGCCTACTCTACATAGTGGTGTAAAGAAATAAACAAAAACCAGCGTTCAACAACCTACCTCGACGGCGATAGCGACGGCTTGAGTTCAGGTACGTATTCCTCTTCGTCCTCTTCACTTTTTCTTCTTGATTCTTCTACTTCTATCCTCTTCATCTTTTCTGATACTTTTATCTTCTTGATTTCTTCGTTCGTTTTCTTTGCGTCTCGTTGTTGTTCCGCAGTTGTTGATTGTGCGAGAACTTGAGCGCTGAGGGAGATATTTGCGTTTGAAGATTGCAGAGATGGTGAGTGTTTTAGGTAATGGAAGAACGGTGAGGATAGAGGTTAAGAGCGGAGGAGTATGGTTGCAGTGATGAAGAGTATATGTGGTTGCCGAGGAGTAGTGTGAGGGAGTTTGGAGAAGATGATGGTTGAATGGTGAAGAGAGTGAGAGAGAAGAAGACTGAGGAAGATTGTAGCCATTGGAGGGAGATTGGATTATATAGTTGAAGGGGAAGCAATTGTAGCCATTGGATCTTTTGGAAGTTCTGTTATGGAATGGAGGGTGAAGATTAGGCGGTTAGAAATTGGTTTTTGAGTTGGTTAGGATGTGAATTCAGTTAGTGATTCTGTTGCGAGGAAATTGATGAGCTGGCACTTCGGTTATAACAATTAGGGGTTAGTTTTGGTTGTTTTTCTGTTAGTTTGTTAGAAATTTAGTTAGGTGATTGAGCTGGTTTGTTTATGAGTGAATCGAGTGATGCTTCTGTTGTTGAGTCAGGTTAGTTTGCTAATTGTTTTTTACTCAATTTCCGAGCTGGTTTTGTATTTAAATGAGTTAATTGGTTAACTGACTTAATGGTAGTGTGAATTGTTTTAGTGTGAACCAAAACTGTTCGTTTATCTGTTTTTCTGAATGGTTTTTGAAGGAGTTTATTATTCTATTTTGGTTATCTGGTTTAATTGCTTTTTTCTGTTTTGGATAATGAAAGAGTGTAGATTGCTTTTTCTGGTTTTGATCTCATGCTTTTTTCTTGTTCGGCTTTGATGTGGTGTTGAATGCTAAGGCGTGGCTGAACTGGTTTGAATCCATTTTCTGAATTTATCTTGTTAATGAACTGATTGTGTGAACTGTTAATGAATGGATATGTGGCTGAATTGGTTTTAAAATGCAGGGCAACAATTTGTATTGTGTTAATTTGTTTATGAGTTTTTTTTTTTTGTTCTGAACCAACATGCTGTATTTTCTGTTTTAGTCTTGACTGATTTTCTATTGTGAGAATGTTTATCAAGGGCTGTTGCTATGGTATGGTTTACAATAAGTATGGAACAAGGTTCTTGGCATGAAGTTATGGAAGTCAACTTTGGAGTACGAAGAGCATTGGATTGTTGGAATTGGATGAGGACCTAAAAGATGGAGCAAAGTTTGGACATGAAGAGAGCTTGAAGAAAATGCAGATGGGAGGCATTAGAGATGTTTAGAACATTAGGATTATGCTTGAACAAAATTGATGTAGTGGTTTCCATGTCTTTGTAGTTTTTTTTAGATGTAATAAACATGCAATCTTGTAAAACTGGAATGAGAATGGATCTTCCTTCCTCCAAATGATAACTTAAATATACATCTTTTCTTTCCAACTTGCTTCGAATGCAGCTTACAATCCTTGCAATTTTTCATGTGCTTCAATTTATAGTGATTTCTTCTCGTATTTGCTCTTGAAACTTCTACTTATATTTGAATCCCTTAGATGTAGCAAGATGAGATGTCCTTGCAAAGTAGCCACATCGCTATGTACGCCATGTTTGGAGAAACCTTAAATGAGACTTTCCCCATTCACTACAACTTGTGTTTGTAGCAATTCTTGATTAATTGAATCGAACTCTAGTTGATAGATGATGGATAAACAACCTTGGATCAAACTCAATCCTTTCATTATCTTTCGAGTGCACCACCATGCTGATGACTCGAGAACTCTAATTCTCCATATGAACATTAGGCCCTTTAAATAATGGAAGTGAAGTAAAAAAAGATGTAGCTTGTATCGCAAGTAAACCTTGCAATAAGATGGAAGTGTCTTGCATCCACAACCCTAATTCATAAAGTAAATTCACATGACTCTCCTTGTGTGGGAACCCTGGCCACAAGCCTTGTGATTCAATGTAATAAGTGGACCTCTTTGATGAAAAAAAACCAATGAAACCCTAATCTCACGACCATTGATCTTAACCATCAAGCCTTTGTTGTTAGTGAGTGCATAGATGTGTAAAAGATCTAGTGGAGGGTATGTATATATGGTAAGTATAATATGCATAAGTCAGATGAAAGTAAATGGGTGAGACAAATTTGGGGTATGACAAAGAGGACTAACTTTCAAGGAGAAAAAGGAACGATATTACCTCAACAATGAATGAAAAGAAGAATGCACTCACAAGTATGAAACTCTCAAGGAAAGTTTGATCAAATATATCAAGAGTGCATGTAACATCTACATCTTAGACAACATTTGAAATGTCAATAATCCCCAATTCCATTTGAATGTTGAAATAAGGTTTTGTTGCAAGTGGTTTTGTAAACATATCTGCAAGTTGATTTTTACTATCAACGTGCTCAAAAATAACATCCTCATTTTCAACATGGCCACGTAGGAAGTGGTGATGAATCTTAATATGTTTAGTGTGAGAATGAAGGACCGAATTTTTGGTAGGACTAATAACGCTAGTGTTGTCGCATATGACGGGAATACGCGGAAGTTTAATATCAAAATCGAGTAATTGTGTTTAATCCAAAGGATTTGTGCACAACAACGTATTCCGCTTCAGCGGTTGACAAAACAACTGAAACTTGCTTTTTGTTATGCCAACTCACCAACGTGTTTGAAAACATGTGACAAGTTTCACTAGTGCTTTTCCTATCCGATTTGCAACCAACAAAATCGAAATCATAGTATCCTACTAAATTACAATCACTTCCTTTGGAATACCAAAGCCCAAACTTATATGTATCATGAAGGTATTTAAGAATGCGTTTAACGGTTTTTAGATTAGATTCCTTAGGAGTTGATTGATACTGGTCGCACATACAAATGTTAAACATGATGTCGGGCCTAGATACAGTAAGGTACAAAAAGAATCTGATCATACCTCGATATTGCTTGACAACTACATCCTTATCGTTGACATCTTTGTCTAAATTTTCGTTTGTGGACATTGGGGTGTCAATTGATTTTGCCTCATTTATGCCAAAGTGATTTAGCAATTCAAGACAATACTTTATTTGACATATAAAGGTTCCTTAATTGAGTTGTTTAATTTGGAGTGTCCCTATAAGACTCATTTCAAATTTTCCCTGCATAAGCTCACCAAACTCCTTGACCAATTTCATGTTAGCAGAACCAAATATAATATCATCAACATATATTTGAACACAAAGAATATGCTTTCCTTAATGTTTAATAAAGAGTGTAGTATCTACCTTCCCTCTAGAGTATCCTTGATCAAGTAAAAATTTGTTAAGTTTCTCATACCAAGCCCGAGGGGCTTGTTTGAGGCCATACAAAGCTCGTTTTAATTTGTATACATGATTGGGATACTCGTGATTTTCAAAACCTGGAGGTTTAGCAACATACAATTCTTCATTAATAAATATGTTAAGGAATGCACTTTTCACATCCATTTGAAATAACTTGAAATTTTGAGAACATGCATATGCTAGTAGAAGGCGTATAGTTTCGAGTCAGGGCAACGGGAGCGTACGTCTCCTCATAATTGATGTCTTCCTCTTGGTTATACCTTTATGCTACTAGACATGCCTTATTTCTAGTTGTCGCTCCATGTTCGTCAAGTTTGTTTCTAAAATCCCATTGGGTGTCAATGACTTGATGATCTTTTGGACAAGGGACAAGATCTCAAACGTCATTCATTTGAAATTGATTTAATTCATCTTTCATGGCCATAAGACAATGCTCATTAATCAAGGCTTCTTTTGCATTTTTAGACTCAAATTGAGACACAAAAGCAAAGTGATAACATAAATTACTTATCTTAGAGCGAGTGGTTACCCCCTTTTTTATGTCACCAATAATATTGTCGATATGATGATCTTTAGAAGTTCTCCACTCTAAAGGAAGTCCATCATTTTGTCAAACTGAGATTCCACTTTCATATATTTCAATCGTTATTTATACAGGAAACTAGGTACTATATATATACATAGAAAACCCTATTTTTAATTATAACTAAATCAGGATAATTATAACCAAATCAGGGTAATTATCAATTAATAACTATATTCCTATTCTAGTTCCTACATTCTTGTTGACAGCTAACGCCAACACTCCCTCTCAAGTTGGTGCATAGATGTCTTGAATGCCCAACTTGTCAAGTGCGTTGTAGAAGTCTCTACTACATACGGCTTTTGTGAGTATATCTGCTAATTGGTCTTCAGATTTAACAAACGAAAATTGAATTATCTTGGTCTCCAAAATTTTCTTAATGAAGTGTCGATCTACTTCCACGTGTTTGGTCCGATCATGTTGAACCGGATTATGAGCAATTTCAATTGCAGACTTGTTGTCACAAAAAAGATTCATCGCACTATCCGGAACAAAGCCAATTTCAATTAACAGTCTTCGAAGCCAAAGAAGCTCACACAAACCTTTAGCCATCCCTCGAAACTCTGCTTCAGCACTTGATAATGCTACCACCTTTTGTTTCTTACTTTTCCACGTAACCAAATTTCCTCCAACAAAGGTAAAATAGCCTGAGGTGGATTTTCTGTTGGTGATATCTCCTGCCCAGTCAGCGTCTGTATAGCCTTCAACTTGTACATGATTATTCTTTGTGAACATCAAGCCTTTTCCAGGCGAGGACTTCAAGTACCGCATGATTCGAATTACTGCGTCCATGTGATCTTTACTCGGGTTGTGCATAAATTGGCTTACTACACTTACCGCATACGCTATATCAGGTCGTGTCTGAGATAAGTAAATAAGTTTGCCAACCAATCTCTGGTACCTTCCTTTGTTCGTTGGCACTTGATCTGGATATTCTCCAAGTTGGTGGTTCTGGACAATTGGAGTATCTACAGGTTTACAATCAAGTAGTTCAACCTCTGATAAAAGGTCTAAGATAAATTTTCGTTGAGATAAAAAGATGCCTTTCTTCGACCTAGCAACTTCAATACCTAGAAAATATTTGAGTCCACCTAGATGTTTCATCTCAAATTTGGTTGTCAGTTGTTTTTGAAGTTTTGCTATTTCCTCAGAGTCATCTCCTGTAATAATCATATCATCTATATACACAATCAAAACTGTGACCTTACCTTGACGGTGTTTAAAAAACAACGTATGATCCGAGTTACTTTGTTGGAAGCCATATTTTTTCATTGCCAGGTTCAATCTCCCAAACCACGCTCTAGGAGATTGCTTCAAACCATACAAACCGCGTTGCAATTTACACACCATCTTAGTCTCATAATTTGTCATGTATCTCGGAGGGATATCCATATATATTTCTTCTTTTAAGTGCCCATGGAGAAAGGCGTTTTTCACATCTAACTGATGCAATGGCCAATCAAGATTTGCTGCAAGAGATAAAAGAACTCTGACAGTGCTCAACTTGGCAACAAGTATTGCTTTGTACCTTTCAATAGACCCATCAACTTTGTACTTGATAGAGAAAACCCACTTACACCCTACTGGTTTCTTTCCTTTTTGTAAAGGGACAAGAGTCCATGTCGCATTCTTGTTTAATGCCTCCATTTCTTCATTCATAGCTTGAACCCATCTAGGATCTTTGTTGGCCTCTTCAACGTTGCTAGGTACATTGTGTGAAGATAGCTCATTTGCAAATTTCTTAAGGGGTTTAGACAAGTCCTTCATAAAGACATAATTAGCAATTGGATATCTCGATCTATGATCCTTTTCTTCAGGAGAGTAACACTTCGGTGGTTTTCCTAGATTATGCCTGTGAGGTAATTCATAGCTAACAGAGATATCACCATTATTATTGTCAGGAGATATAGGAGAACTTACCTCAATGATATTCTCAGGAGATGGATCGTTGAGTACTGGAGAGAGGGGGGGGGGGATTCCGATACTTGAACTTCAGGACTCATATGTTCTGTTTGAATTTGACAAGAATCACTAAAAGCTTCAGTTGATGGTATATCAATATCTTTGAACCAGTCAAATGTCAACCAATTCGACTCTTCTTTTGGTGTCTCCCCCTGAAGAGAAGAATTGGGTCATACCGAGGAGTAGAAATGTTCAAATTCCAAGAATGTAACATCCATAGTTACATAAATGCGTCGAGTAGTAGGGTCATAGCAGTGATACCCTTTCTGGTGTACATCATATCCCAAAAACAGGCAGCGAATTGCACACGGATCAAGTTTTGTGCGCTGGTTTTTATGTAGGTGAACAAACGCAACACACCCAAAGACGCGAGGTGGCAGCATTTGTATTGTAGGCAGCGGTACAAATGTGGACAAGGTCTGCAGTGGAGTTTTAAATTCAAGAACCTTCGATGGCATCCGATTAATGAGATATACTGTTGTAGTAACAACATCAGTCCAATGGTGTTGAGGCACATGTGCTCCATGTAGAAGAGCACGAGCAGTTTCCAGGATATGGCGATTTTTCCGTTCTGCAATACCATTTTGTTGTGGAGTTTGTGGACATGTGGTTTCGTGAATAAGTCCGTGTTTGTTGAAATACTCACGGAATTGGTGATTTACAAACTCCCCACCATTATCAGAGCGAAGGATCCTAATCTTCTTTGAATATTGAGTCTGAATCATTTTATGAAATTGTTGAAATATGTGTACCACTTCATTTTTTTGTTTCAACAAATAAATCCAAGTCATTCGAGTGCAATCATCAACAAATATCACAAACCACCGATAACCAGAGATAGAGGATTTTGGGGATGGACTACATACATCAGAATGGATTAAAGCAAAAGGAACATTACTTTTATTCATACTTAATGGAAAAGTGACTCGATGACTCTTGGCTAAAATACAAGCTTCACATTTGAAGTTCAACAAAGATGTATCTGAAAATAAATTTGGGAACACATGTTTCAGGTAGCCAAACGAAGGATGGCCTAATCGACGATGCCAAAGTAAAGCTTGCTCCATTTTGTTGTTTCTTGGATAATGCATGTGATGCGCTCGGCCTACACTGAAATCCTCCATATAGTACAGTCCCCTCTCTTAGTACCACGCCCAAGGATCTCCTTCGAGAGAATATCCTGAAGGAAACAGAAAGATGGATAAATTAGCACAACACAGTTCAAGTCTTTTGTAATTTGACTCACAGATAACAACTTATGAGATAGAGAGGGAACAAGTAGTGTATTTGAAAGCAAAAGGGCTGGTGATAACATCACAGTTCCAGCCCCTGTTACCGCCGATAAACCACCATTTGTGTTGGCAATACTTGAGCGCCGAGGGGTTGAACGTTCGGAAAAATCCGTAGCATCAAACGTCATATGATCGGTAGCTCCGGAATCAAGTATCCATGCATTAGAATCATCATCATCATTAGAGCAAATTAGTACATTACCTTCAGTGGTGTGGGAACTTGAATTCGGAATGAGGGAAAGATGTGGTTCAGCAGTAGCTACCGCAGCTTTGCCCGGTTGCTCTCAGTTGTATCGCGACACTTTCGAGCCTGAAAGTCTGTCCACCAGTCTGGATAGCCATGAAGCTTAAAACATGTCTCACTAGTATGTTTGTTACCTCCACAATGAGAGCACTTAGTTCCATTAACGGGTCCTTTATGTTTGGATTGAGACAATATCTTACTGCTCTGTAATTTGAGACCCCTAGATGCGAGAACTGCTCCAGATGATTCATTGGAGTTGTCTGTCATCACTGCCTGACGGAGATCTTCCCTCCTAACATGTGCATATGCTTGCTCCACAGTTGGAAACAGTTTCATTTGTAAAACATCACTTCTGATATTATCTAGGTGGTCATCAAGTTCATCCAAAAACACATACACTCGTTCTTCTTGGACAAGTGTACTGTAGTGTTGAATATCAACTTGACATGTCATCGGATTTGGACGACGAAAATCTATCTCACGCCAAAGTCCTTGGAGATCGTTATAATATTTTTCAAGAGAACCATCGGCTTGTTTAAGACGTGTCACCCGTCGCCGAAGGTCATACACCTGGGAGGTATCACTGCCATCAAAGTACATGGTAGCAATTGCATCCCATACCAGCTTGGCAGTGGAGAATCGAATAAAGTTGCTGATTAGAGAAGAGTCCATTGAGTTGATTATCCACCCCTTCACAATCGTGTTGTCAGTCCGCCAACGTCGAAACGTAGGATCTGTTTGAGGGGGTTGCGGGAGATCTCCATTGATATATCACAGTTTGTCTTTGCCCGAGATATACATCTCGACCACCTAGGACCAAAGGGGATAGTTGCTGCCATATAACTTGATGCTAATCGGTGCCACCGTATGGTCAGAGCCAATTTGTGACGGGGCTGAAGCACGGTTCAGAACTTCCGTCATTTTCGTCGTCAACTCAGCAAGAATAGAAGACGAGGTAGCCTCATCGGAGTTTGAATCTGATTCGGCCATGGAAGAAGGACGGAAGTGTTACCGTAGGTCTGGATTAAGACCTAGCTCTTGATACCATGTTAAACTGAGATTCCACTTTCATATATTTCAATCGTTACTTATACAGGAAACTAGGTACTATATATATACATAGAAAACCCTATTTCTAATTATAACTAAATCAGGATAATTATAACCAAATAAGGGTAATTATCAATTAATAACTATATTCCTATTCTAGTTCATACATTCTTGTTGACAGCTAACGCCAACACATTTTTGTTTTGACCTTCATCATTCTTCTTTTCAAGAGGGTCATCTTCCTCCTCCCCCTCCTCAGATTTTACCGATTCAGGTTGATCAATTCCTTCTTCGGTATCCTTGAGTATGTTTTGCATATATGCACCTGTATCATGAAAACAAATACCTTTCCTGACATTTTTCGGGTAAGAATCATCAAAGGAAACATGAACCGACTCTTCAAGAATAAGCAATCTCTTGTTAAACACTTTATATGCTTTACTAGTTTAAAAGTATCCAAGAAAGATACCTTCATCGACTTTCGCGTCAAATTTCCCAAAGTTTTCCTTACCATTATTTAGAATAAAACACTTGCAACAAAAACAAGAAGATGTGATAAATTGGGTTTTCTACCCTTTAAAAGTTCATATAGAGTTTTGTCTATAATATGACGAATGAGTATCCTATTTAAGACATAACATGTCATTGCCAACCGCATCTTCCCAAAAGTATTTAGGTAGAGAACTCTCATTGAGCATTGTTCTTGCCAACTTTCCCAAAACACCATTTTGTTATGGAGTTCTAGGAGCTGAAAAGTTATGTTCAATGTCATCTTTATCACAATATTCATTAAAGTGGTGGTTTTCAAATTCACCTCCACGATCGCTTCTAATTTCAACTAATTTCAAATTTAGTTTGTTTTGGGATAACCTAGCAAAACGTGTGAAAGCTACAAAGGTTTCATCTTTGCTTGTTAAGAAAATAATCTAACAAAGTCTCGAGGTATCGTAAAATATGAAAAAACAATAATAATTTCCACTTCAGCTCTTGGTCCGTAAAGGTCCAAAGATATCCAAATGGAGAAGCTCAAGAGGTCTCGAGGATTTAAAAGAAACCCTTGCTTACTTACCCATTTGGCATGCATCACATAGGTGATATTTTAAAAACTTTATTTTTGGAAGATCGATTACAAGATCCTTAGAGACTACTTTATTTATCAAGTCAAAGTTAACATGAGTTAAGCGACTATGCCATAACCATGAATTTTCATTCACAGTGACAAGACATTTAACATCCTTCATGGATACATCATGCAAGTTAAGCATATAAATATTGTTTACCCTCACGCCATTAAACATATAATTCTTCTTTTCATTATGTTCGTTCATGCAACGGTTTTTGGAAAAAGAAACTTTGTAACCATTGTCGCACAATTGACTAATACTGAGTAGACTATGTTTACGGTCTTCAACTAACATAAGAATTGATATGAATATGCATACAAGTCTTCCAATAACCATAGTTTTCACCGGTGAATACATGGGCTCTATTATATTCCCCTTTAGGTGCGTTTTCCATTTTCTAAAAAGTGTATTGAAAGCACACAGAATGGACCGGGCTCTTGATGTCATTTGTTAGATGATAACAAGTTATCTAGAGGGGATTAATAGATACCTAATTCAAAATTGAGTTTTAAAACAGTTTTTAAATCACGTTAAAAATAATAGTTTGCGGAAGTCGTGTCCTTGGACCGAAGTCGTCTAAATGCAGACGATTATTGGAACTCAGATATGTGTTCAATCAATTTACGTTAAGTAACGATGATAAGTGAGCAACACAAAAAATTCTCAATCAACAATTTGAATCCAATCAATTAAGCAGCCTATTTTCAATGAAATTAATGGTAAAAACTTAGACAATTTATCGAACATCTAGTGTACACTTTAATTTTCTAGAAATTCCTTTGAATTTTGTTGATGTTAAAACCTCTTACAATCAAAGTGATTATAAGAACAACAACAAATTGATTTAAACTTTCAAAGAAAGTTTTTATTCTAATCAATTTGCACAATTAAGAGTGTAATAAATTGCTAACAAAATGTAAAAGAAATAAAGCGAGATAAAGAGAGAGAGAACGACACAAGGATTTGTTAAGGAAGTTACCAACCGTCGTTGCAATGACTACGTCTCCCCCCAATTCCGTTGTAGAATTGAGACCAATTTTTTACTAATTGTAAAAGTATGTTTACAAGAGAAATGTTGCAATGCATCCCTACAACACCAATGATTGATGATGACCCTACAAAATTCCCTTTGGCTTGATGAAGTTAGATCAAGCCCCCAACAACTCCAATCAATCCACCGTCTCGCGCTACTATCTTGAAGGAAAACCCGTCTTTAATGTTCACTCGGTCGAATTCAATTGAAAGCCTGTTGTCACCCAAAAGAAAGACCTAGAAACACAAAATAAAAATTGATTTTTGAATTTTGGTACAAGATGTATCGACACGAACAAGTGACGTGTCAACACATACATGACAAAATAAGGCACATGTGTCGACCTGCAACAGGTTATGAGTCGACACAAACTTCCATATATTTTCAAGCTTAAAAACAACAACACATAAGTCGATACGAGACACGAATGTGTTGACACATATAGCAATTTTGAAGACATGTGTCGACACAAACAAGAGGATGAGCCGATACAAATTTTTAGAGAATTATTTGCTTAAAACAACAACACATATGTCGACACAAAACACGAATGTGTTGACACATATACATGAATTTTGTGCAAAAATTTATTTTTCTTTTATGAGACTAATGAACAACTAAACCAAACTTGTTTTATATGCTTATTAAGGTTCCTAATGATTTCTAACGCAAGGGTGCACACAAATAATCAGAGATACCATTCAACGTACAAAAAAACTAAATCAATTCCTAGTTTTGACATCATGCAAAACATTTAAAAGAGAAATACATTCACAATTACGAGTTCTTCTAATGTCTTTTGGAGTAACCAATGCTCCAGCCGTTTTCATGGACTACATAAACCAAGTGTTCCAACCGTACTTGAATCAATTTGTTGTGATCTTCATGTATGATATCTTAATTTACTCTCGTACCCCACTCTATCTAAACCAAAAAAATTTAAACATAAATAAATTTCAATTGGATAAAACTTAAAATTTTAAATTTTTAAAATTTTTTTAATTATCTCACTCAAACACAAACTTATTATTATTATTATTATTATTATTATGTTGATTAAATGTTTTTTAATTATTAACTAGTAAAGGACCCGTGCGTTTGCACGGGTCGCGTAAAGTCGATACAAATATTTAATAAAGATTATATAGTTATGATTAATAAATGTATATAAAAATATATACGAATTAAGAGAAAACAACTTTAAATGATGATTATCACATAAATTTTAATTTAATTTATTAAGTTGTATTAGTTGTGAAGATATACATAAAAATTATGTTGAAAAATATGAGTATATGGTCTACTACACTTCACACACATATATAAAATTGATTGTCTTTCCGTGTGTTTCTATGTTTGTGCAATATCGTTATAAGTAACAAATAAATATAATATAATGATAGTTAAGAAATATATATAAAGAATATACAAATTAAATAGTGTTGACCCGTCAGAAATGTATATTTTAGTAGTTTAAGATATTTAAGATATTATCTAATAGAATAATAATATGAGAATAAAAAACAGAAAAAACAAAATTTAAATAAAAACAAAGAATGAGCCTAAAGGATGTTGTAAGGCCCATCAGAAACCCTAATTATTAAACAAGGATAAAGGGTAAAGAGAAAAAAAATATTAAATCAATTACTGAAGGATCAATTAAAAGTAAAATATGTAAAATAAACTACACGATACTTCCCTCTGCCTGCTACGCTTCCATTTTTTTCATCTATTTATTCACCGTCGATTCCTTCTCATCTTTATTTCTCTTTTCATCTTTCTCTCCTTGTTCTTAAACTCGCCCTCCCAGTCTCTGTTCTTTCCAAATCTCATGAAAACAAACAATAACAATTCTGCTTTCATTCTCACGGTTCAATGTTGCTACTCCATTCCTTATCATGTTTTCACAGTTCCGATTTTGTTTGCATAACCTAAAAACTCGGATCCAAACTCTTTATCTCTCGTAAGTCGCTCATTACGGTTCTGTTTCAATAATCATCTCTCTGTTTCGACTCAGTCCGATTATAAAGTTTTTACGGATTTAATTTCAGTTTTCATAAGAAAAACAACAATTAACCAACACGACCACACCTGAATTCGTAGCTTGAACAAAACAAAGTCTAAAATATACTTCTATTGTTGTGTCTAGAATCAAAAGTGTTTATAAAAGCTCTCTAATAACACAAATTAATTTACTTAATGATTTGTTTTTAATCTTCTTCAATATATAATATAAGAAACATATATGTCGTGAAAAAGATATTTATACCCATCAATGCTAGTCCGCCACATATCAAATTGGGTTACTATTAATCATTATTATCTTTATTTTTATTTATTTTATTAATCATTTGCAAATTGTTTATGTTATTATTGAAATTAAGCTTCTCATTAAAATTTTCAAAAACCATCAAAATAATTTTGATACTATATTACTTTATTATATTTTTCCTACGCCCTATTAAACCATCATTACCGACTTGCAAGAAAACTATATAAAACAGAGCTTAAACCCTAAACCCTCCACGGCTGAACACCACACCTCACTTGACTTCACAGCTTTTTCCGACGGAGCCTTTGAACACCCTCAAACACTCCAATTCTCCAGCTTCAATCATCCTCTACGCGAACTCAAACACCGAATTTCATCTAACAGAAGAAATTTATCTTTGTTTAATTTTCGTTTTTGTTTTTATATATACACTAATCTGTTATCTGCTCAATCTTGTTGAAAAGTGTTTTTAGCTTCAAATGTCAATTGACGGAAGTTTCAGCGTTCATTCTTCGCTTCGGAGATTGCTTGATCGTTGTCCGAAGCTTCAATCAGTTCCTCAGATTGATTCGTTAGCACAGAAGGCATAGCCTCAATCTTCAATCCTGTTTTTATTTTATTTTTTATTTTTTATATATCCAATTCACTTTGTCATTTTTTCCCTTCTTTTGTATATGTAAATAAGTTCAATTGCCTAATTAATGTAATTATTTGTAAAATGAAAATTTGAATCCATGTAATTCAACCTATGAATCACAACGATGACAGTGACACATTGATATGAGTAATAATTTAAAAAAAATGAATAAATTGAAGTAATCACAAGTGTCGTGTCGATACATACACACTTTTTTTTTCTAGAGGTCTCATATTTTTTTTGATACCTTAATCCAAACCCTGTATTAGAATAGCAGAGATGAGGATGTTGTGGTGGGTGTGTGGTAAGATTCAGCAGAGGATAAAATTAGAAATGAAAATATTAGTCTTGACTAGCACCTATAGTACAAGATGTTGAAAAATAGACTTAGGTAGTTTGAGCATGTAGAGAGAAGACCCGTAGATTTTGTATTAAAGAAGGTAGATCAGATGAAGTAAAGACAAACAATTAGAGGAAGGGGAAAACTTAGAAAAATTATCTGAGAAGTTATTAAGAAATATCTCGAGATTAATGATTTAGATAAAAACATAGTCCTTGATAGAACATTATGGCGAAAGTTGATCCATGTAGCCGACTCTACTTAATGGGATAAGGCTTAGTTGTTGTTTTTGTATTAGTATGGAACTTTTTTACTTGAATTTTGTATTTATTTGTTTGTTCGTTGTTGTGTGCAGGGGAGCTTGGTAACAGAAGATGAAGTGGTTAATGAGTTAGTGGGGATTTTTCTGCATCCTAGTTATACAATTCCATTGGCGGGATGTTTCCGGCCAATTGTTCGAAACTTTGTAGATAAAGCTGTTGCTTTACTTCGTCTTGTACCGAATTTGAAGTCTAATACTGTGGATGATGCTATGGAAATTGACTCCGACATTGTCTTGGATGATGTTGCCAATGTTGTAGAGTACTGTGTTGAACGGGGAAGGGGTCTTGATCTTCATGAGCATGCTTGTTTTGCCTTCTGCTGTGCTCTTGAAATGGGCCTTGTACCGCTGAGGTTGGTATATTTCTTTTAAAATATTGGTATTAAGAGCCATCTATATGGTAGTACCTTTTATGCTCTTTTTGATTTAGTGGAAAAAGTGTTAGTAGTGTTAATTGTTGTCATAGTAAATTAGGATTTTAAAATAGCCAGTTGTAATAATTAAATACTTTTATTTGAAGTTTTAATAGTTACTTTTTTTGTTTCCTAAATGCATATGCAGTGTTCCTATATTGCAATTACATGGAAAGTTTATATTTAAAATACAAAAATATAGATTTCTGCATACTCCTGCATGTGGGGAACTGGAGAGAGATTTATTGCATGATTATTATTGTTTTCCATATCCATTTCTATATCTCTTTTCTGTACCTTCTTCTAGGAAGTTATAATATGTTTTTTTTGGCGATAATTCGTTAATAATTTAATGATGTTAAGAACAACAATGCTACATTGTCGAATGAGTGCGGGTGTGCAGTGCAGTGTGTACATGAGCGTATGGATAGTATTTATGTTTATTTGTAATAATTCTCCCATTTTAGTATTTTGAAGAAAACTACTTATAAAAAGGAAAGTGATGATTATTTTCAACAATTGAACCGTTGCAATAGTTTTCCTCTTATATTTGGAAATTTGTATTATAATTTGCTGGCTCTTTTTGAAAGCCATATACTTGTATTAATTCTAATTTTTGAAGCTATACTGCATACCCTTTTCATAATGGATAATATTTGTTGCTTATTGAAAATTTAAAAAATACGACTATAGTATTTATAGTTATCTGAATATACCATTTCTTAATTAATTTGTTATTTGTTAATAAGTTACGAAATTGTGATTCAATTTGCTCTTTTGTGCAGTTCTGTATTAAGCTATTTCAATTATGCACCTGCTCCGTTTGAAAGATTTTCAGGGGAGCAAGTTTTGGTCAGTACATCTGTGATGTTTTTTATTTTTTTTGTTGAGAAAGAGGGTTGAGATATGCTTCTGTGTATTACGTAGTAATATTCTCTTTTTTTCAGGTTGAGCCCCATGGATTGCATGTTGCCCGCTTATCGTACCGCATCCTTCTTTTGAAACCTGAAAAATTCTCAAAGCTTTGGGACTGGTCTTGTTTTCTAGAACCCTTAAAAAAGCCTTGCGAATCAGACCTGATATGGTGCAGGTTTCATATATTAAAAGTTGTGTTCAAATTAGCTTCAAGAGCCATTGAAAGCTCGAATATTGAAGCTCAGGAAGCATCTGCCTGTTTATTGCGGTCAGTATTGTATAATTCTTTTTGCTTTGATGTTGTACTCTTAATGCAATGCATGTCCAATGATAATCTTCAACTTGCCTTATTCAGCTGGGAAGAGTTTTGTGGGGACACAACACTAGAGAGAGCTGGTTGGTTGGTTGAACCAACAGCAGACTACATGTCTGATTCTCCTAATAGAAACATGGATTTCAATCAAGAGAACTGTTTAAATTCTTTAAGATGTAATTATCATCCTGTTGGTTTACCAAAGGTACACGAGGTGCAACCACCTTTTAGGACCAAGCGGGCTGTCACAAGGTACACCTTATTTTACTCTATATTTTGGTCTATGTAACTTAAACACCATGCAGCTGCTTCCAATTATACTGTTTGAACTTCGTTAAATGCCCCTTTTTATGATTTTACTTATTTTTTGTTGTAGTTTTTCTTTGGACTGATTTATTACTTTATTTTCATTTTAGTTACCACTTAATTTTTGATATCCTGTATATAATTTTAGGGATGATATATCAGAAAGTTATACATTCATATTGACATCAGCTGTAAAGAAAAGTTATGAAAGAGTTCTACTAGCTACAAGTCAGAAGTGGCCGGTTCTTTTATACGGTCCCTCTGGTTCTGGAAAATCTGCTCTTATAGCTAAGCTGGCTGAGGATAGTCGTACCCAAGGTACATTATAATATTTACCTTTTAACGTTAGTGTTTCTATTGTTTGCTCATGGCTTTAATTTGACTGAGCATGTTTAGTTGGAAGATCATATCTCTTAGATTTTCTTTTCCTTTTGTTTCCTCAATTTTTGAAGGCTAGCTAGTCATGATATCTTTTACGAAAATGATAATAATGTCTGTCTATACCATGCTATGGTGGAATTGGTTCAAACCCGCTTGTTTTTTAAATTCTCAGTCAAATAAAATTCCATTAGGACTCAAATACAGTTAACAGAAGAAAAAAATTAGGATGTAAGCAGATGCGCTATTCTCTAAGCCACCTTAAGTATTTTTTTTGGAAACTATTGTTCATTATGTGAATTCATGGTGCAATAAAAAGGTTTGGAATGCTCATGGTCTTTCTTACGGGGTTTCTCTAACAGATATGCTGAGGGCGTGAGGAGTTGGAAATCTTTCACCGCTTTCTCCTTTTTAATGCTTGTTTTCATCTTTAATGTTTTGTTCTTTTTTATGAGGATTTCTTATCCTCTTTAGTCCTCATAATTCTTTCTCTTCAACTCAATAAGTTTCTTCTCCTATCAGTTTATGTTAATAATTGTTTATGCTCTTATTTTCTTATGCAGTTCTGTCTATCCAGATGGATGATCAGATTGATGGTAGAACGTTGGTTGGGGGATATGTCTGTACGGATAGGCCTGGAGAGTTTAGGTGGCAGCCTGGGTCACTTACTCAGGTTTGGATATGACTATTGCATTCATATCTAACTCATGCAGATATTTTGATATCTGTCCCAAGACAACTTAACAAGAATTTCATCTCTGTGTACCGTCTTTGTTATTGCAGGCTGTGCAGAACGGATTTTGGATTGTTTTTGAGGATATCAATAAAGCACCATCCGATGTACACTCCATTCTGTTGCCTTTATTAGAAGGGGCAGATTCATTTATGACAGAACGAGGGGAGGTGATTTTTTTTGCTGTTTGCTTCTTTTCTTAAATAAAGTAAATTGTATTCAGTTTTTGGTTTTTTGGTCCATGAACTCCAAGCAGATCATTTCATAAGATGCAATAATTATTTGTTATCTTAATTCTTTCATGTTCTATGCTACTTTTGTGTGGATTCCATGTTGCATTCTATTCTTACCTTATTTAATAAATACATATGGCATTTTAAGTCATCATCATTGAAGTGATACAAGTAACAACTAAAGTAGACAAACATTTGGGCGATTATGGCATTGTGTGCTAGAACATTTCTTCATTATGACTAGAAAAAGGCATTGTTCACTACACCCCTAGAAAAATCCAAAAGCCATATGACAATCAGCTAAGCATGTGGTAACCTGGTAGGTGTCCAGCCAACAAGTTTTAGCATAAGTACTTAAATGCATACAATTCTAACTTTTTGTAGTTTTATTTTTTCTTGACTGAAAAGTTCGAGGCCTTTGCTAAACTTGCACAAGACTTCAAAATTGAAAATTTAGGTCTTTACCTTTTCACGTAGCAGTATGTGATGGTCTTATTATTGACGCAGTTGGCCAATCAAATCGCATGTTGCATTTTGTAGGCTGCATCCTTAACATCGATCATTCTGATGTGTGTAACGCGCAGCTATTGTATGGAAACTGAAGCTATTTATTTTTTTATTATCATTTTGTTTTGCAATTCTTGTATGGAATATTTTGTTTGTAGTTCCTAGTGAACGCTTGGTTGTCATGGTACCTTAGTGTTATTTCTCATGATGTACTCACAAAGAATTTGACAATATAATGGGGCTGAATCTAAAGTACTTGTAATTTGGAGTGGGTTGGTTTTCTGTTTAAAAGGATATCCTGTTCTCCACAGAGCATATAATCTTTATTATTTCTTCAGTAAATTTTTTTCTCCGACAAAATTTACTTTGGCAATATAGTGTTGTTGTATTTGTCCTTTACATTTTTATCTTTGAATAAAGTATTTTTCCTTTACATGAATGTATGAGGTAAAATAAAAGCAACATTGAGGTCTGGTTTATGCTCTACAATGGCCGAATCCCTTGGCATTTTCCAATCCTCTTGCTTTACTAGGGATCATATTTCGTACGATATATATTTTCTCTAGGAAATGAATGTACACCTTACTAGAATTCTAGATGGATAAATTCTACCGTTCAATGCCTATTGTCTCAACTCCTCTTTACCGGTCATCAATTGTTTAAGTATTACAAATTCTGCAGGTAATAAAGGTGGCCGAGAGTTTTAGGATGTTTTCGACTATTGCTGTTTCTAAGTTTGACTCTTCTGAGAGTGCAGGTTCTTAACTTCACCATTCATGATTTTAATTTGTAATATTTGTATTTCTTTCTATGTTGGGGTATATCGTGTTGTTTATTCATTTACTTTCTCACCATAAATTCATTTGAAGTTTGGGGTTTCTAACTGTGTACTCCCTCCGTTCCTTTTTAAGTGTCATTTTTTAGAAAAAAAATTGTTCCTTTTAAGTGTCACATTTCAAAGTTCAAGATAGTATTAATTGTAGTTTTGTTAAAATTACCCGTAATCATTATTATAGAGAGAAAAAAGTTAAATAAACTATTAAAAAGTTAAGGGTATTATAGGAAAAAAACAATCATTGTTTAAAAAGTAACAATAATCATCGGTTGTTTTGGTATGTGTAAAAAGTTAAAAAGTGACAATTAAAAAGAAATGGAGGGAGTATTGTTTTCAAGAGATGGATGAATGTCAGATGAAAGAAAATGACTCTTTGGTGGTAATTCTAATAGGATAAGTGCAAACAAGACTAGAAAATACATAAAGATTGGGTACTTCTTGTTCTTCCCAAAAATTGTTAATAAAATGCTACCCAAACTCGAGTGCAGCCATCACTTGATAGTATCGAGTCATTAAAATAAATATCTGCAAGTTCTAATAAATAGTAGGTTTTAAAAGAATTAAACAATTAATAGCCTGTTTTTTTGATATAGCCTAATGATACCTCTTGATCAATGTTGTAGAGTTCATGGAGTGGGAATTATAGGTTGCTATTGTTGTTGATTTAAAATTCTATTGTTTTATGTGTTGGAATTATGAACTAGATCCTGACTTTGGCTGTCCTTTAAGGTCAAGGTTCACTTAGTGTCCTTTGGAAAAGAATAATAATTCAACCACCAGAAAATGAAGATTTGCAACAGATAGTCAAAGTGAGGTATCCTGATTTGGAGCTTCATGCATGCAAACTTATAGGTATTGATTTACAATTTTGATAATATATGGTTGGCAATCTATTTTTTAATCATAGCCGTTGATACAGACTCCCTTTTTTAATATCTTGTGATAAAATATTTCTATATTTTTGGCAGAAACCTTTGAAAGGATCAACAATATTTCCGTGTTTCAAATAGCGGGTTTTCACCCTGAAAGCTCTTCTATCTATTGTCAAGGCAGGTTCTCGTTAAGGTATTAAGAATAATTATATGCTGCCTGTGCTATTGTTACTTTTCTTTTGATTAATGTCCATTTGGTTCTCCATGGCAGGGATCTCTTAAAATGGTGTAAAAGAATTACTGGGTTAGGTTTTTGCTCTGATAGTAGCTTGTCAGAAGAGCAATGTAATTATATATATACAGAGGTCTGTTTTTTTTGTCTCTTAACTTTTTTATCATATATTTTGGAGTTACTTCATGTGTGTAACTTGTATTTCATCTCAGGCTGTTGATGTATTTGCGGCCTTTCCGGCTTCATTTGATAACCGGTTATCAATAATGAAAGAGATAGGAAAGTTGTGGAAAACATGGGATTCTGCTTCTGAGACCTTATATGCCCTTGACAAACCAATATATCAGGTTTTATTTATTGAAGTTTAGCCTTTGCTTCATTATTTTGCCTCATCAGTTTCTCATTTATGATGGTAAATGCAGGATTCTGTTGCAGGTTTAAAAATAGGCCGGGTTTTACTCCAGTACAAAAAAGAACCTGTAAGTATAGTCTGCTACAAGTTTTAATGAGGATGATATAACTTCTCCGAAAAGGTTTCATGTTTCCTTGACTTTACTTTTATTTTTCATATGCAGTCACATGAACGCAAAATACCATTTGTTGAGATCCGTAGTTCTTTGTTTATATTAGAGCGTATAGCTTGCTCTGTCAAGCATAATGAACCTGTACTCTTGGTTGGAGAAACTGGTACCGGAAAGACTACACTTGTTCAAAATTTGGCTTTAAGGCTTGGTCAGAAGCTTACTGTTTTGGTCTGTTACATATTGCTCTATTATTTGCTCTGTTATTTGAAATTCTATTAAGGTTTTTGGGTGAGACATGATGTTGTTTATCATTTTTTTCCAGAATATGAGTCAGCAAAGTGATATTGCTGACTTACTTGGAGGATTCAAGCCTGTGGATGAACAGTTTGTCTACTCCCACCTTTATCAGGAATTAAAGGCTCTATTCGCTAGGACATTTTCTATTGAGGTATTTCTTATATTTATTTGTGTTTTGTGTTTAACTGTTATTAAAGGCTCTATTCGCTAAGACATTTTCTCTAGAGGTATTTTTTATATACTCCCTCCGGTCACTATTATAAGCAAAAAAGTGACCTTTAATCTTGGTAACTATTGTCAGCAAAAGTCATTAACTTTTAAAGTAATTAATGCTTGTATTACTAGTATACCCTTGATTTATCAAATATAACTAAGGATATTATAGTAAATTTTACTTTGATTGTACATGAAATCAAGATAATTAATTATACTTAAATAACTTTCTTAATCTGTGTGGAGGTAGTTATTTTTGCTTATAATTGTGACCGGAGGGAGTATATTTGTGTTTAACTGTTGTTAATGGCTCTATTTGTTTTTTTTGAAATGTACAGGAAAATTCAAAAGTTCGTAGTTATCTAGAGAAGAGTTTAAATAACAAGGATTGGGTAGGTCTACTTCGAGGAATGCAACTAACAGTTGAGGGGTCACAAAAGCATATAAGAGCTAGACCCTCCAAAAAGCGTAAAAGGCCTTTAGGAGAAGAAATATTCCAAGCCTGGGAGAGTTTTTCTATAAAACTTGACAGTATCTGTAAAAATAATCCATCTTCTGGGATGATGTTTTCATTTGTAGAAGGAAGTTTTGTAACTGCTCTTAGAAATGGTTGGTGGATTTTGCTTGATGAGGTGAATTTGGCACCTCCAGAAACCTTGCAGAGAATAATTGGCGTTCTAGAAGGGGAAAATGGGGCACTGTGTTTAGCTGAAAGAGGTGATATTGATTATATACACCGTCATCCAAACTTCCGTATATTTGCTTGTATGAATCCAGCAACTGATGCTGGGAAGCGGGATTTGCCCTTGTCATTAAGGAGTAGATTTACTGAATATTTTGTCGATGAAGTTCTGGACGATAATGATTTAAGTCTATTTGTTAGTCAGTTCATTAATAGTGGCCATATACAGCTGGTGAATAAAATTGTGCGTTTCTATAAAGAATCGAAAAAGGATTCTGAAGAGAGGCTTCAGGATGGTGCTAATCAGAAACCTCAATACAGTTTAAGGTCCCTTTATCGTGCTCTAGAGTATACAAGGAAAGCAGAGAGAGATTTTGGATTTCAGAAGGCTTTATATGATGGCTTTAGTTTGTTTTTTCTCACCTTGTTGGATGGATCTAGTGCGGACTTAATGAGGCAAAAGATATTGTCTCTTTTATTGGGGGGAAATATGCCTTCACATGTACCTTTTCACAGATATTTAAGTTCCTTCAAATCCGATGGATATTCTGGAAACTATGTCAAAACTAAAAGTGTCGAGGAGCATCTTGGTAATTTGGCTCGAGCTGTTCTAATAAAGAGATACCCTGTTCTCTTACAGGGACCAACATCTAGTGGGAAAACTAGCCTTGTTCAGTATCTTGCTTCCGTAACTGGGCATGAGTTTGTAAGAATCAATAATCATGAACACACCGATTTGCAAGAGTATCTAGGTTCTTATATAACTGATGCTAGTGGAAAGCTTGTTTTCAATGAAGGTGTTTTGGTAAAAGCTGTAAGAAACGGCTACTGGATTGTACTGGATGAGCTTAATTTGGCTCCATCTGATGTGCTTGAAGCATTGAACCGATTACTTGATGATAACAGAGAGCTTTTTGTTCCTGAACTGCAAGAAACAATTAAAGCACATCCGAACTTCATGCTTTTTGGAACTCAAAATCCGCCTACACATTATGGTGGCCGAAAAATGTTGTCTCGGGCATTTCGCAATCGTTTCATAGAGATTCAAGTTGGTGAGATTCCTGATGACGAGCTGAGCAAGATACTGGGGGAGAGATGTGAAATTCCTCTAAGTTATGCCTCAAAAATGGTTGAAGTAATGAAGGAGCTTCGGATGCACAGACAGAGTAGCAGAGTCTTTGCTGGGAAACATGGATTTATAACTCCTCGCGACTTGTTTCGTTGGGCTGATCGTTACAAAAGATTTTGTAAATCTCAAGAAGACTTGGCGAAAGACGGTTATTATCTTTTGGCAGAACGGCTCCGGGACGAGGATGAGAAATCTATTGTTCAAGAAGTTCTAGAAAAACATTTTCGGGTTAAACTAAACATACAAAATTTATATGGTCAGGTATGGTTATTTTTCTTTCTGTATGCTTTGAGCTGCCACAGCTTTTTCCTACCCTTTACTGCAAAGTGCATACTTGTTGACTAAAGTTTATCTTCGCATGAAATAGTTCAAGTTGTAACAAGCCATTTATTGTGAAGTTCCCTTAAAGATTCACTCTATTTGTTTTCCATTATTTGGATTTAATTTCAGAATACCTATTTATTTTAGTGATTACGAAAGGGATGAACTATAATATATCATCAGCAAGCTTCTTAATTGTTTTTCAGATATTGTCCGGAGAAAGCTCTTCTTTCAATTCAATTATTGGTTTAGGGGGTTCGGAGAGCCTTGGAAGGTATTGGCTTATTGTTGCGTATTCTGTGTTGACCAAAGTCTTTGGCTCATTATCTCTTACTGATGGTTTTGCATATGCAGGGTACTATTGACTAAAAGTATGAAGAAGCTATATTTCCTCGTGGAGCGTTGCTTTCAATTACGTGAGCCTGTGCTACTTGTTGGGGAAACAGGTGGAGGGAAGACCACTGTTTGTCAGTTGTTAAATGCTCACTTGCAGTCGAAGTTACATATCTTGAATTGTCATCAGTATACAGAAACATCTGATTTTATAGGGGTTGGTTTTTTATGTTCTTTCGTCCAAGTATTCATATCTTATACCGACACTTTAAAAGAGACTTGGATTTGTGTTTATTTCTATGCACTATTACTATCAGAAGTATTGACTAGAAGATGTTTTGCAGGGTTTTCGTCCTATACGAGACAAATTTAGGTTGATTTCTAACTATGAAGAGACCATTGAACAATTGAAAAAACTAAAGGCTTTTACACACTATCCTGAAGACCATGTGAGTGTCATATTTCTGAAGGCTTTCACTGCATTCAGAAAGCCATTCCTTTCTATGCTTGTTTTCTTCGCTTCTCTGTGCTGATTTGTCATTTTCAGGCACAGTTTATTTCTTCTGGCATAGATCAAGCTTCCTCAACTATTGAACTACTGAATAGTATGATGAGGAAATATAAAGCGGGCCGGGTTTGTAGTGCTGATGTCAGCAAAGAAGACCTCTATGCTTTGGAGCAATTAAAGTTGAACCTTGATGTCTTGCATCATAAGTGGCAGAGCATATTTGAGTGGCAGGATGGTCCCCTTGTAAAAGCAATGAAAGATGGTGATCTCTTTCTTGTGGATGAGATATCCTTGGCGGATGATAGCGTGCTTGAGAGATTGAATAGTGTGTTGGAGCCAGAAAGGACGCTGGTAAGTCAATTATATATGTAGACATTTTTTCCTTGAATTTGATGTTTAGGCTGGTTTTAGATCAAGCTTTATTGTTCTGTGTATTGAATGATTGGGTCATTACTTCTTTCTTTTGGTTTAATGATGACAGTGTTTATACATGCGTTCAAAGTATAGTTGAACCTGAAATTAGAAGATGAATGAGGCCCCTTGTCCTTGCTTGCACAAAAAGCGTATCAGGAAGATTTACCCAGAGGGATATGAGAGCTTTATTGTTCATGGTGTATTGAATGATGATCTCAATACTTATTTCTATTGGTTTAATGATTATTGTGTTTATATGTGTGTTCAAAGTATAGTTAATGTACCTAAAGTTAAAAGATGAAAGAGGGTCCTTGTCCCAAAAAAGCGTATTGAAAAGATTTACCTATGGATATGAGAACTCTTTTGTGCATTATGGCCTATGTTGTCAATAGTGTGCTATAGCGGAATAGTGGCAGTAGGGTTTGGCACGACTCTTTTGGCCTGCAAGCCGCCATCAACAATAGCAGTTGTAACCGCTATCACAACCGCTACTAGGGTTTTGGGGAGAATATGCTCAAAGCCATTTTTTAAACCCTTGTCCTTTTCAAGAGTATAAATGCCTTTTAAAAGTAATATTATGTTCTTCATTCTGTTATGTTTTTTCTTAAACAATAGTTATGTTCGTCCTACTTTTGGTTCAATTCTGTTATGCTTTCTTCTCTGTTTAATTTTTATTGCTCTCTACTTTAGGTTCTTCAATTGTTTAATATGAAGGTCTCTTAATTTTGTGTATTTTTCTATTTTTAAGTATTTATGTTTACTTTGCACACTGTTTTTAAGTCATTCATTATCGACTATCCCGCTATCCGCTATAGCATTTTAGGAGAGCTCTCCCTCCAGATAAGAGCGCTCTCCCTCCAGATTCCATGTCTTCTATGGAAACTCTGTTAAAATATTATATTTTGAGCACATTTTTGACACGAGTATTGCTGGTGGTAGATATTTTCTTTTCATTATTGTTTGTCATAATTCCTCTCACTCTTTTAGTTTCTGAGTTTTTGTTTCTTTGGCTGCAGTCTTTGGCTGAGAAAGGAGGGCCTGATCTTGAGAAAGTTGTGGCACATTCAAAATTCTTTGTTCTTGCAACAATGAACCCTGGTGGTGATTATGGTAAGAAAGAGCTGTCTCCAGCACTACGCAATCGCTTCACAGAGATATGGGTTCCCCCTGTTATTGATCTAGATGACCTGAAAGGAATTGCTCTGGAAAGGTACCATTATTTTTAACTATTAGAGGAAAGTTTTTTTTGATGAACACGTTTAATTTATGATTTATTTGATTTAAATGCAGAATTTCCAAGTTCAAAGACCCCACGTATCAAGAGAGACTATTACTCATTGTTAATGCTATGATTAGTTTTTGGGAGGTATGTTACATGGAAATTTACTGTTGAAGTCATTAATCAGACATCTTTTACTTGTACAATATTCCCCACTTTGCTGATCACCCTTGGCATTCAATGTGTTTGTCTCCTACTTTGAACAAACCATTCACTTTACATGGCTATTTGGCTAGTTAATTAGAAGCTTGTCTTCAGGCCCGGCTCAAGGGGTGGGCCACCTGAGCCACTGCCTTGGGCCTCCAATTTATTTTTTCTTTTTATTAGTATTTGGTTTATGATATTTTCGTGCATTTTTTTTATTAGCCAACAGAGAAGACGTGTTTTGCTCAGTTGGTGGTTTGCTACTTGCTAGCTTTTTTTTCAATTTGATTTTAATTTGGAAAGAGAGTCAACAACAAAGAATGAAAAAGAATGATTTGCGAAAACAATATTTGAAGCACCGCAAATAGCAACATGATTAGCACCATAAAATGTAATATAAATATATTTCTAATTG
Source organism: Vicia faba (assembly GCA_948472305.1). Lineage (NCBI taxonomy): Eukaryota > Viridiplantae > Streptophyta > Magnoliopsida > Fabales > Fabaceae > Vicia > Vicia faba. The sequence continues at coordinate 373,560,372 of OX451739.1, read as the reverse complement.
TGAAAATATTTAGACTTACCACCATAAAATGTAAGAATATTTTAAATAAAATTTAAATATTTAATATTGAATTTTATTTTAAAATTCGCCTTAGGCCTCGATATGTGTTGGGCCGGTCCTGCTTGTCCTTATCATATCATACACATTTATTTAGGCTAAGTTGTAGTTCATTCTCTTTCTACTTTGTTTTCTTATGAAATCTGTAATTTGTTTTATTTTGCAGTTTCTGTTTTCCCCTATATTGTGTATTTAGTTTTTCTATAAAAATATTCTTTAACACATTTCTGTTGTCTTAGTATTGTGGTTGGACCTAACTCAACCTTATAAGACAGACTTGTAAGATGAGAATTACCTCTACTTACAAACATATGTCGGGATATATGGCATTTGATGTGGGACTAAATGCTGCAATTCAAATGCCACAATTAGGTAACTAGAGACAGACTGTAATGTAGGCGGAATTTGAAATGCAATTCTAATGCTGCAATTAGGAGACTAGGGGTGGACCGCAATGAGGATTGAATTTCCAACTTTATGGATGAAGCTTTGTTTTGTCTTCAGTAACCACTTTTGAGTTTGTTAGAGTGGACATTAAGATGATTAGTTTCTTTCCTTCTATGTGTCTTTTCCTTGTGAAAAAGGCTCAGGGTTTTGTTTTTGTTACAGTTGTCTCTAAGTTCTTGCTTTGCATTTTTGCAGCATATAAGTATATTTTATGTTGCTATTCTACTAACTAGCATATTATTGTTAATTTGGTTTATTATTCTTATATTTTGCAGTGGTTCAACAAATTACATCCAGGGAGAATGCTTACTGTCAGAGATCTCATTTCCTGGGTTTCTTTTTTCGATGTAATGGAAGGAAGCTTAGGACTCGAACATGCACTTCTTCATGGAGCATTTCTTGTTTTGCTTGATGGGTTAAGTCTAGGTATGCTTAGTTTGTAGTGATTATTCATTTCTTCAACTTCTCTTGTTTCTTGTTTAATTACTATATTGAATGATTGGTTTTGATTACTTTATGCTTGATATCATACTCAACTTTACACTAATCTATATGCCTTCATTCAATTTTAGCATCTATATGTCTTCATTCAATTTTAGCATCTATATGTCTTCATTCAATTTTAGCATCTGTTTGTTTGTATAGTTTATTGAAGCTGAGCTGAGGCATGAATGCTGTTTATATTGGAATAATTTACTCCATACTTGAATGAATTCAGAATTTTGAAAATAAACTTCTTGGGAGAGAATGCTTCTGATGTTGAAAGTACTGTATTTTACAAGAATAAATAATATAATTGGCATCAGGGGGATAATGTTTGCAATCTTTCATGTAAGCTCCATTTTATGGACTGCAAGATATTCAAGGCAGAGACACTATCTAGCTACATAATCATTTTACAAATTGTGTTGTCACAGCATATTTTAATAATTTCATTACACGCTTTGAAGTCCTTGAGTAATTACACTTTATTTTCTTCTTTGTTTCTGATCTAGAGAGTTTTCCAACTTATCAGGGACAGGCATTTCAAAAACGGATGCTGGAGAGCTAAGGGAGAGATGTTTATCCTTTCTTCTACAAAAGCTGGTGGTATGTTTCTCCCCGTGTTATCATTGTACATTATCTCTCTTTCGTTTCCAAGTCTTCTAAGGTGAAGTCATCTGATTGGGAAGTGCTACTAATAAAACCAACACTGATGTCTTATTGAAGATTATTAGGAGATCTATTGCCCTTCAACTGTTGTTTTTGGTGTGTGACATTTGTCAGAATGTTTCCGTTAAAAATGATTTGTAGCACATGTATAATGTCTTGGTCGGAATCCCTTTTATGAAGAGTGATATTACTTGCTACTCATTATACATTTGCTCCTGTTTCTCTTGTAATCAGTATTTTATTGTTTCTAATTCATGCTCTTCACATTATTATTTTTAAAAGTTTATTGTAAATGGCAACTGGATTTATTGCTACAGGTTGATGAAAGTAATTTACTATATTCAAAGCTTTCAAGAATGGGGAACTATGGTTGGGGTGAATTTGGCACAAACGTGCATGTGCCACATAATGATGATAAGCAACATGATGATTTATTTGGCATTGACCCATTCTATATCAAGAAAGGTAATAAATATAAATTATACTGTTACTTGATTTAGTTTTGTTTGCTCAGTTCTTTGTTGTCACATTAAAGCTTAATCCGGTCCTAGTAGTCTACTATATATATTTGAGATGCAGTCATTTGGCCGCATTTGTGTGTTACTGTTAAAGAGATAGAAAGATACTCCCTCAGTCTCAAAATAATAGTCGTTTAAGGTTGTTACACGGAGATTGAGAAAAGTAATGATTGAGTCAATAAAAGTAACATCTTTACAAAATTACCCTTTATTTTTATTGGTTGTAGTACATTGTCATACTTGGAAAGAGTGTATACAAGGGGTAAAATTGATAAAAGTTAATTATAATTGCATTGGAAAAGTAAAGAGACTATTATTTTGAGACAACTTTTTGAGACTAGAAAGACAATTATTTTGAGACAGAGGGAGTATCATAGATGAATATATTTTCTTTTTTATTTATTTTTATTTTATTTTATTGTTAATGAGGATTGATTTTTCTCCCACACTGTAGCTTTTTTTGCTCTCTTTTTTAATAGATTGTTTCTTCTGAAATACAACAATATAGATAGCCACATGTGCTTTATTCTGCGTGACTTTTGTTTTCTGCTTATATAGGTTTCAGCAGTTGTGAGGACGGTGGGTTTGAATTCAAAGCGCCGACCACCCGCAGGAATGCCTCTAGAGTTTTGCGGGCTATGCAGCTTCCAAAGCCTGGTATGTTTTTTTATTTACATTTTGGTTATCCTTATATTCTGTTATATATTGGTTATGTTATCGTGGTACTAGTTTCTTGCGAATGCAAGGTAAGTCTGTCCTCAGTAGACTTAAATCCACAGTGTGTCAGACCCTTCTCTCTGAAATCCATCCTCCTTGAATGGAGTGTCATGGCATGGGGTTACTCTTTTTTCTATGTATTTCCTCTTTTAATTCTATATCAGCAAATTTCTCATTTAAATTGTATTTATATTTGTGTTTTAATTGGATGCTGGTTACCAGTATTACTTGAAGGTAGTCCAGGTGTTGGGAAAACAAGTTTAATCACTGCCTTGGGAAAATATTCTGGGCATAGAGTTGTGCGGATAAACTTATCTGAGCAGGTCAGTAATAATTTACCCAACTTTTTTTCTGTTAGGATAAAAAACAAAGGGGGAGTGTTAGAATTTGAGCTAAGGAGTTAGTTTGGGAAGTTAATAGATAATGGGGTAGTTAAGATTATTGTGTATAAATAGGCAGGTTATGAAGTTAGAGAAGGTATTATAGACCATTGTAATCTTTGTGAGTAGATTAGTGACTTTATTGTACAAGGGGAAACCTTTGGAGGAGTGGTCTCTCTCATATTATTTTTATTTTTTTTTAAGAAAAGTGTTGTATCTTTTCATTACAAATTTTGGGTTCCTAACATGTTCTGTCTTTGCAAACCTTAGTGGATTTTTATTTTTCTATTTTTTTTGGTGCAGACTGATATGATGGATCTGCTGGGGTCTGATTTACCTGTGGAAAGTGATGAAGGGATGAAGTTTTCTTGGTCTGATGGGATTCTATTGCAGGTTGAAATGTCTTAAGATGATAGCTATTGTGTTCTTCTCTGCTTTTGATATGTATTTAACTTCAAGCTATCATGTCTGTGCAGGCCTTGAAGGAAGGCTGTTGGGTTTTGCTGGATGAGCTCAATCTTGCCCCACAATCTGTTTTAGAAGTTAGTTCTTTATAAATGTTAACCTCTACCTGTTCGTATGTTTTCATTTTCATCACCTCTTTATGAGCTTAATCTTGCCCCACAATCTGTTTTAGAAGTTAGTACTTGATAAATGTTAACCTCTACATGTTCGTCTGTTTTCATTTTCATCACCTCTGGATGAGAGCTTAATTTTGCCCCACAATCTGTTTTAGAAGTTAGTTCTTGATAAATGTTAACCTCTACCTGTTCGTCTGTTTTCATTTTCATCACCTCTTTATGAGCACCATTATATTCTTTCTACCTTAATTATTGCTTTTCCGATTTCTCTTCTTCAAATTTTGTGTTGGGGGAAGGGTAAGGGTTTTACCAGTATACAGAATGAGTTGTAACACAACTCTTTGACACAGGGTTTGAATGCTATTCTGGACCATCGAGCTGAGGTGTTTATACCGGAGCTGGGTAATACTTATAAGTGTCCTCCTTCATTTAGAATTTTTGCGTGTCAAAATCCATCACATCAAGGCGGTGGCCGGAAAGGCCTTCCAAGATCATTCCTAAATCGATTTACTAAGGTATGATTGTTGAATATTAATTTTGTATTTAAATGGGGGCCTCGAGAAGTTGAAAGGAGGAATTCAAAACAAGTTTAACTAGAAAAATCCAACCTCCAAGTTACTTAAAAATCTTGAAAAACCATAGGGAAATCTTATTACTTCCTTCTTTCCAAAATATTATGATTGCAAAAATGTCTTTTGATATGTTTTTTTGTTAGTAAACATGATTCTTATGTGCTCAATACAAGATGCATTAACTGCTCTTTGGTCATGGATGATAGGTATATGTCGATGAGCTAGTTGAGGATGATTATCTGTCAATTTGTAAATCAAAATTTCCAGCTATCCCGGAGCCTTTACTTTCAATGTTGATCTTATTGAATAAAAGGATGCATGAAGAAACCATGCTGAATCAAAAATTTGCAAAGGATGGTTTCCCATGGGAATTTAATCTTCGTGATGTGTTTCGATCTTGTGAGATAATTGAAGGTCTGTTATTTGTATTCATTATGCTTCTGATTTGATATTTCTGTTTTTCCAGCTTTTCCTTTTATTACCGATATCCCATGAAGGATTCTTTTCTTTTTTCTTGATGTTTCATTGTATTTAATTTAGGTGCACCTAAGCATTTGGAGGCATTACATTCCTTCTTGAACATTATTTATATTCAAAGAATGCGTACATCTGCTGATCGCAAAGAAGTCTTACGGGTCTTCGAGGAGGTATTTAAGGAGACACCGTCTATAAATCCATATCCTCGTGTTCAACTCAATTCAGATGATTTATTTGTGGGGAATGTTGCTATTAAGAGGAATATCACCCAATTTTATACTACCTCAAGCAGTCATCTCCTGATACAACCTAAAATTTGTCAAAGTTTGGAAGCTGCAGCTCTTTGTGTAGAGCGTCAATGGTTATGTATCTTGGTTGGCCCATCATGCTCAGGGAAAACTAAATTGTTAAGATTACTTGCTGCCCTAACAGGCAATGTACTGAATGAAGTAAATCTTTCATCCGCCACTGATATTTCTGAATTACTGGGATCTTTTGAACAATATGATGCCTTGCGTAACTTCCGCACAGTTGTTGCTCAAGTCGAGAGCTATGTTAATGAGTTCTGTAGTTTGCAACTGGAGGTTTCAAATGGAACAACTTTTAAGGAAACAGATTTTTATAGAAGATGGATTGCTTTTTCGTCTAAATTTGAGAACTTAGCTTCTGCTTCAAGTTATCTTGAAAACTGGAGGAATATAATTTGTTCTCTTAGTTTGTTAGACGAGATCATTGAAAAATTGAAGTTGTATATAGAAAATAATTCTCTTCTCTTATCTTATTCAATCCGGGATCTTGATTTGGTCAAGCATACAATTTTGAAACTCAAAGCAGATGATCAGAAAAGGTTGGCTTCCACAAAATTTGAATGGGTTACAGGATTACTGATCAAGGCTATAGAGCGAGGGGAATGGATTGTATTGGAGAATGCAAATTTATGTAATCCCACGGTATGTGATGCATATATTATTGATACTTTGTATTTGGGTGTGAAGTTGTGCTTATCAGTGTGTATTTTTATGTTCTATTTTTTTGTTATTTTTATTATATTCCGCAGTTCTATTATGGTAGTTTTTATGTATATACTTTTATTGTAGCAGCCATGCTTCTGTGTCATAGGCTACAGTGCCACCACCATATTCTAATGGCAGATTTTTGGCTGGCCACCACCATCCACTATCAACCATTGAAAATATTGGATACAAATTATGTTATTGTGCGTAGCAGTATCAATCTGTATTTTTAATTTTTTTTACTAATTGTTTTTGTTTCTAGGTTCTTGATAGGATTAACTCTTTAGTTGAACCTAGTGGATCAATCACGGTCAATGAGCGTGGAATTGTTGATGGAAATCCGTTGGTTATCCACCCACACCAAAATTTCCGCATGTTTCTCACAGTTAATCCTCGCTACGGCGAGGTTTCTAGAGCTATGCGTAACAGAGGAGTTGAAATATTTATGATGGAGCCATACTGGGGTTTGGATGATATAAGTCCTGAGATTATTGAACTCAAAGATGTAAAGAGATTTCTCAGTTTATCTGGTATCCCAGTTGCTCAATTGATTGATTCAATGGCCAGAGCCCACATGTATGCTAAAAGTGAAGGTTCCAAGCTTAATGTTCACATTACATATCTTGAACTTTCACACTGGGTCCATCTATTTTGGCAGCTTCTCATGAACGGATGTCGTCCCATCTGGAGTCTACAGTTGAGTTGGGAGCATACATACCTCTCGTCATTCTATTTCAAAGGGGAAGAAATTATCAATTTTGCAAAATCAAAATATTTATCAGTAACTGGTTTGTCTAGATGTGATCCTTTGGCAGAATGTTCTTTGGGCTTACCAGGAGGATGGCCAGTTACATTAAGGTTAAGAGATTATATATATTACTCAAAAGAAGCTTCAATCAAACAGAATTGCATGTATCTGGAGTTTCTGGGATCTCAATATGCATCACATGAATACCAAAATGCTCAAAGAAGGCACTCGGGAGATAGTTTGCTAACTACTAGTGGTCACGTCAGGCCATATTTGATGGATATGAGGATGTTGCATGATATTCAGTTTCCTAAGACTTCAATTGGGACAATGTCACACTGCGAAAGTGAATCTGTATTCAATTCAGAATTGGCAAACAAAAGGCTCTTATTTGCAGCTAATTGGACAATTGAACAAGCAACGGAAAGTGATTTGAAGTTATATCTTTTCAGGTTTGATTGGTTTGGTTCTCAGCTGCACCCTTTCTGCAAAAAGTTCTTCCCTAACTTCCATAATTTGATAGGAGATGTGATTAAACATCCTATTTGGGAATATATTTTATGCCGTAGCAAACTAGATGTTGATATGCAGTTAAGGCCATTGTTATCATTAGATTTCACTGATTTGGAAGCACCAAACAGCGAAGTTAAATATCTCTGTAATGCCATTCGTTGCTTTGATCCGCTAAGGTTAACTTACCAGCAACAGTTTATTGAGAGTCAGTATAGTTTTACAGATTCAACAAGTTACTTTCGTCCAGTTTTGAAGTCTCTTCATGTGTTGGAAGATGAATTCCTTATGAAACTCGTAGCATCAACTCCTAAGCTCATTGAAGATACATCATTTGATGATATAATACAGTTATACTTCGACCTTATTGAGGATCATGTATTATTCTGGCGTTACTTCAGTTCTTCAATGTCTGACCAGATGATAATTTCTTGGCATTCCTTGTTGAAAGATGCCGGGAAGTTTATGACTATCTGTCCTGAAGCTGCAAACCAATTTTTGGTAAGCTAAGCAATAATGTTTATATTTTCTACTATTTTCAGAAAGTAATTAACTTTTTTCTCTTATACCTTAAATAGATGGAGAGCAAAAATTTGAGAAGATTTTCATCTTCAGAAAAATCCTTGCTGTGGATTCATGGTGGTCATCCATTTTTGCCCTCATCGTCTGATTTACATGATAAAAATCAGCAGCTTTTAAAACTGTCAGAATCACTTTGGCCAAGGAAGAGAGCAAACATTAGTAATCAAGGTTTACTTATGCATTCCTTTTTGTTTTTTTTTTTCCATGGGAAAGTTTAGTATAGATATTGAGCAACCAATTAACTTCTCTGTTGGGAAAACTCAGGAATGAGTCATCATGCCGATGCTGTCGTAGCATTGAATCATGATCTCCGCTTCCTTGTAATGCAAGGTATGTTGTTAATATATTTTCCCTTATTATTGTTCTAGGCATTTAATTGGCGTCTCCTCACTCACTCATTTGTAGTTCAAATCTCAACGAGCCATGACAATTTCCTTAAAGCTATCATAGATGGATTCTTCTTTTCAAATAGTTTTGTAGTTCCAATAGTTTTCTGGCGTTGCAGCAGCTATCCTTTTTATTATTCGTTTTGGGATAATTAAATATTTATTCTGCATATATGTGGTTGACTTCATTTCATGTTTGAAAGTTTCATCAAACACATGTTTAGAGCAGAATTTGGTCAACCAGACAAACTAATTGTTTTTTTTTGTTAGCGTATATGCTTTCTAATTCTATGGCAATGTGCTGTCCGAATCATGATAGATCATTGTTTTCTCGGGAAGTTTTAGCCCAATGGATTATAAAGTTATACCCATCTAGGATGATTGTTAATTTTTACCTATGTTGGCCTATATATGCTTGATAATCAAAATCTATCGAATATGTGATAGTCTCTTAAAGTATGTAGCATGGATGTTTCTGGTTCTGTCACTGATTGGTTGTGCACATATGTCAATTTTATTTGCCTTTGATATATTGCTCATATGTTTATTTAAGAATGACTATTATTTCATTCTTTGTTCTGTAACCCTGTAGATATGTCCAACTCCTCTTTTATGGTAGCGAAACGGAGTCATGAAGATGATGGTACTCATATTATTGAGAAGTTAGATGAAGCATATCAGGTTCATGTCTTCAATATTGTCATTAAAAACTTCAAATGCACGTGTTTCTCTTTGATCTGTTACTGAGCTTGATTTACAGGTGCTGTTAGGAAGGTTAGAACATGAACAGAACAAGTTGAAAATGAATACTGGATCCAAAGATCTTTCAATTTATGCAGAAAGTCTAGCTTCTTGTTGTTCATCTACATCGGAATTGTTGCGCCAAAAGACTGTATTTGAGGGCTGGCAGGATACATTACCTCCAGCTGATGCTACCAGTCTATTCTGGGACATGGAATTACTAAAGGAGCTCACATCTGTGCCTTTGGACGAACTTGAAGGGTTACAGAAAGTAATATTCATAACAGTTTGCTATTTATGTGTTTATTGGTAGATTGTCTGTTCAGCTACTCAAATAAGTATGCGTATGTAAATACTTATTTATTGGTAGATTGTTTCAGTTTTAATAGTATTTCCTTCTTATTTGGTAGTTGCTGTATTTTCCAAGAGAATTACACTTTGATTCTAAATGAAGAATTGGTTTATTAGATCGCACTCTTTCTGTTAAAGTAGTTTGTATGCATCATGGATTGTTTTAAACCTAATTTTCTCTGCTTCTCTGGTTATAGGTTGTGGGACGTCTTTCCAACCTTTTGGACGCTGCTTTAAAATTTTCGTTGAGTTCCTCATCAAGACCCCCTCAAATGTTTTCACCACATCAAAAAATCTTGTGGACCCTGAATGCATGGACTTCAATAGATGCAGGTTGGTGCACGAAATCAGACTCGTCCCATTAACATTTTTTTTTTTGTTCACAAGATTATTTAATTTATTTTTGTTGCAGTGAATATGAAAATTGCAAGTTTTCTTCTCGAGATGTGGTTTAACTGGCACGAGTCTTTGTGGGCATGCTTTCCTGACTTTGTTAAGGTAAGTGTGCGTGCAAATTCTCTTTTCTCATATTTAGTTTTTCATGGCTGTGTGCTTTTTGACCCATTTATCATATTTGTTCTTGCACCAGAATTTCTCAAAGGTTGAAGGTTTTGATAACACCAGTATTGCACTACCCCACATGCTCATTCAGCCTGTGTGTGCTTCAACTGTGTTACAGATCACGTGAGTTCTTTTTATTTGTTATTTAGATTTTGTTATATACTACTTCTATTGTTTTAAAATATACCAAGGTTTTCCTTTTTATTCTGTTTATGCCGTCTCAAGTAAACAATGTGAACATTTTTACAATATCACAAAAGTGAAATAATATGAAAGATTTGTTACACTCGTGTTCTAAAATTTGTTGAAAATGAAATAATATGAAAGATTTGTTACTCATGTATTCTACAATTTGTCGACCGTGAAATAAAATGGTAAATGAATTTTGTAAGAAATGGTTTATTAATAAGTTCTTGGGTCTACTAAGTTCTTGGTTTATTAATAAGTTCTTGGATCTACTAATATTTGAATGTCACTGAAGCAGAGAGAAAATAGATAAGTCTTTCTGATTTGTTATTAACTGAAACTCAAAGTTACAAGGAGAGCAACAGTACAGTCTTTTTAAAATAGATTCTAGACTACTACAGCTGTTATTCACTTGCATAACTAACTGCTGTCTTAAACAGAAGCTATACATACCAAGAGTGAAAACATTCATTTGGTACATATCATTAGTAATTTCAATATTGGGGCTTTTGCCCATGAAAAAGAAGAAGTTTCTTTTGTATAGAGATTCAGTAAGAGAAAGAATAGTGCTTACCGTACTCAAGAACAGCATGTAAAACACAGTTACAGCCGGATTATTAAAACAGATACACATCGTAGCATATACTACAGTAAATTAATTGAGGAAATTCTCTGCAATGAATATGCATGACATAATTTTTGAAAACAATATAAATTGGGGATGTTAGAAATCATAAGTAACAACCACCATTTAACACTCCTAATTAACAACCACAAGTGAACACTCCTAAATACAGAACGTTTACCAATACTTTTGTAGACAAATCACTGTTGAATTTAAAACTGATGGCAGCTATTTTTCTTCCATTACATTCTGGTTAAATACTAGTCGATGTGCATCTTTTTCCTGATTGTTTCGTTTTGTTGTATATGAGTATTTGTTATCTGTTACTTGTGGATATTGAGAGTCATGAGATTGGCACATCCATCGTTACATGTCCTACAGAATTTCTCATCATTGTTCATCACATATTCAGGAAAAGCTCACATGCTATCAAGGAGTTTTGGGTGCAATGTCTCAAGTGTAGAGTGACCTTGTCCAATTTGTGGAATTGCTCTCATCATGGGCAATATTTGCCTAAATTTCTTATGTCTGGTGCTCGTGCCCTGTTACAGCAGGTAATATTTATTGATTTTTACTATATATATTTTATCATTCATCATTCATTGCACAGATTGCACATAACTTACCTCAAATTGTTAAACTAATTAATGTTTACTGCTTTGCTTAAATGCAGATTATTTATGCACACAGGAAATCGTTTGACGCTGATCAATATGCTGCAATTAAGTTTAACTTTTCTTCTTTTGAGAGAAACATGGCTACAGTATGTTCTTTTTATTTATTTAAGTTCTTGATATTGTTTTCACTTCTTTTGTTGTTTTGAAAAGGAAGAGAATTATGGGCCCTCCCCTAATCGCCTAATTACGACATTTGGTCCGCCCTTAGTTGCCTAATTACGACATTTGGCTTGCCTTATTTGCATCTCCAACACCTACATTGTGTTGGGTTTGAAGGAGTAGATTGCGTAGAGATATTTGGGCAATCCTCACTTTACAAGCCGGTTTTGTAGGGACGAGGGCTCAATCACACATTCTAAGATGGTATCAAAGTCTATCCTAGATCCGTTGTTGGGTTTCCCGCATCGTCCACGCTTCAGGCTCATTGAGACCTGAGCGTAAAGGGGTTTGTTGGAAATTCCGCCTTCATTGCGGTCGGCATTTGGCTTGCTTTGATTGCAGCCTCCAACACCTACATTGTGTTGGGTTTGAAGGGGTGGATTTTGTCCCACATTGCTTAGAGATATTGCTTAGAGATATGACATGTGTTGTGTTTTTAAGTGGGGACAATCCTCTCTTCACAAGCCGGTTTTGTATAGATGAGTGATCACACTTTCTAAGATATATTCTCCTCCCTTATGATGAATACCTACACTACTTATTTATCAGGATAATGCTAAATGAAGTTAAGCTGTCGTAGAGGTCTACGAGGCTGTTCTCTTATAAAACCACACAAGTGCAAGTGCTTATTTTATATATATAATTCACAATTTGCTTTTGAAGAACACCAAACAAATAAGGAACTTAATCCAAGTTTTGACATAAATCTCACTGGTTCTTTAATTGAAGTGTTAACTCCGGGATGTTTTGTGATAAATATATTTTAGTTACAATCTTCATTCAATTTCATATGTTCAGAAAATGAGAAATACATGTTTTGATGTCATTGAATTATCCGTGTTCTTCTGATATTCTGAACATGTAATGCTAATCAACTATTGGGATGACATTTGACTCAAAATAGTTATGAGCTTTATAGTTAACAAATATGTTAGGCATTTGGGAGGTTTTCATAGCACAAGGAAATCATAGAATACATGGTAGGACATATATTGCTCTAATTTATATTGTACTATTGATGCTCTTAGTTGGAGAATACATGCAAATGTGTATATAAAAGTACAATGGTTGTATTGAATACTTCCGTGGTCTTATTCTCATTCCCTTGTTAACTGAGTGTAGGAAGAAAGCATCCATTTGGTGAGCACTCTTGTTGCTTCATCCCGACACCACAGATTGAAAAACTCAGTGAATAAGTTCATTGTTCCCCTGCTTAGGGAGCTGTATCTTCAGTCCGCTACTGCTGGTAATTATTTGTCTCATCCCCTCAATCAATCAAAATATATAATTACTGACTATTTTTACCTTTCTCTATGGCCAGAGAAGTACAATCTTTCTGGTTCATGATTTTAAACCATGCCACTTCTAACTTTTCTTCTTCTTCTTCTTCTTCATATGTAACAGATTTTAATTTCAATTATATTATTGGTTGTGCATGGGCGCACATTGGAGCATTGCGCATTCATCTCTTGCTGAGCTATAATGAAGTTGATCCTGCCATGAAGTACTATTGCAAGTACACTCAGCTTGAAGAAACAATATCATCACTTGAACTTGAAATTCAGGTATTCCAAAAAGTGCTTTGATTTGACAGATAGCATATCAGTTTTCTTTTATATTAAGCTCTTGTTTAGTATTTACTACCTCACCCAATATTTTTCATCATCGTCATCACAGTTCCTTCATGGTATATAGCTTTGTACATCTGTAAAGTGAATCTGTTTTCATTTATTAAATTATTTTTAGGTGCGGAAAGAGTGCGGGTATTTAGCAGGACAGTTTTTGACAGTAGAAGCTGATAAAAGAAAGGCTGAAAGGCTAGAAAAGCTTCGGGCAGAGCGTAGAAAGCTGCAAAGAAAGGTTTTATAATCTTATCCTTTGATTTTCTATCTAGTTATTCATACTATTTTTCTCATGCATATTTAAGTTTAGATTCTTAGCCAAGTGTTTTTAATAAAAGATGCCCGTTTATTCTCGTTGATAGACTTTGTTTATGTGAAGTGCATTGAATTTTAAACGAGTTTCAAAATGTACTGTATCCTTGCTAAAAATATTTAGTCTTTGCTTATACGATGCAATGTGTTCTGGTGCGTTTATAGTTGAACAATGCTCATTGTTTTACATCTGGGTTCGGTAGGGCAAAATTGTCAGTAACAACAACGAAAGTCAAGCCCTGTCTCACTTGGCAATGTCAGTTAGTTGGATCAAACAATTCTAAAATTTTATTAACATATGCTATGATAAATTTGTTTAAATGGAAATTGGGCTTATTCTTTTGTCAATTCTGAGCATTACTATCATATATGCTTGCAGAGTATACCAGCATTATTAATGTTTTATTATTTTCACAAACATATCTTTAAAATTTTTATTTCCCAGTTTCTATCAATAATTTATAATTTGACTGGAAGTGCGGAAGTTATCTTGCTTTATGTTTGTGGGTGTGCTTCCCTGCGTTTTCCATTTCTTTTAATTATATTTGTATTGTATTCAGATTGTGTTCCGCCCTGAATCCTGTAAATACAAGAAGTTGATGAATGAATGTAACGAGTTTCTCAAACACGTTGCTGCTTTGGAAGTTTTGGTGAGTAATGTTGAAGCAGAGGATCTACAAAAAGTTATTGACAGCACTCACAGTTGGCAGGTATAACTATCTAGGAATGTTATCAAGGTTGACTTAATTTGGATTACTGTGTATAATTATTAGTTTTCTCATTTAAATGTTAATATTTAGTTTATAGTCTTATGAATATGATAAATGCATATTTTGTTTATAATATTTGAATAAAAATATCAATATTACAGCAAGATAATATTTGCCAAACGTAGTTTCACCCTTGGTTATTGGTTTGAGGCTAACCTTCCATCAAAGCAATCAGATAATCCCGTTTATTATGTTCTTCTTGAAACTACATAAAATTTATCATGGTAGAAGAAAAGACGGACGTTAAAAAACAATACTAATTTCATTGGCAAATTTTAAATTTATATTCATTTGTCATATTTTTAGAGCCACCTCTCAAAGGTTGTACCAAAAGTTATTATCCTTGTGCTGTCATTTATTTTTATTTCTTATTTTGAATTCTAGGAAACAGCAATGTGTTTCATTAATCGGTTGATGGATGAGTACTCAGCATTTGATGACATTATTCAACCAATTCAAGTTGCTGTGTATGAGATGAAATTTGGGTTATCACTGGTTCTGTCAAGCACTTTAGAAAAAGAATATTTGAGAAAAGTTGGGCATGAAAACATCAACCTGGTTATGGTAATTGTCATTTTTTGAATGTTTTCATGTATAAATTCATTTATTTTACATTTGAAAGCTGACATCATGAGCTTTTCAGGAAACGATATATGTACTTATGCGCTTCCCCCGAGCTGCTTCATGCAAGTTCATTTCTGTCGAGTATGTTGGGTTAGAATTGCATCCGTCATACAGGCTTGATTTTGGGACAGACTTTTATTTGAATGTGGGTTTGATAGAGAGACTTATTACTCTTTCAAGTGGCAATTCTTCCGATACGATGGTAAATAAATTATTGGATTAAGTTCAAATTCTAAAATTAAAATATTGATTGTACAAGTTTTGTTTTGTTAATTAGTTGTTATCTGAATTTTGAAATCAGGTATCTGTGCGATGTAGAGCTACCATCTACTGGAACATTCTTGTTCAAATTGCATATTCTATAGCAAATGCAAAAATAATTGACTGTAAATCTTATATGGTCAGTTTCCATGCTCTGTTTTTGTGTGCCAACTGATTCATTTTTATTTGAGTCTGTTGAAATCATTATTTGCTTATAACACACTATATCTTCTCTACCAGCTTTTGCAAAGAATCTTTGATGAGTTTTCCAGCCTTTGGATGAAAATGAAAGTTGATGCTAAATCAAAAAGCGATTATGATGCTCAACAGTTCAAGTTTAAGTCTCGAGAATTCCAAATTGAGAGTGTTATTGAGGTTGAAATACCAGCTCTTGCAAATTCAAGTACAGCTGAAGCATTTTCCGAATGGAAAGAATTTTCATTTGAAGAAAAATCCACTGACAAAGTAAGATTTGTTTTGTTTGCTAGATGCCTTTTCGTAATAAATGGATTCTATGTTGTATATATTACTCATCTGAAATGAATCCTGTTCAATTAATCAGATGGAGTCCTCAGAGGTATATGAAATATCGGATGAAGAATGGAAGCATCTGGAAGAGTCTATCCTTGACAATGTGGTTCTCATTCACAATCAGTTATTTGGATCTGATGATCTAGTCCAAGCTGTGAGTTAGTGTAGCCTTGACTTCTTTTTAAGTTAGAATATGATTTGCAATATTGCGCTGAAAGATGCCTTATTGTTTAACTGGACACTTCTTGTAAATATGAATAGAGTCTTATAATAATGGTCTCTATGGCTGTATATTAATTACATTTTTTGTCAATATTGGGAAGACCCAAGTCTCACATAGGATAAATATAAGGCTTTAGACGAGTTTATAAATAGTGGCACCGCTCACCTTTCAAGTCGGTTTTGTAAGGTTGAGTTAAGACTTGATTGGGATTGAATTTCTTTTAAGGATGAGTTAGTCTCAAAGTTCTGATATAAGTGTTGTTTTAATGCCTTGATGCCTTCAGAGTCATCACCTGTAATCACAATGTCATCTGCATAATCCACTAGATAGATATATTTGTTTGATGAGGAGCATTTGGTAAGAACAGAGTCATCTGCTTCACAACAGATCATCCCTAATTGTTGCAATACTTTGCTAAATCTTCCAAACCATGTTTGAGGCGATTGTTTCAAGCCATATAAAGATATATGCATTTGCATACTAGGTTACACTCCCAAGAGGTTGCTCCATGTAATTCTCCTTCTCCAAGTCACCATACTCTAATAAAGTATGTTTAGTTCAATATAAAGGTGCTCCTTTTAAAGCAGAGAGTACATAAAAACGCTCCACTAATTAAGATGTGATTTCAGGAGTTAAAATAAAAACACAATAAAGAGAGAATCAAATACTTTCGAGGCTAATAATGATTAATTATTTGAACATGTATTTTTCATGATCACCTTATACAACAAACTGAGTCATATGACTTGTAGATAACCTGTGTGTTGATAATTTGTTTTAAGTGGTCGTCCATCTATACTAGTGCTGTTTTTTTTTAATTTTTAAATTTTTTTTTTTTAATTTGCAGTTTTTTTTTGTATCTCATAGTTATGTGACTTATTTTTTCAGCCTGGAATCTTTAAAATTTCTGATGAAGACCGGTTGCATTCCTTCAGCGAGTCATATAAATTGGGTATCAATTTAATCGAAGGTAATAATAAGTTCTGGTCATAATCTGAACTCGTGTCTAGGCATTGCTTATGATTTTATATTATATTTTCTAATTCTAAATATTTTTCGTCCGCTCAGGTGTCCATTCTCCAAATTTGGCCAGTTTAGATGCTAAACTTGTTCCAGAGCACTTGCTTTATCTCTCTATTGACTGCGGAAGGAAGTTTCTTTCGTCATCCAAATCTGCAAATAGATACAATTTTTACAAGGTGTTTCCCAGTTCTGTTTTTATATTTGGAGCCTTGGATTTTTTCCTCTTCATTTTATTTAAGGTTGCATTATGACCTGTTTATCTTTTTGTTCTTTTTGGAACAAGGATTCAAATGCTCACGAGATTGAACGAATGTTGAAAGTACTTGCACCCCTAAGACAGCAGATTCTGTCCAATCTAAATGAGTGGGAAGAACAGAATGATCTTCAAAATTTTTTGGTTGTCATTGACATGCTCCTGACTCTTCCATCTGATATCCCTCTAGCAAAGGTAATAATCCGTTACTGACTAGACTCCCATCTCTTACAAAACTTGATTTCCTATGTAGAGATTAATAGAATTGGAAAGTTGCCACATACTCATATACTCATATGCCCTACCACAATTTTCCGCTCAACACATATATGTGCTGATAAGAATTGAAAGCAAAATAATTTCATCCAGGTCTAGTCTTCATCTATTCTTTCCTCTTCAGGCTTTTTCAGGCTTGCAGTTTTTACTTCACAAGGCTCAAGTTATGCAAGAAAATCATTCAAAGTTCTCCTTCGCAAGTATGCACACTTTCCTTTAACTAATGTATCTGCAATTGTCTACTTTGTGTTCTTACCAATTTTTCTGGTTTTCATCATCTGCAGATCAGTTGAGATCTGTTTTTGATCTGATGTCATCATGGCAAAAGATAGAACTGGGTTCTTGGCCCGCGTTGCTTGATGAGGTGACGGATCAGTATGAAAACAATGCTAAAAAAGTAAGTGGCATGTCACTTCATTTTGTAATAATTTGTTATGTCTGTATCGTAGGATCCCACAATGGTTTGTCGCCTGAAAGCTTTTATAGTGCTAGGTCACTTTTTTCTCTCTCTTAGTATTTGTATTTTGAAATGATAGTCTATAAAAAGAACCAAAAACACACTAGTGATGTCCCTCCTAGGTGGATTGGCCATATAAACCGATAGGCTCAATAAAACCTTGTCCTGGTCATACCTAATGGTAAACCATTCAACTCCAAATCTCTGAAATGATTGCACCTATACCTATTATTAATTAATGAAAACAGGAGAATGGGTTTTATGGTTAATAATAAATTAATAATCACGAATCTAGTACCTTAGGGGTTAAATTTTAATATTTGACTTACCACTCTAGGGCAGAAAATTATCATTAGCTTCTTTTTCTAGTCATATTAAAATAATGATGCATAAAGTTCTCTGTACTTCAGAACCAGGGGAAGTTGTTGATCTAGATTATCAATAGCTTATTTCTTTTTGTCTCACTCTTGCTGCAGTTGTGGTTTCCTCTGTACTCTCTTCTTCCATCCACTACTTCTGGTCAATCAATTGTCGAAAGGTAAGTTATATAACTAAGACTCAGCCTACTATTTGTTGTTTCATCTCTTAGATTTTGTTGCTTGTTTTCTAGAGTAACTTTTATTTTCATATGAATCTTGTAGCCTGAAAGATTTCATTGAGTTGTCTAGCATTGGGGAATTCAGAAAACGTCTTCAGCTTCTTTATGCTTTTCTTGGTCAAAATCATATCAGTGCATCCCTAAAAATTAATTCCAGGTATATTTATAGTTCTACAAGTTATGTTTTCTTCTATATAAAAACAATGAAAGCGCTTATGGATGCCAGTAAATAGTTTAGTCCATTATGTTTTGCCCATCCCCTTATCCAGAAAACATATATTTTTTTTTCAAAATCTCCCGGCACATCATATTTTGCTGCAAGTGTTTAGTATTTTGTTGTGAAATTACTTTTATTCGCAAATATAATAGTGTTTTTTCTTCATTACTGAACACTGCAGTCCTTGTCGGATGCCATCATTCTTGTACAATACTTTTGGATATTACGTGCAGTTCTTACCAAAGTGAGTTCCTTTTGGTTGTTGTTTGTCCGATTTCTTTTCTTTTATTTATTTTTTCATTGGGCTCATTATGCGTCTACATAATTATGCAACTGTGCAGTATATCGAAGTACATTGATGCTAGCAGGAAAGAAATTTTAATTGAACTGAAAGAATTGGTGAAACTATGTCGATGGGAGGATGATAAGAGTTATGCATCAATTGAAAAATTGAAAAAGTGTCGGCAAAAGCTGAAAAAGCTTATACAGAAGTATACCGTAAGCATCAAGCTGTTTATTGGGTTATGTAAATAACATATGTTATATTTGTTAGAATGATGATTGGTTTTTTTCACCACATTTCACTGTTCCTTCCCTGGGCTTAGTTTTTTATGTGAACTATTGGCCTCTTTTCTGAATTCAATGCGTTCCAAGAACTTTGAATTGACTTTCATGTTTGCGATCTAGTACATCGTTCAAGTATTCAGTATGTATTTTTCATGTTAGAACTCTGTTTAGATATGTTTTTATCTAGCTTTAGTGGCTTCATATTAGGTTTGGGTTTCCTCCCAATTTAATTTTTTTAATGAATTTTAATATTTTTAGATTTTAGGAGATGGTAAATAATTTTTTATTGGAGTAAAGGTAAACGAGTTTCTGATCTTTTCTTGTTGATCTCTAGCACAAGCCTCCTCTCAAGATACAGTTTTAACTAAATGAGCACAATAAGATAGGAAACATAATAGAGTTATACAGTCACGTTGGTTCAACAAGTACCTAGTTTATGCAGGATATGATAGCTTATCCTGTCTCATCTCTCTTATCCCGACCATTGAACGGGTCCATTCTACAAATATTGTGTGCCTTTTATATTTTATGCTATAAAATATCTAAGTATTTGATCTTTCTTGCAATTTTTTGAAACTTTACTACAAAGCATTTTAATATTTTTGTGTAACTGTATATATCAGTTTTTTTAAATACATATTAAAAGTGAAGTCTTTGTTGAATTTTGGATACCTAGCAGCATCCTTAATATTTATAAATCCATTATGAAATTGTTGAGCATTTTTGTCGTGATAGCAGTTCTTATATTATGGTGTTTTCATAATTTGTATTTTGAGTGATCATTATATTTTTTTTATATGGTGCTCTCTTCTTATTGGTGAAGGATATTCTGCAACAACCTTTTCGTGAAGTTTTAATTAAGGGCTCAATCAGTAATGCTACGGATTTGCCATTATTCAGTGATGAAAACAGGTTATCTTATCCGACAGCTCATGGACTTTTGTAATTTGATATTTTGTTTTCTTATTTTTAAGTTGAAATTGCTGGTGTAGGTCGATGTGGTTTGAAAACTGCAGCATGGCGCTGGACAATGCTTTTCAGAATTTGCAGCTTAAGAAAACATCAGCATTTAATGTTTTGTTTTTACAACAGAAAAATGTTGAAGGTTTTCCTTCTTGTTTTCTTGTCACTTTCTTTTTTGTATTTCTAGTCTTTTTTTGTCAGTTTTGTTTCTTATTGTAAAATACTGAGAAACTGGTATGTTGTGCAGAAGATGTAAGCATATTGAGATCTTGTTGTGATTCCCAGCATACACTTAACCTAGAAGGATGGAAAGATGCATGGCATATGGTTGAAAATCTTTATATTGAAGCAGTTGACTTCGGTAACATTTGGAAGGACGATAAAAGTAGTTATAGGAAGAGAAAAGCTTTTGATCATCTTCTCAACCTCTTCAGAGCTAGTGGGTTGACTTCACACAAGGTGGGTGAAGTTTAGCTGTTTCTTTTCATGATTGTCTAGATTACTTCTGTTTTTTCCTATGTTGTCAATAGCATGCTATAGCGGAGTAGCATAGGGTAGTAGAGTTTGTGCGACACTTTTGGCCCATGAGCCACCGTTAACAATTGCAGGTGTAGCGGCCGCTACTGCGGCCCCAAAGCGCTATGGCAGCCACTGTAGGGGTTTCGGAGCGAAATTCCTCAAAGCCTTTTTTCAAACCTTGTCTTTTTTAAGGGTATAAATGCTAATTCAGACCTTTTTAAGGGTAAAATTGTGTTCTTCATTTTGTTATGTTTACAAACAATTGTTACTTTCTTCCTACTTTTGGTGCGGTGATGTTTTTCTTTGTTTAAATTTTATGGTTTTGATTTTGGTTCTGTACCGCCATTGCATTTCAGGGGTCAGTGCTACACGCCGCTATCCGGCATTAACAACAACATAGTTTTTGTTATTATTATTATTTTTAAAATTTTTAATTTTCTTCCTATCTTTTTATTTAAAAAATACAGGATCAACATGAAGATTGGTGGTTCATTGAGCTTTCTGGAAAAATGGAGTGTCTACTTCTAGAAAACAGTAGGTTCACTAGTACATCCTTGGAAATTGATGCCAAACTCAAAGATAATGATGCCACTGAAGAAAGCTCCCTTATGGAGTGGAAGACTGCTATTGAGCATTACTTCAAGAGTGTTATGTCTGTGCGCCTTCTGAAGGAGATATGCATCAAGCCTCACGGTGATATAGATTCTCAACAGGTAAACATATTTTTTCTAAATATTATTGGTAGTATAACTGTACAAGGTCTCTGATTTGTTTCATATAAAATTTTAATGTCTTGATCAATAATTCTCTTTATTCTTTTACTTTAGTAGTTTCATTTTGGTTTTCGTCTTTTTCTTTCCCCTCTATTTTTCATTGTATCTCATCACCTTGCTCCTTTTCTTTGCATTGCAAAAGATTGGTTCTTATGTCTATTTAATTGCTTTTGTCACTATCTTTGTAGGATTGAATATGATATAACCCTCCTCTTTCTGTGTGCCTTATAAGTTTATTTTGTTGTCATGGATTTGGTAAATTGAATGTGAACTTGGTTCTCTTTAGGTTCATAGGTCCATTTCTTTCCTCAGTCAGCTTATTCAGATACAAAAGAAGCAACTTGCTGCTGCCAGTGCATTTGGCGAGAAATTGAAACACTTCAGAGAATGTGCATCTACTATGGGAAAGTTGTTTTCATTTTGCTCTCCCACTGATAACAGTACAAACTTTATGTGCTCTATTGTTCCGAATCAGTTTGCCACTTACAAATGCCTGTGGCAACAGAAGGTAAAATTGTGATGACGATTTTATTTAGATGCTTGTATTTGCTACAGTATTTTTGGCATCTCATATTAATTGTATTTATCTATTTGATATACTTTTATGCAGCAAATATTTGATAATCTGTGTGCTATATCAAATGGAGAATTGCTCTTACTAAGGATATTAGAAACTAGCCATTTAAACACTTGTCAAAAAACAAGCCCTTCAGTAAGAATGATGAGTGCTTCCATTGAAGAATTCTTACCAGTGTTCTGGAAATCAAAGGTACATAATGGTTTTTAGTTTCTTTAAATTTGCAATATTTACATATGGCCTTTTATTCATGGTAAACATAATCACAGGAATCATTGGATTGTTACCTAATTGGGGGGTCAAAAGCTGTCACTGCAATGGCTTCTTCACATTTTTCTGTTGTTACTCAAGAAATGCAGCAGCTGGTTTCTGAAAATTTCAAGGCCATAAAGGGTTTTAATGATCAGTTTGTTGTACGGCAAGAGCAGGGTACAGATAGAAAATCAGTTAAAAATGTTCTGGTTCATCATTTCCAAGAAGTAATCGACAAGGTATTTAACCATTGGATTTAACTATCTGAAGTCCAGTAATTTGAATGAGAAACCTGGGACTTACAATTATTATTTTTCCAGGCAAAATCAATTGAGGAAGAATATTCCACTGCAATAAAGGAAAATTCTAAAAATGTAGATCCATCTGAGAAGGATCGTTTTTGCGAAAGGCAGTGTGCGGAGCCTAATGCTAGGTTTGATGAAGCCCTTAAGTCCACATATATACACATTGCATCTGTGTTGCAAAATTTATGTGTGCCAATGGATGAAGAGTCAATGGATGAAGAGTTAGAAATTAACATTGGTGAATGTAAATTACACCCATTTGTCTCAAATCTCAAGTTGGAAATGCTGTGTGATGATCTTTTTAAAATAATCACTTTTGGAGTAAGTTTTGTTTAGTTGCAGGTTATTTTAATTCTTTCTTGCTGGTGACTAAAATACTATGGTTGCTTGTAGGAAAAGCTGGTGAATTGTTGTGACGATAAAATTAGCAGTTATTCTTGCAAAGTAGGAGCCCATTTCCAAAATCTACATATGCTCATTGGCCTATTACTGGAATTCAGCGACGAGCTCTTGAAAAATTTCTTTGCTTTGCACAGATCAGTAAGCTTAATGCTCATTCACCCCTTTCTGCGGATCAGCATATTTTTCTCTCTGATAGCATGATATATGTTATGGAATTGGCATATTTTATAACATTTTTAAAGTTCTATCAATTGTCAGTATCTCATTATCGTTTGAGTCGGATAATCTAATTTTGTATATTGATTTGCAGGTATCAGTAACAACTCACGTGATTGCAAATATTTTAGTTTCTGTATTTTCAAAAGGTTTTGGAACACCAGCAGAAAACGAGGACGATGGAACCCTCAATACGTCTGAAGATGCAAGTGGGACTGGCATGGGGGAAGGTGTTGGATTGAATGATGTCAGTGATCAAATTACTGATGAAGACCAGCTACTGGGAACACGTGAACAGGTTAGTTTATGAGTCTTATATTTTTGCGTGTTTTTACAAAAAAATTCTCTCAAATTTAGATTCTCAAGCTATGTATCATGTTCTTTTGTCAATGCTGCAGCAAAAGGAAAAACAAGACGACTCCAAGGAAGTGCCAGACAACAATAATACTGGCATTGAGATGGATCAGGATTTTCAGGCTGATGCAGTAAGTCTTAGTGAAGAGTCTGAAGAAAATGAAGATTCAGATGGTGAGAATGAGGAACCTGAGTCCGAAATGGGTCCCACAGGACCTGATGGTGAAGCAGTTGGAGAGAAAATTTGGGATCAGAATGAAGATGAGACTCCCAATGATACAAGAGAGAAGTATGAATCTGGACCTTCAGTTAAGGATAAAGACGAAAGCAACAAAGAGTTAAGAGCCAAGGATGACTCTGCCATCAATGAATCTGATAATGCTAGTTGTGATGAAGGTGATGCTCAGAATGATGAAGCTGCAACCCAGGAAGAGTATGAAGATGAAGAAAATACAGACAAGGTAAATATGGACAAAGAAGAAGCATATTCTGATGCTACTGGATTGAAGCCAGATGAACCGGATCACCCTTCCGACTTGGATATGGATTTAGATGCAAATGAAGATTTGGATCCTGTTGAAGAGGGAGATCCGGAAGGGCATGATGATTCAGCTGAGAATGAGAACCAGGACAGTGATAAATGCTCACCTGATGAAATTATGGAAGAAGCATGTACTGAAGTTGATGTATCCTCTGAAAAAGATGATCCAGGTCAGGAACATCAGGAAAATGGTGATATGAATTCCATGGAACCAGAGAAAGAAACATCTGAATCTTCTGATGTGGTTAATGATCAAGTTTCCACTGTTGGCTTAGCATCACAGTCCAAAGGTGATTTGCAGGCATCTGGTTCCCAAAATATACCATCAGAGTTAAATTTGTCAAATAGCCATCATGACTTTGACAACCCTGCTCTCACGGGAGGCTTTCCTTCTAGTGATAGGTCTGAGATGGACCTTACGATGACAGACTCATCAAATACTGGGGGAATTAGTAAAACTCAAGCTAAATCACATCTTCCAGAGCCTGAGCATACATTTTCTCAAGAAAAACAAACTAACCCTTCCCGAAGTACAGGTGATGCGCTTGATTTCAGGAAAGAAAGAATAAATATATCTGGTGATGTCCCTGAGGATAACTTAGAGAATCACGGTGAAATGGATGATGATAATGCAGATGAGTATGGATACGTTTCTGAATTTGAAAAGGGGACAACTCAGGCTTTGGGACCTGCAACGTTGGAACAGGTTGATAGAAACATTGATAGTGATAAGCTTGATACAGAATGTCGTGCCGGAGATGATGCAAATTTGCAGTTTGAAAAGGAAAAATCAGAAATAGATTCTGCAAGTAATTCTTCTTTACTCCCCAGAAATGAAAAAAGGGATCAAGTGAATATGTCAGCCATAGAGAACTCTCAAGAGGATGGATCAGGAAAACCTGTTAGTGAGAATATTGATCCTGAAAGGCGTAGGGAAGACGAAGTTTCTTTCAGCAGATCATACTTGAATGAAAACACACCTAAAATAAGTCAACTTTCTGTGCATGATGAGGAAATGGGACAATACCATGAACCTTGTGAGGCTCCTGATCATGTGAAAGATAATGCTAATGCCCTATGGAGAAGATATGAACTTAGCACTACAAAGTTGTCTCAGGAACTGGCCGAGCAATTGCGTCTTGTATTGGAACCCACAGTGGCCAGCAAGCTCCAAGGGGATTATAAAACCGGCAAAAGGATAAATATGAAAAAGGTAATTGATGTGTTCTTATTAATATGTATGAGCCTTATAATAAAATAGTATGAATCTGTTGATGAAACATTGGTGCTTATCTCTTCCTTTACCTTTAAAATAATGCCAGGTTATACAATACATAGCCAGTTATTATCGTAAGGATAAAATATGGCTTAGGCGGACCAGACCCAACAAACGTGATTACCAAGTTGTGATTGCTGTTGATGATTCACATAGCATGTCAGAGACCTGCTGTGGTGATGTTGCAGTTGAAGCTTTGGTTACAGTATGCCGCGCTGTTTCTCAACTCGAAATGGGGAGCTTGGCCGTTGCAAGCTTCGGAACAAAAGGAAACATAAATTTGCTACATGATTTTGATATGCCATTCACCGGAGAGGCTGGGGTTAAGGTTAGCAGGATTAGCGTAGAACTAGTTTCTTTTTTTCTTTTTTGACATTAGTATTTGTACATTTGTTTAATCTGTTGAAAGGATCTGATTGTTTGCTTTTGACTGATGAACAGATGATTTCCAACTTGACATTCAAGCAAGAGAATACTATAGCTGATGAGCCAGTTGTGGATCTGTTGAAGTTTTTGACCAACAAGCTAGACGCCGCAGTTGTAAAAGCACGACTTCCATCTGGACGTAACCCCCTACAGCAACTTGTTTTAATCATTGCAGATGGTCGTTTTCATGAAAAGGTACGTAATTAACAATCTGTCTGCCTCATTATATATATTCATAACAATAGCTCTCTTTGATTCAATTGTATCTTTTTTCAGGATAACTTAAAGCGGTGTGTTAGAAATGCATTAGCCAGTAACCGAATGGTTGCTTTCTTGCTTCTTGATAACTCTCAGGAGTCAATAATGGATCTCATGGTATTTATTTACCAGCACAAGTGATTTTTAAGATATGCAATTTTTCTTTTCTCTGACCTTCGACTTTCTGTACACCAGGAAGCATCCTTTGAAGGCGGGAAGATGAAATTTTCAAAGTACATGGACAACTTTCCCTTTCCCTATTATATTGTGTTGAGGAACATTGAAGCACTGCCCAGGACTCTTGCAAACCTACTGAGACAGGTAAGTTTGAGTTCTCCTTTAAGACACATAGAAAGAAAAAGTGGAATAGAAGATATTACTATTACTAAAACAGTGTTTTATTTTGTTGTGTTATTTCAGTGGTTGGAGCTTATGCAGCATTCAAATTATTGACTGGTCAGACTCATTGAAGATGTTCAAAATCCATTTTTGGTTTCAAGAATGCAAATACAACCTGCTTTATATTGAAGAGGGATTAGAAAATGTCATTGGGGGTACTTGGGTCTGAATTTTGTATATAAAAGATACATGAAATTCAGTGTACTGATTCTACTTCTTTGATTAAAAATATCAGTTGTTGCATTCGAAGAAACATGCTATGAAATGATTTTGAACCATCTTTGATTCTGACATGATATAAAGTTAAGATGCCAATAAAATTCAAGTTTACCTAAATTAACACGAGTAATATTTTTTTTGGTGACCAGTACCAACTCCCAAACCAGTCGTCAAAATAAGCCTTAGCTTCATCAGAAAAGACACCACAAGATGAAGAATTACCTTCTCCAGAAGCATTGCTTTTCTTCTTTTTCTTTGGTTCCACAAATCGGTCTTCATAAATCTTCTTGCCAGATTTCTCCAGATAGTAGTAAACACCATCTTTGTCAGGATAATACGTCACTATGGAAACTACAAATTCTCCCAATATTTTTGGAGCTTCTAACAGATAACCTCTTCAAACACCATTCAGTTCCAAAATGTATTGAATAGAAGAAGTAAAGAACAAGGACCTCTTTGGGTGTTCTTTGCAGTGAAGCATCCTTATAATCTCTCTGCTCTAATTACGTGGTTTCTGTAAAATACCTTGACCACAATCCATTGAAGAATACTCGCATCAATATAATGCTAATTTGAAAATTTGCCATGTCAAGCCGGTTTCCAAAAACAGATTTAGAAATTGTCTGCACATATGCTATACGATCATACTCAGATGATTTTGCAATAGACACATTCATACTAGAAGACTTCAAATTGTTAGAATTGATTTAGATTTAATTAGATATTAATTTATATTTAAGAATACTTTTAGATTGTTTATATCTTTGTTAGAGGATATATATCTTAGATCTTTTTATATCTTTGTAGAAGATATATTTTAGATTTAATTTGTGTGTATAAATAGCCTAATGGAGTAGATTATTGTAATTCATTGTAAATCCTTATTTGAAGTTATCAGTAAATATTCCTTTTGCCTTTTATCTTCCTTGTGTTTCAACAATTGGTATCTAGAGCTCCTGGTTAGAAACTCTGAAATTTGGGAAATATTGTTTTCATTGAGTTTCTGCGTAAATTGCACAAGGTAGAAGATGAACGGAAACGACGATATTCATTCCAAGCTTCTAGTATTTGATGGTAAAAACTGGAATCGTTGGAAGATCCAAATGCGCGTGTTATTTGATTCTCAAGATGTGTTAGAACTTGTTACTGATGACTATAATCTGTTAGAAGCAGATGCAACGGAGGACCAGAAGATAGCACAGAAGGTGCTGAGGAAGAAAGATCAGAAAGCATTGTTCTACATCCATCAATGTGTGGATGTGAATGTGTTTGAGAAGATTGCTGATTCTGAAACAGCAAAGGTTGCGTGGGACAAACTGGTCAGATGTTACGGTGGTGACGCATAAGTGAATAAGGTAAAGGTTGCGTAGGACACACTGGTCAGATGTTACGGTGGTGACGCATCAGTGAATAAGGTGAAGCTTCAGTCTCTCAGAAAGCAATATGAGAATCTCAACATGAAGGACAACGAGAAGGTTTCTGAATACATCTCTAGAGTGATTCTGATCACTAATGAGATGAAAGCTTGTGGAGAAACTCTATCTGAACAAAAAATTATTGAGAAGATCTTGAGATCTTTAACTTCTCAGTTTGATTACATTGTTGTAGCAATTGAACATTTCAAAGATCTGAGCACCATGAGAGTTGAAGAGTTGCAAAGTAGTCTTGAGGCGCATGAGTTGCGTATGACTGCAAGAACTTCTGAGAGGGAAGTAGAGCAACATGCTCTGAAAGTAACTTCTGGTAAGAAGCATCAGAAGCAGACTTGGTCAGAAGTCAGGAAGAAAACTAATGGTGGTCAAAAGTCAGAAACTTCAAACTCTGATAGGCAGAAGAATGTTCAGTGTTACTGTTGCAGGAACTTTGATCATTATGCCAAAGATTGCTGGTCAAACAAAGAAAGGAAGTCAGAAGAAGCAAATGTAGCTAGAGGAGATTCAAATGATGAACCTGTGCTATTTATGGCTTATGAATCTGATGAGGAATCAGTGGAATTGTCCTTTTCTGATTCTGAAGGGGAAAAAGAATATGACTCTGAATATTCTGATTTTGAAGGAGTGATTTTGTATGAGTCAGAATCAGAATATGACTCTGAGTCAGAATTTGAAGATGACGCTGAAGATTTTGAAGATGAGTCAGAATCTGAGGTTTTTGAAGACGAGTTAGAGTTAGAAGATGACTCTGAAGCTGAAGACAAGTCAGAATTCGAAGGTGATTCTGAGTCTGAAGAAGATTATGCTTCTGAAGAAGAGTCAGAAGATGATGACTCTGGAAACTCTGAAGGTGAGTCAGATGGTGAATCTGATTTTGATTTTGATGATGATCCAGAATTTGGTGGTGATCATGCTTATGAAAGGAAAACTCTAAAGACGTAGGTTCTGGAGGATAAACTTCTAAAGATGATCAAGTTTTTGGTGGAAATCATGACTCTAAGGTTGGACCTTCTGAAGGAAATTCAGCCTTTGGCGATGATCATGATTCTGAAAGTGGAATTTCTGAAGGCAGAGGTGATCCAACTTTTGAAGATGGTATTTATGAAGGTAGTGACTCTGACTCTGAAGAAGATACAGAAGGAGAAGATGATTCTGACTTTGACTCTGATGGTGATCCAGACTCTGAAGACAGTCAAGGTTCTGGAGAAAGTCCAATTTCTAAAGCAAGTGCTTCTGAAAGGGAAAGTTCTGGAGAAAGTCCAATTGCTGAAGCAAGTGCTTCTGAAGGGGAAAGTTCTGGTGTTCAAAGTTCTGAAGGTCCAGTTCAGAGGCAACAAAGAGTCAGAAGCATCCCAAGAAGATTTGCAGAGTTTGACATGTTGCTAGACACTGAAGTAAATTCTGAAAGAGAAGTTATTCAGTGTGCAATGTTAGTAGACTCTGAACCCGTAAGTACGAAAAAGTCTCTTAAGCACCAAGTTTGGTTACAGGCCATGAAAGAAGAACTTAATGCTATAGAGAGAAACAAGACTTGGAAGCTGACAGAACTTCCAAAAGGCAAGAAAGCCATCAGCGTCAGATGGGTTTTCAAGCAGAAGCTAAAGCCAGATGGATCAATTGGAAAACACAAAGCGAGATTAGTAGCAAGAGGCTTCCTACAGAAGCCTGGGCTGGATTACTTTGAAGTGTTTGCACCTGTAGCGAGACATGAAACAATCAGACTAGTGATTGCAATAGCTGCTAACAGGAATTGGCCTCTGATGCATTTAGATGTAAAATCTGCATTTCTGAATGGTCCATTACAAGAAGAGGTGTACGTTTCACAACCTCCTGGATTTGAGAAAAAGAATCAAGAAGGGATGGTGTTCAAATTACACAAAGCATTGTATGGATTGAAGCAAGCGCCCAGAGCTTGGAATTCGAAGATTGATTCATTTTTTAAGGAACAAGGGTTTCAAAGTGTGAGATGGAGTATGGTGTTTATGTTCAGCATACTTCAGAAGTTAATATGATTCTGGTCTATTTGTACGTTGATGACATACTACTTACAGGAAGTTTTGAACAAGAGATAGTTGAGTTCAAGAATGTTCTGACAAAGGCTATTAAAACTGATCAATTTCTTGGATTAAGGGATGGAATTGGCGTTGACAGTTTTGGATAAATATAAATTAAGGGATGGTGTTAGAATTAATTTAGATTTAATTAGATATTGATTTATATTTAGGAATATCTTTTAGATTGTTTATATCTTTGTTAGAAGATATATATCTTAGATCTTCTTATATCTTTGTAGAAGATATATTTTAGATTTAATTTGTGTGTATAAATAGCCTAATTGAGTAGGTTATTGTAATTCATTGTAAATCCGTATTTTGAAGCTATTAGTAAATATTCATTTTGCCTTTTATCTTCCTTGTGCTCCAACACAAATCAAAGTGAGCAGTAAAATCGAAGTAATCAAATTTAATTACACGGTCCTTAAATTTACTATCTAAACCAACATCGGTCAATTTAGGATCAGTTTATTCTGGCTTTTTTTTAAATGATTTTAGTAGTGTTATATAATT
Source organism: Vicia faba (assembly GCA_948472305.1). NCBI lineage: Eukaryota > Viridiplantae > Streptophyta > Magnoliopsida > Fabales > Fabaceae > Vicia > Vicia faba. The sequence goes on along the minus strand of OX451739.1, from coordinate 373,529,718 downwards.
GTGTAAAAAAAACTTAAAAAGAATTTTTTTATAAAAACTTCAAATGATATTTTTTTTAATAATTATTCTTAAAATGTTATTTAAGATATTCTATCTTTTTATTGAAACTTTTTCTAGATATCAAAATTTTAAAAAATTATTTAATTTTGAAGTTATTTGTGTTAGAAACGTAGTAACAGTAGAAAGGAAGAAGAAAGAGAAAGAAAGGAAGAGAGAGAAAGTAGATATGAAATTATAACCGAATTGTATATTACAATAGAGGACAAAACTGAGTTATATACTCAGCACAATGATATTACAATTTTACCCTTTCTACTATTGAAGTATATATTCTAATAACTTCCCTAAAACCCTAGGTCACCCCTGATCCAGAGTTATCATGTCCCGGACCTGCAACTTGCTTCTTAGTTGCAGGAACTTGAGAGATGATAGGGGCTTGGTGAGTAAATCAGCATATTAATCAAACCCAGGAATGTGCTCGACTATCAAGCTCTTGTTCAACACTTTTTCCCGTAAGAAAAAGATGTCTAATTCCATATGCTTGGTCCTAGCATGTAGAATAGGATTGTGTGACAATGACACAGTGCTGAGATTGTCACACAATAGGATAAGTGTAGTAAATGGCATCTTGAGCTCAGTAAACAGTGACTGTATCCACAACACTTCTGCAGCAGAGTTAACAAGGCTCCTGTACTCTGCCTCTGTACTAGACCTTGCAACTAAGGTCTATTTCTTGGACCACCAAGAAACAAGATTAGGTCTAAGAAAAATGCAGGAACCTGAGGTGGATTTCCTATCATCAGGATCTGCTCCCCAGTCAGCATCAGAAAATGCTGTAATGGAAATAGGAACTTGAGTGTTAGCAACCTGCAGATGTAGCCCATGACAAAGAGTCTCTTTAAGGTACATGAGAATCCTTTTAACAGCAGCTCAGTGGCTTTCAAGAGGATTAAACAGAAACTGACAAGCTTTGTTGACTGCATAACTGATCTCAGGCCTAGTAATCGTGGCATACTGCAGTGCTCCAACAACTAACCTATAGAAAGTAGGACCCTGCATCACATCTGTGCCATGTTTGGTAAGCTTAAGACTAGATATCATGGGGATAGGCACACCATTAGCCTCACTCAGATTAGACTTGACTAGGAGATCTTTTAGATATTTTGTCTGAGACAAAAACAGAGATCCATCCTTTAAGTGAGATACCTCAATACCCAGAAAGTACTCCAATTCTCCTAGTTGTTTAAGTGCAAACTGAGCATGCAGTTTATTGACCAGTTCCTGAATATGCTGTGTAGAATTTCCAGTTACATCCACATAGACTAACATAATGATAGTATATGAGGGTGTGACAAGGGTAAAAAGAGATAGATCACACATGCTAGAGGAAAAACCAAATCCCTTTAGGGCTGAAGTTAGTTTCTCAAACCAGGCCCTAGGCGCCTGTTTAAGCCCATAAATGGTTTTGTTCAGTTTGCAAACAAGAGAGGCATCACTGGAAACTTCAAAGCCAGGAGGCTGCAACATATACACTTCCTCCTCAAGTGTGCCATTAAGGAAGAAATTATTCACATCCAATTGTGTGATATGCCACCTCTTGGAGATAGCTATAGTGAGCACAATTCTAACAGTTACAGGCTTAACCACAAGTGAGAATGTCTCAGTAAAATCAAAGCCCTGTTGCTGGTGGAAACCCTTGGCAACTAGTCTTGATTTGTACTTGTTAAGGGTTCCATCAGGGTTTTGTTTTACCTTGAACACCCATTTGTTCCCTATGGCCTTCCTATGAGGAGGCAAACTGGTTAAAGTCCAGGTGTTGTTTTTCAAGAGAGCGTGATATTCATCAGTCATAGCAACTTTCCAATGGGGATCCTTTAGGGAAGCTTTATTAGATGTGGGCTCCAGTTCAATGAGAAGAAGGGTGGGATGCTATCTGGGTTGTACTATGCCATTCTTCCTCCTAGTGGTCATAGGATGCACATTTTTAGGGTGTAAAGGTGGCAAAGAAGAATTATCTGCAGGGACGTCAGAAGCAGACAAATCAAATGCAGAGCCAGAGACAAAGAGCTCAGATATAGGTGCTAGAGAGTTAGAACTGGAGCTGACCGAAGTGTTGTTGTTGGTCTGAGCAGGTGATATGGGAGTAGAAAGTGAAGCTGGCTCAGGGCTGATAGAAACTGAGGGATGAAGACTGCTGGGACCCTGATGGAAGTGAGGAGGCTGTGAGATTTGAGAGAGACTGATGGGAAATGGTGGAGATAGAGGGATAGAAGAAATATAAGAAGCTTCAGTAGTCACACTCTTGGCATAGGAAAACCTAGCTTCATTAAACACTACATCTTTAGAAATGTAGATTCTACCATTGGAAGCTAGACACTTGTACCATTTGTGATTGGAAGAATATCCCAGGAAAGTGCATTCTTGTGAGTGAAAATTGAATTTATTGGGAGAATAAGGTCTGAGGTAAGGGTAGCAGGCACACCCAAACACCTTGAGAAACCTGTAATCAGGGGCACATCCATACATCATGAAATAGGGAGATTTCATGGCTAGCAGAGGAGTGAGCATTCTGTTAATTAGATAAGTGGCAGTGAGGCAGGCATGATCCCAAAATTGCAAGGGAAGACTTGCTTGAGACAACAAAGTCAGCTCTGTTTCAATAACATGCCTGTGCTTCCTTTCCACAGTGCCATTTTGATGATAGGTGTGAGGGCAAGCAAGTCTGTGTGCAATGCCCTTGGTGAGAAATAACTTGGTGAGAGACTGAAACTCGCCTTCACCATCAGTCTGAACTGATTTTACAGTAGTTCTAAACTGTACCTCTACAGCAGTGATGGAGTGTGTGATGGTGTGCAATATATCAGACTTTAACTTGAGAGGAAACACCCATGTATATTTAGAAAAAGCATCTACACAAGTCAACAAGTATTTATATCCACATGTTGAAGTCATATGAGCTGGACCCCATACATCCAAAAAGAGTAAATCAAAAGATTGAGTATAAGTTGTGTGTGAAAGTGTACTAGGCAGCCTATGCACTTTTCCTAGGCAGCAGGGAACACAGAAATCCAAGGGAGACTTGTGTGGAACCAGAACATTGAGAGATTGCAGAGTTGACTTGAGCACTTCATGGTGAGGATGCCCCAGCCTATTGTGCCATAAGTTGTAAGTAGATGCTGAAGTAGAAATTGAACCGCTTGTGATATGATTTATTGAAGGCAAGGGTTGGAAAGGATCAAAGGAGTAAAGACCATCTTTATTCACCACACCGTGCAACAACACTTCACTGGCCCGTGTTTTGACAAAAAACCTGTCAGCATGGAACTCAAAATAAACACAGTTACCTTGGCAAACTTGCTGACAGACATGAGATTCTTAGTGATAGCTGGCACAAGTAATAGGTGATTGAGTGTAAGAGTTGTGTGTGTATGCAGAGGTGATACAAAGGTAGTTGAGCCAATAGAAGTTATAGGGAGTCCTTTCCCATTTCCAAGCAAGACCTGGTCAGTACCAGGGAGTGTCATGCTTTCAGACATATAGGCAACATTGTTGGTAACATGGTGAGTTACTCCTGAATCAGGGTACCAAACTTGAGAAAGTTGACCAACAGCAGTTGTAGTCGCATCTGTACCTGTACCAGTGAAATAGGCTTGTGGTTGTTGTGCTGGTTTTGCAGGAAACCCTGGTGGTGGTCCTCTTAGAGCTGGTGTAAGCCACTGATTAGGAGTAGGAGCAGTCCACTCTGATGGAGCAGGCATAGGCATAGCTGAAGCACTTTGAGTCCACTAATTCCAGTTCTGATACTAAGGGTGTGACATCGGAGCTTGTGACCACATGCTAGGCATCATTGCTGTGTGTCTGTGATAGCACACACTAGCATCATGTCCCATCTTATGACAAATCTGACACTGCACCTTGTATCGTCCACTAGAACGACCACCTCTGCCCCTGTAGGCTCCACATCCACCACGAAAACCTCCACGTGAACCACCATAGCCAGTCACAGGACCATATGTAGCTTGAACTGAAGCATCTTGAGCAGTCTGTGTCGCATCTGCAGTCACAGGAGGTGTAGCCTGAGCTACGTTGACAGAAATAGGTTCAGCAACCATACTCTTCTTTGTCTTCTCTAGTTTCGCTTCATGAGAAAGAAGCATAGATTCAACTTCAATAATAGGACAGAGATGAGGCCTGTACTGGATGATTGAAGCTAGGGCATTGTACTCCTCTGGTAAACCATCAAGAATGGCTTCAATTTGATCACGTTGCGAAATCGGATCGTCAATTGACTCAAGCACGTCCACAATTTGTTGAATACGAGCAAGATACTCTGTAACCGTTTTCTCCCCTTTCGTAATCGATTTTAGCTCCGAACGAAGTTGGCGTGACTTCGCACTTGTGTGCGCGAACATGTATTTATGAATCTCATCCCAAATCTGATGAGAATGCACACAACAAACAACGCGAGGAAGAACAGAGTCAGACAAGGTGGTGAGAAGCCACATGAACAAGAGCGAGTCCTGTTGCTCCCAAGAGACATACGCTGGATTTTCTACATCGTTCTCACGATCTGCTTTAGTGAGATAGCGTGGAGGAACGATATGGCTCACCATAAGACGATGAAGTTTGTGCGTTCTGATGATCCCTTCGACTTGTTGTTTCCACGAATGAAAGTTATTCTCATCAAGTTTCAGAGTAATTTGTTGCGCAAACGTCTTGAACGCGTTCTTCACGTTGAGCGTCGCCGTCGTCGATGTTGCACCGGTCATGTTCTCAGACTCACCATCAGAAGCCATGACCAAGGGTCGAGCTTAAGCTCTGGATACCATGTTAGAAACGTAGTAACAGTAGAAAGGAAGAAGAAAGAGAAAGAAAGAAAGAGAGAGAAAGTAGATCTGAAACTCTAACTGAATTGTATATTACAATAGAGGACAAGACTGAGTTATATACTCATCACAATGATATTACAATTGTACCCTTTCTACTATTGAAGTATATTTTCTAATAATTGGAAATAGATTTCCATCAAAATCATTTTTGAAATACAACTTTTTGAAAAAATTACGATTTTGATTATATTTTGGTCTTCAATAATATATGTTTATATTATAGGATGTCAAAATTAATATATCAATTTATAAAAAATGACTATAAAAAACTTATAATATTTTAAAAAACAATTTTGTAAAATCTATTTTCAGAAATTCAAAGAAAAAATCTATTTTTCTTAAAGCTGAAACAAACATAATCTTAAGGTTGCAGTGGAATGCATTCATACGGTGGGAATTGAATCTTTTGTTCAACCTAGTAAGCAAGAAATTTGACTCTCATTTCAGATTCCAACTTCTTATCCACATAATATTTTGGATCTATGGTTTGTTCCGAAATTTCTAAGCGTACAAACTCAAAGAGGAATTAACATTGCCAATCTCCTAAAAAAGATTTATTCCAGAATTATTGGTGTTGAATTAGAAATAATCTTCGATAAATTTTTAGAAAAAAAAATTCAAATTCCATTTTCGGTAGTGATGGAAAAATATCGGATTTTAAAAAGTATCTGGTATTTTTTCAAAAATTTTAGTTTTTTTCCCAAAAAATTTGGAAAAATCAGTTTTTCTTTTCGAAATTTCCGTTTTTTTTTTGAAAATTTTGAAATATACTTAAATTTCCAGTACGGTATTGAAAAATTTCGGTATTGCACTGAAAATTTCGAAATTTTTTTCCAAAAATTTCAAAAATATTAGAATTTTCTCGAAATTACCTTCAATAAACTCCCTAATAAAATGATGACAAATTTCAATGTGTTTGGTTCTACTATGTTGAACATAATTTTTTGAAATATTGATGGCACTCTAGTTGTCATAGAGCAATGTCATGACATCTTGTCCCACATTATACTTCTTAAAAATTTGTTTCATCCAAAGAAATTGAGTAAGACTGCTCCATACAGTAATATATTCAACTTCAACAGTAGATAATGAGACACAATTTTGCTTCTTGCTGAACTAAGATTTTAAGTTGTTTCCAAGAAGGAAGTATCCACCCGATGTTCTTTTTTTATCATCTACACTTCCAGTCCAATCAACATCACAATACTTGACTAGTATTGAGTTAGTATCATGTGAGTAGAATATACCATAGTAAAATGTCTCATTGATATATCTAAAGCTGCTTTTAACTTGAGAAAGATGAATGGTCTTGGTTTTGCTTGATATCTTACGCACAGCCGTACAAAAAAAGTGATGTCAGGTTTTCTTACCGTGAGGTAGAGCAGACTTCCAATCATACTTATGTATAAAATTTGATATACATCAACTCCATATTCATCTTTGGTCACTTTCACATGTGTAGCAGTAGGAGTTCTTTTGTGGCTAGAATTGTCAAGGTCAAACTTCTTCACTATACTTTTAGCATACTTGCTTTGAGATACAAAATTCCTGTCTTCCATTTGCTTAACTTGAAGAACAAGAAAATAAGTGAGTTCTCCTACAAGGCTCATCTCAAATTCAGACTTCATTTGTTGGACAAAACGCTCCATCGTCGAGTTTGACATCCCAGTAAATACAATATCATCAACATATATTTGTGCTACCATGAGTTTTCCTCCATCTATCTTCACAAACAGAGTCTTGTCTATTACTTCTCTTTTGTAGCCACCGTTGATCAAAAACTCTGTTAATATTTCATAACATGTTCTAGGAGCTTGCTTTAAACCATAAAGATATTTCTTCAACTTGGACACATAGTCTGGGAAACTAGGATCAAAGAAACCCGTTGGCTGCTCTACATAGACTTCTTCATTAAGATAACCATCCAAAAAATAACTTTTAACATCGATTTGATACAATTTGAATTTCACCATGCATGAATTTCCTAAAAATAATCTAATGGACTCAAGTCTAGCAACTAGAGTAAATGTCTCATCAAAATCCACTACTTCTATTTGAGTGTACCCTTGAGCAACTAACCTTGCCTTGTTTCTTGTCACATTACCACTTTCATCAGATTTGTTCTTGAAGATCCAATTGGTACCAATGACATTCATACCTTTAGGTCTAGGAACTAACTACCAAACTTCATTTCTTCTGAATTATACCCCTCTTTCCTAGCATTTATCCATAATTCATTAGTTAGTGCTTATTTAACATTTTTAGGTTCAATCTTGGAGATGAAGCATGAGTTTACAATCATATATTTGGATCAGTTTATGAATCATTCATTCATACTTCCAATGACATTATCAATATGATGATCCTTATGAATTCAGATGGATGATCCTTTGCTGACAATGGTTTCTTAAGAATTTGTACTTTCAGTCTCAATGTCAGACCCCTTGTGTGGGACATATGATGGGAAATGTGTGTGTTGAGGGGAAACATCATCTTCATCCATAATAACTTATTTCTCATCAGGATTATCATCAACAATAATGTTTATGGACTCCATCACTGTCTTCGTATGAGTGTTTTAAACCTTGTAGGTTGTGCTATTAATAGAGTATCCAAGAAATATCCATACTTCACTATTTGGATCCATCTTTCTCCTTTGATCATAATCAACCAAGATGTAACACTTACTACCAAATACATGGAAGTATTTAACATTTGGCCTTCTTCCTTTCCAAAGCTCATATAGAGTGGCTTTGGTTGCAGATCTGATAGCCACTCGATTCTAAATGTAGAAAACAATGTTTATCGCTTCAACCCCTAAACTATAAAGTAAATTATTAGCATGTATCATGACTCTAGAAACTTCTTGTAAGGTTGTATACTTGCGTTCTACTACTCTATTTTGTTGAGGTGTGATAGGTGCAGAGAATTCATGACTAATCCCTTCAGTAGAATAAAATTTATAGAACTTGGAGTTCTCAAAATCTATGCCATGGTTACTTCTTATCTTTACAATATCATTTCCTTTCTCCTTTTGGATGCAAAGGCATAGATCTTTGAACACATCAAAAGTATCAGGTTTTTCTCTAATGAATTTAAACCATGTATATCTAGAAAAATCATCCACACATACAAAAACATATCTCTTTCCACCAAGACTTTCCACTTGCATAGGCCCAATGAGGTCCATATGAAGTAATTCAAGAACTTTTGAGGTGGCCAAATGTTGTAGCTTTTTGTGGGACATCTTGATCTGCTTCCCTATTTGGAATTCCCCATAGATTTTTCCTTCTTTAATCTTCAAATTTGGAAAAAATCTGATGGCTTCAACAAATATAACCTTCTTCATGCCTCTCAGATTGAGGTGACCAAGGATTTGGTGCCATAACTTGATCCCATCAACTTTGGAGATCATGCAATATGAGGGATGAGAAATCTACATATAAAGTTATCTTTGGACCTTAACCCCTTCATGAGAACTTCTTGATCCTTACTGGTGACAATACATTCAAATTTTCTAAAGTTTATATTCAAGTCTTGATCACACACTTGGCTTATACTGATAGAGTTAGCAGTTAAACCTTCTACCAGCAACATATCATTAAGATAAGGAATACCAAGACTAACCATTTTTCATATTCCCTTTATTATTCCTTTTGATCCATCACCAAAAGTGATATAACTATTTGAGTAAGATTTCACCCCCTCAAGATATGTCTTTTCTCCAACCATGTTTCTGGAACATCCACGATCAAAGTACCAATCTTCCCTTGAAGAAACTCTAAGATACGTATGAGCTATGAAACTGTTGGCAGAAACTTTGGATTTCCACTCCTTCTTTGCTTTCCCCTTCTTGTCATCATTTCTTTTCATTCTCGGTTGACTATAGAACCGAGGATAACCATACAACTTGTAACAATAAGGAATTATATGCCAATATCTACCACAATGGTGACATCTCCAAAACAAGTTCTTGTGACTTATGTGATGAGGAAACACATGTTGAACACGGTACTGGGACATGTGGTCCACCATCAGAAAATCAGTCTTCTTCTTAGGAAGGACAAAGGTCTCAGAGGGGATTTTGCCTTTCTTGATCATGCTGGATTCAAAACCTATTCCCTTCTGGTTTCTAGAGAACTTCCCAACTTCCAATATCCCATATAGCATATTTGAACCATTGTTCAACATACACACAACTTTTATCACATTTCAAGTTTGGAATTTAGTAAAGACACTTTTTTTCCAGACCTATGATAGTTGAGAAAAGGTTTTTCCTTTTCCTTCTGAAACACACTTATGGTTCTTTTATGATTCTCCACTATTAAGCAAGCTTCCTCCCACTTTGTGTTTATAGTTTCATATTAGAGCATGTTCTTCTTCAAACATGTTTGCATCATTTGACTCATTTTCAGACACATATTTTCCATCGAAATCCATCACTAAGTTAGTTGTTTCTACTTCACTATCATCATCAGAATCAGAACAGGTGATTGCGAATCCCTTTTTCAGTTTGTTTAGGAAGGTAGGACATCCAGCTTTGATGTGACCAGATCCTTCACATTCAAAACATTTATGTCCTTTACCCTTGTTGAAACTGTTTTCATCTTTGTTCTTGCCCTGAGGACTGATGTCTGACATAATGTCATAAACATTTATCCTCCATTGTCCATCCAATCTTCTCAAAGCTTTGTTGAACTTTCTACCAACAAAATCTATAATATCTGAAAAAATTTCTTCAAGATCCTTACCACCTTGATCTACCTTCTCTTGAATATTAAATACAAAAGCTACACCTTTGTTCTTCTTTTCCGATCTTCCATTTATAGAAACTTTAAAGGTTTGAAGGGAGCCAATTAGTTCATCAACCTTCAAGGTACTTAAGTCTTGGGATTCTTCTATAGTTTTTACCTTCATGTCAAACTTCTGAGGCAAAGATCTGGGGATCTTTCTAACCATTTTTTCTTCTAACATTTTTCTCCCAAATTAAAAGAAGTGTTGTCTATATCATGCAGTCTAATGTTAAAGTCAGATATGTATTCATCTTCCATCATCTTCATATTTTCAAACTCAGTTGTAAGAATTTTTAGCCTTGACATCTTAACCTTGGATGTGCCTTTATGAGCATTCTTGATAATCTCCCAAGCTTCTTTAGCTTTAGTGCAAATGTTGATTAATATGAACATACTCTTGTCAACACCATTAAATATACCATTCAAGGTTTTGTCGTTTCCAAGATCTTGATCTTATTCACCTTTCAACCAATTAGTTTCAGGCTTTAAGCTTATGGAACCATCTTGAAAAGGGATTACATGATGTTTCCAACCTTTAACCACAACCTTCCAAGTTTTGCTCTCTATGGCTTTGAGAAAAGCAACCATATTTGCTTTCCAATAGTCATAATTAATGCCATCCAAAATAGGTGGCATATTGACTGAACCTCCATCCTTAATATTGTCCATCTGAATAGAAAATATCTTCCTTGGATCTCACCCAAACAGAACAGGATACTTATTCTAATACCAATTGAAATTCTATTCATCAAGGGACAAATGTTGGACACGATGTTAGAATAACTTGTCGACCTTATTATACCAGTATAACACAATAAAGAAACAACGATAACATAATTCAAAAAGCTATAAATTAACACCAAATATTAGTAACCTAGTTCGGTGAAAACAACGCCTACATCTGGATGACACTCAACCTAAGAAAGGAAATTCACTACTTTAAATGAATACAATTATTCTTATAGGAACTCCAACCTCATGATATTCAATTCCTCTTTCTAATCCTAGTGAATTTCTATTTATGTCTCCTCCTTAATAAGATAACCCTCCTCACTTTCTCTCAATCACTAATCCCAAATGATCAAATTCAATAACAACTCTATTAAATGTTGAATTTACAACTCAACTAAGACAAACCAATAACTATGCCAAGTTACTGAAACATAGTGTTGTGTACAACATAGATCCAACACTAACCCTTATGATATGAGTGATAACATTAGTGTGGAATACAAGACTGAAAAACCCTATCACTATGAACTTAATCCTAGCGCACAAACACTTTTTTCAAACATGAGAATTGAGTCTCCTTATATAACAATGTATTATGGGCCTTTCTCCTTTGGATATTTGATTTGATTTCATCTAGAAAATAAATGAATCTGTTGGATTTGATATGCTCAATAAAAGTCTCCAACAAAAAGATATTGATTTGTTATATTTCAAATTCAAATTTAAATCTCCATTTAAATTTGATTTGATCTACACCAATTGTCAAACAAATAAAAAAAACATTGCTAAATAATCTTCAACAATTCTGATTAAGTCTCAATAAAAAAATATGCACCAAACAACATCCATATGGCCTACTGACAAGGCCAGATGTTGCATTGCACATGTTGGAACACCGAGTTTCTCATGTTACTCCACAACTACAATAACATAACGCGTAAACGCGTACACAACAACGTCATGGTCACCACAGTTCTTTCCTACACCGTGACGACATCTCTAAACTAAGGTGCTCCCATATTATTTTTGTTTTTTGATTTAAAATTAATTGTATATAACAACAATTGATGAGCCAACCATGGTGAAATAGTCAAGTTGTCATGGGTTCGAACCTCAACGCCATCATATATATTATTCCATTAATATTAAGGCACGCCTTTTCTTTTTTATTTATTTTAAATAAAAAACATAAATAGTTATGACTGCGACTGGTTCGTTCCACCATTGTGATATAATTTAATTTTTTTTGTTTTAAAATTTTTAATTGTAAATTAAACTCTGGCGATTCTTTATTAAATTTCATATGAAAGTAATATATCATAACAGTTTCTGGGTTTAGCCGTGGTGGTATCTTTATAATATTATACACTCCTAGTTAGCTTGTCTCTTCAGTATCCTTTTTTCCATTGAAAAAAGAAACTAGACGAAACAATACACAATTTCAACCCTAAACCCTAACGTTCAATACTGCGAAGTAATACACGATTTCAACCAAAACACCACCGTTCACCCTAGCTTGTCACTTCAGTATCCATTATGCACTGTGTATTTGTCATTTTTGTCATCATCATCAAGGTTGACAAGACCATCTCGATCGTGACGTCGAGAAGGAAGAGTACACCAATCAAGTTGTCACCGTCGAGAAGGAAGATAACAACAACACCGTTGTTGCCGTAAGGAAGAATGACAACACCAACACTAACACCAACATCATTTACTTAGTCATCACGTTTAGGGTACGTAAATATTTTCCCCATGCATCTACAGTAAACTTCATTTTCCATTGTTGTGGTTGTTGTTGTCTATGTTCTTGTTGTTCATGTTGTTGTTGTTGTTTTTGAACGTAGATGTCGACCTTGTCGAGTTCTTCATCAGATACGCAAACAAATGAGTGTTGTGTAAATGAAACTCAAATAAATGATACTCAATCAAAAAGATCACAAGGAGGTGTCACAATGATGCCCCAATTCACATTAGTCCGTAACTCATCAGGTGAAAAAACTCCAATCGAATTTGATTCATTCTACGGAGTTGTTGATCATGAATATTACTCTACTTTTAAGAGTTATGTTGCATTCCTTGGACGGAGAAAAGTAAGTATATTGATAGATGATTGGGAAAAAGTGGATGAGAAAGTCAAAGAAAGCATATGGACATACGTTAAGGTATTACATACTATAATTTTCATATATTAGCTATCACTACATATAATTTCTAATATATTAATTTAAATGTAGTTGAATTTTGATTTTAACGATGACTCAAAGTTGCAAAAAAAGTGGATCGCTTATGCCAGTACTCGTTGGAGGGGATTTAAGTCACAACTCACGAATGACTATATTAGGAAGCCTAAGAGCGGTCTTGATCTTCCATGGAGAAAATATAGTTTTATATCAAAGAAGTAATGGAATAAGTTTGTGAAGATACGTCGTTCTGAGGAATCCAAGGTTAGTGCTAGTCTTATTTAACCGATAATGTTATGCTAATGAGTTATAGATATTAATCATATATATTATTCACTATGTTAATAACAACTTAAAAGTGAAGTAGGAATACGAAACAAGGCAAAGAACATGTACCCCCATAGAGTGTCTCGTGGGGGTTACAATAAACTTGAGAAAATAATAATGTTTGAAAAACAACCACAAACAGGAGATAATCACATCCCATCCCCACCGTAGAGACATGAAAAATGGAAGAGGGCTCGATTAAGACCAAATGGAGAGTACACATTTGAGGCAACAAGAGTAGTTGCCGAGAAAATTGTAAGTATGATTTGTTTTGCTTATGTTATTTGTTATTTAAATATGTTGATAACAATATACGTAAGTTGCTCATGTTGTGTAGGATAATTTGGTTGAGGCGACTCATAAAGGCACATTTGTTCGAGAAGCACGACATGACATATTAGTAGAAGCAATCAGAATAGAGGAGCATGGTGGGCGTGTCCATGGTGTTGGAGAAGGTGTTGGCTGGAGGTTATTCTTTGGGTCTTAAAGAAAAAGTACCAAAAGCTCGAAATTAAATGCACAAAAACAAAAGATTGAGAATGTTGAGCAGCAATTAGAAGAACAAAGGAGGCTATTTGAAGAGGAGAGGGAAAAAGGGAGAAAAACGTGCAAATGTTTCAAGAGTTATATTCGGTATGTGTTTTACTTTAGATTTTAGTGTTTTATCGGAAATGTATGATATATATTGTGCTTATTTTTGTTCTAACTAAATATTATAATGTAGAGATTAAGTGAAAACCTCGAACAACTTACAAATGAAGATCAACGTTATATTGATGGTGATGATGATGATGGTCATGATCAAACTTCAAGTAGAAGTGTTGTACGTCGTTGTTGTACCCCAAAATTTGCCCTCCCATTTTCTTCAAGAATTGCAAAGAGCATGCTTCAAAATCTCCCCAAGGGTTGCACAGTTCAAGGGCCTCTTAACAGTCAAAAATTAGGGTTTTGGTTCTGACAAAGAAAATGAAGTTTCCAAGGGTCCAATCAAGTCCCACATGCTTATAAACATGGTCAAGCATCCTCATGCCAAGTTTCAAGACTTACAGCACAAAATTGCACAGTCAAAAACCCTAATTGCACTACAGTCAACTATAGGGGCAAAATGGTCATTTGGCAGTCAAAAGTCCAAATTTTCGGTCAACATCTCATTTTGAAGCAATAAACATCATTTGATCAATGCTTGATCATGATTCTCAAAGCTTGGCTCAAAAAGTCTCAAGATGCAAAAGTTTCCATATTTGGACAGTTGAAAAAGTCAACTGTAACTTGACCAAGGCATAACTTCCACATGGATTATCAGAAAAATTCCATCCAAAGCTCATTTTGAAGAGAAAGACATTTCCTACAACTCCTCTTCACACTTCAAGTCCAAGAAATGCTCTCACAAAAAGTTATCAATTTCAACATTATAGGTCATTTTCAAAAGTCAACAAAAAGGGACTTTAAGTCAAAGGCCATAACTTGAGATTGGTAAATCAAAATGACATGGTACCAAAGACATTAGTTAGAGGACTTCAAGACCTTTCCAAAATGTCAAAGAACATGAGCAAAGCTTAAACATTGAGCAAGATATGCCTTGTGGAAGTTGGGAAATTTTTGGATATTTTGAAAAGTCAACATTGCTTCAAAGGTCTTAAAATTGCTAATGGGCCACATTTTCTTCCAAGATCCATCATCCAAAACATGTGCACGACCATTTGGCCCAAAGGGAAGTTTTTCATCATTTTTATTTTATTTATTTGAATTTTTAATTGCTAGAAATTCATTTAATTAATTAAAATATATGAAAAATACCAAACCTAAGTTTTTAAATCTTTTTGTGCATGGAATACACTCAATATTTCGTGCATGATCAGATTTGGAAAGAATCCATGTGATTGGACATGATTGGAACCAAAATAGCATGAAAAAGATTGAAAATATTTGCCATGAAAATGCAATATCCATTCCATCAATGCTTTGATCCTTTGGCTCAGATTTTTTACCCTAATCATTCACACATATACTGATGAAAACCCTAATGCTCATGACCACAAAGCTGCGCCAGAAAAGCATAACAAAGTTTGAGTTTTTGCCTAAAATTTCAAATACTGAAAACTAGGTTACAACACGATTCAGAGGCCAAGATTAATCTCAATAGCTTGCAAAAGTGTTACTGAAGCTAACTGGATAGTTTTCCATATCCCTAACATCCAGAATTGGTATAGGGAACTCAAACTGTTTTCAATTTTATGCATAATCGTGTTTTACTATTCAAGCATTTCCATTGCATTTTTTTTATGGATTCATACTAATTGGATGATTCTGAAGCTAACCCTATAATTTGATTGAGTTTTTATGAACTGTACGTGATTTCACCATTAAAGCCAGCTAGGGTTCTTCAAGTTTCAATTTGGGAACTTTCACATACTGTAAAATTGAGACTCCTTAACGCCATGGTTGAAATCAGCATGCTTGGACGATTCTAAAGCAATCCTCGCGCCTAATTTATGTAATACCATGGCCTATTCGCTATTATGGAGAACTGCATATTTTGGGGGGGTTTAAAACCCCCGTTAACCTCTTTTATATTTCAGGAAAAAAATCATTAAGGAAGAAGATGATGAAGTGTAAGGCAGCAATTGGTTGATTTGAAAATTCGCGCTAAAAAAGTCCACTAACGCATGTTTTGATTGATATTATTTGTTGGTTACATTATATACAAAGCGCGCGTTTGGTTCCACTGGCAAGGCATTTGATTGGTAATCCCTGGGACCTGGGTTCGAATCCCAGGTCCCCCACCCCTTTCCATATTATTTTTCTAAACGCGTTTCTGTGCAGTTTCACTATAAGGGTGCATCATACATCCACAATATCAAGCCTTCCACGTGCTTACCAAGATCAATCCAAGGAGCATGATCTGAAGAACATGATGGACATGAGTCAACGCATATGCATGCTACCCTGGGAAGTCAACCAGGCCAAAGGTCAATGGGCCAAAGATGCTGGACTTTACCTCCAATATTGGGGACAGACCCCCCATGGTTTGCCTTTCTAATTCTTTTCTCATATTTTTCTATTTTTGTTTTAATTAGTTTTTTTAATTTAATTCTTTAAACCAATTCATTTTCATAAGAATATAAAAATAACAAAAAAATCAGAAAAGTCATAAACTAAAGAAATATATTTTATGTTAATATTTTTTAAGTAAATATCATTAATTAATTTAGCTTTGTAAAATTAGGTTTAATTCAAACATTTTTCTTAATAAACTTAAAATTTGTAGAATTAGGTTTTAATCAATTTTTATCCTTTTTCTTTTCTTGTCGCTAATAATTAATTATTTATTTTTATAAATCAAATCGCATTAATTAATTAGGTTTAACTTTAGATAATTTTCATATTTTCTTAACAAATAAAAAAAACTAGAACTAGGGTTAAGTAATATTTTAATTCCATAAATGCAAAAGACTAAAAAATAATTCCTTTTTATTTTATTTTAATTTGTTAATAATAATTTAATTTCATTAAAAAGGGTCCAACGCCCTCACTTTCAATTTGAATTCGATTCGCGCATTTTATTTTATTTCGTATAATATTAATGTAATTCTCCCAAAGCCGTGTAAATTCAATTTCTCGCACTTCTTTATTTTCTGTCAAATCGGGTCCTGAATTAAATTTGGCGATGTGGACCCGCGCCTTTGTAATAGTTTAGAACTTTAATTTTCCGCATCTTTTTAACTGTTAATAAATGCATGCAAGAATGAATGACAAAATAAAAACAAACGCGTAGATCACGCATAACATGACAAGACAAAATATCTGAAAACGACACACAAATCACACACCACCCCTAGGGTACGCCTCACTGTTGCCTTGCCTCGAAAGGTGATCGTCGAGTAGAGGATGTCTTAGTAAGTCCTCATGATCCGGGAACCTGGCATGAGGGTAGCTTCTAAGGTGTCTTCCCATTGCTTTGGTGATCACCATGTCCCGAACCTCGAATTGACCCGAACACCTCCAACGGTGGTGCTACCTACCTCTCAATGGTGGGATGGCACTACTTTAAAGGACATTTACACAGACGAATTCCCTAGGGTAGGTAGACGACTCTAGATACTTGCTCTAATTTCAAAACAAATCAAAAATACTTTTCACACCGACACACTTTCAAAAAGCTTTCAAAACAATTTTTCAAACACTCTTGAGGACTGATACAAGAGTCGATCTGAAATTTTTCAAACGAAACTTTTTCAAACCCACTCACAATTGAAAAGCAAACATTTTGAAAACACAAATGAGCAAGTATCTAAGAGCCCATGGATAACCATGGATAGAAAGGGTGCTAACACCTTCCCTTTCTATAAATCTATCTCTCAAACCGAGAAACATTCTCAATAAGGAATTTTGCTGTGCTTTTGTCCTTTCCATGTTGGAGAAAATAAAAGACGGTGGCGACTCTTGCTTACCGCGACATTTCGCGAAACCAGCTTTAAAACAGTCAGTTCCAGATCCACCGATCACAGAACTGGCGACTCTGCTGGGGACTCTTTATAAAGTGAGGTGTACCTTAGGGTTAGTTCATAACTGTGTTTTCAAAATTGATTTGCTTGCTTTAAATTGTGGGACTGTCTTGGGAGTTCTATAGATCCTAACCCGGATCTGGGGATACCTTCTTAGAAAGTAGCAACAAGGCTGTGAGGGAACTGTGCGGGGTATACCGACATGGTTGAAGCAGTCTGCTACGTTGATGTAGCACTTTGGTGTGTATCGGTAACCCTTGAGTCAATCAAGGAGAGTACGGGGCCTCCGCGTGGTGTCGTGAAGCATCAACAGACCTTAGGAACCTTAATCGAACCATCTTGGCCTCTTTAGGGTAGTGAGATGACTACTTTGGTGTACTCCGAAGTCGGTTGATACTCGATACTACACTCAATTGAGGGTTGTTTTCTTGGGATATTTTGATCGCCAGTCAGTGGCTAAATCGAAACGATGAACAATGAAAGCAATCCCGTGATATTGGGACCCTTAGAACCCGGTTACTTCTAATAGGACAGGTTGAGCCCACCAACTTCAAGAGGGTAATACCCAGACCCCATGCTGGCCTAAACTCTAAGGGCTTGTCTTGTGTGACTTGTGTGCCTTCGTACTTGCCTACTTGCATGCTTGTTATCTGACACATGAACTACTTGCAGGTTTTGTTTATAGTCCTTAATTGGGACTCATAACAGGGTCTACTAAGTTTCTTGCAGGTTTTGTTTATAGTCCTTAATTGGGACTCATAACAGGGTTTACTAAGTTTCTTGCAGGTTTTGTTTATAGTCCTTAATTGGGGACTCATAACAGGGTTTACCTACGTCACTCCATGCATACCATAACATCATACCATTGCATACATCCTAACCCATTTCAAGGATCTCAAGGGTCTGTGATGCAGGTCATGATAAACCAGGTTGTCTAGCAAGGGGCAAAGAGGATTTATTTTCCTCTAGCCAAGGTTGTCAGGGGCTATGTCCCACTGGATATGGTGAGCCTTTGACCCTTGATGAAGGACCCTCAACAATATGCAGTTCCTTCAATCAAGCTACCGGATTCGAATTCTAACAATTTTTTTGTCTACCCCGCGAGATCCTTGAAAACATTGCATATATATACATACATATCATTGCATTACAGGTATCCCTTGTACAAGTCACTTACCTTCTCCGCTGTTTATTTCAGCATCATCATGTCTTCTGCACCGTCCAACGAACAATCCATCAAGGCTCTCCAGGCTCAGAACGCCCAGTTCCAAGAGCTGATCATGAATTTGGCCCAGGGGCAACAAGACCTGAAGACCCTGCTCTTGAAAAAGAAGAAGAAGAGGACTGTTTGGTTCAACCCTAGACGCCGATCTGGGAATACACTGCAGAATGAGGAAGATCAAGCTACTGCATCTGTGGGCAAAGACAGTCCCCAAGGGAGAGAGGTTCCCAGTCCAGTGGTCTCCGACAACGAGACAAATTTCAACGACGAACAATACCCTCCTGCTGAGGACAAGTACAAGCAGTTGGAAGACCGTCTGAATGCAATGGAAATTCAACAAGTACCTGGTTTGGATTTCGGAGATTTGGGTCTAACTTCTGGTGTGGTGATCCCACACAAATTCAAAGCACCCACTTTTGCTAAGTACGATGGGGCATCCTGTCCCAGACTGCATCTCAGGTCTTATGTGCGGAAGATTCAACCGTATACTGTGGACAAGAACTTGTGGATCCACTTCTTCCAGGAGAGTCTTTCAGGGACTCATCTCGAGTGGTTCTATCAGCTGGATGGAACCAAGGTTCGTAACTGGGAGGAGTTGGCTACTGCTTTTTACAAGCAGTATCAGTATAATGCCGACCTCGCTCCTACGCGTACCCAACTCCAGGGTATGTCGTTAGGACCAGGAGAAGGTTTTAAAGAATATGCGCAGAAATGGAGAGACCTGGCTGGTAGGGTACAACCACCGGTGACTGACCGTGAACTTGTGGACATGTTCCTGGGGACCCTGTCTGGTCCATTCTATAACCATCTGATTGGGAATTCGTCTACTGGATTCACATATCTTATCTTGACAGGGGAGAGAATAGAAGCCGGCATCCGGTCTGGAAAGATTCAAGACGCTGCACCTTCTGACAAAAAGCCTCATCATGGAAAGAAGGAGTCCAATGCTGTGCACGGTAAAAAGAGCCGCCATGAGGTAGGGGAAACCCAGATCTCCAACCCTAGATCTGCTCAACAGGGACAGGGGCAGCAGCGCAAGGAGGTCGCACCCAAATGACAGTTCACCAAGATCAACATGTCGCTGGACCAAGCACTACAACAAATGTTGAAGGCAGGGCTGATCACCTTAAGGGCTCCTCTCCGGAATCCAAACACTTCTGCTCCTAACTATCATCCCAACGATAGGTGCGCATACCATTCTGATAGCCCGGGGCATACTACGGACAACTGCTGGCCTCTCAAAAACAAGATTCAAGACATGATCGACGCTGGAGAGATTCAGTTTGAAGTACCCGAGACTCCGAACATAATCGATGCTCCTGGACCCAATCATTGAAGACTTTTGTTTATTTGGATTTCCGAGTTGTATTTTTCTTTGCTTATACAAACAATTAATGTCATAGCAAACTCTTTTATTCTATTAAAGCATCGCATGTGTCTGTTTTGGAATTAATACAATTGTTTTCATTATATTCAAAATTGCTTTCATTTTTCTATGATGATCAACTCTCGGTTAATAATTTCTAAGCCTCTTGAGGGAGGATGACGAAAACGATACCACGACGCTTACAGTATGCTTTTGAACGGACCCTGCTGATGAGGTACAGGCATTGTTTCAATCCCTAAACACTGGAGTTATAAGGAAGATAATCCCTCGTTAACCCCTCTGAGCCAAAGAAGTAGGAGTTTTTCTTTTCGAAATTTAAAACCCTTAATCATAACCTGGGGCAGGGTAGTCTCTCAGTTGATCCAAGTGCATAACGAATGGCACCACAGAGGTCCTTACAAAACAAAGAAAGACAGTGATGGTTCCGAATAATCAATAAAGAAAGGCAGTCATTGTATCTCAAAAATAAAAACCCAATAAGTCAAAACCTATGAAGGAGACTTACAAAACTGGGGCATCCCGCTGACTGTAATCACAAAAGGATCAGTTCAGGCAAAAAATAGGGATGATAAAATAAAAAAGAAAGAGGTCCTATAAACCCTCAACAACAAAAAATGACTGCCTGTTCAAAATAAAAGATCAATATCCGAACCATCACCGGAATATCAAAGCAAAGACTCAAACAAGGTCTAACGCACGATCAACTGAGTTTAGGTTTGAAGAACATCACGAAGAACGGGTGGGTACAAATAATTTGAGCCTTTATCCTTTGTTTCTTAAACCGTGAACCAGGCCACGTTATAACCCTCAAAAGTCCTAGCTGAAGTATGAGTTAGTTTGAAAGCATACTGTTATGAAAGGTATCCTGACTCCTGAAGGTCTGTTACAAATCTCGAGTTGACATCACAGTCTACAAAAATTGCTCGTTTTACAAAAAATGCATTTTCAAAATTCAAGACGGACATAAGCTTTGCATTTTTAACATAACTTTGTTTGCATATGACTTTTTGTTTGAACATCATAGAAATTCGCACGACGAATGCCTAATGAACAGAAGCACTTCCAATCAAGGGGAAGACATGATCATGGTCCGTTATCTAGGGCAGTCCAATCAAGATTCGGAGAATCTCTCGAGAGGCCAAATAGCCTGGGGCAAATCTCCGCCTGAGTCACTTGGAGCATTCCAACAACGAACCTTGCCTGATCAAATACCTTCTGGTGGCATGACAAAGCACTACTGACAGGGGCATCTCCCTACATTCTGAGGGCGTGGACATAGTCGAAAAATACTACGCAGGATCAAAGACCCGCTAGGCTGACACACCTAGGCAAAAATAAGGGCCTCCCGGCGAACCAAAAGGGTTTGGGCAAAAATAAGGGATGAAATGAAAAAATCTGTACACCTGGCAAGTCGAAAACCTGAAAAGGCGGCTTGGGCAAAAATGGGTATCCCGGTGGGCTGAAAACCCGAAAGGGGAGTCCAGGCAAAAATTAGGGATTTAAGCGTACAACTATGTCCCGTCATCTCGTCACTTGCCTACCCGAAGAGTTGTCAAATTGGCAGTTATCAAGACCTTCACTGAAACAGGAGCAGTAATGGTTTGTCTAAACGATCTAGTTACTCTATCCACCGAGGTACTAAGATAGATTCGGCTGAAGAACAATCAAGATACCTAACTTCCCCAGGAGAGTCCAATCCAGTTTCCCCAGGAAAGTTGGAATCCATCTCCCCAAGCAGTAAGCTTATCCCCAGTAGATTCTGGAAGCTTGTCATCCGTAGAGCACGAACGCGTCCCCGGCTTTATTCAAAGAGTTATTTCCCTACCAGGATATAACTGGGTTATCCTCAGCCAACAGCCACGGAAAGACCGTCCTCAGTAAAGTCTTCTTATCCCCAGCGGAGTCTATTAAAACTTCCAACTCAACAATGGTATCCCCAGCGGATTTATCATCAACATCTCAGCGAAGTACCTCTCTCCCCACAGAGTATTGCTTCCCAGCAAGATCGCTAGAGTAATGACCCCCGCAGAGTAATCTCCAAGCATATTCCCCAACGGAGTCATCTTCTCCTACCAGTTCATTCTTGCAAAGCGAAGAACTCTTTCTTCAACATTAGCCCAGGAGTTAACCTCCCGGCACCTGTCAAAGATTTAATTTCCGAGACAAAAATACATTCATGAACTTTACATCTTCATACATTATAGCATGCATAGGCATCATACAACACGAATCTCATTAATTTTGAGGACATTTTGAAATCATGCAGTTCATGCATCATGATCTTGCATACAACTGATGCTTTACCTTTTCAGGAAAGGTCAATACAAAGATGATTACTATCAACTATCGCAACTCCTTCTAGATATGGTTCAGATGGGACCCAGATATGGCTACCTTCTGACACCTATTCCAGATTTCCTTCTAGATATGGTTCAGATGTGACCCAGATATGGCTACTTTGTGATACCTCTTCCAGATTTCCTTGTAGATATAGTTCAGATGTGAACCAGATATGGCGACGTTCTGATACTTCTTCCAGATTACCTTTCTAGATATGGTTCAGATGTGACCCAGGCATGGCGACGTTCTGATACCCCTTCCGGATTCCTTTCTAGATATGGTTCAGATGTGACCCAGGCATGGCAACGTTCTGATACCCCTTCCAGATTCCTTTCTAGATATAGTTCAGATGTGAACCAGATATGGCAACGTTCTGATACTTCTTCCAGATTCCTTTCTAGAAATGGTTCAGATGTGACCCAGGCATGGCAATGTTCTGATACCCCTTCCAGATTCCTTTCTAGATATAGTTCAGATGTGAACCAGATATGGCAACGTTCTGATACTTCTTCCAGATTCCTTTCTAGATATGGTTCAGATGTGACCCAGGCATGGCAACGTTCTGACACCCCTTCCAGATTCCTTTCTAGATATAGTTCAGATGTGAACCAGATATGGCGACGTTCTGATACTTCTTCCAGATTACCTTTTCTAGATATAGTTCAGATATGAACCAGGCATGGTGACGTTCTGACACTCGTTCCAGATATAGCTTGGAAATGCTCCAGATATGGACGCTGTTCTTTTGCTTATTCAACACTCCTTCTAGATATGGTTCAGATGTGACCCGGATACGGCTACCTTCTGATACTTATTCCAGATTCATTCAGATATAGCTGGGAAATGCTCCAGATATGGATGCTGTTCTTTTGCTTATTCAACACTCCTTCTAGATATGGTTCAGATGTGACCCGGATACGGCGACATTCTGATACTTCTTCCAGATTACCTTTTCTAGATATAGTTCAGATATGAACCAGGCATGGTGACGTTCTGACACTCGTTCCAGATATAGCTTGGAAATGCTCCAGATATGGACGCCGTTCTTTTGCTTATTCAACACTCCTTCTAGATATGGTTCAGATGTGACCCGGATACGGCTACCTTCTGATACTTATTCCAGATTCATTCAGATATAGCTGGGAAATGCTCTAGATATGGATGCTGTTCTTTTGCTTATTCAACACTCCTTCTAGATATGGTTCAGATGTGACCCGGATACGGCTACCTTCTGATAATTATTCCAGATTCATTCAGATATGGCTCAGATATGTTCCAGAACCGGATGCTATTCTACGGCTTATTCAAGTTTCTTCTCAAAAACAACTTAGAGATGCTCCAGACCCGGAGACTATTATATTGTTTAGTCCAGATTCATTCAAAATACTATTCCAGATTCGACTCCTGCATCCAGACAGGGCACATCTGCATAAAGAATTTGAAGATCAATCCCGGCAACAAGCCAGGTAAGCATCTTTCTTTTTCAGGTACGCAAAGAATCTCTTACGCGATCAACAACCTCCCGATGGCATCTATAAGCCCATATCTCCACATACGATCAACATTCGGATGGCATCTATAAGCCCATCATCCTATCCATCAATCTCCAAATGGCATCTATAAGCCCATTCCCCACATCACACTACTATGTGAGCGCAAATTTCTGGGCACTCTAGTGTTCAATCATCTTCCACCTTCGGATTACGAAAAGCATGTCAGCCAATCTGCATCCTCAGGCCTAAGAAGATTGAACAGTGGCAACTGTTGTACCCCAAAATTTGCCCTCCCATATTCTTCAAGAATTGCAAAGAGCATGCTTCAAAATCTCCCCAAGGGTTGCACAGTTCAAGGGCCTCCTAACAGTCAAAAATTAGGGTTTTGGTTCTGACAAAGAAAATGAAGTTTCCAAGGGTCCAATCAAGTCCCACATGCTTATAAACATGGTCAAGCATCCTCATGCCAAGTTTCAAGACTTACAGCACAAAATTGCACAGTCAAAAACCCTAATTGCACTACAGTCAACTATAGGGGCAAAATGGTCATTTGGCAGTCAAAAGTCCAAATTTTCGGTCAACATCTCATTTTGAAGCCATAAACATCATTTGATCAATGCTTGATCATTATTCTCAAAGCTTGGCTCAAAAAGTCTCAAGATGCAAAAGTTTCCATATTTGGACAGTTGAAAAAGTCAACTGTAACTTGACCAAGGCATAACTTCCACATGGATTATCAGAAAAATTCCATCCAAAGCTCATTTTTAAGAGAAAGACATTTACTACAACTCCTCTTCACACTTCAAGTCCAAGAAATGCTCTCACAAAAAGTTATCAATTTCAACATTATAGGTCATTTTCAAAAGTCAACAAAAAGGGACTTTAAGTCAAAGGCCATAACTTGAGATTGGTAAATCAAAATGACATGGGACCAAAGAAATTGGTTAGAGGACTTCAAGACCTTTCCAAAATGTCCAATAACATGAGCAAAGCTTAAAAATTGAGCAAGATATGCCTTGTGGAAGTTGGGAAATTTTTGGATATTTTGAAAAGTCAACATTGCTTCAAAGGTCTTAAAATTGCTAATGGGCCACATTTTCTTCCAAGATCCATCATCCAAAACATGTGCACGACCATTTGGCCCAAAAGGAAGTTTTTCATCATTTTTATTTTATTTATTTGAATTTTTAATTGTTAGAAATTCATTTAATTAATTAAAATATATGAAAAATACCAAACCTAAGTTTTTAAATCTTTTTGTGCATGGAATACACTCAATATTTCGTGCATGATCAGATTTGGAAAGAATCCATGTGATTGGACATGATTGGAACCAAAATAGCATGAAAAATATTGAAAATATTTGCCATGAAAATGCAATATCCATTCCATCAATGCTTTGATCCCTTGGCTCAGATTTTTTACCCTAATCATTCACACATATATACTGATGAAAACCCTAATGCTCATGACCACAAAGCTGCGCCAGAAAAGCATAACAAAGTTTGAGTTTTTGCCTAAAATTTCAAATACTGAAAACTAGGTTACAGCACGATTCAGAGGCCAAGATTAATCTCAATAGCTTGCAAAAGTGTTACTGAAGCTAACTGGATAGTTTTCCATATCCCTAACATCCAGAATTGGTATAGGGAACTCAAATTGTTTTCAATTTTATGCATAATCGTGTTTTACTATTCAAGCATTTCCATTGCATTTTTTTTATGGATTCATACTAATTGGATGATTCTGAAGCTAACCCTATAATTTGATTGAGTTTTTATGAACTGTACGTGATTTCACCATTAAAGCCAGCTAGGGTTCTTCAAGTTTCAATTTGGGA
The DNA here is from genome assembly GCA_948472305.1 of Vicia faba. Lineage (NCBI taxonomy): Eukaryota > Viridiplantae > Streptophyta > Magnoliopsida > Fabales > Fabaceae > Vicia > Vicia faba. The sequence goes on along the minus strand of OX451739.1, from coordinate 373,504,007 downwards.
ACTTTCACATACTGTAAAATTGAGACTCCTTAACGCCATGGTTGAAATCAGCATGCTTGGACGATTCTAAAGCAATCCTCGCGCCTAATTTATGTAATACCATGGCCTATTCGCTATTATGGAGAACTGCATATTTGGGGGGGGGGGGGGGGGGGGGGGGTTTAAAACCCCCGTTAACCTCTTTTATATTTCAGGAAAAAAATCATTAAGGAAGAAGATGATGAAGTGTAAGGCAGCAATTGGTTGATTTGAAAATTCGCGCTAAAAAAGTCCACCAACGCATGTTTTGATTGATATTATTTGTTGGTTACATTATATACAAAGCGCGCGTTTGGTTCCACTGGCAAGGCATTTGATTGGTAATCCCTGGGACCTGGGTTCGAATCCCAGGTCCCCCACCCCTTTCCATATTATTTTTCTAAACGCGTTTCTGTGCAGTTTCACTATAAGGGTGCATCATACATCCACAATATCAAGCCTTCCACGTGCTTACCAAGATCAATCCAAGGAGCATGATCTGAAGAACATGATGGACATGAGTCAACGCATATGCATGCTACCCTGGGAAGTCAACCAGGCCAAAGGTCAATGGGCCAAAGATGCTGGACTTTACCTCCAATATTGGGGACAGACCCCCCATGGTTTGCCTTTCTAATTCTTTTCTCATATTTTTCTATTTTTGTTTTAATTAGTTTTTTTAATTTAATTCTTTAAACCAATTCATTTTCATAAGAATATAAAAATAACAAAAAAATCAGAAAAGTCATAAAATAAAGAAATATATTTTATGTTAATATTTTTTAAGTAAATATCATTAATTAATTTAGCTTTGTAAAATTAGGTTTAATTCAAACATTTTTCTTAATAAACTTAAAATTTGTAGAATTAGGTTTTAATCAATTTTTATCCTTTTTCTTTTCTTGTCGCTAATAATTAATTATTTATTTTTATAAATCAAATCGCATTAATTAATTAGGTTTAACTTTAGATAATTTTCATATTTTCTTAACAAATAAAAAAAACTAGAATTAGGGTTAAGTAATATTTTAATTCCATAAATGCAAAAGACTCAAAAATAATTCCTTTTTATTTTATTTTAATTTGTTAATAATAATTTAATTTCATTAAAAAGGGTCCAACGCCCTCGCTTTCAATTTGAATTCGATTCGCGCATTTTATTTTATTTCGTATAATATTAATATAATTCTCCCAAAGCCGTGTAAATTTAATTTCTCGCACTTCTTTATTTTCTGTCAAATCGGGTCCTGGATTAAATTTGGCGATGTGGACCCGCGCCTTTGTAATAGTTTAGAACTTTAATTTTCCGCATCTTTTTAACTGTTAATAAATGCATGCAAGAATGAATGACAAAATAAAAACAAACGCGTAGATCACCCATAACATGACAAGACAAAATATCTGAAAACGACACACAAATCACACACCACCCCTAGGGTACGCCTCACTGTTGCCTTGCCTCGAAAGGTGATCGTCGAGTAGAGGATGTCTTAGTAAGTCCTCATGATCCGGGAACCTGGCATGAGGATAGCTTCTAAGGTGTCTTCCCATTGCTCTGGTGATCACCATGTCCCGAACCTCGAATTGACCCGAACACCTCCAACGGTGGTGCTACCTACCTCTCAATGGTGGGATGGCACTACTTTAAAGGACATTTACACAGATGAATTCCTTAGGGTAGGTAGACGACTCTAGATACTTGCTCTAATTTCAAAACAAATCAAAAATACTTTTCACACCGACACACTTTCAAAAAGCTTTCAAAACAATTTTTCAAACACTCTTGAGGACTGATACAAGAGTCGATCTGAAATTTTTCAAACGAAACTTTTTCAAACCCACTCACAATTGAAAAGCAAACATTTTGAAAACACAAATGAGCAAGTATCTAAGAGCCCATGGATAACCATGGATAGAAAGGGTGCTAACACCTTCCCTTTCTATAAATCTACCTCCCGAACCGAGAAACATTCTCAATAAGGAATTTTGCTGTGCTTTTGTCCTTTCCATGTTGGAGAAAATAAAAGACGGTGGCGACTCTTGCTTACCGCGACATTTCGCGAAACCAGCTTTAAAACAGTCAGTTCCAGATCCACCGATCACAGTCGTGCTTCTACAAAAGGAAGTAATCGTTTAGCCCCTTCCCTGCTCCAGCTAACTACAATGAGTTATTGAACCCTAACTCAAACGAAATCACCACGTTATACTTGAACGTTGCGGTGATGAATGATGCACAACCTCTCCCGCTAGAACGTTGTCCATATGTGGATTTATTCTATTACAATCCTGAAGATGTAAGGGATTTTCTCGGTGGATATAAGTGTCTGGACGTAGGGATATCGCAAGTTTGGTGCACGTAAGTATATAATTGAATATACACATTATCATTTTTTTATTTCCTTAATTAATTTATTCATTTTCTTTAACCATTTATATACATTCACCGTGTTTGTATAGAGTTGAATAAATCGAGTATTTATGGAATCTTGGATCCGCTTTTTATTCGATGGGCGTATAATCAACCAAAAGACATTCAAGATTACTTGAAAAAATGGTTAAATGAGGGAGGAAAAGAATGTTACTTAGCACCATTTCTCTATTGGTACATATTTTTGTAATTGATGTTTATGTATTCTATATTTAGTTTTTTTTTAGAAAATACTAATAATATATATGCTCGTGTTTATTCAGTGGTAATTATCAATTAATTATAATATCATTTAAGACAAATATGATAACTATACTATGTTCTTTGCATGGTCCACTCGACAAGAAAATGAAAGAGATTGTTAATTCGTAAGTGTATGTTTAATTCATTTTCTTTGATATTATAAGTAGTTTAACATGTAATATGTTTAATTCATATTGAATGTTCAGTATTGTGGAGAAAGTGAATATGATGAATAATGTTAGAAGAAAGCCCTCATGGATCTTTCCTAAAGTAAGTGGTCCGATTATCCGTTTCTTTCCTTTATATTCATGTGTGGTTATATTCATGTTTGGTTACATTCATGTGTGATTACATTCATTTTTAGATAAGGAAACAACCTGGGAAATACGAGTGTGAGTATTATATCATGAAACACATGTTAAACATTGTCCTTGACGATATTGTTGATTCATGTAATAAGATATATGTGTCATAATATGTTTACATATATTAATATATGTTATAAATAATTGGATGATTTGTCTCTCAATAACTTCATCCTTATTTAATTAATTTATATTTATTATATTTTCTATATGATGTCTTATAAATATGACCAATCTCATTGTATACAATTACACCGATAAAATAGTACAGAACTATTTGCATCTTTCTCTTTATTTTATAACACGTTACCAACACGAAACTCTATCAAACTTTTAAAGTACAAAAATTTAAGAATTAACTATCAGAGCTAATATCAGTTTATTATTTTATTCTTTTTATTTTTCATAAATTGTGGTAAGTTTCTATACTATAATTTATTAAATTATCAATAATTCCTGAAAGATTACAAAACAATATGTTTGGTATATAGTTCCTGAAGAACTTACTAAGCATCCCTGAAGGATAGCAAAAAATAACAATTTGTTATATAGTTCCTGAAAAATTTACTAAGCATCTCTGAAGGATAGTAAATTAATAGATTATTATAAAGTTCCTGAATAACTTATCAAGCATCCCTGAAGGGGATAACAAGTTAATAATTTATTATAGAGTTTCTGAAAAACTTATCAAGTATACATGAAGGATAAAAAATAATAAATTTATACTGTTCATGAATAACATATGAAGCATCCCTGAATGATCGAACAATATTACAATTATTATTATTTTTATTAATAAAAGAGTTGTGACTGAGTTCCCGAAGAACTTCAAAAATAAAAAATAAAAAAATATTGTTGAGTTCTTGAAGATTTTTTATTTATTAAAATCCAATAACTACTAAAAAAATATTTTTGATAATATTTAGAATTTAATAGTGATTTCATTCTCTCCAATATAATAATTTATTCTATTTGATAATTTTATTTTTGATTTTTGTTTTCATAGTGAGTATTAAGTTTTTATGACATATATATATATGTAGAAAACAAATCTTTTCGATTGTAAATTTATTAAGATTGATAAATACTTGTTTCAAAATTGAATATTATTAATTTGTGTTATTATCAAAATTTATAAATATTTGATTTAGATGTCGAATTGTAATTAAATTATATGCCATCTATTTTTAAAAATATATTTTATATACATAATTTTATTATTTACTATGGATTGAAACAAATTAGAAATATAATCATATGCATTACTGTAAACCAGAAGTTTACAGATCACATTTAAGTGTATTGTTGGTTAAATTGGTTGAGTCATCTCGAATTTATTATGATGTGGAAATTAGTTTTGAAGAACCATAAGTTTCTTAAATCCAATGAAATTTGTGTGTTTCTAAAGAAAAAATTGAGAAATTGAGTTATTATGACATTAATTGTTGCATCGACTAAAAATCATACATATGTCTATTCACAACCAGAAATTTGTGAAATTATTTTCTCAACTAATTAGACTAAGATCTTGTTTTCTGGATTTTTTAGAAATTCCTGAATTAGTATCACATATATTATTAAAATTGATATTGAACATCACGTAATATATGTTCATAAAAAAAAGGGCTTGAAGATCCATTCTTTAGACGTCTAAAGTTAATTATATGGTTGATACTTATAAAATCATCAATTCTAAATTATATATTTGAAACACCCAAAGTATGGTATTAAGAAACTTATTCGCATCAAGCCAACACATTGTGATGCATTTCTCCTTCCTTGATGTAATGTATTTCCGGTTAATAACCTGATACTTCTCTTCATAGTGAACTTTTGGATGTGTTGTGCATTTTTTAATTGCTCCAATATAACACACTAAGACGAGTCCTAAAAGAATATTAAAAAAATATATTTGATATGAATCCCAATTTTGAGGATATAATTTGGTAAAATAATAAAATACTTGATTGCAGCCCAATAAACTGATTATCACTTGATAAATTAATTTTCCCAATATTAGAGGGAGCCAATACGCAACTGAAATCATGAACAAGAAGTTCAAACGAACAATTTTAGATCTTGATCCTCGTACAAACCAATATGAACCAGAAGTTTAAAAGATTATTCATTTGCAAATTTTATACAACCAATTATAGATGCCAATACTCCAATCGAAATGGATTTTCCTGTTGGATTATTTAATAGTGCAAATAAATTAAAATCGTGCATGAAGCATGGTAGGAAAGTTGATTTCAATATTAATAATGCTCTACCAAGTAAATAAGCTAAAATTAAAGATGACCCAAGTGAGGACATGAATATTCTGAAATTTATGAAATAAAGAGATCTCGATAAATTATGTCATAAATAGAACATGATGGAACCAAAATAAAGTCAATATTGATGATATCTTTGGATGAAATATAGCTCAAAATATGATAAATGATAATGAGGATCGTGAATCAAATTCTATCAAAGATCGTAGACAAAGTGAGAGTTAGCCAAAATGAACAGATCCAAATGAAGAAGAATTAAATCCATTTTACAAGAGACTCGCTTTTGGATCTGTAGTCCAAACACCTCGAGGTGTGAAACCAATTGGATATAAATGAGTTTTTTTTGTGAAAAAGTAAAATAAGAATATAAATCTTGATTTGTGGCTCAGGATTTTCACAAAGACCTACGATTGATTTTGATGAAACATATCCACCTGTAGTGAATTCAATTAGTTTTCAAATTTTAATTAGCCTTGTAACACGTGAAGGGCTTTATTTGAACATGATGGGTGTTGTGACATCTTACTTATACGACTCACTTGATAATGACATTTACTGAAACTCGCTAAAGCATTTAATATCCCAGATATAAATAATTTTGGATCTCGAGAAAGCTACTCCATCAAATTGAACAGTTGTCTCAATAGATATTTGCTAAGGGAGAGATATACAAATAAATACACATGTCATTGTAATTTTATGAAAAAAGTCTAGAAAATTATTTTCTATAATAATTGTATATGTGGATGACATAAAATTATTGAAACTCTTGAAGAGATTCAAAAATTTATAAATCTCTTAAAGAAATGGTTTGGGATAAAGGACATAGAAAAGACAAAGTTCTGTCTATGTTTACAAATTAAGCATTTGGATATTAGAATATTTCTACATTAAGAACCTTATATAGAAAAGGTGTTAAAATGTTCGTATATGGACAAATATTGTCTATCCCTACGATGTTAGACCATGAATTTGGATAAGACTTTTTCCGACCTCGAGAAGATGAGGAAAACTAATTGTTTTAGAAGTACCATATCTTAGTGTAATTCAAGCACTGATGTATCTTGCTAAGTATACTTTCCATGATATATCAATTTCTATCAACCTATTAGAAATATATATTTCTTCACCTACACAAAGAAGTTGAAACAAAGTCAGACAAATACTTTATTACCATAGAGGTTTATGTTACTTATCTGATCCTTATAATGGTATATCACAAATATGTCACTTGTTTACTTGTGGATGTACAACAATTTTATGGAGATCTATGAAACAACTTATGGCAACAACTTCATCAAATCCTTCATAACTATTAGCACTGCATTAAGTAACTTTTAAGCAACTACTACAAAGAATATTGTCTCACATATAAATGTATGCATGAGGGGGGAAATAAATATGTTCAACACTCTTTTTCCCTTTACCATGGTTTTGTTCCACTGGATTTTCATGGTAAGGTTTTTAACGAGGTAGTTATCATTCAAAGGATATTGTGCTCTTTTTCCTTCATTATATTTTTTTCCGCAGTATTTTTTTTAGTAAAGTTTTAACGAGGCATATCCAAAACAAACATCCAAGGGGGAGTGTTATGAATAATTGGATGATTTGTCTCTCAATAACTTCATTCCTTATTTAATCAATTTGCATTTATTATATTGTCTATATGATGTCCTATAAATAGGATCAATCTCATTGTATACAATTACACCGATGAAATAATACAGAACTATTTGCATCTTTCTCTCTTCTTTCTCTTTATTTTATAAGAATATATAAGTTGACATATATTTTAAACACTTTTTTGCTCTTTCTTATGTAGATGTTTAACGACGTAACCCCATTGTCCATTGAGGACTTTGTCGATCTTCGTAAACGTTAGACGTATATCCACAATGTGCTTAAGGGTCTTGCTATTTGATTTATTGAGATGTGCTAATGACTTATTTTCTGTATATGATGATGTGAATATTACTTTTGACTTAAACATATTGTGTTTGATGTAAATATTAATTTTGTCTTTTGATGCACAATGTTAGCTGTTTTTATGCTCTTTATGTATGGTTAACAAAAATAAGAGCTGTTGTAAATTCTCTGATATGGCTATAATAGTTATAGGATAAAAAATGAGAAGAATTTGAGAAGCAGAATCTAACCGTGATTGAATATTGAACGATGACCAAAATAACATAAATTACAAAATATTGATGCTAAGAATCAAACTTGTGACCTTTAGTTCTATCACACAATTGAGTTAAAGAACCATTATGATATGGCGCGTTTTCTAGAATACAACAACGATCTCAAAACCATGATTATAAGTACCACATATACAACTACACGCTACATAATAACGTCTGATCTCACGTAACTATATATCTTTTCCAATCGTTGTTAAATGAATTTTCTGTAGTAGTAAAATAAAATAAAATTTATGAACACATATTTTAATTAATAGATACAAAAAATAATAAATATTTATTTCTCTTTATCAAGTACCGAAATGTACCATCTTTGAATTTTTTTTTGATTTTTTCTTCTTTCTATTATATTATATTAATTTAGTAATATTATATTTTGAGAAAAAAAATGCATGGAAAGTGTAAAAATCAATCAGATATGTATATTCAATCAAGTCATATTTTTTAATTTAAAAATATTGATATGACATAATAAAATATTATAATTTTAATGATAAAAAACTAGTTTACACCCACACACATCTTTTATTTTATAAATTAAATTAATAATATGATTTATAAGTATCTTTATCAATAAATATTGTATAGAATAAAAAAAATTGTGGACACATTTTATTTAATTAATACATACTAAAAATAATAAACATGTATTTCTCTCTATCAAACACTAATAAAAGCAATTGTAGCAACTAAAAATATTAAAAAATAATACTTGATAGACAATTATAGTGAAAAGTAATAGACTTCACATAATACCAAAATCTATGAAAACATCTTGTACCAACCAAAATTAAATCATCTATATATACATGCTCTCTTCTAACTTGTAACAAACATTCAAGCAAGGTTAGAGAATTGATATTGATAACAAACATTCAAGCAAGGTTAGAGAATTGATATTGATAATAAAAAATCAAATCAATATAATGAGTATGAATATTCATCAAGAGAATCCTCAGAAATCTAGTGGTAAGAAGTTCTTAGAGCGTGCAGCAAAGTGGTTTGAATAGAAAGATAAAGGAGAATGGATAAAAGAAATGAAAAGTAGCATAGGTTTAACAGTTTCTATAATCGCTACTGTATCATTTTCACTCGCCACTAATCCACCCGGAGGCGTCGTGCAAATCGGTCATCGAATAAGACCGGAGTTTATATATGTGCCGGAGAAGCTGTCTTAGCCATTTCAAAAGAAAATTATTATTTTGCATTTCTGGTATGCAATACAATTTGTTTCATTGCAGCACTCAGTGTTCTTGTGTTGCTTGCTAGTGGAATTCCTATTGAAAAACCACTTCCAGTATGGGCTCTATCATTTGGAATGTCTGTCACACTGACAAACCTTGCTCTTTCCTACGTGTTTGCTGCTAAGATGGTTACACCAAACTCTATTTGGAAATCTCTTTTTTTCTAATGTGTTTGGTCTTGCTAATCATGTTTGGGCTTCGTTAGTTGCATCGGTTTGTGTTTTTCACTTTGTCCGCTTAATTGTCAGAGGTGTCTATAAATTTCGCGACAATGACAATTATGAGGGGTTTCAGAATGTGTCACTATAATATGTTTTTTAAGAGTGTCAATTATTTAGTTGTATTTGTTGTAATTTGAATTGTATATTTGGTGGAATAAATGTAATTGTATTATGTCATTGTTTGGTGAAATAAATGGCACAAGCTTTCTACTTTTCAATATAATTCATACCTATTTTCAGTATTTAATATACTTAGTATTCTATCTCTGTCCCTGCAGATATTTAATCACTAAAGCTTTATCTACATTAAGTGGGCTTGACTACACGCTATTTAATACTATGTTTTATCTAATTAGATTGATTTTGTGATTTTTTTAATAGTTTCTCTTTTAGAATTTTTAAGTCTCGATAAATCTTTAATTATTTGACTTTTCTAATCTATTCTACTTATGATAAAATTTACAAGTCCTTTCACTACTAAAAAAAATAAATCTTTTACTACGTTTAAAAAAAATTATTACGGTTGATGAACTGAGATAACGCAAGGCGTGGTAGTAAATATGATACTTTTCACCACGGACGTATGATCGTGGTGATAAATTAGATAGCGCGCCACGTTTCACCGGATTTAGATCATCTGCCGCTATTCCTCTACAACCCTCCCCCGTGTCCTATTTTTGTTCATATCTTTCTCATCATTTTACTCTCTCTCTCTCTCTCTCTCTCTCTCTCTCTCTGTCATCTTCACCAATTCTTTTTTGATTTCCAATTTCTCTCTCTTTATCCTCACAAAACTAGAGTTGCACTGCTGTCCAGTAATAGAGGATTCATTTCCCATTTCACCATGGTCATCTTAAATAACTATGATAAAATGTTTAAAGGTCATGAGTTCGATTTTCAACCATACCATGATATATATATATATATATATATATATATATATATATATATATATATATATATATATATATATATATATATATATATATATATATATATATATATATATATATATATATATATATATATATATATATATATATATATATATATATATATATATATATATATATATATATATATATATATTTGGCGCTTCATTTTCACCACGATTGACAGTTGAAATTGTGGTGAAATACTTTATTTTTTTAAATAGGTTTTTTGATATTTCATATGTGCCCCATTTTTATTACCTGTAATGTATATATCAATTTTTTTACCATAACAAAATATGAACCAACAAATGCACATTTTTTAAAAACCAAAATATGGCTTATATGACTCATATGTATACATTATATGTAAGAACTAAATATGACTTCAATATAGTACCAAAATATTAAACAAACATACATATTATTTACATCAAATTCAAATTTTTTGCAAACATATATTATAAAATCAATGTGATCAGTCTGACCTATAAATTACATTGAAGCAAGATGTCCAATGTGTACGAACGTCTTTAAAGTCTTGTGAGAATAATGTCTATAAATATATGATTTATTTGATTTTATACAAAAATGATGCATGTACCTAAATGGTTAAATAAAATTCAAAAAATAAGTGAGTCTTATGATTAAAATTACTGATGTGCACAAATTTAAAATTGACATTTATTAGAATATAAATTATACTTACGTGCACACCAACTGTAATATCCCAGCGTCCAACCACTCATGCCCAACCAAAAAATCCCTTATATCTTTAAGATCGACATAAAAACCTCTATCTCTCGATCATGCTCTAATTGAAGAGGAATTAAATTTTTAAGGTCCATCATCAAACATACCATTTTTCTTAAAGAATCGTCAGAAGGAACTATCATCTCATTTTGGGTATGGATATGAGCGACCAAACAACTTTATTTTATGCTCGCACCACCAAAATAAATTCTTTCAAGAAATTCATCATCCTCATTTGTCATCGGTTTAACGATTACACCCATCAGTGTCAATTTCTGCATCATAAAAAGAATAGTAATACACTGTTGGAATATGCTTTAAAACCTTTGTTAATTTAGAGAAAGAAAACATATTTTGGAGATTTCATATACCATGAAAATCGAAAGTTTCAGAAAGTTGATCAAAAAGTCGAAAAGTTGAAAATCTGGAAAAGTCAGTTTGGATGGGCTAGAATCGGAGGCCATCAGAGCTCCGGAAGTCGTCGGCGGCGGGTGGATGGGTCTTGTACCCCAAAATTTTCCTTCTCATTTATCAAGATTTCCCTCACAAGACTTCTTGGACTCAAGACAAGATTAGGGTTTGGTCAGCTTAAGACATCTCATCTTGTACTAATAACCCAAAATTAGGGTTTGAGTTTGCACAAGGATTTTTGGACCATCAATGCTTCATGTCAATTTCATACATCATCTTGGATCCCTAAGATTGCTCATGTTAAGTTTCAAGCCTTGAACCACATTTTTGATCAGTCAATTGAACAGTTGACCTAAAAATCAACTGTATTAGGGAAAAAGTCAACCATGGCCAATTTACAGTCAAACTTCATAATTTTTGATCTAAAACAACATTTTAGACTCATATGTACCATTTGATCAAGTTTGGATCACAACTCAAGAAATTTGATCAAATCATCAAAAGGGCAAAATGGTCAAAATTAGGGTTTTGACTGAGAAAGGGCAATTTCTGATTTTTAACCTAGCCAATGGCCAATTGGGTTCAAACATGATTTCAAGGATTCAATGGCATCATCTTGACCTAATTACATAGTTCAAAAGATCTCAAGTTCATTGGATTGACAGATGAATTTTGCAGTCAACCGATCAAAGGTCAACTGTACACTAAAAGTAAAACTTTGACTTTTTGGTCAAAATCAAGTGCCAATGGTCATAATTCATCTAGATATGTCAAAATATGAAACTTGTTGACCAAGAAAACCAATTTTGAAAATTAGGGTTTTGAATTTGAAAAATTTCATAACTTAGAATTTTTCTCAGTATGGAAATTTTCTTATTTTTTCCCAACTTTTCACCATTTTTTCACCATGATGCAATTTTATTCAAAGAAAAATTCCAACATGAAAGTTGTAGTTCTCCATGAAATATACAAATTTTCTTCACAAACTTTTCCCAAAAGATGCTTGGATCTCAAGTTATGAATTTATGAACATAGGTCCATGAACTAAATAACTTAGTGAAAATTTGCCCTAATTTAGGCAGTTTTTTTACCCAACTTCATGGAAATGTTTCACATAGTTCCAAGAGGTATCTCAAAATTCATTTCAAACATGGATTATAGATCACATTGCAAGCTTTCTAAAATGTCCAAGAACTCTCCAAGATCATTTGTGGTTAGGGAGAATCGAAGAAGAGAAATTGACATTTTATCACTTTTGTTCATGCCATTTTCACAAAGTATCAAGTTGCAAATCAGATCCATGATGCTTGTACCTTGCATTACAGGTCCTAAAATCATTCTACACTCCATAATTAAATGCAAACTCATAGGTTAAAGTCTTTATTTTCACTTTTGAAGCATTGTACAAAGTTACATTTCCATTTTAAGCATAAAAGTTACAATGCCATTTTCATAAAGTGAGCTTTTGTAACTTTATCAACCTTGAGCCCTGGACCTATCCTTTGGTACAAACAACTTCCACAGATCTTAAGAAATTTGTACCAACTCTCTGCAGCTCACAAGCCAGCCAGTACAAGCATGTTTGCATTGGTCACTTCACTTTTCTTCAAATGCAAGAAAAGTTGCAAAAGAGGTCAAAACATGTACAACTGATAAGGAGTGGATTTTGTATAATTCTATACAAATATACCAAGTCATTACAAGGCTAAACACGATCACTTTGCATCCAAAACACTCTCAAACTCAAAAAACACAAAATTCTGCCAAAACATCCAGTTTCTGCAAAACCATAGCAAACTCATTTTTTGCTCGTGCGTTTTGTGGCTTGACACTTGAAACATCTTATCCACATCATATTAAAGCTATCCAAGCCTTTACATTGTTGCTGTAACCCCTATTTCAACCATTGCCATTTTTATTTTGGAAGCTTGCAACTTGACTTCTACAGAGAGTTCTGGCCATCCACAAAGCAAGCTAGGTATTGGAATAGTTTGAAGGAAGTTCAAGGAAGCTCACACGATCTTCATGCCTCCCTCAAAGTCCCCACATTGTCATATCCAAATCCAGCTGAAGGAGGTAGTTTTCAAAACTCTATCTCTCTATTTAGGCAACTTCAAGCCACGATTTGTGAAGAAAAGATGTAGTCCATGACATGGTGAAGCTGTACATATGCATACTTTTCATTTATATTAACTGAGCTAAGAGAATTTGAAACTTGAAGTTGCTGAAATAATTAGGTCACGAATTAGGGCTGCTAAAATTCTCCCTGATCTTTTAGATTTAGATTACAAATTTTATATGGTTGGAATCGTGAGATAAAATGCCACAAGTTTCATGTTACAAGTTTTTGTTTTTGTGCAAGCATGTGAAAGTTATAGATTTGAGTTGAAAACGCGCGCGAGGAAGAAGATGGAGGTCAGGGACGAAGCATCTGGGCTTTTTGGCGCGCCTGGCCCTTTTTGCTTTTGCTTTTCACACCCCCTGAATTACCTTTGCACCCCCTGACTATTTTCTTATATTTTTGCATTTTCTTGCATATTTTTATATTTATTACTTGAATCCATTTTTTCTAATGATAAAAAATACCCAAAAATAATTTATTCATTTCCACACTTTTATTTTATTTTTTATTATTTTTTTGGCATAAAAAATGGTTTATTAGGGCAAATATATTTTATTTTCTTAAAATAACTTGTAAATAATTAAAAAAAATACTACATATTTTTTTATATACTATTCATAATCACACATAAAATATTTATTTTCATACATATTTAATTTTTAATATTGACATAATATTATTTTCTTGTAGAAAAATGGACAAAATATAAGAATAGAACATATTTTTTCTTTAATAAAAAAATTAGGGTTTCCCCTTTCAAAAATAATAATATTATTTTTCCTTATTTTCTAGGGTTAGTTAATTTATTTTCTCATACAAAAATCAAATACAAAACATTTTTAGCATAAATACATTTTTATTGCATTTTAAATATTTGTACATTTATTTAATACACAATATTCAATTGAATTGTAATAGTATTTTTAGGGTTTATTTTGTGCAATATCCCCATTCAAAAACTTGTATCCCCCCTCCCATAATAATTATGGTAATAGCTTAGTTTACATTTACGCAATTTATCGCTTTTATACCATGTTTAGTAAACTAGGGTTTGCATGATAAGACCAAAAAACAAACAAATAGAAAAGACCTAATCCAAGACAAATCAAAATGAATGAAAAATGACACACATTGCACACAAGCACCCCTAGGGTTTCACCCACTTGGTTGCCTAAACAAAAATGGCCATGTTACACATGCGAAGTATCTTGGCAAAACAAAACAAAATAAGATCATAGTCCCTCGATGACGCTATCAAAAGGTTGCCTAAACAAATGATCTTGGTCCCTCAAAATGCTAAAGATACTTGGCAACATTGCTATCATGGTCATACGATGACCCACGTCCGTCCCGTTAACATCCAAAGATAGGGTTGTTTACCAAATCAATGGTAAATCAACAATGTCAAAGGAATAAAAATGCATAGGAAAGAAATTTGAGTAGGTAGATAGCTTCTAAGTTACTTGCTCCATTTCAAAACAATCCTTGCTATTTTCAAAACAAGCACACACACATTTCAAAACATTTCCAAACAATTTACAAAACATTGAAACATTTTTCAAAAGACAAACATCTTTGTATACATTCTTACGAACGAGAATCATTACAAAGATTGCCTAAACGAATGGCCTCTTTTCAAAATACTTTCAAAACCATACAAAGCACCATTTCAAACAATTTCAAAGCAAATCAAGTGATCTAAACAAGTAACTAAGAGCCCATGGAAAACCATGGATGAAAAGGGTGCTAGCACCTTCCATTTTCATAATCTACCCCCCGAACTCAAGAAAACATCTCAAAGGTCTTTCCTGTGCTTTTTTACCTTTCCTTTTGGATAAAATAAAAGTCGGTGGCGACTCTTACTAAACCGCGACATTTGCGATGAAACACAAAACCTCAAGTCAGTTCTCCCACCATATCACAGAAATGGCGACTCTGCTGAGGAAACTTTTAAAAGTGGGGTTGCCTTAGGGTTTAGATCACCTTTATTTGCTTACAATTGTTTGACTTGTTTGCTTTACACTTTGGTTCTATTGTTTGGGTTTGAATCCTCCACCCGAATTTGGGAAACGTAATAGGTAAATAGCAATACGTTGTGGAAACCGTGCGGGGTATACCGACACGGTCTAAGCAATAGCTATGTTAGTGTGACAAATTTGTGGGTACCGGTAGCCTTTGAGTCAATCAAAGAGAATACGGGGACACTGAGTGATGTCATGAAGCACTAACGAACTTCTAGAACCTTTACTTGACCAACTTGTCCTTTTAGGATGTAGTGAGATGACCGACTTTGGTGCAGTCCGAAGTTGGTAGATACTCGATACTACACTCATTGAGGGTTGGTTCCTCGGAATATTTCGGTCTCCAGTAAAGAGGCTTGAATTGAAACAATGAACAAGGAAACAATCCAGTGATATTGAGCTTCTTAGAACCCGATTACTATTTCTAGGACAGGTTGAGCCAACTAAACTTCAAGAGGGTACTTACCTATGAAACCCCATGCAAGCCTAAACTAGGAACTTGTGTGATTTGTTTGTACATATATACTTGTGCATAACATCATGAACATCATGAACATCATATGCATCCACTAACCATTTCAAGGATTTTGGAATTTCATCTTTGTTCCTGTTTTGTAGGTTATGGATTCACTTCGCAGGAAAACTATCCAAATCAACCTTGTAAGAATTCCTCCACAACTCAAGGAGCTAGCTTCAAGGATTCCTGAGAATTCTCCATTCACCGAGAAGCATGGTCGTCTACTCAATCTAGTCACTTCCAACACAGAGGAAGACATGATGAAGGTTCTCTTCCAGTTCTTTGACCCTTTGCATCACTGCTTCACATATCCTGACTACCTACTTGTGCCCACTTTGGAGGAATTTTCTCAACTCTTGAGGATTCCTATTCTCAATCAACTACCCTTCAACAGTACGGAAAGAGATCCAAAGCCAGAAGAGATTGCTCAATCCTTCCACTTGCACTCATCTGATGTCACAACTCATTGGGAAACTAGAAGTGGTGTCAAAGGCTTCTTGTCAAAGTTTCTGTTTGAGAAGGCCCAATGTTGTTGGAATTCCCTAGACTTGCAAGCTTTTGAGGAGATTTTAGCTCTTATCATCTATGGGATGGTCTTGTTCCCTAATCCTGACCAATTCATAGATGTGAGCGCTGTCAAAATCTTCATGTCTCGCAATCCAGTGCCTACATTGCTTGGAGATATCCTACACTCTTTTCACACTCGTACAATGAGGAAAAGAGGTGTTCTCATGTGTTGCACTCCTCTCCTGGCAAGATGGTTTATTTCTCATCTTCCCCAAACAGTCTTGAAGGATGAGCAAGGTTTGAGGTGGTCACAAAGCTTGATGACACTTAAACATTCAGATATTCATTGGTGTTCTCGATCCAAAGAGAATGTTATCATTGTCGACCACTGTGGGGAATTCCCTAATGTCCCTCTACTTGGAATTAGGGGAGGCATCACCTACAACCCGTGCTTGGCTCTAAGACAGTTTGGTTATGCCCGAAGGGATGGCCCACATGACATGCTGGTTCAAGGATTGGTTTTCGACTATGACAACGACGACCAAGGACTTCGTCAGAGATTCATCCGAGCTTGGAGGATGCCCAACAAGGTAGATAGTAAGACCTTGGTACACAAGAATTCCATCCCTCTTGAGCCTTACCTCAAGTGGGTACGAACCCGCGCCCAAAGTCTTATGATGCCTTACCCCTCCATTCTCCCAGTGATTATAGAGCCTGTTAAGGAAGGAGAGGTTCCATACACCATCCTACATCCTGGCATGCCAACATCACTCGAAGACTTACAAAGGAGTTGATTAAACTCAAAGAAGAGCGTGATACTTTCGAAGCCCAATTCTACGTAAGCAAGAAGAAGGTTTTGGAACTCACTCGGCTACTTCACGAAGAGCAGACTCTCAACACCTACATTGCACCAAAGAGGATGCGCAACGTCTTTTTACCTTAGAATTTTGTATTATTTTGCCCAAGGGGCATTTATGTACTAACAATTCTATCTTATTAATATGACGTGTGTTTCTTTTTTGTTTAAAACAAATTTGAATTTTCAAATCCTTGAAAACATTGCATGAATACATATCATTCATCATAAGCATAAACAGGTCTTCACACCAAGTTTCCTCATCTCTCTCCTGATTATTTCAGCAAGATGGATCTTGAACAAACGGTCAAAGATTTGCAATCTCAGAATTCACAATTTCAACAGTTGCTCATGACCTTAGCCAAGGGGCAGGAGGAGCTGAAGACTTTGCTAGAAAAAGAAAAAGAGAAAAAGAAGAAGAAGCCAGCTGGTGTGGTTATCATGGGCAGAAGATTTCAGGGACAAGCTAGAAGGACCTTGGAATTCCCAAAAACATCTGAAGAAAGGGAAGGAAAAGGAAAAGGAATGACAGTACCATCAGATTCTGAAGCAGAAGAAGAGGAAGAAGAGGACTACTCTGAACAACAATACCCTCCGGCCGATGACAAATACAAACACTTGGAAGAGCGTCTAACTGCTATGGAGATACAGAGAGTACCGGGTCTGGATTTTGAGGAATTAGGGCTGGTGTCAGGAATAGTAATCCCTCCTAAGTTTAAAGTGCCATTATTTGCCAAGTATGATGGGGTGTTTTGTCCCAAAATGCACCTACGATCTTATGTCAGGAAAATTCAACCGCATTCTGCTAACAAAGACTTGTGGGTCCACTTTTTCCAGGACAGTTTATCAGGAACGCAACTTGATTGGTTCTACCAGTTGGAGAGGGAAGATGTCCATAATTGGGAAGACTTGGAAGCAGCCTTCTATAAACAGTATCAATACAACACCGATTTGGCACCAACCCGTACTCAACTCCAGAGTATGGCTATGGTATAAAATGAGGGCTTCAAAGACTATGCCCCAAAGTGGAGGGATCTAACCGGAAGGGTGCAACCACCTTTATCTGAAAGGGAGCTAGTGGATATGTTCTTGGGAACTTTATCAGGCCCCTTCTTTAATCATCTGATTGGAAGCTCCTCTGCAGGGTTCACTGAATTGATCTTAACTGGCGAGAGGGTGGAAGCCGGTATAAGAAGTGGGAAAATTCAGAAAGACACGTCTACCTCTGCAGCTGTAAAAAAGCCCTTCACTGGAAAGAAGGAAGTGTCTGCTGTCTATGCACAGAGGAATCAGGGAAGAACCGAGCGCCGACCAACGGTGGAGGCAGTTATGATTCAAAAGCCTGCATCAGACCAGCCAAGAAACAACCAACCGAGAAATAACCAACAAAGGGTGGAAAGGCCAGTTAGGCAATTCACCAAGATTAACATGACTCCAGCCCAAGTCCTACCACATCTTCTGAAGTTGAATCTGGACATGCTAAAAGAGGCCCCAAAGAATCCTAATTCTGCTTCTCCATATTACCATCCCAATGCCAGATGCGCGTACCATTATGAAAGTTCAGGGCACGACACCGACAACTGTTGGGCTTTGAAGAACAAGATTCAAGATCTGATCGACGCGAAGGAAGTTGAATTTGAAGCACCTGAGAAACCGAATGTTATCTCCGCTCCGATGCCTAGGTATGACCACAATGCCAATGCTGTTGAGGAAGACTTATTTGTTGCCATTGTGGATGAACTGTTAACTCCGCTCTCAATTATCAAGCTGAATTTGTTGAAGGCTGGTATATTCCCAGGATGTGACAAAGATTGCCATGTTTTCCTATCCTCCTCATTTGACTGCCCTCTGTTGAAAAAAGGTATTCAACAATTGATTGATAATCAAGAAATTTTGTTTGAGAAAGCTCCTGTTTCACCCGTTCCAGTGAAAGAAGTTTCTATAATAACCATATACGCCAATCCTTCCAGGGTCCCTAAAAGACCCGTTAGTATTACATCTGCTCCAGTGACTACTCCATTGAAGATTACAATGCCCGGGCCTGCCCCATACAAATCAGATAAAATGGTACCATGGAATTATGGTGGAGAAATCTACTACCATGGTGTCAAACAGATTGAATCGACTGCCGAAGAAGAGAGCTCCGAAGAGGATGATTCCGACATTAGTAACATTGCCGGAACAAGCAAGGTTACCCGTAGTGGAAGAATATTTTCTCCAGAGATTGCTCCTCCAACAACAGTCTTTGGACCCGTGGCCGTTCCGAAGATCACCTCTGTACCAGTGATTGTACCTGCAAGTGTACCCACCGATAAAGAAGACAATACAATTCCTATCCCTGCTTCCACTACTGAGAATAAAGAAAAGAACGTTCAAGAGGAGCCTGTCCTGACAAAGGCTCAATCACTAGCTATTCCTGAAACATCCAAGAAGGAGATGGAAGAAATCCTGAGGATCATAAAGAAGAGTGATTATGATGTGGTCGAACAACTGGGGAAGACCCCCTCCAAAATATCTATGCTAGCCCTCCTGCTATGCTCTGAAGCACATGCCAAAGCTTTGGTAAAATTTCTGAAGACAGCTCATGTGCCGCAAGAGACGTCTACGGGCCAGTTCCAAGAGTGTGTGGACAGTTTGACAACTGACAATGGCCTGGGTTTCTCTGATGCTGACTTGACATCCAAAGGGAGAAAACATAATGACGCATTACACGTCTCAGTGGAGTGTAGAGGAACAACCCTAGCTCATGTTTTGGTTGATACTGGATCATCTCTGAATGTCTTGCCAAAGAAAGCCCTGAATAGATTGGATTGTGAGGGAATGACCCGAAAACCCAGTAATATAATTGTGAGAGCATTTGACGGATCTAAGAGGATGGTCCATGGGGAGGTGGACATCCCGATCAAGGTGGGTACTCAGACCTTCAAATCGACATTCTATGTGATGGACACCTGTCCTTCTTATTCATGTATGTTGGGACGCCCCTGGATCCACAATGCCGGTGCCGTCACCTCCACTTTGCATCAGATGCTCAAGTACCCCATCCAAGGGAAGATCATAACTGTCCATGGGGAAGAGGAGTATATGATTAGTCATCTGAATTCCTTCCGTTATGTGGAGTTAGATGGCGAGTTCATAGAGACCCCTTTCCAACATTTTGAGGAAGTCTCTCAGGAAATAGCGGCGACCAAAGTGGTATCCTCAACACCTATGATCATAAGACCTCCACCTCGGATGTCATATCTAAAGGATGCAAGGGTAGTAGTGGAAGAAGTGGGATGCACCATCTGGGGGCAACTTCCAGATATTCCTTACAAATCAGACAAGTTCGGCTTGGGGTTTACTTTGACTGCTCAGAAGGCTGTGCGCTGCGCCCGTGCCGGAGGGCCACCTGTGAAGATCGGCCACCAAGGGGTTAAGGCACTAGAGGACAGTGAAGAAGATGGAAGCAGGGAAGATTGGATATTTCCTACTGTCAGCGGAGGACTATGCAACTGGGAAGCCAAAGACTTCATCCCAATTACATTCATATCGCAGTAATTTATCTTTTACATTTTTGTTGGACTGTAATAATTCACAAACAATTTGCACTTTAAAAACCTTGTGTCTTACCCGAAGCACAATGGTCCATTTATAAGGGTTTTTATTTCATTTTCATATGTCATTTCAATGAATCATGGACGCTTTTTCATATATAAACTTTTTATGCTCACATCTTTCTTTTACATTTTATTGTTTTAAGATGGCTATACCCTTACACACACCCACACTCACAAATGCAGGTATCCTTCCATTCCAGATCCCATGGGTAACGATACTGCTATAGCCTTCAGTGACTCTGAAGATATGATCTACCAAGCCGAATACGAAGGTGAGGAAGATTGTGAGGTTCCAGGGGAATTGGCCAGATTACTATAGCAAGAGGAAAGAGCAATTCAGCCTCATGAGGAGCAGTTGGATACAATCAACTTGGGTACTGAGGATGATAAAAAGGAAATCAGAGTGGGTGCTAATCTAGAGTCGAGTGTCAAGGAGTGCCTAATTCAGCTATTGCATGATTATGTTGAGATCTTTGCCTGGTCATACGAAGACATGCCGGGACTCGATACAGACATTGTGGTACACCGTCTACCCACAAGAGAAGACTGTCCACCAGTGAAGCAAAAAGTCCGCCGCATGAGACCTGACATGTTAGAGAAGATCAAAGCAGAAGTTATGAAGCAGTTCAATGCTGGATTTGTGGCTGTTACCTCATATCTACAATGGGTTGCTAACATTGTTCCTGTGCCTAAAAAGGACAACAAAGTAAGAATGTGCATGAATTATAGATATTTAAACAGGGCCAACACTAAAGATGATTTTCCACTTCCGCACATCGACATCCTGGTTGAAAATACAACTCAGCACAAAGTATTTTCTTTCATGGACGGATTCTCAGGCTATAACCAGATCAAAATGGCACCTGAGGACATGGAGAAAACTACGTTTGTCACACAGTGGGGTACGTTCTGCTACAAAGTGATGCCATTCGGACTGAAGAATGCTGGGGCAACCTATCAACGTGCCATGGTAGCTTTGTTTCATGATATGATACATCATGAGATAGAGGTCTACGTAGATGACATGATAGCCCGATCACAAACTGAAGAAGAACACCTTGATCACCTGCAAAAGCTGTTTGTCAGGTTGAAGGAGTACAAGCTAAGATTGAACCCAAACAAGTGCACATTCAGAGTCCGGTCCGGTAAACTCTTAGGATTCATTGTCAGCAACAAAGGCATCGAGGTTGATCCTGCCAAAGTCAAAGAGATACAAGAAATGCCTGCTCCTCGCACTGAGAAGGAAGTCAGAGGTTTTTTGGGGCGCCTAAAATACATTGCTAGGTTCATTTCTCACCTAACATCTACTTGTGAACCAATCTTCAAGCTGTTGAAGAAAGATCAGGTAGTTAGATGGAATAATGACTGTCAGATTGCTTTCGATAAAATCAAGGAGTATTTGCTAGAGCCTCCTATCTTGATGTCACCAGTCGAGGGAAAACCGCTAATCATGTATCTGACCGTCTTAGAGAATTCAATGGGGTGCGTACGAGGGCAGCATGACGAGTCTGGCCGAAAAGAGCATGCCATTTATTACCTGAGCAAAAAGTTTACCGACTGTGAAACCAGATATTCACTGCTCGAGAAAACTTGCTGCGCTCTGGTATGGGCTGCTCGCCGGCTGAGACAGTATATGTTGAGTCATACCACTTTGATGATATCTAAGATGGATCCGATAGAGTACATCTTTGAGAAGCCTGCTCTATCTGGAAGAATAGCTAGATGACAGATGATCCTAACAGAATACGATATACAGTACACGACCCAAAAATCTATAAAGGGCAGTGTGCTAGCTGATCATCTGGCCCATCAAGCTGTAGAAGATTATCAATCCATGAAGTTTGACTTCCATGACGAAGACATCATGACATTGGACAACGCTGAAGATTTCAGACCATATGACAAACCTGAACAAGGATCCCGATGGACCTTGTACTTTGATGGGGCATCCAATGCACTTGGTAACGGTATCGGTGTTGTGATTATATCTCCGAAAGGATGCCATACTCCTTTCACTGCCAGACTTTGCTTCAATTGTACGAACAACATGGTAGAGTATGAAGCATGCATCTTTGGTCTCAAGGCTGCCATAGACTTGGGAATCAAATCCTTGATTGTGTTTGGGGACTCAACTTTGGTCATCAGTCAGATCAAAGGGGAGTGGGACACTAAGCATCCAAACCTCATCCCTTACAAAGAACATGTCTTGACATTGTTACCACATTTCGAACAGATTACCTTTGAGCACTTCTCGCGAGAAGAAAATAAGCTAGCAGATGCTCTAGCTACAATGTCATCCATATTTAAACTTAATTGGGATAACGAGGCTCCCCAAATCTCCATTGAACGGATGGACGAACCAGCACACTGTCACGAGATTAATACCGAAGAAGTAGTGGACCGACCTTGGTTTCATGAAGTCAAAAGGTATCTCGAGGCTCAAGAATATCCTGAAGGAGCTTCAGTCAATGACAAAAAGTTCTTAAGGAGATTCTCAGCTAAGTTCTTCCTAAGTAATGGCATCCTATACAAACGCAATCATGATTCTATTTTGCTCCGTTGTGTGGACAAAGCTGAGGCTGAAAGGATTATGGCTGAATTGCATGAAGGTACCTTTGGCACTCACTCTAGTGGGCATACGATGGCAAAGAATATTCTACGGGCAGGCTATTGCTAGTCTACCATGGAAGCTGACTGCTATCAACACTCCCGAACCTGCCACAAGTGTCAAATCTATGCAGACAAGATGCACTTTCCTCCGGCTCCTCTAAATGTCTTAACAGCTCCTTGGCCTTTCGCTATGTGTGGAATCGACATCATTGGGGAGATCAAGCCTACAACATCCAATGGACACCGTTTCATTCTGGTGGCCATTGATTATTTCACAAAGTGGGTTGAAGCAACTTCATTCGCATCCGTTACTAAGAATGTTGTTGCTCGCTTCATCAAGCAAAACCTTATTTGCTGGTACGGTATCCTAGAAAGGATCATCACTGATAACGGTACAAACCTTAACAATACTATGATCACCTCCTTGTGCGAGCAGTTCAGGATTCAACATCATAATTCATCCCCCTATCGGCCAAAGATGAATGGTGCTGTCGAAGCTGCAAACAAGAATATAAAAAAGATCATACAAAAAATGACAGTCACCTATAAGGACTGGCATGAGATGATACCGTTTGCTCTCCACGGGTACCGTACCACGGCTCGCACATCAACTAGGGCAACACCCTATTCTTTAGTTTATGGCATGGAGGCTGTCTTGCCCATTGAGGTTCAAATCCCCTCTTTGAGAATCATGAAGGATGCAGGTTTGAGTGAAGACGATTGGATTCAAACCCGACTTGATCAGTTGAACTTAATTGACGAAAAGAGGCTTACTGCTGTTTGCCACGGTCAGACGTATCAAAAACAGATGATCAAGGCTTTCAACAAGAAAGTCAGACGCCAAGTATATCAAGTTGGAGATCTAGTGATCAAGCGCATCATCTTGCCACAAAGTGATCCCAGGGGTAAATGGGCTCCTACCTATGAAGGACCATTTGTAATCAAAAACATCTTTTCTGGTGGGGCAATGATTTTAACCACCATGGACGGCGACGACCTGCCGCACCCTGCGAATGCAGACATAGTCAAAAGATACTACGCATAAGAGACCCGCTAGGTTGACACACCTAGGCAAAACAAGGGCATCCCAGTGAACCAAAAAGGTTCGGGCAAAAATTAGGGATAAAATAAAAAAAAATCTGTACACCCGGCAAGTTGAAAACCCGAAAGGGAGACTTGGGAAAAAAAGGTTTCCTGGTGGACTGAAAACCCGAAAGGGCGGTCCAGGCAAAAGTTAGGGAATTAAAGCGTATGACTATGTCTCATCGAATCACTTTAAGGACAATCTCTTCACTGACAAACCTGGAGCTTCTGGTCAATCCAATCATTTTCGGACGAAGCAACAAACAAACAAGATATTCGGAGATACGAAGGCTATAGCAGAATGGGAACCCCATGAGATTATTACACATAGCTATCTTTCTTTGTATAAATTTTTCTTACCTTTATGACACCATCCTCTTACTAGGATGTCTGTCTCCTTTGTACAAAACACTTATTCAAAGTAAATATAAATATATCTCTTTCAAAGTACAGAAAACTATTTACCTTTTTCTTTACACTTGTGTTTTTATGTGCAAAAACGTCTAATGATTCATTAATGAACATATGCATTTGAACATAATTATTGTTTACAAATAAACAGAATGGAAAAGAACAATTACTGACAGATGGAAAGGATAGGAAAACGTCTTTAGGCTATTCCAGGGGCAATCCCTACAGTACATCATTAAGATCCCCAGTGGAGCTAAAACTTTGAACTACCAATCCTCAGCGGAACCAAAGTTTCAAACTATTAATCCCCAGCGGAAACCATCCAGTTTCTCTAAACTCCCCAACAAGTTATCTTGAAGCCTGAAAATCAACCGGATAACAGTTAACTTCTGCCTCTCCTTAACCTAGGATAACTCCCCAGTAGAATGGCAGACAACCCAAACTCCTGGACCTACTCCCCAGCAGTAAGCCTTCTTCCCCACAAAGTTTTTATTGTTTCTCAACAGAATGAAGATTCTCATTCTTAATTCCCCGCAGAAGTCATCAGAGTTTTCTCTATTCCCCAGCAGAATAAGGATTCCCATTGTGTAATCCCCAGTAGAAGTCATCAAATTCTCTGGATTCCCCAAGCAGATTACTCAGGCGGTATATGGCATTGCTCGCAACAGAATTTTTGTCAATACTCCATCTTCAAGACATGAAGGATCTCTATATCCCCTGAGAAGTCAAGGATTTTTAATCCCCAACAGTCACCAATGATGTCTTACCCTCAGAAGTCAAGGATTTATTTTCCTCAGCAATACAACACATCAGCTTACATGCGCATACATTACATCCATATATCGTAAACATTGATAAAACACATATATTGCATCATACATTTCATGCAACATAACTTTGTGTTTCAGCTAACATTTTACCCTTTTCAGGATAAGATTAACAAGCTACCATTAACAGTATACAATCATGATACAGTACAAATACACTCCAGACACGGAAGTCATTCCGTTGCTCATTCAGATTCAGATTTCAGATACGCTCCAGATACGGATGCCATTTTGTTACTTATTTAGATTTCAACTATCAGATACACTCCAGACACGGAAGTCATTCTGATGCTCATTCAGACCTCAACATTCAGATACCGTATGGATACGCTCCAAACGAGGGTTCTATTCTGATACTCATTCAGTTTTCAAGTTCAGATACGCTCCAGACACGGATGCCATTCTGGCCCCTATCCAGATTTCAAGTTTAGATACGCTCCAGACGCGGATGCCATTCTGGCCCTTATTCAGATTTCAAGTTCAGATACAATACAGATACGCTCCAGACACGGGTGCTATTCAGTTTCTCATTCAGATTTCGAGTCTCCAGATACAGTTCAGATACGTTCCAAATACGGACACCATTCTGATACTTATTCTTCTGACTTACAACATACAATTCAACAAACACTCTTGGATGGAATATACAAGCCCATCTCTAACAAGATTCTATCATCTCTCCAAATGGCATCTTTAAGCCCATTCCCTCAGCTACACTTTGCCGAGTGCAAATTTATGGGCACTCTAGTGTCCAATCATCTTTTACCTTCGAGTCACGAACGACAAAGCTCGCCAATCTAACTCTTCAGGTTCAAGAACATTGAACATGGGAAGCTATTGTACCCCAAAATTTGCCCTCTCATTTATCAAGATTTTCCTCACAAGACTTCTTGGACTCAAGGCAAGATTAGGGTTTGGTCAGCTCAAGACATCTCATCTTGTACTGATAACCCAAAATTAGGGTTTAAGTTTGCACAAGGATTTTTGGACCATCAATGCTTCATGTGACTTTCATACACCATCTTGGATCCCTAAGATTGCTCATGTTAAGTTTCAAGCCTTGGACCACATTTTTGATCAGTCAATTGGACAGTTGACCTAAAAATCAGCTGTATTGGGGAAAAAGTAAACCATAGCCAATTTACAGTCAAACTTCATAATTTTTGATCCATAACAACATTTTAGACTCATACGATCCTCAGGGAAGCTCAAGGAAGCTCAAGGAAGCTCACACGATCCTCAGGCCTCCCTCAAAGTCCCCACATTGTCATATCCAAATCCAGCTGAAGGAGGTATTTTTCAAAACTCTATCTCTCTATTTAGGCAACTTCAAGCCACGATTTGTGAAGAAAAGATGTAGTCCATGACATGGTAAAGCTGTACATATGCATACTTTTCATTTATATTAACTGAGCTAAGAGAATTTGAAACTTGAAGTTGCTGAAATAATTAGGTCAAGAATTAGGGCTGATAAAATTCTCCCTGATCTTTTAGATTTAGATTACAAAATTTATATGGTTGGAATCGTGAGATAAAATGCCATAAGTTTCATGTTACAACTTTTTGTTTTTGTGCAAGCATGTGAAAGTTACATATTTGAGTTGAAAACACACGCGAGGAAGAAGCTGGAGGTCAGGGACGAAGCATCTGGGCTTTTTGGCGCGCCTGGCCCTTTTTGTTTTTGCTTTTCACACCCCCTGGATTACTTTTGCACCCCCTGACTATTTTCTTATATTTTTGCATTTTCTTGCATATTTTTATATTTATTACTTGCATCCATTTTTTCTAATGATAAAAAATACCCAAAAATAATTTATTCATTTCCACACTTATATTTTATTTTTTATTATTTTTTTGGCATATAAAAATGGTTTATTAGGGCAAATATATTTTATTTTCTTAAAATAACTTGTAAATAATAAAAAAAAATACTACATATTTTTTTATATACTATTCATAATCACACATAAAATATTTATTTTCATACATATTTAATTTTTGATATTGACATGATATTATTTTCTTGTACAAAAATGGACAAAATATAATAATAGAACATATTTTTTCTTTAATAAAAAAATTAGGGTTTCCCCCTTTCAAAAATAATAATATTATTTTTCCTTATTTTCTAGGGTTAGTTAATTTAATTTCTCATACAAAAATCAAATACAAAACATTTTTAGCATAAATACATTTTTATTGCATTTTAAATATTTGTACATTTATTTAATGCACAATATTCAATTGGGTTGTAATAGTATTTTTAGGGTTTATTTTGTGCAATATCCCCATTCAAAAACTTGTATCCCCCCTCCCATAATAATTATTGTAATAGCTTAGTTTAGATTTACGCAATTTATCGCTTTTATACCATGTTTACTAAACTAGGGTTTGCATGATAAGACCAAAAAACAAACAAATAGAAAAGACCTAATCCAAGACAAATCAAAATGTATGAAAAATGACACGCATTGCACACAAGCACCCCCAGGGTTTCACACACTTGGTTGCCTAAACAAAAATGGCCATGTTACACATGCGAAGTATCTTGGCAAAACAAAACAAAATAAGATCATAGTCCCTCGATGACGCTATCAAAAGGTTGTCTAAACAAATGATCTTGGTCCCTCAAAATGCTAAAGATACTTGGCAACATTGCTATCATGGTCATACGATGACCCACACTCGTCCCGTTAACATCCAAAGATAGGGTTGTTTACCAAATCAATGGTAAATCAACAATGTCAAAGGAATAAAAATGCATAGGAAAGGCATTTGAGTAGGTAGATAGCTTCTAAGTTACTTGCTCCATTTCAAAACAATCCTTGCTATTTTCAAAACAAGCACACACACACACACATTTCAAAATATTTCCAAACAATTTACAAAACATTGAAACATTTTTCAAAAGACAAACATTTTTGTATACATTCTTACGAACGAGAATCATTACAAAGATTGCCTAAACGAATGGCCTCTTTTCAAAATACTTTCAAAACCACACAAAGCACCATTTCAAACAATTTCAAAGTGTTGTACCCCAAAATTTTCCCTCCCTTTTTCACAAGAAATCACAACCCCAGGGTTTTCTCTGATTATTGAGATTGGCTCAGGAATCGGCAAACAAACTTTTCTTTATCAGTCAATCCAGAATTAGGGTTTTCCCTGATTTGTTAAGGTTGACTCAAGAATCGATCAGACAGATCTTTCTTTGGAAGTAATCCAGGATTAGGGTTTGCGCTTGCATTTTTCAGAAGAAACTAAATCCTTAGAAATTCAGTTGACTGTTACATTATTTTTACGCTTGTTCAAGATTACTGGTTATTTCTCAAAACCTAATTATCTGGGATAAGAGCTGAGAATTTTGTTTAGAACACTAAGGCATTTGTTTGATCAGTGGAGTGAAAGGTTTATGGAATGCTTGTTTGGTTAACTGTACAATGCATATGTTATTTGGAATACTACGCATATTGTGATTGATGCAAGGTTGTGAGACTGCAAAGTTTGTTGATTATTTATTTCATCTGGATTAGAATTATTGAGACACAGTTTCAATCATTTTAATTTAAGAGTCTTAAATAATTAAATAAACATAAGGGAAAGATGGAAAAGATATTTGACAGTAGAATTTTCTTTTGATAAAGACTTTTATTTATTTCAAATATGGTTACAAATTTATTCGAATATTGTAAGATTACAACTTATAATATTTAAAATAATATTTGTTTACAGTGAATGAAAAGTAAATATAAGCCTAATCTCCTAAGGTCTTTGACTTCTACTGCTTCCTCTATCATCCAACTGGTACTTACCTGCAAAAGACAGAGAAAAAGAAATTAATATAAGAATTTTCAAGCAGAAGCAGATAAAAAGAAAAATCATCATTAAAGTCTACCGGCCGGAATCAGAAATGCTATGTTCATCATATTTTATTTTCCTCTCTGCAAATCACAAGAAGATCGCTCTTCTCGGTTCACAGAGAGAAAAATAAAAGATATAAATTGCAAGCATACAATTAATTCAAAATGCAAAAACATAGGAAGTTGCAAGGCAAAGCAAAGGGTACTGCAAGCTGAGTTTCAAACTGCATTAGTCAACCAAGTCAGCATGAGCAAGCATGGCAATCTAACTACAAATGCAAACTGAATGTCAAACTAAGTTGAAAAGCTGTCAAGGAAAAGTACAATGCATAAGCATACAAGCAACCAAGTACACAAAGCAGAAAGTTGCAAAGCTGTCAAAGAAAGTACACAATGCAGAGAGATAAACCAAGTTACAAGCCAAAGAGACATGTCCTAGCTATCATCATTTTCTGGCCAGCAGACTTTTCAGAATAAAATATAATAAGCAATTAAAAATGCTTATGGAGAGAGAGAGAAAGAGAGAACCTTAGTGATAGTTTGCAGTTTTGGCAAAAGCAGGTTTTTCAAGACAGTAAAAAAAATCAAAATAAAATAGTTTCAGAGGTGATCATCATTAACATATCAAAGAGAAAGGAAGAATTTCAGAAGAATTCCAGAAACATATTCAACATCAACATTCAAAGGGTTTTCAGAAGAAGCAAAGCTAAGTTTCAGTTTGTGTCCATCAACATAAGCCAATTTTCAGAAGCTAAAGATCATTACTCATCATTGTGATCGGTGGATCTGGAACTGACTATTTAACGCTGTTTCGCGAAATGTCGCGGTAAGCAAGAGTCGCCACCGTCTTTTATTTTCTCCAAATGGAAAGGACAAAAGCACAGAAAAATTCCTTAAAGAGATTGCTCTCGGTTCGGGAGGTAGGTTATAGAAAGGGAAGGTGTTAGCACCCTTTCTATCCATGGTTATCCATGGGCTCTTAGATACTTGCTCATTGTGTTTTCAAAAATGGTTTGTTTGCTTTTCAATGTGGGTTTTAAAAGTTTCTTTGAAAAATTTCAGTTCGACTCGTACGTCAGAGTGTTTGAAAAAATTTGCTTTGAAAGCTTTTGAAAATGTGTCGGTGAAAAGATTTTTGTTTGTTTTTGAAGAGAGCAAGTATCCACGAGAACCTACCTACTCTAAGGAATTCGTCTGGGTAAGTGTCCTTTAAAGTAGTGCCATCCCACCATTGAGAGGTAGGTAGCACCACCGTTGGAGGTGTTCGGGTCAATTCGAGTTTAGGGACATGGTGATCACCGGAGCAATGGGAAGACACCTTAGAAGCTACCCTCATGCCAGGTTCCCGGATCATGAGGACTTACTAAGACGTCCTCTACTCGACGATCACCTTTCGAGGCAAGGCAACAGTGAGGCGTACCCTAGGGGTGGTGTGTGCGATTCGTGTGTCGTTTTCATTGATATTTGTCTTGTCATGTTAAAGTGATCTACGCTTGATTTTATTATGGTCCATTCATTCTTGCATGCTTGTTTAACAGTTTAATATTTGCGGGAAAATAAATCTAAACTATTACAAATGGCGCGGGTCCACATCGCCAAAATTAAACCGGACCCGATTTGACAGAAGATAAATAAAGCAATAAAAATAAAAGTGCGAGCAATTGTTTACACGGCTTTGGGAGAGATACATAATTATTTAAGCAATATAAAAATAAATATGCGAAATTAAATAAATTAAACAATATGGGCGTTGGACCCTTTTGCAAAAATTAATGTCAATGAGGAATTAAAATTAAAAATTAAAAGAAAATGTTTTTAGTATTTTTGTGTTTTTTAAGATTTAACAGAAAAAGGAATTAATTAAAATTAAAATGAAATGTTAAACCTAATTTCTAATGACTTTTAAATTTATTATGCAAAATATTGAACTTTAACCTAATTTAAATCTAAGTTATTTATGTACAATTTAATTATGAAAATAAATAAATAATAATATTATGATAAAAAGAAAAAAAAAATTAAAAGAAAGAAAAGAAAGTTATTAAACCTAATTCTATATTTTTGGATTTTAGTTATTAAAAGGATTAAAATTACAACCTAATTAAAACTAAGTTTATTTACATGCATTTATTTATAAAAATAATTAAAATAAATAAATATTATATTTTTTGCCTTTTCTGATTTTTATGATGTTTTTGTATTTTGTAAAAAAAAAAGAATTAATTAAGTTGATTAAAACAATAAAGCAAAAATAAAATCATAATTGAAAAATAAAAATAAAAAAATATAGAGAAGCAAACCAGGGGGGTTTTCTGTCCCAACATGGAGGTATGGATCCAATAATTTAGGCCCAATAAGCTGGAAATTCGCTGACTTTCCCAGGTTCCATATGGTGCGTTGACTAAGGCATAATGTGTTCTTTGAATCCCTGCCCTTGATTTGAAGCAGCTAGACGCGTGGCTCTTTGGATGTTGAGGCAACATGATGCGCTTTAAGGTTATGCCTGCATAGGAATTGCAATGGAAAAATAATAGTGAAATTATACAGACCTGGGGTTCGAACCCAGGTCTTGGACGTTGCAAGCTCAACACCTGTGCCACTACGCCATATGAATCGCGTTTAACATATAATTAACGAATAAACAATATAAATGGACACAACGCGTTAGTGGAGAGAAACGCGCCAAATTCAAACCAACGAATCGCTGATTGACACGATGTCGTCTTCTTCACGTCCCCTGTAACATAGACATTCAGCAACGGTTTTAGACGCGTTGCTTTAGGTAGGCTATTGGAAAATAGCGAATAGGGCTGTAAGGATCATAAATTGATCGCGACCAATGTTTCTTCTTCGTCTAGGTCCGCTGAATGGAACGGTGGTGATCTGGAGTTCTAATTTTGCCTAGTTCTAAAAGCCCCAAATTTGCAAACCTGTAACCCTAGAAATCGATCATGGTGAAATCCCATATACAATACAAAAATCAAATTGAACATAATGGTTAGCTTTGAAACATCACAAGGAACAAGAATATATAATTGAAATCCAATGAGGATGCCTAGAATTGAAAACACGATGGTGACTTTTTCTCTGTACAGGAGAGGTCCTTATTACCAATTCTTTGCGTATTGATGAATGTTTGGAGTTGGAATATGATCAGGAGCACACAAGGAAGCTTTTGGAATGAGTATTAGGGTTTGAATCGACCTAGAACACTGATTTCAGATTTGAGTTTTATGGAAAAATTTTCAAGTTTGCAAAGTGTTCTTTAGCGCAGCTTTTCAGTGTCTAGCATTAGGTTTTGAATCATGCTTATGTATTGAAGCTATTAGGTCAAGAAAATTGAATAAAATCCATGGCCATAATGGTTTTCAATATTTGATTTCTTAAGGATCTTTTCCATATCTTTTCATGTGTATTTTGCTCTCAATCATGCCAATCAGCTCCAAATCTTTCCCCATTTGCATTTACACGAAATATTGACCTTAAAACATGTATAAAAAGATTGGTTTTGTTAGGTTAAATATTTTTCACATATTTAATTGATTTAATTGAATTAATATAAATAAAAACTCAAATAAATAAATAAAAATGAGAAAATACTTCCCTTTGGGCCAAGTGGTCGTGCATATGCTTAGAATGATGAATCATGGAAGAAAAATGGGCCCATTAGCAAATTTAGGTCATTTGAACCATTGTTGACTTTTCAAAATATCCAAAAATTTCCCAACTTCCACAAGGCATAACTTGCTCAATTTTTAAGCTTTTCTCATGTTCTTGGACATTTTGGAAAGGTCTTTGAGTCCTCTAACCAATGCCTTTGGTCCCATGTCATTTTGATTTACCAATCTCAAGTTATGGCCTTTGACTTAAAGTCCCTTTTTGTTGACTTTTGAAAATGACCTATAATGTTGAAATTGATAACTTTTTGTGAGAGCATTTCTTGGACTTGAAGTATGAAGATGAGTTGTAGTAAATGTCTTTCTCTTCAAAATGAGCTTTGGATGGGATTTTTCTGATAATCCATGTGAAAGTTATGCCCTGGTCAATTTCAGTTGACTTTTTCAGCTGTCCAAATATAGTAACTTTTGCATCTTTGATGATTTCTGAGCCAAATTTTGAGAATCATGATCAAGCATTGATCAAATGATGTTTGTGGCTTCAAAATGATATGTTGACCAAAAATTTGAACTTTTGACTGTCAAATGACCATTTTGCCCCTACAGTTGACTGTAGTGCAATATAGGGTTTTGACTGTGCAATTTTGAGCTGAATGCCTTGAAACTTGCTATAAGGATACTTGACCATCTTTGTAAGCATATGAGACTTGATTGGGCCTTTTAAAACTTTCAATTCTTGATCAGAACACAAACCCTAGTTTTGACTGTATAGGAGACAGTTGGACTGTGCAACCCTTGGGGAATTTTGCAGCTTGGCTTGGCAATTTCTTTGAAGAATATGGGAGGGCAAATTTTGGGGTACAACAGTTGCCCCTGTTCAATCTTCTTAGACCTGAGGATGGAGATTGGCTGACGTGCCTTTCGTAATCCGAGGGTAGAAGATGATTGGACACTAGAGTGCCCAGAAATTTGCGCTCACATAGTAGCAGTGTGATGGGGGAATGGGCTTATAGATGCCATTTAGAGATTGATGGATAGGTTGATGGGCTTATAGATGCCATCTGGACGTTGATCGCGTAGGAGATTCTTTAGCTAGAACCTACATACCTGCAAAAGAAAAAATGAGTACCTGACACGTTGCAGGAGCTGATTTTCGGAGGCTTGGTATAGATGTGTCCTGACTGGTTGCAGGAGTTGGGTCTGGAGCTTCGAACGGTGATGAATGAACCAGGGATGGTTACTACCTTAGCATGAACGGTAAGAGGACCTTGGGTGACTTTAACTTCAACAACGCTCGTTGAGAAAATCTTGGTGGGAATTACCATCTTCGTAGTATCGGGAAGAGAACCATAGGCAATTATAATCTGAAAGGAATTCACCTCACTCACCGTCGGAGAGGGAATCATCTGAAAAGGACTTACCACCTCACACACCGTTGGAGAGGGAACCATAAGAGACTATCACCTCACACTCATCGTCGGAGAGGGAAACATCTGAAGAAGGAATTACCACCTCACGCACTTGTCGGAGAGGGGAACATCTGAAGAAGGAATTACCACCTCACGCACTTGCCGGAGAGGGGACCATAAGAGACTATCACCTCACGCTCATCGTCGGAGAGGGAAACATCTGAAGAATGAATTACCACCTCACGCACTTGTCGGAGAGGGGACCATAAGAGACTATCACCTCACGCTCATCGTCGGAGAGGGGAACATCTGAAGAAGGAATTACCACCTCACGCACTTGCCGGAGAGGGGACCATAAGAGACTATCACCTCACACTCATCGTCGGAGAGGGAAACATCTGAAGAAGGAATTACCACCTCACGCACTTGCCAGAGAGGGGACCATAAGAGACTATCACCTCACGCTCATCGTCGGAGAGGGAAACATATGAAGAAGGAATTACCACCTCACGCACTTGCCGGAGAGGGGACCATAAGAGACTATCACCTCACGCTCATCGTCGGAGAGGGGAACATCTGAGATAACTTCTACTGAGTATTTATCAGAAAAATCTGTTGGGAGTCGATTTAGCTGGACTAGAGAAGGCCTTGGACTGGATAAGAAATCTTTTGAGTCGATTAACTGAACCGGTCTAGGTCTTGAAATATGATTGAGAATTTCAACTGCATCTTTCCTGAAAGGTAAAGGTCAGTCATATGCAATGCATGATATGGATCAAGCAATGATGTTCTCAACATAAATGGGATTTGTATGACATAATGCGTCTATGCATGCTATAATGATGTATGTGATGTTTTATGAATGTTTTTTTCGTCTAGGAAAGGGAATCCTTGACGGGTGCCGGGAAGTCGTATCCTGGGCTGATGTTGAGGAATAGATTTTGCTTCCGCTAGGGGATGATAACTGCAAGAATACCGGTAGGAGAAGATGACTCCGTTGCGGAATAAACTTGGCAAATGGAATATTCTGCGGGGAGAAAAATACTCTAGCGACCACGCTGGGGAGTGATACTCTATGGGAAGAGGGATGCCTCGCTGAATTGTTGAGAGTTACTTGCTGGGGATACCCTTGTTGTATTGGAAGTATTGATAGACTTCGCTGGGGATAAGAAGGCTTCGTTGACGACGCTCTTTCCGTGGATTTTGGCTGAGGATAACCCAGTTATATCCTGTTAAGGAAATAACTCTTTAAATCAAGCCGGACGACGCGTTCGTGTTTTGCGAGGAGAAGCTTCCAGAATCAACTGGGGATAAGCTTACTGCTTGGGGAGATGACTTCCAACTTTCCTGGGGAACCGGATTGGACTCTCTTGGGGAGGTTTTGAACTGCATTGGTTATGTTCTTCAACGGAACCTTCCCTGATACCTTGGAGTGACAGAACAATCAGATTGTTTAGACCATCCTTTATTGCCCCTGTTTCTGAGGTGGGAGGCACCTGTGTGATGCTGATCGTTGTTGATGGACAAACCTTCTTCTGGTAGGCAAGTGACGAGATGACAGGACATAGTCGTACGCTTTGATCCCTAACTTTTGCCTGGACCGCCCTTTCGGGTTTTCAGTCCACCGGGATACCCATTTTTGCCCAAGCCGCCTTCTCAGGTTTTCGACTTGCCGGGTGTACAGATTTTTTCATTTTCATCCCTTATTTTTGCCCGAACCCTTTTGGTTCGCCGGGAAGCCCTTATTTTTGCCTAGGTGTGTCAACCTAGCGGGTCTTTGATTGTGCGTAGTATTTTTTCGACTATGTCCGTTCTCAGAAAGTAGGGAGTTGCCCCTGTTAGAAGTGTTATGCCACCAGAGAGTGTTTGATCAGGCAAGATTCGTTGTTGGAATGCCCCAAGTGACTCAGGTGGAGATTTGCCCCAGGCTATTTGGCCTTTTGAGAGATTCTCCGAATCTTGATTGGACTGCCCCAGATAATGGACCATGATCATGCCTGCCCCTTGATTGGAGGTACTTCTGTTCATTAGGCATTCGTCGTGCGAACTTCTATGCTGTTCAAACAAAAAGTCATATGCAAACAAAGTTATGTTAAAAATGCAAAGCCTATGTCTGTCTTGAAGATTTTGAAAATGTATTCTTTTTCATAAAACAAGTGAATGTTTGTAAAACGTGATGTCAACTCGTTATTTTATCGTGGGCCTTCAGGAGTCAGGATACCTTTCGTAACAGTATGCTTTCGAACTAACCCATGCTTCAGCTAGGACTTTTGAGGGTTATAACGTGGCCTGGTTCACGGTTTAAGAAACAAAGGATAAAGGCTCAAATTATTTGTACCCACCCGCTCTTCGTGATGTTCTCCAAACCTAAACTCAGTTGATCGTGCGTTAGACCTTGCTTGAGTCTTTGCTTTGATGTTCCAATAATGGTTCGGATATTGACAGTATATTTTGATTAGGCAGTCATTTCCTTTTTTGTTGAGGGTTTGTAGGACCTCTTTCTTTTTGATTTCGTTATCCCTATTTTTTTGCCTGAACTGTTTCCTTTTTTGGAGCTACAGTCAGCGGGATGCCCCAGTT
The DNA here is from genome assembly GCA_948472305.1 of Vicia faba. Classification (NCBI taxonomy): domain Eukaryota; kingdom Viridiplantae; phylum Streptophyta; class Magnoliopsida; order Fabales; family Fabaceae; genus Vicia; species Vicia faba. The sequence continues at coordinate 373,466,896 of OX451739.1, read as the reverse complement.
TTGTAAGTCTCCTTTTTATAGGTTTTGACTTCTTGGGCTTTTCGTTTATGATTGATTTTTTTTGATAATGACTGCCTGTCCTTTTGATTATTCTGAACCATCACTGTCTTTCGTTTTCGTAAGGATCTCTTTTGTGCCATTCGTTATGCCCTTGGATCAACTGAGAGACTACCCTGCCCCAGGTTATGATTAAGGGTTTTAAATTTCGAAAAGAAAAACTCCTACTTCTTTGGCTCAGAGGGGTTGACGAGGGATTATCATCCTTATAACTCCAGTGTTTAGGGATTGAAACAATGCCTGTACCTCATCAGCGGGGTCTGTTCAAAAGCATACTGTAGATTATGGTATCGTTTTCGTCATCCTCCCTCAAGAGGCTTTAGCATTTTAGATCAAGAGTTGACATCAGAAAAAATATGAAAACAGTTTGCATATAGTGAATGCGAATATATTGATTCAAAATAGACATAAGCGATGCATTAATGTGATAACAATGTTTAACATGAATAAATGTTTGAACAAAAGAAAATTGCAACTTGAACATTCGAATGAACAAAACTTTCTCAATCCTAGCCATGTTTCAGCAAGGGAGCAGTGATCACGTGGGGAGTCTTAGGTACTTTAAACTGAATCTCTCCAGCGTCGATCATGTCTTGGATCTTGTTTTTGAGAGGCCAGCAGTTGTCCGTAGTATGCCCCGGGCTATCAGAATGATATGCGCACCTATCATTGGGATGATAGTTAGGAGCAGAAGTATTTGGATTCCGGAGAGGAGCCTTTAAAGTGATCAGCCCTGCCTTCAACATTTGTTGTAGTGCTTGATCCAGCGACATGTTGATCTTGGTGAACTGCCTTCTAGGCTTGTCTGGTTGACGCTGGTGAGGTTGATGCTGAATTTGTGGTACTGAAGCCATTTGAGGAGCTCTTCCCTTATCTCCTTGTCTCAAAGGTGGTTGAACAATGACTGGCTCTTTACCCTTAGACGTTTGCCCCAGTTGGTTACCCTGAAGCAGTTGGTTGACAAGAAACCGAAGCTCATCTTGTCTTTGCGCTAGACCTTGAATGGCATTCCTCTGCCCCAGCATTTGAGCTTTCATAGCATCCATCTCAGATTGTAGGTGTTTCAGCCTTTCATCCTCAGCACTGTTCCTGGCGAAGGTCTCCATGAGAAGTGTCCTTAGCTCCTCCTGCCCCTTGGATAGATTCAGGAGGACTTCTCCGAACCGAGTTTCTTGAGCAAGAAGGTCCTGGTTGTCTTGTTGTGAAGCCATTGCTGAAATAAACAGCGGGAAAGGTAAGTGACCTGCAACAAAGAACGGGTACCTGTCATGCAATGATATGTATGATATGCACGCAATGTATTCAAGGATCTCGCGGGGTAGACAAAAAATTTGTTAGCATTTGAAACCGGTAGCTTGATTGAAGGCACTGCATATTGTTGAGAGTCCTTCTTCAAGGGTCAAAGGCTCACCATATCCAGTGGGTCATAGCCCCTGACTTTAATCATCATGTCTGGTTTTGATTTCCAAACAACCTTGGTTAGGGGAACCTTCTTCAGGAGTCAGAGCTCACCATATCAAGTGGGTCATAGCCCCTGACAACTTTGGCTAGAGGAAAATAAATCCTCTTTGCCCCTTGCTAGATGTTTGATTTATCATGACCTGCATCACAAGCCCTTGAGATCCTTGAAATGGGTTAGGATGTATGCAATGGTATGATGTTATGGTATGCATGGGGTAATGTGAGTAAACCCTGTTGTGAGTCCCAATTAAGGACTGCCAACAAAACCTGCAAGAAATTTAGGATACCCTGTTATGAGTCCCAATTAAGGACTATAAACAAAACCTACAAGGAACCTAGTGTACCCTGTTATAAGTCCCAATTAAGGACTATGAACAAAACCTGCAAGACATTCGGTAAACTTTGTTATGAGTCCTAATTAAGGACTATAAACAAAACCTGCAAGAACTCAAGGGTTAGATAACGAGCATGCAAATAGTCAAGTACGAAGGCACACAAGTCACACAAGAGAAGCCCTTAGAGTTTAGGCCAGCATGAGGTCTAGGTATTATCCTCTTGAAGTTGGTGGGCTCAACCTGTCCTAATCAAAGTAACCGGGTTCTAAGGTTCCCAATATCACGGGATTGCTTTCATTGTTCATCGTTTCGATTTAGCCACTGAACTGGCGACCGAAATATTCCAGGAAAGCAACCCTCAATTGAGCATAGTATCGAGTATCAACCAACCTCGGACTGCACCAAAGTCAGTTATCTCACTACCCTAAAGAGGCCAAGATAGTTCAATTAAGGTTCCTAAGGTCTGTTGATGCTTCACGACACCACGCGGAGGCCCCGTACTCTCCTTGACTGAACTCAAGGGTTACCGGTACACACCAAAGTGCCACATCAACGTAGCAGACTGTTTCAACCATGTCGGTATACCCCGCACAGTTCCCTCACAGCCTTGTTGCTACTTTCTAAGAAGGTATCCCCCAGATCCGGGTTAGGATCTATAGAACTCCCAAGCAACCCACAATTTAAAGCACACAAGGAAAACAATTGAAAACATAGTTATGAGCTAGCCCTAAGGTACACCTCACTTTAAGTTTTATCCCCAGCAGAGTCGCCAGTTCTGTGATCGGTGGATCTGGAACTGACTATTTAACGCTGGTTCGCGAAATGTCGCGGTAAGCAAGAGTCGCCACCGTCTTTTATTTTCTCCAAATGGAAAGGACAAAAGCACAGAAAAATTCCTTAAAGAGATTGCTCTCGGTTCGGGAGGTAGGTTATAGAAAGGGAAGGTGTTAGCACCCTTTCTATCCATGGTTATCCATGGGCTCTTAGATACTTGCTCATTGTGTTTTCAAAAATGGTTTGTTTGCTTTTCAATGTGGGTTTTAAAAGTTTCTTTGAAAAATTTCAGTTCGACTCGTACGTCAGAGTGTTTGAAAAAATTTGCTTTGAAAGCTTTTGAAAATGTGTCGGTGAAAAGATTTTTGTTTGTTTTTGAAGAGAGCAAGTATCCACGAGAACCTACCTACTCTAAGGAATTCGTCTGGGTAAGTGTCCTTTAAAGTAGTGCCATCCCACCATTGAGAGGTAGGTAGCACCACCGTTGGAGGTGTTCGGGTCAATTCGAGTTTAGGGACATGGTGATCACCGGAGCAATGGGAAGACACCTTAGAAGCTACCCTCATGCCAGGTTCCCGGATCATGAGGACTTACTAAGACGTCCTCTACTCGACGATCACCTTTCGAGGCAAGGCAACAGTGAGGCATACCCTAGGGGTGGTGTGTGCGATTCGTGTGTCGTTTTCATTGATATTTGTCTTGTCATGTTAAAGTGATCTACGCTTGATTTTATTATGGTCCATTCATTCTTGCATGCTTGTTTAACAGTTTAATATTTGCGGGAAAATAAATCTAAACTATTACAAATGGCGCGGGTCCACATCGCCAAAATTAAACCGGACCCGATTTGACAGAAGATAAATAAAGCAATAAAAATAAAAGTGCGAGCAATTGTTTACACGGCTTTGGGAGAGATACATAATTATTTAAGCAATATAAAAATAAATATGCGAAATTAAATAAATTAAACAATATGGGCGTTGGACCCTTTTGCAAAAATTAATGTCAATGAGGAATTAAAATTAAAAATTAAAAGAAAATGTTTTTAGTATTTTTGTGTTTTTTAAGATTTAACAGAAAAAGGAATTAATTAAAATTAAAATGAAATATTAAACCTAATTTCTAATGACTTTTAAATTTATTATGCAAAATATTGAACTTTAACCTAATTTAAATCTAAGTTATTTATGTACAATTTAATTATGAAAATAAATAAATAATAATATTATGATAAAAAGAAAAAAAAAATTAAAAGAAAGAAAAGAAAGTTATTAAACCTAATTCTATATTTTTGGATTTTAGTTATTAAAAGGATTAAAATTACAACCTAATTAAAACTAAGTTTATTTACATGCATTTATTTATAAAAATAATTAAAATAAATAAATATTATATTTTTTGCCTTTTCTGATTTTTATGATGTTTTTGTATTTTGTAAAAAAAAAAGAATTAATTAAGTTGATTAAAACAATAAAGCAAAAATAAAATCATAATTGAAAAATAAAAATAAAAAAATATAGAGAAGCAAACCAGGGGGGTTTTCTGTCCCAACATGGAGGTATGGATCCAATAATTTAGGCCCAATAAGCTGGAAATTCGCTGACTTTCCCAGGTTCCATATGGTGCATTGACTAAGGCATAATGTGTTCTTTGAATCCCTGCCCTTGATTTGAAGCAGCTAGACGCGTGGCTCTTTGGATGTTGAGGCAACATGATGCGCTTTAAGGTTATGCCTGCATAGGAATTGCAATGGAAAAATAATAGTGAAATTATACAAACCTGGGGTTCGAACCCAGGTCTTGGACGTTGCAAGCTCAACACCTGTGCCACTACGCCATGTGAATCGCGTTTAACATATAATTAACGAATAAACAATATAAATGGACACAACGCGTTAGTGGAGAGAAACGCGCCAAATTCAAACCAACGAATCGCTGATTGACACGATGTCGTCTTCTTCACGTCCCCTGTAACATAGACATTCAGCAACGGTTTTAGACGCGTTGCTTTAGGTAGGCTATTGGAAAATAGCGAATAGGGCTGTAAGGATCATAAATTGATCGCGACCAATGTTTCTTCTTCGTCTAGGTCCGCTGAATGGAACGGTGGTGATCTGGAGTTCTAATTTTGCCTAGTTCTAAAAGCCCCAAATTTGCAAACCTGTAACCCTAGAAATCGATCATGGTGAAATCCCATATACAATACAAAAATCAAATTGAACATAATGGTTAGCTTTGAAACATCACAAGGAACAAGAATATATAATTGAAATGCAATGAGGATGCCTAGAATTGAAAACACGATGGTGACTTTTTCTCTGTACAGGAGAGGTCCTTATTACCAATTCTTTGCGTATTGATGAATGTTTGGAGTTGGAATATGATCAGGATCCCACAAGGAAGCTTTTGGAATGAGTATTAGGGTTTGAATCGACCTAGAACACTGATTTCAGATTTGAGTTTTATGGGAAAATTTTCAAGTTTGCAAAGTGTTCTTTAGCGCAGCTTTTCAGTGTCTAGCATTAGGTTTTGAATCATGCTTATGTATTGAAGCTATTAGGTCAAGAAAATTGAATAAAATCCATGGCCATAATGGTTTTCAATATTTGATTTCTTAAGGATCTTTTCCATATCTTTTCATGTGTATTTTGCTCTCAATCATGCCAATCAGTTCCAAATCTTTCCCCATTTGCATTTACACGAAATATTGACCTTAAAACATGTATAAAAAGATTGGTTTTGTTAGGTTAAATATTTTTCACATATTTAATTGATTTAATTGAATTAATATAAATAAAAACTCAAATAAATAAATAAAAATGAGAAAATACTTCCCTTTGGGCCAAGTGGTCGTGCATATGCTTAGAATGATGAATCATGGAAGAAAAATGGGCCCATTAGCAAATTTAGGTCATTTGAACCATTGTTGACTTTTCAAAATATCCAAAAATTTCCCAACTTCCACAAGGCATAACTTGCTCAATTTTTAAGCTTTTCTCATGTTATTGGACATTTTGGAAAGGTCTTTGAGTCCTCTAACCAATGCCTTTGGTCCCATGTCATTTTGATTTACCAATCTCAAGTTATGGCCTTTGACTTAAAGTCCCTTTTTGTTGACTTTTGAAAATGACCTATAATGTTGAAATTGATAACTTTTTGTGAGAGCATTTCTTGGACTTTAAGTTTGAAGATGAGTTGTAGTAAATGTCTTTATCTTCAAAATGAGCTTTGGATGGGATTTTTCTGATAATCCATGTGAAAGTTATGCCCTGGTCAATTTCAGTTGACTTTTTCAACTGTCCAAATATAGTAACTTTTGCATCTTTGATGATTTCTGAGCCAAATTTTGAGAATCATGATCAAGCATTGATCAAATGATGTTTGTGGCTTAAAAATGATATGTTGACCAAAAATTTGAACTTTTGACTGTCAAATGACCATTTTGCCCCTACAGTTGACTGTAGTGCAATATAGGGTTTTGACTGTGCAATTTTGAGCTGAATGCCTTGAAACTTGCTATAAGGATACTTGACCATCTTTGTAAGCATATGAGACTTGATTGGGCCTTTGAAAACTTTCAATTCTTGATCAGAACACAAACCCTAGTTTTGACTGTATAGGAGACAGTTGGACTGTGCAACCCTTGGGGAATTTTGCAGCTTGGCTTGGCAATTTCTTTGAAGAATATGGGAGGGCAAATTTTGGGGTACAACAATCATCAACATAACAAAGAAGAGGAAGAGGTTCAGAAGTGAAAAAAAGAAGCAAAATAGTTTCAGATCTTTCATCATTAACAAACACTCAGAGAAAGGAAGAGATCCAGAAACAAACAAAGGAGAAAAAGTTTCAGAATATATATTCATCATCAACAAAATCATCAAGTTCAGTTCAAAAAGCTAGCTTTTTTTCCAGAACCATTTCATCAACAATATTCAGCAAAGAGAAAGAGAAAGATTCAGAAATAACACGATTCAGAAGCAAAAGTTCATCATCATCAACAAAACTCATAGCAAAACAAGCAGTTTTCAGAAACTAAAGCTCATCATTAAACAAATCAAATACAGAGATATCAGTAAATCAAGCAAGCAACCATCACGCTCTCTTCCCAGCCTGGCCACCAAGAAGCGCCACCAGCCTCACGTCCCTCTCCCTCCATCGTTTTTCAGAAGCAAGACGTTCAAGGTACGTCTCTCAAACCCTCAAGCTTTTACTACATATAAACATCAAAAAACCATAAGAATCAAAACATGTAAGCAATAAACGTACAAGAATCACACAAATGTAAACTTTGAAACCCTAAAAAACGTGAATAAATAATTCGCACCTTTCGAAACACCAAGCTTGGACCACTATGAGAGATTGAAAGAGTGGAAAGGGGGCGGTGCTCCAGTAGCCGGGCTTAGGAAGAGTATCAGAAGCTCATAGGTCTAAGAGAGATGAGAGAAACGAAGAAGATGAGAGAAGCGGCGCCGTTGTGGCCAAAAACGTACAAACCCTAAACTGAGCAAACCCTAAAATTATACAACACTTCAGATGGGCCTTCGCCCCAAACAAAACACCTTAAGCCCATATCCTTACTAAACGCACACCCCTCCCCTGATTCTTGTTCTTCTTCATTTTCTTATCTTGGGCCTAAATCTCATTTTGGCCCATTCTCCTAAAACTCCTTTCATTAATTTAGCAAATTTAACTTTACTACTTAATCTTAATTAGTTTGTTTTCTTTTTAGTTAATAATACTAATTAAATCCTGTTTTATTTTCTTCTAAGTTAATTTTATTATTTCTTTATTAATCTTGATTAACATAATTAAAATACCAAAAAAATAGTTAGTTTGATTTAATTAATTTTGTTTTCATTTAATAAAATACAAGATGGTAGGTTTTCATTTATTTATTTTAAAATTTTTCCTTTAAATACTTAATTTTCCTTAGGTTAAATTTTATTTGTTTCATTTGTAAATAAATACATGCATCTCACAATATTTTTGATTCTCTTTATTTTTTATGTTTTGTTATAATTTTACATTAAAATTGCGACAGTTCGATTTGGTTGTAACACATAATACTTAGACATTATTATTCTGATGAGACTCATCCCCATTTATAAATAATTTGTACCCCCGTCACTGGATACTTATTTGTAATAACTTAGACTTTAAATTCCCGCAATTTATCGCTTTCAATATACTGTATAGTAATTAGGGTTTGTATGCGAAGATCTAAAATCAATCGCTAGATAACCTAATACAAGAATAAATGCATGAGAATCAATACACAGTTCACACTTGCACCTCTAGCGTAACCTCGCTCGTTGCTTCAGAAAATGCAATCATGTCCCTCGAGTATGAGACACTCTAGCAAATGCCCCTTCAATAAAAAAAGATCGTAGTGCCTCGATGACCCTCGATGTTGCCTCCGATAAAACGATCTCGTCCCTTACAAAATTGCTAGAGCGTCTCACAAGTTGCCTTCAATGATTGTATACGATGACCCGCGCCTGTCCCGTTTAACATCCTAACACAAGGTTGTTCACCAAACACAATGGTGAAACAACACTGTTAAAAAGGGTTAAAAAACATAAGAAAGATCTTTGAGTAAAATAGGGTAGACAACTCTTAGTTACTTGATCAAAAGCTTTCAAAACATCCTTGCCATTTTCAAACATACCTCACAACACAATTTCCAAACAACTTTCAAAACATTGAATTATCTTTTCAAAAAGACACACACCTTTGTATATATTCAAACAAGAATCGTTACAAAGGTTGCCTAGACAAGGCATCTTTTTTTTCAAAGCATTTTTCAAAACCACACACACAAAATACCATTTCACACAGTTTAAAAGCAAAGGCAAGTGATCTAAAACAAGTAACTAAGAGCCCATGGATAACCATGGATGAAAAGGGTGCTAGCACTTTCCCTTTTCATAATCTACACCCCGAACCCAAGAAAACATCTCAAAGGTCTTTCCTGTGCTTTTTGACCTTTCCATTGGATAAAATAAAAAGTCGGTGGCGACTCTTGCTAAACCGAACAAGTGCGAACACAAACGCAAAATCCCAAGTCAGTTCTTCCACCGTATCACAGAACTGGCGACTCTACTGGGGAGATTTCTAAAAAGTGGGGTTACCTTAGGGTTTTAGATCACCTTTACATGCTTACCTTGATTGCTTTACTTTTTGGGTTCCTTGTTTGGGTTTGTTTTAAATCCTAAACCCAGATTTGGGGACACCTTTTAGGTAAGTAGCAATAAACTGTGAGGGAACTGTGCGGGGTATACCGACATGGTTGAAGAAGTGGATACGTTAGTGTGACATATTTGTGGGTACCGGTAGCCTTTAAGTTAATCAAAGAGAATACGGGGCCGCTGAGTTATGTCATGAAGCACTAACGAACTCTTAGAACCTTACTTGACCATCTTGGCCTTTTTTAGGGGTAGTGAGATGATCGACTTTAGTATATTCCGAAGTTGGTAGATACTCGATACTACACTCATTGAGGATTGTTTTCTTGGAATATTTCGGTCGCCAGTTAAGTGGCTAAACTGAAACAATGAACACAGAAAATAATCCAGTGATATTGAGCTCCTTAGAACCCGGTTACTATTTCTAGGACAAGTTGAGCCAACTAACTTTAAGAGGGTACTTACCTACAAACCCCATGCAAGCCTAAACCTAAGGACTTGTCTGCTTTGTGTGAATGTGATTATCTGTATATACACTTGCTTACTTTTGCATACATGTACATAACATCATAACATCATACCATAGCATTTTCAATAACCATTTAAATGGTCTCGAGGGTCTTTGATGCAGGGTCACGTTGAACCAGGCGTCTACCAAAGGGCAAGAGGATTCATTCTCCTCTAAACAAACACCGTCAAAGATCAAGTGAAACAACTTGAATCGAGGGCTATGACCCACTTGACATGGTGAGCTTGATTCTCGTGGAAAGACATCCACCGATACAAAGTTCTCCAGTTAAAGATGTTGATCGAAGTTCAACCTCTAACATTTTTCTTGTGTTTACCCCGAGAGATTTTTGAAAACATGCATCCACATATCATGCATTGTATCATGACAGGTTTTCCCTTTCAGGTTTCCTTATTCTCCTACTGTTTATTTCAGTAGAGATTACTCTAGAGAGGACTATCGAAGATATCCAGGCTCAAAACGCTAAACTTCAGGAAATGTTCTTGAACCTGTCCCAGGGGAAAGAAGAAGTGAAAGCTCTCCTCACAAGGGGCATGGCCCTAGGGAATCCAGGCGACGTCAGAAATGATCAGTTGGAAAGGCTACAAATTGAGTTGGCAACAATGAAGATCCAGATGATAGGACAACTGGTGGGCCAGATGGCTCTCATTCAAGACCTGGCTCAAAGGCAAGAGGAGCTCAGGGTCCTCGTCAACAAACTGCTTCAAGATAATCAAGTGGGGAAAACAACTAGGGTTGAAGATCAAGTCATCATTCAACCTCCTTTGAGACAAGAAGACAAGGGAAAGGCTCCTCAGCTTGCTTCAGGGTCACAAGCCCAGCAACAACCTCGCCAGCGTCAACGGGGTAATCGGCGTAAGCAAAATACATCTGGAAGACATTTCACTAAGACTGACATACCACTATCTCTAATACTGGAACGCTTGTTGGAGGTCAATCTGACTGTATTAAGGGATCCTATTCGGAAGCCCAATACCTCTGCTCCTGGATATCACCCTGATGCATTTTGTGTATACCACTCTTATAGTCCTGGACATGACACCGATGACTGTTGGGCTTTGAAAAACAAAATTCAAGATTTGATTGACAATGGAGTGTTGAAATTCATGCCAGATGGCGAGATGAAAATTTTCCGCTGAGGGTTCTCCACCGGAAATGACAAGTTCGAACTAAGAGACTTTTGTTTCATTTGAATTTTCAAGTTGTAATTCAAATAATTATTTGTTGATGTCAAACTCTGTTTCATTAATGCATTGCATATGTTTGTCTTGAATTCATCCATTCATTTTCACTATTATTGAATTATGCTTCCTACTTTCTCTATGATATTTAACTCTTGATAAAAGTTACAATCCGTTAGAGGGAGGATGACGAAACAATACCATAATCCCATACAATATGCTTTTGGACAGACCTTGCTGACGATGTACAGGCGTTTCTTTCAAATCCTAAACACTGGAGTTATAAGGAAGATAATCTCTAGTCAACCCGTTCGAGCCAAAGGAGTAGAAGCTTTCTGTTTTAAACACAAATTGAAACCTTTGATTAAACCTGGGGCAGGGTAGTCTCTCAGTTAATTCAAAAGATGCGCATTGAAGTCGCAAACTCTCAGTTCGTAATACAACGAACGACATCAAAAACATTCCTTTGGAACCAAAAGACAGTGATGGTTCCTTATCTTATAGGCAGTCATCATCTCTCAAAAAAAGAAAAGCCCACTGAGCCAAAACTTACAAAGAAGGCTTAAGAAAGCTGGGGCATCCCGCTGACTGTAATCTTGAAAATAGGAACAGTCAGGAAAAAAGTAGGGATAATGAATTAAAAGAAAGAGGTCATTATAAATCCTCAACAACATGAAAAATGTTGCAAAAAATGTCTGCCTTCCCATAAAATTCAACTTGTGTGAACCATCACCAAAACGTCGTTCCAAACTCGAATAGAGTTCGACGCACAATTAACTGAGTTTAGGATTGAAGAACATCATGAAGAGCGGGTGGGTACAAATATACTTTGAGCCTTTATCCCTTGTTTCTTAAACCGTGAACCAAGCCACGTTACAACCCTTCAAAAGTCCTAATTGAAGCATGGGTTAGTTCGAAAGCATACTGTTACAAAAGGTATCCCGACTCCTGTAAGGCTTTGCTCTAAATCTTGAGATGAATTTGTCTTATAAAAGTTTTCTGCTAAAAAACGCATTTTTCAAAATTTCAAGACAATCATAAACTTTGCATTATTTGAATATCGTTGTTTGCATATGGCTATTCGTTTGACAGCAAAGAAATTCACACAGTAAATGTTCCGATGAACGAAAGCTCTCTCAGCGAACAAAATCACTTCAAGTGGGATGATACTTCCGTTGCAAAAAATCTCCTATCAACAAAAGGGGACCTAACATGGTAAGTCTGGGGCAGTCCAGTCAAGATTTCAACAAATCTTTCAAAATCCATTAAACCTGGGGCAGTCCAGTCAAGATTTTAAGAAATCTCTCAATTACAGATTAACCTGGGGCAAGTCTCCCTCACCATCACTTGGGGCATTTAAACGTAAATCTCATCAAAGGGTTACGTACTGAAATTCCTGGTATGTCACAGACTCAGGATGTCTAATGGAATGTGAAGACATCTGATCTGACATTAAGCGCTGTACAGGTAGAATAGGCTGTACTTTTGATATCTGTTTTACAACAGTCACTGAACTATCATACCAGAACTTGCAACACCTTTTAACCAGCGCATGTTCTGATTAACTGAAGTTCAGAGCAGTTAAGGTTAATCATATACATGGATGTCATGAGGAATGCTGTGACATCAGACAAATAACCAATGCAGAAAGTAAATAACACACAGAATTTGTTCACCCAGTTCGGTTCAACCAACCTACATCTGGAGGCTTCCAAGCCAGGGATAAAGTTCACTATTAGTAGTATCAATTCAAAGACCCTACAGCCAACACACCCGTTGACAGCCTTCTCACTTAATCACTACCCAATGACACTTTTACCTAAGATCCAATCCTAGATATGAGACCCCTCTCACTCCCCTCAATCACCGCAGTGATAACTTTCTACAGTACATAAACTGTTCAGAAGATACACTTCCATAACACATCTTGATCATGCTTAAAAGCTTCAATCAAGTACAATGCATACATCCTCTAACCTACAGGTTTCAAGGAGTATGGTGACCATCCCACAGCCTGGGTGGTTCACAACAAAACTAGCCCTAATTGCTTACATCTTGTCAATACATGACCTATTTAAATTAGGTTACAATACTTCTATTTATAACCCTTTTTACCCAACTGGATTTGGGCCTTCATATCACAGCAATGCAGCTTTAACGACCTGCATAAAATAAGCAGAAAACTTCTGCTGTAAGTTAGGTCTTCAATCGAGCTTTTCTCCTTATCCTTAGCTTCTGATTGAATCTTCTAGGGCTCCACATATGCCTTCAATTTTCGCTACTTGTTATGCATTCTATTTGGCAGAATATTCTGCATAACTTTAGGAACAGAACTGCATCAGTCTTGACAGTTCAGTAGCTTGATGTCTGGTATGATGTTATGACATCTCTTGAGACATGTTGTTCCAGATGTTGATCAACATGTTTAGGCATTTACAATAGAATTTTCAGGCTGTTCCTATTGTACATTACATTACATTATTGTTGTTGCTATTTGTTTTACAAGAGATGAGCCAATCCCAAACGAAGGCACTTACAATCTCCCCCTTTGGCTAATTTTGGCTAAAACAAATACAACAATAATACTCACCATTCAGGACCTCTTGAGGCACAGGAGGAAGAGGATGCACCTCATTCCTTTTTAGACCACGAACCATTTCTTGTCACTGATGGTGGAAAAAGAGGACCGTGGGAGATAAACTATCCTTTCAGAGGCATCAGAGAACCTTTAAGGAGTGACCAGAATATCTCCCTTGTAACTCAGAACACAGGTCACAACTGTGTTCACAACTCAGATCACAAGTCACAAAGAGATTCACACCATTTGAATTTCTGCTGACAAGTCTTTGTGATCAACATTTTGAGTAGCTGCTGCAACGAGGACAATGTCAAACCGTAACAGTACTCCTTTCTCCCCCTTTTTGGCCAAAAATTGACAAAGAAAGCCCTCACAAAACCAGATCCAAGAACAGTTTTCCCAGATCCGTACAAACCCCATGATGGTTGAGAGAGAAAAGAATGTGTGACAGGAGGTTATATAAGGAGATAACAGGTTCAAGAAGATGGCAATATAAAATCTTGGTCAAGGATACCTGTTAAAGTTGTTGCATGTTTCAGACTGACTGTGCATGAAATTTAGACGCATTTGTTTGTTTCTGCCAAAAGAACCAGTCCCAGTACATGCATAAGTTTTGGTCAAAGCAATAAAGTCAGTCTTTGACCGACTTTTAAGGTTGAAGATTCTTTTGGAAAACAGAATACCAAATATAGCTCCTGAATAGCTACAATTCTTCTTGATTTCCCCAAGGTTGCAATGTCGTTGGTAATGTCATGACACTTACTTAGACATTCTTCAACAGCAGCCTTCTTTTTACTTCTCTCAGTTAGGCACAGAGAAGGGCACTTTAACCAGCTAGTAGCAAGAGATTAGCAGCCTTAAGCATGGCCATCACTCATGCTTTGTGTTGCTGAGATCCAATACACCAGAAGATTCCAACATGCTTCACAGGACATCACAGATTAGTTCTAATACACAAATTTAGATGCCACTTCTATTTCTTGTAGTAAACGAACCCCTTGAACATATGCTGAATATATCTGATTTACTTCTTCTGATCTTCCATTCACTAGTAGTTGTTGGAGCTAGTGTAGTCTGATTTGCTAGACCAAGTTGCTATTGATAAGATCTGAATCTTCCAAATTGCTCCAAAAGTATCAAAACTGCCACTTATGATACTTTTAAGAATCTCTGAGATTTTCTTCCTAACCCCATAAGAGCAATTCTTCAATCTCCTGTTGTTGAGACATTATCCATGACTTCACTTAGAAGTTCATAATGTCATATTATCAGAACACATAAACATCAGCATACCACTGCCCTCTTCTGACTTCCCTTGTTAAGCCCAATCAAAACAGTGGCGTGGAAACCAGCAGCACTAGCTCTGAGGTGGTAACTTCAAGCACCCTGAACTAATCTTAGAATAGTAAGGACATCTCTGATTCATGCCCTAGCACTTCCACACTTATCATGACTCTTATGTAGCCATAGTCTGAAACCAACCTCCAACCTTCTTAGTGTGCTTACAAGCTTTACTAAGATTTAGACTTTCTAGAAGGATTATCCTTTGATCATGTCATCCTTCTGTATAGTATATTTACTAGTAGTTGCTAATACTAGTAAATTCTTCAGACCACAACAGTAGTTATGCGTTTCAAACCAACAATAGAACTGCCACACTAGAATATTAAGATTCACAGTTCCAAGTCTCTGCCACGGACTTCTAACAATAAATGATGTTACAGCATGGATCTATCTGCTTGGATTCTGAAGTTAACATCCAGGGGATTGATGCCCTTTTGTATTCCCCATAAGAAAGGTATGATTACTCACCAGAATATTCTTAGAGAGAAATAAACTCTCTACCAAGTTCTGAGAAATAGGTTCAGAATACAGTCTTGCATACATATTAGACAAACAATTAGTCTCCCATCAAAGTGCTTATATATATCTTTATGCAAGATCCTAATGAATACTTAGTCTCCCGTCAAAGTATTCATTATAAGTTAGATTATGCCATCTTCTCAAGGTAGGATAATTATTCTAACAATCTTCTGCTCCATGCATGAAGAACCACAACAATCACATAACCATGCAGCAACTAGCATGGATCACCTTCACCTTGTCTGCTGACCCTTGAACAGTACAAAATTGTACCATACTCCTGTAGACAAGAGCAAACCAAGTTGTTCACATAAATGAACTTCAAGTAAGAAGAGGATCTTCTCAGGAACCCATGAATTTTTGAAGATAACTCCTCCTTGTTGTATACAACTAACAAGTTCATCCTAGGTGATGGGGATGACTTGTCAAAGTGCAGATATCCACCATTTGACTTTGGTCCAGGATGTCAAGACATTTTGTATGACATGTCTTTCAAGATCTTCAGGTTAAGGACTCCCCCTGAAACTCAGCTCAGATCTTTGTAGAGAATTAAGTGAATTCTCCTTCACATGCTGCAGTTTATGTGATTGGTAGACATAACCTGTTCTATTCCTATCTTCCTTGGAAATCACTAAGATCATGAGAAATAAACTCAAGCATCTTATAGAACAAGGTAGGATGAACTCCCTTTCACATCAGCTTGATCATACTACTCCCTCTGAACAAACTGTTATCCAACTTCCCTAGAGCTCTTTACTTTAGACACATAGTAAGTACTCTTTATTTGGAATTTGCCACAGGTTCCAAATTAAGAGTCTTTAGTTTGCTTGCTGTACAAGTTTCGAGTTGCCACATTCTGTAACTTGTACTAGAAGAAACTTCATTATCAATCTGGGACTTATCTGTCTTTCCTCAACAACTGATGTCTTCAACAGTTGTGATGTTGTACATTCTTTATCATCACAAGCTTTAGAACTTTTGATTCTGATTTCCACATATTTAACACATAAAGATTCCGCTTCCATCATTTGTTCAATTAGAATTATCTAATCACACTAGACTGCTTGCTAAGCATATTTACTTGGCTGAAGACACAGAAATGATTTCCATCATCCACAGCTTTAAAGTCCTTTTAAGTGCATTTAGCTCAGCACATATACTCCCTTAAACTCACAACTGGAGTAGATGACCTGTTGATCGTGTCCTGATCAATTATTTTAAAACAGATGTCTCCTCTTCCAGATCAGGAGTAGGTTCCAAACATATGTACTCACATTACATGTGTTTAGCACCCAGAACATCTGTTCTTCAACTGGCAGTTGCATGATGTTCTAACATCCTTAAGAACATCAGTTCCATCTCCTTGGAACACATCACCCTTGATAATCTTCAAGTCTTCAAGCAGCTTGCAGATGTATGTGAGAATCATTGATCAATTGATACTCATCAACACTAATAATAAAAGCCTTTATGAGTGGACTTGAGGAAATCTCAAGTATTTTTGACATTATTGATAGATTGCAAAATCTGCTTACAAATTCTGTTGAAAATAATAACCCTAGAGTTCTTCTTTCACTTCAGGGGTTGTATCAGAAGCTATGCAGCGGAATAGCAGTACTTCACCAGAACTTACGCAGTGCTTACTCCATATAGCAAGCATGACACATAAGGATTGAAAATAAATCAATCCTACAAGTTGTTTGCTTCTTCACCAAGCAACTTTCTAGACCCAACTCTACAGCCCTGTCAAAAGAAGGCTTTACAAACACATATGATGCTTTATCAATATCTTCACTCCCGCATGAAGGTTTTGATAATATTCTCTGTGCTGAATACGGGTTGAACAATGCACTCCAAGATCTTCACTCCCGCATGAGGTCTTTGAATTTGTTCAAACACTTTCATCTTTCTTCAACATAGCTGATCTAGTTTCTCCCAAATTGGTCCATCCTCCACTCCTAGGGACCAAACAATATGAACACTACTGGTTCAAACAATATTCTACCTTGTACACAACCGGAAAGTATCCCCCATGGATCTCATCCAGAGACAGACAGGATGCCTGCTCTGATACCAATTGAAATTCCGGGAATGTCACAGACTCAGGATGTCTAATGGAATGTGAAGACATCTGATCTGACATTAAGCGCTGTACAGGTAGAATAGGCTGTACTTTTGATATCTGTTTTACAACAGTCACTGAACTATCATACCAGAACTTGCAACACCTTTTAACCAGCGCATGTTCTGATTAACTGAAGTTCAGAGCAGTTAAGGTTAATCATATACATGGATGTCATGAGGAATGCTGTGACATCAGACAAATAACCAATGCAGAAAGTAAATAACACACAGAATTTGTTCACCCAGTTCGGTTCAACCAACCTACATCTGGAGGCTTCCAAGCCAGGGATAAAGTTCACTATTAGTAGTATCAATTCAAAGACCCTACAGCCAACACACCCGTTGACAGCCTTCTCACTTAATCACTACCCAATGACACTTTTACCTAAGATCCAATCCTAGATATGAGACCCCTCTCACTCCCCTCAATCACCGCAGTGATAACTTTCTACAGTACATAAACTGTTCAGAAGATACACTTCCATAACACATCTTGATCATGCTTAAAAGCTTCAATCAAGTACAATGCATACATCCTCTAACCTACAGGTTTCAAGGAGTATGGTGACCATCCCACAGCCTGGGTGGTTCACAACAAAACTAGCCCTAATTGCTTACATCTTGTCAATACATGACCTATTTAAATTAGGTTACAATACTTCTATTTATAACCCTTTTTACCCAACTGGATTTGGGCCTTCATATCACAGCAATGCAACTTTAACGACCTGCATAAAATAAGCAGAAAACTTCTGCTGTAAGTTAGGTCTTCAATCGAGCTTTTCTCCTTATCCTTAGCTTCTGATTGAATCTTCTAGGGCTCCACATATGCCTTCAATTTTCGCTACTTGTTATGCATTCTATTTGGCAGAATATTCTGCATAACTTTAGGAACAGAACTGCATCAGTCTTGACAGTTCAGTAGCTTGATGTCTGGTATGATGTTATGACATCTCTTGAGACATGTTGTTCCAGATGTTGATCAACATGTTTAGGCATTTACAATAGAATTTTCAGGCTGTTCCTATTGTACATTACATTACATTATTGTTGTTGCTATTTGTTTTACAAGAGATGAGCCAATCCCAAACGAAGGCACTTACACGTACAATCCAAGTTTCCTGGCAGTGCCACAAACATCTGATACTAGGGTCAGTGACGAATCTCTCTAAAATCTTTCTGAAAAGAAATTCAAGCGTCCTCGAGAAGTTCATCACTTCTCTAGCAGACCAACAGTCATGGGTTTATTTCCCCAACATTTGTCAAGGATTTATTCTCCGAAACAAATTACATTTCAATAACATTCATAACACACACAGTTTGATCGATCGTCAAAGATTCCTTCATCACCTAATGGAAGTTACGGTCGTAAAAAATTCCTTCATCACCTGTTGGAAGTTACGGTCGTCGAAGATTCCTTCATCACTTGCTGGAAGTTACAGTCATCAAGATTCCTTCATCACCTGTTGGAAGTTACGGTCGTCAAAGATTCCTCCATCATCCGGTTGAATCAAAGTTAATCCAGGACCCTCTCTGTTTTGGTCAGATCGACACTAAGATCTCCCTGTTTTCTTAGGCCAGTTGAAGATATTCCGGGTTTTTGATATTTCAGATAAATCTCCCAGCGATTTATTCTGGTTTTCTTCACTACCAGAGATGAAGAATCCAACTCTTTTCTCCTTCATCAGCTCGGGATTTATTTTCCCCAGCGAAAGGTCATCTTGAAAAACATTACACCTCCGTGCATTAAGACATCATGCAACACGATCTCATTTATTTTGAGAACATCATTGTTTGATATATGCCACTAACCTTTGTCTTTCAGGGAAGGTACAATCAAATTCAAGTTTTTACTTTAGTTGAATTACGGACGAGTTCCTAAAATCTCAGCAGAAACCACCCACCAACAGAATAACGGACAACTGTAGCTCCTAAAAATCTGTTTCTCTCAAGAATTAAGATTCTCATCCTTGAAACCTCAGAAGATTGGTATACTCCCAAGCTCCTGATACCCACAGAATAACGGACAACTGAAGCTTCTAAAAATCTGTTTCTCTCAAGAATGAATATTCTCATCCTTGAAACCTCAGAAGATTGGTATACTCCCAAGCTCCTGATACCGTTAATAGAATGAAGATTCTCATCATTGAAACCTCAAGAGATTGGTATACTCCCAAGCTCCTGATACCGTTAACAGAATGAAGATTCTCATCCTTGAAACCTCAAGAGATTGGTATACTCCCAACCCCCTGACCCTTAACAGAATGAAGATTCTCATCCTTGAAACCTCAGAAGATTGGTATACTCCCAAGCTCTTGATACCGTTAAACATAATGAAGATTCTCATCCTTGAAACCTCAAGAGATTGGTATACTCCCAAGCTCCTGATACCCTTAACAGAATGAAGACTCTCATCCTTGAAACCTCAGAAGATTGGTATACTCCCAACCTCCTGACCCTTAATAGAATGAAGATTCTCATCCTTGAAACCTCAGAGGTTGGTATACTCACAAGCTCCTGATACCCTTAACAGAATGAAGATTCTCATCCTTGAAACCTTAGAAGATTGGTATACTCCCAAGCTCTTGATACCGTTAACAGAATGAAGATTCTCATCCTTGAAACCTCAAGAGATTGGCATACTCCCAAGCTCCTGATACCGTTAACAGAATGAAGATTCTCATCCTTAAAACCCCAGTAGATTGGCATACACCCAACCTTCTGACCCAAGACCTGAATGAAGATTCTCATTTTGGCTTCCCTAGTAGATTGGCATACACCCAACCTTCTGACCCAAGACCTGAATGAAGATTCTCATTTTGGCTTCCCCAGTAGATTGGCATACACCCAACCTTCTGACCCAAGACTTGAATGAAGATTCTCATTTTGGCTTCCCCAGTAGATTGGCATACACCCAACCTTCTGACCCAAGACCTGAATGAAGATTCTCATTTTGGCTTCCCTAGTAGATTGGCATACACCCAACCTTCTGACCCAAGACCTGAATGAAGATTCTCATTTTGGCTTCCCCAGTAGATTGGCATACACCCAACCTCCTGATTCTCCCCGACAGAATGAAGATTCTCATTCTCAAAGTGGTATACAATTCAACTTCCTGATATTCTCGACAAAATAAAGATTCTCATTCTCAAAGTGGTATATAACCCGAATTTCTGATATTCCCAACAGAATGAAGATTCTTGTTCTCAAAGTGGCATACAACCTAAACCTGAACTTTTTCCAAACAGGAATAAGCTTTTCCCAGAGTCCTGAGTTTTTACTCTCCAACAGGATAGCCACTCCACAACAGTATGGCTATTCCCCACAGAGTTCTTACTCCCCAACAAAATCAAGACTCTCGTCCTTGATTCTTCGGAGCTTTCTTTACTCTCAGCATAATTTGTTGGAGTTTTTAATCCCCTGTAGATCGAAGATTCTCGTTCTTGGCTCCTCAACACCAACTCCCCAAGCAGAATAAAGACTCTGATTCTCAAATCCTCACAAAGTTTTCAGATATTCCCCGGTGAAGATCTCCTCAAAACAGGAATCCCCAGTAGATTGGCATACAACCCAAACTCCTGATTTCCCCAACAGTGGTCCCAGGACTTCTCATTTTCAATGATCAAAGGATTTTCGATCCCCGACAGCAGTCAAAGATTTACTTTCCCCAACGACGGTCAAAGATTTTATTATCTCCAGCTATCTAGGGTTTATCTTCCTCAGCAAGACGACTAATCAGCTTACATGGGCATTCATTACATTCATATATCATAAGCATTGATATAACACATACATTGCATCATACAACATAACTTTGTGTTTCAGCTAATATTTTACCCTTCGCAAGATAAGTTTAGCAAGTTTCAAACTTCAAGGATTTCTGAAAACAGTTTACGGATGCCTCCCGACACGGATTCTAATCTGTTGCTTATTCAGACCCCCAGCTCAGAGACGTTCCAAACATGGATACCTTTCTGATACTCATTCTTTCACCTACAACATACAGTTCAACAAATATTCTTGGATGGCATCTTTAAGCCCATCTCCGACAAGACTCTGTCACATCTCCAAATGGCATCTTTAAGCCCATTCCCTCAACTATGCTTTGACGAGTGCAAATTTATGGGCACTATAGTGTCCAATCATCTTTTACCTTCGAGTCGCGAAAGGCAAAATTGCCAATCTAACTCTTCAGGTTCAAGAATATTGAACAGGGGAAACTGTTGTACCCCAAAATTTGCCCTCCCTTTTTCACAAGAAATCACAACCCCAGGGTTTTCTCTGATTGTTGAGATTGGCTCAGGAATCGGTCAAACAGACTTTTCTTTATCAGTATATCCAGAATTAGGGTTTTCCCTGATTTGTTAAGGTTGACTCAAGAATCGATCAGACATATCTTTCTTTGGCAGTAATCCAGGATTAGGGTTTGCGCTCGCATTTCTCAGAAGAAACTGAATCCTCAGAAATTCAGTTGACTGTTACATTATTTTTACGCTTGTTTAAGATTACTGGTTATTTCTCAAAACCTAATTATCTGGGATAAGAGCTGAGACTTTTGTTTGGAACATTAAGGCATTTGTTTGATCAGTGGAGTGAAAGGTTTATGGAATGCTTGTTTGGTTAACTGTACAATGCATATGTTATTTGGAATACTACGCATATTGTGATTGATGCAAGGTTGCGAGACTGCAAAGTTTGTTGATTATTTATTTCATCTGGATTAGAATTATTGAGACATAGTTTCAATCATTTTAATTTAAGAGTCTTAAATAATTAAATAAACATAAGGGAAAGATGGAAAAGATATTTGACAGTAGAATTTTCTTTTGATAAAGACTTTTATTTATTTCAAATATGGTTACAAATTTATTCGAATATTGTAAGATTACAACTTATAATATTTAAAATAATATTTGTTTACAATAAATGAAAAGTAAATCTAAGCCTAATCTCCTAAGGTCTTTGACTTCTACTGCTCCCTCTATCATCCAACGGGTACTTACCTGTAAAAGACAGAGAAAAATAAATTAATATAAGAATTTTCAAGCAGAAGTATATAAAAAGAAAAATCATCATTAAAGTCTACCGGCCAGAATCAGAAATGCTATGTTCATCATATTTTATTTTCCTCTCTGCAAATCACAAGAAGATCGCTCTTCTCGGTTCACAGAGAGAAAAATAAAAGATATAAATTGCAAGCATACAATTAATTCAAAATGCAAAAACATAGGCAAGTTGCAAGGAAAAGCAAAGGGTACTGCAAACTGAGTTTCAAACTGCATTAGTCAACCAAGTCAGCATGAGCAAGCATGGCAAGCTAACTACAAATGCAAACTGAATGTCAAACTAAGTTGCAAAGCTGTCAAGGCAAAGTACAATGCAGAAGCATACAAGCAACCAAGTACACAAAGTAGAAAGTTGCAAAGCTGCCAAAGAAAGTACACAATGCAGAGAGATAAACCAAGTTACAAGCCAAAGAGACCTGTCCTAGCTATCATCATTTTCTGGCCAGCAGACTTTTCAGAATAAAATATAATAAGCAATTAAAAATGCTTATGGAGAGAGAGAAAGAGAGAACCTCAGTGATAGTTTGCAGTTTTGGCAAAAGCAAGTTTTTCAAGACAGTAAAAAAAAATCAAAATAAAATAGTTTAAGAGGTGATCATCATTAACATATCAAAGAGAAAGGAAGAATTTCAGAAGAATTCCAGAAACATATTCAACATCAACATTAAAAGGGTTTTCAGAAGAAGCAAAGCTAAGTTTCAGTTTGTGTCCATCAACATAAGCCAATTTTAAGAAGCTAAAGATCACCACTCATCATCAACATAACAAAGAAGAGGAAGAGGTCCAGAAGTGAAAAAAAGAAGCAAAATAGTTTCAGATCTTTCATCATTAACAAACACTCAGAGAAAGGAAGACATCCAGAAACAAACAAAGGAGCAAAAGTTTCAGAATATATATTCATCATCAACAAAATCATCAAGTTCAGTTCAAAAAGCTAGATTTTTTCCCAGAACCATTTCATCAACAATATTCAGCAAAGAGAAAGAGAGAGATTCAGAAATAACACGATTCAGAAGCAAAAGTTCATCATCATCAACAAAACTCATAGCAAAACAAGCAGTTTTCAGAAACTAAAGCTCATCATTAAACAAATCAAATACAGAGATACCATTAAATCAAGCAAGCAACCATCACGCTCTCTTCCCAGCCTGGCCACCAAGAAGCGCCACCAGCCTCACGTCCCTCTCCCTCCATCATTTTTCAGAAGCAAGACGTTCAAGGTACGTCTCTCAAACCCTCAAGCTTTTACTACATATAAACATCAAAAAACCATAAGAATTAAAACATGTAAGCAATAAACGTACAAGAATCACACAAATGTAAACTTTGAAACCCTAAAAAACGTGAATGAACAATTCGCACCTTTCGAAACACCAAGCTTGGACCACTATGAGAGATTGAAAGAGTGGAAAGGGGGAGGTGCTCCAGTAGCCGGGCTTAGGAAGAGTATCAGAAGCTCATAGGTCTGAGAGAGATGAGAGAAACGAAGAAGATGAGAGAAGCGACACCGTTATGGCCAAAAACGTACAAACCCTAAACTGAGCAAACCCAAAAATTGTATAATACTTCAGATGGGCCTTCGCCCCAAACAAAACACCTTAAGCCCATATCCTTACTAAACGCACACCCCCTCCCCTGATTCTTGTTCTTCTTCATTTTCTTATCTTGGGCCTAAATCCCATTTTGGCCCATTCTCCTAAAACTCCTTTCATTAATTTAGCAAACTTTACTTTACTACTTAATCTTAATTAGTTTGTTTTCTTTTTAGTTAATAATACTAATTAAATCCTATTTTATTTTCTTTTAAGTTAATTTTATTATTTCTTTATTAATCTTGATTAACATAATTAAAATACCAAAAAAATAGTTAGTTTGATTTAAGTAATTTTGTTTTCATTTAATAAAATACAAGATGGTAGGTTTTAATTTCTTTCTTTTAAAATTTTTCCTTTAAATACTTAATTTTCCTTAGGTTAAATTTTATTTGTTTCATTTGTAAATAAATACATGCATCTCACAATATTTTTGATTCTCTTTATTTTTATTGTTTTGTTACAATTTGTTATAATTTTACACTAAAATTGCGATAGTTCGATTTGGTTGTAACACATAATACTTAGACATTATTATTCTGATGAGACTCATCCTCATTTGTAAATAATTTGTACCCCATCCCTGGATACTTATTTGTAATAACTTGGACTTTAAATTCCCGCAATTTATCGCTTTCAATATACTGTATAGTAATTAGGGTTTGTATGCGAAGATCTAAAATCAATCGCTAGATAACCTAATACAAGAACAAATGCATGAGAATCAATACACAGTTCACACTTGCACCTCTAGGGTAACCTCGCTCGTTGCTTCGGAAAATGCAATCATGTCCCTCGAGTATGAGACACTCTAGCAAATGCCCCTTCAATAAACAAAGATCGTAGTCCCTCGATGACCCTCGATGTTGCCTCCGATAAAACAATCTCGTTCCTTACAAAATTGCTAGAGCGTCTCACAAGTTGCCTTCAATAGTTGTATACGATGACCCGCGCCTATCCCGTTTAATATCCTAACACAAGGTTGTTCACCAAAAACAATGGTGAAACAACACTGTTAAAAAGGGTTAAAAAACATAAGAAATATCTTTGAGTAAAATAGGGTAGACAACTCTTAGTTACTTGATCAAAAGCTTGCAAAACATCCTTGCCATTTTCAAACACACCTCACAACACAATTTCCAAACAACTTTCAAAACATTGAATTATCTTTTCAAAAAGACACACACCTTTGTATATATTCAAACAAGAATCGTTACAAAGGTTGCCTAGACAAGGCATCTTTTTTTCAAAGCATTTTTCAAAAACACACACCCAAAATACCATTTTACACAATTTAAAAGAAAAGGCAAGTGATCTAAAACAAGTAACTAAGAGCCCATGGATAACCATGGATGAAAAGGGTGCTAGCACCTTCCCTTTTCATAATCTACCCCCCGAACCCAAGAAAACATCTCAAATGTCTTTCCTTGGCTTTTTGACCTTTCCATTGGATAAAATAAAAAGTCGGTGGCGACTTTTGCTAAACCGAACAAGTGCGAACACAAACGCAAAATCCCAAGTCAGTTCTCTATCCGTATCACACAAAGCAAAGCAAGTGATCTAAACAAGTAACTAAGATCCCATGGAAAACCATGGATGAAAAGGGTGCTAGCACCTTCCCTTTTCATAATCTACCCCCCGAACTCAAGAAAACATCTCAAAGGTCTTTCCTGTGTTTTTTTACCTTTCCTTTTGGATAAAATAAAAGTCGGTGGTGACTCTTGCTAAACCGCGACATTTGCGACGAAACACAAAACCTCAAGTCAGTTCTCCCACCGTATCACAGAACTGGCGACTCTGCTGGGAAAACTTTTAAAAGTGGGGCTGCCTTAGGGTTTAGATCACCTTTATTTGCTTACAATTGTTTGACTTGTTTGCTTTACACTTTGGTTCTATTTTTTGAGTTTGAATCCTCCACCCGGATTTGGGAAACATAATAGGTAAATAGCAATACATTGTGGAAACTGTGCGGGGTATACCGACACGGTCTAAGCAATAGCTATGTTAGTGTGACAAATTTGTGGGTACCGGTAGCCTTTGAGTCAATCAAAGAGAATACGAGGCTGCTGAGTGATGTCATGAAGCACTAACGAACTTCTAGAACCTTTACTTGAACAACTTGGCCTTTTAGGATGTAGTGAGATGTCTGGCTTTGGTGCAGTCCGAAGTTTGTAGATACTCGATACTACACTCATTGAGGGTTGGTTCCTTGGAATATTTCGGTCGCCAGTAAAGAGGCTTGAATTGAAACAATGAACAAGGAAACAATCCAGTGATATTGAGCTCCTTAGAACCCGATTACTATTTCTAGGACAGGTTGAGCCAACTAAAATTCAAGAGGGTACTTACCTATGAAACCCCATGCAAGCCTAAACTAGGAACTTGTGTGATTTGTTTGTACATATATACTTGTGCATAACATCATGAACATCATGAACATCATATGCATCCACTAACCATTTCAAGGATTTTGGAATTTCATCTTTGTTCCTGTTTTGTAGGTTATGGATTCACTTCGCAGGAAAACTATCCAAATCAACCTTGTAAGAATTCCTCCACAACTCAAGGAGCTAGCTTCAAGGATTCCTGAGAATTATCCATTCACCGAGAGGCATGGTCGTCTACTCAATCTAGTCACTTCCAACACAGAGGAAGACATGATGAAGGTTCTCTTCCAGTTCTTTGACCCTTTGCATCACTGCTTCACATTTCCTGACTACCAACTTGTGCCCACTTTGGAGGAATTTTCTCAACTCTTGAGGATTCCTATTCTCAATCAACTACCCTTCAACGGTACGGAAAGAGATCCAAATCCAGAAGAGATTGCTCAACCCTTGCACTTGCACTCATCTGATGTCACAACTCATTGGGAAACTAGAAGTGGTGTCAAAGGCTTCTTGTCAAAGTTTCTGTTTGAGAAGGCCCAAAGCTGTTGGAATTCCCTAGACTTGCAAGCTTTTGAGGAGATTGTAGCTCTTCTCATCTATGGGATGGTCTTGTTCCCTAATCCTGACCAACTCATAGATGTGAGCGCTGTCAAAATCTTCATGTCTCGCAATCCAGTGCCTACATTGCTTGGGGATATCCTACACTCTTTTCACACTCGTACAATGAGGAAAAGAGGTGTTCTCATGTGTTGCACTCCTCTCCTGGCAAGATGGTTTATTTCTCATCTTCCCCAAACAGTCTTGAAGAATGAGCAAGGTTTGAGGTGGTCACAAAGGTTGATGACACTTAAACATTTAGATATTCATTGGTGTTCTCGATCCAAAGAGAATGTTATCATTGTCGACCGCTGTGGGGAATTCCCTAATGTCCCTCTACTTGGCATTAGGGGAGGCATCACCTACAACCCGTACTTGGCTCTAAGACAGTTTGGTTATGCCCGAAGGGATGGCCCATATGACATGCTGGTTCAAGGATTGGTTTTCGACTACGACAACGACGACCAAGGACTTCGTCAGAGATTCATCCGAGCTTGGAGGATGCCCAACAAGGTAGATAGTAAGACCTTGGTACACAAGAATTCCATCCCTCTTGAGACTTACCTCAAGTGGGTACGAACCCGCGCCCAAAGTCTTATAATGCCTTACCCCTCCATTCTCCTAGTGATTATAGAGCCTATTAAGGAAGGAGAGGTTCCATACACCATCCTACATCCTGGCATGCCAACATCACTCGAAGACTTACAAAGGAGTTGGATACAGCTCAAAGAAGAGCGCGATACTTTCGAAGCCCAATTCTACGCAAGCGAGAAGAAGGTTTTGGAACTCACTCGGCTACTTCACGAAGAGCAGACTCTCAACACCTACATTGCACCAAAGAGGATGCGCAACATCTTTTTACCTTAGAATTTTGTATTATTTTGCCCAAGGGGCATTGATGTACTAACAATTCTATCTTATTAATATGACGTGTGTTTCTTTTTTGTTTAAAACAAATTTGAATTTTCAAATCCTTGAAAACATTGCATGAATACATATCATTCATCATAAGCATAAACAGGTCTTCACACCAAGTTTCCTCATCTCTCTGCTGTTTATTTCAGCAAGATGGATCTTGAACAAACGGTCAAAGATTTGCAAGCTCAGAATTCACAATTTCAACAGTTGCTCATGACCTTAGCCAAGGGGCAGGAGGAGCTGAAGACTTTGCTAGAAAAAGAAAAAGAGAAAAAGAAGAAGAAGCCAGCTGGTGTGGTTATCATGGGCAGAAGATTTCAGGGACAAGCTAGAAGGACCTTGGAATTCCCAACAACATCTGAAGAAGGGGAAGGAAACGGAAAAGGAATGGCAGTACCATCAGATTCTGAAGCATAAGAAGAGGAAGAAGAGGACTACTCTGAACAACAATACCCTCCGGCCGATGACAAATACAAACACTTGGAAGAGCATCTAACTGCTATGGAGATACAGAGAGTACCAGGTCTGGATTTTGAGGAATTAGAGTTGGTGTTAGGAATAGTAATCCCTCCTAAGTTTAAAGTGCCATTATTTGCCAAGTATGATGGGGTGTCTTATCCCAAAATGCACCTACGATCTTATGTCAGGAAAATTTAACCGCATTCTGCTGACAAAGACTTGTGGGTCCACTTTTTCCAGGACAGTTTATCAAGAACGCAACTTGATTGGTTCTACCAGTTGGAGAGGGAAGATGTCCATAATTGGGAAGACTTGGCAGCAGCCTTCTATAAACAGTATCAATACAACGCCGATTTGGCACCAACCCGTACTCAACTCCAGAGTATGGCTATGGTATCAAATGAGGGCTTCAAAGACTATGCCCAAAAGTGGAGGGATCTAGCCGGAAGGGTGCAACCACCTTTATCTGAAAGGGAGCTAGTGGACATGTTCTTGGAAACTTTATCAGGCCCCTTCTTTACTCATCTGATTGGAAGCTCCTCTGCAGGGTTCACTGAATTGATCTTAACTGGCGAGAGGGTGGAAGCCGGTATAAGAAGTGGGAAAATTCAGAAAGACGCGTCTACCTCTGCAGCTGTAAAAAATCCCTTCACTGGAAAGAAGGAAGTGTCTGTTGTCTATGCACAAAGGAATCAGGGAAGAACCGAGCGCCGACCAACGGTGGGGGCAATTATGATTCAAAAGCCTGCATCAGACCAGCCAAGAAACAACCAGCCGAGAAATAACCAGCAAAGGGTGGAAAGGTCAGTTAGGCAATTCACCAAGATTAACATGACTCCAACCCAAGTCCTACCACATCTTTTAAAGTTGAATCTGGCCATGCTAAAAGAGGCCCCAAAGAATCCTAATACTGCTTCTCCACATTACTATCCCAACGCCAGATGCGCATACCATTTTGAAAGTCTAGGGCACGACACCGACAACTGTTGGGCTCTGAAGAACAAGATTCAAGATCTGATCGACGCGAAGGAAGTTGAATTTGAAGCACCTGAGAAACCGAATGTTATCTCCACTCCGATGCCTAGGCATGGCCACAATGCCAATGCTATTGAGGAAGACTTATTTGTTTCCACTGTGGATGAACTGTTAACTCCGATCTCAATTATCAAGCTGAATTTGTTGAAGGCTGGTATATTCCCAGGATGTGACAAAGATTTCCATGTTTGCCTATCCCTCTCATTTGACTGCCCTCTGTTGAAAAAAGGTATTCAACAATTGATTGATAATCAAGAAATTTTGTTTGAGAAAGCTCCTGTTTCACCCGTTCTAGTGAAATAAGTTTCTATAATAACCATATACGCCAATCCTTCCAGGGTCCCTAAAAGACCCGTTAGGATTACACATGCTCCAGTGACTACTCCATTGAAGATTACAATGCCCGGGCCTTCCCCATACAAATCAGATAAAACGGTACCATGGAATTGTGGTGGAGAAATCTACTACCATGGTGTCAAACAGATTGAATCGACTGCCGAAGAAGAGAGCTCCGAAGAGGACGATTCTGACATTAGTAACATTGCCGGGACAAGCAAGGTTACCCGTAGTGGAAGAATCTTTTCTCTAGAGATTGCTCTTCCAACAATAGTCTTTGGACCCGTGGCCGTTCCGAAGATCACCTCTGTACCAGTGATTGTACCTGCAAGTGTACCCATCGACAAAGAAGACAATACAATTCCTATCCCTGCTTCCACTGCTGAGAATAAAGAAAAGAACGTTCAAGAGGAGCCTGTCCTGACGAAGGCTCAATCACTGGCTATTCCTGAAACATCCAAGAAGGAGATGGAAGAAATCCTGAGGATCATAAAGAAGAGTGATTATGATGTGGTCGAACAACTGGGGCAGACCCCCTCCAAAATCTCTATGCTAGCCCTCCTGCTATGCTCTGAAGCACATGCCAAAGCTTTGGTAAAATTTCTGAAGACAGCTCATGTGCCGCAAGAGACGTCTGTGGACCAGTTCCAAGAGTGTGTGGCCAATTTGACAGTTGACAATGGTCTGGGTTTCTCTGATGCTGACTTGACATCCAAAGGGAGAAAACATAACGACGCATTACACGTCTCAGTGGAGTATAGAGGAACAACCCTAGCTCATGTTTTGGTTGATACTGGATCATATCTGAACGTCTTGCTAAAGAAAGCCCTGGATAGATTGGATTGTGAGGGGCTGACCCTAAAACCCAGTAATATAATTGTGAGAGCATTTGACAGCTCTAAGAGGATGGTCCATGGGGAGGTGGACATCCCGATCAAGGTGGGTACTCAGACCTTCAACTCGACATTCTATGTGATGGACATCCTTCCTTCTTATTCCTGTCTGTTAGGACGCCCCTGGATCCACAATGCCGGTGCCGTCACCTCCACTTTGCATCAGATGCTCAAGTACCCCGTCCAAGGGAAGATCATAACTGTCCACGGGGAAGAGGAGTATATGATTAGTCATATGAATTCCTTCCGTTATGTGGAGTTATATGGCGAGTTCATAGAGACCCCTTTCCAACATTTTGAGGAAGTCTCTCAGGAAATAGCAGCGACCAAAGTGGTATCCTCAACTCCTATGATCACAAGACCTCCACTTCAGATGTCATCTCTAAAGGATGCAAGGGCAGTAGTGGAAGAAGGGGGATGCACCATCTGGGGGCAACTTCTAGATATTCCTTACAAATCAGACAAGTTTGGCTTGGGGTTTACTTCGACTGCTCAGAAGGCTGTGCGCCGCGCCCGTGCCGGAGGGCCACCTGTAAAGATCAGCCACCAAGGGGTTAATGCACTATAGGATAGTGAAGAATATGACAGCTTGGAAGATTGGATATTTCCTATTGTCAGCGGAGGACTATGCAACTGGGAAGCCAAAGACTTCATCCCAATTACATTCATATCGCAGTAATTTATCTTTTACATTTTTGTTGGACTGTAATAATTCACAAACAATTTTCACTTTAAAAACCTTGTGTCTTACCCGAAGCACAATGGTCCATTTGTAATGGTTTTTATTTCATTTTCATATGTCATTTCAATGAATCATGGACGCTTTTTCATATATAAACTTTTTATGCTCATATCTTTCTTTTACATTTTATTGTTTTAAGATGGCTATACCCTTACACACACCCACACTCACAAATGCAGGTACCCTTCCATTCCGGATCCCATGGGTAACGATACTGCTATAGCCTTCAGTGACTCTGAAGATCTGATCTACCAAGCCGAATACGAAGGTGAGGAAGATTGTGAGGTGCCAGGGGAATTGGCCAGATTACTACAACAAGAGGAAAGAGTAATTCGGCCTCATGAGGAGCAGTTGGATACAATCAACTTGGGTACTGAGGTTGATAAAAAGGAAATCAGAGTGGGTGCCAATCTAGAGCCGAGTGTCAAGGAGCGCCTAATTCAGCTATTGCATGATTATGTTGAGATCTTTGCCTGGTCATACGAAGACATGCCGGGACTCGATATAGACATTGTGGTACACCGTCTACCCACAAGAGAAGACTGTCCACCAGTGAAGCAAAAAGTCCGCCGCATGAGACCAGACATATTAGAGAAGATCAAAGCAGAAGTTATGAAGCAGTTCACTGTTGGATTTCTGGCTGTTACCTCCTATCCACAATGGGTTACTAACATTGTTCCCATGCCTAAAAAGGACGACAAAGTAAGAATGTGCGTGGATTATAGAGATTTAAACAGGGCCAGCCCTAAAGATGATTTTCCACTTCCGCACATCGACATCCTGGTTGACAATACAGCTCAGCACAAAGTATTTTCTTTCATGGACGGATTCTCAGGCTATAACCAGATCAAAATGGCACCTGAGGACATGGAGAAAACTACGTTTGTCACACAGTGGGGTACGTTCTGCTACAAAGTGATGCCATTCGGACTGAAGAATTCTAGGGCAACCTATTAACGCGCCATGGTAGCTTTGTTTCATGATATGATACATCATGAGATAGAGGTCTACGTAGATGACATGATAGCCCGATCACAAACTGAAGAAGAACACCTTGATCACCTGCAAAAGCTTTTTGTCAGGTTGAAGGAGTACAAGCTAAGATTAAACCCAAACAAGTGCACATTCAGAGTCCGGTCCGGTAAACTCTTAGGATTCATTGTCAGCAACAAAGGCATCGAAGTTGATCCTGCCAAAGTCAAAGCGATACAAGAAATGCCTGCTCCTCGCACTGAGAAGGAAGTCATAGGTTTTTTGTGGCGCCTAAACTACATTGCTAGGTTCATTTATCACCTAACATCTACTTGTCAACCAATCTTCAAGCTGTTGAAGAAAGATCAGGTAGTTAGATGGAATAATGACTGTCAGATTGCTTTCGAAAAAATCAAGGAGTATTTGCTAGAGCCTCCTATCTTGATGCACCAGTCGAGGGAAGACCGCTAATCATGTATCTGACCGTCTTAGAGAATTCAACGTGGAAGAATTTTCTCTCCAAAGATTGCGCCTCCAAAGGAAATCTTTGGACCCTTAGCTGCTCCTAAGGTCACTCCCGTACCCGTCAACATATCAGCGAGAATTCCAGTTATTGAAGAAGTTGTAACTCCTGTGGTTGTCCCCTCTGCTGTTGCTGATGATAGAGGGAAAGGGATCCAAGAAGAGTCTGTCAGGACGAGGGCTCAGCCGTTGATCATCCCTGAAACCTCTCAAAAAGAAATGGAAGAGATTTTGAAAATAATCAAGAAAAGCGATTATAATGTTGTGGAACAACTGAGGCAAATCCCCTCAAAGATCTCGATGTTGGCCTTGCTGCTTTTTTCAGAAGCTCATGCCAAAGCTCTGATCAAATTCTTGAAGACGGCCCATGTGCCCCAGGAAACCTCCGCGGATCAGTTCCAGGAATGTGTAGCTAGCCTAACAACTAACAATGGTCTAGGGTTATCCGATGCCGATTTAACATCAAAAGGGAGAAAACATAATGACGCTCTGCATGTCTCGGTGGAATGCAAAGGGACTACTCTAGCACACGTACTGGTAGACACTGGTTCTTCGCTGAATGTCCTACGAAAGAAGGCATTGGATAGGTTGGATTGTGAAGGCCTAACTTTGAAGCCCATCAACATCATTGTCAGAGCCTTTGATGGTTCTAAACGGATGGTCCACGGGGAGGTAGACATCCCGATTAAAGTGGGAACTGAAACCTTCAACTCCACATTCTATGTCATGGACATCCGTCCCTCCTATTCTTTCTTGTTGGGAAGACTCTGGATTCACCATGCTGGAGTCGTCCCTTCTACTCTGCATCAGAAGCGCAAGTACCCCGTCCAGGGGAAGATTGTAACAGTTCACGGTGAAGAGGAATACATGATAAGCCATCTTAATTCTTTCCGCTATGTAGAATTGGATGGTGAATTCATCGAGACACCCTTTCAACACTTCGAACAAGTTTCTGAAGAGATTGCAACAACCAAGACAATGCCTTCTGTACCCATGATTACCCGACCTCCGCCTCGGATGTCGTCACTCAAAGATGCAAAGGATGTGATTGAAGAAGGAGGAAGCACAATCTGTGGGCAACTTCCCGATTTTCCTTTCAAATCTGATAAATTCGGCTTGGGTTTCACTACTTCTGCTCAAAAGGCTGTGCATCGCTCCCGGGCTGGAGGGCCACTAGTGAAGATCACTCATCATGGAGTCAGTGCTTTGGAGGATGATGAAGAGGAGAGCAACCTAGAAGACTAGATTTTCCCTACTGTGAAAGGAGGACTATGCAATTGGGAGGCAAAGGACTTTATTCCCATTACTTTCATCAATCAATAACTTATCTTTCAAACATTTCTGTTGGTTTGTAATAATTCTTAAACAATTCGTACACTTTTAACCTTGTGCCTTACCTGAGGCACATAGGTCCATTTGTAAGGGTTTGATTATTCATCTTCATATGCCATTTTAATGAATCATGGACGTTTTCACATATAAACTCTTGTGTTCATTTTTTTTCTTTTTACATTTATTTGTTTAAAGGTGACTATCCCTTACACACACCCACACTCACAAATGCAGGTACCCATCCATTCCGGATTCCATGGGTAACAATTCTGCTATGGCCTTCCGTGACTCTGAAGATCTGGTCAATCATGCCGAATACGAAGGTGATGAAGACTGTGAAGTGCCTGGAGAATTGGCTAGACTGATACAACAGGAAGAAAAGGCTATTCTACCTCATGAGGAGTTGTTAGAGACAATCAACTTGGGGATTGAGGAAGACAGAAAAGAAATCAGAGTGGGTGCCAACCTAGAACCAAGTGTCAAAGAGCGCTTAATTCAGCTATTGAATGAATATGTTGAGATCTTCGCCTGGTCCTATGAAGACATGCCGGGACTTGATACAGATATTATGGTTCACCGTATCCCTACGAGAGAAGACTGCCCACCAATTAAACAGAAAGTCCGCCGAATGAGGCCCGATATGTCTGAAAAGATCAAAGCTGTAGTTATGAAGCAGTTCAATGTTGGGTTCCTTGCTGTTACATCCTATCCACAATGGGTTGCTAACATTGTGCCCGTGCCTAAGAAGGACGACAAAGTCAGAATGTGCGTGGATTACAGAGACTTGAACAGGGCCAGCCCTAAAGACGACTTTCCACTATAGCACATTGACATCTTGGTTGACAATACAGCTCAGCACAAGGTATTTTCTTTCATGGACGAATTTTCATGGTACAACCAGATCAAAATGGCACCTGAAGACATGGAGAAAACTACTTTTGTTACACAGTGGGGTACGTTATGCTATAAAGTGATGCCATTCGGACTGAAGAATGTCAGGGAAACCTATCAACGCGCCATGGTAGCTTTGTTTCATGATATGATACATCATGATATTAAGGTCTATGTAGACGACATGATAGCCCGATCACAGACAGAAGAAGAACACCCCAACCATCTGCAAAAGCTGTTTGTTAGGTTGAAAGAGTACAAGCTCAGACTGAACCCTAACAAGTGCACTTTCGGAGTCAGGTCCGGTAAACTCTTGGGTTTCATTGTCAACAACAAAGGCATCGAGGTGGATCCTTCCAAAGTCAAAGCTATACAAGAAATACCTGCCCCTCGCACTAAGAAGGAGGTCATAGGTTTCTTGGGACGCCTACACTACATTGCAAGGTTCATTTCTCACCTAACATCTACCCGTGAGCCAATATTCAAGCTGTTGAAGAAAGATCAGGTGGTTAAATGGAATGATGACTGTCAAGTTGCTTTCGATAAAATCAAGGAGTATTTTCTAGAACCTCCTATCTTGATGCCTCCCGTTGAAGGAAGACCGCTTATCATGTGTTTGACTGTCCTAGAGAATTCAATGGGGTGCATACTGGGCCAACATGACGAGTCTGTCCGAAAAGAGCATGCCATTTATTACCTTAGCAAAAAGTTTACCGACTGTGAGACCCGATACTCACTGCTCGAGAAAACTTGCTGCGCTTTGGTATGGGCTGCTCGCCGGCTAAGGCAGTATATGTTGACTCATACCACTTTGCTGATCTCTAAGATGGATCCGATCAAGTACATTTTTGAGAAGCCCGCTTTATCCGGAAGAATATCAAGGTGGCAGATGATCCTCACAGAGTATGATATACAGTACACGACCCAAAAAGCTATAAAGGGGAGTGTGCTAGCCGATCATCTGGCCCATCAAGCTGTCGAAGATTACCAATCCATGAGGTTCGACTTCCCCGACGAGGACATTATGACACTGGATAACATTAAAGATTTCAGACCATATGACAGACCTGAACAAGGATCCCGATGGACCCTGTACTTTAATGGTGCCTCCAACGCGCTTGGCAACGGTATTGGTGCTGTACTTATCTCTCCAGAAGGTTGCCATACACCTTTCACCGCCAGACTTTGCTTCAGATGCACCAACAACATGGCCGAATATGAAGCTTGTATCTTTGGTCTCAAGGCTGCAATTGACTTGGGAATCAAATCTCTGATTGTGTTTGGGGACTCATCTTTGGTTATCAGTCAAATTAAAGGAGAGTGGGATACTAAACATCCAAACCTCATCCCTTACAAAGAACATGTCTTGACATTGTTACCTCATTTCGAGCAAATTACCTTCGAGCACTTCCCGCGAGAAGAAAATCAGCTAGCAGATGCTCTAGCTACAATGTCATCCATGTTTAAACTTAACTGGGATAATGAGGCTCCTCAAATCACCATTGAACGGATGGACGAACCTGCGCATTGTCACAAGATTAATACCGAAGAAGTATTGGACCGACCTTTGTTTCATGACGTCAAAAGGTATCTCGAAGCACAAGAATACCCTGAAGGAGCTTCAGTCAATGACAAAAAGTTCTTGAGGAGGTTCTCAGCTAAGTTCTTCTTGAGCAATGGTATCCTATACAAGTGCAATCATGATTGCATTCTACTCCGTTGTTTGGACAAGGTTGAAGCTGAGCAGATTATGGATGAACTGCATAATGGTACCTTTGGCACTCACTCTAGTGGATATACGATGGCTAAGAAGATTCTATGGGTAGGCTATTACTGGTCCACCATGGAAGCTGACTGTCATCAACATTCCCGAACATCCATAAGTGTCAAATCTATGCGGACAAGGTACACATACCTCCAGTTCCTCTCAATGTCTTAACAACTCCTTGGCCATTCTCTATGTGGGGAATCGACATGATTAAAGAGATCAAACCCACATAATCCAATGGACACCATTTCATCCAGGTGGCCATTGATTACTTCACCAAGTGGGTCGAAGCAGCGTCCTTCGCATCCGTTACAAAGAATGTTGTTGCCCGCTTCATCAAGCAGAACCTCATTTGCCGGTACGGAATCCCCGAAAGGATTATCACTGACAATGGTACAAATCTGAACAATACTATGATCACTGCCTTGTGCGAGCAGTTCCAGATTCAACATCACAATTCATCTCCCTATCGGCCAAAGACGAACGGTGCTGTCAAAGCTGCAAACAAAAATATCAAGAAGATAATTCAAAAGATGACATTCACCTACAAGGACTGGCACGAGATGTTACCGTTTTCTTTGCACGGGTACCGTACCATGACACACACTTCAACTAGGGAAATACCCTATTCTTTGGTATACGGCATGGAAGCTGTTTTGCCTATCAAAGTTAAGATTCCCTCCTTGAGAATCATGAAGGATGCTGGTTTGAGTGAAGACGATTGGATTCAGACCCGGCTTGATCAACTTAACTTGATTGATGAAAAGCGACTTGCTGCTGTTTGCCATGGTCAGGCATATCATAAACGAATGATCAAGGCTTTCAACAAGAAAGTCAGACGTCAGGTATATCAAGTAAGAGATCTTGTAATCAAGCGGATCATCTTGCCGCAAAGTGATCCCAGGGGCAAATGGACTCCTACCTACGAAGGACCATTTATGATCAAAAACATCTTTTCTGGTGGGGAAATGATCTTGACCACCATGGACAGCGACGACCTGCCGCACTCTGCGAACACAGACATAGTCAAAAGATACTACGCATAAATGACCCGGCAAGTCGAAAACCCGAAAGGGCGATTTGGGAAAAAATGGGCATCCCGGTGAATCGAAAACCCTAAAGGGCGGTTCAGGCAAAAATTAGGGATAAATAAAAAATCTGTACATCCGGCAAGTTGAAAACCCGAAAGGGCGACTTGGGAAAAAAAGGGTTTCTCGGTGGACTGAAAACCCGA
The DNA here is from genome assembly GCA_948472305.1 of Vicia faba. Taxonomy (NCBI): domain Eukaryota; kingdom Viridiplantae; phylum Streptophyta; class Magnoliopsida; order Fabales; family Fabaceae; genus Vicia; species Vicia faba. The sequence continues at coordinate 373,429,066 of OX451739.1, read as the reverse complement.
AAGGGCGGTCCAGGCAAAAATTAGGGAATTAAAGCGTATGACTATGTATCGTTGGATCACTTTAAGGACAATCTCTTCACAGACAAGCTTCGGGCTTCTGATCAACTCAATCATCTTCAGACGAAGCAACGAATGTACAAGATATTCAGAGTTACGAAGGCTATAGCAGAATAGGAACCCCATGGAATTTTCACACATAGCCATCTTTCTTTGTATAAATTTTTCTCATTTTTTATGACAACATTCTCTTACTAGGATGTCTGTCTACTTTGTACAAAATACTTACCCAAAGTTAATACAAAGATACTTCAAAGTGCCGAAAACTATTTGCCTTTTCGTTTTTACACTTGTGTTTTATTTGAAAATGTCCAATGATTTATTAATGAGCATATGCATTTGAATATAATCACGTGTTTACAAATGAACGAAATGAGAAAGAATGATTACTGACAGGTTGAAAGGATAGGAAAACGTCTTTAGGCTATTCCTAGGGAAATTCCACGCTGTACATCATCTAGATCCTCAACGGAGCTAAAACCTTGAAATACATATCCCCAGCAGAGTTAAATGTCAAAATCCCCACCAGAGCTAAGTTTTCAAACTCCCAATCCCCAGCGGAGCCAAAAAAAAAACTTTGAACTACAGATCCTCAACAAAGATGAAACTTTCTTCCCCAACGGAGTCCAAAACTTCTAAACCCGGTGGAAAACCATCCAGTTTCCTCCAATTCCCCATAGAGTTATCTTAAAACCAGATGATTCCCCTGCAAGTTATCTTAGAACCTGATAATTTCCCAACAATTTTCTTTGAAGCCTGACAGCTAACCAGACGACAACTTCGGATAATTCCCCAGTAGATTGGAAAACAACCCAAGCTCTTGAAAACTCTCCAGCAGTATAGCTATTCCCCATGGAGTTTTTACTACTCTCCAACAGAATAAACTTTCTCCCCACAAAGTTATTTCCCAACAGATTGAAGATTCTCAATCTCTAGCCACAATCATCAAGGTTCTCGGGACTCCCCAAGAAGGTTTCTCAAGCGGCACTCGACATTATTCTTACGACAGAATGTCCATCATCTTCCAATTTCAAAGGAATTGAAGGATCCCTATATCCCCAGGAAAGTCGTGAAGGATCCCTACATCCCCACAGAAGTTGTCAAAGGTTTTGACTCTCCAGCATCAGTCAATGATTTATTTTCCCTGGGAGCAGTCAAAGATTTTATTATCTCCAGCTATCAAGGAGTTATTTTCCTCAGCAAGACAGCTAATCAACTTACATGCGCATACATTACATTCATATATCATAAACACTGATAAAACACATAGATTGCATCATACATTTCATGCAACATAACTTTGTGTTTCAGCTAAAATTTTACCCTTTTCAGGATAAAATTAACAGCTATCTGTAATGAATGTTCAGAGTTCAAATACAGCTTAGAGATGCTCCAGACACAGATGCTATTCTATTGCTTATTGAAATCAATGCTCAGATTCTTGTTCCAGTTCAAATTATGAAGCCCAGATTCGACCGGATAATATATTGATCATACTGAAGCCCGGAGATCGACCGAAAAAATAGTTGAATCCCCAGCAAATTACTGTAAAGCCTGGAATAGACCAAATGGCAGTATAAAACACCATGAAGCCTGAAATCGACCAGATTGTGGTACACCTTAAATTCAAGCTATGAAGCTCGGGTTCAATCGGATAGTATCTTGATCTCTACAAAACACTGTGAAGCCTGGATTTCGACCAGATAACAGTGAGGTACACCGTGAAACTTGGATTTCGACCAAAAAACAGTTTACTCGGCCAATTACTTTGAAGCCCAGATTCAACCGGGTATTAGTAGGCCCCAAAATCAAAGGGAAGCCCAGAGGCGACCAAATAACCATTTGATTTTCTTCTGAAGCCTGGATTTTTACCAGATAGGAAGTAAGGTATCGTTAAGTCTAGATTTTGACCAGATAGCAATACAAGACTGTGAAGCCTGGATTTTGACCAGATAACAGTTTAAGATACTGTAAAGCTTGGATTTTGACCAAATAGCAGTTTACTTGGCTAATTACTAAGAAGACCAGAATCGACCAGATATTAGTATGCCTTAAATTCAAGTTGAATACCAGAGGCGACCGAATAACAACTTAATTCCTTCTAAAGCCTGGAGTACGACCAGATAAGAATTGAGAAATTGCGAAGCCTGGAGAACGACCAAATAGCAAGTTTAATCTCATCCCCCTAGTAAGTCACTGTAAAGCCTGGAGCACGACCAGATAACAGTTCATTTTCACCCCTTCAACCAAGAGATGATTCCCCAGTAAAATAACAGACGACTGAAGCTCCTAATATTCTATTTCTACCACGACAGAGACCAGCATTCCCCAGCGTAGCCCACATCAACAACAGGTATACAGGCTCTCGCAAAGGAATCTCTTATGCGATCAACTTCCTTGGATGGCATCTTTAAGCCCATCTCCAACAAGATTCTATCAAACTCTCCAAATGGCATCTTTAAGCCCATTTCCTCAATTACATTTTGGCGAGTGCAAATTTACGGGCACTCTAGTGTCCAATCATCTTTTACCTTCGAGTCACGAACGATGAACTCGCCAATCTAACTCTTCAGGTTCAAGAATGTTGAATAGGGGCAGCTATTGTACCCAAAAATTTTCCCTCTCATTTTATCAAGATTTCCCCTCACAAGACTCTTGGACTCCAGACAGAATTAGGGTTTGCTCTGCTCAAGACCTCTCCTTGCACTGTTGACCTGAAATTAGGGTTTGAGTTTGCACAAGGATTTTTGGACTTCCAATGCACAATATGACTTTCATACTTCATGTTGGACTTATAAGATTTCCCATACCAAGTTTCAAACCTTGAATCAAAATTTTGCCCAGTCAATTAGACAGTTGACCTAAAAATCAGCTGTATTGGGGAAAAAGTTAACTGTGGCCAATTTATAGTCAAACCTCATAATTTTTGATACAAATCAACATTATAGACTAATATGAACCATTTGATCAAGTTTGGACCACAACTTCTCAAGAAATTTGATCAGATCATCAAAAGGGCAAAATGGTCATTTTTAGGGTTTTGACTGCAAAAGGGCAATTTCTGATTTTTCACCTGGCCAATGGCAAATTGGGTTCAAGAATGGATTCAAGGACTCAATGTCATCATCTTGACCTAATCACAAGGTTCAAAAGATCTCAATTGCATTGGATTGACAGATGAATTTTCCAGTCAACTGATCAAAAATCAACTGTACACTGAAAAGTCAAACTTTGACTTTTTGGTCAAAATCAAGTGTCAAGGGTCATTTTTCATCAAGATGTGTCAAAACATGAAACTTGTTCACTAAGAAACCTAATTTTGAAAATTAGGGTTTAAAATGGAAAATTTTCATAACTTAGAAAATTTCTAAGTTATGAAAATTTCTTATTTTTTTCCAACTTTGTCCAACATTTTCATCATGATGCAATTGGATTCAAAGAAAACTTCCAACATGAAAGTTGTAGTCCTCCAGAAATTATACAACTTTGATTCACAAAGTTTTCCCAAAATAAGCTTGAATATCAAGTTATGATTTTATGCATAGGGGTCCACAAACTTTCTAACTTAGGGAAATTTTGCCCTAGTTTAGGCAGGATTTTGACCTATCTTCATGGCAATTTTTCACATAGTTCCAAGTGGAATATCAAAATTCATTTCAAATATGGATTGTAGAGCATGTTACAAGCTTTCCAAAATGTCTAAGAAATCTCCAAAATCATTTATGGTTAGGGAGAATCAAAGAAACGAAAATGGCCATTTCTCACTTTTGTCCATGGCATTTTTCATGTTGCTACAAGTTGCAAATTCTGTCCAACCATGCTTGTACTTGTTTTACAGGCCTTAAACCTTTCCACACTCATAAATTAAATGCAAACATATTGGATTAAGGTTTTATTCTGAGCTTTAGAGCATTATACAAAGGTTTAATGCATTTTTGGCAAAAAGGCAACAATGTCATTTTGATAAAGGTCACCTTTTGCAATTTTGTTTCTCTTGAGCTGTGAACCCAATCCTTTGCAGCAAACCAACTCCACAAACTTAGGGAAAAGTATACCAACTATGTGCAGCTAGAGTACAAGCCTGTATAGGCCTTTGCATTGTCAACTTCACCTTTTGCTTCAAAAGCAAGTCATTGTGCAAAAGGTCCATATCTGGTGAATCTGATATAAACAAGTATTGGTAACATTTCAAACAAGTTTTACACATCACACCAAGCCAGAAACACGAGCTAACAAGTTTTCAAACCCTCCAAAACACAAAAACACAAGTTCTTGTCAAAACAGGGCAGGTTCTGCAGTTTGACTTCCAAAACAAAATCCACTCGTGCATTTTGCTTGCAACTAGTTCCAACACACTCCATACAACATACCTAAACTATCCCAACCATTCCGAAGTCACTATAACTCCATTTACACACTTCACCATTTTCAAATTCTGAGTTTGCAGGTTGAGTTCTATAGGGGGATTCAGGCAAGTTCAAAGCAAGCTAAGCATTGGGAAAGCTCAAAGGAACTTCAAGCAAGCTCACAAGCATCTCAGGCCTCACTCACAACCCCTACATTGCCATACTCGAGCTTGACTGAAACAGGTAAATTTCAAACTTCTATCTCTCTGTTTAGGAATCATTAGGCTTAGGTTTGTGAATAAAAAATGTAGTCCTCATTGCCCTTGAGTTGTACATATGCATAGAATTCATTTATATTAACTGAGCTAGGAGTATTTGATAGTTGAACTTTCTGAAAAAATTAGGTCAAGATTTAGGGCCAAAGAAATTCTCTTTGGTCTTTGAGAGTTAGATTAAGTTTTTTATATGGTTAGAATCGTGTGATCAAGAGCTATAACTTTCATGTTACAAGTTTTTGTTTTTGAGCACGTATGCGGGAGATAGAGATTTGAACCATGGCGCGCGTGTTTCAGTCTGGAGGACAGGGATGAAGGGGATATGGGCTGGGCCTGACTTGGCCTTATTTTTGACACCCCCTAGCTTGCTTTCTGCACCCCCTTGGCCCATTGATTTTATTTTTTATATTTTCCATTTCTATTTTCATTTCTGACTTTTATTATTTTTTCTAAATATAAAAAAATCACCAAAAAATATTTTCTTAAATTTTCACATTTTATTTTATTATTTTTATTATTTTTTGGACTTAGAAATAGTTTATTAAATAATATATACTTTTATTTTCTTAAAATAAAAACTTGTAAATATTATAAAAAATATTATATATTTTTATTTTTATTATTTACACACTTAAATGATATTTTCTCACATATTTTATTTTATTTTATTTATTTTCTTGTAAATAAATAAATAATATAATATATATATTTTCTTAAAACAAAAACTAGGTTTTTTTTTACCCTTTTCAAAAATAACCATTAAATATTTTTTCTTATTTTTAGACATTAAATAATTTATTTTACATACATAAAATAAATACAAAAAACATTTTTGCATATTTATATATAATTGTCCATTTAAATATTTGCTTATTTATTTATTTGTACAATGAATTCAATTTGGTTGTAATAGTTGAATTAGGGTTTTATTTTCTTGCAAATACCCCCCTATTCAAACTTGTATCCCCTTCCCCATATCTATGTTGTAATAGTGTTAGATTTATTTTTACGCATTTATTGCTTTCAAATATGCATGATAGAAAGATTAGGGTTTGTATGATAACCAAAATCAAAACAAATAGCATGACTAATACAAGACAAAAATGCATGAAAAATGACAACACAATGCACACAAGCACCCCTAGGGTTTCACCCACTTGTTGCCTTAAAAACATGGCCATGGTATGCATGCTAGGTATCTTGGAAAAACAAAATCAAAACAAAAGATCATAGTCCCTCGATGACGCTATCTTGGTTGCCTATACAAAAATGATCTAGTCCCTCAAAAAACTTGCTAAGATACTTGGCAACATTGTTATCATGGTCATACGATGACCCACACCTGTCCCGTTTAACATCCAAACACAAGGTTGTTTATAAAATGAAATGGTAAAACAACAATGTCAAAGGGTTAAAAATGTGTAGGAAAGACTTTTGAGTAGGTAGGGTAGATGCTCCTAGTTACTTGATCAAACTTGCAAACATCCTTGCTAATTTCAAAAACACAACACAATTTCAAAACATTTTCCCAAAACAAACTTTCAAACATTGAAACATTTTTCAAGAGACAAACACCTTTGTATACATTCAAACAAGAATCATTACAAAGGTTGCCTAGACAAAGGCCTCTTTTCAAAATACTTTCAAAACCACACACAAAAGCACCATTTCAAACAATTGAAAAGCAAAAGCAAGTGATCTAAAACAAGTAACTAAGAGCCCATGGAAAACCATGGATGAAAAGGGTGCTAGCACATTCCCTTTTCATAATCTACCCCCCGAACCCAAAAACAATCTCAAAGGTCTTTCCTGTGCTTTTTGACCTTTCCTTTGGATAAAATAAAAACTCGGTGGCGACTCTTGCTAAACCGAAACATTTGCGAACACAAATGCAAAACCTCAAGTCAGTTCTCCCACCGCATCACACATACATATTTAATTTTTAATATTGACATAATATTATTTTCTTGTACAAAAATGGACAAAATATAATAATAAAACATATTTTTTCTTTAATCAAAAAATTAGGGTTTCCCCCTTTCAAAAATAATAATATCATTTTTCCTTATTTTCTAGGGTTAGTTAATTTATTTTCTCATACAAAACATTTTTAGCATAAATACATTTTTATTGGATTTTAAATATTTGTACATTTATTTAATGCACAATATTCAATTGGGTTGTAATAGTATTTTTAGGGTTTATTTTGTGCAATATCCCCATTCAAAAACTTGTATCCCCCCTCCCATAATAATTGTTGTAATAGCTTAGTTTACATTTACGCAATTTATCGCTTTTATACCATGTTTAGTAAACTAGGGTTTGCATGATAAGACTAAAAAACAAACAAATAGAAAAGACCTAATCCAAGACAAATCAAAATACATGAAAAATGACACACATTGCACACAAGCACCCCTCGGGTTTCACCCACTTGGTTGCCTAAACAAAAATGGCCATGTTACGCATGCGAAGTATCTTGACAAAACAAAACAAAATAAGATCATAGTCCCTCGATGACGCTATCAAAAGGTTGCCTAAACAAATGATCTTGGTCCCTCAAAATGCTAAAGATACTTGGCAACATTGCTATCATGGTCATACGATGACCCACGCCCGTCCCGTTAACATCCAAAGATAGGGTTGTTTACCAAATCAATGGTAAATCAACAATGTCAAAGGAATAAAAATGCATAGGAAAGACATTTGAGTAGGTAGATAGCTTCTAAGTTACTTGCTCCATTTCAAAACAATCCTTGCTATTTTCAAAACAAGCACACACACACATTTCAAAACATTTCCAAACAATTTACAAAACATTGAAACATTTTTCAAAAGACAAACATCTTTGTATACATTCTTACGAACGAGAATCATTACAAAGATTGCCTAAACGAATGACCTCTTTTCAAAATACTTTCAAAACCACACAAAGCACCATTTCAAACAATTTCAAAGTAAATCAAGTGATCTAAACAAGTAACTAAGAGCCCACGGAAAACCATGGATGAAAAGGGTACTAGAACCTTCCCTTTTCATAATCTACCCCCCGAACTCAAGAAAACATCTCAAAGGTCTTTCCTATGCTTTTTTACCTTTCCTTTTGGATAAAATAAAAGTCGGTGGCGACTCTTGCTAAACCGCGACATTTGCGACGAAACGTAAAACCTCAAGTCAGTTCTCCCACCGTATCACACTGGGCCAGACTGTACTGCAGCAGTGAACAATGTCGTCCGTAAATCCGGTAGTAGAATATCAACAGTCGATTTCAAGTTTTTCGGTCTTTTTTGGAAATTTCTCGTTTTGAGTGTTTCAGGCTCTTTCGGTTCGGTTCATGGATCCATGTGTGATTGGGTTGTGATTTTGGGCCCTAGTTGTTGAGTATTTGTTATTATGAATATGTATCTCTTATATGTTTGCAGGTTTGACAATCTTAGAATTTACAGCAAAAAGGGAGAGCAAGGGTTTAAAGACATAACATAGGGTTTTTGGCTATTCTCAAGGGATACCTGATAGGAAAAATTGCAAGTGTACTATTTTTGCCTTGTAGTAATAATGGGAAATTCCCAAGATATCGATCTCAAGGACTGCTTGCAATTATTGAGTTAAATTCGTAGTTCAATTAAACAAAAACTTAATTTGGGGTTTTGGTTTTGATATTGTCACTTAACAAAAAGAAAAAACATAAAATGGTTTTTTCACAGATATGAGGAGCATGCTAGGGTAAGGTGTATGATTTTCCCTGTAACAATCTTGAACTCTGATATCTTCAACAAGTTCATATCCTTTAATTACCAGCCCTTTAGATTATATTCCCTTAAGTCCTTAGTGCGAAAACCTTTAACCATCAATCCTAAATCCTAAGTCCTTAGAGATATCTGATGGAGTCAAGCCTTGATTTTATCAAGGGTTAAATCCAGTAACTATAGGGTATCTCTAGTCCTAGGTGATATCTACTATAGTCTAATTATACAAAAACCTTAACAACAGCGGTCCAACTGGTTGTTAATTGTAAATCAATCCTAATTTGTCTGATCAGGAAGCCATAAAAACATTGTAAAATTAAATCGAATAGAGAAGACTTTATTAAAGAACTCAAAAATTCATATTCATTACAGATTCAAATCAGGGACACTCTTTTGGCATTGAGGGGTTTAGCTACTCATATTATTTAAAAGAATTTCAATGATATAAAGATTAAACATTACAGATAAATGATGAACTTTGATCTTCAATCGCTGCGGCTCATGAAAAATCTTCGTCCTCCAAGAATCTCATACGTTGCTCTCTCCAGTCCTCAATTCTTCGTGCGGAAAAAAGTCACCTAATTCCTCTTTCAAACTTGGATAAATAGTAACCAATCCATTTGTCTCGGTCGAAAATGCCCAAAACGCCCATTTGGGTCCCAAATAGTAAAAAATCATAAAAAAACTTAAAATCAGTGTCACTGGCCAACACGGCCCGTGTCAGGCGACACGGCCGCCCATTTTGGCCATCAGGTAATTTTTCTGCTCCAGGCATGCTGATATAGCCCGTGTCAGGCGACACAGCCGCCTGTGTCAGCCCCTGTTTTCCATGTTGTCCAAGTCTTCCCCCTGACACGGCCCGTGTTAGGCGACACGGTAACCCGTGTCAGGATCTGTTTTCCACGCTTTCCACGTCTTCCTACTGACACGGCCCGTGTCAGGTGACACGACCATCCATGTCAGATCTCCTATAGCATTTCCTCCAAAACTTTGAATGATGCACTTTTTTCTCCCCGATTTGTCCTGTTTTATTCTTTTGAACCTGAAAACACTTAAACACAAAACCAAAGTATAATATGCGATAAAACAAAATAAAAACTCGATAAGTAAAAGAAAAGATAACTAAAATAACCGCTAAATGTCTGTATAAAAACCACTTATCAAACTCCCCCAAACTTAAACCGTTGCTTGACCTCAAGCGACCATTACAAGAACTCATGAAGATCACATCAGACCGATACTCATACGTGAGACATCCGTTCCAATTGATCAAAAAGAAGTTCGTTTGATGTTCACATGATGCAAATAGTTTGTGTATGAACCTTTTAAACTGAGCTTACTCTTCTGATACCTCTCTAACTATGTGTGATACAGTGGGAAGAACTGACTGTTTTTGGAATGCTGGTTTACGTTTTGCGTTTGTATTCGCAAAATGTCGCGGTAAGCAAGAGTCGCCACCGACTTTTATTTTATCCAACAAGGAAAGGAAAAAAGCACAGAAAAATTCCTTTTTCGAGATATTTCTGAGTACGGGGGGGGGGGGGGGGGGGGGGGGGGGGGGTAGATTATAGAAAGGGAAGGTATTAGCATCCTTTCTATCCGTAGTTATCCACGGGCTCTTAGGTACTTGCTCATCATTTTCAAAATGTTTTCTTTGTGTTTGTGGGTTTGAAAAAGTTTTTTTTTAAAACTTCGATTTAACTCTTGCTTCTGTCCTCAAGAGCGTATGAAGTGTTTTGAAAACTTTGTTCGAAAATTAGTGTAAGTGTAAAAGTTTGTTTTGTTTTGAAAGAGCAAGTATTTAAGAACCATCTACCTACTCGAAAAAGGAATCGTTCTATGCTAATGTCCTTTAGACAATGTTATCCTACTATTGATGAGTAGGTAGCACCGTTGTTGGAGTTTGAGGGTCAATTCAAATGAGGGACTTACGGTCACTAAATCAATGTTAGGACGCCTTAGCGATAACCCTAATGTCTTAGATCATTTGTTTTGAGGCAACCATATCCGAGGCAACTGTTTCGAGGTGACTATGATCTTTTAGACAAGAGGGCGACCTCTAAAACGACCTATACTTAATGACCGCGTACGAAGGCAACCAAGTGGGGTGTACCCTAAGAGTGCGCATGTGCGAGTGTGTTGTTTTCAGTTATTTTTATCTGTGTACATGTTAAGGGCGATATAAGTTGATTTTAAGATTAACATTCATTCTTGTCATGCGATCCCTATTATCAAACATCTAGCACTTATAATTTGCGGAATTAAAAGGCGGAATTTAAATTACAAGGCGTCGGGTATTTACATCGCCAAAGACAAACCCTTTGAAAAATAAAATAAAGCAATAAAAATAATTAAAAGTCCTATTTACTATTACAATCCGGAAGCAAGTACATTATTGGATAAAAATAAATAAATCGCGGCGCAAAATTAAATCGGACGCATGATTAGGGTTTTGACCCTTTTGGTTAAAGAAAAAATCTTTTTTAGGTTTTCGTTGTTTTTTAATTAAAGGGAAAGAAATTACCTAAATTAATTACTAAATTAAATTAATGAATTAATTAAATGAAAAATAAATTAATTTTGGAGTTTTGATTATTTTAAGAAAGAAAATAAAATTAATTGAGTTAGTAATTAAAACCTAATTAAATCTAATTAATTTTAATTATTTGCAAAATAAGTTAAAATTATTCTAGGATTAAAACCTAAATTAATTAATTAGTATTTATTAATAAAAAATAAAAGTTAAAATTTGATTGAATAAAAATATTTTTTGGTGATTTTATTTTATGAAAAAAAAGAATTTTGTGATTGGTTATAAAAATAATAAAACAATTAAAATAAATAAACAAAAATAAATAAGAAGAGGGGAGTATGGGCCTGAATTGGGAGTATGAGAAGAAATCCTGTAGGCCCAAAAGCGCTGGCCCTTTGGACTTTCTCTGATCTGGTGAAGGCGCATTGACTTGGCTCCATGTGGACCCCTAGCTTTTGACCATCAGATTTGGCCTTTGGCCATCTGGCGCTTGAGTGGATGAAGGACCATGGTGGGCTGCATGCTTGAGTATGCATATGATCATCTGAAAAACAAAATTATTAAGAAAGTGGGGGACCTGGGATTCAAACCCAGGTCCTGAGGCAATTTACCCTTGCACGCTTGCCACTATGCTATGCTGGTTCATTTGTTAATAAAATGCAAGGAATACATAATATAATAAAAACAAATCATATGCCAGCAAAATAAAAAAAAAGGGCGCGCTTGGTTTGAATCCACCAATGGGTAGGGGACACCTCATCGTCCCTGTCCTGAAACCTGTAAAAGAATACCTGGAAATTTGAATCCGCAGCTAAAAATGCAAGCCTATCCTAAAATCTTCTCTAGGCCATATAAATCCATTCCAAGAACATGGTTTGACTCGTCCTGGCTTCCTGATCAACACCATGTCCTTCTTGAGTCACAATTTTACCTAAAACAGAAAACCCTAAAAAACAAACGAAGAACCCTAGCTATGATGGTTCTCTATTCAGGCCAGATAAACGCAATTGAATAATACCAGTCGTTTGCAAATGTTATGTAGATTCAAAATATGGTATTGATTCATGAAAAATATGCTTAAATTCAGAGTTGTGAAATCAAGAATAGGGGTATGTTTCGTGACACTTACAACGTGTTATGGAGTCTGAACATGCTTGGTTTTGATCCAGGTAGCTTGAGTGAATACCCATGAAGCGATTGGGACAAGTCTTGGCCTCTAAAAATGCCTCTAACCTGGATTTCGAATTCTCACTTTTTTGTGATTTTTTTCACTTTTTGTTCTGCCTCCCTCTGCACTTGCCAACCCTGATCTCGTATCCCTTGGCTTGCTTATGTAATATGCTTTGTGTTAGGGTAGAAATTATGGACCGAATCCCTTCATATCAATGCACATGAATGTGATTTGATCTCCATTATTAAACCTTCCAAATTTGATTTGATTCAATATTTTTGCACATGATTTGGCTTGATACAAATTTGATGGTGATGGTAGTTGTGAACAAAGCCTAAAACAATAAAAAAATCAAGAGTTATTAATTATTTGGATTTTCTATGATTTTATTTGATTTAAAATGAATAAATTCAATAATAAATCAAATTAAATTATAAAAATGAAATATGAGTTCATGGCTGAAGCTATGACACGTGGACAACTATGCAAGCTCAAATCAAGTTTAAAAGAATGGTCCCATTTGACAAAATTTGAAGTTTTGGGGATAGTTGACTTTTGGCAATTTTGCAAAAAAGTCCAACTTCAACAATGCATAACTTCTTCAATTTTGAACTTTTGGAAGTGTTCTTGGACTTTTTAGAAATCCTGAGATGTCCTATAAGCAACCATTTTTGTCTCATCTCATTTTGATATTCCATGCTGAAGTTATAAGCTTTGGAAAAAAAGGTGTTTTTGTTGACTTTCAAAAATGACCTATAATGTCCAAATTTATAACTTCTTGTGAGTGTATTTTTTGATCTTGGGGTATGAAGATGTATTGTAGGAAATTTCATCCTATTCAAAATGAGCTTTGGATGGGTCATTTATGATAAAGTATGAGAAAGTTATGCTTGGTCAAAGTTGAGTTGACTTTTCCTACAAAACCCTAATTTAGCAACTTTTGAGTCTTGATGAATTTTGAGCAATCCTTGATGAATCATGATCAAACCTTGATCAAATGATGAAATATCCTTCAAAATGAGAATGTTGGCAAAAAATCTTGAAGTTTGACTGTATTTGGGTCACAGTTGACTTTTGACCTAGCATAGTCGATTTTTGGACCTTTGAGCAATTGACTGAGCAAACTTCCTCTGCAAGGCTTGAAATTTGACATGGATTATCTTGAGAACATATTAGGACAATGGGGATAACTTAAGGTCATTTTGACTCAAGGATCTTGATGCAACACAAAACCCTAATTTGGGGTTTACTGCCTTAGGAGATAACTTGTCTGACCAACTCTTGAGCAAACTTTAGCAACTTGGGAATTTTTCTTGCAATGTTTTGAGGAATATGAGAGGGAAAATTTTGGGGTACAACACTATGCTTTAGAAGTAAGTCTTTTTCATATTTTCCTTCCTTTTCATTCAGACAGTCAAATTAAGGCAATGAGAATTGTCAATGATCATCACAAGCACAAAAATGATCAAGAAAATGTTCAGGCACCAAATCAGAGCTTTTGCTCCTTTTAATTACTGATGAAATTTTCAAACTTTAGAGTTATATATTGTCCTTTTGGATGACGTTTGAGGATCAATCCCCTTTGGGCTGAATAATCGGGTGAGGGCTACCCAATTAGCGAGCCAATTGCCTTTTACCGCCTTTTCATCATTTGGTGTTTACTTTGTTTATTTCTCACCCAATCCTACATGCATGTGAATCTATATTATGCCAGACTGTTAAAATAAACTACTACGTTAGACTCGTATCACTGTCACATTATTCTGAACTTCCTACCCTCGAACAACCATCCCTTTGTCTATATATACTATTCCTGAACTCTATTAGAAACAAGTTCTTGAACAAAATAAAAATTTTCGGCAAAGTTTGGGAAGTACTTCAGCTCGTGGATTTACACAACAATTAGCATACAACCAACAAATAATTTGAAATGAAAAGAAATAAATTCCCCCTAAACTTGAACTAAACATTGACCCTAATGTTTCAAAACAAGCTCGAAGAAGGTGACTCACATAAGGAAATGAGACACAGCTGATACCTCATAGCTTTCACTAGTAAGGCTCTCTTTTTATTACCTGCAAACAAAACAAAAAGAAAAACTAAGTTATTAAAAGTGTGGGTTGCCTCCCACGAAACGCTTCATTTAACGTCACATGGCTCGACAGTTTTCCCCTTATGGGGGATACTTCTTCTTGCACACCTTGTTGCTTGTCCTTTCCGCAACCCAAAACTCATCTAGATCAAAAGCATTGACCACTTTGTACTTCCAGTCCCTTCCAACTTCCGTCTTCTCACCTTTGAGTTTCCTTTTCTTTCTCTTCTTGACTTCTGGACTGAACTTAGAATTTTTTGTTGATGCCACCTTAGAGCTTATGCTAGAGAGTTTTTCTGGAGGTGATTTTAAACTACTGTTATCTCCTGATAATTTGATCATATCACCTGAAGCTTGATTCTTTTCACCTGCACCCTGCTTTTTGATATCAAGCACCTTCAAAGTTATCTCCTCATCAAAAGATTTTAGTTTCAGATTACCTGTCTTGTTATCAAAATTGCATCAAATAGTCAGCATAAATGGTCGACCAAGAATGATATGAGTCTCTTCATCTTTAGGTATGTCCATGATCTGAAAATCAACTGGGCAAACAAAATTGTCAATTTATACTAATACATCTTCAACTACCCCATATGACTGCTTGATGGTGTGATCCGCAAATTTCAATTTTGTCCCACTCCCTCTTATCTTCTCAATACCGAGCTTCTTGAAAATCGATAATGGCATTAAACTCACATTAGAGCCAGAATCAACCAGAACCCTCTTGAAAGTTCTGTCTTTTATGGTACATGGTATTGCAACTGACCCCTAATCCTTCTGCTTGATAGGTATTTTCCTCTCAGGTGCAATTATACACAATTTCTCATCACAGGGTACCGATCCCTCTCCTATCGATCTTCTTTGATAATACCTCCTTCATGAATTTCTGATACAAAGACATTTTCTCGAGTTCTTCAAATAATGGTATATTGATCTCTAGATTTTTGAACAACTGGACAAATTTATCAAACTCTTTCTCTTTTGTGTCCTTCTTTGCCACTCGAGATGGATATGACAACTTAGTCACCAATTTAGTCTTCTCTTCAACCGGCTTCATCAGTGATACCACTTCTTTCTGTTTCTTCCCGTTCTCTCTCACTTTCAACTCTGCTACTATGATATTATCATCAAATTTTACCTCATCTTTCTTTTCTTCAGTAGCTTTCTCATTCCTTATTGTGACGACATTAACATTCTCATGAATTTTCGGATTTTCTTGTGCTCACAGCGATACCTGTTATGCAATCTATCCCATTTGAGCTTCCAAATTTTTTGATTGCAGTTGTGGTATTCCTATGATTACTCCTTGTCTCTTCTTGAAATTGAGAGGTGTGGACAACCATCTTTTCAATAGCCACATGTGATACGGTGGGAGAACTGACTTGGGTATTTTATATTTTATCGCAATTATTGCAGATAGCAAGAGTCGCCACCGACTTTTCTTTTATCCAATAAAGGAAAGGGTGAAAAAAACAGGAAAGGCCTTTTGAGAATTTTCTTGAGTTCGGGGGGTATCGGGGGGTAGGTTATGAAAAGGGAAGGTGTTAGCACCCTTTTCATCCGTAGTTATCTGCGAGCTCTTAGTTGCTAGCTTACTTTGAAATGCTTTGTGAAGTGTGTTTGTGTTTGTTTGAAAGTATTTTTGAAAAGAGCCTTTGTTTAGGCGAACTTTGTAATGTTTCTTGTTTCGGAGAGAACGTATACAAAGTGTTGAATGTTGAAAATATTTCATGAAAGTGTTGGTGTGTTTTGAAAGATGTTTTGTTTTGAAATGTTTGTGAGCAAGCAACTACGAATGTTCTACCTACTCAAAATAAGTTCTTGTTCTTTTCCTCCTCCTTTAGACAATGTTATCTTACCATTAGTTAGTAACAAACCTTATCATTGGATGTGAAGGGACGGGCGTGGGTCATCGTATAGTCATAGAAGGCATCATTGTAGGATGTATTAGGAATTTTGTCGTAAGGGACTAAGATCGTTTACCGAAGTCAATATTGAAGGGTCATCGAGGGACTACGATCTTATAATAGAGGGTCTTAGCTAAAATATCCCATGTTTGAGGGACATGACTATTTTATCCGAGGCAACAAGTGTGGGTTGACCTTAGAGGTGCATGTGTGCAAAATATATTATTTTCATGCATTTGTCTTGAATTAGGGTTATCTATTTGTTGATTTTAAGTCTTTTCATACAAACCCTAATTACTAGTAATAATAAGGAAAGCGGTAAATTGCAGAAATTAAAAGTTCTACGCTATTACATCATTTTAGAGGATGAGGATACACATTACAAATGGGGTTGAAAGCAATTAAAAATTAATTACTATTACAACCAAATTGAATAATGTAAAATAAAATGTACAAGAATGTACAAATAAGGGAAATTAGGAAGAAGATTGTTTTTATAGTTTTTTTGTATGAAAAGGTTTTTATAGTTAACCTAATTAACTAGTTTTAAAAAAAGAAATTAATTAATAAAAATCCTAATGTCTAAATTAATTTTAATTAAGAAAAAAAGTTAATTTGTTAAGAAAGTATTTTTAATCTTTTGTTTAAAGGAAATTAACTAAAGTGAAAATGGTAACAATTTTTAGTCTAAGTAATTAATAATAAAAATATTTACTTTTATATTTTTTAATTTAGAAATAATAATAATAAAATAAATAAAGAAAATAAAATAAAATAAAAATACAAATTTAACAGTGTTGTACCCCAAAATTTGCCCTCCCATATTTCCCAAGACATTTCAAGAATAATCTCCAAGTTGTTCAAGATGGCTCAAGAGTTGGACAGTCAAATCATCTCCTAAAGCAGTCAATCTCAAATTAGGGTTTTGTGTTTCATCAAGGTCCTTGCATACAAATGACCTCAAGTTCTCCCCAATATACTAATATGTTCTCAAGTTCATCCATGTCAAATTTCAAGCCTTGCAGAGAAAGTTTGGTCAGTCAATTGCTCAAGAAGTCCAAAAATCGACTCTGCTATGGCAAAAGTCAATTGTGTCCCAAATACGGTCAAACTTAAAGATTTTTTGCCAACATTCTAATTTTGAAGGATAATTCATCATTTTATCAAGGGTTGATCATGATTCATCAAGGATTGCTCAAGATTCCTCAAGATTCAAAAGTTGCTAAATTAGGGTTTTGCAGGAAAAGTCAACTCAACTTTGACCAAGTATAACTTTCTCATACTTTATGAGAAATGACCCATCCAAAGCTCATTTTTAAGAGGATGCAATTTCATACAATCCATATTCACACACCAAGATCAAGGAGTGCACTCACAAAAAGTTACAAATTTGGACATTATAGGTCATTTTTGAAAGTCAACAAAAACACCTTTTTTGCCAAAGCTTATAACTTGAGCATGGAATATCAAAATGAGATGAGACCAAAAGGGTTGGTTAGAGGACATATCAAGATTTCTAAAAAGTCCAAGAACACGTTTGGGCCAAGGAAATGCTGACCAAACCTCCTGATTTGGGGCTCAAACCCCCTTTGGTTTATTTCTTTTCTTTTCTATATTTCTTTTATTTAAATTGTTTTATTATTTTTATTGTTAATTAACCAATTAATAATTTTTTCTCATAAAATCCGAAAACACAAAAAATATTATTTTTATTTATTAAAACTAATTTCATCATTTTATTTTTGTAAATAAATTAATTTAATTGATTTAGTTTTAAATTAGGAAATAACATTAACAATTTTGCAATAATTAAAATTAATGTAGAATATTAGGTTTTAATAATTTTAATCCATTTTATTTTATTTCCTTAAATATTCAAAAACCCAAAAATATTTTAATTAATTAATTAATTTTGACCTAATTTAATTTCCATTTAATTCCAAAAATAATAAAAAACATGCTTTCTTTCAAAAAAGGGTCAAAACCCTAAAAACTTGCCCGATTTAATTTCTTGCACGCGTATCATTTGATCCAATATTGTAATTGTTTCCCGAAATGTAATAGTTTTAATAGGACTTTAATTTATCGCTTTATTTTTATTTTCCGCAATTTAAATTAAAGGGTTGTTTTTGGCGATGTAAATACCCGACGCCTTGTAATAGTTTAGATTTAATTTCCGCAATTTAAATTCCGCAACTATTAATTGTTAGATGTTTGATAATAGGGAATGCATGACAAGATCCAATGTATGAACTTAAAATCAACATAGATAACCCATGACATGTACAAAGATAAATAACTGAAAAACAATACACTCGCACATGCGCACTCTTAGGGTACACCTCACTTGGTTGCCTTCGAACATGGTCATTGAGTATAGGAAGTTTTAGAGGTCGCCCTCTTGTCCAAAGATCATAAGTTGCCTCGAAACGGTTGCCTCGGATAAAATGATCTAAGACATTAAGGTTATCGCTAAGGCGTCATAACATTGCTTTAGTAACCACACGTCCCTTAATCGAATTGACCCTTAAAACTCCAACGACGGTGCTACCTACTCATCAATAGTAGGATAGCATTGTCTAAAGGATATTTGTACAGATTAATTCCTTTTTCGAGTAGGTAGATGGTTCTTAAGTACCTGCTCTCTTTTAAAACAAAACAAAACTTTTCGCACTTACATCCCTTTCAAAACAAAAACTTCTTTCAAACCCACAAACACAAAGAAAAGCAAATTTTGAAAACACAATGAGCAAGTACCTAAGAGCCCGTGGGTAACCACGGATAGAAAGGGTGCTAACACCTTCCCTTTCTATAATCTACCTCCCGAACTCGAGAAATATCTCAAAAATGAATTTTTCTGTGCTTTTGTCCTTTCCTTGTTGGATAAAATAAAAGACGGTGGCGACTCTTGCTTACCGCGATATTTTGTGAAAACAAACGCAAAACGCGAACCAGCATTCCAAAACAGTCAGTTCTCTTCCCACCGTATCACAGAACTGGCGACTCTGCTGGGGATATGTTAATAAGTGAGGTGTACCTTAGGATTAGATCACTGTGTTTTCAATTGTATGCTTTGTATGATTTAATTTTGTGGGCTTGTATCAGAGTTCTATAGATCCTAACCTGGATCTAGGGGTACCCTTTAGGTAAGTAACAATAAACTCTGAGGGAACTGTCCGGCATAGACCGACACGGTTGAAGCAGTAGCTACATTGGTGTGACACTTTAGTCTGTACTGATATCCCTTGTGTTGGAACGAGGAGAATATGGGTCTTCTAAGGGGTCATTAAGCACCGAATGACGTTATAACCTTAAATTGACCAACTTGGCCATAGAACAGTAGCAGTATGCTACACTCATTGAGACTAAACTCTCGCGATGATTCCGGCCGCAAGAAAAGGTTGCTAAACTGGAATTATGACCGATGGAGGGTAGTCAGTGATATTGAGATCCTCTAGAACCCGGTTACTATTTTTAGGATAGGTTTAAACCAACTGAACTGAAAGAGGGTAGTACCTAAGCTCCTTGCCAGCCTGAAATCTAAGGGCTCTCTGTGTGACTTTTGTGCCTTTACCATGTTTGCTATTTGTGGATACTTGTGGTGTGCTTACTATCATGATATCATGACATCATAACATTGCATACATCTTGCATTGGACTAACCTATTTCAAAGACAGGAGGGATTCATCTTTGTTCTGTTTTGTAGGTCATTATGATGTCCATGCGTAAGAATACCATCCGGATCAACTTTGTTCAGGTTCCTACCTTGCTTAAAGAGTTGGTTGCAAAGATGCCTGACACTACTTACTTCATCAGGAGGCATGGTTCTCTTCTCAGTTTGGTCACCTCCAAATTGGACGAGCAGATGATGAGTGTCCTAGTCCAGTTCTATGATCCGCTGTACCATTGCTTCACTTTTCAAGACTATCAGCTGGTTCCAACCCTAGAAGAGTTCTCTGAGCTGTTCGATATCTCTGTTCTGGAGCAGACCCCGTTTACTGGTTGGGAGAAGACCCTTAGGCCCAAAGAGATTGCTGCATCCCTTCATTTGACTAAGGAAGAGGTAATGGCTAATTAGGAGACTAGAAGTGGAGCTAAGGGTTTTCTGACTAAATTCTTGGTTGGCAAGGCTAACTATTTCTGGGATAATCTAGACTTC
Organism: Vicia faba; assembly: GCA_948472305.1. NCBI lineage: Eukaryota > Viridiplantae > Streptophyta > Magnoliopsida > Fabales > Fabaceae > Vicia > Vicia faba. The sequence goes on along the minus strand of OX451739.1, from coordinate 373,408,779 downwards.
AAGGCCTTCGAGGATATTCTGGCTCTTTTGATATATGGCTTGGTATTGTTTCCGAATCCTGACACTTTTGTTGATGTGAATGCCATAAAAATCTTCATCTCTCAGAACCCTGTACCCACTCTCTTGGGTGACATCCTTCATCAGCTCTATGCTCGTACTGCCTGAAAGCGGGGAACCTTAATGTGTTGTGCTCCATTATTGTCGAGGTGGTTTATTTCGCACCTCCCCAAGTCAGTGTTGAAGAACAAAGAAGGAATGGGCTGGGCTTATAGGGTGACGTCTCTCTCTCATAATGACATCATTTGGCCTCTCAAAGGTATGGATTAGGTGACAATCATTGATCGCTGTGGAGAGTATCCAAATGTTCCATTGATAGGAACCCATGGAGGAATTTCTTACAACCCATGCTTAGCTCTCCGTCAATTTGGAAGAGCCGGAAGAGAAGGACCTCATGAGATGTTAATGCCTCATATCATCTTTGATTTTCAAGGGGGTAGCGACGAGCAGCGTCGCAGATTCATAAGGGCCTGTGATAGAGTTCACCAATCTGATCCACATGAGCTGGGTCCAAAGACTTCACTCTCGATGGAGCCATATCTCAGATGAGTCCGTATCCGTGCCCAAAAGCTGGGTATGCCATATGAAGCCGTCCGGCCTGTCACTCTTGAAGTTGCTAATGAAGAAGGGGTTCTTCCAACCATACTCCATCCTTATATGCCCACTGACATTGGGGCACTGAAAAGGTCTTGGATGCAGCTGAGGGATGAACGGGATTCTTATCGAGAGAAGTTCAACGAGCAAGAGCAAAAGATCCAGAAGCTGACTAGGCAACTGGAGAACGAGCGAATTCTCAACGACTATGTCTGCACTGATAAGAAGAGACCATGGGAGCATTGATAGGCCTTTGATGATTTCCTTTCCAGTTTTATTTTTACTTTTCAGTATTTCTTTTCATGTAACACCTTAATGGCATCAGTTGAACAATTTGAATTCTAAAGTTTATCTAATAAAGTGTGTTTCCTTTCTTGCTTACAAATTTGAATCTCTCAATTGTCTTTGAAATCATAAATCATACGCATTTCATCCCATGCAATTCATAAACAGGTACCCTTTACAGATCTCTTACCTTCTTCGCTGTTTATTTCAGCATCATGTCTGCTGAACCTTAAACTGAGCAAGCCATCAAGGCCCTCCAGGCCCAGAATGCCCAATTTCAAGAGTTGTTCATGAATCTAGCTAAGGGTCAGCAAGACCTGAAGACCCTGATTCTGAAAGAGAAGAAGAAGAAGAAGAGGACCATCCTGTTCAACACAGGACACAGGGTTGGAAACAGGCTTCAGAATGAAGTTGATTTGACCACCTCATTTGGAGGGAAAGATAGTCCACAAGAAATGAGGGCTCCTAGCCCTGTGGTCTCCGACAACGAGACAGACTATGATGAAGAACAATATCCTCCTACCGAGAATAGATACAAGCAACTGGAATACCGGTTGAGTGCTATGGAGATTCAAAAGGTGCCTGGTCTGGACTTCGGTGATTTAGGTCTATCATCTGGGGTAGTCATTCCCCACAAATTCAAGGCACCAGCCTTTGCTAAGTATGATGGAGTCTCTTGTCCGAAGCTGCACCTCCGGTCATATGTGAGGGAGATTCAGCCGTACACAGCTGATAAGAACTTATGGATCCATTTCTTTCAAGACAGTCTCTCAGGGACTCAGCTTGAGTGGTTCTATCAGTTGGACAGGGCCAGTATCCGCAGTTGGGAAGATTTGGCTACTGCATTCTACAGGCAGTATCAGTACAACTCCTACCTCGCTCCTACGCGTACCCAACTCCAGGGTATGTCAATGGGAACGGGTGAAGGATTCAAAGATTATTCTCAGAAGTGGAGGGACCTCGCCGGTAGAGTGCAACCACCCTTGGCTGATCGGGAGCTTGTGGACATGTTTCTGGGGACCCTGTCTGGTCCATTTTTTAACCATCTGATTGGAAGCTCTTCATCTAGGTTTACAGAGCTTATTTTGACCAGCGAGAGGATTGAGGCTGGTATTAAGGCTGGGAAGATACAGAAGGGTGCTTCATCAAGCACCGAGAAGAAGCCATTTAAGAAAGAGTCCAGTGTTGTCTACAGTTCAAGAAGTCAGGATAGACCTGAACGCCGCCAAGCTATGAATGCGGTTGTTATTTCAAAACCTGCTAGTGCTCCTCAGCACAACAGTCAACAAAAGGATGAGAGACCTCGAAGGCAATTCACCCGTATGAGCATGACCTTATCTCAGATTCTACCACAGTTGCTGAAGACCAATCTGGTGATTCTAAAGGAAGCCCCGAAGAATCCAAATACCATATCACTGAGGTATAACCATAATGCCCGCTGTGCTTTTCACTCTGATAGCCCGGGGCATAATAAAGACGATTGTTGGGTTTTGAAGAACAAGGTACAAGAATTAATTGATGCGGAGGAGATTGAGTTTGAGGCGCCCGAGAGGCCTAATGTTGTGACTGCTCCTATGCCCAAACATGGAGTAAATGCTATAGAAGAAGATTCGTTCATGGTTTCTGTGGATGATATTGTTACCCCTCTATCGACTGTAAAGAAGAACCTTTTGCTAGCCGGTTTATTTCCGGGCTGTGACGAAGGTTACCATATGTGTTCTATTTTACCTACCGGTTGTTCGCTTCTGAAATTAGGTATCCAACGCCTGATGGATAGTAGAGAAATTCTGTTTGAGAAGACTGTTGTTCCCGTAGTTCATTCTGAAGAAGTTGCCATCATTACCATTTTCGACAATTCTTCCAAGGCTCCCTCGAGGAAGCCTGTTAGGATTACATTTGTTCCAAGAATCGCACTTGTGGTCATCACTATTCCGGGGCCCATCCCCTATACCTCTGATAAAGCTGTCCCTTGGCACAATGGGGCTGATGTTTATTTTCATGGAGTTAAGCAAGAATTGGATGCTGATACTGACATCAGCAACATTACTGGACCTGCTAAAGTCACCCGCAACGGAAGACTTTTCTCACCTAATATTGCTCCACCAACAGCCCGAAGACCTGTTGTTATTACATCTGCCAATATACCTGCTGCTATTCCTGATCAAGTTCCTATTCTTACCCCTGTCGCCGAGTCACCTGAAGCTCGGGGCAAAGGGATCACCACTGATGTGCCTTCCCAGACGGAGGCACCAAGGACAATTACTGCTGAAGCCTCCAAGCGAGAGATGGAAGAGATCCTGAAGATTATTAAAAAGAGTGACTACAACGTAGTTGAGCAGCTGGGGCAAACCCCATCCAAGATTTCTATGTTGTCACTGTTGTTATGTTCAGAGGCCCATGCCAAGGCTCTGATTACCTTCTTGAAGACTGCCCACATGCCACAATAGACATCAGCTGATCAGTTTACAGATTGCGTGGCCAATTTAACTGCTGATAATGGTTTGGGTTTTTCTGACGCCGATTTGACTGCTAAGGGGAAGAATCACAATGATGCCTTGCATGTCTCCATTGAATGCAGAGGCACTACTCTTGCTCATGTATTGGTGGATAATGGTTCCTCGTTAAATGTTTTTCCGAAGAAATCTCTAGACAGGCTGGACTGTGAAGGGTTGGAGCTGAAACCAAGTAACATTGTTGTCAGGGCCTTTAATGAGTCTAAGAGGATGGTGCATGGAGAGGTTTATATCCCGATCAAGGTTCGTTCTCAGGTCTTCAATTCTACATTCTATGTGATGGACATTCGGCCATCTTATTCTTGTTTGCTGGGTCGCCCATGGATCCACAAAGTTGGGGCCGTAACCTCAACACTCCATCAGAAGCTGAAGTGCCCGGTCAAAGGGAAGATTGTGACAGTTCAAGGAGAGGAAGAGTACATGGTGAGTCACCTCAACTCTTTCTGATATGTAGAGATGGATGGGGAGTTCATTGAGACCCCATTTCAGCATTTTGAAGAGGTTCCCCAGACACTGGCATCAGCTGAGACTGTGGCTGGAGATTCTCCTATGAAAATGGCTTCCTTAAAGGATGCCTGGGCTGTTGTTGAGAAAGGTGGGTGTGCAAATTGGGGCCGACTTCCTGATTTTACACAGAAGACTAACAAGTTTGGTTTGGGTTTCACTGCAGAAGCTCAAAGGGTTGTTCGGAATGCACGAATCGGAAGACCTCCCGTGTTCATCAGCAACTCGGGAGTGAATGCCATTGAAGATGATGTGGAAGAGTCTGAATTCGACAACTGGATCTATCCTACGACCGACGGTGGACCGAGCAACTAGACGGCAAAGGACTTCATCCCCATTACTTTTGTTACCCAGTAATGAAACTTTTGTTTTGAATTTGTAACAGACAATGTTTAGACTTTACGACCCTATGTCTTACCCGGGGCACTGTGGCTTCATTTGTGAGGGCTTTATGTGTGTCATTTTCATATATCATTAATAAAAGCATTGGACGTTTCTTGCATTTCAAATTTTGTGCTCCTTGTCTTTCTTTATTATATATTGCAAAACAGCTATTTTACACACACTCACATATACAGGTCTACATCCACTCTGGATCCTACTGGTAACGACTCTGCTACTGCCAGTTATGACTTCGAAAACCCGATCAACTTAGCCGAAGACGAAGGTGAAGATGATTGCGAAGTGCCTGGTGAACTTGCAAGACTGCTACTTCAAGAAGAGAAGGTTATTCAGCCACATGAAGAGCTGGTAGAATCAGTGAATCTGGGTACTGAGACAGACAAGAAGGAAGTCAAGATCGATGCAAACTTGGAGCTTAGTGTGAAGCAATGGTTGATTCAGATGCTGCGTGACTATGTTGAGATCTTTGCCTGGTCTTACGAAGATATGCCTGGTTTGGATACTGATATTATGGTTCATCGCCTGCCTACCAAGGAAGACTGTCCTCCAGTGAAGCAAAAGGTCCGCCGAATGCGCCCAGAGATGTCTGAGAAAATCAAGGCTGAAGTTATGAAACAGTTTGACGCCGGTTTTCTAGCAGTGACTTCTTACCCTCAGTGGGTCGCCAATGTGGTTCCGGTACCTAAGAAAGATGGTAAGGTTCGAATGTGTGTCGACTATAGGGATCTGAGCAGGGAAAGCCCCAAGGATAGTTTCCCTCTACCTCATATTGACGTTTTGGTTGACAACACCGCTCAACACAAGGTATTCTCCTTTATGGATGGTTTCTCCGGTTATAATCAGATCAAGATGGCTCCCGAAGACATGGAGAAGACGACCTTTGTTACTCAGTGGGGTACCTTTTGCTACAAGGTCATGCCTTTTAGGCTGAAGAACACTGGGGCAACGTATCAGCGTGCCATGGTTGCTTTGTTTCATGACATGATCCATCATGAGATTGAAGTATACGTCGACGATATGATTGCAAGGTCCCAGACTGATAAGAATACCTTGACCATCTGCAGAAGCTGTTTGACAGGTTGAAGTTGTACAAGCTGAGGTTAAACCCGAACAAGTGCACCTTCCGGGTGAGATCTGGTAAACTACTGGGTTTCGTCGTAAGCGACAAAGGTATTCAAGTGGATCCGGCAAAAGTGAAAGCTATACAGGAGATGCCAGCTCCCAGAACAAAGAAAGAAGTCAGAGGCTTTCTGGGACGTTTGAATTACATTGCCCGATTCATCTCGCACCTAACTGCTACTTGTGAGCCAATCTTCAAGCTGCTGAAGAAAGATCAAGTAGTACGTTGGAAATGCCAGGCCGCTTTCGAAAAGATTAAATGGTATCTCCAAGAGCCTCCTATTCTGATTCCACCAGTTGAAGGGAGACCTCTGATCTTATACTTGACAGTGCTAGACAACTCAATGGGGTGTGTGCTGGGTCAGCATGACGAGTCTGGCCGAAAAGAGCATGCTATTTATTACCTTAGCAAAAAGTTTACCGACTGTGAGACTCGATACTCACTGCTCGAGAAAAATTGTTGCACTTTGGCATGGGCTGCTCGCCGGCTGAGACAGTATATGTTGACTCACACTACTCTATTGATATCAAAGATGGATCCAATCAAGTATATCTTCGAAAAGCCTGCCTTGTTCAGAAGAATAACAAGATGGCAGATGATCTTGACTAAGTATGACATCCAATACATGACTCAAAAGGCAATCAAGAGAAGTGTATTGGAAGACCATTTGGCACATCAGGCAGTGGATAATTACCAGTCTATAAACTTTGAATTTCCGGACGAGAATATCATGTTGGTAACTGATTGCGAGACACCTGGACCGGATGAAGGACCTGAGGAAGGATCCCGATGGTCTATGTACTTTGATGGAGCTTCGAACGCTTTGGGTAATGGCATTGGCGCCGTGATCATATCTCCTAAAGGCTCTCATACTCCGTTCACCGCCCGACTATGTTTCAATTGCACCAATAATATGGCGGAGTATGAAGCCTGCATTATGGGTCTTCGAGCAACAATTGACCTGAGGATTAAGTTTCTAAGTGTCTTCGGAGATTCCGCTCTTGTGATCAGTCAGATCAAAGGCGAGTGGGATACGAAACACCCGAATCTTATTCCTTACAAGGAATTTTTATTGACATTGCTTCCCCATTTTGAGGAGATAACCTTTGAACACTTCCCTAGAGAGGAGAATCAGTTGGCGGACGCGCTGGCTATGATGTCTTCTATGTTCAAAGTCAATTGGGACAACGAGGCTCCCCGAATTGTCATTGAAAGATTAGACGAGCCTGCACATTGCTGTGATATTGAGACTGAAGAAGTAACAGAAAAACCCTGGTTTCATGAAGTAAAGAGGTATCTTGAAGCTCAGGAGTACCCCGAGGGTGCATCTGTTAATGACAAAAAGTTTCTGAGGAGGTTCGCGGCGAAGTTCTTCATCAGAAATGGCATTCTCTACAAGCGTAACCATGATTCAACCTTGCTGCATTGTGTGGATAAGACTGAAGCAGAAAGGATCATGACAGAGTTACATGAAGGTACTTTCGGAACTCATTCCAGTGGACACACCATGGAAAAGAAGATCCTACGGGCAGGATATTATTGGTCCACAATGGAAACCGACTGTTATCAGCATTCTTGGACATGCCACAAGTGCCAAGTCTATGCTGATAAGGTGCACATACCGCCAGTTCCTCTGAATGTCTTGACGACACCTTGGCCTTTTGTAATGTGGGGCATTGATATGACCGGCGAGATCAGACCGACAGCATCCAACGGGCATCATTTCATCCTGGTAGCGATTGGTTACTTTACGAAGTGGGTTGAAGCAACTTCCTTTGCTACTGTAACCAAGAACGTCGTGGCACGATTCATTCGGCATAATCTGATCTGTCGATACGGTGTACCGGAGAGGATCATTACGGACAATGGTACCAACCTCAACAACAAGATGATCACCGAGCTCTGCGAGAAATTCAAGATACAGCATCACAACTCTTCTCCCTACCGACCAGAGATGAATGGGGCTGTCGAAGCGGCTAATAAGAACATTAAGAAGATTGTGCAGAAGATAACGGTGACATACAAAGACTGGCACGAGATGTTACCGTTTGCTCTTCATGGGTACCGTACCTCAGCACAGACGTCAACAGGGGAAACACCCTATTCCTTGGTATATGGCATGGAGGCAGTCTTGCCCATTGAAGTTCAGATACCCTCTCTTCGGATAATGAAGGATGCAGGTTTGAGCGAAGATGACTGGATTCAGACCCGGCTTGATCAGCTGAACCTAATCGACGAGAAGAGACTTACTGCTATCTATCATGGTCAGACGTACCAAAAACGGATGATCAAGGCATTTAACAAGAAAGTCAGACGACAAGAGTATCAAGTTGGGGATCTGGTAATCAAGCGCATTATTCTACCTCAAGGTGATCCCAGGGGCAAATGGACCCCTACCTACGAAGGGCCGTTTGTGGTTAAGAACATTTTCTCAGGAGGAGCTATGATTCTAACCACCATGGATGGTGACGACCTTCCTCACCCCGTCAATGCAGACATAGTGAAAAGATACTACGCATAAACAAAGACCCGCTAGGTTGACTGACCTAGACAAGAATAAGGGTTTCCCGGCGAACCAAAAGGGTTCGGGCAAAAATAAGGGATGAAAATGAAAAGAATCTGTACACCTGGCAAGTCGAAAACCTGAAAAGGAGGCTTGGGCAAAAAAGGGTATCCCGGTGAACTGAAAACCCGAAAGGGAGGTCCAGGCAAAAATTAGGGATCAAAGCGTAACACTATGTCTCTATGGATCACCTTGCATCCAGACTTCAGTATCAACTATCAAGCTCGGACGACACCAATCAATCTGATTCATCTTCAACTAGTAGAAAAGTGATGAGATGCTCGAGGACATAAGGGCAATAGCAGAGTTGGAACCCAGTGGGATTGTTCACATAGATGTTTTGTTTTCTTTTCACAAATTCTGTAAATTCTATTTGTTCGGCGGCGTTCTCTTACTAGGACGTCAGCCTCTTGTACAAAAACGCCTATTTTCAGGCCAAACTTCAAAATCAATACAAATTCATTTTCAGACAAATTTCAAACTGTTTTTCCTTTATCTGTTTTGTTTTTCAAAGAACGTCCAATGTTCATTTTTTGGTATATGCATTTGACGTTAATTGCTACTCATAAATATTTACATGTGAAACAAAAGATGAATTACGGGTAATATCAGAAGCAGGGGCAATAAGAATTGTCCGGACTGTCTGGTTGCTCTGTCCACCAGGTATAAAGGTAGATTCAGTCGAAGAATATGGCTAAGATACTGTGATCGGTGGATCTGGAACTGACTGTTTTACGCTGGTTCGCGAAATGTCGCGGAAGCAAGAGTCGCCACCGTCTTTTATTTTCTCCAAATGGAAAGGACAAAAGCACAGAAAAATTCCTTATAGAGATTGCTCTCGGTTCGGGAGGTAGGTTATAGAAAGGGAAGGTGTTAGCACCCTTTCTATCCATGGTTATCCATGGGCTCTTAGATACTTGCTCAATGTGTTTTCAAAAATATTTGTTTGCTTTTCAATGTGGGTTTAAAAAGTTTCTTTGAAAAATTTCAGTTCGACTCGTACGTCAGAGTGTTTGAAAAATTTGCTTTGAAAGCTTTTGAAAAGTGTTGGTGAGAAAAGTCTTTGAATTTTTGTTTTGAAGAGAGCAAGTATCTACGAGAACCTACCTACCCTAAGGAATTCGTCTGTGTAAATGTCCTTTAAAGTAGTGCCATCCCACCATTGAGAGGTAGGTAGCACCACCGTTGGAGGTGTTCGGGTCAATTTGAGGTTCGGGACATGGTGATCACCGGAGCAATGGGAAGACACCTTAGAAGCTACCCTCATGCCAGGTTCCCGGATCATGAGGACTTACTAAGACGTCCTCTACTCGACGATCACCTTTCGAAAGGCAACAGTGAGGCGTACCCTAGAGGTGGTGTGTGCGAATTGTGTGTCGTTTTCATTTGCATTTATCTTGTCATGTTCATTGTGATCTACGTTTGATTTTATTTAAGTCCATACATTCTTTCATGCTTTTTGTTAACAGTTTAAAAAGAGTGCGGAAAAGTAAATTCTAAGGCTATTACAAATGGCGCGGGTCCACATCGCCAAAATTAAACCGGACCCGATTTGACGGAAAGTAAATAAAGCAATAAAATAAAAAGTGTGAGCAATTAAGTTACAATGCTTTGGGAGAGGTACATAATTGATTAAGCAATAAGATAAATGCGCAAATTAAACAATTAAAAATATGGGCGTTGGACCCTTTTTGCAAAATTAAAATTAATAAGGAATTAAAAATTAAAATTAAAAAAGAATGTTTTTTGGTATTTTTGTATTTAAAAGAAATTAAAATAGAATAAATAATTAATTAAAATTAAAATGAAGCGTCAAACCCTAATTCTAACGGTTTTTAAGTTTATTGTGAAAATATTAAGTTTTAACCTAATTTAAATCTAAGTTAATTTACATGCAAAAATTTAATTATAGAAAATAAATAAACTAAATATTATTATTGTAAAAAGGGAAATTAAAAGGAATAAAATTAACAATTAAACCTAAGTTCTATATTTTTTATATTTTATTATGAAAAGAATTAAAATTGCAAAAAACCTAATTATACTAAATTCAATTATACAATTCATTCATGAAAATAATTAAAATAAATATTATTACATTTTTTTATCTTTTTTCTGGATTTTTATGATGTTTTTATATTTTGTAGAAAAATAATTAATTAATTAAAACAATAAAAATAAATAACACAATAATTAATAAAATATGAAAAGAAAAGCAAACCAGGGGGGGTTCAGGCCCCAATTGGAGGTTAAATGTGAAATTCTGGCCCAATGATTCTGAGGCCTTTTTGACTTTCAGAGCTTGCACGCATCAACGTTGACCTGGGCATAGCATGTTCTTCAAGCCTGGCCTTTGATTTGGGTTCATGAGACACGTGTATGCTTAGATTATGGGGATGTACGGTGCACTCCAATGATGAACCTGCATGTGAATGTGAACAAGAAAATAATATTGAAATTATTGAAGACCTGGGGATCGAACCCAGGTCTTGTGCATTGCCCGTACTTTCGCTTGCCATCTGTGCCACTTAACGAATTTGATATATAATATACAAACAAATATTAAAAAGAGAAAGTAACGCCTTAGTGGAATTTTGGCGCGAGCTTTTGAATTAGCCAATCCTCGCTTGACATGGCGTCGTCTTCTCCATTCCCTGAAACATGAAAAACGAAGGCAACGGTTTTCCAGGTGTGGTGTTAGGCTGGCTATGGGAAAATAGCGAATAGGTTTTAGGCGCTCATAAATTGAGCGCGATGTGTATTTCCTGTTCGTCCAGATGCGTTGAACTCAATGGCAATAGTCTTGAGGCTTAATTTTTCCGTGGGTGGAAAGCCCCAAATTTCAGTCCTGCAAAACCCTAGAAATCGCGCATGGTGGAATCTTATACACAGCGTAATAATGCAATTAAACATGATGGTTAGCTTGTAAACTTCATCAGGAATGCAAAACACATATCAAAACTTATAAAAAATGCATGAATTGGTATGCACGATTGTGACTTTTATTCGATACAGTCTGCCCTCATATTACCGATTCTTGGAGCTTTGGTTGTTGTTGTTGATTGGAATGTGATCAAGGAGACTTGAGGAAGCCAATGGAATGAATTGTAGGGTTTGAATCGACCTCTAAGGTTGATTTCAGTTTTGCTTTTTTTTGGTGAAAATTCTAAGTTTGTTCTTAGCTTTTGCGCCGCTTCAATCTCTAATGCAATTAGGTTTATGTTCCTGGTTATGTAATGAGCATATTAGGTTAAGAAAATTGCATAAAATCCATGGCCATAATGGTTTTCAATATTTGATTTCTTAAGGATCTTTACATATCTTTTTCACATGGTTTTTGTGCAAATTATGATCAATTCTAACCAAATCTTGCCATATTGGGATGTGCACGAAATATTGAGTCTAGAATGTGTACAAAAAGATTTTTTAGGTCAAGTTTTATATTTTCCACATATTTATATAATTTAAATGAATTAATATTAATAGAAATTCAAATAAATAAATAAAAAATGAGAAAATACTTCCCTTTGGGCCAAGTGGTCGTGCATATGCTTAGAATGATGAATCATGGAGGAAAAATGGGCCCATTAGCAATTTTAGGTCATTTGAACCATTGTTGACTTTTCAAAATATCCAAAAATTTCCCAACTTCCACAAGGCATAACTTGCTAAATTTTTAGGCTTTTCACATGTTCTTGGACATTTTGGAAAGGTCTTTGAGTCCTCTAACCAATTCCTTTGGTCCCATGTCATTTTGATTTACCAATCTCAAGTTATGGCCTTTGACTTAAAGTCCCTTTTTGTTGACTTTTGAAAATGACCTATAATGTTGAAATTGATAACTTTTTGTGAGAGCATTGCTTGGACTTTTAACATGAAGATGAATTGTAGGAAATGTCTTTCTCTTCAAAATGAGCTTTGGATGGAATTTTTCTGATAATCCATGTGAAAGTTATGCCTTGGTCAATTTCAGTTGACTTTTTCAGCTGTCCAAATATAGTAACTTTTGCATCTTTGATGATTTCTGAGCCAAATTTTGAGAATCATGATCAAGCATTGATCAAATGATGTTTGTGGCTTCAAAATGATATGTTGACCAAAAATTTGAACTTTTGACTGCCAAATGACCATTTTGCCCCTACAGTTGACTGTAGTGCAATTTAGGGTTTTGACTGTGCAATTTTGAGCTGAATGCCTTGAAACTTGCTATGAGGATACTTGACCATCTTTGTAAGCATATGAGACTTGATTGGGCCTTTGAAAACTTCCTTTTCTTGATCAGAACACAAACCCTAGTTTTGACTGTATAGGAGACAGTTGGACTGCACAACCCTTGGGGAATTTTGTGACTTGGCTTGGCAATTTCTTGGAGAATATGGGAGGGCAAATTTTGGGGTACAACAGTTGCCCATGTTCAATCTTCTTAGACCTGAGGATGCAGATTGGCTGACGTGCCTTTCGTAATCCGAGGGTAGAAGATGATTGAACACTAGAGTGCCCAGAAATTTGCGCTCACATAGTAGTAGTGATGGTGGAATGGGCTTATAGATGCCATTTGGAGATTGCTGGATAGGATGATGGGCTTATAGATGCCATCTGGATGTTGATTGCGTAAGAGATTCCTTAGCTAGAACCTGCATACATGCAAAATAGAAAATGAGTACCTGACACGCTGCAGGAGCTGATTTTAGATGCTTGGTATAGATGTGTCCTGACTAGTTGCAGGAGCTGAATCTGGAGCTTCAAAAGATGACGAATGAACCAAGGATGGTTATTGCCTTAGCATGAATGATAAGAGAACCTTGGGCGACTTTAACCTCAACAACGCTCGTTGAGAAAATCTTTGCGAGAATTACCATCTTTGCAATATCGGGAAGAGAACCATAGGCAATTTATAATCTGAAAGGGGATCACCTCACTCGCCGTCGGAGAGGGAATCACAGGAAAAGGAATTGTCACCTCACTCACCGTCGGAGATGGAACCATAATAGACTATCACCTCACACTCACTGTCGGAGAGGGAAACATCTGAAAAAGGAATTACCACCTCACACACCGTCGGAGAGGGAACCATAGGAGATTATCACCTCACACTCATCGTCGGAGAGGGGAACATCTGAAGAAGGAATTACCACCTCACGCACTTGCCGGAGAGGGGACTATAGTAGACTATCACCTCACACTCATCGTCGGAGAGGGGAACATCTGAAGAAGGAATTACCACCTCACGCACTTGTCGGAGAGGGGACCATAGGAGACTATCACCTCACACTCATCGTCGGAGAGGGAAACATCTGAAAAAGGAATTACCACCTCACGCACTTGCCGGAGAGGGAACCATCTGAAAAGGGATTACCACCTCACTCACCGTCGGAGAGGGAACCATAAGAGATTATGATCTGAAATAACTGATCGCCTCACACACCGTCAGAGAGGGAACCATCTGGGATAACTTCTACTGAGTCTTTGTCAAAAAAATCTGTTGGGAGTCGATTTAGCTGGACTAGAGAAGGCTTTGAAATATGTTTGAGCATTTTAACTGCGTCTTTCCTGAAAGGTAAAGGTCAGTCATATGCAATGCATGCTATGGATCAAGCAATGATGTTCTCAACATAAATGAGATTTGTATGGTATGATGCGTCTATGCATGCTATAATGATGTGATGTTTTATGAATGTTTTCGTCTAGGAAAGTAAATCCTTGACGGGTGCCGGGAAGTCATATCCTGGGCTGATGTTGAAGAATAAGCTTTTGCTTCCGCTGGGGATGATGGTTGCAAGAATACCGGTAGGAGAAGATGACTCCGTTGCGGAATAAACTTGGCAAATGAAGGATTCTGCGGGGAGAAAAGATACTCTAGTGACCATGCTGGGAAGCAATACTCTGTGGGGATAGAGATGCTTTGCTGAATTGTTGATGACTTGCTGAGGATACCCTTGTTGTTGGAAGTGCTGACAGACTTCGCTGGGGTAAGAAAGAACTACGTTGACGACGACCTTTCCGTGGCTTTTGGATGAGGATAACCCAGTTATATCCTGTTAAGGAAATAACTCTTTGAATAAAGCCGGACGACGCGTTCGTGTTCTGCGAGGGGATAAGCTTCCAGAATTTACTGGGGATAAGCTTACTGTTTGGGGATGTGGATTCCATCTTTCCTGAGGAAACCGAATTGGACTCTCCTGGGGAGTTTTGAATTGCTGGGGAAGTGATTCCTTTTGAATGTTATGCCGCCGGGGAACAATCTTTAGACCAAGACTGCCGGGGATGCTTGTTAAGAATATATGTATGCTGCTGGGGAATGTTGGGATCTGCTGGAGGATGCCCAACTTCTTTAAGTTTGATTGTAACTTGCTTGGAGAAGAATGTACTGTTTTGATGAACCACTCTCTGGGGATTTAAGACGTACTGGGTCGTATTCTTTATCTGAACCTACCTAGGTACCTCGGAGGATAGAACAATTGGACTGCTCGGACAACTCTTTATTGCCCCTGTTTCTAGTGTCACCTGCAATTAATTCCTTTGTTTCGTATGCGAATATTTATGAGTTAGCAAATTATTGTCAATGCATATATCACAAATTGAACCTTGGACGTTCTTCGCAAAAACAAAACAGAAAAAGAAAAACACGGGGCACGTTTAACTGAAAATGTATTTGTATTGATTTTGAATGGCCTGAAAATAGGCGTTTTGTGTACAAGAGGCTGACGTCCTAGTAAGAGAAACGTCGCCGAGCAAAAGAGTTTATACAAGTTTTGTACAAAAGAAAATAAAACAGCTGTGTGAAAGATGAATGATCCACTGGGTTTCAACTCTGCTATTGCCTTTATAATTCCGAGCGTCTCATCACTTGATGACCTTGGTTGAAGGTGAAGCTGACTGATCGATGCCGTCTGAACTTGATGTAGATACCGGATTCTGGATGCAAAGTGATCCAACGAGACATAGTATTACGCTTTTATCCCTAATTTTTTCCTGGACCGCCCTTTCGGGTTTTCAGTCCACCGGGATACCCATTTTTGCCCAAGCCGCCTTTTCAGGTTTTCGACTTGCCGGGTGTACAGATTTTTCATTTTCATCCCTTCATTTTGCCCGAACCCTTTTGGTTCGACGGGAAGCCCTAATTTTTGCCTAGGCATGTCAGCCTAGCGGGTCTTTTTTCATGCGTAGTATTTTTTAACTATGTCTGCATTGGCGGGGTGGGGAAGGTCGTCACCATCCATATTGGTTAATATCATTGCTCCTCCTGAGAACACATGCTTAACCACAAACGGCCCTTCGTATGTAGGGGTCCATTTGCCCCTTGGATCACTCTGAGGAAGGATGATTCTCTTGATAACCAGATCCCCAACTTGATATTCCTGTGGTCTGACCTTTTTGTTAAATGCCCTGATCATTCGTTTCTGGTACGTTTGACCATGACAGATAGCAGCAAGTCTCTTTTCGTCAATAAGGTTGAGCTGATCAAGTCGTGTCTGGATCCAATCATCTTCGTTCAGATTTGCATCCTTCATTATCCGGAGAGAAGGAATTTGTACTTCGATTGGCAAGACTACCTCCATGCCATAAACCAGAGAGAAAGGAGTTGCCCCGGTTGACGTCCTAGCTGAGGTACGGTACCCATGTAGAGCGAACGGTAACATCTCGTGCCAATCTTTGTAAGTTACTGTCATTTTTTGCACGATCTTCTTGATGTTCTTATTTGCTGCTTCTATAGCCCCATTCATCTTCGGTCTGTAAGGAGAAGAATTGTGGTGCTGTATCTTGAACTGTTCGCAGAGCTCAGCAATCATCTTGTTGTTCAGATTGGTACCGTTGTCTGTAATAATCCGCTCAGGGACACCGTACCGACAGATCAGGTTGTGCCGAATGAACCGTGCCACAACAGTCTTGGTTACCGTAGCATAGGATGCTGCCTCAACCCACTTCGTGAAGTAATCGATCGCCACTAGGATGAAGCGATGCCCATTAGATGCCATAGGTTTAATCTCGCCGATCATGTCTATGCCCCACATTGCAAACGGCCAAGGCGCAGTCAGAACATTTAGGGGAACCGGAGGAACATGCACCTTGTCTGCATAAATCTGGCACTTGTGGCATGTCCTGGAGTGTTGGTAACAATCAGCTTCCATGGTGGACCAGTAATATCCTGCCCGTAGGATTTTCTTAGCCATAGTGTGCCCACTGGAATGCGTACCAAAGGTCCCTTCATGCAGATCTTCCATGATCCGTTCTGCTTCAGTTTTGTCCACACAACGCAGTAAGGTTGAATCATGGTTTCTCTTGTACAAGATGCCGTTGCTTAGGAAGAACTTGGCTGCAAACCTCCTCAGGAATTTCTTATCATTGACAGAGGCACCTTCAGGGTATTCCTGAGTTTCCAGATATCTCTTCACTTCGTGGTACCAAGGCTTCTCAGTCACCAATTCAGTTTCGAGATCACAACAGTATGCCGGTTCGTCCAATTTCCAGATGATGATCCGGGGAGCCTCATTATCCCATTTGACCTTGAACATTGAAGACATTGTAGCTAACGCGTCCGCCATCTGATTCTCTTCTCTTGGAAAGTGTTCAAAGGTTATCTCTGTGAAATAGGGAATCAGGGTCAACACACATTCTCTGTAAGGAATCAAGTTTGGATGTTTCGTATCCCACTCTCCGTTGATCTGATTGATCACCAGAGCGGAATCTCCGAAGACACTTAGAAATTTGATCCTTAGGTCGATCGCCGCTTGAAGACCCATGATGCACGCCTCATACTCCGCCATGTTGTTGGTACAATTGAAACACAGCCGGGCAGTGAGTGGAGTATGAGTACCTTGTGGAGATATGATAATGGCGCCGATACCATTTCCCAAAGCGTTGGAAGCTCCGTCAAAGTGCATAGACCATCGGGAACCTGGTTTAGGTCCTTCATCCGGTCCCGGTACTTCACAATCAGTTACAATCATAATGCTTTCATCCGGAAACTCGAAGTTCATTGATTGATAGTCATCTACAGCTTGATGAGCTAAGTGGTCTGCCAGTACGCTTCCCTTGATGGCTTTCTGGGTTGTGTACTGAATGTCGTATTCCGTCAAGATCATTTGCCATCTTGCGATTCTCCCAGACAGAGCAGGTTTTTCGAATATGTACTTTATAGGATCCATTTTTGAGATCAACAAGGTAGTGTGAGTCAACATATACTGTCTCAGCCGGCGAGCAACCCATACCAAAGCGCAACAAGTTTTCTCAAGCAGTGAGTATCGGGTCTCGCAGTCGGTAAACTTTTTGCTAAGGTAATAAATGGCATGCTCTTTTTGGCCAGACTCGTCATGCTGCCCCAGCACACACCCCATTGAGTTGTCAAGCACTGTCAGGTATAGTATCAGAGGTCTCCCTTCAACCGGTGGCATAAGGATAGGTGGTTCTTGGAGATACTCTTTGATTCTGTCGAAGGAAGCCTGACATTCATCGTTCCAATGTACTACCTGATCTTTCTTCAGCAGCTTGAAGATTGGCTCACAGGTAGCAGTCAGATGTGAGATGAACCGAGCAATGTAATTCAGGCGTCCTAAAAAGCCTCTGACTTCCTTCTCTGTCTTGGGAACTGGCATCTCTTGAATAGCTTTGACCTTAGCAGGGTCCACTTGAATACCTTTATCACTGACCACGAAGCCTAGCAACTTCCCGGATCTTACCCCGAAGGTGCACTTGTTCGGGTTCAATCTCAACTTGTACAGTTTCAACCGGTCAAACAACTTTTGCAGATGATCTAGATGCTCTTCCTCAGTCTGGGACCTTGCGATCATGTCGTCCACATACACTTCTATCTCATGATGGATCATATCATGAAATAAGGCGACCATGGCACGTTGGTAGGTTGCCCCAGCATTCTTTAATCCAAATGGCATGACCTTGTAACAGAAGGTGCCCCACTGAGTAACAAATGTAGTCTTTTCCATGTCTTCAGGTGCCATCTTGATCTGATTGTAGCCTGAAAAGCCATCCATGAAAGAGAACACTTTGTGCTGAGCCGTATTATCAACAAGGACATCAATGTGAGGTAAGGGGAAGTCATCCTTGGGGCTGGCCCTGTTTAGATCCCTATAGTCGACACACATTCTGACCTTACCGTCCTTCTTAGGTACCGGCACCACATTAGCAACCCACTGCGGGTAGGAAGTCACCGCAAGAAACCCGACATCAAACTGTTTCATAACCTCGGCTTTAATCTTCTCAGACATCTCTGGACGCATCCGACGGACCTTTTGCTTAACTGGAGGGCAATCTTCCTTAGTTGGCAAGTGATGGACCACAATGTCGGTATCCAACCCTGGCATGTCTTCGTAGGACCAGGCAAAGATCTCCATATAATCATGCAGCATCTTGGTTAACCGTTGCTTCACGCTGAGCTCTAGGTTGGCACCAATCTTTACCTCTTTCCTGTCTGTCTCTGTACCCAGGTTTATGGTTTCCACTGGCTCTTCATGGGGTTGAATTGCCCTCTCTTCCTGAAGCAACAGTCTAGCAAGCTCGCCAGGCACTTCGCAATCATCTTCACCTTCGTCTTCGGCTAAGTTGATCGGATTTTCGAAGTCATAATTGGCAGTAGCAGAGTTGTTATCAGTAAGATCCAGAGTGGATTGAAACCTGTATGAGTGAGTGTGTGTGTAAATACAGCTGTTTTGAAAGTTATGTAAAGGAAAAGAAAGACAGAAAAGGAACACAATATTTGCAATGCGAAGAGTACGTCCAAGATTTTCATTCATGATATATGAAATGACAATTTGTATGCCCTCACAAATAAAACCACGGTGCCTCGGGTAAGACACCGGGCCATAGAGTTTATTTATTATTTATTACAAAATAACAAAACAAAGAAATTTATTACTTAGTAACAAGAGAAACGGATAAGTTGTCCTTCGCACTCCAATTGTTGAGTCCACTGTCGGTGGCCGGGTAGATCCAGCTATCGAACTCAGCTTCATCAACTTCCTCTTCATCTCCAATAGCATTAACTCCATGAGCGGGCAGGGGAGCCGTCACTACATTAGGCTTCTCAGATGCCTCAAATTGTACCTCCTTAGCGTCAATGAGGTCCTGTAGCTTGCTTCTTAGTGCCCAACAGTCATCAGTAGAGTGCCCCGGGCTATCTGAATGGTAAGCACAACGGGCATTCGGGTTGTACTTGGGAGATGTAGTATTTGGGAACTTCGGAGCTTCCCTGACAGTTACTAAGTTAGTGGATAGCAACTGTGGCAGGATCTGTGATAAGGTCATGTTTAACCGGGTAAACTCCCTCCGAGGTCTTTCAGCTTTTTGATGATTATTTGGCCGAGGAGCGGCAGCAGGCTTAGCAATCATCACCGCGCTGACAGATTGGCGGTGCTCAGGTCTCTCTGATTTCCTAGAACCATACACGGCACTAGACTCCTTCTTGAATGGTTTCTTGTCCGAATTAGATGATGCACCCTTCGCAATCTTCCCAGACTTCAACCCAGCTTCAATCCTTTCTCCAGTCAAGATCAAATCAGTGAACCCAGCAGAAGAATTCCCAATGAGATGGTTGAAGAATGGCCCAGATAGGGTCCCCAAGAACATGTCAACCTGCTCCCGATCAGTCAATGGTGGCTGCACCCTGCCAGCCAGGTCTCTCCACTTCTGAACGTACTCCTTAAAACCTTCGCTTGCACCTAACGCCATACCCTGGAGTTGGGTACGTGTGGGGGCAAGGTCGGCATTATATTGATACTGCTTGTAGAAAGCAGTAGCCAACTCCTCCCAGTTACGAACCTTGGTCCCATCCAGCTGATAGAACCATTCGAGATGAGTCCCTGAAAGACTCTCCTGGAAGAAGTGGATCCATAAATTCTTATCCGCAGAGTACGGCTGAATTTTCCGAACATAGGACCTCAGATGCAGCTTGGGACAAGACGCCCCGTCATACTTAGAGAAGGATGGTGCTTTGAACTTATGCGGGATAATCACACCAGTCGACAAACCCAGATCTCCGAAATCCAGCCCAGGTACCTGTTGAACCTCCATGGCTTTCAACCTATCCTCCAGTTGCTTGTATTTGTCGTCCGCAGGAGGGTACTGCTCTTCATCAAAATCAGTCTCGTTGTCGGAGACTACCGGACTAGGAACCCTTGCTTCTGCCTGAGAAGGACTCTTGCCAACAGAAGAACCAGCCTCTTCATGCTGCAGAGTATTGCCAAACCTTCGGCCCGAGTTGAACAGAACAGTTCTTCTCTTCTTCTTCTTCTCCTTCTTCAGGAGCATAACTTTCAGTTCTTCTTGGCCTTGAGCCAGACCCTTGATTAATTCCTGGAATTGTGCATTTTGCACCTGAAGAGCCTTGATTGATGTCTCAGTTGATGCAGATTCGGGATTCATGATGCTGAAATAAACAGCGAAGAACTGTAAGCAACCTGAAAAGGGGAAAACCTGCTATGCACATGATGTATGAAATGCGTATGCAATGCATTCAAGGGTCCGAAAGTTCAAATTTGTTGTAGACAAAAAGGAACACACGTTATCATTAAAGAAATCATTGTTTAATACATCAAAGCCTCATGGGCAAAAGTACAAAAAGTCAAATCAATCCCAAAATACACTGCGCATCCTCTTCGGAGCTATGTAGGTGTTGAGATTCCTCTCCTCATGCAACAGGCGAGTGAGCTCTAAGACCTTCTTTTCACTAGCATGCAGACTAGTCTCAAGAGAATTCCTTTCCTCCTTAAGCTGGATCCAGCTTTTCTGCATCTCTTCCCAGGATGTGGGCATATCAGGGTGCTGAATAGTGCGAGACACTTCCCCTTCCAAGACTGGTTCCTTGATTACTGGGAGCATATGAGGATAAGGCATTACTAACTTCTGAGAGCGGGCGCGTACCCACTTGAGATAAGGTTCCAACGGGATGGAATTCCTATGCCCCAGTGTCTTGCTGTCTATCCTACTTGGCATCCTCCAGGCTCTGATAAATCTCTGGCGAAGTCCTTGAGTATCGTTGTCGAAGTCAAAAACTATGTCAGGAATTAACATGTCATGAGGACCATCCCTCCGAGCATAACCAAACTGTCTCCAAGCCAGGCATGGGCTATAAGTAATACCTCCTCTGATTCCAAGTAAAGGAACATTAGGGTACTCCCCACAACGGTCAATAATAGTGACATCTTCTCTGGACCTAGGACACCAATGTATATCTGCATGTGTGAGAGTCATCAACCGTTGTGACCACCTTAAACCCCGCTCATTCTTCAAGACTGATTGTGGGAGGTGCGAAATAAACCACCTTCCCAGGAGAGGAGTGCAACACATAAGGACACCTCTTTTTCTCATGGTTCGAGTGTAACATGAGTGAAGGATGTCCCCCAGCAACGTAGGTATAGGATTCCTGGACATAAAGATCTGAACAGCACTGATATCAATAAGCTGATCTGGGTTAGGGAACAACACCAGACCATAGACAAGGAGGGCCACAACCTCTTCAAAAGCTTGCAAGTCAAGGGAGTTCCAACATTCATGGGCCTTTTCAAATAGAAACCTGGCCAAGAACCCTTTGATACCACTTCTAACTTCCCAATGTCCCTTGAGGTCAGATGACTGTAGGTGCAAGGCTTTAGCAATCTCTTCAAGCTTAGGTTCCTTTTCTGTACCGTTGAAAGGTAGCTGATCAAGGATAGGGATCTTCAGGAGCCGGGAGAACTCCTCCAATGTAGGTACCAACTGATAATCCAAGAAGGTAAAACAGTGATGCAGAGGGTCAAAGAATTGGAACAGGACCTTTATCATATCTTCCTCAATGTTGGTGTTGACCAAGCTGATGAGGCTTCCATGCCTTTCACTGAATGATGAGTTCTCGGGAATCCTGGATATAAGCTCCTTAAGCTGAGGAGGGATCCTTACAAGATTGACTTGAATTGTCTTTCTACGAACAGTTTCCATGTCCTACAAAACAAGAACAAAGATGAAAATTCGAACCCCTGAAATGGTTAGTCAATGCATATGATGCTGGATGATGTCATGATGCTATGATTAAACACACCACAGATATTTACAAAGACAAACATGTAAGGCACACAAGGCACACAAGACAAGCTCTTAAGGTTTAAGGCCAGCATGGGGTCTGGGTAGTACCCTCTTGAAGTTGGTGGGTTCAACCTGTCCTAATCAAAGTAACCGGGTTCTAAGGTTCCCAATATCACGGGATTGCTTTCATTGTTCATCGTTTCGATTTAGCCACTGAACTGGCGACCGAAATATTCCAGGAAAGCAACCCTCAATTGAGCGTAGTATCGAGTATCAACCAACCGCGGACTGCACCAAAGTCAGTTATCTCACTACCCTAAAGAGGCCAAGATAGTTCAATTAAGGTTCCTAAGGTCTGTTGATGCTTCACGACACCACGCGGAGGCCCCGTACTCTCCTTGACTGAACTCAAGGGTTACCGGTACACACCAAAGTGCCACATCAACGTAGCAGACTGTTTCAACCATGTCGGTATACCCCGCACAGTTCCCTCACAGCCTTGTTGCTACTTTCTAAGAAGGTATCCCCCAGATCCGGGTTTAGGATCTATAGAACTCCCAAGCAACCCACAATTTAAAGCACACAAAGCAATACAATTGAAAACATAGTTATTAGCTAGCCCTAAGGTATACCTCACTTTAAGTTTAGGTCCCCAGCAGAGTCGCCAGTTCTGTGATCGGTGGATCTGGAACTGACTGTTTTACGCTGGTTCGCGAAATGTCGCGGAAGCAAGAGTCGCCACCGTCTTTTATTTTCTCCAAATGGAAAGGACAAAAGCACAGAAAAATTCCTTATAGAGATTGCTCTCGGTTCGGGAGGTAGGTTATAGAAAGGGAAGGTGTTAGCACCCTTTCTATCCATGGTTATCCATGGGCTCTTAGATACTTGCTCAATGTGTTTTCAAAAATATTTGTTTGCTTTTCAATGTGGGTTTAAAAAGTTTCTTTGAAAAATTTCAGTTCGACTCGTACGTCAGAGTGTTTGAAAAATTTGCTTTGAAAGCTTTTGAAAAGTGTTGGTGAGAAAAGTCTTTGAATTTTTGTTTTGAAGAGAGCAAGTATCTACGAGAACCTACCTACCCTAAGGAATTCGTCTGTGTAAATGTCCTTTAAAGTAGTGCCATCCCACCATTGAGAGGTAGGTAGCACCACCGTTGGAGGTGTTCGGGTCAATTCGAGGTTCGGGACATGGTGATCACCGGAGCAATGGGAAGACACCTTAGAAGCTACCCTCATGCCAGGTTCCCGGATCATGAGGACTTACTAAGACGTCCTCTACTCGACGATCACCTTTCGAAAGGCAACAGTGAGGCGTACCCTAGGGGTGGTGTGTGCGAATTGTGTGTCGTTTTCATTTGCATTTATCTTGTCATGTTCATTGTGATCTACGTTTGATTTTATTTAAGTCCATACATTCTTTCATGCTTTTTGTTAACAGTTTAAAAAGAGTGCGGAAAAGTAAATTCTAAGGCTATTACAAATGGCGCGGGTCCACATCGCCAAAATTAAACCGGACCCGATTTGACGGAAAGTAAATAAAGCAATAAAATAAAAAGTGTGAGCAATTAAGTTACAATGCTTTGGGAGAGGTACATAATTGATTAAGCAATAAGATAAATGCGCAAATTAAACAATTAAAAATATGGGCGTTGGACCCTTTTTGCAAAATTAAAATTAATAAGGAATTAAAAATTAAAATTAAAAAAGAATGTTTTTTGGTATTTTTGTATTTAAAAGAAATTAAAATAGAATAAATAATTAATTAAAATTAAAATGAAGCGTCAAACCCTAATTCTAACGGTTTTTAAGTTTATTGTGAAAATATTAAGTTTTAATCTAATTTAAATCTAAGTTAATTTACATGCAAAAATTTAATTATAGAAAATAAATAAACTAAATATTATTATTGTAAAAAGGGAAATTAAAAGGAATAAAATTAACAATTAAACCTAAGTTCTATATTTTTTATATTTTATTATGAAAAGAATTAAAATTGCAAAAAACCTAATTATACTAAATTCAATTATACAATTCATTCATGAAAATAATTAAAATAAATATTATTACATTTTTTTATCTTTTTTCTGGATTTTTTATGATGTTTTTATATTTTGTAGAAAAATAATTAATTAATTAAAACAATAAAAATAAATAACACAATAATTAATAAAATATGAAAAGAAAAGCAAACCAGGGGGGGTTCAGGCCCCAATTGGAGGTTAAATGTGAAATTCTGGCCCAATGATTCTGAGGCCTTTTTGACTTTCAGAGCTTGCACGCATCAACGTTGACCTGGGCATAGCATGTTCTTCAAGCCTGGCCTTTGATTTGGGTTCATGAGACACGTGTATGCTTAGATTATGGGGATGTACGGTGCACTCCAATGATGAACCTGCATGTGAATGTGAACAAGAAAATAATATTGAAATTATTGAAGACCTGGGGATCGAACCCAGGTCTTGTGCATTGCCCGTACTTTCGCTTGCCATCTGTGCCACTTAACGAATTTGATATATAATATACAAACAAATATTAAAAAGAGAAAGTAACGCCTTAGTGGAATTTTGGCGCGAGCTTTTGAATTAGCCAATCCTCGCTTGACATGGCGTCGTCTTCTCCATTCCCTGAAACATGAAAAACGAAGGCAACGGTTTTCCAGGTGTGGTGTTAGGCTGGCTATGGGAAAATAGCGAATAGGTTTTAGGCGCTCATAAATTGAGCGCGATGTGTATTTCCTGTTCGTCCAGATGCGTTGAACTCAATGGCAATAGTCTTGAGGCTTAATTTTTCCGTGGGTGGAAAGCCCCAAATTTCAGTCCTGCAAAACCCTAGAAATCGCGCATGGTGGAATCTTATACACAGCGTAATAATGCAATTAAACATGATGGTTAGCTTGTAAACTTCATCAGGAATGCAAAACACATATCAAAACTTATAAAAAATGCATGAATTGGTATGCACGATTGTGACTTTTATTCGATACAGTCTGCCCTCATATTACCGATTCTTGGAGCTTTGGTTGTTGTTGTTGATTGGAATGTGATCAAGGAGACTTGAGGAAGCCAATGGAATGAATTGTAGGGTTTGAATCGACCTCTAAGGTTGATTTCAGTTTTGCTTTTTTTTGGTGAAAATTCTAAGTTTGTTCTTAGCTTTTGCGCCGCTTCAATCTCTAATGCAATTAGGTTTATGTTCCTGGTTATGTAATGAGCATATTAGGTTAAGAAAATTGCATAAAATCCATGGCCATAATGGTTTCCAATATTTGATTTCTTAAGGATCTTTACATATCTTTTTCACATGGTTTTTGTGCAAATTATGATCAATTCTAACCAAATCTTGCCATATTGGGATGTGCACGAAATATTGAGTCTAGAATGTGTACAAAAAGATTTTTTAGGTCAAGTTTTATATTTTCCACATATTTATATAATTTAAATGAATTAATATTAATAGAAATTCAAATAAATAAATAAAAAATGAGAAAATACTTCCCTTTGGGCCAAGTGGTCGTGCATATGCTTAGAATGATGAATCATGGAGGAAAAATGGGCCCATTAGCAATTTTAGGTCATTTGAACCATTGTTGACTTTTCAAAATATCCAAAAATTTCCCAACTTCCACAAGGCATAACTTGCTAAATTTTTAGGCTTTTCACATGTTCTTGGACATTTTGGAAAGGTCTTTGAGTCCTCTAACCAATTCCTTTGGTCCCATGTCATTTTGATTTACCAATCTCAAGTTATGGCCTTTGACTTAAAGTCCCTTTTTGTTGACTTTTGAAAATGACCTATAATGTTGAAATTGATAACTTTTTGTGAGAGCATTGCTTGGACTTTTAACATGAAGATGAATTGTAGGAAATGTCTTTCTCTTCAAAATGAGCTTTGGATGGAATTTTTCTGATAATCCATGTGAAAGTTATGCCTTGGTCAATTTCAGTTGACTTTTTCAGCTGTCCAAATATAGTAACTTTTGCATCTTTGATGATTTCTGAGCCAAATTTTGAGAATCATGATCAAGCATTGATCAAATGATGTTTGTGGCTTCAAAATGATATGTTGACCAAAAATTTGAACTTTTGACTGCCAAATGACCATTTTGCCCCTACAGTTGACTGTAGTGCAATTTAGGGTTTTGACTGTGCAATTTTGAGCTGAATGCCTTGAAACTTGCTATGAGGATACTTGACCATCTTTGTAAGCATATGAGACTTGATTGGGCCTTTGAAAACTTCCTTTTCTTGATCAGAACATAAACCCTAGTTTTGACTGTATAGGAGACAGTTGGACTGCACAACCCTTGGGGAATTTTGTGACTTGGCTTGGCAATTTCTTGGAGAATATGGGAGGGCAAATTTTGGGGTACAACAAATACCTTCACTCCCCGCAGAATAAGACAATAATAGTAGCTCTCCCAGCTGGGACTTGCAACTATGAACAAATCAGCAATACTCTCCCCAAGCAGAGTTCATCCACTATCAGTGCAAAAAAGGTTTGGTATCCCCATAAGGTCTTAATATTCCTCAGCAGAGTATAAAGATATTCCCCAACAAGCATAAGAGTATCCCCGACAGTCTTAACATTCCTCAATGGAATATAAGAATGTTCCCCGGCAGAATGCAAGATACCCCCAGTGGAGCCATTTCCCCAGCGCAGTCTAAAAGGGCTTCCCCAATGGAGTTGAAGCATCATCCCCAGTAAACTCTGGAAGTTTATCCCCAACGGAGTACAAAAATAAATCTCTGAAGAAGTGAAAAACACAAGAAGGGAGGTTGAATTGTAAAACTTAAAAACAAATGCTAGACAACACTGTATTTTTATCCTGGTTCGTTTGATCTCAAACTACTCCAGTCCACCCGTCAAGGTGATTTCGCCTCTCTCCAACGAGGGCTTAATCCACTATATTCAAAGGATTACAACACTACTTTAACAACTGTTAAAGCCTTCTTGAGTATAACCACAACCCGGTTTATCTCAAGGAAATCTCTTACAAATAATTGAATAAGAATGTGTTTAACGTTTTCTAATAAAACAATATATCACAACTGTGATAATTACACAATTTGAAGCTTAGAGTAAAATGAATTTGTTAAGGCGTTTTAGTAAGCGTGGTGTTTGAAAGCTTGGCAAATTATGAGTGCATGCGTGTATATCGTATATGCGTGCGTCTTTTCCAATGCAGATTTGTTTATATAGGCCAGGTAAATGTACGTTGTCCATAAAGCCAATTTACTGATAATAATTCACTTTCCTATTTGAGAAGATCTTGTCTTGAAGAGAGCCGTTAGTAATTAATTCTGTCTTGAATACCTTAATAACGCTTCAGAGCTTTCTTTGCTTATGACTTAAGATAACGCTTCAGATTGCTGATGACTTGGTAAAGAAATTGATTAGAGTCAGAGTGTTTTATGCGCAGATTCTGGTCATCAAGCTTCAGCGTACAATCTGGTAGCTTCAGCGTTACTGATCTTCTGATGCTTCTGATGCTGATGCTGATTCCATCAGAACTTCTGTATACACAAAACATAATTTAAGAAGCATATTTATCTTATATATAAATCATACAATTTATTTATTCTTTGTATTTTGTTATCATCAAAACTCTAATTAAGGGTTGTAGAATCAAACTATGTTCTAACAATCTCCCCCTTTTTGATGATGACAAAAACCAGACTTTTTCAATTAAAAATAAAGAATAAAAGGTATAGAGTTAGGAAGAGAAACTCCCTCTGAGTTGATTACTTCCCTTTATTTCCATGAGTCTTTTGAGCATCAGAACTTTACTGTATCTCTCATCAGAGTTTTGTACCTGTAAGCTTTTCAGAAGAGAAAATTTTAAATGGATCAGAATGCTTGAGACTTATGTCTCAGTAATCCGTTATTGAAAAATATCATTCTTTCTCCCCCTTTTTGTCAGTTATCAAAAAGGACAAATAATCAGAGTCAAAAATGCATGTATATTAAAAAACACAAGCAATGTAAAGTTCAGAACATTGTAAAAATATTACAGATAATCATGTTTTAAAAAATGAGGAAATTCTAAGAAGGAGGAGGAAGACGTGTGAACAAAGCTTCTAGCATGCCCTTGATCTGATTGTTGGTTTCCTGCTGCTGGGTTAACATGCTTGCTATTGCATCAATTTTGTTGTCCTGCTTGTCCATTCTTTCCTTCATCTGAATATCAGATCTTTTCAGATCTTCTAGAGTCTGCCTGTCCAAGGACGCTTGAGAATCTTCAGAAACAGGATGCTTCTCAGAGCTTTCTGAAATATCTTCTTTCTAACCCAGGTCTTCAACAGGAATCATCTGCTCTTCAGTATCAGGTTGAACTTTGGAAGCTGGACGATGTTCAGACCAGGGAGCAATATCCAGAGTGAGAACTTCTTCCTTAAGCAACTGGCTCAGAACTGGACCTTCAATCTCTTTCAGCAGATTGCTGAAGTTCTACTGAGCTTGTCCGTAGCTCTGTTCCTGCAACTTATGAGTTTCAGAAGATACCCATCTTTTGAACCTTGTCCAGAGGTAGTCTGATGCAGCAGGATCAACCAGCTCCAGACTCGCTTGTTTCAAAGAAGTGATCCACTTCTGTACTTCTGTTTCAAATGTCAATAAGCTTGTACCAACATCTGGATGTTTTGGTTTAGGGATAGCTGTTTTATGGGTAATGGCAGCAAGACGTTCAAAAACTGTTAAGTCAATGACAATCTTGATGTTGTCTTCTGGATTGTTCTTAGGTGAGGGAGTGGGAGAGTCAGGAATTATGATTGGACTTGATGGGGAGTTTGGTGGAGTTAGTTCTGGTGAAGAGGGAAGTTGGGGAATATTCACAAGGGTACTAAGGGGCAAACGAATGGCTAGAGGTTGTGCGATTCCAGGAAAGTGAATGGGATCAGAATCATTAGTTTGGTTTGATTGATTGTTATGATGTTCTGGTTCAGGGGATGCAGAGGGTTGAGCCTCATAAGTTTGAACTTCTGGGTGAGGTGTTTCAGGTTGTGGAGAAGGTGGATTAATTTCTGGTTGAGAAGATGGAGGTGTTTCTGGTATTGGAGAAAGGATAATTTCTGGTTGTGGTGAGAGAGGGATTTCTGGTTGTGATTATGTGTTTGGATTTTCTGGAGTGGGAGCAGAAGTATGTTGGTCTATATCAGAAAGAACTTTTACAAGTTCTTGTTGGGTTGCTTCAGTATTTGGATTTTGAGGTTGGGAGCGAGATCTTCTAAGGGTTAAGGATTCAGATGGGTCAAAATCAATGTCAAAGTCGTCAAAAGTTTGTGGTGTGGGGTTTTCAGATGGAGTTGGAATGGGAATATATGTTGATACAGAAATTGAATCTAAAAAAGTTACAGAAGAAGGGTTACCTCTCTTTTTCGGAGTCTGCTGGGATGATCCTTCTGTTACAACTTTCCTCTTCTTGGTCTTCTTCAGAACAACTTCTGGAGCCTTCTGCTGCAGATCCTGAATGTTCAAGTTTGGTGCTGTCCCATCCGCCTTGCAGGCATCTAGATATCTGACAATTATTTCTGGTTTAGAGTCAATCTCTGAGAACATTGGAAAGTCATCCAGAGGAATTCTTCTGCTGGAGATTGCTGCAAAAGAAGTGACACTGGGTTCCTTCTGAATATTCTCAATCAACTTCATTTTCTTCAGATTTTTGGCATTCAGCTGTTTGCCAACAGTAGCTTCCAAGGAGCTGATCTCCTGAGCCTCAGTCAGATGATCAATCAGCTTATTTTCTGTTAGAATATCTGATATCAGCCTTCCTAGGGGTATCCAATCCCTTTTTGTACGTTCCTCTTCTCTTGTTTCTTTAACACTTGTCCTTAGATGATTAAATAGAAGATGAGCCAGATTCACCTTGACCTTCTGGGAGATGAAATAGATCAGAAATTGCTGATCAATTATGATGTAATCAGGAGAGCTGGTAGGCTTCCTGTGGTTGATGCACCCCAGAATGATCTTGGCCCAAATTCTATGATGGTCTTTTAAATCTCTTATCTTGCTGGAGGGAAGCCCCAGAGTGAAGATTTCTCTGGCAATTAGGGCAACATCAGCGCACCTTTCAGCCATGTCAATGCAACGAACACCACCACCACTGTAGCCTATTAACCTTGCAATGAGGTCCTCAGTAATAACAATCTTCTTCCCCATTATGTAAGATGTAACTTGATGGTTTGAAGATGAAGCGTGAATCCAAAATTCCTTTACCAAAATTGGGAATGTTGGACCCACCAGTCTGTCAAAGTATCTTTTCCAGCCTTGAGCTTTAACTTCTTCAGAGAGATCAAACCCATTCTCTTGAAGACTGTTGAAATCCACGATCAATTTGACAGAACTTCTAGATTTTTGACTAGTGTGAGAAGAGTTCTGTAGGGTTCTTCGTACTGTTCAGAAGAATCTGTTTTCTGGGTACTTGCAGTAAGGATGCTGGAGGAAGCCATTGTTCACATGAAGGTTTTGTGAAAAAAGATTTGAAAGGGTTTTGAGAATGCAAGCTGAAAACAACAAGTTTGTAGAGAAAATGATAGTGAAGGTAAAAGAGTGTAAGTGGTGAGAAATGTGTTTAAATAGATTTCTAAAAAGGTTTTGAAAACATAAACGGCAAGAGAGAGAAATTAATAATAATGATTATGCATATTTAATGATAGCTGATTTAGGGGGATTCAGATAGACATTGGAACGGTTACCCATGACATGTGTCTCAATGCATCCAATCAGTGCTTTTGACCTTTCAGAAACGTGAACACGTGTTCAGCCTCAGAAAGTAGTTGATGATTGGATGACACTTGTTTGCTTGATTGAACTGCACACTTCTATCCTTGAAATGAAGCGCTCAGATCTTTATGGATAGACTCTGATACAATCTGCACTTTTAAATATCTGAAGAAAGATTGATCAGTAGTTCACAGAAAAATAAACAAAGTTCTGATGGTTAAGATATGGAATCAAAACAATTTTATTCTGGGCAGAGCTTCATGCTGAGATGTTTCAGAATGAAGTTGAACCTATCTTCAGAAAGAGGTTTTGTAAATATATCAGCCCATTGATGGTCTGTGTTAATAAATTTTAAATTTAAAATCCCTTTCTGAATATAGTCCCTAATAAAATGATGTTTTATTTCTATATGCTTAGCCCTAGAATGTAAAATAGGATTTTTGCTGAGACAAATAGCAGAAGTATTGTCACCGAAGATAGGAATGTTACTCTCAAATATCTGGAAGTCCTCAAGTTAACTTTTCATCCAGAGCATTTATGTGCTGCATCCAGCTGCTGCTATGTATTCAACTTCTGTTGTTTATAGAGCAATTGTGGATTGTCTTTTGCTGGACCATGAGATCAGATTTTCTTCCAGAAACTGGCAGCTTCCAGAAGTACTTTTACGTTCTACTCTGTCTCCAGCGAAATCAGCATCACAGTATCCTATCAGGCTGTAATCACTTGATTTTCTATAAAACAAACCCATATTAGTAGTACCTTTCAGATACTTGAAAATTCGCTTAACTGCTGTTAAGTGAGATTCTCTAGGATATGATTGGAATCTAGCACAAATGCAAACACTGAATAAAATTTCAGGCCTTGAAGCCGTCAGATAGAGAAGAGAACCAATCATACCTCTGTAGACCTTCTGTTCTACCTTTTTACTTACCTCTTGTCTTTCCAGAATGCACGTGGGATGCATTGGAATCTTTGATGGCTTACATTCTGAGAGATCAAATTTCTTCAGAAGTTCTCTGACATATTTGCTCTGATGAATGTAAGTTCCTTCTGGGGTCTGATTAATCTAAATGCCCAGAAAGAATTTCAGTTCCCCCATTAGGCTCATCTCAAATTCTGCCTGCATACATTTAGCAAACTTTCTTCCCAGAGAGGGTTTAGTGGATCCAAAAATGATGTTATCAACATAAATCTGACATACTAAAATGTCATTCTTAACTGTCTTACAGAATAAGGTTGTGTCCACTTTCCCTCTGGTGAATTCCTTTTCTAACAGGAAGTTACTTAGTCTTTCATACCAAGCTCTGGGAGCTTGTTTCAGACCATATAGTGACTTCTTTAGTTTGAAAACATATTCTGGATTTTTGGAACTTTCAAAACCAGGGGGTTGGTGCACATATACCTCTTCTTCTATATAACCATTTAAGAATGCACTTTTAACATCCATCTGATACAGAGTGATGCCTTTATTAACAGCAAATGAGATTAAGAGTCTGATAGATTCTAACCTGGCGACTGGAGCAAAGGTTTCTGTATAGTCTATCCCCTCTTGCTGACTATACCCTTGTGCTACCAGTCGTGCTTTGTTTCTGATGACTTCACCTTGTTCATTTAGTTTGTTTCTGAACACCCACTTTGTACCAATGACGTTGAATCCTTTTGGTTTGGGAACTAGGTCCCATACGTCATTTCTTGTGAATTGATTTAGCTCCTCTTGCATTTCTAGAATCCAGTCATTTTCCAGAAGTGCTTTATCAATTGTTGTTGGTTCAATTAGAGAAACCAGTCCCATGAGGGATTCTTCAGAGTTTCTGAAGCTAGATCTTGTTCTGATTGGATCTTCCTTTCTTCCTAAGATTGTTTCTTTTGGGTGATCCATGCTGCTTCTGGATAGTCTTTTCTGGAGTTGATCAACAGAAGGTGCTGGATTGCTTGCAGTGGCTCTTTCTGATGTTGAGGGAGTGTCTCTATTGAGAGCTTATGACGAATTGTCTTTGTCTTCAGTACCTGTGAGTTCAACTTCCATACCTGCAAGGAATTCATTCTGCTTTGACTTTTGAGAGTCAAGCTTGTCATCAAAACGAACACTGATTGACTCCTCCACAATCTGTGTTTTTGTATTGTATACTCTGTACCCTCTTGAGCGTTCAGAGTATCCTAACATAATACACTTTTGTGCTTTAGAGTCAAACTTGTTCAAGTAATTTTTTGTATTCAAAATAAAACATGTACATCCAAATGGGTGAAAATAGGAAATGTTGGGCTTTCTGTTCTTCCACAATTCATATGGAGTCTTTTCCAGAATAGGTCTTATGGAGATTCTATTCTGAATGTAACACGCTGTGTTTATTGCCTCTGCCCAGAAGATCTTAGCAACGTTAGTCTCGTTGATCATGGTTCTGGTCATTTCTTGCAATGTTCTGTTCTTTCATTCTACAACTCCATTTTGCTGGGGAGTTCTAGGACAAGAGAAATCATGCAGAATGCCTTTGTCATTAAAGAATGACTCAAAATCTTTGTTTTCAAATTCTCCACCATGATCACTTCTGACTTTGACGATTCTAAGATCCTTTTCATTCTGAACTTGGTTGCAGAAGGTAACAAACACAGAGTGTGACTCGTCCTTGTGCCTTAAGAACTTTACCCATGTCCATCTGCTATAGTCATCTACGATTACTAACCCATACTTCTTGCCACTGACTGAAGCAGTTTTAACTGGTCCAAATAAGTCAATGTGCAGAAGTTCTAATGGCTTGGAGGTGGAAACAACGTTTTTGGATTTGAAAGCTGGTTTTGCAAACTTGCCTTTCTGACATGCTTCACACAGAGCATCTGAATTGAACTTCAGGTTAGGAAGTCCTCTGACCAGATTGAGTTTGTTAATCTGAGATATTCTTCTCATACTAACATGTCCCAATCTTCTGTGCTAGATCCATTGCTCGTTGTTAACAGACAGTAGACATTTTACATTCTGACTTTTCAGTTCAGAAAGTTTTATTTTATAAATGTTGTTTCTCCTCTTTCCATTAAATAGGATAGTCCCATCTTTCTGACTAACAACTTTGCATGAATTTTGATTAAAGATTATATCATAACCGTTATCACTTAATTGACTTATGGATAACAGGTTATGCATTAATCCATCAACTAATAAAACATTACTTATAGAGGGAAGATTTCCATTACCTACAGTTCCATAGCCAATGATCTTTCCTCTCTGATTGCCTCCAAAGCCTACGTGGCCTCCAAGCTTAAGTTCCAGGCTTTGGAACATATGCCTTCTTCCCGTCATGTGTCGTGAGCAGCCAGAGTCCAGGTACCATGACTGGTGTTTTTGCTTTGCTGCTAAAGATATCTGCCACATGTATTATTTTATCCTTAGGTACCCATATTTTCTTGGGTCCTGATTTGTTAGTTTTACCAAAACTCTGGTTGAATTTTGGTTTGACAGAATAATCACTACTTGTATATTTTATGTCATGTGTGTGCCCATATATAAAGTGTGAATCAAGTGGAGTACGTTTTATAACTAAATCCATGGCATTTTTTGGTGTAGGTACCTTACCTTGATATCCTATCCCTTTTCTGCCATTTCTGCTAACTCCATAGATCATTGAAGCCATTTTGCTTCTATCTATGTTTTTAGCTAGAAACTTCTGAAAGCCGTGATCATACTCCTTGATGATCTCATCAGTATTGCTGGGAGTTTCAGGGATTGTTTCCTTCTGAGAGTTTTGCAATTGATTTTCTAATTTTGAAATTTTATCTTTTAACTCAGAATTCTCCAATTTGAGACTCTCACTCTTATCAGAGTCAGAAGCAAGATTCCTTTTCAGGTTTCTGAATTTGACTCTGATCTCCTGATATCTTTCCATAATTTCATTAAGGCTTTCAGCTAGTTTAGCCTTAGTAAAGTTTATAGTAAAGTCAGGGAATACCTCTTCTGTATCTGATTCATAGTCTGACTCAGAAGCTTCACTGCCTTCTGTGATGTTTTCCATGAGAGCTATGATTGCTCTTTCATCATCTGATTCTGAGTCAGCTTCAGATGTGTCAGAATCATCCCATGTAGCCATGAGACTTTTCTTCTTTTCCTTGCCAAACTTCTTTTTGGGCTTCTCGTTCTGAAGCTTTGGGCAATCACTTTTGTAGTGCCCTTGTTCGTTACATTCATAGCAGATGATGTCCTTGTTGTTTGGCTTTCTGTTTCCTGAAGAACCTTCAGATCTTCTGTGTCCAGAGGAGGATTCAGACCTTCTGTATCTGGAGAAAGATTCATTCTGATTATCTGATCTTATGGGATTCCTGAACTTCCTTTGCCTCTGCTTCCATAATTGGTTCACCCTTCTGGAGAGGAGGGACAATTCATCTTCTTTTGATGAGGACCCATCATAGGTTTCTTCCACAGCCTGTAAAACTTTGGAGTCAGATTTTCTGTTAGATTTTAAAGCTAATGGCTTACCTTGCTTTTGAGGTTCATCTGCTTCAAGCTCTATCTCGTGACTTCTGAGGGAGATGACAAGTTCCTCCAGAGAGATTTTGTTGATATCCTTGGCTAGCTTAAGTGCTGTGACCATTGGCCTCCATTGTTTTGGCAAGCTTCTGATGATCTGCTTAACGTGATCAGCAGTGGAATACCCTTTGTCAAGGACTTTTAGACAAGCAACCAGAATCTGAAATCTTGAAAACATAGTTTCTATTGATTCACTTTCTTCCATCTTGAATGCCTTATACTTCTGAATGAGTGCAAGGGCTTTGGTTTCTTTGACTTGAATGTTGCCTTCATGCGTCATTCTCAGAGAGTCAAACATATTCTTTGCAATGTCTCTGTTTGATATCTTCTCATACTCTGAATAAGAGATGGCGCTGAGAAGAATTGTTCTGGCCTTGTGATGATTTCTGAACTCACGCTTTTGCTGATCAGTCATTGTTTTCCTGTCAATATTCTGACCACTTCCATCCACTGGGTGCGTGTATCCATCAGTCACCATATCCCACAGATCAACATCATGGGCCAGAAAGAAACTCTCAATTCTGTCTTTCCAGTAGTCAAAGTTCTCTCCATCAAAGACTGGAGGTTTGCCACTGAATCTGTCTCTTTCTTCATTGTTGTCATTGTTGATGTTTTGATTTGGTCCTGCCATTGTGTTTTTCTGACGCTGTATCTTGTACTGACACGGTTAAGTGTTATAAGCTCAGAACCAGGCGCTCTGATGCCAATTGAAGAAGTGAAAAACACAAGAAGGGGGGTTGAATTGTAAAACTTAAAAACAAATGCTAGACAACACTGTATTTTTATCCTGGTTCGTTTGATCTCAAACTACTCCAGTCCACCCGTCAAGGTGATTTCGCCTCTCTCCAACGAGGTCTTAATCCACTATATTCAAAGGATTACAACACTACTTTAACAACTGTTAAATCCTTCTTGAGTATAACCACAACCCGGTTTATCTCAAGGAAATATCTTACAAATAATTGAATAAGAATGTGTTTAACGTTTTCTAATAAAATAGTATATCACAACTGTGATAATTACACAATTTGAAGCTTAGAGTAAAATGAATTTGCTAAGGTGTTTTAGTAAGCGTGGTGTTTGAAAGCTTGGCAAATTATGAGTGCATGCGTGTATATCGTATATGCGTGCGTCTTTTCCAATGCAGATTTGTTTATATAGGCCAGGTAAATGTACGTTGTCCATAAAGCCAATTTATTGATAATAACGCACTTTCCTATTTGAGAAGATCTTGTCTTGAAGAGAGCCATTAGTAATTAATTTTGTCTTGATTACCTTAATAACGCTTCAGAGCTTTCTTTTCTTATGACTTAAGATAACGCTTCAGATTGCTGATGACCTGGTAAAGAACTTGATCAGAGTCAGAGTGTTTTATGCGCAGATTCTGGTCATCAAGCTTCAGCGTACAATCTGGTAGCTTCAGCGTTACTGATCTTCTGATGCTTCTGATGCTGATGCTGATTCCATCAGAACTTCTGTATACACAGAACATAATTTAAGAAGCATATTTGTCTTATATATAAATCATACAATTTATTTATTCTTTGTATTTTGTTATCATCAAAACTCTAATTAAGGGTTGTAGAATCAAACTATGTTCTAACAATCTCCCCATCCAGGTTCAAAGGATCATTCCCAGCAAACTCAGAGGATTATCCCCACAAAAGTCTAAAGGGTTATCCCCAGCAAGTTGCAACTGAAAGATCATCCCCAGCGAAGTTCTTTCCTTTCCCCAAACAGGAGTTCAATCCTCAATAGATTCAATATCACCAGCAACGGTAATCCATCCCTAGCGGAGTTTATCATTGAAATCCCCAACGGAGTTTATTAGCGGAATCCCCAGCGGAGTTTATCATTAAAATCCTCAGCAGAACATCTCTTCCCCACAGAGTAATTCCCCTCGGAGTAATATCTTCATCGGTTTATTCCCCAACGGAGTTCTTTTCTCCTGTAGGTTTATTCTCACAATCATCTTCGTCTATCATCCCCAGCGGAAACGAAGAAATCAATTCTATTTTCCAGCAGCTCCGGGATTTATTTTCCCCAGCTAAAACATTATATTCCCATACATCATGATACATGCATATACGCGTCATACGAATACAATCTCATTTATTTTGAGAACATCATTGCCTGATCCATATCATGCATTGCATATGACTGACCTTTACCTTTCAGGAAAGATACAGTTAAAGTTCTCAGTTACGTCGAAGACCTGACCAGTTCTTAAATCTCAATTGAATTATCCTCGGTTGAATTTCAGATAAGGTTCTCAATCTCGACAGTTTCCCTACGTCAAAGTGTGGACGAGTGCTATAACCTCAACGGTATACTACGTTGAATACTAGTCAGTTCCTAGATCTTTATGTTTTCCTCCGTCAAAGTGTGGACGAGTTCTACAATCTCAACGGTATACTACGTTGAAGACCAGACAGTTCCTAGATCTTGATGAAGATGTTTCCCTATGTCAAAGTATGGACGAGTGATATAACCTCAACGGTATACTATGTTGAACACTAGTCAGTTCCCAGATCTTGATATTTTCCTCCGTCATAGTGTGGACGAGTTCTCTAATTTCAACGGTATACTACGTTGAAGACCAGACAGTTCCTAGATATTGATGAATATGTTTCCCTACGTCATAGTGTGGACGGGTGTTATAACCTCAACGGTATACTACGTTGAGCACTAGTCAGTTCCTAGATCTTGATGTTTTCCCCTGTCATAGTGTGGACGAGTTCTCTAATTTCAACGGTATACTACGTTGAAGACCAAACAGTTCCTAGATCTTGATGAAGATGTTTCCCTACGTCATAGTGTGGACGAGTGCTATAACCTCAACGGTATACCACGTTGAGCACTAGTCAGTTCCTAGATCTTGATGTTTTCCTGCGTCATAGTGTGGACGAGTTCTTTAATTTCAACGGTATACTACATTGAAGACCAGACAGTTCCTAGATCTTGATGAAGATGTTTCCCTACGTCATAGTGTGGACGAGTGCTATAACCTCAACGGTATACTACGTTGAACACTAGTCAGTCCCTAGATATTGATGTTTTTCTCCGTCATAGTGTGGGCGAGTTCTCTAATTTCAACGGTATACTACGTTGAAGACCAGACAGTTCCTAGATCTTGATGAAGATGTTTCCCCCCAATTGAATTATGGACAAGTTCTTAAGACTCAACCGAGGCATTCTCTCAGTTGAAGTACAGGCAGGTTCCTAAATCTCAACAAAAGTTAGGCTTCCCCGGCGGAATCTTCTACAACAACAGGTATGCCAGTTCTCGCTAAGGAATCTCTTATGCGATCGACACTCCTGCAGATGGCATCTGTAAGCCCATCCTCCTACCAACAATCTCCAGATGGCATCTGTAAGCCCATTCCCGACATCACAATGCTGATACTACACCATGCGAGTGCAAATTTCTGGGCACTCTAGTGTTCAATTATCTTCCACCTTCGGATCACGAAAGGCTCGAAAGCCAATCTATATCCTCAGGTTTAAGAAAATTGAACAGGGGAAACTGTTGTACCCCAAAATTTTCCCTCCCATATTTCCCAAGACATTTCAAGAATAATCTCCAAGTTGTTCAAGATGGCTCAAGAGTTGGACAGTCAAATCATCTCCTAAGGCAGTCAATCTCAAATTAGCGTTTTGTGTTGCATCAAGGTCCTTGCATCCAAATGACCTCAAGTGCTCCCCAATTTCCTAATATGTTCTCAAGTTCATCCATGTCAAATTTAAAGCTTTGCAGAGAAAGTTTGGTCAGTCAATTGCTCAAGAAGTCCAAAAATCGACCGTGCTATGGCAAAAGTCAACTGTGTCCCAAATACAGTCAAACTTCGAGATTTTTTTGCCAACATTCTCATTTTGAAGGATAATTCATCATTTGATCAAGGGTTGATCATGATTCATTAAGGATTGCTCAAGATTCCTCAAGATTCCTCAAGATTCAAAAGTTGCTAAATTAGGGTTTTGCAGGAAAAGTCAACTCAACTTTGACCAAGCATAACTTTCTCATACTTTATGAGAAATGACCCATCCGAATCTCATTTTTAAGAGGATTCAATTTCCTACAATCCATCTTCACACTCCAAGATCAAGGAGTGCACTCACAAAAAGTTACAAATTTGAAAATTGAAAGTCAACAAAAACACCTTTTTTGCCAAAGCTTATAACTTGAGCACGGAATATCAAAATGAGATGAGACCAAAAGGGTTGGTTAGAAGACATCTCAAGGTTTCTAAAAAGTCCAAGAACACGTTTGGTCCAAGGAAATGCTGACCAAACCTCCTGATTTGGGGCCCAAACCCCCTTTGGTTTATTTCTTTTCTTTTCTATATTTCTTTTATTTAAATTGTTTTATTATTTTTATTGTTAATTAACCGATTAATAATTTTTTCTCATAAAATAAGAAAACACAAAAAATATTATTTTTATTTATTAAAACTAATTTCAGCATTTTATTTTTGTAAATAAATTAATTTAATTGATTTAGTTTTAAATTAGGAAATAACATTAACAATTTTGCAATAATTAAAATTAATGTAGAATATTAGGTTTTAATAATTTTAATCCATTTTATTTTATTTCCTTAAATATTCAAAAACCCAAAAATATTTTAATTAATTAATTAATTAATTTTGACCTAATTTAATTTCCATTTAATTCCAAAAATAATAAAAAACATGCTTTCTTTCAAAAAAGGGTCAAAACCCTAAAAACTCGCCCGATTTAATTTCTTGCATGCGTATCATTTGATCCAATATTGTAATTGTTTCCCGGCATGTAATAGTTTTAATAGGACTTTAATTTATCGCTTTATTTTTATTTTCCGCAATTTAAATTAAAGGGTTGTTTTTGGCGATGTAAATACCCGACGCCTTGTAATAGTTTAGATTTAATTTACGCAATTTAAATTCCGCAACTATTAATTGTTAGATGTTTGATAATAGGGAATGCATGACAAGATCCAATGTATGAACTTAAAATCAACATAGATAACCCATGACATGTACAAAGATAAATAACTGAAAAACAATACACTCGCACATGCGCACTCTTAGGGTACACCTCACTTGGTTGCCTTCGAACGTGGTCATTGAGTATAGGAAGTTTTAGAGGTCGCCCTCTTGTCCAAAGATCATAAGTTGCCTCGAAACGGTTGCCTTGGATAAAATGATCTAAGACATTAAGGTTACCGCTAAGGCATCCTAACATTGCTTTAGTGACCACACGTCCCTTAATCGAATTGACCCTTAAAACTCCAACGATGGTGCTACCTACTCATCAATAGTAGGATAGCATTGTCTAAAGGACATTTGTACAGATTAATTCCTTTTTCGAGTAGGTAGATGGTTCTTAAGTACCTGCTCTCTTTTAAAACAAAACAAAACTTTTCGCACTTACATCCCTTTCAAAACAAAAACTTCTTTCAAACTCACAAACACAAAGAAAAGCAAATTTTGAAAACACAATGAGAAATTACCTAAGAGCCCGTGGATAACCACGGATAGAAAGGGTGCTAACACCTTCCCTTTCTATAATCTACCTCCCGAACTCGAGAAATATCTCAAAAATGAATTTTTCTGTGCTTTTGTCCTTTCCTTGTTGGATAAAATAAAAGACGGTGGCGACTCTTGCTTATCGCGGCATTTTGTGAAAACAAACGCAAAACGCGAACCAGCATTCCAAAACAGTCAGTTCTCTTTCCACCGTATCACAAACAGTCAGGGGGTTAGAAAAGAAATTATGAGGTTAGAAAGAAAAATGGTTTTTGGTTAGGGTTCACAATTGTTTTCGAAATCAGAAATAAAAAACAAAATAAAAAAGTAATGGGTTATGTCTTGTTTAGGAAGCATGGGGTGAAAGGGAGTAAAAAGGATCAAGGCCTAAAGTTGGAAGGTCCAGGGGTGTCTCCAAACAAAAAAGAAAACAAGGAAAATGTCAGAAAAAACAACAAAAGGTCTCATTGGGACTCGAACCCAGGACCTTCCATAGTAATGCCTTTAGCGCACGCTTCCTGCCACTGGGGTGGTTGTTTCATCCGTTATTAGAACAACAACTAATAAATATAAAATAAACTAAGTCGATGATGAAAACTTCATATTCTTCCTCGCGCCAACCTCTGAACCAGATTTTTTGAATTTCATATATTACTCATTTCTTAACCATTCTCAAAAGTATAAACATCAAACTGGTTAAACATTTCACCACGATTTCAAATATACAAATATCTTAAACAATGGATCAAAGATAAGCACGAATTTTACTTGGTACCAAATCTGACCTAATTGTTTCCAGAAAGTTCAAACTTAAAATTCACACTACTCAGGCAACATAAATGAATTCTAAGGGCATGGTTAGTTTCAAGGCTATGATGTCTACATTTTATCTTTGAAAATCAGAACCAAATGATTCTTGTATGAAGAGTTAGAAATTCAGAAAACTCACCTTGTAAATGGAGATCGTGGTTTGAGTTTGAGCACACTTCAAGGTGTTGTAATGATCGGGTTAGCTTCCTTGAACCTCTAGGAAGCTAATGCAATGCTTAGCTTGAGCTGAGAGTGCCTGAAATGTTTTGGAGAAGTCAAGTTGAAGACCTCTGTTTTTGGTTATGGGAAGGTGAGGGAAATGGAGTTATAGTTGTGTTGCAGGTGTTTGGATATCCTATATATGTGTATTAGAAGCTTTGTGATTTATTGGAAATGGAAACACACGAGTAGATTTGGTATTTGGATTTCAAAGTTAGAAATGATAAGTTTTGGAACTTTTGTTGCAATTTTTGTTTTGAGGGAGTTTGAGTGGGTGTCTAGGCTTGTAAAATATTGTCTTGGCTTGCAAATATGGCCTCTATTTATAAGTAATAGGTTTGGAGGTTTGAAATGATCAGAAAACAAAGATCACATGTTATGGATTTTGACTTGTTTTTGAAGCAAGCTTGAAACATCTTGTTCCAATGTGAAGTACAAGGCTTGTAGAGTGGTTGAGAAATTTAAACATACCTCTTATGATCTTATAGATTTAGTGTGTGCAGAAGGAATAAGTTAGAAGCTCAAGACAAGTTGACTTTGTGCATAAAGCTTGCTTTACAAGAATGGAATGGTAACTTTGTGCCATAAATGGAAATACAACTTGGATAATGGCTCAAATGCTTGGACAATAGCTCTATAAATTGTGTAAACCATTAAATATGGAGTGAATTGCAAGTTAGAAGCCTGAAAAGTAAGATTATGTAGCATAGCTATGGGATTTGGTCAAGTGTTCATCACAAAAATGACTTGTAATTCAAGAATGGATGTCTAACTTATTGTCTTCGATTATCTTAGC
Source organism: Vicia faba (assembly GCA_948472305.1). NCBI lineage: Eukaryota > Viridiplantae > Streptophyta > Magnoliopsida > Fabales > Fabaceae > Vicia > Vicia faba. The sequence goes on along the minus strand of OX451739.1, from coordinate 373,366,169 downwards.
TCAAGCATGATCTCTTCAAGTTATTAGACATTTTGGAAAGCTTGAAACATTGTCTACAACTTTCATGTTTTCCACTTTTTCTAAATAAAATTGGAACTATGTGAAAATTGGCCAAGAAGTTAGGGCAAAATCCTAACCAAACTAGGTAAAAATTTCACTAAGTGTTTTAGAAAAAGATCATAACTTCGTGAATTTATAACTCAAAATTCAAGCACTTCTAGGACTTTATCAGCAAAGCAAAGTTGTATATCTCATCAATATCTACAACTTTCATGTTGGAAATTTTCTTTGAATCATCTTGCATTTTGGTGAAAAGGTGTCATTAAGTTATGAAATAATAAGGGTAAAACACTTAGAGATTTTTCTATTTCTTGAAAAGTTTGACTTTTTCAAAGAATTTTTGACTTTCTTGATTTCTTGATGATCAAGCTTCATATTTTTGAATGTATTGATGAATCTTGATATTTGAAACTCAATGTTGACCAAAAGGTAAAAGTTTGACTTTTGGTGTATCAGTTGACTTTTTCATCAATTGACTAAATTTAAACTATCAATCAATTGATCTTGAGAAATGATTTGAACCATGAAATTAGGTCAAGACATTGTGTTTTAATCCTTAAGATCATATATCAAACCATTAAGTCGTGTATTAGGTTAAAAGTCAATGATCAATCATTTCCAGTAAAAACCCTAATTTTAACCATTTTGCCATTTTGATGATTTGACTGTTTTTCTTGAGGAATTGTGATGAGACCTTGATTAATTTATGAATATGACTTCAAAATATTTACGTGGATCAAAAATCTTGAATTTTGAATGTAAGTTGACCATAATTGACTTTTTATCCAATACAACTGATTTTCAATCACCTGATCAATTGACTGAGCAAAATTGTGATCCAAGACTTGAAACTTAGCATGAGTATTCTTGGAGGTATATAATGAACCATGAAAGTTATTTGGAACTTTAGAATTCCAATTGTCCTTGTGAAAATCAAAACCCTAATTTGTGGCCTCAGTGATAGGAGATGAGTTTGTCTGATCAAATCCTGGAGAATCCTTGATCAGTTGAGATCTTTTTTGTGAGAAATGCCTTGAGAAAAGAGAGGGAAAATTTTGGGGTACAACAACTGCCCTTGTTCAATCTCCTTGAACCTGGAAAGTTAGATTGGTATGTTCTCCATTCATATCTTGAAGGTGGAAGATGATTGAACACTAGAGTGCCCAGAAATTTGCACTCGCTGGTGCACGAAGTATTGTTGTTGGTTGATTGTGTCGAGAATGGGCTTAAAGATGCTATTTGGAGAGGTAATGAAGAGTTGTTGGAGATGGGCTTATAGATGCCATCCAGAGCGACTGTTGGTAAGTCTAATGCTTAACTTAATTTTTAAGAGATGTATCCGGAAAAAGAGTCTTCATGCGACTACTACTTCAACAAGTAATGAAGGAATCTGTGGCCATTATTGCTTTTACAGGTAATGAAGGAATCTATGACGACTACTACTTCAACAGATAATGAAGGAATCTCTAACGACTACTACTTCAACATGTAATGGAGGAATCTATGACTACTACTTCAATAGGTAATGAAGGAATCTATGACGACTACTACTTCAACATGTAATGAAGGAATCTATGACGACTGCTACTTCAAAAGGTGATGAAGGAATCTATGATGACTGCTACTTCAATAGGTAATGAAGGAATCTATGATGACTGCTACTTCAACAGGCAATGAAGGAATCTATAATGACTGCTACTTCAATAGGTAATGAAGGAATCTATGACGACTGCTAAATCAACAAGTAATGAAGGAATATATGACTACTAATTAAACAAGTAATGAAGGAATCTATGACGACTGCTACTTTAACAGGTAATGAAGGAATCTATGACTACTATTTTAACAGGTAATGAAGGAATCTCTGACGACTACTACTTCAACAGGTACCAGAAGGAATCCAAGCTTGATTTCATCTCGGAGAGACTCCCTGAGGAAAGTTTTTGATGGAAATACTTATCAGATTTCAGTTTCTGGAGAGATTTGTCTGATCATGTAGATAATTGATGATATTCATCCATTGATTGATCTTTCCTGAAAAGGTAAAGAGTTAGTTGTATGCAATGTCATGATGTATGAAATTCATTGCTTAATGATGTTCTCAAAATAAATGAGATGGCACTATATGCGTTTCGTATGCATATGTTATGATGTATGAATGAGAAATGTTTGTCTAAGACAAATAAATCCTTGATTGTTGCTGGGGATGAAGAATATGCATCTTTAATTGTGTTTAGAATGCTTCCGCTGGGGATTCTTGTTTTCTTAGTTGAGGAAACTCTGCTGGAGATATACTGATTTCTGCTTGGGGAGTAGAGTTAAGGAACCTTGGTTGTCCATTGCTCTTTTGGGGAATTCTTATATACCATGACTGGAGATAAAAGATACGATTAAACTTCCATCTTGCCGGATAAAGTTAACTGGTATCTGGTCAGATCCCAGGATTTGCAACAACTTTATGGGGACAATGATAACTCTATTGGGGAAGAGGAATTTTGTCAACGATTTATTATAGTCTGAGGAATAGACTCAAGCTGGGGAGATTGTAATCTGTTAGGGAAATAAACCCTGCTGAAGAAAATATTATGGAGGCCTTATCGGGGAAATGAATTCTTTTGTGGAAGAACATTTGCAAGGTTTCTTTTCCAGTTTTGGAAAGCCAAATTTGGTTGGGGAAGAGAATTTCCAAGAGATATGCTGATTGGAACTCTGAAAGGAAATTGTATGAATTTACTCTCTGGGGATTTATGGATATTATGAGTGTTACCCTGGCTCCTGGAGTAAGTACTTATTCTTGTCCTTATGCGTATATTTGTTAACAGTTAATCATGTTCATATGCATATGTTCATTCAATTTTAGTCATTGGATGGTTTTTGCAATCAAAATAGAAAAACAAAAAGTATTCACTTCAAAGTATATTTGTATTGATAATCTGCCTATAAACAGGAGTCTTTGCACAAAGAGACGAAAATCCTAGTAAGAGGAAGTCGTCGTGAAATGAAAAGAATACAAAGTGAAAACAAAAATGTATAGCCATGTGGATGTGATCTTATTGGGTTCCAATTCTGCTATTGCCCATATGCCTTTGAACATCATCCCTTACCGTCGAAGGAAGTTGGTTGAACTGATCTTGTACCATTTGAAACCTTTGACCTTGGTAATAAAGTCGGTTATAGTGATCCAACGGGACATGGTCGTACGCTTTGATCCTTAACTTTTTCCTTGACCGCCCTTTTGGGTTTTCAGACCACCAGGATACCCTTTTTTGCCCAAGCCGCCCTTTCAGGCTTTCGAATTGTCGGGTGTATAATCTTTTGTATATATCCCTAACTTTTGCCCGAACCCTTTTGGTTCACCGGGATGCCCTTATTTTTGCCTAGGTATGTCAACATAGTGGGTCATTCTTATGCGTAATATTTTTTGACTATGTCTGCATTCACAGGGTGCAAGAAATCTTCACCATCCATAGTGGTTAACATCATAGCTCCGCCAGAGAATACTTTATTAACAACAAATGGTCCTTAAAAAGTGGGAGTCCATTTTCCCCTGGGATAACCTTGTGGTAAAATGATGCGCTTTATTACTAAGTCACCAGTCTGATATACACGAGGCTTGATTTTCTTGTTGAAAGCCTTGATCATACATTTTTGATACATCTGACCATGACAAACAGCATCGAGCCTCTTTTTTTCAATCAAATTCAACTGATCCAACCTAGCCTGAATCCACTAATCTTCGTATAAGTCTACTTATTTCATAATTCTTAGAGAAGGGATTTGAACTTCAACAGGAAGGACAACTTCCATGCCATATACCAAAGAGAAAGGGGTTTCCCCAGTTGATGTTCATGCCGAAGTACGGTATCCATGAAGAGAAAATGGTAACATCTCATGCCAGTCTTTATAGGTTACCACCATCTTTTGCACAATCTTCTTTATGTTTTTGTTGGAAGCTTCCACTGCGCCACTCATCTTAGGTCTGTATGGAGAAGAATTGTGATGCTTGATCTTGAACAGCGTGCTGAGTTCAGTAATCATAACATTGTTGAGGTTGGTTCCGTTGTCAGTGATGATCCTTTCAGGGATGCCATACCGATAGATGAGGTTATGCTTGATAAACCGGGCTACAACATTCTTGGTAACTGAGGCAAATGAAGCTGCTTCAACCCACTTGGTAAAATAATCAATAGAAACGAGAATGAAACGATGTCCACTAGAGGCAGTAGGCTTGATCTCTCCAATCATATCAATGCCCCACATTTCAAATAGACAAGGAGAATTCATGACATTTAAAGTTATTGGAGGCACATGAACTTTGTCGGCATAGATCTGACATTTATGGCAAGTCCTTAAGTGTTGAAGACAATCAGTTTCCATGGCCGACCAATAGTAACCAGCTCTCAGAATCTTCTTGTCCATAGTGTGTCCACTAGAGTGAGTACCAAAGATACCTTCATGCATATCCTCCATAATTTCCTCTGCCTCCTTCTTGTCTACACAATGGAGCAGAGTCGAATCATGATTGCGCTTATATAAAATTCCATTGCTCAGGAAGAACTTGGTTGAGAATCTCCGCAAGAATTTCTTATCATTGATTGACTCACCTTTGGGATACTCTTGAGCTTCAAGATATATTTTAACCTCATGAAACCAAGGCTTCTCTTCGTCAGTGTCAATCTCATAACAGTGCGCCAGTTCATCAAATCTTTCTATAGTAATTATGGGAGCTTCGTTGTCCCAATTGACCTTGAACATAGATGACATAGTTGCTAAGGAATCTGATAACTAATTTTCTTCCCTTGGGATATGTTCAAAGGTGACCTCCTCAAAGTATAGGATCAAGGTTAGCACAAGCTCTTTGTAGGGGATTAGATTTGGATGTTTAGTATCCCACTCTCCTTTAACTTGACTAATTACCAGAGCTGAGTCTCCGTACATGCTCAAGAATTTGATTATTAGGTCAATAGCATTCTTGAGACCCAACATGCATGCTTCATACTCGTCCATGTTGTTTGTATAGTCGAAGCAAAGTCTGGCAGTGAAAGGTGTATGGTAACCTTTGGGAGAAATGATCACAACACCAATTCCGTTACCCAATGCATTGGAAGCTCCACCAAAGACAATAGTCTGTCGGCATCCTTGTTCAGGTCCTTCATACGGTCCAGGCTTTTCACAGTCGGTTATTAGCATGATATTCTCATCCGAGAATTCAAAGTTCATGGACTGGTAGTCATCTACAGCCTGATGCGCCAAATAACCCGCCAATACACTTTCTTTAATAGCTTTTTGTGTAGTGTACTGGATGTTATATTCAGTCAAAATAATTTGCCATCTGGCTATTCGTCCGGAGAGAGTTGGGTTCTCGAAGATGTACTTGATGGGATCCATCTTAGAAATCAATAAAGTGGTGTGAGTCAACATATACTGTCTTAGCCGACGAGCAGCCTATGCCAAAGCGCGGCAAGTTTTCTCGAGCAGTGAATATCTTATTTCACAGTCGGTAAACTTTTTGCTAAGGTAATATATCACATGCTCTTTTCGACCAGACTCGTCATGTTGACCCAACACACATCCCATTGAGTTCTCTAATACAGTCAAGTACATAATCAGAGGTCTTCCTTCCACTTGAGGTATTAGGATTGGAGGTTCCTGCAAATACTTCTTGATCTTGTCAAAAGCTGCTTGGTAGTCGTCATTCCATATGACCACTTGATCCTTCTTCAGTAGCTTAAAGAGTGGCTCACAAGTAGAAGTCAGGTGAGAGATGAATCGGGTAATATAGTTGAGTCGACCTAAGAAACCTCTGACCTTCTTCTCAGTACGAGGAGTTGGCATTTCTTGGATAACTTTGACTTTTTCAGGATCGACTTCAATACCTTTTCCACTGATGACGAAGCCTAGGATATTTCCAGATCGCACCCCAAAGATGCATTTGTTGGGATTCAATCTCAACTTGTATTTCTTCAACCTTTCAAATAGCTTATGTAAATGATCTAGGTTTTCTTCCTCAGTCTGCGATATTGCAATCATGTCATCAACATAGACTTTTATTTCATGATGGATCATGTCATGAAACAAAGCCACCATAGCCAATTGATAAGTCGCGTCTGCATTCTTTAGCCCAAACGACATGACCTTATAGCAGAAGGTGCCCCATTGTGTGACAAAGGTGGTCTTCTCCATGTCCTCAAGCGCCATTTTTATTTGGTTATATCCGGAGAAACCGTCCATGAAGGAGAACACTTTATGTTGAGCAATGTTGTCAACCAAGACATCGATATATGGTAGAGGAAAGTCATATTTGGGGATTTCCCTATTCAAATCCATGTAGTATACACACATATGGACCTTTCCGTCTTTCTTCGACACTGGGACCACATTTTCAACCCATTGGGGATATGATGTTACTGCCAGAAAACCTACATTGAACTATTTCATTACCTCGGCCTTGATCTTCTCAGACATATCAGGGCCCATGCGATGAAACTTTTGTTTGATCGAAGCACAACCTTCTTTCATCGGTAAAAGGTGAACCACAATGTCAGTATAAAGTCTCAGCATATCTTTATATGACCAAGAAAATACCTCAACATAGTCGTGCAACATCTGAACCAATCTGCTCTTGACATTGTCCTCTAAGTTAGCGCCAATCTTGACTTTTTTCTTATCTGCCTCAGTACCCAAGTTTATCACTTCAACTGATTCCTCATGCGGCTGAATGGCCTTTTCCTATTGTATCAAAAGTCTGGCGAGTTCCCCAGGTATTTCACAATCTTCTTTACCTTTATCTTCGGCTTGATAGATTGGATTTTCGAAGTCATAGATGGCAATAGCAGAATTGTTGTCAATGAGATCCGGAGTGGATGTAGATCTGCAAATGTGTGTGTGTGTGCATGTAAGGTCACATGGCTATTTTGAAAATATAGTAAAATAAAAGAATTACAAGGAGCGTAAAATTTGAACGCAAAATAGTCCAATGTTTATCATTAAAATGAGCATATGGCATATGAAAATGACAAACCCTTAACAAATGGACCATTGTGCCCCGGGCAAGGAACATGGTTTAAAGTCATTATTTTAATGGAAATTACAGACAAATTTCTCAAATAATAAAAATAGGAAATGGAAATTACTCCTGGTTAAAGGAGATGGAGATGTAGTCTTTAGTTTTCCAGTTGCGAAGTCCTCCATTAGCAGTTGGGTAGATCCAGTTGTCTCAGTCACCGTCAGAGTCTCCAGGAGCATTAACCTCGTTGTTGCTAATACAAAGTCGTGGTTTCCCCGCTCGAGCGCGTCAAACTTCTTTTTGAGCCTTGGAGGTGAAACCCAACCCGAATTTATCTGACTTGTATGAGATATCAGGAAGTTTCCCCCAAATTGTGTAACCTCATTCTTCAACAACAACACGACATCTTTGAGAGAGGTCTTCCTTGGTGTATCTTTAACAGCTTTGGGAATGTCAGGAGTGGTCTTGGAAACAACAATCATGGGAGAGGCTACTTCAAAAGCTTGGCAGAGGGTCTCAACAAACTCACCATCCATTTCAACATACTTGAAAGAATTTAAATGGCTAACTATAAATTCTTCTTCTTCGTATACTGTGACGATTTTCCCTTTGACCAGATATTTCAACTTTTGGTGCAATATGGAGGTAACCGCTCCCGCCCCATGAATCCATGGGCGTCTAAGTAAACAAGAGTAAGTTGAACGAATATCCATCATATAGAATGTTGAGTTGAAGACTTACGATCCAACCTTGACAGGGAGATAAACTTCTCCATGAACCATCCTTTTCGACCCATCAAAAGCTCTCACCATAATGTCACTTGGTTTTAGTACCAAACCTTCACAGTCCAATATGTCCAAAGCACCTTTTGGTAAAATGTTGAGGAAGACCCCGTATCCACTAACACATGTGCTAAAGTGGTGCCCTTACACTCGATGGAAACATGCAGAGCTTTATTGTGATTCTTCCCCGCTGGGGTCAAATCTGCATTTGAAAATCCCAAACCATTATCGACAGTCAGGCTCGCTACACAGTTTTCAAATTGGTCGGCGGTAGTTTCTTGTGGGACGTGTGCATTTTTCAAGAATTTTATCAGGGCTTGAGCATGTGCCTCAGAGCATAGCAACAAAGACAACATGGAAATCTTCGAGGGTGTTTGCCCCAACTGTTCCACTATTTTTTTTATCACTTTTTCGTATAAATTTTTAGAATCTCATCCATCTCTTGGGTAGATGGGTCCTCAACGATAACATATTTTGTGGGCGCCTCCGTCCGGGCAGGCTCAGTCATTTTTTCCTTTCCTCGAGTATCAGCAACAGGTTTAACAGTGGTAATACGAATGGGTGTAGTTGTGGTTGTCGGAGGTGAAATCTATGGAGATAAGATTCTCCCCGTCCTAGTAATTTTACTTGATCCAACAATGTTTGTAATGTCAGCAGTTTCATCTTCAGCAATCCATGACTCTTGTTTGATACCATGGTAATACACTTTCATCCCATAATTCCAGGGCACAACCTTATCAGAAGAGTAGGGAACTGGCTCCGGTGTGGTGATAATCAGTGGAGCTATCCTTGGTTCAGAGGGGATCCTAATAGGACCTTTGGAGGTGATCCTAATAGGATTGTTTGAGATAATAATGATGGACACGTCTTCAAACTCTTGAGACACACTTTTGGTTAAACTTTTCACAGATGGAGTTTTTTCAAATAGAATCTCATGGCTATCCATCAGGTGTTAGACACCTTTCTTCATCCATTCACAACCATTAATTTGTACAACATAGTGGTAACAGTCTTTAAAGCAGCCTGGGAATACCCCCACTCTTAATAAATTCTTTTTAACAACCTTCAAAGGAGTGGTTAAATCAATGACGAAGGAAACAAAAGAGACATCTTCAATGGTGTTGACACTTTTTCCATGGCTGAGCATGGGAGCAGTAATCATGTTGGGAGTTGATGGAAGGTCGAATTCAATTGTTTTGTTGTCGATCAGGTCTTGGATTTTATTCCTTAAAGACCAACAATTATTGGTATCATGTCCGGGACTGTTGGAATGGTAAGCACATTTTGCATTGGGATTGTATTTAGGAGAGGAGGTATCAGGGTTTTGGGGAGGATCCCTTAGTGTAATTAATTTCGCCTTTAGCAAGTGTTGTAATGCTTGAGACAGTGGCATATTGATCTTAGTATACTGCCTTTCTTGGAATTTCGTCCTACGCCTATTCCCTTGTGGTTGTTGAATAGATGCAGGATTGGAAATTAATACGACACTCACTGACTGATGACAGTCCTTCCTAATATGTCTCCTCTACCCATACACAACATTAGTCTCTTTTTTACAAGCAAATTGTTTTTTTCACAACATCAGAGGTGGAGGCCCTCGGTATCTTCCCTCTTTTAATCCCGCTTTCAACCCTCTCACCAATTAAGATCAATTTAGTAAATCCGGATGATGAACTTCCAATCAGTAAGTTGAAAAATGGGCCAGTCAATATTCCCATAAACATGCCTACTAACTCTCTTTTATTTAGAGGTGGTTGCACCCTGCCATCCAAATCTCTCCATTTTTTACTGTATTCCTTGAAGCCTTCATTTGAACCCATGGTCATGCCTTGTAGTTGCACACGAGTTAGTGCAAGATCAGTGTTATATTGATATTGGCGGTAAAAGGAAGCAGCCAAATCCTCCCAAGTATGGATATTGGCCCCTTCCAATTGGTAAAACCACTCCAACTGCGTTCCAAATATGCTCTCTTGGAAAAGTGCACCCATAGTTTTTTATCAGCGGTGTGCAGTTGGATTTTATGGACGTATGATTTGAGATGAAGCTTCGGACAGGAGACTCCATCATATTTGGAAAATACAGGGATCTTAAATTTGTGGGGAATAACCACCCCAGGAACCAAACCCAAGTCTCCAAAGTCCAAGCCAGGCACAACTTAGATCTCTATAGCTTTTAGTCTGTCTTCTAGCTGCTTATATTTTTCGTCGACCGGTGGGTATTGCTCATCAACATAATCGTCATCCTAAAAAAATTGGTTATTCCCACCCCAACATGGGTGCTTCTTTCATCTTCTTATTGATTATCATCCTCCTCGGAGAAGTCTTCTTCAATCTGAACTTGTCGGGCGGGGCCTTTGAACCTCTTCCCCATGTTGACAACAACTTTCTTCTTGGTCTTCTTCTTCGTGACGAGAAACATCAACATTTCTTGTTGACCCTTTGCTAAGTTGAGCAGAGTCTCTTGGAATTGAGAGTGTTGAGCCTGCAAGTCCTTGACGGTTTGCTCGAGATCCATCTTATACTGAAATAAATAGTAAAGAGACGAGGAAACCTGTGTCGGAAAACCTTCTTATGATATGATGCGTGTTTATACGGATGCAATGTTTTCAAGGACCTTAGAAAATAAATTTACTAAACTAAAAGGAAAGAGAAACAAATATTTCATTAGTAAATTCCAAAATTACAATTTGCCTTTTTTGGGCTATACAATGAAGATAAAAGGTCTCAAAGAGACAAAAATAAAAACTCCTAAGTCTCATATGGATGCTTCCTCTTTGGTGTGATGTAGGCATTAAGGCTTTGCTCGTTGTGAAGTTACTTCGTTAACTCCAACACTTTCTTCTCGCTTGTGTAGAATTGGGCTTCAAAGGTGTCTCGTTCCCCCTTGATTTGAATCCATGAACTTTGCAATTCCTCTAGATTAGTAGGCATGTCAGGATGGAGAATGGTATAAGGAACATCCCCTTCAATAGTAGGCTCTGTGATACGGTGGGAGAACTGACTATTGTTTTGCGTTTGTTTTCGCAAATGTTTCGGTTGAGCAAGAGTCGCCACCGACTTTTTATTTTATCCTAAGGAAAGGCTAAAAAGCACAGCAAAAACCTTTGAGATGTTTTCTTGGGTTCGGGGAGTAGATTATAGAAAGGGAAGGTATTAGCACCCTTTCTATCCATGGTTATCCATGGGCTTTTAGTTACTTGCTTAGATCAACTTGCCTTATTTTTCAATTGTTTGAAATGGTGCTCTTGTGTGTGTGTGGGTTTGAAAATGTTTTGAAAAGAAGCCAATGTGGTGGCAACCTTTGTAATGATCCATGTTGGGATGTTTACAAAGGTGTATGTCTTTTGAAAAGGTTTTCATTTGTTTTTAAAAATTGTTTTGAAAGTGTTGTGAGATGTGGTTTTAGAAATAGGCAAGTGTTTTCTTTTGCAAATTGACAAGTACTTAAGAGCTATCTACCCTAAAAGTTCTCAAAGATTTTTGTTATGTTTTTAACCCTTTTGACAAGTTTGTTCCACCATTGTATTTGGTGGACAATCTCATGTTAGGATGTGAAAGGGACGGACGCGGGTCATCGTTTAGACCATAATTGCAACGGTGCCAAGTATCTTTGGGAAATTTTCCTTAAGGGACTTGATCATTTGTTTAGGCAACATTTTGAAAGCGTCATCGAGGGACTATGATCATTTGATTTGTGTTTGTTTTGCCCAAAGAGACCTAACATGCAATATGGCCCAATTTTGAAAGGCAACAAGTGGAATACCCTAGGGGGTGCAAGTGTGATTTGTGTGTCCATTTTCATGCTTGTTTATCTTGAAATTAGGTCAAACTATTTTTGTCGTTTTTCGCATACAAACCCTAATTCTAACATGGTATAATTAGAAAGCAATAAAGTGCGAAAATAAATTTACTAAGCTATTACAACACCATATATGGGAAGGGGGGGTACAAATGTTCAAATGGGGATTTTGACAAGGAATTTAAACCTAAACTATTACATCAATTTGGAATTATTTACAAGATAATTTAATTGCACAAATTAAATAAAATAAGAATAAATATGCAAGATGCAAAAATGGTTTTTGTATGTATGAAAAAAAAGTATTTTTATGTGTCAAAATAAACAAAAGAAAAGTATTATTTTTTTGAGAATTTTTCATGTTTAGGGTTAAACCCTAATTCTATTAAATAAAATGTATTATTTATTTATTATGTACAAGTATTTATTTATTGTATACAAAAATAAAATAAAAATGAAGTATATTTGTAAAAATGATATTTTTATATTTAAATATTAATAAGAATAAAAAGTGTATGTATTTTGCATCTTTAACCCTAAATATATTAATATATATATATATATATATATATATATATATATATATATATATATATATAAATATATATATATATATATATATATATATATATATATATATATATATATATTATATATATATATATATATATATATATATATATATATATATATA